>JAMYCR010000014.1:4343227-6743227 GCA_028830335.1 Eucera pruinosa | reverse complement strand
AATAGTTGGGGCGAGAAAAAAAACAGCGATGTTAATCTGCGCGTTGAAAAAAGCTTTCCTTTCACCGGCGACCGGAAAAACGTGGAACGTATTCGCGTATTCGGAAGCTTAATGGGCACTTTTGTCCGGCAGAAATTGCTTCCTCATGGTAGCCTTCTGTTTCTACGGGGCAAACGGATATGAAAATTCAGCACAGAATAAAGGAGGAATGGGAGGGGGGAGAATAGTCGATTTTAGAAAATCGATTTGGAACGTGGACGGGAAAACTGTATGCGTGTTTGCCGGGAGATCCTTATTCGAGTCATGGAGCGTATTTTGCGAGGGAAAATATTGATACACTATGGCTGCATACTCTTGGAAAGATAAATTCCATCTATGCGAGACTCGTTCCTTAAAGATCCCAGCGAACATATCATTCTTAACCCTTTTCGCGTGCGAATAAAATGAAACTAGATACGTTTTAGCTTTAAATAAATAAAGAAAACAGTTGCAGTTAACAGTTTGAAATATTATTATTATTATTGTTTATTTATTAATGGGACTATGCTCTTTGTGTAAATTGGCAGATGTTTACCTATTCTAAATTCTAATTACAGAAATAAAAATGTATGTAAATATGTGGCAAACAATTCGAGTTAAAGAAAGTTTCATTTCAATTCTTTCTCTTGTCTTATAAAAATTCTTAAGTTAAACAGGTTCGAGTTAACATTTCTAGAATCTATTATTTTGATTTTTTTCTTTGGATCACTGCGTTCTTTCAAACGTCAATTGCAGAAAAGTATTATATAATTTAGTATCTTATTTTATTGCTCTAATTTCAAAACTTTCAGCTACACAAGATCGACTATTTCATAAGCAACAATATAATAACAAAAGGCTCGACAAATTCCATAAAATAAGATGAAATAAAATAAAATTCCCGATAAATGTCGAATAAATTTAGCCGAGTCTAGCTTCTGTAAAATTAAAATTTGCTGGGTCACGCAAAAGACGCGTGAAGATTTCTTAACGAAGAAAATCCCGCATAAAAGCATCGGTCCAAAGATGCATTATCGATGCGTGGAAGGTTTTCGCTTTTTGAGAGAATCCAGTGTTTTACGCCGAGTCTACGTGACTCGATTGCGAAATCTCGCCGATGAAATGCAGACTCCTTGGGTCCAGCGAATCTTCTTTTAGCGTGTCAAAGTCTGGGACAACGGGTGGACAGGAAGCGTGGTTAGAGTATTGCCAAGTTTAAACAGTCGCTATGGGATCGGAGGGGAAGATGGCGGGCGGAATTCCGGCGCGGAATAAAACGATGTTCCAGATATGCCACTTAAACGAAATTGTCAGCTTTACGTGGCTCGAAGAAAGCCAAAAACTTTCGTGCTTCGGTAAATATCGGCAAGCTTAGAAGTAGAAATAGGGTGACGTGGGTGTTTCGCTTTGGAAAAATCGATGGTCGAATTTCATTCGCTTTGAAAAGGGGTAAAAAGCGTCGCTAGAAATGTTTGTCGGTGTGTGTGTGTGTATGCGTTTCTGTGTGTTTGTGAATGCGGATATGTTGTGGTGGTAGGAAAAGGACGTGGCAGTTTTTGCGTAAAGCCGGAGGAAATAAAGTGACGGGAAAAAGTAGATACGCGGGAAATCGGGGACGACGAGTCGTACGTGTCTGACTAGTCCGCCGGATACTACTTGCCGCTGCGCTCCGCTCCTCCATTTTTCCGATTGCGAGCGAATGATTTACAATTGTTCGTAGCAGTACGGTCTCTAAATTGTATAGAAATGGGAAGATTTCTCTCAGATTTTGAGTGCGCGAAAGGTAATCGATGTTTCAAAAGGTCGGTTCATATATCGTACACTCGTACTACTAGTTTAATCGCTTCCATTGGATTCGTATTTTTGACGGAATTCGTGGCGAATATTTTGGGATCGTTTAGGCAAACGCAGGTTCACAGCAGAGATGGGCCACTCGAAACTTCGAAATACTACGTAACTCGAATGGTTTCGAGTTTCGAGAGCTCGAAACTTCGTGCTACTTTTATAATTCGAAACTCTCGAAATCTAGCTGAATAATAATTTGTATAAATAACAAGAACATTCTCGTGATATGGATATATTTAACTAGCAATCGAAAATTGAGTGTGTGTTTTGGACTTTAGGTTCATTTCAATCGATACAATTTCACAAATTCCGTTGTTTATGCTAAATAAACAATTATCAGTTAATTATTCGCAAACATTCCCAGTTAATAGGTTAATACAGATTTGTTTCGCCCCCTTAAATTAATTATTCTACAATTTTCAGCGCGTTTAAATTTCACACACGTGCGTATAAATCAGCTGTCTAATGATTCGGAATTTGTTTCTCAATTAAACGTGGAAAAAATCCCTTTGATGTGTAAAAGTAAAAGATATCGTGACAAAATGTTGAAGGTGAAATTGTCAATCTTTGAACTGCTTTCAATTCGTAACGAAACATCGTACGACGATCAGCTTTGACTCATTTTAAAGCTTGAAGTCTCTACTTTTACATAAGTGGACAGATTTTTTCGAAAATTTTCGTACATCAAAGAACAAAATTGTTTAGCCAAAATCTGGTTTATACGATAAATCCCTGTGTAATTTAGAAGTTTGTAATAGAAAATAAATCGAATGTTCGTAGATATAGAGTTTACTATACGTGAATTAATTCTAATTGGATTTTCAATTATTTTTTTAAATATTGTAATTATCCGATCAAAGCCAGATTCCTATGACACATTCCTGTGCAAATTAGAAATTGGTAATGGAGAATAGATTGAAAGTTCACAGATACATCGCAGAGCTCATATATTTAGTTAATTATGATTGAAATTTGCTTTTGGCAGAACGATGTCAAACATTGTAATTATTTAATCAGAAACGGGGTCGTATAACGTATTCCAGTGCATATTAGAAATTTCGAATGGAAAATAAATTGAATACTTGTAAATGCATCACAGAGCTGACACATAATAGGATGAACTACGCGGTTAATCAATTCTAATTACTTTCGATAGAATTTTGGCAAAGATTGTAATTGTATAATCAAAATCGGTTTCGTATAACATATTCCTGTACGAATTAGAAGTTTCTAATGGAAAATAGATTGGATCTCTACAAATAACATCGTACCGATCGTATATTATACGGTGTACTAATTGGCTAGCAAATTCTAATTGGAATTTTCAATCGTTTTTTATATAATTCTGTCAAAATATTTTAATTGTTTTATCGAAATTAGTTTCGTACAATATATTCCCGCGAAAATTAAAATTTCGAATGAAGAATAAATAGAATAACAGCAGCCTTATTCAAGAATTCATATTTTACGCATAGCATTACTTGATTAATCGATCGTAATTGGAATTTCTATTTACTTTTGACAGGATTTTATTAAATATTGTATCTGTTCAGTTCAAATCAGACTCACTTAACATGTTCTCGAGCAAATTAAAATTTCAAATGAGAAATACATAGAATACCAGCAGCCTTATTAAAGAATTCGTATATTACACATAGTATTACTTGATTGACCGATTATAATTGGAATTTCTATTCGCTTTTGACAGGATTTTATTAAATATTGTAACCGTTCAATCAAAATCAGACTCATGTAACATGCTCCCGTGCAAACTAAAATTTTGTAACGAGAAATAAAACGAATACCTGTAGATGTGTCACAGGTCTGACGTATTTCATGTTGTACTACTTGTTTGGTCAGCTCTAATTGGAAATTTTATACCTGTCCGGTAACATTCCGTCAAGCATTGTAATTGTTCAATCAAGATAAAGTTCACGTACAATGTCCCAGAGTAAATTAAAAATTTTCGACGAAAAATAAATAAAATATCTGCGCGTGTGTCGCAGGTTCGATCATTTTTACGTTTCACTATTTCTTTAGTCGATCGAAATTGGAATTTCTATTTCCTTTTCGTAGAATTGTATCAAATATTCTAACTGCTCAGGCAAAATGAAGATAAAATATTGTAATGAAAATATAACGTATTTATAAATATATATAATATATATATTATATATATGTAGGGCTACTAAAATAAAAACTAAGTCCGTAGTCAGGTTAAATACGTTTATTATCTAGGCGATGTGACTCTAAGGAGGAACGGCAACTAACTGCCTTCTCAATTGCTTTCCAAAAAGGAAAGCTCCTCGCTTGAGGACATGCGTGACGCAGGTTAGAGTGGTCCGTTAGTCACGCGTCCATAAACTTGTCAGCAGGCCCCAAAGTATAAGGGCAGGCAAAAGGGCCAACCGTCTACATATAATAAAATATATATAACGTATCCGTGTGCAAATTAAACGTTTCTGACGAGAAATGAATTCAATGCCTCCAGATACGTCGCAGGACTCATATATTGTACGATGTACTACTTGGTTAGTTAATTTTCATAGGAATTCGATAGCATTTCATCAAATATTCTAACTGTTTAACCAAAATCAGGTTCGTATAACATAGTCCCGCAAAAATGAATTAATTTGCAACGAAAAATGAATAGAATACCCGTAGGTATATCACAGGTCTGACATATCGTACACTATACTACTACCTAAACCACTAATCAATGCAATTAAAGCAGCGCGAGAACTAAAAAATTTTAGGACGATATTTTCTTTCGAAGTCGAGACGATATCTCGGTAATTTTTAAAATCCATTATTGAGACATGTCATTTTTAAGTCTCATGGCGTTACAGAGGATCGACTTTATTAAATTTGACGTTGATTAATTCAGCTGAATACAATTCTGAAAATATAGAAATAGTCGATAACATAAATAAGGAATAATATATATTAGTTTGTGTCAAATAGGATATTATACATAGGTTATAAACCGTGTCTTTGTTTTTGTTTAATATGCGATATTTTATACAGGTGATAATCTATCAGTTTTGCACATTTTTAGGATAAGGAAATAGAGTACGTGATATGTACACGCATATAGAGGTATAATAAGATTATGTAACGTAGTAATGAAGCGGAACACTAGTAATCCGAAAGCAAACCAATAAAGTATTATTATAATTCTTCAAACGCCCATTCGAAGCCTTTGCTGTTTCACACGATTGGAATTTCAATTCGAACTTTATAATGCTCCCTACAAATGAGTTTCCAATAAACGAATCCTCTGCTTAGTCAATGCTATAATCGTAATCGGTGCGAAATATTGCTTGTCCTATTTTCTACGCCAAGTGACGCGCTATAACACGTTGATTTTTCTTTCTTTCCGCTTTGTCAGGAGTCAGCCCGGTGTTTATACTGGCTTAATAATGTAGCAATTGCCGCGTTGGAGAATATATCGACGAGGAAATTTATTAAATTGGAATTTCGCGGGCTACGTGACAGCCCACCAATTATGATCCGACCTCGAGCTTTTCCTATCCCGATTAATCGGTACTTCAATCGATCGACGTCGCGGTTATCCGACCCTGGTAATAGCGTTTGTCACAAACGACAGATTCGTGATCTATTCGAATGGGGAATTTTCAGTTTCACAGCTTTCGTTCTTCCTCCCTCTTCTTTCTTTTTTTCTTGTTTGCTTCGTCCTTCGAAGGGAATTCTATCCGCTCGAAATTCGTCGCGCGATGGATTTTTTTTTGTACCAGCTAACCCCTGCCACGCGTTTGTTAAATTTTAAGCATTTTTGATCTCTCTGATCTCCCCCTCATTTGTCAATCTTTCTAGCCGTCGGACGTTGGGAATTTTTACGCATCAAAGCGAAAAAGAATTAAAGCACGAAACGTGTAAAGAGAATAACGGGGAATTTATTTTCAATTCGTTCGTTTTTTGGTGGATTAATCCACGAAGGATCAACGCGTCGCGCGTTGACGTAATATTTTAGTTGGCAGCTTTTTAAAGCTTCGTGAAATACTTTCTTTGTCTATCATTATAATATATCTATTCTCTCAGGTATCAAAGGATTCATCCCGTAAGTGAATAAATAATTAAGGGGTTTAAGTCGTCATTTTGCCAATGATGAAATCGTTGAAAAATTGCAAGCCATTGAAGTTTCGCAAATTTCAATTGACAATTATTGGGTCGTCTACCTTATGGCGTCTTCCGTCGGAACTTCTCAATTTCAACCGAGTTGGTTTAGCCGCGCGGTCCTTCGAATTTCCATTCTAGAGTAAATTTCGAAACAAGCTAAGTAAGACTTGGCGCCTTTCGAGTATCCTAAATTGCGCTACAGTCCACATAGTCCAATAGTATGGAGATTTGAACAAAGTCTGTGTGTTTCGGGTCATTGCGCTTAGCCGAAACTATCCCTTAACGTTTCTCAAACCCATAAAGACTCTCCAAATTTACATCTACGAAAGCAATACGTGGATCACGAAATTAAACGTTTACGGTACACTATCGGCCAAAAGTTTGCGATCGCTACGCATTTTGAAGAGCACGAGAATTATTTAATTCGCAATGCGAATTAATGCAATGTGGGGTAAATGATCCACGTAATGTCGCTGTTCCTACAACTGCCACTTGAATTCGTTTATTTAACAGCAAAGTAATGTGTAAAGAATCGTACATTTGGACTTCGGTTTATCTAACAACGCATAGACATTGTATATTCGTTTACACTTAATATTTAAAAGTAAATATTAGGAGGTAAATGTGCTGTTGAACATTGAAACGTGACCAATATAATTGTAAAGTATGGAATGTGTTATAATTCAGTAAGGCGCCACGTTTACTATGTATCTTATATCTGTTACACAAACTGACGCGTTAGCATGTGTAAAACGTGTTTCTATTTAAATGAAAAGTTTTCAAGTGACAGTAATAAAGACATTTTACTTTGTTGTACATCTTCAATTACGTAGCAATGAATTTATTATATTGAACATATAAGGAAATGTTCATAAATAAAAGAGCGGTTGAACAGTATTATGACGAGAAATTGGAACGATCTTTATATTAAATACGTTGTAAAATAGTTAAATAAAGTTACGCGCGAACCTTAAAGTGATAGTACGTGATACATTTACCGTATATCTTACTGTAAAAGTTCGGAAATTGGTAAATTCTAGCATTTACAGCAGTCAAGTGATAGAATACCAAAAACATTTTGTAAACCCCTTCATTTCAGATTTTTATGAATTTTACCTTACAATGTTACAAACTATTTTAATTTCCTATTTCATGTATGCAGTTTCTAAATAAGCAATTACAATTAAAAATCTGAATCCAATAGAACAAATATAATATAATATATGAGTTTCATAAAGCTACGTAAGATAAATAATGATTAGAATACTTTAAAGCCCACGTGCTTAAAAATTCAGAAGCTTCAAAATCCCTTACATTAATAATTTACATTTAAGACAGCGCTGCAGTGAATTGACAATAAAACCAGCATCGTCAATTATTATTCTAATAAGAAGGAATCTAAAAGTACTAAGAGTACTAAAAAATTCCACGAAACGTTTATTTATCTTTTAGAATAAAATATCCGGCGTCGTTCGAATAATCACGAGCAGTGTCGCACGCAAGCCATCGACGCTAAATTGATGCAGAAATTCGGCGGAAGATTGATGCGAGCTCGCATCAGAAAGCGATTGCAAACTTTTGCCCGATACTGTATGTATCTTCTGGGAGCCAAGAAAATCCCTTTCATCGACTTAGCTTGACAGTTTGTTCTGCAGAACGCGTCTCTCTCTCTCTCTATCTATCTTTGGCCATCGACTCGTAGTTCCATTTCGATTCTAACCAAATTTGACCAGTCACCTTTCCCAATCCAATTACTTTCCCGGCGTTCTGATTTCATCGGCGTCGTCCCACCGAATCCCTTTTCCTTCCCAACGTTCCTCTTCTCCCCCCCCCCCCCACTTTATCGTCTCGTGCCACGATCTTTTCCAGTCGTACGGCGAAAGTAGAAATTTACTTCACTTTCCGGGTGAAACAATTCTTCGGGAATCGCGTCCGATAGTAAATCTTCGCGATCGCGGAAGGCGTTCGAACGGCGGACGTTAAGTGGAAGGACTTACCTAGCGAGGCTTCCATTATTTCGCGATAACATACGGCTCGTAAGGGACGATATTACACCGAGGGGACGCGTTATTGGGGATTCCCATGAAATCACGCGGGCAAACGTCTGCCACGGGCCAGCGACCATCCGAAAAGCGTTATCATTTATCACGCAAACTCACGCCCCTCCTCGATATGGATACTCTTCTGCGCTTCGGCCACCTAATTTAATCTCGCTCTTCTATCCACTGTGCGGTAATTCTGTTCGACGATACAGAGAGTTCGGTTAATTTTGTCACGAATTTGAAACTTCACTGCGGACATTTATGCGAATTCACATTTTTAGTAGCTGTAAGTAGAGGAATGGGATTTTAACCGAAATATTGTCGGGATAAAAGGAGTAACTAGGTAACATGTGCGATTTATGTTACGTAACTGGAACTATGTTTTTGTGCTGTGTTTGATGGAAACGACTTTTACGATGTTCCGTTATTATCTTTATTATGGTTTCTTATCTTTCGATACATGTTATCAAATATATATATAATATTATATAATATATAACCTATATAATATAATACTATATAATATATATAATCTGTATAATATATATAATAATATATATAGTCTATATAATATATATAATATTGTATATAATAGAAACATTTTTATATTATATATATATTATATATAATGAAACTCGAAACTTATACTTTGTATTCGTAAAAGGGTTAATGATATATAACAATTTTTATCTTTGGCAATATTAAATGCATTCCATGTTTTTCTGCACATTTAAATGTTCTACAAAATGCATAGAAATCCGCAGTCCAAAAGTAACGAATAAATAGCCCAGATTTATTTGCGAACAACGAATAACAATTTTATTCGGCAAATAATTTATTATATTTCTCGAATGATTCTATTATATTCAAACTATTTAGTTGAAAGTTATTCGAGTGAATATTCATTCGTCCATATTTACTCAATCAGTATAACACATATAAATACTTGTAAATACTTATCAATATTTAGAAATACTTACAAATACTTATCAATGTTTATAAATACTTACAAATACTTATCGGTATTTATAAATACTTGAAAAATACTTATCAGTATTTATAAATACTTGAAAAATACTTATCAGTATTTATAAATACTTACAAATACTTATCAATATTTATAAATACAAATACTTATCAATATTTATAAATACAAATACTTATCAATATTTATAAATACAAATACAATATTTATAAATACAAATACTCGGTTTATTAACAAAATATTTGTAGAATAACAGGAATTGGCAATCTTTAACATTACCATGAAAACTTCTGACTTTGTGCATTGTTAAATTTAACTATCAAAGTTGTAGTTTCATAAATTGCCAATGCCTGACATTTTACGAAGATTCAAAGCCAAACTCACAAAGTTTCATACGTGGCTTGTATGGGCACACAGTTGGTAATGTGATAGAGTGATTGATTTTAATAGACATCGCCAGTATCACTTTTTTTCTTTTGATATAAAGAATCTTCGCGTAGAAAGTTTCATCAAGTTTCGTCAAGAAAGTCCATACGTTGTGTAGAGGTGGTCCGCTGAGAGGTTAAAGAAAAGATTAACCCGGTAAGAGAGAGAGAGACCAAGAAAGAAGAATGTGGAAACGGAAACACAAGAAGTTAAAGTAATGGAAGATGGATGGTTATTCAAGATCCGGTTGACTGACAGCGGGTAATACGGCTGAAAATTGTGCTTAAACGAGCCAATATTTTTGTTCCTCGGGGTTGCCTCACAAGGAGGAGTTGATTTTTCGCGGAGTAAAAGCGTTCCTCTTACCGTCTTTACGCGTTCGATGTCGGGTAGAGAACGTCGAGAATCGCCTTAGGGATACCGAAGGCAAGAAAAATAGCAGCCGGAAAAATCGTTCGCCTCGCGTCTCCGTTTCAAAGGGAAAAGTTAATAATGCCCCGATGCAAATAACGACTAGCCTCCTCCCCTCCCCCCCTTGCTACAACGTTCTCACAAAGATCCAACCAACCCTCTTTTCACTCTCCTTTTCTCCTCCCGGACACATTTACCTAGTCGCGTTAGTTTCGCTCGTGTAATTATGCAGCCTCGATTATTACGCTAATTGCCACGCTTCGTGAAAATGTACGCGTCTGTGTGTTTAGGCCAGCGTTTCTCAGTGGGGTTCGTATCTCCCCACCCCTTCAAGGGCTTGATACTGAAATTTTTAGTACCTTGCACGAAACACGGACGAATCGAGTGGGCAAAAATTTCAAGAGTTTCGCCACGTTTATTTCGTTGAATTAATTTTATTTGGATTATGTTTTGGATTATATTTATGTGGATAATAGTTAGTTGGAAATGTAGTGATGTATGCATAGAGAAAATATTTGGACACCATTGTTGGACAGCTTGTTCTTCATTATTAGTGTTCCGCACGGAACTGAATTTACTTAAAGCATCGAAAACGTGACCATTGCCACGGTTCGTACTCTCCAACCTCTTTTCAAAAAAGGGGTAATTTAGGAAGGAAATATTTTTTATGGGCCATCAATCAGCATAGAGGAAAGGAAAAGGGGCACAACTCGTAGCCTGCGTCGCACGTGCAAGGCAGGCCCGGCTTACCCTAACTCCACCGCGACCCTCGGCAGGGGGCCCAAGAAGACGCGGGCCAGAGTTAGTCGCTAGGAAGCTACAAATTGCAAAATACCCCACCACCTACGACGACAACCCGTCAGACTGGGGGACCAATCCAGTGATTGTACATTAACAAATATCCCTGATTGATCTCCCAGTCGAAGCCACCAGAAGAAGGACCATCCCTCCGATTTTTCCTCGCCGAATCCATGCAAGGAAAAAGTCAGTTCACACGTACAATTCAGGGGAGAAACAGTATCCTCTCTCAAGAGTCATAACCACCTCCGGCATTACAGACGTGACACTTAACACGAAACCGTATTTATTAAATATTTAGATCATCACAACAAATTCGTAGTTAAACAAAACTTATTTTCCCTATCTCCTGAAAAGGTCGTAGGGACATACGCGGACAACGGTGTCGATAAAAATCGAAGCGGGGATTTACGACCCCCGCCATACTCGGCTCTCCAGGCATCCGTACGTATCATCGCGGCCGCGTATTTACGTAAGAAACAATTAGTAGAAGAAAGATGTTTATAAATTCGTACATTGTTTTATGTGTTCTATATAAATCCTTATATTCTGCGGTTTCTTTATTCGTTCTGTGGAGCTATAAAGAGGGGATATGATAGGAAAAAGGAAGGGTGTTGCGTTTCGTCCTGGGCCTGCTAGTGGACTCATCAGTGCGGCTACCTAGCAGGCCCTGCCTTAGACGTTGGGATATTGGAAGGAAGGTTAAAGGCGGTATATATATGGACGAGGTAGTTGGAGCGAGTGCTTTCGAGAATGTCCTATTTCATATGTCCCTCTAGTGGTGGGTGCAGGAGAGCCACCACAGTTCTTTTTATCTGTTCTTTCTATTTCTACTTATCATATTATATGTCATTATCTGATATAATGATTCATCTATAATCTAATTTATATTTAAGATGTACAACGTTATATGAATATGTTTAGCTCTTATCTGTAATGTAGTTAATTATTTTACTGTATGCAAATTTATTCACCAATGGGGTTTCCCGTTTAAATAAATAAATAATATTATATATCATATTATATTATCTATCCGACTCATCGTATTCTTAGTACGTGTAAAGAGTAAACCTTGTAGATATACGAACAAATAAATAAATAAACAATAATTATAACAATGAATGAATTAAGCAACCATGCAATAGAATGTATGAAAACTTTTTCCATTTAGTATACGTGTACTGTTTACAAGTTCAAATTTTTGGCAGATTTTAAAAAAAGGGGCAGAAACGATTATAGAGAATTCCAAGGTCAAATAAAAGGATTTTGTTTAATCAGAAGTTAAAAACGATTGAGAAATCCTGGTTTTAGGCGTTTACGCCTTTGTTCCAAAATGCATTGTCGCTCAGCGTCGACAAAAATTGCGACGAAGATCGTCTTAAGATCATGACTTTTTTTAACCATCACCATTTACCGTGGAATTAAATTTTTCCGTCTAACATCGCCGGCTAGCCGGTTAGAATTAGCGTAATTCCATTCAATATCGACGGATGCTGCTTCGAAAATTGCACGGATAAAAGCAGCGGCTGCAGTTCAGGGCTTCACTTAGGTTAATTATTATCGAACCTAAACGAGGGTTAGCTTCGGTATTCACGGCTGCTTCGAGTGACCTAAATAACCATCGATGTTTTTTTTTTCTTTCTCCACGCGATGTGATGAAAGCTACTACCGATGATATTCGGTGCAACGTGAACCGCGCTCTTCTTCTTTTTTTTTGTCGGTCGCTTAATTAACGAGAACCGTGACAGGCTGGTTTAGTCGGCTCGCGAAGCTCGGGATATTTGAACACACGGTAATTCTAAAACAACGCAAGTTCACATTCAGACGTTGTACGTTATCGCTGATAAGTACATCGGGACCTTGATTAACCGAACTAATTAGTATATCTATTAATTAGTATATCTATTAATTAGTATATCTATTAATTAGATAATCGAATTTTTCGAATCGTAACGAAAGCGTTCTATAGGAAAATTGATAATTTATTGGGTTATTACACACGCTGTGGCTCGAAGTAGAATTCGAACACTTTCATTTGCATTCTTTTTGAAGAAAGTGGCAATTTAAGGAAAGAATTTAACCCTTCCATTATCATGGACTTACAACGTACACGAGGAACAAGTTGAAACTATTAGCGTTTGACACGAACACGAAAGCAAAGGTAGTAATTGAATAAATTACAGTAGCAATTTCACGAATAAAAATAAATAGCAATTTAATTGCGCGGTGTATAATTAATCGGTAGCTGAATAGACGACGCGACGTGAAAAAGTATTCTGTCAACAGCGAGAGATTAAACTTGCAGTGCTCCGTAATTAAAGGGTTAAATAAAAGATGAAATTATTTTTGTTCACCTTTATTTGGGGTCGTAGAAATTCGTAAGAAGAAGCAGAAGTATATTAATTATGGAATATTAATTATGCGTACATTAAGTTATAAAAACACGTAAGAAGTATATTAATTATGAGTAGTATATTAATATTAGGTACATACATATTAAATACGTAAGAAGCATATTAATTATAAGTACATTAAGTTACAAAAATGCAACCACAAATGGACATTATGAGCTCGATGTTTCAAACCATTGCCTTGATAAAACCCGGTAATAATAATAATAATTGAGAATACCCAATTTTTGTAAAATAACTTTTAAATCTCCTTTGAACCGCAATAGTTAAAACGACCCATTTACAATTTCTCATTACGATCGCGTATATTTGCATCGAATGCTAAACCACAAACTAATGAAGGGGAACTGAAGGAAAAATAAACAAAAGAGAAAATGGTGCAATTATTGTACCTTGAAAAATACTAATTAGTGGACTTGTGCCGTCTTGGAACTCACGGCTTCATTTGTTTCAAAGGGAAATGGAGCGACAGTTGGTGGCTGGATTAAGAAGCAATTGGAGAGTTCCTCGTTGAGATTATTATCTTGGAGGAAAGTTAAAGAAGAAGCGAAAGAAGGAACTTATTAGGGGCTACGTTGTTGGAATTCTTTCGAAGCCCTTACAAAATCTCTTCAGATCCCTGCTTACGGAAACCCCGAGTTATAATCTTGTTCTATCAATCAACAACATGTTTGCCACGAAATTACACACCCAAAAAAATTCAAATATTTACAAGCAAATTAAACGAATAATATTTATAATTAGATTCGAATAAAAGTTATTAATATTTCCAAGTAGATGGAATAAAAATACGATGAATAATTCCAATGATAATAAATAATCCGCCAACAATTAACTATTTATTCGCCATTCTTTTTATCCGAACAATACCCAACAACGCTGATTAAACATTGAAAATATCCGCAATATTTTTAGCCGTAGAATTAAATTGCCGCAATAGGCAAAAAAAAACGGGCAAAACTATTTCGCTATTCGAATATTTTCGCTAGCCGCCGTATCCATTTCGAAGCTCTATATTCCCACGGGGTTAATTTCGAGTAAACCGCATGGGAAATACACTGGTGAACCGGAAGTGCCCGTCGAGAACGCACTCGTCCCTCATCCGTCGCGCTGTCCATCATTATCAAAACACACATTCGAATCTCGTTAAGCGACTCTTCAGTGAAACTTGATTAGGACAACGCGTCGCGTCTAAACTAGAATCACAGCATCAGTCATCAAGAGCCATTCTAGCCACTCTAAACTTCCTTCCTGGACCAAGCCGGAACGTCTTACCCGACGAATCGAAACCGAAGGGAAGCGTGTCCTGTGACTCTCGAACGCGCAATTAAGTCGGCGACTTCTTGCCCGCTCGCGGCGCAGTTTCCGCTTCTACCCCTTTACTTTGCAAATTACTTCCGTGCCATTTCGCCTATCCTATCTTCGGGTACATCAACCGGATATCTCGGAAACGTCGCGAGTAGTTTCCGGTCGGACGGAGGCGCGACTTCCGCCGCGGATTCTGCGGCCGCCGCGATCTTCCATGTGTTAATTCAACAGTCAGCCAAATGGAGTTCCCGTGGAATTATCCTGCTGCCACCAATTAACTCGACGCTAGCTCGCCTTGAATTTTCAGTCGTCAACATGTCAACTACAATAGAGAATTTCGCGCCGCTTTCTTGCTATTCACGAGCAACATTCGCTTGGGAATTTTCCTCGGCTTCTTTCATTCGCATAGAGGATAATACGCGAATATTAACGGTTAAGACATTTGCGTACGGTTCGCGAGATGTATCGTTTTAATACTTTCTTCGCACGTATCTACGAAATGGCGAAAGAGTGGGGGTAAAATAGTGTTATTGTTACCATTGCATTGAGAAGGATCTGAAACAATACTGTGTACAGCATTTTATTCGTTTTATTGCTTGAAAGCCAGTGTTTTAATTGAATAGTGTTACTTGTATCGAGCTTTTAAATACGGAGCATCTTACGCAATGTGTTAATATGGATGACGCATTTTGCGTCAAATTAACACCTTACATAAATATATAAATGTATAAATAGATAAATGTATTGTGGGGCTGTGGAGAGGGGATAGGATATGAAAAAGGAAGGGTGTTGCGTTTGGTCCTGGGCCTGCTAGTGGACTCATCCAGTAAGGCTATCTAGCAGGTCCTGCCTTAGACGTTAGGATATTGGAAGTGTGGAGCTGTGGAGAGGGGATAAAATAGGAAAAAGGAAGGGTGTTGCGCGTTTCGTCCTGGGCCTGCTAGTGGACTCATCAGTAAGGCTACCTAGCAGGCCCTGCCTTAGACGTTGGGATATTGGAAGGAAGGTTAAAGGCGGTATATATATGGACGAGGTAGTTGGAGCGAGTACTTTCGAGAAAGTCCTATTTCATATGTCCCTCTAGTGGTGGGTACAGGAGAGCCGCCACATATATAAATGTATAAATATGTAAATATATAAATATATAAATGTATAAACGTATAAATGTATAAATATGTAAATATATAAATATATAAATGTATAAATGTATAAATGTATAAATATGTAAATATATAAATATATAAATATACAAATGTATAAATATATACATATGTAAACATATAAATATATAACGAAAATTGAAAGCAAATTTCCCCTTTCTTTTTAAACAATAAGTTTCCACGAAAGTGAGTTAAATTTAGTGGTAGATCGTATTATTGTAGAAGTTTCGGGTGCAAAGGTTTAACCATGGTCTTCGACATTCTGTATCTTCGAAGTAATTTCTATTGCCATTGTACTCCACAACGGAGTTTCGAATTCCGCCGTAAAACAATGAAATTGGGTTTAGAGGCAACGACAGTTTGCGATAGCCGATAGAATTTAGCTGCTATTTAACAAGATATTTCAGGAGTAATAAGTTAGTTGACTCACTTAATAGCGCCGCTTAAATCATTCCGAAAGAGCGATAAAGAAAGCGAGAAATTAGTTGGCGATCTTAGCACCGAAGTGGTTGAATTGTGCGGAGGCCGCGGAAATGGAAAGGCTCTCGGGGAACTGTGTTTCAGGAGTCGAACTCGAGCCTACTTCATCAGAAACTACCCCGCTATTGCTCCATCGAGACTGCAATCATACTCACACTCTATTTTCCTCCCTCCCCTCGTAAATTCACCCTTTTTGCGAACGATTCTAATCCAACGAACGTTTCGATTTGCTCTCCTAATATTCACGAATATTGCCCAACGGAAATGATACTCCTGCGAGGACTCTATGTGTTCTAAAATGTTTAAAAGATACTGTAATCGAATAAAAACATGAGTGAGTAGTATAATGCAATGTTGGTAACATTTGGAAGTCAAAAGTAAGAAACTGTAGTCGATGGACTTGCAGCTATAAAGAGGCAGCTTCTCTTTTAGTACATTCACGTTCTATATTCTATTATATATATATATATATATATATATAAAAATAAAGAAATGTAATCTTTCGGTTAGTTGGGAAAAGAATTAGGTTTAAGTAATGAGGTTAAATAACATCTAAAATAATGAAATGAAATTGCGCGATGAGCTTAAAATGACAGCAAGTAGGATATCTACTCTATACTACGATAAGTAGCGATTAAGTAGTAAACTAGTAGTAAAGTGTACGATATGTCAGACCTGTGATATACTTACGGGTATTCTATTTAGTTTCCCTTGCAAATCATTAATTTTCGAAGGAATCTGTTGTACGAACTTTATTTAGATGAAATTTGCGCAGGAATAAAAAGTAATTGTATATTCTTCATTGGAATCGTTAAATATAACACGAGCATAAATCTAATAATGGTAATGGTCTCTATATTCATCTCCTTCGAAGGCAGAAAACTTCGAGTCATTCGTATTCAAAGAATTTATTTTTATTTGACGCGATAAGCTTAAAGTGGCAGCAATTGGTACATCTATCCTATCTCCTACGTGTAATCTACCATTGTATTCCAAACGGCTTTGCCCGTTCACGTATAGACAAGTAGAATAGCGATTATTCAAATTATCCAAAAATGGAACTGCCTCCTTATTGCCGCAGGCCTTCAATTATTTTCGCATCAAGCTAATAATGAATTCCCGTTTTTCGTGGTACGTGACTCGGCTCGTTTCCCTTTGCACAGCCACGCAGGTATAAGGTATAATTTAAGCGGAGAATAATGCGAGCACCGGCGATATATCAGCGAGAAAATCACGCGGGGAACACCGGTAACTCGGTGCATTTCTCCGTCAGATCGGCCTAACAAAGTGCCCGGCTACTTTACACCATTTATGATCGCCGGTGCGCGTTGCTTCTATAGCCGAGCTGCTCGTTAATCTAACAGGTGACATAACGCTGTAACGACGCGCACTCGGAGTGCAGCAAGTATATTGCTCGTGTGACGTGCACCGTGCAGGTGAATACCTTCATTAAACTGATTAAATCGGTGGGTCCAAGGCGATTGTGCCAAAAGGGATCCTGCATAATTCAACCCCCCTCCCTAAACTTCAATGCCTTTTCTTCTCCTTCCCCTCGAAATTCCAAGAAAACTAACTACGTCTACTACGTAGATTTTGGTAAACTTTTAACCAAAAGCAAACGTTATTTCACAATATTCCCCCGAAGATTCCCGTTGAATGTCGGCGAAGAGAAAGTTGGAGCGAAATACGCGCGGTTCTCATCGTTGGAGCACTAAAATCTTCAGAACAAAGCGAACTGATAGGGAAGGGAACGAGCGTCAAGCAATAACAACATGCAAACTCAATCGCCTCGGTTGAAAACCGCCTTTTCACATCCCCGAAATCTCACGAGTCGTTAGCATTCGCGAAAGTGTTGTCGCTCGGCGTGTCTCGCTCCTCTTGGATCAAACGAAACGCCGCGACGCCACCACGGAGCTCGAAAACAACGCCGGGATCGAGCGTTTCGCTGATTCGAGCGACGGAGACAGGAGACGCGCACACATAGAGCGCTCTTATCGGTCGAATAACAACGGCAGATCCTCGCGTTTCCTGTCGTTATTCGCACATAGTTAATGAACTTAACGAACTAACTTCGTTAGACACTGGCACGCGTATATAGGGAAAGGACGGGGCACCGCGTAACGCGCATGAATTAATCATTAGGACGTTGTAAACAGAGCCAACGGGCTCAAACGCAGCTAGTTAGGATGTGTTTACGCTCCCGAGCGTCTATACCATCGACGACCAGACGGCCCATGCCATTAAGAAAATCCCTTCTCGCCATGCCAACGACTGCTAATGACCCGTCAATAATTCCGCTACGTTTCTCTCTCTATCTCTCTCTCTAGAGGCTCCTACTACGTTGCCTATCCCCGTGTAAAACGCAGTTCGAGCACTTAAGTGGGATTTTTCAAAGTAGTTTTAGTGGCTGTGATTGCTGCGATTGCTGAAGGTGAGAATCTGCGACGGGAGAATGCGTTGGATGAATTTTGAGGTGTTCCGAAAGTGAAATTTCTTTGGTAAGGGATAATAATGAAGTGGAAAGGGTTAAAGTTTCTTGTGAAAGGATGTTTCAAAGAATTCTGCAATTTTTTATGTTAATTTGGACTTTTTAAACAGATACATGTAGCTACTATTGGCAAGGGATAATATTAGAGTGGAAAAGGTTAAAGTTTCTTGTGAAAGGATGTTTAATGAATTTTGGAATTTTTTATGTTAATTTGGATTTTTTAAACAGATTCAAGTAGCTCTTATTGGCAAGGGATACTATTAGGGTGGAAAGGGTTAAAGTTACCAGTGAAATGATATTTAAAAGTATATTTGGGCACTCTGATTGGAATTTTTTACGTCAATTTGAATTTTTGAAACAGATTCAAGTAGCTCTTATTGGCAAGCGATACTATTAGGGTGGAAAGGGTTAAAGTTACCAGTAAAATGATATTTAAAAGAATTTTTAGGCACTGTATTTGGAATTTTTTATGGAAATTTGGATTTTTTAAACAGATTTAAGTACACATCACTTATTGGCAAGGGATAATATTAGGGTGGAAGGGGTTAAAGTTTTTTGTGAAGGATGTTTGAAAGATTTGGAATTTTTCACGTCAATTTGGATTTTTTAAACAAATACATGTAGTTACTATTGGCAAGGGATAATATTACAGTGGAAAGGGTTAAAGTTTCTTGTGAAAGCATGTTTAAAAGAATTTTGGAATTTTTCACGTCAATTTGGATTTTTGAAACAGATTCAAGTAGCTTTTATTGGCAAGGGATACTATTAGTGTGGAAAGGGTTAAAGTTTCTAGTGAAATGACATTTAAAAGAATTTTCGGGTACTCTAATTGAAACTTTTTATGGTAATTTGGATTTTTTAAACAGATTCAAGTAGCTCGTATTGGCAAAGGATAATATTAGAGGGTGGAAAGGATAAAGTTTCATGTGAAAGGATGTTTAATGAATTTTGGAATTTTTCACGTCAATTTGGATTTTTTAAACAAATACATGTAGCTATTACTGGCAATGGATAATATTTTGGTGGAAAGGGTCAATGTTCCTTATGAAAGGATCTTTAAAGAACGCTTCTGGCATTCTAAGTAGAATTTTTAGAGTGGATTTGGATGATTGGAGTAGATTCAAGTGGAAGTTATTGGAAAAAGGGGTAAATAGTATGGAAAAAGTTGAAGTTCCTTGCACAAGGATCTTTGAAGGATATTTCTAGCACTCTACTTAACAGTTTTCGAGTTAATTTCGATGCAAACGTCTGTTTACATTTATATATCAGGCATTTCTATTCGTTTCCAAGTTTCCAAGTTGCTTTGCATCCTTGGAGTAGAATCAATTTGCTGTGATTGGCGAATTGTGATAGTGGGATGCACAAAGTAGAATGTTGGCCGTAGAAGAGCCTTCGACCCATATCTACGGAATTCTAGTCGAACTTTGAGGGTCTATGCTATAGTTTTGAGTCGAATTCAAGTGGCCATTATTCGCAAAAAGGTACCAACAAGATGAAAACGCTTTAAGCTTCTCTCGAAGAGATCTACAAAAAACATTCTACTATACCAGTTACCAGTTACAATTTTTCCGATTAAATTGAAATTTATTTTATACTTGTTTGGCACGAAATTCGTCACGAATCTATTATTCGTCAACTTTACAACTTTATATTAGGTGTACCTAATAAGTAATTCACTATTTTCTTAATAAACATATGTAGTTTAAAATATGCTAACCAGATATAGAAATAGGTTAACGAATTTATTCGATCGAATAATTAATCCTCCATACCATAGAAGGAATTTTTAAGACCAGTATTTTGGTGCGTTAAAAATAAATGCTAAAATGGATTATTCATTGGTGCACCTACGAATTGGCTAAGATTTCATTCAGTCTTACAAGGAGAGGCGACAGAAATTACAGAGGACTTTAATAAAACTCGTCGTGAGGATTCTAGACCAAAAATAAGCAGCATATATTTAACCATTTGCGAAGATATTCAACGTTTAATTTTCGTTAGTACGTCGCGGTTTACAAAGTGTCCAAAGTTACATTTGATACTCGAAACGCGATTGTTCCGCGTGCAATCGATTACAATACTCGAAGCAAAGGGGGTAGCAAAAACCGTGCGACGCGATGCAGACGCAAAATACAGGGAGGAAGTGGAAGTTTCCTTTCGCTTCGTAGGATGATTTGCGGTTTCTGTTACGCGGGGGAAAAAAAGTGCGACCAGTTTCCTGCGAGCTACATCCTCTGACCGCCTAATGGACTATGTTAGTTTGATACCGGTAAATTCCGTATCGAACTTACAAAGTTCGTTGTAATCGGTGAATTTACTAAATTCCCTCCATCGGAAGCGTTTCGCGATTTCTCACAGTTTCTCAAGTATTCGAAGCAGAAGAAGAAGAAGAGAAAGAAAATTTAGCGAACAATTCGCTTCGCTTCGAAGAGTTTAATAAATTCTAACAACTTATTAAACGCATAGCCAACGGAATACTTCGTGATGGCGAATGGCGGGGAGGTGAAGATAAAAAAAATGGAGGAAACGTGGTTTGCTGGAATAACAAATGGCCGCGTCCCGAAAGCAATACAGGTTAATTATTTCCTTCGAACGAAGAGAGACTCTTGGGGCCAATTCTCTGCCATACGTTCGACTCGTTTGTTCTCTAATTACGTGTCACCGTGTTTCCACTCTTTTATTTCCACCTTAATTGCGCCCCATTTTTCACCCGGCCCTCCTTTGCGTTGCAAAACAGGCGCGCAAATTAATTCGCGGGCGTTTTTCTTTCTTTTTTTGACAAAGTTCTAAGGACTATTATTCTCAGAAAATTGGACAGGGCTTTAACATTCGAAATGGGTGAACAAATTTACTTCCATCTTATATAAAAGCACTATGGTTAATTTGTAATGATCAATTCTAACGATGCGAATTGTAAATTTGATTTCGTTTTATTTGGCAAGAAATGGAAAAAGGAAAAATGTAGACGGATGTGTTGCGTTCGCTCGCAAGGAACAACAAACCATTTTCGTCCCACGATCCGTGCAATCGATACCGTTAACTCCGGGGAGCGTTAAAGCAACGATTAAAGTATCGTTACGCGAATCGAGTACACGGGGACCTGCGTAGCTAACACGCCCATTCATTCCGCCGTACCGCAAACGATTGCTCGAAAGCAATTTCGTGAGCGGTGGCGTGTTTCTTGCGATCCTGGCGCACCGTAATGGCCTGGAAAGAGGTCCACGGAACTTTCATCACCGGAACCATTGTCGGCAAGATAGTCCCCGGCCTTCTATGAAGCAGAAATGCCGACTAAAAACTGAATTCGCACACCGCGTCGCGTCCTCGTCGTTCTACACCGTAAAGAACCGAAAACCTTCGGCAATAACGTCCCCGAGACGAGCGTTTTCCCATGTTCCACCGTGCCGCGACCCTTCCATGGCGAACGAGTTCACTTTTTGATAACGTTTCACGATATTTAATAATGTTTCCACGGAGATGGGAAATGTCCCGCGACTCGTTTGGCACTCGCGCAACGCAATCGCGTTCGCTGCAAAGGTTCGCGACTTGGATAAACGGGGCTTGAAAATGGTTTTCTCTTTTTCCTCTTATTTCGAATGAAAAAGGATTAAACTGTTTTTGTTGCGTTCGGTGAAATTTAACCCTTCTACATTAACCAACGTCGTGCTCCAAACCGGAACCATTATTAGGTCGAATAGTTTCCAAAATAATTAAACTAAGTTGCGTTTAATATACAAGCTTAAAGTTGCACTAGTTTGAACATGAACCCTAGCTGCTTTGTAGTTCGGAATCACGATCCACTCGTACACTCTCTAAGTGAAAACTAAAAGAAAACCAAAAAAAAAAAAAAGAAAAATGAACGATAAAACCCTTGCGAGCATCTAAAATTCCCTCGACCGTTTCTAATTCGTCTCCGCTTCGCTAATTTACCCTCGCACGCGATTGCCGGTTATTCGTTGGCCCCGAAAAATGCCCTAAATTCGCCGCAAACATCCGCATAAACGCGACCAACAATCCTGCGTCGCGTCTCGCCGCGTCGCATAGACGAAATTCTCCGTTCCCCCGGTGCATTTCTCGCAGTACGTCGCAACGTCACGCCGGTTATTCGCCGGAGAATCCAATTGTCGCGCGTCCAAGGCGAGAGAGCAACTCGTCCGCGAGAAACCGGCTCCTCCCAGGTCCCGCGGAAGCGTCGCGTTGCGCAGAATGTGTCAGGGTCGTAGGCGAATATCCGCGTCACGATTTCACGAGGTCTCCCGGCCCGCGTGTATCCATCGCGGTTCTTCCATATTCGCGTCACGCCGGCATCTTTGAATATACGCCCCGTGTCGCTGCGAAGAGAATTTCGCGACAACGAGAGTATTATCGCGACCAAGAGAGAGAGAGAGAGAGAGAGAGAGAGAGAGAGAGAGAGAGAGAGAGAGAGAGAGAGAGAGATGGTTCAATCTAGCAGTTCGATCACGCGCGACTTTTGCAATTAAATCGTGTTTCCTTGGCCGCGAAGACCGGGCTTTCCACGATGCACCGCAGTATATCTTGTATCCTGTGCAACATCGTCTTGGACATTGACGTTTCCGCATGAATTTGAACACTTCGGGAACATCGGATTATTCGGCTATTCGTGTTTTAATGGAGCAATTGGATAGCATAAGGTTATCCAAAATAGACTATAGGAACACCTATCTTCACTTTTTTTCTTTCCCTTTTTGCTTTACCCTTTTCTAATCTGTTTTTTATTTTTATTATCTTCGTTCCTTCTCGTTTTCAATTTTTATTCTTTTCACATATATTTTACTAACAAACATGACGTTTGACAGATATTCTAATTCGACATCGTAAAGTTTTGATAACCCTTTTGATAAATTTTGGATAACCCTTTATTTTTCCCAACTTTTCCCAAACCGTGTTTATTAATTCAAATATTAATCATTTTTACTCGCGTCGCGTTTGTCATATTCAAAATGGGCTAATGTTCGTTTACAAATAAATAATGATAATAATAGAATATTATTAGAAACATTCGCTAACGCATATATGCGTCCACAGTATTCGAAGGATTAACGAATCATGAAGTATTATTGAATCAAATTCTACGTTCCGAGTAGACACTTTACGGGGAAAAATATGTTCTATATTAATTCTTATCGTATCTCGTTAGGCGAGAATAATTGTATTAATAGATTACGTTCATCTGCGAACAATTATTGTCACGAAATTGATTTCTTTGGCGGTACGCTAACTGCATTTAGGAAGACTATTCTACGCCGTCTTAAAACTGAGTTCGTTATCTCTGTTCGTATTATATTTTGATGTATATATTATATACATATTATTCTGTATATATGAAATATATATATATATATATATATTAGAAGCATTTCATCAAAATTCTTGTACAATTCCTTAGGAGGACCGATTATGTCAAATTTAATTATTTATTTATCTACTTGTTTACTAATTCACGGGTAATAATTATCCTTTGGTAATTGTTGCAATATAGAATGGAGAAAATGTTGAAGAAATATATAGATATATATGTATGATATTATATAATACTCTGTATATATTATATTACATGTACATATTATATTTCTTCAACATTTTCCCAATTCTATATTGCAACAATTACCAAAGGATAATTATTACCCGTGACTAAGTAAACGGATAAATAAATAAATTATTAAATTTGACATCATCGGTCCTCCTAAGGAATTGTACAAGAATGTTGATGAAAGGTTTCTAAAATATCTTACGATCGGTGAATCGAGAGTGTGAGTTGGCTAGATGACCGCAAAGAGAGAAAAAAAAGGCGGCGTGGCCGTCGTAACGATGATAATAATTAAGGTTCTAATTGGGCAAAGGAACTTCGTTAAGTTAATGAGAGAGAACTATGTCGCGAGCAAAAACATCCGAGGGGAATTCGTTTTCTTTTCTCTCTTTATTTTAAAAAAAGGAAACAAAACCTCGTAGAAAAAAAGATCTCTCTCTCTCTCTCTCTTGCCTGCGGACAATCTTCGCCTCTCGCGCCCTTAATCAACGTCATTTTATCGCACCCCTTTAAGGATTGTTTATTTGCGCAATCTCTCGCCGCTTTAAGAACTTCCCAGTTCATTTTCTTTCCCGTGTTTTTCCCCCTTTTTTCCGTTTGTTCTTTCCCCCTCGCTGTAACGCGGTTAAAAAAAGTTACCCTCCTTTCCCCTCCCCCGTTTTTTCTCCCCATTTTATAAACGAAGAAAGAAACGTAAGGTCTCGAAGTTCCATCAGAGATGTTTTAAAAAGGGACGCAAAAAGGGCGGCTTCTCGTTAAGAAAATTTCACGGTTTCGTAAATTAATCCCCGCTGTAATAGGATTACACTTCTTACTTTGTTACAAGAGAACGCGGGTTTTTCTACTTCTCGAAATTTACTTGTTAATCTCGCCGAGAGCTTGTTTCGCGTTATTTGTTCGCGAAGGTGCGGCGAATTATAATTAATTGGTTCGGCGGAAAGGGCAATGAAGATACGTGGAGTTTGTGTAACGATTAGACTGCGGAATTTTCATGCAGATTTATATTTTTACGAGCGCAATGAAACGAATAGAACACGAAGAGAAATCTATTTCACCCTGCAAGCATTGCAATTTGTATATTACTTTCGTTCTGTGGTATGATTTTATACGATAAATGCATTTTGCATCTATTCGCGTTCTAACAATGATTAGATTTGAAGTTGATACTTTTGTTAATAAGATTAGAGAAGTGTTACTTAAATAGAGACTCGTTTTACCCTTCCAATAAAATAACGTATATTTTACTATTATGGATACCTTCAATGTTTTTACGTATTATGTGCATTCTATAATTTGGCCATTCTATAATTTTTTTGCGTACTTATATTCATTGCAAATGCATAATAATCCACAGTCTAGCGACGTAAAATTAGCTAATTTAGTTCGTTTCAGAATCTAAATATAAATTAATTCCACGCTGTAAGTACACTTCTCTTAGAAATTTAAAATCGATAGCAAAATAGTCAATCTTTGAACTAGCATAACTTCGTTAAAAACTGTCGTACAACATTCCACTTGGGCTCATTTCAAAGGTTAAAGTCTCTGCTTTTACACCTGTGAACGGAATTTTCCCGACGAAATTTTTATACTTGAGTGCGGGGCGGTAAAGTGAAAATGGTTGTTTGCGATAAGTTGATTTGTCGCAAATTTGTCAAAAAATTCACTTGGATCACTTTTCCACTCAATCTTTCAACTGTTTAATCGAAATAAAGTTTATATAACATGTTCCCGCGCAAAGGAATAATTTGCAACGAAAAATAAATAAAGTACCCGAAGATATATCGCAAGTCTGACGTATCGTACGCTTTACTACTAGCTTAATCACTACTTTGTCAAAAAATTCACTTGGATCATTTTTCAACTCAACATTTCAACTGTTTAATCGAAATAAAGTTTATATAACATGTTCCCTCGCAAATGAATAATTTGCAACGAAAAATGAATAGAGTACGCGTAGATACATCATATGTCTGACATATCGTACGCTTTACTACTAGCTTAATCACTACTTATGAGTAGAACCTTTGATATCTATAAAAAAAAAGGAAACAAAGATAATAAACGTAAAAAGTCTACATTGCAGTGTAACTTACGATTAGTATATACCTTGGGCTACTTATATTATCTCCTATAACTTGAATCTATTCTGTATTTTCCACCTACACTCACACCTTTTGTTCGACTCGAAACTTTCTATAAACACTCCGCTGTCACAAAAGACGTGCAACTTCTCATTCCACCGGAAACGGAATCACGATTAGTATATAAATAAACGCATACAACAGAGTTCCAATAGTACGTAATTAATTTTGAAACTCAGCCAGTAAAGATTTTCTACAAAAAATTTGAGACAAAAATAAACGTTTTCGCGATACTAATTCGCAGGATTGCGAAATGATAAGATTTCTGGTGAATTTCTTCTCGGAGAATTAGAAGCACTAGTCAAAACACGTTGGTCCTTAATGGGTTAACGCGCGACGATTGCGAAATACAGGATTTTCGTTGCAGCGCTCGCGATTTTGCATTCGCCCCGTTTTCAGCTTCATTAATTCTCGGCGGTTAACGAGCAAGAAGCACTGTTTTATGAATAATCCGTTTAATTCCCGCTACCGTGCTGCCTGCTAGGGGCAAAGGAAAGTTTTATTTCCACTGCAATCCTGTATTCGACTTTTCCATTAACCGGCACCCGGTTTCATCCGGCTTATGCATCGGTTGTAATCGAAACTTCGTTAACTGTTGCGCTAATGCAGCTACGTTGCTCCTCCTCTCGATTATATCTTTTTCCAAATCTCCCCTCCCTCCCTCTTCCTCTTATTTTTCGTCCACCTAATCCCGCGTCTTACGAACAAATACGATTCTCGAAAAAATTTCGAGCGCTGATACCTTTGCAGGATAATTCCATTGGAAGTTGCGAAAGCTGATGAAATTCTTAGCTTAAGAATTTTTCAAGCCAAAGTCTTGTTTCGTTCATTGACTAGCTAGGGTAAATGTGACCCACGTACAGTGCAGAGATGACTTGTTGGCGAGGCAAACCGATTCGCTGTCGCATATTAGCGACACCTTCAGTCACACGTATTATAGTCATTGGCTGAATCGGTCACGACTACAAGTCTACTGCGTGACAAAGAACGCGAAACAAAATACGTCGAGGTAGAGTGAGATAGGATGACTTGGAACTACAACTGAATCACATTGGTGTAAACCTAATTTTCTTTTCTCGCGAGGATGTGGGGAAATCTTCTAGAAGATACCTGGCAGGGTCCGCTCTCGCGAATCCTTAGCGAATATGAAGGATCTACTACTATGCATGTAGCAACTAAGAATTCGGAAGAAAGATTTTCTACTGGCTAATGGGCGGAGCGAGCGAACTGTTCCCCTTGCCCCTGTGCCGTTCAGCTTGTAGGACGCTCGCCAACAAGTCATCACTGCACTGTACTGTCACCGTGCTTTCTCGAATTTATGTAATATTCAAATTTCCCATAAACGAATGCAGTAGAAATCCGCGGTTTACTCGGAACAAGATTTCAGTGTCAAATAAAGGGTTATCCAAAAGTACCTACAGGATGTTGAACGAGAATATCTATCTGTCAAACGCCACGTTTGTTAGTAAAATAGAGATGAAAAGAAATAAAAATTGAAAAAGAAAACGAACGAAGATAGTAGAAATAAAAAACAGATTAGAAAAGGGTTAAGCAGAAAGGGAAAGAAAAGAAGTGAAGTTAGGTGTTCCTATGGTCTATTTTGGATAACCCTGTAGAATTAAAGTAAATATAAAGGCAGTTGCAAGCGTGTACTCACAGATACGATTTCTTCTGGTCCCAAGAAAGCAACTCGGTGACAACGAAGCGACCGGAAGTGAGCGGTACTTTTGTAGGCCTGGCCGAGGATACGTTGGTAATTGCGATTGCGTGCCTCCAGTAGCTGGAATCGTGCTGTTTTTGGGGTAGAATCGTGAGGAAGGTGTCTCCGTCATCGCTGAACGTCGGCGGCTCGAATTGTTCGACCCATCCGTGTTTCTCGAAGTGCGACAGCGCCTGCAAAGATGAATATTTCATTCGTCTTCCAACCCCCTTTACTTCTTCCACTCTTCGATGGAAACACGTAATCCGTCGGTGGCAAAAAATTGCACCGTCGTTGAAGAATTCGAGGGAACCTCCTTCCAATGCATCGGCGAAGAGCTTTTCTTTTGATGAGTCCACGAATAGAGAGAGAGAGAGAGAGAGAGAGAGAGAGAATATTTTGCGGTTAGAGCTTTTTGGCACAGCTGCTCGGGTGGTGCAGATTTTTATCGCCAAAGGAAATTGAAAAGTTCCTCAGATACTCTCCGCAACAAACACTCTTTGTTAAATTGTTTAATGAGGTTATTTGAGTTTGATTTAAGAAGAAAGTAAAAATTGATTCCTGTTGAGAATTGCAAATGTATGGAAAGATATTTCAGAGTAAGATTCAAGAAATTTATATTCAATTGTGGATTTATTATATAAGTATTGTTAATATTTCTTTCGTTATTGATAAAGGAAATTGAAAAGTTCCCGAATACTAAATTGTTTAATGAGGTTATTTGAGTTTGGTTTAAGGAGAAAGTAAAAATTGATACCTGTTGAGAATTGCAAAAGTATGGAAAGATATTTCTGAGTAAGATTCAAGAATTTTATATTCAATTGTGGATTTATTATATAAGTATTGTTAATATTTCTTCCGTTATTGATAAAGGAAATTGAAAAGTTTCCGAATACTAAATTGTTTAATGAGGTTATTTGAGTTTGGTTTAAGGAGAAAGTAAAAATTGATTCCTGTTGAGAATTGCAAAAGTATGGAAAGATATTTCAGAGTAAGATTCACGAAATTTATATTCAATTGTGGATTTATTATATAAGTATTGTTAATATTTCTTTCGTTATTGATAAAGGAAATTGAAAAGTTCCCGAATACTAAATTGTTTAATGAGGTTATTTGAGTTTGGTTTAAAGGGAAAGTAAAAATTGATGCTTGTGGAAAATTACAAATGTAGAAAAGGAAATTTTGGAGTAAGAAAAATTTATGAATTCTATTGTATATTTAATTGCGAATTTTTATATATCTGTGTTATAGAAGGCTTTGTAACTATTTCCTAAATTATTTAACATGGAATTTATTAGCATAGTTTAAGTGATTTACCTATTTTAAAATATCAAATAAATTTAATTAATTTGTTCAATACAGAACAAATTCATCAATAAAGAATATCAAATTATTATTTGCATACTTTTCTGCAAAATTCAATTCTCTCATAAATGCATAAAGATCAGCAATCTACGAATTATAATTGAAACAAAGACACGCTATATTTATACTAGAAATTCATGTTTACTTCAACTGTAGCTTCAAATGACAAAATTAAAATTGCCTACAATATTACGATATTCTGATATATAAATATCATAATATTTCACACATTGTTAAAGTACTAAATAGTTAACGTTACCACGAGTAGCTATTAAAAAAGTCTGAGAACAAGGGATAATAATTACTTTCCATCGTACGTTAATTAGCTAATAGAAAACGAGATAAAGTATTGCTCAATTCTATCTCGGCCAGCGATAAAGTCCGCGATAAAACAATAAACGAAATAACACCCTCTTCAGTGAGTTCACTCACGAGAAGTCCTCAACGTAAAACCACCTTCGGATGGACTAAACGAATCGTGATACTTGCAGAAGCACACACCACCGGTCTAATTAAACCCGGCAAGTCCGTCTTTTACGGACGATAAAACCGTCGTGAAATTTTAAATGAAAACCACGCGACGAATCGCGATTCCCATTCTTCACTGACATGGATAAGCAAAAAATTGGCCGACCTCGCAGACTTATCAACCTGATATCGTCTCCTGTCTTGTCAAAGGCTGAAATTAGTTCAACTAAAGATTACTCTTTCCATTTTAAATGTGTTCACGTATATACGAGTGTATACAGGGTGTTTTAAAATAAGGATCTTTTAATTACCACTTTCTAGCGATGGGACTAAGGCACGTTTGATAGTTTTCATACGTTTATAATTGGGATTGATATTTGCGTATCAATTTCATGTACGATACGTTTGCAAATGACTCGAGATGCAACGAAACAATTAATCATCGTATCGATACGTAAAAATTGTATTACGTTTCATACATATTCGAATAGAATTACGAAGGCCCAAATATGATTAAAACTAAATCTGTATCGTGAGACGTACAATATAAGCTAGCGATGATCAACTTTTCATTCTCTATTGTCCATTATATCATTTCTATCATAGGAAGGTTAGAAAATTGAAGCACGTTAAAAGTTAGGTTATTGGAAAATTGGATCATGTTAAAAGTTAAAACATTATAAAATTGGATCATATTAAGCATTGGACGATTAGAAAATTGGATCGCATTAGAAATTGGGAGATTAGACGATTGGAACACAATAAAAGTAAGATGATTAAAAAATTGAAGCATATTAAAAATTAAACGATTAGAAAATTGAATCATATTAAATATTAAAAGATTAGAAAATTGGATCGCATTAATAAAATTAGAAGGTTAGAAAATTGGAACGCCTTCAAGATTAAAAGAACAGAAATTTGGAACGCATTAAAGATTAAACGATTAGCAAATTGGATCATATTAAAAATTGGAAGGTTAGAAAATTGGAACGCATTAAAAATTAGAAGATTGGATAATTGTATCGTGGTACAAATTGTAAGATTAGAAAATTGGATCATATTAAAATTTGAAGATTGGAACGTCGCAACAGATTAAAAATTAATAGATTAAAATATTGAAACACATTGAAAATTAGAAGGTGAGAAAATTGGAACGCGTTAAAAATTAAACGATTAGAAAATTAGGTTGCATTAAAAATTGAAAGGTTAGAAAATCGGGACGCATTAAAAATTGGAAAATTAATCAGAGAATTAGAAAATAGAAGCACGCTAAACGCTATGAAATTAATTAGAAAATTAGGAAGTAGAAGCACACTAAACGCTATGAAATTAATTAGAAAATTAGGAAATAGGAGCACATTAAACGCTATGAAATTAATTAGAAAATTAGGAAATAGGAGCATACTAAACGCTATAAAGTTAATTAGGAAATTAGAAAATAGGAGCACACTAAACACTATGAAATTAATGAGAAAATTTGGAAACAGGAGTACACTAAACACTATTAAATTAATTAGAAAATTAGAAAATAGGAGCACACTAAACGCTATCAAATTAATTAGGAAATTAGGAAATAGGAGCACACTAAACACTATCAAATTAATTAGAAAATTAGTAAATAGGAGCACAGTAAACGCTATAAAATTAATTAGAAAATTAGTAAATAGGAGCACACTAAACGCTATAAAATTAATTAGGAAATTAGGAAATACGAGCACAGTAAACGCTATCAAATTAATTAGGAAATAAGAGCACACTAAACACTATCAAATTAATTAGAAAATAGGAGCACACTAAACGCTATGAAATTAATTAGAAAATTAGGAAATAGGAGCACACTAAACGCTATCAAATTAATTAGAAAATTAGGAAATAGGAGCACACTAAACGCTATCAAATTAATTAGGAAATTAGGAAATAGAAGCACACTAAACACTATCAAATTAATTAGAAAATTAGGAAATAGGAGCACACTAAACGCTATGAAATTAATTAGGAAATTAGGAAATACGAGCACACTAAACGCTATGACATTAATTAGAAAATTAGGAAATAGGAGCACACTAAACGCTATCAAATTAATTAGAAAATAGGAGCACACTAAACGCTATGAAATTAATTAGAAAATTCGGAAATAGGAGCACACTAAACGCTATCAAATTAATTAGAAAATAGGAGCACGCTAAACGCTATCAAATTAATTAGGAAATTAGAAAATGGGAGCACGCTAAAAACCGTCAAATGAATCGCAATATTAGTAAACGGGAACGTGTTACAAAATTAAATTGGATAAAAAAGGAAGCGATAATGTTGTGCAGCGTTAAGTAAGCCACCCGTTACATGTAAAATACGTACAGTGGTGCAATTGGGCAGTGAATGGTGGACGTAGCAGAAATGGAAGTACGTCCTGTTCTGCACTCTGTTCATCCAAGTCGCGTACACGAGATTGTCCGTAGGAAAAGCGACGGCAGATAAAATCCTCTCCTGTGAGGATAACTCGGCCGGATGTTCGATTTCAGTTAAGCTCGCGTTACCCTGGACCACCTTCTCTAAGTCGACGTAAAACAGCTTCACCGTCGGATTCGTCGTGCCGCTCTGAAACATTGGGGAAAAAGAAAACGACCGTTCATCTTTCGATCGATTCTACTTGCTCTTGATTAATAACTCAACGTAATCCGATGGTGTTTATTTATGCGAGTGCTGCTATATTCGCCATTCAAATGTGACTTATTTACTCAACCGTATTTACAGTCGTAGAACAAACGAATGTCTCGATAAAAGCTTCGTAAAACAGAGTGTTGTACGATATGAAAGCAACGTTAGGAGCGTTGAAAAATTAGGCAAGAAAGAAGTCTAATTAATAACAACGAGTTACATCTATCGGGTTGGAAAGAAAGCTCGTAACATTTTTGATTAGGTGGTGTTAAAAGAATGTATTAATTGCAAACAGTTCCTTGTTTAAATAGATTCAAATTTCTGGATGAATCAATTGTTTACGTTAATAATTGAAGTCGAAAGGTAGTGCAAGATGACAAATACGTAGCAGAATAAAGTTACGTACAATTATATGAATTTTACCATCCTTTTTCTTTATAAAACGTGAGCTTTCTTTCCAATACAATATTTAACCCTTTGACTGCGAAAGACGTATATATAATTTTCTTACAACTTTTTACGCGACAGATCAAAGGAAATGGAGCTTAAACAGTAACGTACGTTTCCGCTTGTAACTTTTCTAATAATAAGGTGGAGAGGTTGAAGCTTACCCAAAACTGTTTTACTTGCAAGATCTATTTACTAGCACGTCACAAATTGAATTTCATTTAATGGTACTCTTACAATGCTTATATATGTATACATACGAATCGTTCCAGATTTGACGCGCGACATTAGTTAACGTTTATTTTATTTATGACGATTTTTTTGTACGTTAAACACGATGTATTCATTACTACGTCATTGAAAATATACATACATATATTTTCAATAAAAATAATCAGGACGAATATTGCCGGGCAAGCCAATATATTCCTATATTAAAATCTCCCATAATGATCAAACTGTTAATTGATATATACGCTTCAAGGGTTGGGATAATTTTCCTGCAACGTTCGAAAGCTGCCGCTGGCGAGCGATGCGATTTTATTATCATCAAAAACGGAAACACGGGGAAGGAGAAGCATACCAGCAACTATATATGCGCGTTCTGTCACGCGAATATTAAAGAACGCCGGACACATAAATTCCAGGCGTTCTTCTCCATTCGGCACACACGCGGACGAGAATTTAATCAGAACGTCATATCAAAATTTAATTACTCTCTACGGTAATTAGTTTCGGTACCCCGCTGAATTTTCATCCGCCATTCGACTTCGAAGGATCGTCGTTTGCCCAGAGGAGCACTCCATCGACCGCCATTTCCTTTTTTCCCCCCTAATAATTCCACGCGAAATTTTGCCCCTATGTCCAACCGTGAGAATATTGCCGTCGAGCGTTATACTCATCGATGTTTAAATCGCCATTAATCGCAGTTTTACCTGGGCAAGTGTTTCGTATTTAACCCATTGAGTGCAGAGACGATTTCGATCAACTTTCTCCTCGCGTCACGCGGTGCAATTTCACGCCTCGCGAAAAGTTTTCGGTATCGTGAACATTATAAAATGTTGCCCGAAAGAGCGGACGCCAGCTCTAAGGAGGCAACAACCCTTCCTCTAGATGAAGTATACTCACCTATTCCCCATCAGGAGCTCAGCAGCCACTTTAAAAATATCGTTAGAATGCAATGGAATCAGACATGGACTACTTCGAATCGGACAAAAATTCATAGTGTAGTCAAGGATTTCACCCAACAAATCCCTATCGATAATCTTGATTAGGAAAGAGAGAACAATAATGTCTCGTCTGAGGACCGACCACACGAGAATTACCCATGAACATATACTCAGAAAAACGGAACCTCCGGTCTGCAACACCTGCCGTAGGCAAATTACTGTTCACCACCTTCTATATGAATGTAGAAGACTCGAAGTTCATAGGCGAAAGCACGAAATAAACCCTAACACTGCACTCACATCGAACAGGCAGATCAAGAACACCATACAATATTTACTCGACTCAAGTCTCTATCACAAAATTTAGATGGTCCACATCAGGAACATTGTCGCTAATGATCCGGATGTCGATGCGACGTTAACCAGCCACAAAAAAAAAACAAAAATTGTTGCCATGGGTTCTCAACTGTCTCGTCAATCCTTTCACAACGAAGAGCGTGTGTATTCGCTCCGAAAGATTAAACAATTACTTGTTAAGACGTGGAGAGAAGGTAGACGTGTTAACGAACACAATTTGGTATGTTTGTAACGTTTGGACTCGTACTGAATCGTTTTGCAATGTGTCGATTGTGAACGTAAACAAATGATTTATTTAACGCGTTAAGGAAGAATGCTGAGTTAACGCAACATTTTATTTGTACCTTTTGCAAGCTTTATAAAATTGTACAATGTACGTGGATGAATAAATAATATTGAGAACATTATTGCACGGTTGCGTGGAATGAAAACACGCGAATAATGAATGAAATTCAGCGATGCATATTGGCTAGGAACGGATTGCGAATGAAACGCTGCGTCAAAACACATTGATACTTAATGGGCTGATAAAAATTGGAATTCTTAAATTAATATTAAACGTTTCGGGAGCAAACTGACGAACGAATATTTAATCTAGAATGTACGACAAATTAATTCGGTGGCTTTTGATCAAATTCACAACGCAATGTATTTCGATGCTCGGAATATTTTTCATTATTAATTAATCTTCATCAAATTCGACTGATAAATTTCGCTTGAACAAAGAAGATTCAAGATTTAAAACTCACGAATGCGGCGAATCCATTGCAGCTTGAAAATTTCGGCTAATGTTTCGAATCGAATGAAGGTGAGGATTTTTAAATAAACATTAAGCGTCGTTAAAAAGGGGAATTCATTGGAACATGATTTGCGCGGCATTTTTCTACAGTTTGTTAACAATGTGAATCTAGTGTGAAAATTTTGCCAGCTTCCCATCGCCCAGGTACAATTAAAAAATGCAGCGAAATACTCGCAAACGTGGCGAGAAATTACTCGTCCCACCTGCAATTGAAATTTTCAAGCGAGAATTTGAACGATGCCCGGTATAAAAGAATGAAATGGAAAAGTGAAACACTGTAAAATTTCCAACAATTTTACACATTTGTCCATAGACATTTTGATTATGGAGAAAAAAGAGAATTTGTGGAGGGGTGGGGGAAACTCGGTGATGCGGAAATGTTTATAATTAGACTGCGAATTTTCGTGCAATTATGGACAAGTTAAATATGCAAACAAAAATATAGAACGCGTGGAATATGCGAGAAATTAAAAAAATATTCGAAATAATAATACGTTTGTTATTTTATTCGAAGGGAGAAACAATGGCTTGCTTCAATTGCGTTTCTTTAATTTTATTAACAAACGTATGAATTTGCATAAAAATACGTACTTAATGTTATTTATAATATTAACGTTTTGCCAGGTGTTCGGTAAAAATTAGTTTCCTCGCCTTAATTGCTTAATAATAATACATAAATATGTATTAATATTAATATGTGTGTATAATAGTATAATATACAATATTATTATAATATATTATGTGTATATGTGATAATATTATAATACAATATGTATTAATATTTTAAACATGTATTACTATTATTAGGTGTTTTTGTGAGCTTTTCAATTTTTTAAACTAACTTTTCAAGACGTTTTCACGATATAATATCTTCCTCCAAATTTGCTATTTAATTGTCGAGATTTTACAAAGCTTCATCTTTTGTGCTGTTCCATATTACCTACGCTTATCTTATACGTATTCAGAAATTGACAACGAAGTTCATTAAGGAAAAACCACATTACTTTCTAATATCTTTAATACGTTTAACATTGAATTTACGAAGTTCGTTAATTCGACGAATTTCAGATTTCACGTTTAAAGTTACCAAGACTACAAATATTATTTCACAGCAGTTTTTTTACATTGATTTCAATTGGTATAATGATACGAATATGTATCCTAATTTATCCCCTCCTTCTTGACCTTTTAATTTCGAATATTTAGATACATTATACATAATAGTTTTCCGCAAATCTGTCAAATTGTACAATCAATGTCCGTAAATCTAACATTAATGATGCTTCCTATTAGTATCTACAAAACTATCTACAATAAATTTAGTAATATTCACTAAACCCTAAGCAAATCTTCGCCAGAAGGAACGCGAAGAAACGACAAATTTATAATGTCGAAACTAACTCGCAACAGCGCGGAGGAAGATAGAGAAATTATCCACGGCGAATCTCTGAACGATCGAAGCTTTGAAATCCGCATTAATGCGGACGACGTATTTCCCTAGAGGACAAACGAACGGAAAACGAATGGCGCGCAAAAAAAAAGGAAAAAAAAAAGAGGGAATAGGGAAAAAAGGAGAACAGAGAATTTGTTTTATAGCGGGTTAAGTGAGCGATATTTTTCTCGAGTAGGCTATATTGTGGTTTACCGCAAATCAACAGGACCGTGCACCAGAGGGTTGAAAAATGTATGGGGAACGACGCTTCGAATAAAAGCGGCTAGAGAAATGCTCCCTAGTTGTTCGCGAAAATAGTAACAGAAGAAGATTCTTTACAACGAACGTTGCGCTGCGGTAAAAATTGAACTTTAGTTGGAAAAAATTGTTGAAACGTGATTTATAGCTTTTGGACACTTGGTAATTGTAATTTTATTGTCGAATTATATTTATATATACTACATTTATATATATAATATATTTTATTTATATTTATATATACTATATTTTATTTATATTTATATATACTATATTTTATCCATATTTATATATACTATATTTTACTATTATTGGTAAGGAATTGGAGGTGAAAATTGTAACATAAGAATTACTTTTTGAAATTGAGTTTCTCTACCATAGCAAGCTAATAATTTCTCGTTAAAAAGAGAACACGTGATTTGTCGCACAATCTATTGAAAATAAATTAAAGAAACAACAAATTTTAGGCTTACCTAGTTCATTCTAATTTTATATTCATATTTTCATAATATTTAGTGATATTAGCTATTAGCTAAGTGTAAATGTTAATTTTCAGTTTATGATAATTTACATAAGAAACCACGTCTGATTATTTTTCGAAAGTTTAGGTAATTTTTATTATGGGAAAATGCATGTGTCACTCGAAGAAAAGAATTGTTTAAGGTTCGGCAAGCATTTGAATTACTTCCATATTCTTCGTTAAACACCATTTTCATTATTTCCATTTTCATATATTTCATTATTTCCATTTTCATATATTTCATTATTTCCATTTTCATATATTTCATTATTTCCATTTTCATATATTTCATTATTTCCATTTTCATATATTTCATTATTTCATTTCAATGAAATTGAATTTAAGGATGTAAAAGTATAAAATTCAACCTTTATTATAACCACACAATGGTTCTTGCCCAACTATTTGTCGCAAAGTTACAGCAGTTTAAAAATTGCCAACGTTTCGACCAAATATCCCATTTTTCGTGAAAACCATTATCAATTATTTCACTTTTCTGCAAGTGTAAAAAAATCCCTTTGACAAAAATGAATTCGAAGGACGCGAAACTATAGTGCTCCGCCTTTAAAATCACCCCGTAAAGATTATTCCGCGACAATATTTTGCAAACTTGCAGCATTTGAACGATTGCAAGCGTTCCGACGAAATAACCTAATACTTGGAATCGGTATGTTACGCCCGATATTGCAACATTTTTATTCCTTCCGCGAAAAGAAGTTCACCGAACACGATGGGAGTACATACTCGGGACGCGAGCAACAAGGTAAATTTCCAACGGTACTCGGGAGAGGACGAAACGATCTCGTAGCGAGTCTGTTCATCGAAACAAAGAAAAGCAGCGAAACGAAACGCGGACTGGTTTCGCGAAATCGAGCATTCTTCCGGTTGGTTAAAGTCGCTGGGACAGGGACGAGTAAATCGATGGAGGAAAAATAATTTTCCGGCCAACAAGAAGGAACCGGTACCGACACGGGGAACAGAGACGTCGCTCGAGTAGAGTGTATCGAGGGTGGAAACGGAAATTTAAATCTTCCCCGACGTTGTCGAGGCCTCGAATCTTCTTTCTCTGTGTCCGCGACCGTCAGATTGCTCCTTTAGCCGGCCCCCCTCCCCATCCATTTTCTTTCCTCTGTTTCTTCGTCTTCCTCGTCTGATCCCCAACGTCTATTCCACTTTCATTGTGGAATCCCTGTGATCTTTAAATGGACTCTTTGCTCCCACGAATTTCAGTATTCGTGACGGGTATCAAAGTGGGCCACTTTGTCCGCCTGGAAAATGAGTTTTCGCCGACACGTGCTTTAACGGGTAAAAAAAGGGGGGGAGGAACTGTCGAGAAGAAGATGCTCGTTCGAGATCAGCTAGAATTATGTGTTTCGCTGAATATTCTATTTTGATAAGCAAGATGCTCTTTTCTTTGCTCAATTAATTCCCTGTTTTTGTAGTTTCGTGGATTAACCTTCGAATTTGTATATTGGATAATTTTCAAACATAAGAGCTGTTATTTTTGAAAGTGGTATAAGTCCACTTTTGGAAAACAATGAGTTAATGGTAATATTAGTAAGATAAAGATATCCTCTTTTTATTCCATTAAATATCTCGATGTATGGAAAAATGGACTTATACCAATTTAAAAAATAACGACTCTTATCTTGTTTTAAAGTTTCTCGACGCATCGACAGCTACGCTATTATTTTTATTTATATTTATTTGATAGTATGTACATATTGATCTCCTTTAGGTAATTTATTATATCTTTCATCTGATTCGCTTTTGTCAAAGCTACAGTTTAAGTGATGCTATATTTTCGTCTTACGTATGGAAAAAGTTCGATTAACATTTGCCGATTGGTCACGTTTGCGGTTTTTAAGTCTGAAAGCAATATAGAACTTTACAAGAACGTTCCAGATTGTATTGTTAGTTATCGTATTTTGGAAAAAATAATAATAAACAAGAAATAAAGGTCGCATAAATGAATAAACTGTATTGAAGTTTATGTGGATTTGGTTTCATACATGATGGTATGATGCGAATGTGCGAGAGGACATCCTTATATTTTTGTATTCTATGTTAGTTATGGGGAGGTGCGAATGAGAATGTTGTGACGCAGGATGATGAAACAGATATCGTAGGAGACCGCACCGAACGTAAGACAGAGTGAACGAAAGAGAAATGTAAACCATAAAATAATAATAAACCTTTCTGTTATTTTTATATTATACGTATACTGTAATTTACTAACAGTTTATTGAGTTGTTTTTGATTTTACATTCAATTCGATTGAAATTGTCGACCAGCAAAGTGTTAACCGAACTAATTGGTGTCCTTTAACTCGAAACTTCTCCGGGGGGAAGAAAAAAAAAAAAAAAAACAGGAGGCGGCCAGCGAACTCGCCTTTAATACGAATTAGTGTGTGAGAAAAAGCGCGGAGGACGGAAAGGTGACACCTCGAGGGCGTCGCGTGCAGTAGTTACACAGGTCAGCGAGCTTTAACGACGAAACGAACAGGCTTACCAACCGCGTCGCGCGATTGTGTAAGTTAAATTGCGTAAGTTGAGAAGCGGCCTGGAAAAGGAGAATCGTCGCGAGTTGTAATGAAAAAGTGCACGTAGAGGGGGAAACGGATTAAATAAGTTGCAGGGACGTCATTTTTGTGTGTTCATAGGCTTGTCGTCGCTTGTCGCCTGCTCGCGTTTCGTCGCATTCCCTTTTGGCCGCCATTTAAAAATGCGGCCACCGCCACGCGAACGAAAAGATGGCAGCCTACGAAAGTTTGTTAACTTGAAAACGCGGTGCGAAAAATACGCCTCAACTCGAAACATGAAACACGAACCGCTTTCGTGTTAGCTTGCGCGGTTTCGTTGAAAACGCGAAAATTAGACGGGGCTTCTCTAAGTTTTCGCCTGCACGTTTTCAATGCTCGAACACTGCACGAAGCTAGAGGTGGTTGGCGTGAAATTCGCCCATAAACGTTGCTCTTTTAATTTTGGTTATAAAATTGTATTGCGTAAATGGGAAATATTCTATTAAAGTACGTTTATTGGTATTCGATTATTAGAATCACTTTGGGACTACTCTTATATCGGTGGTTTGTTTTGTTTTTGGTTATTATTTGAAAAGAGTATTTTAAAATTGCCGTATCGAGAATTCGAGTTTTTTCACGGCCCATTTTTAAATAATTAATAACAGTGGAATCCGTTTCTTAGAATTACTTTGGGGCTTACAATTTGTGATAATAATAACCGGCTCGTAACGTTACGCAGAGGATAGCAAATTTTCGTTGGAGAACGAATTTTATTGCAAGTAGTTCAGTAAATTGGGCATTTTTATGCAGTTGTGGCAAAATAACGGAAGTCTGATTATAATAGGCGGATTATTTTCAATCAATTTTATATACAGTATTTTGGCATCCAGAGGAAAATATATATATATATATATGATTAGAAATATTCGAAAATATTACGTAGAGTATTATTTTATATTTATTTTCCTCTGGGTCCCAAAATACTGTATATAAAATTGATTGAAAATAATATATATATATTATACGATTACTTTGATCTTTTCTAATACACATACTACGACATTTTCGCAACGCGTAAATGAATTACTTTCTTTCTATTATACAATAATTTCATTACTTCTCGAAGCTGATTTTCACATTTCGCCACACTTTTATTATTTTATTAATTTTGCACCGTGTTGTTTATAAATCCTCTATTCGATTTCATTGCTGTACAATAGCACTTTGCACGACGAAAAAACGTTAGCTACTATTTTTAGCTACATTTATATTTGGCTTTTTATATTTCATATTCGATTCATATCTGGCGCATTATTTAGTTATTTAGTTATTTAGTTATTTACTTATTTAGCTATTTAGTTATTTAGTTATTTAGTTATCTAGTTATCTAGTTATCTAGTTATTTAGTTATCTAGTTATATATTTATTTAGTTATTTAGTTATTTATTTATATAGCTATTGAGTTATTTAGTTATTTAGTTATTTAGTTATTTAGTTATTTAGTTATTTAGTTATTTAGTTATTTAGTTATTTAGTTATTTAGTTATTTAGTTATTTAGTTATTTACTTATTTAGCTATTTAGTTATTTAGTTATTTAGTTATCTAGTTATCTAGTTATCTAGTTATCTAGTTATTTAGTTATCTAGTTATATATTTATTTAGTTATTTAGTTATTTAGTTATTTATTTATTTAGTTATTTAGCTATTAGATATTTGGTTGTTTAGTTATTTAGTTATTTAGTTATTTAGTTATTTAGTTATTTAGTTATTTAGTTATTTAGTTATTTAGTTATTTAGTTATTCAGTTATTTAGTTATTTACTTCGACACATTTATTATTTTATTAATTTTGCACCGTGTTGTCTATAAATCCTCTACTCGATTTCATCGCTGTACGATAGCACTTTGCACGACGAAAACATTAGCTACTATTTTTATCTACATTTATATTTGGCTTTTCATATTTCATGTTCGATTCATATCCGGCGCATTTTATAGAGACGAATGAATAGACCTGAGTACTGGTCAGTATTTAGTGCGAGTCACTGGTGCACGGTCAGGTGATATTAATTCCGTAGCTTTTTGCGAGACTTTTCTTTTAGATACGAAATGTTGCGCATTGGTAAAAAAGGCTCGCGAAACACTTGCCGAAGATAAATGACTGGATGGGACGCGGAATATGCAGCAGGTTCGAAGTTTTTCCGATGTAACCTCGCGGTGGGTGTGTGTAACTCCCTTGCAGAGTATCAATCTACTTTTTTGCCGCTGTTGCAGCAGCTTCGACTACCCAACTGTTTCCCTGCCAGTTGCTTTTTGTAGTCAGGTGTATGAATCGTCCGTAAAAAGAAGTTTCGAATCATCCAAAGTGGGATGAATTATTAGCTTCACCGAAAACTATTGTCGTCTTTCTTTTTTTTTTTTCTAATGTCACGTTAGCGATGCGATGCAGAAATTAGCATGGGAATAAAATTCGCGGACGCAAGTATGAAGAAATTTCTGTTAAACACTTGCTATATATTGCTATAGGATTACCCTAATTACAACTCTAAGAGTGGAATAATAATTTTGAAGATTGTTAAGGAATTGTTTAACGTCGCGAAATATTGCGTTGTTGTATCAAAGATAAATTCAGCTTGCGATAAAATGTTACTTTTATTTCAGCTTCACTTTCACTTCCGGAGATTAAGGATCGTTAAATACGAATTACGCAGAATATTTTAATATTTCGAACAAATGTGAGAACCGTAATCCATTAACCATTTGAGTGTTAAGTAATTTTAGGAGATTGGCGCGTTTCTAGATTTATTTTTGCGGATCACGCGGATGCATGATACTTAATATGAGTATCGTTATCTTTATTAATCGCTATGATACTTCTACATTCATATTTGGTGAACAATTTACGGTAGTTATTTATTGCGTTGAAGGACCCTGTGGCGGCTCTCCTGCACCCACCACTAGAGGGACATACGAAATAGGCTTTCTCGAAAGTACTCGCTCCAACTACCTCGTCCATATATATATACCGCCTTTAACCTTCCTTCCAATATCCCAACGTTTAAGGCAGGGCCTGCTAGGTAGCCTTACTGATGAGTCCACTAGCAGGCCCAGGACGAAACGCGCAACACCCTTCCTTTTTCATATCCTACCCCCTCTCTACAGCCACATATATTTATATATTTACATATTTATACATTTATACTGTGGCGGCTCTCCTGCACCCACCACTAGAGGGACATACGAAATAGGCTTTCTCGAAAGTACTCGCTCCAACTACCTCGTCCATATATATACCGCCTTTAACCTTCCTTCCAATATCCCAACGTCTAAGGCAGGGCCTGCTAGGTAGCCTTACTGATGAGTCCACTAGCAGGCCCAGGACGAATCGCAACACCCTTCCTTTTCCTATCCTATCCCCTCTCTACAGCTCCACAACCCGAATTTGTAAACTCTAAGTGTTATATTTAAAATTGGCCGCATATATGCGTTCATAGCGTTCAAACGGATTAATGATAACTCACGTAAGTAATTACAATGATAAAAAAATTGTAAGAGAAGGAGTTAAACGTAGGGGGCAATGTTTTGAAGAATTTAATTATGTCTAACAACTTTGCTTCCAAAAACCACACGCGCCAACCTAACGTAACCCAACTTTTGTCGGCCACCGAAAACTCCACTGGACTAGTGTTCGTCGACTAAAGAGAAAAAAAAAAAAAAAAAAAAGAAAACAAAAGAAAAAGGATCCCAAACACGGACAGAAAGTTCTCCGTTGTTCTCTTTAACGAGAAGACATAGAAAAAGCCGTACGAGGTCATCGAGGCGGAAGTTAAGTGCGCGAAGGGCGAAAAGAGGAAATGGAAACAGTATGGGCTATGGTTTGCGAGAAGAATTTAACGCGACGTGGCTAAGTAAATCTAGCGTATCCTAAACGTTTACCGCTTGACAAGCCGGTAGAGCAAAAGGCGAAAGGGAAGCACGTAAAATTGTGAGAAATAGTTTTCCAACGGTTTCCACTTTGTCCAATAATGTTCCCTCTGCACCCAGGCCAGCCAAATTTCCCTCGCGACCTCCGCAGTCTTTTGATTCGAACCTGCAAGAAGCTAGTTGCAAAAAGGAGATTTGAAGCCGCGGCTGCGGAAGACACACCGTAGTAAACGTGTTCTAGACGAATTCAAAGAGAAAAGGGGTTAAAATAGGTACAGAGTTGCACCGAAAGTTACGAGAATTTACGATTTTACTTGATTATTAATCCTTTTAATATTAATTAATATTTGCACCATAGTAGGACAATTTTTAAGTTGAGAAACTTTTAAAAAAGTTTGGATTCCATGTAATTATTAACCTTTATAGGATTAATTAATTTTCGTACAACAATAGGCAAATTTTTAATTTGAGAAAGGGTTAAAATAATGTTTGACTTGCTCCGAAAGCCACGAGAATTTACGATTTTACTCGATTATTAATCCTTTTAATATTAATTGGTATTGGCAAAACAAGAGGATAATTTTTAAGTTGGGAAACGTTTAAAATAGTTTCTCAGTTGCACTGAATAGTTAAAAAATGTTAGATTCCACGTAATTATTAACCCTTTTAGGATTAATTAATTTTCGTGCAACAATAGGACAATTTTTAATTTGAGAAAGGGTTAAAATAATGTTTGACTTGCTCCGAAAGCCACGAGAATTTACGATTTTACTCGATTATTAATCCTTTTAATATTAATTGGAATTGGCAAAATAATAGGACAATTATTAAGTTGAGAATCGTTTACAAAATTTTGGATGCCACGCAATTATTAATCCTTTTAATATTAATTGGTCTTGGCAAAACAATGGGACAGTTTTTAAGTTGAGAAACGTTTAAAAAAGTTTGGATTCCACGTAATTATTAATCTTTTTAAGATTAATTAATTTTCGTGCTACAATAAGAAAATTTTTAAGTTGCAAAAGGGTTGAAATAACTTTTCAGTTGCTCCGAATGCCACAGCAATTATTTAGAATTGCCTACAATTATCAATTGATAATTAAATAACTCATATAAAGTAAGTTAAAATAAGTAAATCAATATCGGCGCCATAACAGAAAAATCTCTCAGCTAAAAAGGGTTAAAATAGCTTTCGAGTTGTTCTAAATACCATCAAAATTTTGCATTCCGCACAACTAAATATCAACCCTTTTCATGTTAATCAATTTCGGTTCCATAACGAGATAATTTTAATGCCAGAAGTGAAAAGGAATTGAAGTAGTTATCGAGTTGCTCCGAATGCCACAAAAATTTCGTAATTTCGCGTAATCATTAACCCTCCCATTTTCAATTGATTTTATCGCCGCAATAGAAAAATTTCGAATTAAAGGTTAAAGGGTTAGTTAACCAGGCGAATTTTTGCGCGGGAATTTTTATATAGCGAACTCAATCATCCGTGAAATCTCGAGATTCTGGACGGTGTTCGAAATTCCACCGCTATTCGAGACCCGTCCGAGTTTGAAAGGGATGAAAAGGAGCTTTGCAGTCGGAGAGGGCGTGGAAGCTGGCACCTGTGCATTTTTTAATGCCTTTTTACGAGCCGCGATTGATGCCAGCGCTGGCCAGCAGCAAATATTGGCAAGAAAGCTGCTTGAAGGTTGACCCGAGCTATGAATAACCTCGTTCCCCTTTAATGGTCTTCCTTGCCGCTCGCATATTCACAGATCCTTCGCGATTCCTTGGAAACGCGTGCAACGAACCGATGATCGTTTATTCAAGCTTTGTTTGAGAACAGAGTTCGGCAGTATTCGAATCGTTTCGAATAAATATTTGCGCAAAAGATAATTGTACAAATAGATTGTAGTTAGCCAGATATTTTATCCGTATAAAAGTATTCTCTACCTTTTCAAATAAATCACGGGCTGATTTATTCGAATGATTTTGTATTAATCAGTCGAATATAGTAATTAAATTTACGATTCAATATTTGAACAAAAATTAGTTGTCGAATATTCGGATGATTTGTTCGAATAAACTTTCAAATGAATTTCTTATCCATTTAAAGAAAGTGGATAACAGTGAAAAATTATTCTCTACCTATTCGAATAAATCATTCGTTGATTTATTGGAATGATTTTGTATTAATCAGTCGAATAAAGTAATTAAATTTACGATTCAATATTTGAACAAAAATTAGTTGTCGAATATTCGGATGATTTGTTCGAATAAATTTTCGAATGAATTTTCTGTTGATTTAAAAACAGTGAATTACTTATTAGCACACGTAATACCTAATATTTTTGTCCGTAAATAATTCTTAAAATATTCCCAGAAATATATATATATAATATATATTAATATATATATAATATATATAATATATATTAATATATATATAACATATATAATATATATAATATATATTAATATATATATTATGTATAATATATATTAATATATATAATATATATAATATGTGTAAATAATATATTGTATATAATAAATTATTAGGTGTACAAATTAATTCAGAGTCTTTATCCCAAAACTCTTGGCATTTTTATAAACTCCTAATCGCTACTTTTCTACGTTTCAAGTGACGAATATGCTGAATTAATCCAAAAATGCTGATAATTTACAATATAAACCCCGTATTCAATTTCTTATAAACACACCCGCATTAAATCTAACAAAAATCCCAAAAGCTCGGAATTAATTCCTACGCCTAACATCTAATTTCTACGATCCCTGCATTAAATTTCACCGCAAAATCCCCTAAAATTCATCTTCAAACGAAACGAAACGAAATAATCGCGTGTTAGCCAAAAAAAAAAAAAAAAACTCGTAGCAAAATTCGTTTCAATTTAGAACAACGCCAGTGTAAAATCCTTTTAAACATTTCGCTGTATCTTAGCGCATAGCGGTCATAAAGTTTCATCCCCAAAATAACCCGCAAAGGAAGGTAAAGCTGCATACTCAAACGCGCGCGCGCTCGCACACATATGTGCAACAACACGTAGAGACGGTTTTTGCTCTCTGTGCAAGCGTCAAATTGTCTAAAACACGATGCAGTTCCTCGAGAGCGCGCACAAAAGCGGAACATTTTCAACCGGAACCGTGTCGACGCGGAGACTTCGTTTCCGTTGACGGTGGCGGGCCGCGAAAGATCAAACGGAATGCAAAAGAGGCCGCCGCCGCGCCGCGGGATTGCCATCCCCCCCCTCCACCTCGCTCTTTTTCCAACCCCTTCTACTACAACGTGGACGCTTACCTTCGGGTAATGGATCGAGATCGCGGATGTGTACTGGAACGTCAAGCTTCCCGGGTAACCGTAAAACGGTATCGTTATGATTGGCGTATGGGAGTCGTCGAAGTAACCGAAGGCCAGTTTATTGCCGCTCGGCGAGAACCATAAAGCCTTGTTCGAGCCGAACACCTCCTCTGAAAATGAAACATGCCGTTAAACATTGCCGCAAGATACAGTTCGCGATGTGGTTCGTGGAAATTCGCGGGTGAAACACTTTTAAATTCGTTGCTTCGCTACGTATGAACAATACACGAGCGGTAATCGTTGCTTTTCTATAAAATATACGTACAGAACTGTTTATTCGAATTGCTCGATGTATTTCGCGAACGGTACAGTGTTTCCTATGCGAAACGACGTTTTAAAAGTGTTATTATTTGTGCGAAAGTATCACACGGTTTATACGTGTTTTTGATCGTGTACCGCGAAAATATGATGTGTTAAACATTTCTTATAATTAGCTGACTATGTTCAGTGTGAATGTAAGGAAGGTTGCGTTGGATTAATCATTTCTAGTTGTAGGTATTTGTAATATAATTATATTTATATTGTCATTCTTTCGTTATGAAGGACGTATATATAATGCTTCAAAAATGATACTATCATTCATTCAAAGCATATGTATATTTTCTCTGCAGTAAAATACTATTTCTCCGTCAATTCATGCAACAATGTATACGCTATACGCTATAATAGATCACGTGCAACATTCAAATCCTTATATTTATACTATTTTCAATTAATTGAAGGTGCCTTGCTTTTTCTGCTTCGAATTTCGAATTCTAAAGTGTCGTAACGAAAGGGTTAATCAACCTTTGCAAAAGATTTCTTTCTGGAAGCCAAAAGAAATGTGTGACGAAGAAAAGGAACGATTTCGTCGATTCCAAATCTTATCCGTAATTTTGTAACTTTCTGAAATATCAAACGAAAATTTCGACTTAACGTTGTAGGAGTAATAACTCGGCTACAAGTCGCAGATTTATGTAATTAACTAGCTGATAGACAGTTTCAGTGCACTTCTCTGCCGCTTCCTTTGAACGGTTTCCAATTAAAAATCCTCGAAATCTCATCACGCGACGCGCCTTTGCAAAAGCAAGCTCGGATCGAGTTTATTACGCTGCAGTGATTACTCGGGTACTTTGTAGTTTCAAATCTCGCGAGATATAAATGTAACGCCGTTAATGCGCTCCTTTTTCTGTCCGGCTTTTTACGACATTTTTTTTACCCCCCCCCCTTTGCGATTCGTGTAAGTATACACGTATACGCGTAGGACGTCGCCTGGCCATTTTCATACCCCCCATTATGCAATCTGCTTTTTCAATATTCTTGCAATAAATTTCGTCCCAATAGCCTGGTGCCTTTTTAATCTACCCGCGAGCAGATAAAAGGCTGAGCTTTTAAACCCTTTGCGCAGTCGAATCGGCCAAGTTTTTATTTAAAGAATTTCCAACGCAAATTCCTCGCTGTGAAAGCAATGCATTTGGTAGCGTTCATTTAGAGGTGGCGGGATTAATAATTGCAAAAAAATATCCGATGAGTTTAGGCATTCGGTAAAGAAACGTGTAACTTAAAATATATGTGTACGTACATATGTGTTTAATCCTTTGGTGACTAATGGGTGCTCACGAATTAATCACAACGAGATTCTTAATAGGAAAAATGTTTCGGTCACCAAACGGTTAATAATAATAGAAATGGGATTTTAATCATTTCGACGTGACGAATTTTATTAAAAGAATATACAGAATTATAATAAGCATTGAAATATTCAAATCATTGCATTAAATTCGTATTCTTCTTGCAATTTTTTTACATCTTTCAGATGGTAAAAAATATTGTAATGTTTAAAAAATATTGACTATGTAAAAAACTTAGAACACCTACCAAAAATGATGTACACTTGCATTAATAATAATAATGCCACTGAAATGTTTGTAAGGAAGAAAATTGCATCTTTATTATTGCAACCACTTCAATTCAACTCTTATTATAATCCAAATTTTTAATTTCTATTAATCATTATGCACTTGCAATAATGATAATAATAATTGTGAAAAGTTTGTAAGGAACGAAATTGCATCTTTATTATTGCAAACCCTTCAATTAAAATCCTATTATAATCCAAATTCTATATTTTCATTAAACACAATACATTTGCAATATTAATAATAATACCTCTGAAAAGTTTGTAAGGAAGAAAATTGCATCTTTATTATTACAACCCCTTCAATTAAAATCCTATTATAATACAAATTTTGTATTTTCATTAAACACCATGCACTTGCAATATTAACAATAATACTTCTGAAGAGTTTGTGAGGCAGAAAATTGCATCTTTATTATTGCAACCCCTTCAATTAAACTCATATTATAATCCAAATTTTTCATTTCTATTAAACATTGTGCACTTGCAATAATGATAATAATAATTGATAAAAGTTTGTAAGGAACGAAATTGCATCTTTATTATTGCAAACCCTTCAATTAAAATCCTATTATAATCCAAATTCTATATTTTCATTAAACACAATACATTTGCAATATTAATAATAATACCTCTGAAAAGTTTGTAAGGAAGAAAATTGCATCTTTATTATTACAACCCCTTCAATTAAAATCCTATTATAATACAAATTTTGTATTTTCATTAAACACCATGCACTTGCAATATTAACAATAATACTTCTGAAGAGTTTGTGAGGCAGAAAATTGCATCTTTATTATTGCAACCCCTTCAATTAAACTCTTATTATAATCCAAATTTTTCATTTCTATTAAACATTATGCACTTGCAATAATGATAATAATAGTACCTGTGAAAAGTTTCTAAGAAACAAAATTGCATCCACATTATTGCAACCAATCCCACAATTAGAATCCAATCGCAATCGAAATTTATTGTACATTTCCTAAACATTCGAGCTGCGACTATTTCTCGATTTTGCGCGAAGCTTCTAAAAAGAGAGAGTTCAAAAATTCGACGCGTATCTCTCAATCACAACCGCAGGGAATCGAAACGGTTGGAAAATCCGGGCAACTCAATTCGCCCCATCTTCCCACGGACACTTTGCACACGATTTTCCCGCTTTCAGCATTCGATACGCGCGCGGCAGTTGGGAAAAATGCGGCAGAAAAGAGCGCCGCTAACTACGTCGCGTACAAAAGCTGAAATCGCATCGCGTCGCCGAATTCTCGCGGATTTCGCGTTCGATAACCACTGTTTGCCCGTCTTATTCGCAGTTTCCCAAACTGCAAGCGTAAAAAGTAGAACGACGCGCGAAAACAAAGAGAATTGGACACATTTAGATAAATCTAATTAATGGCTAACATTACGGTTGACCAATAGTCGGAATAAATTAGTCATCGGTGGACAGATTTTGATTTATGCACGGGAAATTTAATAATTATTTACACGATAGAGCGCAGACTGCGTTTAACATGCAAATAGGTACACAATATTTAAAGCGAAGTAAAAATTATTATTGCGTTTTAAGGGTAGGACAATTCTTCGCTTAAGTCTCGTTGTTTTAATTTTGTTGTCAGAAATATGAATTTGTATAAAGATACGCAGTCCACTAATCGTCGAGTAATCATTACTTGAGGGGTTGATCGATTGAGAAAGAGTAAATATTATGTAGTATCATGAAAATCATAGTCATCTAAAGTGAAAGTGACCTGCAGGTAAAAAGGGATGGGAAAAAGAAATGGGTCAGCGGGCCCAGCAACGCTCTCGAGGTTCTATTGAAAAAGGGGGCGCGAAGCGTAGGTGAAAGTGCATATGACCATATTTGGGCATAGACGTGCCCGAAAAAAGATTGCGTGGTGGGGAAATAGAAACTCATAAAAAGGGACGTTTTCAGCCGAAAAAAAAGAGAAGTTGACAAGACGTGGTAGTGAGAAGTTATTTTAAGTTGTTTTAAGTTGTTTTAAGTTCTTTTAAGTTGTTTTAAGTTGTTAAGTTGTATAGCCATATCTAGCGTTAAGAGATAATTCATCGAATAGTCTAGCTTAATTAGTTCCTAACCACTGTAGTAGTAATAAACTTTAAATTATCTATAACAATCCTATAATTAAAACATTCAAGAAACTATAATAAACGAACCTAAGAAAAATACGTGTATGTGTAAATAATTTTCCATACATAAAGGTTTCATATTTAAGTTAATTTGAATAGATGTCGATATCTGCTCATACTATTGATCTAACTTGATTGCTCGATCAAGAGAGATCATTTTTCACGTGACAGTAATTGGGACATTCGACTTTCTTCTATATTTTCAATTAATAATAATTAGTACACCATATTGAATATATAAAAAAGATCGTGACAATTAAAAGAGATGTTAACCAATGTTATGCTCCAAACCGGAACGATTTTTACCTTACGTGACTTCTAAAATAATGAAATGAACTTAAAGTGGCAGTAATTGGGACATTCGACTTTGCTCTATATTTTCAATTAATAATAATTAGTACACCATATTGAATATATAAAAAAGATCGTGACAATTAAAAGAGATGTTAACCAATGTTATGCTCCAAACCGGAACGATTTTTACCTTACGTGACTTCTAAAATAATGAAATGAACTTAAAGTGGCAGTAATTGGGACATCTACGCAAGAAGAAAAAAAGAGTGCGAAGCGTTTTCGAGTTAAGCGGAGCAAAATTATCTTAACGCGTTTCGAAAACTGCAGATGCGTTTTCTTTACGTAACGCAAACTCTTTCATCTTCCAACTCGCTTTTATTTTATCTTTATACGAGGCGTTGCCTTCTTCGACGTCTCTTAAGAAGAATAATTATTTCCCGGAGCCGCGTCGCATATTTTTCAGCGAATCTTAGAGGAAAAGTCGATTCCCCCGAGAACCGTAACTGTATTTCTTTAAAGACGCGCGTCGCTACGAGAATAATTCCCGGTTCGGTCGAGTTGCTCCACTTTTTGGTCGCCGATGAAAGCATCACGGTTTAGGCGAATAATTCTCGGCGATGAATAGCGAATTCGTTTCGTAGGAATTCGGCTTCCAACGGCGAACTGTACACTTCCCGAGGATTGTTTTGCTGAATAAGTAATGCGGCGCTTGGGAAATATTGTTTTCTTCAAGAATACTCGCGCATCTTTCGCCGAGCAAACGCAACTTCTCCGTACAGAAACACACCGCGTCGAGAGAATGTAAACCGCCCCAGCAATGAAACAGCTACCAATGTCGAAAGTAAAATATCAAGCGTATGGATAAGAAAAGAGGAAACACGATGAGGCTACGCAACACTAACTAGTAACTAGTAAACAAAATAGCTATTAAGGTAGACGTCCCAATTACTGCCACTTTCATTGTTTCATGTTGAAGGTTTATATTAAATAACTGAGTCGTGTGGAATAAAGTGGGTAAAGAATTATATTTAATACGGTGGAAGAAGTATCGGTGATGTTCGCAAGACGGGCGCACGGTTAGAACTGCTTACAAAACGTGGCGACGGTTTGTACATTCATACTTGGGGTGTTCGCAGGCATTCCCAAACTCTAATTAGCCGACGTTCCATGGTCAAGCTATAAAAGAACTCATTTCTACCAATATTTTAAGATTACAATATATTTCATTACAACGAAACGTTTGATTTCAACGTTTTATTTAATAACGAACGATTTCAATACTAAAGTTGGACTTCATTTTTATGTAACGACATACGGTCATTGCATATACATATGTTTGTACTTAATGTTTAAAAATAAATATTAGGAGGCACACGTGTCGTTTGAGCATAAAAACGCGATCAATTTACCGTAAGTAGAAAGTATGGAAATTTGTATAATTCAGTAAAGTCAATAATTTTCCGGTTTGTCTTTTATTTGCCGTACAAAATGAATCGTTAATATATGTAATTATCATTTCCATTTAAGTGACAACTATTCAAATGACAGTAATAGAGACATTCGACTTTGTTATATACTTCCAATGAATTGGTAATTAATGCATCGTATTTAACATTCAAAAGAATCATCGTAAATAAAAGAGACGTTAACTAATGTTGTGCTCCAAAATGGGATGATTATTGGGTTAAATAACTTCTAAAATAATTAAATGAAGTTGCATGATGAGCATAAAATGGCAGTAAGTGGGACACATCTATCCTAAACAGCGATAAGTAGTGATTAAGCTAGTAGTAAAGTGTACGATATGTCAGACCTGTGATATATCCACGGGTATACTATTCAGTTCTCCTTTGCAAATCATTCATTTGCGAGGGAATCTGTTATACGAACTTCATTTCGTTGAAATTTGCACAGGAATAAAAAGTAACTGAACATTCTCCACGGGAATCGTTAGGTATAATACGAGCATAAATCTAATAATGGTAAAAGGGAAAAGTCTGGAAACCATCTGTATATTCATCTTCTTCGAAGGCAGGAAACTTCGAGTCTTTCATATTCAAACTATTTATACTCTTCAATTTAAAAGGAACGTTAAGGAGTACCACCCATATATTCATGACTATTATAATTTATAAATGGGTATTTTAAATGCAGAGTTTCAACCCCACCGAAACGCATAAATGTTCATAATCTTCGGTGGAAAAATACCATGAACCACCCCTAGATTCAACCCTATTATAATCTTTAAATTTATACATCAAATATAATGAATCATATTTCTTTATTCGTGGAACAGCATGACGCACCACACAACAACTTTAGTGTCCTCATTTATAGTTCTACGTTCTCACGTTTGACCTAAAACCTTTTGCCAGTACTATTATTAACCTGTTAACTGGGCAATATTTCAGTCAGAATTTTGTTTATACACAAGAATAAAAATGAATAAAAAACTGATTAATATTGTTCAGGGGAAATTCAATTACTGCAAACGTAAGTGTAAAATAACGTGTTTCTGATACGAATGTAAAGATGTTTCAAAAGATAAGGAATGTCTGAGAAAATGAAATACTACGTCCAAAATAATGGAAACCCATAAGACGAGTTAATTCGTCATCCTCAGTTAACAGGTTAATATTTTTCATTACCATTGGTAATAATTTTAATATTAGTAATAGATAGTACTACTATTAATATCTTTTAACTATTGTTAATAATATTTTAGTATTAGCAATAGATAATACTATCATTAATATTTTTTACTTTCCCTATCTCTGTTATATATTTTTTTTTTTTAACAATGCCAATATAATTTTGTGAATCGCTGTATATAGCAAAGCGTTGGGGGGGGGGGGGGGGAAATACTGTCCGTGAAAGCGGGATGTGAAAGCGTGTCTCTGCCGCATGGACGGAACGTCATTAATACGTTCGTCGCCGAAAATTCTGCGTAATTCGCGTGACGCTCGTTTTATTAAAAAATTTCGCTGATCCCTCGCAGCTGCAACCGATTTTGGTGCGGCGCACGTTTTTGCGAATATGAATCATCGTTTCACGGGAATTACTCCCGGAGGGCGCAATAAATCTGGCAGTTTACACGGACCTAACGAGCCGCCTATTTATCCGGCCAATTGATAGCTGCAGTCGTGATTGATATTAAATACATAATATACAAACGTAATCGTGTAACCTGTTAAACAGGCGACACACGGTAGCGGAATTCGCCAAGAAGCTGGCCAAAATGTAATTTTCGAAATATCCGCCAGCTTTTTGCCAATATGGCAGATTTGTTATATTGTAGGCTAAAATCAGGAAAGGGAGATAAACCTTACGGGGGTTTATAACAGCCGGCATGGGTAACGGTCGAGCCGACCGGAACGGTGACCAGGTTTATGAGGAGGTCGAATCCTTAGCGACTTGAGGAAGGAAATTTTGGCCACCTCATAGATCCTGGCACCTACGGAAAATTACGGGGGAACGGCTCCTAGGGGAGGGTGCCCCACCATAGTTCGAGGCCGTAGGCGGGTTAAGAAAATCCACTGATTGGTGGAGAGGAAGAACGTCCGCCTTGCGAAGGACGCTTTAAAAAGCCGGATACGCGAAAATTAAGTTAGTGTTAAGACAGATGTAAGATAGAAGCAGGACAGCTGTAAACCAGACGAATAGCGTTAAATGGAAATTCTTTCTTTTAGAGACTGTGTAGATCTGGCTTGTGTAAACCCCACGATCATCTCCGAATCCTACACGCCCATCCACATCCTTTGGCCATTATCTTCCTACAGTGCAGTGATCACTTGATGGCGAGGCAAGCCGATTGGCTGTCGCATATTAGCGACACCTTCAGTCACACGTATTATATTCATTGGCTGAATCGGTCACGAGTACAAGTCTACTGCGTGACAAAGGATGCGAAACAAAACACGTCGAGGTAAAGTGAGATAGGACGACTTGGAACTACAACTGAATCACATTGGCGTAAACCTAATTTTTTTTCTCGCGAGGATGTGGGGAAATCTTGAAGAAGCTACCTGGCAGGGTCCGCTCTCGCGAATCCTTAGCGAATATGAAGGACCTACTACTATGCATGTAGCATCCAAGAATTCGGAAGAAAGATTTTCTACTGGCTAATGGGCGGAGCGAGCGACCAGCTCCCCTTGCCCCTGTGCCGTTCAGCTTGTAGGACGCTCGCCAACAAGTCATCACTGCACTGTACAATATATACACTTACCGACAAAAGTTAAGGAAGTAGCGACTTATGAATTTTTGCGTATCCTTTCGCTTCTAAGATTCACAGCTTAGAATTGACAGTAGCATAAAAATATAGCATTACGTACATCAGTAAACAACAAGTTTTTCTACTTTTATTTCAAATCCACGCATTTCAAAAGCAAGGGACGACATAAAGCTCCGCAAATACGTACCATGTTTCTTAACTTTTGTCAATAAGTATATATCAGTGCAACAAATACTGTTTGGTGTCTTAAAATATCGTGACGACTTAAAAAAAAATACTTAGATCACTTTTCCACTCAACTCTTCAATTGTTTCATCGAAATAATGTTCATATAACATATTCACTAGCAAATGAATAATTCGTAACGAAGAGTGAATAGAATACCCGTAGATATATCACAGGTCTGACATATCGTACACTTTACTACTAGCTTAATCACTACTTATCGCACTACGAGGCTAAATTTCACTTTTTGAATTTTTTAAAATTCTAGTGCCAAAACATTGGATTAAATCTTAACTATCTGTTAGAAGCAATAAATTACCTGGACAATTGTGCTTAGCACCACGAAACGAGAAAATTGTCTTTGATCATACAATAATAAATAATTTAAATGAGTAATGAAAATTAGGGTAGATGTCCCAATTACTACCACTTTAAACGTATCGCGCAACTTCATTGAATTATTTTAGAAGTTGTTTAACCTAATAATCGTTCCGCTTTGGAGCACAATATTAGTTAACGTCTACTTTATTTACGATGACTTTTTTCTACGTTAAATACGATGTATTAATTACCAATTTTCGTTCGAATCAACGATCGTCTTTATATTGTAGCCAGCATTATGACGAATTCCACAGTTGCGCCATGATAGCAACAAAATTCCCAACAACCGAGAGACAAAAATGTTTTCGCTACAAAAAGTGATGCAAAAATAACCACGCTTCGTGTTTCTAATTTTATTTGGAATTCGAAACCTTCGACGGATACAACTTTTCAATTAATAGCGCGCGTTTTTCGAGTGGGAGAGAAGCCAATCGAATTCCTCTCGTGAAACTTCAACCATATGTTTTCAATTTTTTATATATTTCAATATTTACAGATTCTATGTTTATGCAATACATAATACGTACAATACATTATGTAACACAAACTACGTGTAATGTGCGCTCACCTTGTACTAGAAAACAGTATTTATTAACAAAACGGTGTTTATTAACGTACAAAAGTTTCGCAATGAAACAATAGTGCAGATGAATGTAAACTGATTTTGCGATAAAACAATGGTGAAAATTTTACTATTACTTCTTTACTTTTTCATACGTCTGCAGTCTAATCGAAGGCTCGATGAACAGTAATAAAATAGGTGGAAGTTATTGGCGGTAGGATTTTTAAAAATTAAAATGCGTGTAAAGAATTATTTTTGGAAAAGAGTATCGAATGATTGAAAGAGATGAGGATTTATAAGAGATAATCGACGAAGTAGATAGCGCGGTCAATAGGGGATGATTTAGAAGAATCTGGTGCACGCTCGTAGAATTATTTTCGAAAAAGGTTGGAACACGATGAAGCGAGCGTGATTATTGGAGAGCGATTCGTTCTTCCGAATAGTTACTAGAAAGTGGAACAAGTACCGAACCGGAGTGAGACAATTACGTTTGACAAAGCGCGGTCGCCAAACGACGTTTCCAAAGGGAAAAAACTAGTTTCGAAATCAAATAAATAATAATTCGCATGGTAAAGTCAACCTAAGAAAATTAAAATAGAAATAAAAATAATTAACATGTAGTTTATATATTATATCTGTAAAGTCTTTAAAATTCCTTTTGAAACGATTCAGAAATTTAACCAATAATGTTCAGCTATGTATTAATATTAAACTTTGCAAGAATTAAATTTCTAACGCATTAACCTACTAAATATATAAAATAAATATACAAACTGTATAGAAATTATTTTAATCTTATATTAATATCATACGTACATCAGTTCTTGAAACTTTGAAACGATTCTCACATCCGTATATTTGATTAAAATAATTTACAAATGAATTCTACAATCTTGAGGCAAAATTTAACCAACAATGTTTGCCTATTAACGTTAAACTTTGCATGAAATAAATTCTTAATGCACTAATTTAATAAATATAGAAATTGTATAGAAATTATTTTAGTATTAACTTAATAAAAGCTATGCCTAAAAAAAAGAAACAATTTTTCCCTCGGTATAATTAATTAAAAGAATTTACAAATGAATTCTACAATCTTGTGCGAAAATTTAACTAATAATATTCACCTATTAGTTTTAAACTATGCAGAAATTATATTTCTTACGCGCCAACCTAATAAATATATAATTTCTTAAAATCTACCTCTAAAAGAAATAATTCCCCTACCTTTATATTTAACTAAAATAAGTTGCAAACGAATTCTACAAATCTATAGCCAAAATTTATCCAATAATATTCTCCTACTATATCCTAAACTTTGCCAAATCTAAATTTCTCACGCCCCAACTTAATAAATACATAAATTTCCAAATTGATAAACTATTTAATATCATAATATTATACCTAAAAAATTAGAAAATTATAATACTATCACCTTACCTATTACAAATACATAATCCCTTCAAAATTTCCCTTGAAAACAGTAGAATATTAAAATTCACCTGCAAGAAGTAATTCCCTTATCTAAACTTTCATTCCAACCTTTATAGCAATATTCCGCCCCTCAAATTTAGTTCAATAATCATAGTCGAAGTAACGAGGCTCCAGTTTAGCGATCACTTTTTCTCCCCTCCTCCCCGAAGACGTTCTCATCAACGAGCTAATTCGCGCCGTGGAAAAATTCTAAACGAGGGGTGGTTCACCCCTCTTTGACCAAAGAAGAGCAATTTCCATCGTGAGCGTTCTCCACCGGCGGTTATTTTTTTCTTCATTTTCGTTAACGACTGCGACAAAAGGGCGCAACGCTTGCTATCGGAGCTGCGGACGTAATAAGCATTACTCACCGGTCAGAGGGTTGGGGGGGTGGAAATTGAGGGGGGTAATAACGGCCGTTCGATACTTTGCGCCGTGAGTTTTCCATCGATTCATTGATAACAATACTGGGATCGTGCTTGGAATATCAGACCGAGTCGGGACGTTACAGAAACGTCGAAAAACCGTCCAAAGCTTCAATTTCCGATCCCTTCGAGGCGTTTCGAAATTCCCGATGGAAAATCGAAGCTTTCGATGGAGCAAACGAAGCCGAAATACTTAAAGTGGCTAGTTAAAGTGTAAAGCTTATTGGTGAAGTAAAACAGCTCTTCTGTAGATAAACTCCCTATTCAAAAATATTAGAGTGTCGCTTCTACAGGCGTAATAAAGTAATAGGAAAAAATCCAAGACTTCGGAGTCGCAGCGTCTCGTCTTGACGAAGGTCAAGCGTACCTGAAAAGGTTGACCATTGTTTTGTAAAACTGTAAGTGTCGAAGGCTGTCGTTTTCTCGACAGCTCGACGTGAAGAGTCGGTGTGGACAGGACATAGAAAGTCCTGGTACAGTACATTTTCCACATATAATCAAATATATATCAGTTACCTTTCTCCTAAACCCGTGTCTTTTTATTTAAAAACCGAAATAAGAAGAACCTGCTTCCATCAAAGCATAACACCTTAACACTTATTAATAGATTCGTATGGTTTTACAGCTTTATAGCTTCGCAGTATTATAGTTTTTACGTTCCTGGTTAATTGTAACCCAAAGTTAATTGTCGATAGTAGAATTTAAGAATTTGATTATAGGAGAATTATAGATAGTGGAATATAATTTTCCTGTTGTTTATTGTCCGCTTTATTTCATGTTTAGGTTACATCTGTGTTGCGAATAGATGAAATCAAACACATTGCATACTGTGTTGGGTTAAGATAAGAAATCTGACACGTGATACTGTTACTATATGTGCAAAGAAACGGGAGGCATTCGAAGTCGAAAGGCAACGATTAAAAATAAAAAGAGAAATTAGTAATTAGCACTGTTACGCGATACGTGTATCGTTAAATGTATGAAAATTAATTTTTTAACGTTCCATTTAACAAACGAAATAGTTCCATAAATTTGTACCACTTTTTATCATCGATTAATTAATAATGAACGCTTCAACATGATATTTACAGAAAATACCATGAAACTGTTGGCATTTTAATTTTTTGATATCTCAGTTAACCAGGTGCAGGTTCAAATCTCTCCGTATTTATTTTTATCATTCATCAATTACTAATTAGCACTGTTACGCGATACGCGTATCGTCGGAGATACGGAAATAAAATTGCTGAATGTTTTATTTAACAAAACGGACAGAGAACAATAAAGTTTGCCCCTGTTTTTCGCAACAATGCGTTAATAACGAAAACTTTTACACGACACACGTATCGTAAAATACACCGAACTCTTTTGTACTTTAATATTTTGGTATTTTAATAATCAGCCACAGGTTCAAATCTCTCAGTACTTATTTTCATTACTCATCAATTTCTAATAAGCACCGTTACGCGATACGCGTATCGTTGAATATACGGAAATAAAATTGCTGAATATTTTATTTAACAAAACGGAGAGAACAATAAATTTTGCGCCTGTTTTTCGCAACAATTTATTTAATAACAAAGACTTTTACGTGGCACGTGTATTATAAAATACAGCAAACCATTTTGTATTTTAACTTTTTGATATTTTAGTAACCAGCTGCAGGTTTAAATCTCTGCGTACATATTTTTACCAATTATTAATTATTAATCAGCACTGTTACGTGATTCGTGTACCGTTAAATGTACGGAACGAAAATCGTTTAATATTTTATTCGATGAATCGTAAAGCTCAATAATTTTGTATTTGTTCTTGCCACTGATTAATTAATGGGTAACGTTTTCACGCGAGTTGTGTATTATAAAGTACGACGAAATCTTAATCAGCTATTAACGGTTCAAATATATATTTCGTTCCCCTCTAGTTTTAGTAATAATCGATCGTTAATGTTAATAGTGTTACGCAAAGGTACGAAAATTAATTTCACTTAATAAACCAATCATTTCAATATATTCGTCGTCGTTTTTATCAACGATTAATTCATCGTTAATTAATACCGCTTACATCACGGATGATTCTAAAATTACGGCTCATCAATTCGATACTCGGTATTATAATAAAATGTTACACATTATATTCGATGATTATACGAACGGATTTAATCTATACATCAAACGCATTTACTTCACAGGAAACATACACTCCTACTCAAAAATCTTCAAACAATTACTACTTATATTTATTCTAAACCTGAAAACAGTTAGGCGTTTGGATTACTAAGCTTTTGGATTCCCAAGTGTTTGAATTTACAAGACTTTCGAATTTCCAAGTTTTGGTATTTTCAGGTGCTCGAGTTTCCGAGCTTTTCAATTTTAAAATTTAGAATGGCAAACAAAATCCTGCCCTTACAGATGAAATACTTCAACTCCCATTGACAATTTACATCTCTTAATTATACTTTTTTCTATACGTACATATGCATACGTTACGTAGCACTTAATAACTGTGTAGAATATACAATTAATAAAATTGAATTTAAGATATACAATTAATCGAATGAAATTTAAAATATACGATTAATCGAATGAAATTTAAAATATACGATTAATCGAATTAAACTTAAAATATACGATTAATCGAATTAAACTTAAAATATACGATTAATCGAATGAAATTTAAAATATACAATTAATCGAATTAAACTTAAAATATACAATTAATCGAATTAAATTTAAAATATACGATTAATCGAATGAAATTTAAAATATACGATTAATCGAATTAAACTTAAAATATACAATTAAGTGAATTAAATTTAAAATATACGATTAATCGAATTAAACTTAAAATATACGATTAATCGAATGAAATTTAAAATATACGATTAATCGAATTAAATGTAAAATACGCATATTAATTAAATTAAATTTAAAACTACGTATTTGATACTAAGTAACCATGCTGTCTTATTTTATAACACAATGACAAAAACCTGAAGCTCTCATTGACCTTATGCGTGCCCACCCTTGCGCGATACTATACAACGATACGTTGGTAGCAGGCGAAAGGGGTTAAATAATCAATTTCCCGAACCATTTAGCTTCACCACGGGTCCCCTTTGTTTCTTGACCACCGCCCTAAATCGAGCAGGAAGCGAATCCGTGCTCGGTTAGTCGATCAAAAACCTGCCGGCGCGGCGGTCGGGTGTTCCTTTCAACCCTCTGCTAACATGCACTCGAAATAATTCTACCCTTAGAAGAGGGCAGGTAGGTCTTTCTTCGCGGAAGAAGAACACAGTGAACTACTATGTTTCTTTCAGCCGAAAGGGGATGACCTGGGGCGCGTAAATAGCACGCGTTCGAAGAAGGGTAGCGCAAAGGGGGAGGGAGGGGGGATTGGCATATTTCGCTACGCCTTAGGCGAGCCTGTTGCAAGGTAAATTTTCCTTCGACCCTGCCCGGACGTCGAGGGGAACCGGAAGGGGAAGAGGAAACGTCGCGACGAGTATAGTTCAACGAAGCAAAAATAACATTACTCGCGCGCGAATCAGGGACAGGAGAAATGTCGAAAATATGCGAGTGGTAAATGGTAATTACGAAACTGATGTAAGGGTATATTTCGAATTATAGTTGAGTATATGTTCCGTTGTATATTTAGGTTTACGTGAGGGGAAAGTTTTTGTATTTTAGTTGGTAGCGATGTTGTTATGGTTTTGTCGTTTAGGAGTATAGTATTTGGAATTTTAAGATTATTGGTAAGTAAGCAAGTATAGTTAGTTAAGCATAAGGTATAGATGATATGTATACAGTTTATAGAAGCGATGCTCATTGTGATTCTTTATGGAATCATAAATATAATAATAAATATATTTATCTATCTATATATCTATAAATATATCTATCTATTTACGTATCTATATATATATCTAATCTATAATCTATAAATATATCCATCTATATATCTATAAATATATCTATCTATTTACATATCTATATATATATATATATATCTAATCTATAATCTATAAATATATCCATCTATATATCTATAAATATATCTATCTATATATCTATAAATTTATTTATCTGCCTATATATCTATAAATCTATCTATCTATATATCTATAGATATATCTATCTGTCTATATGTCTATAAATATATCTACCTATCCATTTATCTATAACTATATCTACCTATCTACCTCTATATGTATAAATCTATCTATCTAAATATCTATAAATATATTTATCTGTCTATATATCTATAAATATATCTACCTATCCATTTATCTACAAATATATCTACCTATCTACCTCTATATCTATAAATATATCCATCTGTTAGCAATATAGGTATCTATATGTTAGCAATTCAGTTTGTGCAACAGATATAAGATGTGTAGTAAACGTATCGCCTTACTAAATTATGACACGTCCCATATTTTGTAATTACATTCTCCCCGATTTAATGTTTAACAGCATGTTTACCTTCTAATATTTCCTTTCAAATATCAAGTGTAAACGAATATACAATGTCTATGTGTCGTCACGTAAACCAAAGTCCAAATTTAGTATCAAACTTTGTTTATTTACGATTCACCATCCATTACTTTGTTATTAAATAAACGAATTCATTTGTCGGTTATAGGAGCACTGACAGCAATTGTTACATCTACCCAACACCAGGTAAAACAATTCCAAGCCTCGTTTAAAATAAACACCGGCTTAATTTATAAGATAATTGTAAGCGCATCGGAAGCTTCCTTTTCGCTCGGTTCAACTATACGGATGGAAGTTGCAGGACTAGAAAGGGATGGTAGAGTAGTAGTAGGTCTGTAAATATACAAAAGGAAAGGGATGAAAAAGGTAAAAAAAAAAAAAAGGGGGTTGCAAGCACAAAGACACGACACTGCGTTGCGCAGCTAGCCGGACGTGACGAGGGAGAGAAATATCTCGAGGGTAAAATTCACCGTGGGACAGGAGAAAAAAAGGGGGGGAGAAGAAAGGGGATGGAAAGAGTAAAGTCGAGAAAAGAGGGGGAGGGGTTTGAGCGTTGCGAACGTCGCGAAGCAACAAGAAAATCTCGGAGACCACGGAATCCCCTTTGGGCTCGCCTAATTATTTATTCCCCCGGATCGTTTCCCTGTCCGCGGAATTATTTATCCCGGAAGTCGAACCGCGTGATGGGAAGCAGGGCTTGCTTTAGGAATGGGGCTGACATCGATGAGTACTCTGACGCGTTTAAGCTTTCATTCGGTGACGGATTAACGCGCGACGATTCGCGTCCCCGTCGTTTCTGGGGGATGATTGAGAAACGAAATTGATCGGGGAGGGCTTATTTGTTTATTCTACGGATGAATGTTGATACCAGCTTAGGGCAAAGTTCTTACGAATTACAGTCGATCATGCTTTGCCTGGTATCGACTTATTAAACTTGACTTGTTAACAATTGAAATCTTGGAAGGTGTTGATTACTCGTATGGAACTTTGCCATAGATTTTGTTTTATTTCTTTGGTTAGGGAATAAACCCTTTGACACGCGAAAGAATAGAAAAATTATAGGAGGTGCAGAAACGAGAAAGAAAGGAAATATATGCAGCGACGAAAACATCACGCAGGAATCCGAGAGAATAGCAATTTCAAAGATAACATCTACTGTACAAAACATATCCATTTCCGTGTGCAGAACGTTTACTTTCATAATCATTAGATTGATACGATTAAATCGACCATAATTGGTACGATTTCAACACGCAATAAAAAAGCACGACGAAGTTTCCTACAATTCCAGATAATGGATTAAAACCTTTTATAAAATCTTACTCTGCTCGCGAACAAAATATCAAAACTTTCCCACTATTTACCAGAGTTTGCGAACCCAATTATTGAGTTACGCCATCGTGGTTACGGGAATAGATTTACCCTACGTACTGTTATGCTGCATCACTCTCCACGCTGACTCAGCTATGACTTTGCCATCTTGATCATAGCGTGAGTCAGATGTTTTGGCCGCTGCAGGCCCTATGACAGCGTGGGCCCGCTTGGCCAGTGACAAAACGATAGAACTAGGACTATTTAAGGGACAATCCGGCAAAACTCGGGCGGACTTCGATATTCGCGACAGTAGTGTTTAGACGTGCGTCGATGTGCAGTTTCTTGTGAACATATTCTGTTGGTGACCTATTCAATAAAAACTTCTGATTATCAAGAAGAAGAAGGATCATTTCTCGAGGGAACCCCATCCTTTCCTTTTTCACGGCATAACAGTACTATTGAATTATGCATAGTGAATTACAAAAGTGACGAGGACTTTATTTTAATGTTTTCGAATCGGTCTTGGAACACCGAGTATTTTTCCACGCGAATATTCGGTAGCGCGACTGCTGCAAGAATCGCGGCGATTGGCTGGGCTTTTCGAAGGCTAGAACAGCGAGGGTTGCTTTGATGTATCGGAAAGGTGTCGGAGAGATTGCGAGAGGAGGATTGGTGAGATACCTTGGTTCAAAACGTGTCTTTGTAAGTTGAACTATCGGAAAGGGAGCCGTGGGGGTTGCAGAAGGCGCGCTTGGGGGTGAAAACGTGTCCTCGCAAGTTAAAGATAACTTCGGCGACGTCTTCGTGTACGTGAATGTGTGTGTGTATATGTGTGTCTCGCATTCGGATTGAAGGGAAAGTTACACAATAAAGTTACACAATAATCTCGGCGAGTGAGAAGTATCGAGTAATGGATAATTGGAATGTTGTCAGAGAAGAATCGAATGGAATAAAAATTGCTTCAACTTTTTTGAAGGAAATTTAACCCTTTGCACTCGAAACTAGTTCATTTTGACGACTTGGAGTAAGCAGCCTGTTGTGTGCAAAGGATTAATATTAGCTATGAATTTTTAGTGATATAATTCGCCTACGAATCATGGGAAAAATAGAAGCATAGTTTAGAGATTCGATATCACTCGAGAGATTTCAAAACTAGTTCATTTTTGGTGATTAAGAGTCGCCTCTCGAGTGCAAAGGATTAATAATAAATTGATCTAATTGTAAGAAGAATTTAAATAAATCGAATAAAATAGAAGAAGACATTCGATCAAATTTAAGCTGAAGGACTTTTTTTTTTAGTAAAATTCCATGAATTTAATTGAATTCGATGTACAAAACTGGGGCACTTTAATACTTAGCTAACCGAAAGGAAAAACCACGTTGCCATTTATTTTATCTACCTTTTCTTCCATGTTTCATCAGTCTTGCACTGGAATTATTCGCAACACATCAAATTCCTCATCTACTATTACAAAACGCAATACTTTTAACCCTTTAAATACGGCACAGTTTTCTATTCCGTTCATGCAACCAGAAGAGATCTCTGAATTCCAACGAATCGACTACATTATGCTACTAATTTAGTTCACTATTTATAAAACACAAAGGCTAACGCAACGCGTCGTATAATCGTTAATAAATAGCTCCGCCTGTTCCAACGCGTTATTCGTCGTTTTACGAATGCAAGATCCACCTCTGAGGGATTAATAAAAATCTGTTAAACGAATTCGGTTGACTCGTCGAAGCACAGCGGTATAAAAAATCTCCCACTGTAGGCTTTTGAAACACTTGGAGCCCATGAAGGCACGAGGTCGGAGAAAACCCAGCCGACCATGTGCTTGGGCCTGTAGGTTGTCACTCGTCGGTCGTAGACAAGTCAAAACAATAGCGGGACTCGCGGCCAGGCGACGACGGCCGGCACCCTTGAATTTAGGGGGTGCAAGCCAGAGCGATTTCTGGCAGTCACAGCGTAAGCACGAAGGCGAACGGCTGGCCCTCGAGCAAGCCGTGCGACCATTGATCCTCGTTCAATTATACACGTAGAAATATATATCTATTCATAAGAGGAGGACTTGGAAGTAATTTCGGATCCTGACATTTCCCTCTTCCTAGTCTCCCTACACCACCTTCCTTTTAACACCCAACTCGCACACGGTGGATTTTTTTTAACGGACTTTATAACTCCGCCAAAGCAACAGAAAAGGATCGATAATTGGAGAAGGCGTTAGCTTATATTTCTAAAGTTTACATTTCATTAACAATCGCTGTGAGACTTACACGGGCGTTTACGGGGAATAGTTCGGTGGACGATCGACGGTGTAAAGCCTCTCTGGCCCCGGAATCGTGACCCGGAAATACGGCAGCGCCGGAAACGTGGTTCCGGCGTGGAAACGCCGCCCTGCGCCGCGAATTATTATACGATTTCTGGGCTAACGATTCGAAGCGGCGAATAATTTCCGAGCGACGGCACCGGCTGGAATTTTGCGAAACAGATTTGCAATTATCCCGGGGAAATCGAATCCCGCGTGCGGCAACGCTATGGGCCGTTCCACGCCGCCATTGCGATACCATCGACGGCGATGAATATCGCGTACAACGTCTACGATTCTACGTTTCACCAACGTAACCAACGTTGCATTCTGCCTAGCAAGAATTGCAGAATACAATTCGCACGGTTTTCAGCGTGGATACTTTATTACTAATTATTCGTTTCCCATTTTCGTTTGTATTTACCACTTGCGATTAATTTTTAAGTTATGTGTATGTTAAAGCAATTTGTCCCCTGTACTATTAAATAAATAAATAAATAAATATTTTAACCCTTTGACTACAAAAGTGTTTGTTTCGAATATGTATTAATATTGAAGGGGTGCGCGGTGGTAGTGATGGTTGAAGCGTTCTTACTTTTTATAAGTTTTTATTTTTTACTTGACGCGACGTGGGGGCACTGACTGAACTACGAAGCATGGAAGTCGAAACAAGACTCTCTCACGTCTGGACTTGCAAGTCCTTAAAAAAGGTTGGTGAAAAGAAGGACAGCGTTAGAATTGAACAAGGAAAGAAAAGCTGGAAAAACGCGGGAAAAGCTAAGGAAGGCGGAAGGAGGTAATAAAAGAGAAAGTGAAGAAGCGCGGGTAAAATTTCGGAGGTAGTCGGTTAAGGATCGCGCGGGCCTGGCCGCCAAATGTTGGTGGACATTGTCCAGGCTCGCGCGACCGTGAGGAAAACTGAAGACAGGAAGTGAAAGTGAAAGTTTCGAAGAGAATAGGAAAAATGTAAAAAAATGGTCTTGCCGTTGCCGCCACAATATTTTGCGGAAAACGTGTGCATAGATTTTGTATCGTGTAACATATATTAATTTCGTAAGTTGCGTTGATAAATGAAGAAGACATTTGTTTTTGTATCGTTCGTTAATAAGTAAAGAAGGCATTCTAAAAAATAGTCCAAGTAAAGGGATACAAATATTTATATACAGTAATTGTTGCAAAGTTCAAAATGAAAAAATTGTATCACAGTTAAAGTGTTACAGATTTAAGCCTACTATACGTATAGTTGAATAATGGTTATATTATGACCATCGTATAATAACTACACTGCGGATGTTATGTATTTATGTGCAATTAGAGTGGGTTAAATAATGTATATGGTACATGTTCAAAAGTATATGCAATATTAGAATCAATAATTATATGTTATACTATAATTATAAATTCTTCGATATTAAAAGAACAAATATCTAAAGAAACTATCAAAACGCTGATATGAATATCAATTCATGACGTCAAATCGTCAAAAATTGAAAAAACAAAGATTTCCAATTTAAAAAGAAGGACTTTTAAATTCATTTCTAGTATTTCTATAAAGAATCGATCGAAACTATCAAAACGCTGATATGGATATCAAATAATGACGTCAAATCGCCAAACATTGAAAAAACAAAGATTTCCAATTTAAAAAGAAGGACTTTTAAATTCATTTCTAGTATTTCTATAAAGAATCGATCGAAACTATCAAAACGCTGATATGGATATCAAATAATGACGTCAAATCGCCAAAAATTGAAAAAACAAAGATCTCCAATTTAAAAAGAAGGACTTTTAAATTCATTTCTAGTATTTCTATAAAGAATCGATTGAAACTATGAAAACGTTGATATGAATATCAAATAATGACGTCAAATCGCCAAAAATTGAAAAAACAAAGATCTCCAATTTAAAAAGAAGGACTTTTAAATTCATTTCTAGTATTTCTATAAAGAATCGATTGAAACTATGAAAACGTTGATATGAATATCAAATAATGACGTTAAATCGCCAAAAATTGAAAAAACAAAGATCTCCAATTTAAAAAGAAGGACTTTTAAATTCATTTCTAGTATTTCTATAAAGAATTAATTGAAACTATCAAAACGTTGATATGGATATCAATTAATGACGTCAAATCGCCAAAAATTGAAAAAACAAAGATCTCCAATTTAAAAAGAAGGACTTTTAAATTCATCTCTAGTATTTTTATAAAGAATCGATCGGAACTATCAAAACGTTGATATGAATATCAAATAATGACGTTAAATCGCCAAAAATTGAAAAAACAAAGATCTCCAATTTAAACAGAAGGAGTTTTAAATTTCTCTCTAACATTTCTATAAAGAATCGATCGAAACCATCAAACGCTGATATGAATATCAAATAATGACGTGGAATCCCGAAAAATTGAAAGAACAAAGATTACCACTTAAAAAAGAGGACTTCAAAGTCCTCTCTTAATATTTCCACGAAGACACTCTGCGCGATTTGAGAGAATCCCTCGGTAATAAACCAGAAGATCGCTTTTTAACGATCTCCTCTCGCCAAGTGAAAGAAGCTTCTTCACCAACAGCGCAAAGAGGGTGGCTTTCCGCGAGAGGAGAGACGAATAAATTAGCTTTCTTTTAGTGTCTAATACCAGCTGTGCTCGCGCGCTGGAATCCATTCCTATCGACTCGAAAGCTGTTGCGACTGTTTTCGAAGCTTGGGTACGCGATGGAATGCTCCGTCAAAATCAATCAGAAAATAGTGCGCCCCACATTCCATTCGCCTTTTATAGATTTGTTAGAAGGAACCTATTTTCTATTGCAACTCGAAACTAAAATTGAAATGTCAACCTCTTCGATCTGCATTTAATACTCAAATATTCAGAGAATGCGTTATATATATATATATATTTTTTATTATTATTATATGGTGTTATTATATTGAAAATAATTTATTTGATCAAGATGAATTCAATACAGTAACAGATATAAAATAATAGTTTTCCTTATGAATAGATCATATTAAATTTAATTGCATCTCCAAATTTGAAATATTTAATAAAGTAAAAGAATTTCAACCATTTTAAGACTACTGATTTGTCTGTTAATTAACAATGAATGTATTCCACAAAAATTGTTCGTAAAAGAAAATATATATATATAAACTGAAAACACAACTTCAGAATCATTCTTACCCACGACTTTATATTTTATGAATTTTCGCACCACTTTTGTTACTCTAAAATATATCCCAAAATATGATGAATGAAACGCATAAGCATCATCGATCGTTTTGTTCGAATGCGGAAAATTATTACCGCTTAGAACATAACCTAAACAACATTAATTATTAACAACATCTACACTTATTTCAGATATCAATGCTACAAGATTTTTCGAAAACGAAGCAGACGTAAGAAATAAAACAAAGTTAATTTATACGTTTCCCAAGAAGCCGATTAATAGAAGCTTCCAGTGGATAAAACGTTGAATGCAGCTTCATTTCCATTATTCTTCAAATTAACTTTACCGGCAATATCGAAGTATTCCTAATAATAATTTGATCACAAACTGTACAATTTTTACCGATCTCGTTACCTTCATTCACCGCGTCGCGCATATCCGAAACACGAGGAAGCACTACGAGCGTCCGCCGAAATTCCCGTGCTCCTTTTCATCGCGAAGGAAAAGTAAGAACGGGTTGGGTAGCGTTAATTAATCCAGCCAAGTGGCCCAAGTTCCTTAGCTACCTGGCGAACAGCTTCGAGGTGCCGTTTCACGGCACGAATCTTCCCTTCGTCGGACGACGAATGGTACCCGCGCTAAAGTAGAGCATTAAAATGTAAAACGCTGCGGGAGAGGTGGGATTCCTTGTAATTCCGCGGGAAACACGTGGCAAAAGTTGCCGGGGACCGATGTGAACACAGGCCTGGGCGTCGCGCGAATCGCTTTAACTTTAATAACGACGCCCGCGTCCAAGCGTGGACTTTTTAATTAAGAATACCGGCCGAAAGAGCTGAAGACTTTCCGCCTGGTGACGCTGTAAAATACGCAGCGGACCTCCGCTCTCTTCCGGCGGTAACTTTTTCCCTTGTCGGAGCAAAGAACACGGCTACGGTGCTCGTGCAAGCGAATCGTAACGCGAGAGCAACGGTAAATGGTAGAACGCGCAATTTTCGGCGTACTACATATTGACGAGAAGTGGAAACAGAATGTTCAGTCATTTGCAATAATTCATTTATATATGTATATATTTATTACTACATATAGTAATAAATAATATTATATAATACATATTCTATATAATATATAATATGTAATGTATAATATATAATATATAATGTATAATATACAATATACAATATATAATACATTATATATAATATATAATATATAATATGTAATATATAATATACAATATACAATATATAATATATAATATGTAATATACAATATATAATATATAATGTATAATATATAATATATAATATATAATATGTAATGTATAATATATAATATATAATGTATAATATACAATATACAATATATAATATATTATATATAATATATAATATATAATATGTAATATATAATATACAATATACAATATATAATATGTAATATATAATATACAATATACAATATATAATATATAATATGTAATATGTAATATACAATATATAATATATAATGTATAATGTATAATATATAATATATAATATATAATATGTAATGTATAATATATAATATATAATGTATAATATACAATATACAATATATAATATATTATATATAATATATAATATATAATATGTAATATATAATATACAATATACAATATATAATATGTAATATACAATATATAATATATAATGTATAATATATAATATATAATATGTAATGTATAATATATAATATATAATGTATAATATACAATATACAATATACAATATATAATATATTATATATAATATATAATATACAATATACAATATATAATATATAATATGTAATATACAATATATAATATATAATATGTAATATACAATATACAATATATAATATATAATATGTAATATACAATATATAATATATAATGTATAATATATAATATATAACATATAAGATATAATATAGAATACACAATATATAATATGCAATATATAATATATTTAATATATATTCTATATATATATATATATAGAATATTTATTCCATACTTTCCACTTACAGAACATTAGTCGCATATTGATGCTGAAGCGACACAATTCACCTGCTAATATTTATTTTTAAATATTAAATATAAACACACATGCGATGTCCATCTGTGTTGTTACATAAAAATGAAGTCCTAAATTTGCTTTTGAAATTTTCTTAGCCTCGATTCTTCATACGTTCGTCCGCTATTAAATAAAATAATTCAAGTGACAATTATAGGGACACTTACAGTACGTGGAATATCTATCCTGATGCCCGCAATAATTTCCGTAAAAGGAGTCATACCGAGAAGCCTATACAAAAGCTTACAACTGTTAAACGTATTAACAAACGCTTAAATAACATTGCAGAAGTCAGTCATACATGATACGTGCAAATTCACGCGAAGCTTCCTCGATGCGCGATGGACAAGATAAATGCTCGAGTCTAAAAGTACGCGACCATTTTTCATACCGAGAATTAACTCCACGAGAAGAGAAGAAATAATTATAAAAAAAATCCTACGACAAAGGATTTCCACCCTAACCAAAAGTCAACGCGGAATCGCGGTTAAGGGATGTATTATAGCTTTGTAGAGAAGAACAAACAGGGCTTGCTTCGCGGTGAAACTTTTCCCATGGAGAAACCGAGCTGGCTGGTTTTTCTTCCTTTTTTTCATTAATTAAAGCAGCCGCGGAGAGACGCGACTACAAATTGAGACTTCCTCGATGTCTCTTTGCGAGCCGGGGAATAGTTTCACGGAAAGTTTCTGTTTTTCATCCTCGCCCGCACCAGCGGTAGGTATGTGGATAAGTTGTTGTTCATTAATTAAACGTAACCACGGGAGGATTTTTATTGTGTAAATTGTTCCGTGGAAACAAGTTTCCCGCTCGCGACAACTTCGCTATCAGCTAACGTGCTATTTCTCTACTTTCTTCCTCTTCAAAATCCTCTTTAGGTGCGGAAGAAAAATATAAGGGCCGCGTGTATTTTCACGACGAAACTTCCGAGCCAACGATAGTATTTTTACGCCGCACAAGTTGACGTTTGCGTTGGAAAGAAAAACGAACGAAGGAATTCGATGTTTCCGGGACAAATCGATCGTTTATAAAATGCAAGGGGATACACAACTTGTCGACTTGTGACAGGGTGCAGGTAAAGGTGTCAAATTTTTGAATAAAACGTATCGGAAAAGAACTCTAAGAAACTTGAAAGAAATCGAGTTGCAAAGATGGACGCTATTAGTATCTACAATGAACCCTTTGCTCTACAGTAACGAGTTACACTCGTGGTAAAGTTACGCTCTAATTGCGATAAAAATACATTGCATTTTTTAATAAATTTCAGTTCCAATTCTGTCTGTAATTTCAATTTGTAAGCATAAATTGCGTGTAATATTTTAACGTTTCGCATTCGTCGTACTGTTAAAGTGATAAATAGCTAACGTTCCTGTGAATATTCTCTGAAAAATTCATATGCCAATAGGTTAAAATATTCCTAGAATATATATTGCGAATTTTTAGTGACACAATCGCGTAAATAATTAAGTCTTTTAGCAGTGTACTTCTTTGAATTTAATTTACTTATCTTCTATGATTCCGGAGGACAAAAAAGCGAATATAAAGTGGAATAGAAATAGAAAATAATTCGATATGTAAAAAGATAAGGTACGAGATAATATTAACTTGTTGCATTTACAGTTTATATGCAATTATACGGTATACAATTTTGTCATAAATTTATTTATTCACGACTCTTCGTATACTACCATTTGCTATTAAATAAAACAATCGAAGTATGGATATTATAACCTACTCGATTTTTTCAAATAGTTCGTTTTTTTCGAGTTCTGAAATCGAATGAAAAAATGAATCTCGGTTAGGTTCGAACTTCGAGCTGCCCTGAAATTCGACCATTCGAACAACTCTAACAGCGAGAGTATATTTTGCAGGCGAATCGAACGAATTTTTTTCGGTCAACTGCTTCTCCGCGTTTTTTTCCTAGCTTGCAGAATCCTATATTTTTCCTTTTTTTTTCTGTTTCCGAGGTTTTTAAAATGTGTAAAGCGGTCAGCGAGAAAACGGGTCAAGTCACGTCCGCTTTGAGCGCGTTCAGAAAAGTTCCCGTTAATCCGGATTCACCGTTTAACGCGGATCTACTCCGCCGTGACAAAAAGTTACCAAAAACGTGACCGAGCCGCGCGTTTTTTAATGCGGTCGCTCGTGAAATTTGTCCCGAAAAACGTTTCGTATAATATCCAAACGAATTTCAATCGTCCCGACGACCCGTTTTACATCCAATATCGCGAAACGGGAATTTTTGTCGTTAATTAAAAATATTCGCCGGCGTTGAATAAAACTGTAAAAGGCCCCCCCCCCCCCCCCACGTTCGCCTGGTAATAATTTGAGAGATACAGAACGTGGCTCGTGAAATCGATCGAATATTTCTATTCGTTGCGTTTCTTTGACGTATGTACGTACGTAGTAAAATGAAATTTCATACACCATTCGAAATATTCTTGTTTTTGTTTTTACCATTGTTACCAAGTACAATCCATTTTGTCAAGAATTCACATCCCAACGATTTGTGTTTTTTCCTATGGGAAATCGAATTATTTACCGAATAATAATTACACGTAATTGCAATTGAAATAAACGAATGAAGCAGTGAAATCGAGTCGATTAAAATGGGTCTAAAGTCTAAACGCAAACTTAAATGGATTATTATTTATATTCTCGTTATTTACACATTTATGTTTTATACGTTTTGTATCGCAATAATATTTAATTCGTTATTCTTATTATTTTACGATTCAACCAATAATACCAAGTATCTAAATATTTACTCTTACACTATTCGTAAATTAACCCTTTCGCTATGACACCTTAAATCCTTCAAAATGTTTCTGACGTATAAATAAAGGTAGCTTTTATTAATTTATATATCGTATTGCGCAGATATTTAGCTGGATATTATTATTACTCACAGTGTAACACATATCAACAATAATAGAAATATTACTGCGATTTAAATAAAAGTATAAACGTATTTTAACAAACGATTGGCTAATTTTTCGGAACGTATTTATACGTTCCTCGTCGCGAAAGGGTTAATATAAATTATCGTCATCGATGCATCAGAAACACTTTCGAATTTTACGCTGCCGCAGTGAAAGGGTTAATAATTAAAATAATCATAATAATACAAATCAACGATGTTGCTCGAAATTGAATAGGTTTCAAATTGAAATTGAATAAAATCGAAAAGATCGATTTATAAAATAATATCGTAGAGATGCTAGAGTTTTGGTCAATTTCACCGAGTCAGCGTAAATTAAAATTGAACCGATTGAATTTTAGAAGCGATCGCTTTGAACGAGTATTGTTATATCCATCTGAAACACAAGGATTAATCCAGAATGGTCGATTAATAATAATCGGGGACTGATTCAACGAACACCTCTACGATGCTTCAATGATTGATGATCCTTGAATGATTATTAATCTTCTAATAATTCGATCATTAATACATCGGCCTCCGGTCGGTGGTCGATACACGGGCAGAAATCCAATTATCTGATTTCCGTTTTTGCGCGCCACGACAATTAATGGCCATTCTGATTGACCGGCCGCGTTCTGTTATCTGCAATCGTAATCGTGTCCAAACGCAATGATTTCGACGATCGTTCACGCGTAACACGCCAATTCGCGACCGACTTACACATTGCTGTGTTTCATCGCCGCGTCTGTTCGCCGAATTTTTCTATTGTCCATTGAAAATTTTGATTAACTACGAGGTAATCGATTTTTCCGGCGAATCGAAGCTTTGCTGACAATAACGGATAATTACTCGAATGTAGAGATTATTTTTCGATATTGCGGATGTTGCGAGATTAATCGTTGATAGATCGTGGATTTTTATGCAAATTCGTTTCTTTGGAAATATATAAAAATTAAACGGAAGCTAAATCGAAACTCGTTTAATGATTCAAGGATTTGTTTTGTATCTGCATTTAATGTGTAAATTCTATTATATGTTTATGTTTATATTAATTTCATTTGTTCGACGCTTAACGCTAATGGATTTATCACGTTTCGATAAATAAATAAACGAATAAAAATGTGTCGAGTAATTGGTGAATACTATTTGATCAATTGCATATTTAATTCTTCTATACGTGTATACAAATTCGCAGTCTAATTATTATTGGTGAGAGGAACAAATTTTTATTTTTTCTCCCATCGATTTTCCGATGCGAAAAGTTTTTCAATTTGTTGAAGCAAATTAATTAACAGTAAAATTGGCGATGTATAAATTCATCGTAGGATTCATAGATCGAAATATCCAAAGAGTCACCCTCAAAATAATCTGTATATCATTCGCAATTCTACAAATCAGCATCACTCCCCAAAATAATCTTTGTCACTTCCAATTTTCCAAACTAACATCACCCACTTAACCATAATCTCCCTTTATCATAATAATATTGCTTGGCCTAAATTTCCCAATATCAAACTAATTACCCCGGAACACTAATCTTGGCCACTCACAATTTCGCATGTTAACGTCATCCATTCAACCATACACTCCCTTTATTATAATAATAATAGTGGCCTAAATTTCCAAACATCTAAAGAGTCACCCCACAAAATAAACTTTGTTACTTCCAATTCTCCAAACTAACATCACCCACTTAACCATAATCTCCCTTTATCATAATAATAATGATGGCCTAAATTTGCTAATATTTCTAATAATAATTTCCTAATAATTTTCCAAACTAATTACCCCGGAACACTAATCTTCGCCACTCACAATTCCACGTATTAACGTCATCCATTCAACCATACACTCTGTTTATTATAATAATAATAGTGGCCTAAATTTCCAAACATCTAAAGAGTCACCCCACAAAATAATCTTTGCCACTTCCAATCTTACAAACTAACGTCACCCACTTAACCATAATCTCCCTTTATCCTAATAACAATGCTATCCTAGATTTTCGAATATTCAAATGGTCATCTCCGAAATAATCTGTACCATTCACAATTCTACAAATTAGCGTCAACTTAATCATAATTCCCTTTTACGTATAACAATAATAATGCATAGCCTAAATTTCCTAATATCAAACTAATTAGCCCCGGAACAATAATCTTCGCCACTCACAATGCCGCATATTAACGTCATCCATTCAACCGTACACTCTCTTTATTATAATAATAATAGTGGCCTAAATTTCCAAACATCTAAAGAGTCACCACACAAAATAATCTATGCCACTCCCAATCTTACAAACTAACGTCACCCACTTAACCATAATCTCCCTTTATCCTAATAACAATGCTAGCCAAGATTTTCGAATATACAAATAGTCATCTCCGAAATAATCTGTACCATTCACAATTCTACAAATTAGCGTCATCGACTTAATCATAATTCCCCTTTACATATAACAATAATAATGCATAGCCTAAATTTCCTAATATCAAACTAATTACCCCCGGAACACTAATCTTCGCCACTCTTACAAACTAACGTCACCCACTTAACCATAATCTCCCTTTATCTTAATAACAATGCTAGCCAAGATTTTCGAATATACAAATAGTCATCTCCGAAATAATCTGTACCATTCACAATTCTACAAATTAGCGTCATCAACTTAATCATAATTCCCCTTTACGTATAACAATAATAATGCATAGCCTAAATTTCCTAATATCTAAAGAGTCACCCCACAAAATAATCTATGCCACTTCCAATCTTACAAAACTAACGTCACCCACTTAACCATAATCTCCCTTTATCCTAATAACAATGCTAGCCAAGATTTTCGAATACACAAATAGTCATCTCCGAAATAATTTGTACCATTCATAATTCTACAAATTAGCGTAAACATAATCATAATTCCCCTTTACGTATAACAATAATAATGTATAGCCTAAATTTCCTAATATCAAACTAATTACCCCCGGAACACTAATCTTCGCCACTCACAATTCCGCGTATTAACGTCACCCATTCAACTGTAATCTGGCGTTATCCATCGTTTGCGAATCGCACCGCAAAACGTTGCAGCAGCAGTCCCCGGGAACAAGAGGTCCCTTTCACTAAAGTCGAACTACGTCACGGTGGAAGGACTTAGCGTCGCATCGCAGTCAAAATGGGAAACAGATACACATCGCGGAATATTCATGTTTCAAACTATCGCCAGGGGTTAAAGGGGCTCGTTTGCGGGGGGGGGGGGGGGGGGGGTTGAAACTATCGCGCACCTGCTGAATTGGACCGAGTTACAACGTTACAAGCGTATCAGGTGAACGAACTTGCACGGCGAAACAATGCAAACACCATAGCGGTACGTTCACGTTGTTGCTGACTCGCGAACGCAAGATGCTCTTCGGGATCATTGATGAAAGTCCTGTTAACGTTGGTAATTTCAAGCAGTTCCTCCTCTTATAGCGCGATCGCAATTAGTCGCGCTATTCAACTCGCTTTCTAACAACTTCTGTTCTTTTAATGTGATTCCCCCCTCCCCTGCCCCCCGTTTGATATGCTTCGCTTTCCGACATCGAATTCATTCCGCGTTTAAGAAAGCTTCGTAACTTCTTGCCAGCCGGAAGTTAATATTGGCTTATTGCATAATAAATGAGTTACGTTGCTGGTAAAATCGATCAACTCCATGAAATTAAATGAATCGGATGTTTTCAGAGGGAAGCATGAATCGTGTATTTTGCGCGATGAAATTAAATAGCGTAGAATGGTGAACCCTTCTAGACCCAATAGAAGAGAAAAACAGTATATGACGAATAGGGACGTTAGACACAAAGTAAAAAAGCCCAGCGAGGCTATGGCGTAGTGGTTAACGCGATCGATTAGTGTCCCGAAGATCTGGGCATTGACTAAGAACAGGATAGACTACTTATCTAACGCTTCACTTTGTCACCCGAATTTGGGGCTCATGAGCCCCAAATCCGTTTTCATTTTTATCTTTTCCATTGTCTAAAATGTATAACTTTTGCGTTCGCTCTTACATTTTGTATGTTAAAATACTTTAAAAGTGTTTGCATTCTTTGTCGGATAATAAAACGAAAGATACTCCTCCGAAAAGTCTGAATTTTTAGGTTATCGATATTTCAGAGCATGCGACGCGAAGTCCCATAAGATGATCGGTCTATCTTGTACCTCGTCTGTGATCTGGCTTCGGATCCCCGCCGGCGGCGCAGTTCCCCTTTTTTCGGCTATACAAGGCGATACGGCTCGGCGACGAAATTAAATAGTTTGCAAGAATTTAATATATAAAAGAATGATCTGAGAACAGCGAGTAGCTACCGCTAGCATACGTAACTCTGGCGGACTGTCGAGCGTCCTAAAGGAAAGTCCCAGAATTTTGGTTTTCCGAAGGACCGCATGTTGCGTGCAACCGAACTCAAGTGCGGGCGATAAACATATGAAATGTGTCAAATCCTCGGTTCGGAGGAAAGGACAGTTCGGAGGAACACGGAAAAGACAGAACGTTCCGAGAATTCGCCACGTTGACTTCGCGCGTTAGAATACACTATAATATATGTGGAAGACAGAATGTCGTGTGAATGTTTGGACCAGAGCGATTGCTGAGCGAACGGTGTTGTATTTGGGTAAGATTGTCTGAGGCGTGAATGAGAAGTGTTTGGGATAGAGCGATTGAGTTGACGTGTGGCCGAAGAGTGCGTGGTCGCGCTAGGTTTCGTGTGAACGTGACTGTTTGGGTTCTACGAATGTCTGAGACGAGTGAGAGAAGCAGAGAGAGATAAGGAGAAAGAATGAATGCGTGCAAGGGTAGAGAATGCGTGGGTGAGGGAGTCGAGAAAAAGAGTCGAGTGCGAGAGGACGTTGCAAGTGCAGAGCGAGAGTTTTTCCTGTGAGATTGTGCGAACTCAGTATTAGTAATAAACTAGCAATTATTGCAAAGGCTGAGTTTCTTTTTTCTTTCCCTTCTCGCACCTTACAACAACACACGAGGGATTTACTTTAAAATAATCTCTACATATAGTCCCTAGCCCTTTGCGGACGAGCGTCGACAAATAGCCACCGAAACTTTTTCGATTCTACGGATAAATGTCGGTTTTCAAAGCAGCAAATTTGGATTAGTGACACTAATATGCATTTTCGATAATAATTCAGCGAAAATTCGTTTAGCGTTATTAAATATGTCCGTGATGGATTTGTAATTGAGTGGAAATTTGTTACGTATTATTTTTTCTCGTCCGCAAAGGGCTAGTTGTTAAGAACAATGAATATCGTTGTTGTTATCGTTTATCGGAGTAATCAATATATTGCACCCACGTCACATACCAAAGATAAGATAATCGTATCCGCGCAAGGGGTTCATTTTCTCTACCAAATAAGATCGCGTGTCGGCTACGAAAATTTCGAGAACTTCAATGCTGTTTTACCTCCTTTTTATGCCCCTTTTTATACTTGTTCCACGTAACGACGTGGTTCGAAACGGAATCGCTTCCCCTTTTGTGCCCGCGTCCCAAGACAATACCTATTACCGAGGACAGACTTGTCCCCATTAAAAGAGCCACTATTTTGCCGAAGATGCGGCTTGTTTCGATCCAACGACGACCTATTTTATCGGAACGCAACCCGTCTTCGCCAGATAACATCTTATTTGCTAAGATATAACCGGCTCCCGTTCACCGGTGACCTTATTCGCTAAGATACGATTTGCTTCCGTCCAATGACATCCCTATTTGCTACGCGGCGACTTGTATCCGTTGCGTAACGAGCTATTTGCTAAAATACGACTCGCCCCCCGTCTTCTCTCCTCTCTCGCGTGGCTAGCCGTTTTACTGAAGTACAGAAACCTATCTCTCAAGGCGTATTTACCAATAATCGATCCGCTTTTACCTACAGTTTCTCTTCGTCAAAGTTTCCCCACGGAAATACGGTTTTTCATTGGAAAAACGTCCGCGTTCCCGGTATTTACACTCAATTTGAATCGCTTTGAATCGCAGCGTCGAATCGATGGGCAAATATAATAAGCAAGGCTTCCTATCGTTTCTCGTTTCGCGTTCAATAATATGTATACCAATTAATGGAAGTTAAGTGGACCCAAGAAGTTTTCACGTTTCTCTAGTCGATTTTAATGCTGGGAATATTTGATTGGCAAGGCAAGACGTTTGTATAGTATAAATTAACCGTTAAGGAAATGCTGATAAAGCTAATGCAAAAGTAACGTTTGCTAGATATTACAAATTTCAAGAAACAGTGAAAATTGTCATTTTTAAAAGTGTGGTCCAAACATGGGCCACTCGTAAAGCAATCTAAAGTAATAAAAATGAAAACTATTGTTTCTTTTAGAAAACATTCTTGTTCTTTTTATTAAAAGCGGATAATAAAGAAGCTTTGAATGGTAGCAATATAGAACTCTAAGTTAATGAATCCTTACTTCAACGGATAATTATTAGATCGAAATGAAACGAAGATACTACAATGCCACCGTTCTCAACAGAACACAATAATACAACAAACGCTGCTTACTATTTCTTCTGTAAAACTTTATTAGTTCTTTAATCGCAGTTCTTGATCGTTCCTGTCACAGGGCAGCACTTAATAAACCCTATACTTTAACTAGCCTATATTTAACCCTTTGAGTACAGTTCGCGCCTATACTCGCTTGTTTCACATTGTTCATTACAAACGTTTGGCGTCTATAGACGCTCCTTTCACATTTACGGAAACTAATGGTTAGCGCCAATCTTACAATTATTGCCAAGCTCCTTGTTTCCATCGAACTTAAGCAAATCTTGACCTAATATGTATCACCAAACTTCGTATACTTTTTAAAGAATGCACATCGACGATGAAAAGGGTTAACCAGCCCATATTTAAACCCTAACCACTTCCTCTACAGCAGTCAAACAAAATTCTAACTCGAAGGCAAGAGTTGGAACAGACCACCGGTGGCAATATTTTAGCATAAAGCGACCCAGTGACCGAAAATCGATCTCTGCTTTCATTACGTAGGGACGCACGTAGCCGCACAACACACGGCGATGTTCTCGTGCAACTTTCTCCGTTGGAACCGGCGGCGGCAGAGAGTCCAGTGGAACTTCCGTTGGACAACGCTATAAGCGTGTCCCATTTGCTCGTCGATCAAAACCCATTGCCCGGATACTTGCACCTATATAGATACACAACGTTTGAGAGAGGTATCGTCGATGACGTCCTGGACAACCGGTATCGATAACGTTTCCGGGCGTACGCCGCGTGCAGGTTAAGTTTCGCCCACGAAAAGTGGCCATTGTGCTGGACGGCCCATTCGGTATGCATGGAACGTTTGCATTGGATATCCAGCGCCAGACCATAGCCGATAGCAACTCTCTGGACGTTGCATAAATGTCCGGAAGATGTTATTGACTGCGGGGATATTGCATGCACTGGGATATCGCGTCCTATCAATGGCCCCTTCTTCGCGGAATCGATGCTTCGAGTGCTCTGCGCGAGACTGTCCATCATCCATTCGATACCATTCACCTTTTATCATTAAGCTTCTTTGCGCGTTGCTACTTTCCGAGTCTTTCGATCTATCGATTGCTGCTTTTAAATTACTTGTAAACATTGTGGTATTCTACATTAGTCCTTAACGATTGAATTATCAAGGCGGACGAATGAAACGGTTGATAATTTATTGTGTAGGGATTATTTTAAAGTAAATCCCTCGTGTGTTGTTGTAAGGTGCGAGAAGGGAAAGAAAAAAGAAACTTAGCCTTTGCAATAATTGCTAGTTTGTTACTAATACTGTTAACGCACAATCTCACAGAAAAAACTCTCGCTCTGCACTCGCAACGTCCTCTCGCACTCGACTCTTTTTCTCGACTCCCGCACCCACGCATTCTCTACCCTTGCACGCATTCACTCTTTCTCCTTATCTCTCTCTGCTTCTCTCACTCGTCTCAGACATTCGTAGAACCCAAACAGTCACGTTCACACGAAACCTAGCGCGACCACGCATTCTTCGACCACACGTCAACTGAATCGCTCTATCCCAAACACTTCTCATTCACTCCTCAGCCAATCTTACCCAAATACAACACCGTTCGCTCAGCAATCGCTCTGGTCCAAACATTCACACGACATTCTGTCTTCCACAATTGTTCTTTCAATTTTGAGACTGTTGCACGATTTTCTGCACGATATATGATTTTATGTTAGTTTCTTTGTCAGATCACTAGGTTAGATCAGCTTAGTCGTTTAAATTATAAAGACATAAGCGTAGTCTTGAAATTTAAGTTATAGGGATGAAGAGTTATGTTAAGTTATTCATCGTACATTGTTTATGTTGTTATTATATCGTGCGATACTTCATTGCAATTTAGTTTATGCTTTTGTTTTATTAATTTAAGATTATAGTATCGAGTGCGTGTGGACAAAAGTATAGATAATAAGGGATGAAAGATGGATAAAATAAGAATAGTGTTGCATGACTAGACCACCGATACCATAGATATTGTATCGCCCCGCGACAAACACGACAAATCATCCTGCGAAAAACATCTTGACTCATAGATTCCAAATTCCTAACCAGCTAGCTTCCCGCACCCGATTACTCATCTTGCCCCTTTTGCACTCTGTCCTTATGCCGACCATTTCCAATAGTATATATATTACCATTTTTAACCAGCGCGGGTCAATTCTCTGTAGATCGTACTTGCGTGCGGAACTTACCGCTTACGAATAAAAACCTTCGAGCCTCTCTAAGAAGTTGCGTTTAATTCCTCGATCCGGAATCCAACAATAGTATTGTGAATGGAATGCGAGAATTAGATTAACGAAACAGATCACTTTGAATTCCTACGTGGAAAACGATTAAAATATTACTACTATTAAAACTATATTAGTTTCGTTGTTCCAACGTCTTGATTTTATTGAAAAGGATAAGTTTCTCGATTATTGACAAGATTTTAAACTAAAGTGTTCCATATTACCAACGTTTACTTTAAATTATGATATCCTTACGATTAGAGCTTGTCCATATTTTCACGTTTCACGTCGCGTAAAACTACCACGTAACATAAAACGCCAAAAATTGACAAAAGCGAGCTAATCGATTTCTCTGACCACGAATGGCTTATTGTGCGGGAATAGGCGGAGATAATTGGCCGAAGGGTTTTCATAGCTTCGATACAAGCGACGTAAGACGAAAATCCGCGCTTTCAGTTCTACCCCTCTGTTCTCTCCCCCCTCATCGCTGCTCTGCCCCTTTCCGTTTTTCCTTCATCCTCGACGGCGATGGATGTGACATTAATAGAACGGCGAGGATTCACAGAAATCCTTTTCTCGAAATCCGTTCTCGCTAATGGAACCTCCTTTCCACGGGATTCCGATTTCTGATCGGGTTCCGACGTATTCTCCTCCGCCTCCAGTCTCCTGTCACCGTCCAAAAGTACACTCCGTCTAGAAACGATATATTATAAGCCAGTGGCGGCTGTTCGCGAAATACGTAACTCTTGCTATAGCGTCCGAAACTTGAGCGCCAATTTCTTCGAATCCTAGTTTCCTAGTTTCGCGTACGGCACGTAGTATCGTCTCTACGCGTGTACGGTTCGCGGTTCTGTATTCGCGTTTGTTCTGTAGGAAAGCGAACGTCGAGACTGCAGAGAATGGAGAGATAGAGATAGAGAGAGAGAGAGAGAGAGAGAGAGAGAGGATGGAAGCTTCGTCTTGTTGTTCGTCCAAAAGCTCGGTCGCCTCTGTGTGTCGCTAGCCAAGCGTGAAAATCGATCGTCTTTGAGTTGCTGATAACGCTGGGCGAAGAAGGGCGGATGCAAAGGGGTGAAACTCTTGCACTGTGTGTTAACCCTTTGCTTATAAAGTACACGACGAAAGAGGGGGGAGAGGGAGAGTGGAGACACCGATTGAAAATTAACCCTTTGCAATGGCGAAACTTTTTTAATACGGTCCTAGGCGAGGTAATGCATTTCGGTGGTAGTTAAATCGTTGCTTTGAGATGGATGAAAATTGTAATTGAAACTCTATTGCATCGTGTTAAAGCGTTGCTTGTAAAGTGATACGAGCCACGACGAAGCGAAGATACCGGTTGAAATAAATTATGCAGTGTATTCGATATATTGGAATAATCCTTTTTGGCTGCGCAATTCTTCGGTTGAATTCTTCTTTATACGCGGTAATAGAAAGGAATTAATGAGGTTTAAGGGAATTTAGTTGCTGCGACTGTAAATGTAAAATAACGCGTTCCCGATTGCGAATAGAGGATAAGGAAATTTCGAGCAGGTGTTAATTTTAAATATCCTACATGTATCATTTACTCATTTACCAATACAATATTTTAATATAGTAACACTTATCTGTTTCGAATCGTATCTCTTTCGTAGCTGAAACACGCGGAAATTGTTGACATAAACCAGCCGTACAGTTAAAACTATTTAACTTGCAGTTAGTAAATGAATCGTTCACAGTCTAAGCTCCACTTTTCGAATTTTTTAATACGCCAGTGCCAAAACACTCGTTTGAAGCTTAACTATTTATACTCGCAACAAATTCCCTCGACAATTGTGCTTCGCATCGCGAAACGAGAAAAATGTCTTCGATCGTGCAATAATAAACAATTTGTAAAAGTAATGGCGATTATTCCAAGGATATATTATTCCGTGCATTTTATACGTCGTTAAACAAAAGCTACGCCAGTAGTAATGCATTTTACAGTCTGTATTTGAACTTAAATTTGAAAAGGAACGTTGAGAAAATTATGCGTACACGTTTACTTTACCAATTTCTATACTTCCCGTTTTCGCGGAGTTAGTCGATTCGCCAAACGAACGGCTCACTTATTTCTATTGATGAAAGGAGGCAGGAAGTTTCGTGGGCTAGCTGATATTTGGATTCAAGTGGCTGACAGTGTGTTTAGAGTGGAGAAATAGGCAAGATCAAACGAAAGATGGGGTAAATCCCCCCTTTGGTTAGCTGTTAAGTCGACGAAGAGTGGAGCTGCTTAATCCACGGCGGTGTGGCGTGGAAAAACAAGCTCGCGGCACAATTTGCACCGGTCGTATTTAAACGGTGTCGTCGGCAACTGACTCCACCGGTAAATTGCGAAAAGAAACGCGCACTTTCGCACAGTAAATTCCATCCAAGCGAGCCTGTCACGCGTGCACACTGAGAAAAGCGAAGCCGGGGTGTTGCAATTCGCGCAATAATTACCAACACCGGCGCTTGAAGATTACTAAAAACATTCTGGATGCTCGTGAAAAGCCTTTGTTTAACATTGAAGCAGTGGAGAAAGGAGTTTTGGAAAAGTTAAAGAATCCAAACAAGTAGAGATGAAGTAAAATAGTTGCAATTTGCGTAATAATTGCCAACACCGGCGCTTGAAGATTACTAAAAACATTCTGGATGCTCGTGAAAAGCCTTTGTTTAACATTGAAGTAGTGGAGAAAGGAGTTTTGGCAAAGTTAAAGAATACAAACAAGTAGAGATGAAGTAAAATAGTTGCAATTTGCGTAATAATTGCCAACACCGGCGCTTGAAGATTACTAAAAACATTCTGGATGCTCGTGAAAAGCCTTTGTTTAACATTGAAGTAGTGGAGAAAGAAGTTTTGGAAAAGTTAAAGAATACAAACAGGGAGAGATGGAGTAAAATAGTTGCAATTCGCGTAATAATTATCAACACCGGCGCCTGAAGATTACTAAAAACATTCTAGATGCTTGTGAAAAGCCTTTGTTTAACATTGAAGTAGTGGAGAAAGGAGTTTTGGCAAAGTTAAAGAATACAAACAAGTAGAGATGGAATAAAATAGTTGCAATTTGTGCAATAATTGCCAACACCGGCGCCTGAAGATTACTAAAAACATTCTAGATGCTTGTGAAAAGCCTTTGTTTAACATTGAAGTAGTGGAGAAAGGAGTTTTGGCAAAGTTAAAGAATACAAACAAGTAGAGATGAAGTAAAATAGTTGCAATTCGCGTAATAATTATCAACACCGGCGCTTGAAGATTACTAAAAACATTCTGGATGCTTGTGAAAAGCCTTTGTTTAACATTGAAGTAGTGGAGAAAGGAGTTTTGGCAAAGTTAAAGAATACAAACAAGTAGAGATGGAATAAAATAGTTGCAATTTGTGCAATAATTGCCAACACCGGCGCCTGAAGATTACTAAAAACATTCTAGATGCTTGTGAAAAGCCTTTGTTTAACATTGAAGTAGTGGAGAAAGGAGTTTTGGCAAAGTTAAAGAATACAAACAAGTAGAGATGAAGTAAAATAGTTGCAATTCGCGTAATAATTATCAACACCGGCGCTTGAAGATTACTAAAAACATTCTAGATGCTTGTGAAAAGCCTTTGTTTAACATTGAAGTAGTGGAGAAAGGAGTTTTGGCAAAGTTAAAGAATACAAACAAGTAGAGATGAAGTAAAATAGTTGCAATTCGCGTAATAATTGCCAACACCGGCGCTTGAAGATTACTAAAAACATTCTGGATGCTCGTGAAAAGCCTTTGTTTAACATTGAAGTAGTGGAGAAAGAAGTTTTGGAAAAGTTAAAGAATACAAACAGGGAGAGATGGAGTAAAATAGTTGCAATTCGCGTAATAATTATCAACACCGGCGCCTGAAGATTACTAAAAACATTCTAGATGCTTGTGAAAAGCCTTTGTTTAACATTGAAGTAGTGGAGAAAGGAGTTTTGGCAAAGTTAAAGAATACAAACAAGTAGAGATGAAGTAAAATAGTTGCAATTCGCGTAATAATTATCAACACCGGCGCTTGAAGATTACTAAAAACATTCTGGATGCTTGTGAAAAGCCTTTGTTTAACATTGAAGTAGTGGAGAAAGGAGTTTTGGCAAAGTTAAAGAATACAAACAAGTAGAGATGGAATAAAATAGTTGCAATTTGTGCAATAATTGCCAACACCGGCGCCTGAAGATTACTAAAAACATTCTAGATGCTTGTGAAAAGCCTTTGTTTAACATTGAAGTAGTGGAGAAAGGAGTTTTGGCAAAGTTAAAGAATACAAACAAGTAGAGATGAAGTAAAATAGTTGCAATTCGCGTAATAATTATCAACACCGGCGCTTGAAGATTACTAAAAACATTCTAGATGCTTGTGAAAAGCCTTTGTTTAACATTGAAGTAGTGGAGAAAGGAGTTTTGGCAAAGTTAAAGAATACAAACAAGTAGAGATGAAGTAAAATAGTTGCAATTCGCGTAATAATTGCCAACACCGGCGCTTGAAGATTACTAAAAACATTCTGGATGCTCGTGAAAAGCCTTTGTTTAACATTGAAGTAGTGGAGAAAGAAGTTTTGGAAAAGTTAAAGAATACAAACAGGGAGAGATGGAGTAAAATAGTTGCAATTCGCGTAATAATTATCAACACCGGCGCCTGAAGATTACTAAAAACATTCTAGATGCTTGTGAAAAGCCTTTGTTTAACATTGAAGTAGTGGAGAAAGGAGTTTTGGCAAAGTTAAAGAATACAAACAAGTAGAGATGAAGTAAAATAGTTGCAATTCGCGTAATAATTGCCAACACCGGCGCTTGAAGATTACTAAAAACATTCTGGATGCTCGTGAAAAGCCTTTGTTTAACATTGAAGTAGTGGAGAAAGAAGTTTTGGAAAAGTTAAAGAATACAAACAGGGAGAGATGGAGTAAAATAGTTGCAATTCGCGTAATAATTATCAACACCGGCGCCTGAAGATTACTAAAAACATTCTAGATGCTTGTGAAAAGCCTTTGTTTAACATTGAAGTAGTGGAGAAAGGAGTTTTGGAAAAGTTAAAGAATACAAATAAGGAGAGATGGAATAAAATATTAGATTGTTGCGTATGAATCAGTCGATTTTATGTAGCTCAAATTATTGTAGTCGTTAATTAATTAAAAGAAACATGAGATGACGTTTGCTGTGCACGAATATAAAGCTTGAAGCTTGCTGAATTTAACATTATTAATAGATCTTTAATTGGATTAAAAGGGAACAGCGAATAATGAAATAAAATGAATTATGCATAGAAGTGAAATTCAAATGTTTTTCATAAAATGCTGTTTAAGAGTTTCAGAAAGGAATCGTTTTTCTTCGGCTAGAGTCAGCATTTTTATCATTTTGGGACGTATGAAAATTATTGGGAAAAGTATACTTTGGTCCTGTATTAATATTCCGAGTCTTAGCCAAGTCTGAAAAGATTGGAGATGAAGAAGCCGAAGGATATAAAAAGGTTTGGTAGAGAAATGAAATGAAAGGCTTGCGACTTATTAAATATGATTTTTCATTACTGGCGACGACGTTTAAAAATTACTAAAAAAATACTAGTTCCTCCCAAAATTGAACTAATGAAATATTCTGCCTGTATTTGGATTATTAGACCAATTTTGAAGGATTTAAGAGTGAAGAAGTTGAAGAATATAGGAAAAATTGGCAAAGAAATCAAATAGAAGGCGTTTAATCCCTTGTCTTATAATAACAAATCATATTCGTAATGAATTTATGGTCTACATACAGCAAAAAGACATTGTATTCGTAATTCAAATTAATTTTAACTTGAACTACTGTTTCGGTACACAAGATTGAAGATTCTTAAGTAATCAGTTAAGAAACTGATTACAGTGCTGCAGTATTTCGCACTTTATACAGCGTTAAAATAGTGAATCAGAAATTTAACTATTTGGAACCAGAAAAGAAAATAGCACGACAAGAGATTAATTGGAAAAACTCTATTTTAATCAACAGCAGCAATGAAATATTCATATAAAAAACATTATGTGCCTTGATTAAAGAGCGAAATGGCTGCAAATTATGACAGAAATGAAACAGAGGGCTTTTTATTCACATAACTCAATTTTCATCACTGAAAGTCGACGGTTAAAAATTATTCAAAAATACACTCTGCCTCCATTTAAATATTTTGTACTTTTATACTCTTGTACTTTTGTACTCCTATACTTTTGTACCCTTGTACTTTGGACTCTTGTACTTTGGACTCTTGTACTTTGGACTCCTGTACTTTTGTACTCTTGTACTTTCGACTCTTGTACTTTCGACTCTTGTACTTTTGTACTCCTGTATTTTTGTATTCTTGTACTTTTGTACTCTTGTACTTTTGTACTCCTGTACTTTTGTACCCTTGTACTTTGGACTCTTGGACTTTGGACTCTTGTACTTTTACACTCCTATACTTTTGTACCCTTGTACTTTGGACTCTTGTACTTTGGACTCTTGTACTTTTGTACTCTTGTACTTTGGACTCTTGTACTTTTCTACTCTTGTACTTTTGTACTCCTGTACTTTTGTACCCTTGTACTTTGGACTCTTGGACTTTGGACTCTTGTACTTTTACACTCCTGTACTTTTGTACTCTTGTACTTTCGACTCTTGTACTTTTGTACTCCTGTACTTTGGACTCTTGTACTTTTGTACTCTTGTACTTTTGTACCCTTGCACTTTTGCACTCTTGTACTTTTGGGCTCTTATACTTTTGTACTCTTGTACTTGAGTACTCTTGTACTTTTGTACCCTTGTACTTTTACACTCCTGTACTTTTGTACTCTTATACTTTGGACTCTTGGACTTTGGACTCTTGTACTTTGGACTCTTGTACTTTTGTACTCCTGTACTTTTGTACCCTTGTACTTTAGTACTCTTGTACTTTTGTACTCTTGTACTTTTACACTCCTGTACTTTTGTACTCTTGTACTTTGGACTCTTGTACTTTGGACTCTTGTACTTTGGACTCTTGTACTTTTGTACTCTTGTACTTTTGTACTCCTATACTTTTGTACTGTTGCACTTTTGTATTCTTGTACTCTTGTACTTTTGTATTCTTGGTCTTTTGTACTCTTCTAATCAAATACTACCAAAAAAGAAAAAAACGAATGCGAAGGTGGAATAATTCTACGAGACACGAATCCCTTAGCCACGGCAATGCAACAAACAAATATTGGGGGAGGGATTGTTGCAGTTATTTTTCATTTAATGGTTATTGGAATTTCCGGCGGACAGCAAATACTCTGCCAATCGGTTCCGGCCAATTGCGGCCCGCCGCTTTAAACCGATAAAACTGATTCGATTAGAGGAGATGCGAGAGATGACGCTTTATCGATTACAGGCTAACACCTGGCAACCGGTTGCTGCTAGTTATTTAACACGGGAATGCTAATGTTTCTGTGGTCCAAGAGAATTCTTGATCAATGGTTAAAGCACCCCTTTGCGAAAAATTCACAGGGAATCGGCTCTGATATTCGCTTTTGTAAATATAAAATAAATCACCGGTAGCTCGTTAAAACCTTCAAACGCTATTAAAAGCTTCGACAATGAAAATATATACTATGCAATAATAAATCGATGTATATAAAATATCATATTTCCAAGGTGAAACGATTAAACGTAAATAAATTCTTCAAACTACTACACGTATATTTAATTCAAATAAGTTTTAGATAATCCTATAGAATTTTCTTCAGCAATCACTTGATTTTATTATCATTTATTTATGAAGTTCATCAATTTCAGATTGTCTGATTTTTTTGTCCAGTGAGCAATTATTAATCTCAAATTTTGCGTATCAATATTGAACTTTCCACTCTTTATACAGATAATCTTTAAATTGCAGTTTTAATAGCTTTCGTGATATATTCGCCAAATTTTTACTTTTATGAAGAGTTGCTTAACTATCCCGATTATTTCTGATCATAAATACTGAACGTTTCGCAATTCTTATTATAACACACATGCGTTACAGCTAATGTTTATTTCTTTAATACGTTTCATTCTAATTACAAAATTAAGAGAACAGTATCCACCGTATAATCTGAAACTTTGCAAAAATGACGTTTCATAAACACGAACCTAATACATTTAACCCTTTCGATGCAAAGGTATACAATAGTGTATTTGCTATTTAAAAATTGGTAGAAACTGTTTGCCACGTTTGTTTGCGAGAAGGTAGTAAAACACACGATTTAAACTTCACTGGAAAAAGAAAGTTTGAGGAAACAATTTTTGCTATACCTTATTATTGAAACATTACGTTGTTTAACGTTATCCAACGAAAACAGTTGCCATTGTTTTCAACCACGTGTCGTCAATTAATTATTGAATCCTAAGTGGCCCAAATAGGAACATTATTTACTTAAATTAAGCCCACAAGAAATAATCCAGTTGCTTCCAGTTCACCAATTAAACAACAGAACTGATTCTATCAAATGCGTTACAAATCATCCGTACAACCTAATATTTTGAAATATTGACCAGCTACAAAGTACTTGATTCAAGATTCCACATTCACTCTTATTCCTTTCATCCCTTGAATTTCGCGACAATTTTTTCAACAACATCCGATTAACCAATTTCTCACGTATACACTTCTTCTGTTCGCGTCTTTCTTCGCTCCGAACGATTTACTAAATTTGTCTACACGCATACGTAAAATGTCGGTACGGTTAGCGTGAAAATTGCTCACGGTGCAACGTAACACCGTGCTCTAAAGCGAACGAAACGACACAACGCGATGAGAAGTAACCACGGGAGACTGGGAATCTATAAAAGAAGCACTCCTCGCTTTCTGCTATTCGTCGAAACACGATCATAAGAGGAGGGAATACTCGGTGCGACGTGTTACACGTTAGCTAACCGTGTCCTCTTCGGTGTCCTCCGCTGAAATAAGGGATGAATTTCAGCAGGGAGTAGGGACGGCGATTTATCTTGATAATAAAGGGGTAGTTTTAGTATTATACGTCGTTGGAGCGAAAGGGGGTTGTCAAGAGGGAAGATCTATATCGGGAATTCTTCCGTTTGGAAGGAAAAACAAACGGGGATCGAAGTTGCCCCGGTATCGGGAATTGCTATCGCGTTTCCCGTGTACTTCGCCATGGACAGAAATTGCGTTGACGTTTATAACGCTCCGACCGATATCCACGCGAGCTGCCCGCGCTATCGTTCTACCTTTTCCCTTGCAATTTATCCTGGAAATTCCAGATAACGTCCTGACGCTACGCTACCAACCCCCGTTTCGTGACTTTCGAACAGTAAATTTAAAGTTAGGTTCGGTTAAGTCTACGTTTTCGGGATGATGGCGGGTGCTCTGCTGCTTCTTTGGTATTTCGGCTCTATGTACCATCTCTCTTTCTCTTTCTCTCTCTCCGGGGCTGCAGATTTGTTACCTAACCTGATCCTAATCCGAGTGAATTTAAAGTTACGCGGACTTAATTATCATACGTTTTGAAAGTGGCGGCGGTGGTTCTTTGGTATCTGCGGGCAGATTTGTCGGCCAACGCGATTCTAATCGCGGTTCATTTAAAATTACGTACACTGGATTCTGAATTTTAGTAGGCGGACTAAAGAGACCAAAGGTCGGTGTCTATCTCGATTCTAATCAGAGTTTATTTAAAATTAGGCGGATTTAATTATATAGTTTAGAGGATGGTGGAAATTGTTCGGTTTTTGGGGTAGATTTTTTGTCTATCGCGCATTCTAATCGGCGTTAATTTAAAATTGGGTAGGTTTAATTGCATATTTTGAAGGTGGTAGCGCTTTTCTTGGTATTTGGGGTATTTTATAGGCGCAGATTATTAATTTGGATAATTGTAACCTAGGCTAATTCGAACCAGCGTGAATTTAAAATTAGATAGTCTTAATTTTCTATTTTTAGGGGTGGCTATGCTCCTTTAATATTTGGGTTGGATTCTGCGGAAGCAAGTTTGTAATCTCACTGCTTAATTGTAACCTAACACGTTTCTAACCAGAGTGAACTTATGATTAAGAAGATTTACTATTTAATTATTCAAACTGGTGGAGCTTCTTAAATATGTATGTGGGCAGGATTTTGGCATCGAAGAGATTTAGCCTGACCGTATAATTGTAACCTAAGTTGATTCTAACCGGAGTGAATTTAAAATTGGGAAGATATACTTCTTTATTTTTAACGAGAGAAACAAAAGGAAAGCTTCTTGAATATTTGAATTGGGTTTAATAATGCAGACTCTTAATGTGATTGGATAATTGTAATCTAACCCGAAACTAACTAGACTAAATCTAAAATTCATAAGATTTGCCCCTTTAATTTCTTGAAAATTCATTGTACTCTAAATCAATTCTAACCAAAATGAATATAAAAATCAAAAGATGTGCTTTACACCTTTTAACACGGAAACAGCTTCTTGGGTATTTGAACTAAATTCTGTAATGCAAATCTTTAATGTGACTAGATAATTTTAATATAATCCGGATCCTAAAACCAAATTGAATTTAATGTTCGTAATATTTACCCCTCAATTTTTAACAATGGTAGAATTTCTCGAACATTTGAAGTGAATTTTGGGAATGCAGATTTTTAATCGATCCGTATAATTGTAATCTAACCTGATATTAACCAGAACAAATTTAAAATTCGAAAGATCTACTTTTTCATTATTAAGAACGGCGTGGATCTTCTTCACTATTCGGAACAATTTCCGTAGACGCACATTTTTAATTAAACCGGATAATTCTAAATGAAATTACAGAGGGTCGGAAGAATGTCTATCTCGTTGATTACGAATGATAATTTCTAAGACCGCGACGGAAGCTGCGGCTGTAACGACGGACTACCTAAGTCTTCAGGCTTACTTCTGCATCTGTTACCCCTATTCCCGTTGATTAATTACCCCGCGGTAAGACGCCAGAACAGCCCCACCGTAAATTTGCAAATATACTCTAAAATTACCCCCGAAATATTCCTACTTTTCGCGTCGTCGTACGAGAAACTACCCACCTTTATTTATCCCTATTTTTGCCCGTGAACACCAGGGCAGGGATGGAAAAATAGGGGTAAGTTGAAAACGCGCGAAAGGCGGAACGACGTAAAGTTAAGGAAATTGTTACGTCTGACTTGGTGGTAACGGCCGTGGCCGGCAGTTATAGTTTGGAACAACCGTTAATAATCGATGCTCGAATGCAAACGTCAAAGCTACGGGTGAATAGGGGGAAGGTTGCTCCATGATTGCAGAAGTTATTTGCGATTTTGCGGGTCGCAACGCGCCGTAATATTTCTACGGAGGTACGGGCGTGACAGTAAATCCCGGCGAACGACCAAAGCCTCGTAACTTGCCCCTGCACTTGGTTAATAAAGTTAATTTAACAATGCCGTTGCTGCTGCGGTGGCTAAGTGGGACTTATCCTGCCACTTTCCTTCTGAATATTTAACACCGTAGGAGGCGTGTTTTTCGGGGTACCACGTTCCAGACGCGGACCGGTTTTGAACAGGTTATTATATACCATCAATTATTTTAATTAAGTCATTTAGTCGGCGATTAATTATCGACATCGGATAGCCGATGCTTCTAACAGCCAACGCTCAATAGCCAATGCCCGATAATTAATTGCCAATAGCCGATGTTTAATTCTTAATTTTCTGTGCACGGTGTTGAATGGCGGACACGCTCGATATCCAGTATCGAATATTCGGCGAACGGTATTCGATTAAAAGCATCCGCCACCCAATAGTGAATATTCAAGATCGAACACGTGGAACGTTGATATTGAAATCACGGTATTCGGTGCCATGTGTTCGATAACTAGTATTTAGTATTCGATACTCGATATCGAACACTCGACACTCGTTGCTGAATATTTAGTATTCGGTGGCCAATATCCGATACCGAGCATTCAGGAATCAATGTTGAATGTTTAGTATTCGCTGTGCAATATTGAATAACCGACAAACAACGTGCAGCATCCGGCACCAAATGCATGATACTCAATATTCAATATCGAATGTTCAAAAACCAATACTGAGTATTTAATATTCAGTTCCTAGTATTCAGTAATCAATTTCCAATATTTAATATCGAATGCTCAAAAAGCAATACTGAATATTCAATACTGAGTTCCTAATATCTAGTAATCAAGTTCTAATATTCAAAATTGAATGCTCAAAAACCAATACTGAGTATTTAATATTCAGTTCCTAGTATCCAGTAATCAATTTCCAATATTTAATATCGAATGCTCAAAAACCAATACTGAGTATTTAATATTCAGTTCCTAGTATCCAATAGTCAATTTCCAATATTTAATATCGAATGCTCAAAAACCAATACTGAATATTCTATATTCAGTTCCTAGTATCCAATAATCAATTTCCAATATATAATATCGAATGCTCAAAAACCAATACTGAGTATTTAATATTCAGTTCCTAGTATCCAATAATCAATTTCGAATATTGAATATCGAATGCTCCAAAACTAATACTGAGTATTTAATATTCAGTTCCTAGTATCCAGTAATACATCTTCAATATTCAATATCGAATGCCCAAAAAGCAATACTGAATATTCAATACTGAGTACCTAGTGTCCAGTAATCAATATCCAATATTCAATATCGAATGCAGAACATTCAAAAATCAATATTGAATATTTAATATTCGATGATCAATACCAAATGTTCAATATTCGAAAACCAAGCTCAGCACCCAATATTCAATATCGAACACGTAACATTATCATATAAGACATTAATTATTCGATGACCAACATCCAACAACCAGCACCCAATGATCGATGCCCAATATCCAATAACCAACAGCTAGCATTCATTTAATGTTCTATATCGAATACATAGCGCTCAATACTAAATATTATGTATTCGGTGACCAATATTCAATAACCAGCAGCTAGCATCTAATGTCTAACACTCAATACTAACTATTAAGTATTCAGTGACCAATATCGAATACCGAGCATTCAGCATCTAATATTCTATATCGAACACCTAACATTTGATACTAAATATTAAGTATTGGATGTCTAGCATTGAACAACCAGTAGCCAATACTAAACGTTCAAAAACCAATATTGAATAATCAGTGTTCGATGCCCAATATCCAATAACCAACAGCCAGTATATAATATTCGATATCGAACAACTAATATTTTAATACTAAATATTAACTATTCGACGACCAACATCCGATAACCAAAGCTCAGCACTCAATATTGAATATCGAACATTCAAACATCAATACTGAATATTTATTATTCAATGCCCAATATTGAGTAACTACCACCCAGCATCTAATATTCTATATTGAACACCTAACATTTAATACTAAATATTAAGTACTCGATGTCTTAATCTTTTACTTAATTTTCACCTGGCTATTGCTTATTACCTAGTTTCCCACTAACAATTTCCAGTTGCCAATTACCTATTAGCCAACATCAAACTGTCAATTATCTAATTTCCTACTACCAATTTCTAATTACTAATCACCCATCAGTTAACATCGAACGATCAACTATAAAATTTCCTCCTACCAATTTCTAATTGGCAGTTACCTATTAACTAACTCCAAACAGTCAAGTATCTAACTTCCTCCAACCAATTTCTAATTCCTAATTACCTATTACTTAATTTCCACCTGCCAATTATCAAATTTCCCTCTACCAATAACCAATTCCTAATTACCTACTGCCCAACTTCAAGCTGCACACAACCTAATTTCCAACTAACCCCCAACTTCCCACCGATCTAAAACTAACCCCAATTATACCTGACATACAAACGAAGCAGAAAAACCTTCCCAACCTTTCACCATTAATTTCCCTCCCCGTTCTGTCCGTCGCGTACAAGTACGAGGGAGAATAGTAGAAAGTAGGCTACAACGACGTATACTCGCGGGACGTCTAAAATGTGACGCAGAAGCGGTAGTTAGAATATAATCAGGGTTTCCAGGCGGCCAGTCCCATTTTCCCGTGCCTAATGTCCCTAATGAAATATAGTTAACCCTTGTCAAAGCTCGTAGCGCACGCGTTCCTTGAATATGCCGCGTTAGATAAATCCGCAGCCCGTACAAATTTAATACCGTCTGGGATTAGGGGGATGCGTGGACGTAACAGCAACATCCTTCGCATTAATGCAACCCCTTAATGCACGCGGCACTGCTGCTACATCGGCACCCGCAAGCTTGTCCAAAAGTGACAAAACATTAAAAGCAACGTCCTCTCGTTTCGCGTATACAGTGGCTCGAAGTAAAAGTCGGATACTTATATTTTTCTGCTTTGAGAAGCGACCGATGGGCGTTTCTATTTACGAGACTTTAGAATACTAAGCATTCGAATTGCCAAGCTATTGGATTCTCAAACGTTCGAATTTTTAAGAGCTTAGAATTCTGAGTATTCGAATTTCTAAGGTTTTGGATTTTTAGGCGTTTGGATTAGTAAGCTTTTAGATTCCCAAGCGTGTGAATTTTCAAGCTTTTGGATTTTCAGGCGTTTGGATTAGTAAGCTTTTAGGTTCCCAAGCGTGTGAATTTTCAAGATTTTGAATTTCTAAGCCTTTGGATTCCCAAGCGTTCGAATTTCCAAAACTTTAGAAATCTAAGCATCCGAATTTCCAAAACTTTAGAATTCTAAGCTTTAGAATTTCCAAGTTTTTGGATTTTCAGGCATTTGGATTAGTAAGCTTTTAGATTCCCAAGCGTGTGAATTTTCAAGATTTTGAATTTCTAAGCCTTTTGATTCCCACGCGTTCGAATTTCCAAAAATTTGGAATTCTAAGCTTTAGAATTTCCAAGGTTTTGGATTTTCAGGCGTTTGGATTCCTAAGCTTTTAGATTCCCAAGCGTGTGAATTTTCAAGCTTTTGAGTTTGTAAGCCTTTGGATTCCCAAGCGTTCGAATTTCCAAAAATTTGGAATTCTAAGCTTTAGAATTTCCAAGGTTTTGGATTTTCAGGCGTTTGGATTCCTAAACTTTTAGATTCCCAAGCGTGTGAATTTTCAAGATTTTGAATTTCTAAGCCTTTGGATTCCCAAGCGTTCGAATTTCCAAAACTTTAGAAATCTAAGCATCCGAATTTCCAAAACTTTAAAATTCTAAGCTTTAGAATTTCCAAGCTTTTGGATTTTCAGGCGTTTGGATTCCTAAGCTTTTAGATTCCCAAGCGTGTGAATTTTCAAGCTTTTGAGTTTCTAAGCCTTTGGATTCCCAAGCGTTCGAATTTCCAAAAATTTAAAATTCTAAGCTTTCTAATTTCCAAGCTTTTGAATTCTCAAGCGTGTGAATTTCCAAGCTTTTGAATTTCGTAGTCTTTGGATTCCTAAGCTTTTGAATTCCGAATGGTTTAAGTTTCCGAGCTTCTATATTTCTAAGCATTTGAATTTCCAAGCTTCTGGATTTCTAATCGTTTGGATCCCTAAGCTTTTAGATTCCCAAATATTCAGAATTCTAAGCATTCGAATTTCCAAGCTTTTGGATTCCTCAGCTTTTCAATTTTAAAGCCTCTGGATTTCCAAACTTTTGAATTTCTACGCCTTCGTATTCCTAAGCTTTTGAATTCCTAAAGGTTTAAGCTTCCAAGCTTCTATATTTTTAACCGTTTGAATTTCCAAATCTTTCAATTTCAGGCTGTTGTATTAACGGAAGCGTCCGTCGACTCTTCAAGTCGTTTAAATAATTATAAGCTGCACTGCAAGCGTCCGAGTTTTACTTCGAACCGCTGTACGTACTTGTATAATATTTGCAAGAAACGCGCGCTGTTTTCGGAGGGTTTTAGAAAAATGTCAAAGCGCCCCGTCCCAATTATGCATTTTGAATAAACCTTTTTAAAGGAGCTCCTCCGCCGCGGCTAGCAAAATAGGCTAAAAAAACAGCCGCTCAATGGCGGATGTTGAAAAGAATTCGCAAAGAAGCTTAAAACGAGCACCGAAAAAAAGAGTAATCTTAATGGAACGTCTTTGAAAACCCGCCGAAAGCAGCGAATCCGAGTGCCTTCGTTGCTTTTATGCTGGATAACAATTATCAGGTGTACAAATAAGTAATCCAAGTAACGATGCATTATTTAAAACAGAAACCCATAGCTACCTCGAACGATTTCGTCGAACATTACAAAATAATAATGATAATTATTAGACTGCGAATTTTGATGCATTTATGGGAAGTTTAATTATGGAAAAAATTAGAGGAAGCGTGTAATATGCAAGAACTTGGAACTTGAATATAAATACGTATATTATATAAAATTATTTACTTTTATTAGATATATTAAATCTACCTAATTTTAATGATTCTTTTTATTTCGAGGCTGATGCAACATAAATTTCGATCTACAATTGCGATTAAGAGCCTCTTATATCTAATCAAATTTTAGACACACGTCCCTATTACTGCGATGTTAAATAAAATGATTTCCATTATTTCATCTTGTCTTTTACACAGGTGCTTATAATGCGTTTCGTACGAATCTTACTAAATAATAAATAAATAATTAGATAAATGATTCGTGCTTACGTTTCGTACGACGTATAATTTTATTCTTCCACACTAGACGTGTTCGCGTCGAACGCTTATCAACGACTGACTTTGCAAAGTATTCCAGAAGGACACACTCGAACGCTGTGACTCGGTTATATATACCAAAACAATGTCCATCGGTCCTTGGAAACAGGTTACGTAGGCATTTACAATCAACGGTCGCGTGGTCACGTATTCGCATGCCGCGATCATTCTTTCCCTCTCTCGTAACCATAATCTCCCTTTATTGGAATAATAATAGTGGCTTAATCTTCGAAATATCTAAAGAATCATCCTTTTATTATAACAGTAACAGTATCGTAAATTTCTTAATATTTAAATAATTACCCCGAAGAATAATCATCGCCATTTACAATTCTACGAATTAACGTCATCCATTTAACCATAATCTCCCTTCATTATAATAATAATGATGGTCTAAATTTCGAAATATCTAAAGAATCATCCCTTTATTATAACAGTAACAGTATAGTACATTTCTTAATATTTAAATAATTACCCCGAAGAATAATCATCGCCATTTACAATTCTACGAATTAACGTCATCCATTTAACCATAATCTCCCTTCATTATAATAATAATGATGGTCTAAATTTCGAAATATCTAAAGAATCATCCCTTTATTATAACAGTAACAGTATAGTACATTTCTTAATATTTAAATAATTACCCCGAAGAATAATCATCGCCATTTACAATTCTGCGAATTAACGTCATCCATTTAACCATAATCTCCCTTCATTATAATAATAATGATGGTCTAAATTTCGAAATATCTAAAGAATCATCCCTTTATTATAACAGTAATAGTAGTCCAAAATTTTATAATATCTAAATAATTACAGCTAACGATAATCTTCGTCACTTAGAATTCTATAAAGTAACCTGTTCCATTTAACCATAATTTCTCTTTATATTAATAACAATAGTGCCCTAAATTTTCTAATATTTAAATAATCACCCGCAGGAATAAACTTCGCCACTAAAACAATTCTACGAATTAACGTTATGCATTTAACCATAATTTCCCTCTATCATAATAATAATAATGGTCTAAGTTTCGAAATATCTAAAGAATCATCCTTTTATTATAATAGTAATAGTATCCTAAATTTCCCAATATCTAACTAATTACTCCCAAGTATAGTCTTCGCCATTTACAATTCTACAAAGTAACCTATTCTATTTCACCATAATCTCTCTCTATAATAATAATAACATTTGCCGAAATTTCCAAATATCTAAGTAATTACACCAAAGAATTATCTTCGCCACTGACAATTCTACAAATTAACGTCATGCATTTAACCATAATTTCCCTCTATCATAATAATAATAATGGTCTAAATTTCGAAATATCAAAAGAGTCGTCCCTCAAAATATTCTATGCCAACCCCAATTTTACACAAACTCATCGCCCACTAAACCACAATCTCCCTTTATAATAATAATAATGCCAGCCTAAATTTCGTAATATGCAAAGAATCACGCCAAAAATAACCTGTACCACTCCCAATTCTACAAATTAGCGTCACCCACTTAACCATAATTTCCCTCTATTATCATAATAATAATAGTAACCTAAATTTCCTAATATCCAACTAATTACCGCCATGAATAATCTTCGCCATTAGCAATTCCCCAAATTAACGTCAACCACTTAACGAATAATCTCCCTTTATACTTGTTGAAGTAAAACAGCTCTTCTGTAGAAAAACTCCCTATTCAAAAATATTAGAGTGTCGCTTCTACAGGCGTAATAAAGTAATCGGGAAAAACCCAAGACTTCGGAGTCGCAGCGTCTCGTCTTGTCGAAGGTCAAGCGTACCTGAAAGGGTTGACCATTATTTGTAAAACTATAAGTGTCGAAGGCTGTCGTTTTCTCGACAGTTCGACGTAAATAGTCGGTGCGGACAGGACATAGAAAGTCCTGGTACATTACATTTTCCACATATAATCAAATATATATATATCAGTTACCTTTTTCCTAAACCCGTGTCTTTTTATTTAAAAACCTACAGAAGAAGAACCCGCTTCCATCAAAGCATAACCCTTAACAATACTCATAATAATTCCGCAAAAGCATCCAAAGAATCATGCCCGAAAATAATCTTTGCCCTGCACAGAAATATATAATACCTCCCTCCCTCCCCCCTCCCGAACAAAAAAGCCAAAAAAAATGCTTCGTCGAATCGCATACGGCGCGGCGTATGGTTTTCGCGTGCTAACCCGTGGCCCGAATCGAGTCGCCTACGTCGGCGCAATATTTTTTTTCGCCGGTCCTTTTAGCACGCCGGCGTGCTTTGTACACGTGTGCGGATGAGTTTCCGCCCCCTGCGAGCAAGGGAAAGGGGTAACCGAGAACAATAATACGTGCAGGGGTCGTAATTCACACAGCTGATGCTCCGGGGGACGTTGCACGCGCGTTTGCATATTTCTGAGCCTTCATCAGCTCTCCGTGTCCCTTTCCCTCCCTCATTCGCAACCCTTTCCATCTCCATCCAACCCTTTTTGCCAACCCTTACACGCTTGCGCTCGCATCGTGGCTCGTTGTTCGTCGTTTCGTTAAATCGCGGTGAACTGCGGATGAGGCATAAAAATTCATCAGACGAGCTACCAGAGTTCGCCGTCTAAAACAGCCATCCGTCTATACTTGTTCAACTTTTTATGGGGTAGGCGGAGCGCGTGGATGCGAATTCAATGGGATCTCCTTTCTTCGGCTGGGTAAATATTTAAACGTGCCACCGGCGGAAAGAAGGATATAGTTTAGAGGAAGAATGATAGGGGGAAGTAAGAGAATTTTAGGAGAAGAAGCTGTTGCAATTTGCGATAGAAATTCATTTCTATTTGTACTATAATTGATAATGCTAATAATAATACGTATATATTATATATAATAATAATAAAATAGACAACCAATCTGCGCGATTTTTCAACCAGTTTCGATAGTTTAAGAAGGAAAAGTTTTAGATAAAAATTACTACGTGTTAAATTGGCAACGAGTGATAATTTTCGAAATTGCAGAGTTAAAAATTGAATTATCATAATATGCTTAAACGGAAGCATGTATTTTTAATTTCACAGTGTTGTGGACAATATGGGGTTTGACTCTTTCGCTGAGGCACCTTAAAATTGAAACGCGCGTCGAATGCAGAGATTAGAGTAGTTCTTATTAATTTAGAAATAGCATGCGTGGAAATATTTAGATAATTGCTATTGTTAATTGAAGCGTATTATATGGGAATAATAATGGAAATTCTACTATGACTAAAAAGAAAAGGACAGGGTATTTTAACAAACGATTATCCATGTTTTCAGGACGTATATATACGTCCTTCGTAGCGAAAGGGTTAATAATGTTACAAGCGAAAGAATTCGAAACTTAGATTTTGGGGTTTGACTGTTGAACACATTTGAGAATTTGAAATTTTTATAATTTGTCGCTTTGCGGATTTAAATATTAGGCAATTTAAGAATTGGAGAATTTAAGAATTGGATTGTTCGGACAATTAAAGAAATTTAAGCATTTGAGAATTCGACGATATCAAGACGAATTATAATAATTAATACCATAATATTCCGATCACATAGTACGTTAAATTACATTACGTCACATTGTACATGCAGTAATCAAGGCAAGTGCTTGCATAGCATTCGATAATAATGTTTGATTTTGCCTAAAGCAATGCGTCGATGTGATACATCGTTCATTAGATCAAATATCATGTCAACGAATTCGTGGCGATTAACGCATTATCGCTTCGAATTTGTAGTATAGTAAATATCGTCTTCGCTTCAAAGAAGCGTGCAAAACTAAAAAAAGTCACCTGTAATCGCTAATTAAACTCTAATGTCCCCTAAGAGACATTCGAGTGCAAAGGGTTAAACATTCTTTCGTTCGTCAATCTTTGCTATGCTCGTCGTATTTCGTTAACCAATTTGCATCCGCGTGCGAAATAACCCGCGTACGATGACCGATATTGATATCACTGATATTTCCCATGTACCACTGTAAATCGATCATTTTAAAGATTATCGCGTTAACCAGTAAAACGCGTAATATCTATTCTAAATTTATTCGCTATACAATAGTTTATTTACAGTAGTTATTCTATACTGTGGAAGACAGAATGTCGTGTGAATGTTTGGACCAGAGCGATTACTGAGCGAACGGTGTTGTATTTGGGTAAGATTGGCTGAGGTGTGAATGAGAAGTGTTTGGGATAGAGCGATTCAGTTGACGTGTGGTCGAAGAGTGCGTGGTCGCGCTAGGTTTCGTGTGAACGTGACTGTTTGGGTTCTACGAATGCCTGAGACGAGTGAGAGAAGCAGAGAGAGATAAGGAGAAAGAATGAATGCGTGCAAGGGTAGAGAATGCGTGGGTGAGGGAGTCGAGAAAAAGAGTCGAGTGCGAGAGGACGTTGCGAGTGCAGAGCGAGAGTTTTTCTGTGAGATTGTGCGAACTCAGTATTAGTAATAAACTAGCAATTATTGCAAAGGCTGAGTTTCTTTTTTCTTTCCCTTCTCGCACCTTACAACAACACACGAGGGATTTACCTTGAAATAATCCCTACAATACTATACATACGTTTAACGTTATCTCTTGCTTCGACTGTTATTACGTCGCGTCGTATCTAAGTAAAAGCGAAAGTTATAAAATCTAATTTATAAAGTTGCTCGTGTATTTAGCGCTACGATGCAAATGGGTTAATGTCGCTCGCAATCCGAGAAGAGAAGTTCTTTAACTGCGTCTTCCGGGATTGGATTCGATTAAACGCGGAGCCACTTGCACTTAGGACGGGGGTAAACTTCGTTCTGTATTAATTGGCGAACGATTGGAAGTCTCGATCCCTGGTGATCCGGATCGAAGAGGGATTTAGCACCGTGGGTGCTAGCGGCGATTTGTTTACTCGCGAGACCTATGGCGCCGCCGCCGCCGCCGCCGCGCCTGTCGTCGTTATTCTACTGACGAGGATAAACGGATTCACCGGAGACGTGCTTTAGGCTGTTTCCATGAACGGGCTGAAATACTGCGCGGATGTAGAATTCAAAAAGGAATGGAAATCCTCCGCTGGAGTTATTGTTGATCTTTTCGTGGAGTATGCTGGGGAATTTGGGGTTTTAGAATGGGAGAAGTGGAAGAATTCAATCTTGAAATTTGGGGGTTTACGAATCGGAACATGGAAGAATTCGAAACTTGGGATTTGGGGATTAAAAATATGATATGTAAAAAACTTAGAAAGTTAGAACTTTGGGGTTGAAGAATGGGAGAAGTGAAAGACTTGAAGATTTAGAATTTGGGGTTTTAGAATGAGAGAAGTAGAAGAATTCAAACTTGAAATTTGGGGGTTTACGAATCGGAACATGGAAGAATTCGAAACTTGGGATTTGGGGATTAAAAATACGATATGTAAAAATCTTAGAAAGTTAGAACTTTGGGGTTGAAGAATGGGAGAAGTGAAAGACTTGAAATTTTAGAATTTGGGGGTTGAAGAATGGGAGAAGTGAAAGCATTTAAGGCTTAGAATTTAGGTGTTTAAGAATGGGAGAGGTGGAATAATTCGAAGCTTAAAATTTAGGGATTTAAGTATACGATACGTGAAAGACTTAGAAAGTTAGAATTTTGGGGTTGAAGAATGGCAGAAGTGAAAGACTTGAAAATTTAGAATTTGGGATTTTAGAATGGGAGAAGTAGAAAAATTCAAACTTGGAATTTGGGGGTTTACGAATTGGAACATGATAGAATTCGAAACTTGGGATTTGGGGTTTAAAGAAAGGATACGTAAAAGACTTAGAAAGTTAGAATTTTGGGGTTGAAGAATGGGAGAAGTGAAAGACTTGGAAATTTAGAATTTGGGGTTTTAGAATGGGAGAAGTGGAAGAATTCAAACTTGGAATTTAGGTGTTTAAGAATGGGAGAGGTGGAATAATTCGAAGCTTATAATTTAGGGATTTAAGAATGGTATATGCGAAAGAATTCGAACCTTGTTTCTTTTTACAAATTTGTTAGGTGTTCCATATTAAATACCCCTTTTTCAAACTGTAAAAATTTCCCGAATATACCGTCAAATCATTTGAATTCTATCACTTTCAATTAACTAAATATGATTATGTATAAGTGTCTTTGTCTCATCGCATTTATTTGATTAAAAAGTATAAGTCGCTCTACTTTTGGCAAGGTTCTAAGATCTACTTATTCTATATAATTATAATCCTAACTATTGTATATTATACGAATTATACATTGAACTGTTCTCTCCTTACTATATAAATAAATAAATAAATAAATAAAATCATGTGCTCCATATTGGCATCGTTTACCCTATTCAACAATGAAAAGATTCGAATACTTGACAATTTGACAAATTTGACAATTCGAATGCATCGCGATATGACAATCTGAATGCCGGGCAATCTGTGAATCCGACAAGTTGCGAACAAGCGAGCTTTAAAAATTGAAAGATCGTAAATGGTAAAGTGCACCCAGTGGCACCCAACAGCACCCAACGGAACCCTTAACCGCCTCTCGAGTAGTCGTTCCTCGACGCGTATCGATGCTCCACTGATTTTGCACAGTGGTTCACGACGCGTTTCAAGTTCCAAAGGGGTGGGTTACGTCGATAAAGTGTCAAAGCGTCGTCGAAAGGCGTGCCAGGAACTTTTCAACAGCCTGTATTTTGTTCGCCGTCAGCCGAAGACTTTCTTGCTGACGACATACTTTATCCAGTTCTCGCCGGGAGCGTGGCTCCAGGGAGGATTTCGTCGGCAAGAATTTAGGATAAAGGCTGATTTACACGCGCCACCACCCACTCTACCCCATCTTCTGTCGTTGTGCGACGGCCCCCATCGATTTCCGGCTTCTCCACGGCAAAACGAATGCGTATCTGTTTCGCGTCGTCGCTTCTGTAAACTCAATCTGCCAACTGATCTCTCTCTCTCTCTCTCTCTCTCTCTTCGATTCATCGCGAATAATGCATATGCAAAGTGAACGTAAAATATTGTTTTCGCGCGCCAGCAATCCCCGCGTTGCATTAACAAGTACGCGCGATACTTGTGCGAGTTGCGGTGCAGTTGTACAGTGAGAGTCAAAAGTAACGGGGAAAGGGTTAATTTGTTTAATATGAAATAACGTTTTTTGCATTATACAAATGTTAGACGTTACGACGTGGTACAGTGGAATCCGGTTATTATTTGGTTTATTTATTTTATTTATTTATTTATTTATTTATTTAGTATTAAACAGGCCGAGGACTTTGGAGTACACAGAGTTATAAAGAAAAGAATTAGAATAACAGCCCAGAGAAAACGTTAGAAGAAAAGAAAGCATGCAACGTGGGATTATAAATTTTGAAGTAGTCTGTTTATAGAGCGTTTAAAATCTGTTCGTTTGCTGTAAATTGTATCGTAATTATATTGCAATTTATTTACTGTAAGTAATACTAGAATTGTACTACTATTACTATACAATATTTAGTTATTTGCTATAAGTAATACTACAGTTATACCTACTGTAATTTCATTTGTACTACAGTTATACTATAATTTACTTTTTCTGAGGTGTACACTTACTTTTGACTCTCATTGTATGCTTAAATATGGCTAGTAGAAGAAACTATTATACCCTAAAGCACGAGAGAACGACTTCGAGCGAAATTCTTCTGAATTCATTTGACTCAGCAAAAATATCGTCGTTGAATTAATCTGGGATGCGGAGTAGCGTTGGAATTTTTGTTTCGACAAATTGGCAAGGAATTGATTAACGAACTCGACGGCGAAATGAAACTAATTGGTGTTCGTTTTGTATCTTCTCGTTAGCGAAAGACGAAACATATTGTTCGTTTATTTACGTATTTGAACGAGAAAGAGCCGCAAAGTTAATTTAGGTGAGGAGATATAATGGTTAATGATTTTCTATACAGATAATAATATAAATATATGTACGTTTAAGCGAACAGAAGAATATTAGTGTCTTGTGATTAATGAATCTGTTGGGTTAAAATTAAATCTTTTATCTCAAAAATGTCAAAAGTTAAAACAGGCGGGAGATGCACAAAAAAAGAAATACAGCGGGTGTTAAAATATTAATTGCATCGAAAACAAAAAAAATGTTAGTCAATTTGAATACGTTCGAATGGTACTTTAAAACCATTCAAAATACTTTGTACACCCCCGCAAATTAGAGAATATATTTAAATATTAGATTCCATTTATACTTTCCGAATTTTCTATTAATCGTATCTCTCATTCTTTAACGAATCTCCTTACCTATTCCATGCTACCAAATTAAGATAGAAAAAGAAACCCAATAATAGGCAATATCCATATGCACATCTGCTAATAATATTCGTCAAAATATCAACTTTTCTTTCTTCGAATATTGATAATGTATTTAAATCCTAACTCTATCGTTCTTTTTACGTTAAACGATTCGTGCTCCACCACTGTACGCTCTTTGCATCATCCTTGTTTATATGAAATGAATTTTTGCCCGTAGAAATAAATAGACAAATGAATAAGTATATACATATCTAGTCCACGAAAACATCTCGAAAGGCGCACCAATTGGCGTACGATTTCGTTGCGCCGAGCAGCGATCGCGCAAATTGGGCCAATTAAAAATTTCCACAAGGTACAACGCTAGTTAGAAATAATTACGCTACAAATCGAGCGGGGTTCGGGGTCGTTAGTAGTTGGAAACTGGCGGGTTGCCGCGGTTCGGAAATCGCGCGCAACCCTTTCATTGGGGGCTGGCTGTGTGTAACACGGCCGCGGTCCAGTTTATTTTGAAGTATGCGGCGTACTATGCGCAACTAGCTCGTCGCGATAACACCGCTTCCGCTTCGAAATACGTGAATTCAACCGTGTGATGCTTGTTTATTCCAGAAGAACTGCCAGGCAGCGGTTACGCTGCTATTAGCGGAACCGCGCGGTTACACGCGGTATTCGACCCCCAATTGTTCCGTCGCCGCCATCTCTCCTGCAAGATTTTTCTTTTTTTTTTTTTTTTGCAACCTATTAAGAATGCGATCGATGCACCGCATTTGTACGGAAATTTTGCACCGCACCAGGAATGTTCCATTGCGACTCGTTGCAGAGATTTTCGATTTCTTTTTAATTAATTCTTGGATCTTCGTGATTAGTCAGGAATCGAGTTGTTCGATTCACCGATTTCATCGTTTCGAAATCATTCGATCGTTAACCCGTTGCTTTGTGATTATTTTATTAATACGTCACGTTAACGTTAGCTATGTGCACTGTTGAAATACAACGACTCAACGCTATACGAGCCAGCGTGGGCACGCCAAAAATCACGTCGTCATGGAAACGTGTTTGTTGCAGTCATTTGTTTTCTGCTGCTTTCCTTGCAGACGCGACTGTAGCCGTTCAGTTTCGTTTCTTTGCTAGACCTTGCCGCGTGATTACCTATTGTAAAACCTCTTATTAAAATATTGTGGAAGACAGAATGTCGTGTGAATGTTTGGACCAGAGCAATTGCTGAGCGAACGGTGTTGTATTTGGGTAAGATTGGCTGAGGCGTGAATTCCCCCTGTGAGGAGGGGATTAGAATACTCCCACGGTATCCCTGCCCGTCGTAAGAGGCGACCAAAAGGGGTGGAGTGCTTTTGCGCTCCACATTAGCGATCACGCAGCGGAGCAGTGCAGGGCGCGACCTCCCTGCACTTGCATTCATAACAGGATGGGGGCTTTTCTTCATGCCCAACCTTCCCCGGGACGCGCTGGCCCTTAAATGTGGGCCGGCACGGTAAGAGGTAGTCGCGGCCGAGTTCTTTGAGAGGCCCCGCGGCTACCCAGTACTGCCTGATGCGGCAGAGCGTCCTTAAGGCGCCGCTGTGGTTTTAGTAAAGTCCCGTACTACCGCTCGCCGTTCCCCCGAATGGTGGGCGGTGTCTTTCGACGATTTCCACAGCGTAAAAAAAAAAGGCTGAGGCGTGAATGAGAAGTGTTTGGGATAGAGCGATTGAGTTGACGTGTGGTCGAAGAGTGCGTGGTCGCGCTAGGTTTCGTGTGAACGTGACTGTTTGGGTTCTACGAATGCCTGAGACGAGTGAAATAAGCAGAAAGAGATAAGGAGAAAGAATGAATGCGTGCAAGGGTAGAGAATGCGTGGGTGAGGGAGTCGAGAAAAGGAGTCGAGTGCGAGAGGACGTTGCGAGTGCAGAGCGAGAGTTTTTTCTGTGAGATTGTGCAAACTCAGTATTAGTAATAAATTAGTAATTATTGCAAAGGCTGAGTTTCTTTTTTCTTTCCCTTCTCGCACCTTACAACAACACACGAGGGATTTACTTTAAAATAATCCCTACAATATATACACGTTTATTTCTGAAAAACTAATTATATTTCCTATGTGTACAAATCATTATGAAATATTATTCGATAAGCCCCAATCTTATAACGCAAAGCTGAAATTATTGTTCGACTGGAATGTAACCGTTAGTAATACTTGTTTTCGTTGAATCCAAGTCGCGATTTATAGAACGAGTGTGACTAGTTGTTATAGAGCGAAAGGTTAATTAGTCAGAGGAATATTTCGGTTAATTCAGTCGTCAGACAAAAAACAGAAATGATTCGAAGAACAAACACAGTTCGTAATAAGATTTTGTTGTCTTGCGATTTAATCAGGAGCCAAAATTATTTAATTATTTAATTTCAAAGAGTCGACATATTGTAACGATAGTTGCGATTAATAGATTGAATACTTGTTGAAAAACTTTTATGTAGTCACGTTACTTTGCTCCCCTATAAATTGTCGAAATTATGGTTCGTCCGTAAACATTATTGGTTGACAAATCATTCGCGATATTACAAATTAGATACCATTAGTAGCTTGTTTAAATATTTCAGTATTGTAAATTAACAACAGTGTTCCAAACACTTTGCGCTTTCTCCAACCGATACGATAAATAAATAAAAAAAATGAACGCGTCTCTCTGCAAGCTTTTTGCAATATTTCTCCAATCCAATAATGTCAGCGTTCTTAATACAATCCTTAATCCCATAGCTTACAATAACGAGTCACACACGTGCTATGAATTACGGCACAGTTTCAATAAAAGCAAATAGAATTGGAGATGAACTTTAACTCGAAGCCTACAAAATTTCACTTTGTGATATAAAATTGAAGGTTATTAAACATTCACCACTTGCAATATTCAAACGATTTGCACGTAACGCGACACGAAATCACTAATACGTACGTGATCAAATAATCATAAATGAAATAGTTAATACAAATATACTCCTGCTTCGTTAAAAGTTAATTATTTAACAGAGTGCATCGAGTGTCTTTTATAACTATATTTAACAATTCCATAAGAGAAACGACAAAAGAAAGAAGAATTTACAGTAACGATAATTTCAGTGTCCTCGATACAAATATATATACATACTGCTTCTTTGTCAAGAGTTAATTAATTAGCAGACTTTTACAACTCTTTCCAAGAATTACAGAGGATAAAAGACAAAAGGGGAAAAAGGCGCGAAGAGCAAAGAAGGCTAAGGGAATATTCGAGGGAAGATCAAAAAGATGGACGAAAGTCGAAGGGGAGGCGCGAAGAATACGGAAGATAAGAGGGTAGACAAACACCGGTGCCGTGTACAAAGCAAAGAATCGAACGGATAGAATTGTTGAACTAAACACTCGTTCCCTGTAAATGTACTTCTACCGAACAGAGATACACGCGCCTCTTACATTCTCAACTTCTCGCAAGATGTGAAAACAACTCGTATTCGCGACTACCGAACCAAATGCAATTGTTACGGCGTAAAACCCTAAAGCAGATGCGAGTAGTAGAAATATGTGAGCGTACAACCCCCTCGTAAAATCTACGAATTCAAACTTGGAAATTCACAAACTGCGTCCCTCTAAATTAGTTTATTTCGCAACCGTCATTAACTCCAAATTCTGCAGTTTAAACATTCGCTTCAAAATCGTTTAAATTATTTTATAATAGCACGCGCGGCAATTGTCGGGCCAACAGTTGTCCTAACGGAATCAGGCCCCTTGCGCCTATCTGAGGACGGTATTCCACGCGGACTCGACAAGTAAAAGACAATTTCGACTATGTACCAATCACTACGCGCGTTAGAAAAATCCCCCCCCCCCCCCCCACAAGAACCACCGAGTCAAAAAATGTTCTCGTCACGACCGCCAACCCGAATCATGTGTTGCGCCCGATGCACCGCAGTTCTTTAGGTTGACTTCGCGGGGTTGTAAGGCCCGCTACGCGATTCGCGACGATGTTCTCGAGCGCTGGCTGTTGTAAACTTAATCACTCCAGCCTCGTTGAAATTGGCGGTAAGAAGGTGACGTGCACGTTGGTGTGGAGGTAGGTGGCACGTGGTGTGTTGGTCGCTGTTGTGTGGTGTCTTAGAGTGGTTTCACCAGAATCTCCTTCTGTGGTGTGTGTTTGTGTTTTTATGCGTTTCGGTGATTTCTGATTGGTGAATCTATGGTGAGAGTGGTGGTTCACGATTTTTGTGATTGGTGGTTGTTTTAGCGGAAGGTGTTGGTGAGTGTGTTTTCGGGGGTAGTGGCGAATAGGAGTGGGAGGCCTTAGAATTTTTCGGTGACCGTACCGACCATCGCCTGACGGTAACTTTATGGTCGTCTTTCCGCGACTGACATATCTGGTGTCCGGGTGGTCGCGGCTCGTGGCCTTTGCAATAAACTAATTTCTATAATTTTGGTTTTAGGCTCGGTACCCGGATTATGTCTATAAACCTTTCTGTTGCCTTCGCCCGTGAAGCAACATCATGAGAAGTCAGAAATCACTCGTTTGGTAAAGACGTACACTCCACACCATACACTCGGTCACTATTCGTAGTTTAATAATAAATTAAGTATTAGTTTATCGAGGCGCAATTATTTCAGCATCCACCCTTATCGCTCTCTATATTCACTGGCCGTTAAGTCAGCGAGTGAAGCGGAGCATTCGGTGAAAGTTACTTTCAAAAATTAAATAAACATTTTGCTCACGCCGATACAGCAATTCATCCCGTTCCTCGCGCGTATCGGCTTTTCGTCCATTTGTTTCCATCAGCGATTGATTCGAGCGTAAGACGATTAAACGAATAATATACTACGATGAATAATAAAAGGGGGAAGTAGATTGGAAGTGGATCTTACCTTCGTAGACCCAGTCGGGTACTCCATTATAGATGGTCCCGAAGACCCCCGTATCCGTGATTTGATAGTCGACCGCCACTTCCGCTTCCGGTCTGTAATAGATGTTGTTTTGGTAAACGTAGACCAGAGCGTTTCCACGTGGCGCCCACGTAGCCAGCTGAAGAGAAATCGAGTCGTTCGTTGTCAACGATGTATCCGATCTGAAATAAAAATGTGTTTGCGCGTTAGATTGATAGCTTAGGTGGATTCGAAGCGAGAATATTTAAAGGTTTCGAATGATTATGCTGTGGAATCGAGAGGATCGAAGATTACGAGCTGTTTAAAATTATTAATATCACGATTGGTAATTGATAGGATTGAAATTTTAAACGAATTTCGAGTTCCAATCGAATTCCTAAGTTTTTAAATTTCTAACATTTTATATTTGTAAACTTTTCAATGTCGAGTCTTGGAATTTTAAAACTATTGGGTTTCAGACAATTAAGTTTCAATGCTTTCAAATTTCTCTAGGCTTTCGAATTTTAGAACGGCAAATTTCTAAGTTTTTAAATACAGAAGGTTTTACATTTATACGCTTTCCAATTCAAAGTCTTGAAATTTTTAAGCTCTCCAAATCCAAATATTTAAATTTCCAAGCTTTCCAATTCCAAGACCAGGAATTTCAAAGTTGTTGCCTTTTAAGTGATCAAATTGTCAAGGTTTCGAACTGCAAAATACAAAATTTCCAAGTCTTCGAATTCACAAATTTTCAACATTTCAAGCAATCTAATGTCCATGTTTTTAAATGATCCGAAGCCTTCAAATTTGCCAAGCTATTAAATTTCCACGTTTCGTAATTTTTAAATCTCTTTAGTGGAACAATATCGCGATACTTTGACGCTTGGCGTTTTATCCAACGAGTAGTAATTAAATGAAACAATCGGATAAATTTTACGCGAGGCGTCTGCTAAAATAGGATTGCAAATCGAATTTATAACGGGGGATGTAATTTTTAAATCTCTTCAGTGGAAAAATATCGCGATATTTCGATGCTCGGCGTTTTATCCAGCAAGTTGTAATCAATGTAAACAATTGGATAAATTCTACGCGAGGCGTCTGCTAAAATAGGGTTGCAGATCGAATTTATAATGGAGGATTGACAATCTGGTTACGTCTAGATGCAACTTAATCACGGGTTAAATCTGGATCCTAATAATAGGCTTAGGTAAGATTTAGCCTAAGCTGCGTCGAGATTAGGACTGAATCAAATCTGCAATGGATCCGGAATGGATATCCCGACTCTATCCTCTACCTCTAAATCTGTCTTCCTAGATCTGGAATTCTAACTCCAGTTAACCTTCAAGTTCCCCCTCTGTAGCTTAGCCTTAGTCATCGCCGTATATCCCTGATCTACAAGATCAACGATTCCCAATTTTATACCTTTAGTGACAAATTGAAATACTCTGTAGGAAGATAATGGCCAAAGGATGCGGATGGGCGTGTAGGATTCGGAGATGATCGTGGGTTTTACACAAGCCAGATCTACACAGTCTCTAAATAAAAGAATTATATCTATTTAACGCTATTCGTCTGGTTTACAGCTGTCCTGCTTCTATCTCACATCTGTCTTACCACTAACTTATTTTTCGCGTATCCGGCTTTTTAAAGCGTCCCTCGCAAGGCGGACGTTCTTCCTCTCCACCAATCAGTGGATTTTTTTAACCCGCCTACGGCCTCGAACTATGGTGGGGCACCCTCCCCTAGGAGCCGTTCCCCCGTAATTTTCCGTAGGTGCCAGGATCTATGAGGTGGCCAAAATTTCCTTCCTCAAGTCGCTAAGGATTCGACCCCCTCATAAACCTGGTCACCGTTCCGGTCGGCTCGACCGTTACCCATGCCGGCTGTTATAAACCCCCGTAATGTTTATCTCCCTTTCCTGATTTTAGCCTACAACGCAAAATATAAATTTCTGTATTTGTGGCGGCTCTCCTGCACCCACCACTAGAGGGACATACGAAATAGGCTTTCTCGAAAGTACTCGCTCCAACTACCTCGTCCATATATATACCGCCTTTAACCTTCCTTCCAATATCCCAACGTCTAAGGCAGGGCCTGCTAGGTAGCCTTACTGATGAGTCCACTAGCAGGCCCAGGACGAAACGCAACACCCTTCCTTTTCCTATTCTATCCCCTCTCTACAGCTCCACAGGAATGTTCGTTCGCGTACAAGTTCGAAACTTCTATTAAAGGTTCTTGCGTCGTTCTTCCAAGTTCCGTTCAAAAAATTCCTAACAATGCATATCTACACCTTTCCAAATCGCATCCAAAGATTTCGACGAACTTTCCTTTCCAAAGCGTCCTCCGCATAGTCGTCGTATTAACGGTAAACGAATCCCGCGGCAACGCGATCCAGTAATCCAATCGAAGCACATGAGAAGTCGAAGGAGAGAAGTCGGAGCGCGAATGGCGCTATTGCGGATGCCGTAACCCCCGTGTCGATAAAATGGCGGGATATAAATGAACGAGGATTGTTGGTTCGCTCGGTAACAAGCGCAGCCATTCCATTCGGTTCGATCAGAATTGCCCGGAAGGAACTGCTACGACGCGGATACGAAGAAAACCGGAAGCCGCAAACGCATGCCGCCGATACCGCGATTACCCGCCATGTCAAATGCATACACGGCTACCAAGCTTCTCCAGGATCGTCGGGGATCCTTATTTCAGAAGCAGTAAAACCGCTTCGGACGTAAACCAAAGCACTATGCTCGTCGAGATTGCCGCGTTACAGGAAACGATCCTCAAGGATCCACGACAAGGATCCTCCAGGATACGAGCCTCTTTTCTTTCCTCCGACCGTTTCCATCGCTCCGCATCGAAGAACGAAGAGTGTCCGATTAATATTTATGCGATACGATGCACCGGAGTCCAGAGTACGTTATGATTGCGGACCGTTGAAACGAAGGCGTATCGATTTTCATTAATATCTTCTGTACTCAACTATCGATCATTATCGGTTACGTGTTTTTCGGTGGTTAAAATTTTACTAGATTTATTACGTTGACTGAATATAAATCGCGGTTATCTGAAGTTTCGTATTTAGTGCCTTATGAAAACGCAAATATTGATATATAAATATATATACACAAAACCACATTAATATATATAATAATATATAATACGTATACATATATATTACCATATTAACGTTATAAATATTGGTATTAGTATCATTACTATATAAAACCGTAATAACATATACATGTAACAATATATAATACGTATACATATATATTACCATATTAACGTTATAAATATTGGTATTAGTATCATTACTATATAAAACCATAATAACATATACATGTAACAATATATAATACGTATACATATATATTACCATATTTACGTAATAAATATTGGTATTAGTAACACTATTATATAAAACCATAATAATATATATATACATATATATTACCATATTAGCGTAATAAATACTAGTGCCAGTAACACTATTATATAAAACCATAATAATATATACATATACCTATAACAATATATAATATGTATATACATTATATATAGCAATATACAATATGTATACATACATAACCATAATAATATATTAACATATTAACGCAATAAATATTAGTACCAGTAACACTATTATATATTACAAAACCATAATAATATATTAACATATTAACGCAATAAATATTAGTACCATTAACACTATTATATATTTTAAAACTATAATAATATATACATATACCTATAACAATATATAATATGTATATACAGTATATATAGCAATATACAATATGTGTACATATCTAACCATAATAATATATTAACATATTAACGCAATAAATATTAGTACCAGTAACACTATTATATATTATAGAACCATAATAATATATTAACATATTAACGCAATAAATATTAGTACCATTAACACTATTATATATTTTAAAACTATAATAATATATACATATACCTATAACAATATATAATATGTATATAAAGTATATATAGCAATATACAATATGTATACATATATAACCATAATAATATATTAACATATTAACGCAATAAATATTAGTATTAGTAATCCTATTCTATGTTTACTACGATTATCTCTGTACATTATCCAATACTATTTCTAAACGTTATTCGAATCGATAAAAAAAATTCCAATTAAGTAATGAATATTATTTCCTCGAATAATAATCAATTGTTCAATTCGCTATTTAATTGGCCAAACGAAGAGAACATAAGATCAATTGGAATACGTATGTACATCATTTACGAAATACCAATTAACGTTATTTGAAATGATTTAATAATAATAATAAGTAGAGTAGCTCTCTCTTATACAAAACTATACCCCAAAATTTTTCGCGTTGCATATAAATAAGTAACGTAGATAAATATTTACTAAAGTATCACTACTTTAACTTTAATGAATAATTTATATTATACATAGAATGCTACCTACTTAAACGAAACCATAGCTTTACTATTTGAAATACATATAAGTTTTGCCGAAGTCTGTTCAAAGCTATCGAGATAAGAAGTTACGAGAAAGCATCGCGATAGTTTCCGATAACGAACCGTTCGTAATAAGCTTTGTTTCGGTGATTTGGAGTCGCAGGACCGTTGCCCTAATTGAATGAGTGGAATACATTCTCGAAAAGATGTAGATGGACCCTCCTGCTATGTACTATAGTAACGCTGTTCCTTTTTTTATGGTGGAACAGTGTTTTACGAGAACGTCGTTCAAGGATTCACTCGAGTTTCCCCTGCCAGGGAATTCTTGGTTTACGGGGGTACCTAACTTCCTTCCCCCCCTCCTATCTTCCTTCACTGTTGGAATATTCGATGCAAGGATTCTGGCTTTTGCTTCCGGGATTATGGGAACTTGATTAAATTGCCGCATCGAATTTTCTTGGCGAGCAGAGGTCTTCTATTAACTCTTCTCTGGACTTCCAACTTTAGTTTTTTCCCATAAATTACTACATGAAGTTACACAGTTTAGTTTCTTTCCTCTTCCTCCGCTACTTCTTTTTACCTTCTACTCTTTTTTTTCTTCTTTTGGTTACAGCGGCGAATCGACGGGCGCCATCTAATTTGCGTTTGGGAGGTTTGAAATTGAGGGAGGAGCATAGATGAATATATGAATTTTTGAGGGGCTGTATTAACGGATGTTAAACTCTACGTAGTTTTATGTTACGCGCATTAATTTGCAGAGCGTTTCCGGTTAGCCTTTTGTTCTACAATAATGAGAAACAGTATTTCTATGAATTGTACTACGGATTTAATAAAAATGCTTGTTATTAACACATTTTTGGAATTAAGACAAATAAGATACCGATTAATTTAAGCTTACAATTAACGTTTAACAAAATATCGAATGATTTTAATTAAAGCTAAATAAAGAATAAACAGTGTTTAGCTTTGTATACTACATATTAGGTGTGCAAATTAATTCAATGCCTTTATATTTAAACTTTGAAGACTTCATTGACTTCGAATCGCCATTGTTTCTAGTTAAACCGAATTCGTAATTCGCCTGCGATAGAGATTGAATAATGCAAATTATGTTGGCCATGAAGATGGTGTTTGTTTTTACGCAAACACACAATGAACATTATGTAAAACCACTGAATTAATTTGCACATCTAATACGTAGCATAAATATTAACATGCACGAAACTTAATAACTCGTGTATGTTATTCCCGCTACAAAACTTTATTTATAAATATATATATATATATATACACGATATAATCTATCTTAGTAGATAATGATGTTGTTATGGTTTCGTCGTTGAGGAGTATAATTTTTAAGATTTTAACCTTTTGCCCTGCAATGACAAGTATGACTCGATTATGGTTAAATACTATTTGTAACAATAGGTATTAGTATATAGGTATTTGTAACAAATCATAATTTTATCTTCAACTATATTATTAAGCAACAATTAGATATAATATCTGAATATTTTAATGCCACGCAGTTGAAAAAACAGTGAATAGCCAAGTGAAATTTTCTAACAAGTGAAAAATTAGTACAGCAAAGGTTTAAGATTGCTAGCATGTATGCAAGTATAGTAAGTTGAGCAGAAGGTATAGTTTAATGTATATATGTATAGAAGCGATGCTAATTGTAATCCTTTTTTGGAAAACAATAAATCTATGCATCTATATACTATATAATCCCTCAAAGAATTAACACTGGAACTACCGACGATTAAAGTATACTTATTTGTACCGAAGAAGTAGTTTCATTTGAATCCTATTTTTTATTGCAAAAATATACGTGTCTAAGGAGAAGCATACGTTTAATTATTTTTTAAACTACACTTGAACACCGATTAAAGTAACTCAATTTTTAGATCGCCGTCATTTTGAAACGGTTTAAAATTCTTGCATTTGCCTTAGCGTATAAAAAATAGGGAAGCTTTCTCTTTAAAATCCTTTTTGTTTCATCTAAATCCGACTCTCGGTTGCCGAGATATCATCGTCTGAAGAGAAGAGTAGTTTTTCACTATTCCCCAAACCACACCAAAACACCTGTATTAAAACGTCACAAAATTCAACTCGCCGCCATTTTGAAACGGATCGAACGTTTTCAAAATCCCTGCATCGCCATGATCGGTGAACCTTACCCTTTAAAATGCTTTTTGTTTCATCTAAATCCTATTTTTTGTTGGAAAAATATGATTGTCGAAAGAGAAGAGTACGTTTTACTATTTCCTAACCAACCCCAGAACATCTATTAAAACGTCTCAAACTTTAACTCGCCGCCATTTTGAAACTGATTGAACGTCTCCAAAATCCTTGCATCGCCACGATCGGTGAACCTTCCCCTTTAAAATGCTTTTTGTTTCACCTAAATCCGACTCTCGGTTGCCGAGATATCATCGTTTAAAGATAAGTTTAATTTCTTCTTAATTTTTTCTGCGTTCCTCGGCCTCCGCGAACTGACGTACCTCAATCACCTCAACATTCGTAGTATTGCGCAGGTCAGTTTTACTATGCTTACTACGAAATGTACGCCGTTCCAGGAATTTAAGTAGGTCAAGCGTCATTCATGACTCCGCGCGCGCCAACCGTAAGGGTAAACTTTAAACGGCCATATCTCGCGAACGACTTGAGATATCGACGTGAAACAAACAGCAAATTAAAGGGCACATTTTTCTCTATCTCCAGACTCAACCGTCCTCTATTTTTCACGATCGCAAGCATAGTTACGGAACGAAGAACCCGGGGGACGTAGGAATTATTTTTGAGAAAACTACGAATCCAAAATTCTTGAAATTTGGTGAGAGGTTGGATCTGTGGTTGAAGAAACATTGGGAATTTTTGCGCGAGGAAATTCCAAGAACAATAGCGTCTGCGTTTCGCTATTTGAAAAAGAACGGTGCGTAAGGATGGTGAAGTTTGGGAATTTTTTCGAGAGAATGAAAGGTCTTTGGAAAACGATACCAATTACCATGTCTCACCACGAGGAAGTGACTACGCGAAATCCATTCTATTATGGATTATATTAATACGTCGTTTCGAAATTGATTGCTTAAAACTCTTTCGTTCAAAGTGCACACACTACTTCGATAATTTGGCCAATTTTCGCGCGAACCGTCTTATCCGAGCGATCTAGTTTGATCGAGTGGCTTTTATTTGGACGAATGGCGGGGCGAAGGTAGCCACGGGATTGGCTAATGGCTTTTAAAGGTGACTATAGTTAAGCGAGTAGTACGTGTAGCGTGTATCCATGGCCAGCAGTTGGCACGGTTGAAAGGCTAAGTAATAAAGAAGCTTGAGCGGCCGCGTTACATTATTTCCCTTTTAGAATTGAATCCGTATGCCAAGCAGATATACGCGCGGCTCGTTGTTAAACTCGCACCAAATTAAATGGCGGCTTAAGGAATTTACGGCTCGCCTGCTCTGCGTTTAGAACTCGAAGAAGAAACGGACCCCTCTACGAACTACTTTTTCATTTCCCCATCGAACGAATTGAAAACTTCCATCGAATACAGACTGATTTATATTTGTACCGAATGAAATTATAGCGACTTTAAAGAAATATCAACAGAATAGGTCTAGACTGATTCATAGTAGTGCTGGATGCAATTATAACAACTTTAAAGAAATATCAACAGAATAGGTCTAGACTGCTGAATTATATTTGTACCGAATGAAATTACAGCGACTTTAAAGAAATATCAACGGAATAGGTCTAGACTGATTTATAGTAGTGCTGAATGAAATTATAGCAACTTTAAGGAAATAATTATCTACAAAATAGTTCTAGCTCAAAATTATCATATATATTATAATGTATAATTATAATCTTGTCAATGTATATTACAATCTTGTAATCTCGTTCGATCAATTTCGTGAGTCACAGTATATGTAAATCGTATAACGTAACCAAATAATACGATTTCGGGTTGTAAAAGAAATTTTCAGCATGTTACACAATATACCGAAATGTTACGCGTTGGAAGCTGAGCTGACAATGAGAGAAATAAAATTCAGGCGTGGCACGCGACGTGTTAAACGGAGGATGGGGAAAATGGTACATTTAATCCGAGAGAGAATAATATTGTTCGTATTGCATTGTTGCAGCATTCTTTTCCCTCGCTTTTGGAAGAAGATACTGTGGAAGTGGCTAAAACTACTACTAAATTATCGTACTAAGTGCTCGATCTCGGAATATCTGATAAACGTCAGCCAACATCGATATTTTCTGCTAATCCTCATACGAAAGATATGTCGCTGCATTAAACTACGCGGCTTCCACAATAAAGGAAACACTCTTTGCCCTCTACTGACGCTGCAACAAATTCTCTTTTCGCTGTCGTAAATAAAATAAATGAGGTTGATGAGTAATTGGTAAATTGTGACGACGGCAATTTTCTGGATAGAGAATGAAACTTTTAGATAATTGTCGATGTGAAAATTTATCAATTATTCGTTGGACTTTTTATATTATATTATATATATAAATAGGTTACGATGTACTTGGGAAAGTATTCAAACATTGCTTCGCATAATTTAAAGGTTTCCATTAATTTGAACGGAGTTTGAATTGTTTATATATATATATCTATATTATTTTCTATATAGTATAATTAAATTTATATATAGTACTATTAAGTAATATTAAGTATAGTAATTATATATATTAATTTTATATATACTATGAGTAAATAAATCAGATATTTGAATCTGATTAATCATTCCAGTTAAATACAAATATCATCTGCAATTTGAATTTCATTAAACCCACTTCGTTAATACAAATACATCAGAAATTTAATTAAATACAAATAAATCAAGGATTTGAATTTCATTAATCCTTCTTAGTTAAATACAAATAGATGAAAGATTAGAATTTGATTAATCCCTCTAATGAAATACAAATAGATCAAAGATTTGAATTTGATTAATTCCTCTTAGTTAAATACAAATAGATCAGAGATTTGCTTTTGATTAATTCTTCTTAAATCAAAGATATGAATTTAATTAATCCCTCTATTTAAATACAAATAGATCAAACATTTGAATTCGATTAATCTCCCTTAGTTAAATACAATTATTAATCACTTTTAGTTAAATACGAATAGATGAAACATTTGAATTCGATTAATCTCTCCCATATGAAAAGGATTGCTCGAACCTGTTTCACAGTATCACACGAACAAACGTCACCATCTCAACGCGATCCCGCATCATTTCTTTTCCATCCATTCGTTCGAAATCCGTCTGAATAATATAGAATGCCGCAAAGTTACGATCCCCAATTTTGTTGCACCAGTGTCAAAGGACTATCCTTAAGTATCGGTGGATCGCTAGATTTCATAGAATTTATAAAACCCAGGCTGGCCTGCTGCGAGGGAAGCTCGAGGCAGGAAGGGGGGGCGGATAAATCGATGGAAAGTTTCGCGATTCTCTGTCGCGATGCCAGAGAGCTTCGGGGCCAGCTCAAAGGGAACAACTTCTTCCATGGGAAAGGAGAAAGAGTGGAGAGACCGGGGTCATAAATAAAGACGCTGGTATTCATGTAGCGTAGGAACCGGGTTTATGGCCGAGAACTCTCCTCGCTACAAACTGTACGTACGCTTTTCGATCCTTCCCTCGATTCGAGACTTCAAACCCGAGCCACGCGAATTCCTCTCTCTTAATTGTAGGATGGTGGACCCTTCTAGACCCAATAGACAACGAAGAGAAAGGACAGTATATGCCAAAGAAGAACGTTAACACAGAGTATAAGGCCCAGTGGGACTGTGGCGTAGTGGTTAACGCGATCAAAAAACCCAAAAGGAGATAAAAATGATTGGTGGTTCGACTAACCATGTAGCAAATCTGAAGTTAGGAGTTCAGATAAAATGTAAATAGAAATGTAATATATTTGTAAATTATACCACCCCCCACCCCCACTAGAATTAAGTTAGTAAATAAGCTAGTTGTTAAGTTATACTATAAGCTATTTTATAAATCAACCAAAGGGTGCGTCATTTTGTAATGCCAAAGACGAACCCACTTTTTGGGCGTAATAAAAATAAAAAGAGAGAATAGATACACCTATTATATTGTGGCGGCTCTCCTGCACCCACCACTAGAGGGACATACGAAATAGGCTTTCTCGAAAGTACTCGCTCCAACTACCTCGTCCATATATATACCGCCTTTAACCTTCCTTTCAAGATCCCAACGTCTAAGGCAGGGCCTGCTAGGTAGCCGCACTGATGAGTCCACTAGCAGGCCCAGGACGAAACGCAACACCCTTCCTTTTTCCTATTCTATCCCCTCTCTACAGCTCCACAATATCAAAGCGACACAAGGATATTGTATTACGAAAACCAACAAAAACTAGTCTTCGAGAGTATAAGTAGCCAGTAAGATTACCAAAGTCTTGTAAGAGAAATGTATGCTTTATAATGTTTTATAACATAGTACCCACCATTGTAAACTTGGCAATCAATAAAACATTTTTAAAAAAAAAAAGTGGTTAACGCGATCGATTAGTGACCAAGTAGATCTGGGTTCGATCTCCACCCCGGCGGCGCAGTTTCCTTTTTCGGCTATACAAGGGCGATACGGCCCGCAGGATCCTACATAATTGATACGCGAGTTGCGAAAGCGGTGCGAATTAGAAAGAAATCCGAATGTGCAGCTGCGAATTGGTCGCGGATTTTATAGCGCGCGTTACCGCGGGGCTTTGGATTGTTAAAAGTTAGGCGAAAGGCGTGGAAATCCACGGCCGAACCTGGGACAGTCTCTCGATCCTCGTTTTGCAAACTTTATTGGCTTCCCGCGAAATCTCCGCACGCAACAGTCGAAAGGAGAAATTTTCGATTAGGGTAGATATTCCACGCACTGTCACTGTTCCTATGATTGTCGTTTTAATTATTCTACTTAATAGAAAACTTTTCTAGGGTCAAAAATAAAATAAAAAAATATTGGCGGCTCAATTTAATTTATTAAAAACTTTTAAAACACTGTATGCATATTTATCAGAGCGTGAGTTTTTTTTTGCACACGTAAAGTATTTAAATTTAAGTATTTATATTTTTCATATCCAACAAGGTGAACCTTCCTCAAGTGAATTTTTTTAAGCAAGTGATATTTTAAATTTATGCTCTATTACTTAAAAAATTACCCCTGATTTAGAGAACAGAATTTAATGCTACGAACTTTCAGCGCTTAAACCAATACAGTAACGATAATTACCGTAGATATTGAGTCGTAAAATTTTAATCAGATTCCGAGCATAATCCTCGAAAGGACGCTAAAGTGTAACGTATTGGTCTCGGCAATTGCAACCCGATAATTTCGAAGCTGCGCATTCTTCTTTTCCTCTAATTGTTGGCCACTTCAGTGCAGTGGCAATTTGGTGGCGCGGCAATTGCACGCTGATGTCAAAGAAACGTAGATCCTGCGCCTCCTTTGTTCCAACGTCCCTAATTGGAATCGTTTGTAACGCTACGATGCCTACACACAGTGTATGATCGAGAATTTCACGATAGAGCGGCTTCTTCTCCTTCTCCGAACGAGAATTTTCCGTCGTCCACTTTTCTTCTCTTTTTTTCTTTTCTTTTTTTTACAGCCCAACGCCGAGGCTCTCTCGAGTTTAAAGCTTTAAGAGGCACCAAAAGTTGAGCTCAACTTCCCCTGCTGCCTTACGCTTTTTTTTTTCGCCGTGTTTAACGCGATGCTATCAGAAAAGGATGAAGGACTCGTAGAAGTGGGCATAAATTGAGAAATTGATCGTGAATTTCTTCGGCAAGAAGAATTATCGCACTGGTCAATTTAGCGGCGATAAGAATTAGGATATAAAATGGAATTGAAGTAAATTGTATTAATAGAAATAATAATACAATTTACATCAATTCTGTTTTATATCCTAATTCTTTATTATAATATAATCTATTATTATGTATTATATACTCTATTCTATTATCTATTATATATTATATGTTATAATTTATTATAATATATTAATCTTATGATTAACAGAAATAATAATAGATTGAAATTTAATTTGGATGCAAGATGGTCAATTACTTGTTTGAAAAATTGCAATTCTGATTGCAAAACAATAATTAAAGTATTCCAAACATTTCTATAATAATTCGACTAGATTCCACTGCATTGATAATTAATTTGAACTCGTATAAGAAAATTACTCGAATTATTATGGAATCTTTGAAATGAATTGAATTAATAGTGGGGATAAATTGAAGTTTAATTTGGACGCAAGGTGGTCAATTACTTGTTTGAAATATTGCGATTCTGATTGCAGAGCAATAATTAAAGTATTCCAAACGTTTCTATAATAATTCGACTAGATTCCACTGCATTGATAATTAATTTGAACTCGTATAAGAAAATTACTCGAATTATTATGGAATCTTTGAAATGAATTGAATTAATAGTGGGGATAAATTGAAGTTTAATTTGGACGCAAGGTGGTCAATTACTTGTTCGAAATATTGCAATTCTAATCGCAAAACAATAATTAAAGTATTCCAAATATTTTCACAATAATCATAACAACGTAAAGCGTTACTAATTAATTTGAACTCGTACAGAAAATGGCTATTCTAACCAATACGAAGAAACCAATAGCAACAAGAAAATCGTTACACGGACCCTCGCGATATTTTTTCGAAATCGAAATTCGTCCGCGCAAATTGGCTGCGAAAAAAAATTCCATACGAAACACTGCGTCGAAACGCGCCGTTCCTTAATTGTTTAATCGACGAGGCAACGTCGAGCAATATTGCGAAATATTGCGAGTGCAAATGATCGAACGAAACAACGAAGGGGGGAAAAACAAAAATCAGAGGATTGGAAGGGGAACGAAAGTTCCCCCGTGGGTTCTTTAATTTTCATCAGACGTCACGGTAGATGTCGATGGGCGAGACAAGAAAGAAGAGGCAGCGGAGGGGAGAGTGGTGATCGGTAAATTGAAATCTGGAATTCATATCCGAGGCGACGGCGGCGAATTTCATTTTCGATGGCACGTCGAAAATTCACCGGCGTGCTCTTAGCAGTCCGCGGAGGGCCGCTAGAGAGAAAAATGTCACTAGCAGAGGAACGCTGCCGCTAGCCTGCCGCTTCTCGTTCGTACTTCTGGTCACGTCACTGGAGTCATTCATGCGCGCCGTCCCCTCTGCTCGCTCGCACCCCTTCTGGCCTTTTTGTTCTTAACTTATCAGCTCGTTCCACCGCGGCCTTTTCCGCATTTCCCTACCCGAACCACTGTTCGCGCGATCTCTCTATGTGCTCTATCCGCGCGATTATCATATTTATGAGAGACCATTTCCGCTGCAAATTGCATTTGTACGCCGCTTATTCCACGCTTGATTCTTCGCTGACAGTTCGACGATGCCTGTTGCGACTCTAACCTCTAATCGTGACCAACGATGGACGCGTTGGGATCTTCTTTAGTTGCGCTACGCTGCTACGATGATCTATCTTGTTGTACGAATTCCGCGGAATTTCTGGGGTAGAAGATACTCCGGGGATTTTTGGATACTTACATTTTTGGTTCGTTCGGTGTAAATAGAGTGGGAGTTACTGTAATTAGGGTAACTGTTACGTTAACGATCGATTATTGTTGGAAGAAGTAGTACAAATATGGGCTGGTTAATGTATTGAACTTATTAACCCTTTCGCTATTAGGGTATTATTGTTACGAGAAAATCCGCTACCACAGCCCAGGCGTTTTATTATTTAACGCTAGATTTACGGACACTTATAGTATCATTTCGTAGGTTTCTTGAAAAATAAGTATATAAATGCTAGAAATTAATAGAGGAGAGATGGAACGAATTACGATACGTATTTATACCATTGCATCGACCAAAGTCATTATAAATTGATAATAAATAAGTAACTTTACGGATAAAATACGAAATTCGTCAAATTGACGAACTCCGTAATTCTAGCGTTAAATACGATACCAATTTTCATTCATTTTTGTGGGATGTACTTGTAACGTTCCTTTGCACTCCAAAGCTTTTAAACTACTTCACTTTGACGACTCGTTAGAATAGCGCGCAAAGGATTATTTTATCAATGGCACATATTTGAACCCACCATAAACTAATTTCAAACGAACTGTAAACCTGCCCTTTGCAAATCACATCCACCTTTCTGCTGCTCAAATTCTACAATAACAATTAAATTGCACGTACACGTTGCTTTTGAATACTCCACAGAACTTTACCAAAAACCCAGCAACATAGTAAAATGGAATTTTCATTGATTCGTTATCACATAATCGCTCTCCGTTGCATCGAACCGCGACGACGGTCCATTCTTGCGGATCTTTGCACCGCGGTCGCGTTTATTGTTATACGAACTATTATTTTCGAAATTCATTGTAACAGGGAGGCAGCTTTTATCGGTTCGCGTTCCCTTTCAAGAGCTTCGAATAGCCGCGTGCCCGGCGAGATAATTATTTATGTAAATTACCGGCCGCTGCAAATGGAGAAGAAATGATGTTTATTGGAGTGAACAGTGCCGGGTTATGAGTTGCGGTACGGGTGTAGCCTGACCACTCGATATGCGCAGAGAATATCTTAATTGAACGGCCATATTTGGGAGCTGCGGTTTGTTTCGCGACTGCATTTCGATCGAAGCTTCCTGGTTAACTTAGATTGCGGCAAATGGAAATGGTAATTTCCTAGTTTCTCCCACTCGCGTGTTGCCAAACGGACCGGCATCGTGTAGTCGACAATGCTTCACAATATTAACTCCTAATTAGAGTGCAAAATTTCGTGTTACGATCGCGCCGGCATTGTTGAATTCATCGAAGCTTGTTTCTCCTACGGGCGGACGAATATTGAGCATTGATTTACTCGATCCAGCTATTTTACCATCATTTACCCTTCAATTAGTTATAATGATTATTCTCTATTGGCTAGAGTGAGCAAATAAAGTACGCTTTTCCTACTGCAGATGAATTTCAGTCAATTTCACGTTGGATTTTAGAGTAAAATTATTCCTTTATTTCACTGAGGTTTTTTTTGTCGAATATAATGTCTCAGTATATATATTATAGTTATAATATTAGTTTTTGATAGTACTGCGCTGCGACATTTCCACGATTCGATAATTAAAAATGCGTAAATAGTTTACATGTACAAAACACTGTTACTCGTTAATAAATTAATCTGAAAATTTGAGATAACTTAATGTTAGATTATCGTCAACTTGAGCCTCGAAATATTGTTATGAAATAACAAGTTATGAAATTAAACTACATACGAGTCTTTTATGTTAATTCTCTTTACGTGGAGATATTTAAGAGCTTGCGTCTGAATTAATTTAAAAATATTGCTCACTGATAAGCTATCAGCGATGACGCGGTAATATATTGTAATATTTCTACGTTTCTAAAAGTATGCGATTCCATAAACCTTATTTATTATTTATATCGGAACTTGAAATGCAAGGCAATTCTTGGCGGCCATAAAAGAAACGACTCGCGTCTTGTGTAACGCAAAATTTATACGCCATTCGCAGTGAAAGAGTTAACTCTACGGACAATCGAACAAAATATTTGCGGCGAATGCTTTTCCGCAGCCACCTGTATTAATTCAACTCGGCGATTAACCGAGTCGATTGAACAGTTTTTCAATTGTTTGTTGCTCCGAGCATCAATTTATACGAGCCATTTTTGCGTGCAGGTTAACCGGACGACAAAAAGACAAAAAAAAAAACGATGGGAAAGTTTTTCTCTCGGGCTGTTGGAATTTTTCAATTCCAACTGAACGCGGGCGCAAAAGAATTCCGACCGGTTTCTACTCGCTGCATCCACTCTGCCTTTTTCTCTTTATCTCTGTCCGCCGTGTGTTTGTTCAATCAAGCCTCCCCGAAAGCTTCGGATCAAGTTATTTAAACAAATTTGATTACGAACGATACACACGCGCGCACACAGCAATGGTCTAAGCTACGCACGGAATTCCATCAATTTTTATTCCGCACGAAGGGAAACGGATCTTCGCCCCGAAATTCTACTCCCTCGGGCAGCTTTTCTCCGCTGTTCGGGGGAAACCATGTCAGATCATTGCCGCGAGTGATACACAGACTGCGGATCTATTCGCGAACTCGTATTTTCGCGAACGGTAAGCAAATTGAAAGTTAAACGCATTCGTTTCGCCGTCTAAATGTTACGAACTGTAACGCTACGTAGGAGAGAAGAAATAATTTTTTCTTTTAAGAAGAAGTAGAGTAGTAGTAGTAGTAGTAGTTGTTTATTCAATTTTCAGCCTTCTCGGCTTAGAAAAAGGACTTGGTTTACATTCTGTCTTAACCCACTCTCATCCCCCCATACTGTTCTCACTCATATCACCTAACTGACTCCTCTCTCTCTTTTTTCTCTCCACCTCGGCTAACCAATTTACAATTCCCTTCTCTGTTGCTCCCGACACTACATCTTCACAAGAAGAAGTAGAGTAAATCACCCAAGTACTGTCACTGTTCCTACAACTGCCACTTAAATTTGTTTATTTAATAGCAAAGAATCGTAAGTAAACAAATTTGGACGGGGGTTTACGTAACAACGCGTAGACATCGTATATTCGTTTACACTTAATATTTGTAAATAAATATTAGGAGGTAAACGTGCTGTTGAACGTTGAAACGTGACCAATATAATTGTAAAGTATGGCACGTGTTATAATTCGGTAAGGCGCGACGTTTACTATATATCTTATATCTGTTACGCAAACTGACGCGTTAATATATGTAAAACGTGTTTCTATTTATATGAAAAGTTTCCAAGTGACACTAATAAGGATATTGGACTTTGTTTTGTACCGTTTCAATTACGTAGTAATGAATTTATTGTATCGAACGTATAAAAAAAGATGTTCATAAATCAAAGAACGGTTAAACAATATTACGCTCCAAACAGGAACTATCTTCGCGTTAAATGCTTTCTAAAATAGTTAAATAAAGTCACGCGATAACGTGCGCAGAATGAAGATGAATTCATTCAAGAACACCGTAAAAATCGTTTTGAAAACAGCGCGTGCACGAATCTAAATCGCTGCGAATTGCTACGGATGATTTTATCGCGTAGCGCTCGCCCCGAGTACTTGCCAACACGATATGCTTAAACAACGCGACCAACTCTAGAACCCGAAACCGAAACTCGTACGACGAATCGGCCGTTTGAAATCGCGAATCGTTCGAGCGAAGCCTAATTGAAGGAACGTTGAAAAGAGTGGGGAGTCGTAGAAAAGGAATTGGATGCGAAGGAACGGCGGCACTAATCGTAATATAAGCACTCTTAAACGGCGAATTAACGTCCAGAGAATCCACGGAAAGGGGCGAAGTTGCAGCATTCGCAGGCAAGAAGTAGCGCTTAGGGTGAAGGGGTTGGGCAATCGGCACGACGCGACGCGTTTCGCGGCTAAGAAGGGGGCAGAAAAGGGGGGGAGGGGGGTAAAAGGAGAGGCGAATTTCTGGCGGCCCGTAATTTGCAAGCAAGCTTTCTCCAGGCAAAGGAGAGCAATGGCGAAGCCAACGGGGCGGCGGCGCGAAGATTAAAATGCAAATCTAAAAGTCTCGTGGCCCCCGCGTGGAATAAGTTTGAGATACGATTAGCCTAAATGGCCCGCGGCCGTATGGCTCGTTTACTTACAAGGTCTCCAGGTTCACGATCTTGTAGTGGGCCAAGTACGTGTGTCGATAGAGCTGCAACAGAAAGAAGAGGAAAGGAGAATGTTTATTAGCCGAGTCTGCCGGGGCAACTTGCCCGGGAAATTGGATGCCGCTGCTTTTTAAGGGTTAAATAAACGCCCCCGGGGCTTATCGCGACGTCGTCGGCGTCGTCGTCGTCGTTCGACGTTGCAACTGTTCTCCTTGTTTATTCCTACCTTTAACCCTCCCCTCCTACCTACCCCTTGGCTTATTTTTTCTCCCCCTAGGTCTCTTGGTTTAATATCGTGGTCGCGAATCCTCTTCGAGACGCGGCAGATTGCAACCCCGAGGCTTGGATTAGTTTAGAGTCGCGGTGGGTAAATTTCAAGGCAGACGAATTCGAGAACGACACGGTGTTATGGTTTATAGTAGGTTGCCCTATGCGGAAAATTCGCGACGATTTTCTATCGTCGAATAAGCATCGTAAGAATACCTACCGCTAAACGAAATTCAATTTGTGACATGTTGATAAATAGGTATTCGAAGTGGAATATTTTTTGGTAAGTTTCAAAACCCCCACTCTATTATTAGAGAAGTTACAGGCGGAAACGTACGTTACAGTTTAAGCATCATTTTCTTTGATCTGGAGCATAAAAAGTTGTAAGAAAAATCAGAGATGCTTTCGCTAGTTTTATATACATCTTGAAATTTTCTTAGACTTTTCAACCGCAGAATTGACGTGTAAAAAATTTCTAAAAGCCAACTGTTTATGGAAGTTATTACGCGACTGTGTTTATATTTTTATAGTTAGCTTTATACTGGTAATTAAAAGCATTTTGCTGTCCCGATATAATATTTAAAGAGTAAAACCAATTCGTATTCAAATACTATTTCTTGTAGTATTTTATATAATAAAATGCTTAGGGTAGTTTATTTTATATAATAAAATGTTTAGGGTAGTAGTTTATTTTATATAATAGAGTGATAGGGTAGATTAAGTTACCATTAGATATTAGTTAAGCAGTCAAAAATGTAAATATGTAAGGAAACAGAATCCACTTGTTCCTTGGGAAAGTGTTGTATGCCAACGTAATCATTAGTACTATATTATTTTTAGTTAAGACAACGCGGCCTTCTCATCCTCCTCCAAACACGATAAACCAAACCCCAGCAGCAAACATTCCAAAATCCTTCGATAGGTGATGATTTCATCCTAGTTAGTCACCTCCGAACCTCGATCCTGCTACCTCATCCCTTACTGACCATCGAACCCAAGATAACCCCTACCTCTCTATTTTCCGAGTCTCCAAAATCACAGTTTTTCCCTTGACACGCCAGAACAGTCCGGACCGTCTTAGGACGCGCAACTACACTTGTAAAACGCGAATACACTCTGGTATACGTTAAACTTCGTCTTTATTTCGCTCGACGTTGTAACTTATTATATATAATAAACTGACAACCTCAGCGGAATACAACAAAAGCAATAAATATCTATCGATGAAAGGAAAATCAGATCAGTATTTAACTTCCGTTTCTTTATTTGCCTACTAACAACACTCTCAACGTTATTTCAATAAAATATGCGACCGAATTTATTATTCCACTTACATAGCTATTTAAGTGGCGTTTCAAAGTTTTTAAGACGAAAGCAAAAGATGACAGTGACTTCCGTAGTTTCTCCATAGACGTTGAAAAAGTTTCGAGCAACGACGACGCTGAATGCTGATTGGTTCCAATTGAATATTAAAACAGCATCGAAAGCTTTCTTCGGAAGAATAAACTATCGGTTATTAAAAAAATGCAACGCACTTGAAATACGATGAAATTTATTGATACGACCGCGGAAAGGAAATAAAATGGCGTCCGTTCCACGTGAAACTCCTCTGGCCTCGTTACAATGTATAATGAAAGTAGAATCACGGTGGATCGTAATTTTTACTCGGAACAGTAAAACTCCTCGCAACGATACGTCTCTCTTTTCTTACTGCGTTCCCGGCGACGCATGAATTTTCTATAAAATTATTCCAGTCGAAAGAGCCGCGCCGTCTGTCGGTAGTTGAAGGGAATAAAAATGCTACGTTGCGTCGCGGGTCATTTTTATTTCAACGCGAAAAGGGAACACAGAGTATTACACCCGGCCGTAACGAGCCTTTTACTACCGAATTTATCTAAAACCAGTCGTCGTCGTCGTCGTCGTCGTCGTCGTCGTCGACCGGAACACAAAAGCAACTATTTTGCAGCGGCTTTGGCGGGAAAAAGGGGGCGAACACGATAACGCACGCGCTTTATACGATGTTCCTAATTACGAAACGGAAACACCAAACCCCGTGGCAGTAATTTCCTGCAACCGGAATAAAAAGTTGAGACCGTAATCCTGTATATGATTACGAGGCGCTTTAAAGTAGGTGTAAATTTTATCGAAAATTATTCATTCCAGCGAGTGAAAATACATTTATGCGAGGGAAGTAAAAGTTTCCTGCCGAGTTTAATACTTTCACGTTTGATAAGATCTTTCGTAACGAATGTAGCTTGGAAATTCAAAGGCTTACGTTGGCTTCCATTTGGAGATTCGAAGGGTTGGAAATCCGAAAGCTCAACACTAGATTTATAGAACTTGTCAATTTGACGAAAATCGAGTTTTATTCGTAATGTTGGAAAAATCAATGGTATTATTTTTTTTTTAGCAATTTATGTTGACTTTAATTGGTGTAATAGCATGAATGTACGCATCGTGACTTATTTCGTGTTGTAACTTTCAGAATTTACGTATAATATAGCTATTTGTCAGGAAAATTGGGAAATTCTGCTATCGATGCCTGGAAACCTAGTGTTAATAATTCAAATGTTTAAAAATTCTAAATCTTGGGTTTCGCTTGAAAATTCGAAGGCTTGAAAATCCAGAAGCTTAATAATTCAAACACCTAAAAATCCCAAAGGTTGAATTTCGTTTGGAAACTCAAAGGCTTGGAAATCCAGACGCTTAATAATTCAAACACTTAAAAATCCCAAAGCTTCCATTTTGCTTCGAAATTCGATGGCTTGGAAATCCAGGTGCTTAATAATTCAAACACCTAAAAATCGCAAAGCTTGAATTTTGCTTGGAAATTTGAAGATTTAGAAATTCAGAGTTTTAATAATTCAAACGCCTAAAAATTGTAAATCTTAGGTTTCACTTGAAAATTCGAAGGCTTGGAAATCCAGAAACTTAATAATTCAAACACTTAAAAATCCTAAATCTTGGATTTCGCTTGAAAATTCGATGGCTAGCAAATCCAGAAGCTTAATAATTCAAACGCCTAAAAATCCCAAAGCTCGGCTTTCGTTTAGAAATTGCAAAACTTAGACATTCAGGGTTTTAATAATTCAAATGCCTAAAATTTCTAAATCTTAGGTTTCGCTTGTAAATTCGAAGGCTTGGAAATCGGGAAGCTTAATAATTCAAACACCTAAAAATCCCAAAGCTTGAATTTTGCTTGGAAATTCGAAGGCCTAGAAATCCAGAAGCTTAATAATTCAAACACTTAAAAATCCCAAAGCTTCAATTTTGCTTGGAAATTTGAAGGCTTAGAAATCCAGAGTCTTAATAATTCAAACGCCTAAAAATCCCAAAGCTCGGCTTTCGTTTAGAAATTGCAAAACTTAGACATTCAGAGTTTTAATAATTCAAATGCCTAAAATTTCTAAATCTTAGGTTTCGCTTGTAAATTCGAAGGCTTGGAAATCGGGAAGCTTAATAATTCAAACACCTAAAAATCCCAAAGCTTGAATTTTGCTTGGAAATTCGAAGGCCTAGAAATCCAGAAGCTTAATAATTCAAACACTTAAAAATCCTAAATCTTGGATTTCGCTTGAAAATTCGATGGCTTGGAAATCCAGACGCTTAATAATTCAAACACCTAAAAATCCCAAAGCTTCAATTTTGCTTGAAAATTCGAAGGCTTAGAAATCCAGAGTCTTAATAATTCAAACGCCTAAAAATTCTAAATCTTAGGTTTCGCTTGAAAATTCGAAGGCTTGGAAATCCAGAAACTTAATAATTCAAACACCTAAAAATCCCAAAGCTTGAATTTTGCTTGAAAATTCGAAGGCTTAGAAATCCAGAGTCTTAATAATTGAAACGCCTAAAATTTCTAAATCTTAGGTTTCACTTGAAAATTCGAAGGCTTGAAAATGCAGAAGCTTAATAATTCAAACACTTAAAAATCCCAAAGCTTCCATTTCGCTTGAAAATTCGAAGGCTTAGAAATCCAGAGTCTTAATAATTTAAACGCCTAAAATTTCCAAATCTCGGGTTTCGCGTACAACTCCAAAATACTAATAATTCAACCTCCTGAAAAATTCAATCTTTCGCAATTTTCCGTAATTTCATAACCTCGCAAGGTTTCGTATTCGCGTTAGCACGATTCAAGGAAATTCCAAGTGTGCGCCAGTTTTAAAAGTGAATTCCGCCCGGTTGTGCAAATTTTCCGGAAATACGATTAGGAATTGGGCAAATTTACAAATAGTTTGGCGAGCAAAGTGCCGGAATACGCAATTTGTCAAGACAAGGACGCGACTCCCAAATTGAATCGTGCAAGTCGAAGCCGCAGGGGTGGCAGGGTTGTCCCGTAAAATTGAAGTTTCCGGTTGTTGGATGGCGGAGGGGTGGGGGGGATTAATTAGAAAATCGAAGTAGCCCCGTAGCAAGACGGTGGATAGTGTGTGTCGTTGGTGTCAAAACCGGCGGAATTCTCCAAGTTCTCTCTCTTCAAACCACAAATTCGGTACCACCCCAAAACTCGTGAATCGAACCCTTCTGGTACCGCCACGGAATGCATCCAAAATTCCGCCATGGATTCTCGAAAAATTCCAATTCCCATAGAAACAAAGCTGGTTAAGCTTGCAAATTTGTGCGCGACGAAATATACACAGAGCGCAAATTTAACCGTTTTGGGGATTTATTTTTAATCGATTTTAATTTATCTTGCCACAATTTGGCCACAATTTTGCGGCGATTCAATATTGCTTCAGTTTCATCGCCAATAGTACAATTTGTATTTTACATTATAATCCGTAATTATTAGGTTGCCGGATAATAAATATGGTTGTGGTTTTGTGGGGAAGGTAAATGGTTTTAGTAGCAAAATTAATTACACAATAATCTAATGATGTTCCACGTAAGCTTTTGAATGATGTTTTATCAAGAATGCGTCGAAAGTCTCGGTCTAATTATTATACTTATTAAAGGTATTTATTTTGAGGGTGGAATTCATTATACAACAGTCTGCTAATATTCTACGTCAGTTTTTGCCTAATATTTTATCGATAATCACAGTCTAATTATGCCATTTATTGGAACTTCTTATTTTGGGACCAAAATTAATTATACAATAACCTAATAATATTCTATATCAATTTCTGTATGACATTTTATCAGATTTGCATAAAAATATGTAATCAAATTGTTCTACTTATTGAGGCCACTTATTTTGAGGATGGAATTAATCATGCAACACCCTACTAATATTCTACGTCAGCTTTTGCATGATATTTTATCAAGTTTGCATAAAAATTCGTAGTAAATTATTATACTTATTGAAATCGCTTATTTTGAAGGCGAAATTAATCATGCAACAGCCTAATAATATTCTACGTCAGCTTTTGCGTGATATTTGATCAAGTTTGCTTAAAAATTCGCAGTCTAATTATTATACTTATCGAAACCTTCTTATTTTAGGACCAAAATTAATTATACAGTAGGCTCATAATATTCTACGTCAATTTCTGTATAATATTTGATCAAGGATGCATAAAAATCCACAGTCTAATCATTATACTTATTAAAGCTACTTATATTGAGGGTAGAATTAATTATGCAACAGCTTAATAGCTTTTTAAGTCAATTTTATATAATATTTTATCAAAATGCACGAAGAACCATGGTCCAATTACTTTACTTATTTAAACTTCTTACTCCGTAACCAAAATAAGTTATCCAACAACTTAATAATATTCTACAACAATTTTTGCTTCATATTTTATCAAGAATGCATTAAAATCCGCAATTTCATTATTATACTTATTAAAACCACTCAATTCGAGGGTGGACTTAATTATGCAGTAGCTTAATAATATTCCACGTTAACTTTTGCACGATATTTTATCAAGAATGCATAAAAATTCGCAATCTCATTATTATACTTATTAAAGCTATTTATATTGAGAGTGGAATTAATTATGCAACAGAGAATTAATATTCTACGTTAGCTTTCGCCTAACATTTCATCGAGAATGCATAAAAATTCATTAAACACCGAAGCTTCTCTTGTTTTTGGGCCAAAATTAATTTAATGCAACAGGCCGCTAACATTACCCATAAACTTCTCTCCGTGTAATATTTAATCAAGATTAACAAAGATTCAACGTTTGCCGTCGTTTTGATCTGAGAATCGATCATCCGGTTGCGCGGCCGATAGAAAATGTCTCGCGTGAAAAATATTTTCCTAGAAACGCGTTATTCGTTCGAAAAAGATCGAATCGAATGGAACGCCGATCGATCGATCGTTGCGACGCGTTGCCATTCGCGATGACCAAATGGCTAATTAATTAACTTCTCGATACAGTCGGCCGCTTGATTAATCGTTCATTTTTCGGCTTTTCATCGATGATATCCAGACGCGCAACGACAATTTTCTATTACGCTATTTTTTTTTTTTTTTTAATGGAAATATCGGAAAGGCCGCGAATCGGTGGAAATAAACGAAGACGTAGAGAGTGGGGGGGACGTTGATGAAAATATGAGAAATATCGATCGAGGGAAATGGGCGTTTTTGTGGACGCGAATTTGCTGTTTCGCGAAGTTATCGTGCTCCATAAAAATGCAGTATGTAGAACGTATTGCGGTGCCATCGAGGCAATTTTTCATTTCTAAATGCCTGCGAAGCCATCTTTGTAAACGTGCCCCCGCCCACCGGTGAATTTTGCAATGATAATTTGCCGCAAAATTCCGTACTTTCGTTATTTCATGCATAATTCACGAGCACGGTTAATTTACATGCTTTCTGCATTAGTATTTCTTTAATTATTGCTAATACCATTGACTGACTACAGCATAGATTACCCATTTATCGGATACATCACGAATGTGCCGTTGAACATTAAAACGTGACCAATGTAATAATAAAGTATGGAGATTATACATTTATTATTGTAACTTGTATCTGTTACACGAAACTAATTTGTCGATATATGTAAAAATTACTTCTATTTAAATCGAGCGACAGTTATAGGGACATCGGACTTTGTCGTACATTTTCAATTACGTAGTAATTCATTCGTTACACGCAACATATAAAAAGTGTTCATAAATAAAAATCGATGCTGCAAACTGTTAGAAATGTCGAAATCGGTAAGCGGTCGAGGTGGGTCATATGCGTTTTATCAACGCGCTTTCCCCTCTCAAGGGTAGTTTCTTCGGGCTAATCGTATCGTCGGTTGTAAACAACCCATGCTGGCGAAGGCGTCCTCAGAACTAACGAATTGTCGAAGGAGACGCACTCTTGTACGAGCTGTCGCAGCGAACAGTCAGTAGAGTAAATCGAGTTTTAAAACGCCCTGTTGAGTTTTTTATTTAACCACTCGGAAGTCATCCGATCTACCTTACAAAACTGAGACTAGATTTTTAGATCGAGTACGTTCTCTAATATAGTTAAATAAAGTTGCTTAACCCTTTGCGGACGAGTGTCGCAAATAGACGCGCAAGTTTTTGGTTTCTTGGACATAATATCAATTTTTACAGCAGTAAATTTAACTTAACATTATTCAAAGACGCTGCTGTTAACGATTAGACAAGAATTTATTAAATCCCTTTCTCAAATGGTTGATAATTCAACGAAAATTAGATTAATATTATATTGTCCCGTCCGCAAAGGGTTAAAACGCGAAGTGGAAACTTAAAAGTGGCAGCACGTGGTACATCTATCCTACGCTTCGTCAAAAGTGCCACGCTTTCGGCGGAACGGAAAGAACGTAACACTACAGCGATAAGTGCACACGTGCTCAGTCCGCAGCGATGCGCATTTATCCGTGGGAAGTGCGTGTTCGAATTTCCTGGCCGTAAGAAGAATTATAATAGCCGCGATAAGAGCTATGAAACATAAGGGAAGAACTCGACTACCATAACCGGTTACATTCGCGCAGATAAGCGTTATTATAGTGATCTCGATGTGAACCTTGCGACGCGTTCGCCGTTTCGAATCTTTCTCCCGCGATAGCTTCCTTTTAGCATAGAATATGCTTATGCTGGGGGGTACTGGGTTTTTCTGTAACGCTTTTCGATGAAACGAAAAGTGTAACGCTGATGAGTCATCAATAGTAGAGGGGGTACTCGTGAATATGGAATGACATGCGCGAAGCTGTACGGATGTTGTCACAAGTGGCGCAGGAAACGATATTCATATAAGTGACTCGTAGCAAGGTGAACTCGTAGTGCGGTCTCATTTTTTCACCTCTGTTCATTTCCCAATGATTTCTCTGAGTGGTTTTTTGAAAATTTTCCACTTACTTATATAATCAGTGCTTAAATTTCTTATAAATCGCATGTGGCTAACAGCAATTAAAATTCATGACTGTTGATAAGTTGGCTTTAGCTAACAGGAGCAACACTGAAAGGAGTCTGCGTCCAATTTCTGGGTGACTAACAACCAAGGATGGGGCTGTTACTCCTTCAATAATCATTGCCACTAAAAAAAAAAAAAAGTGAACTCGTAGTGCGGTCTCATCTGTGATCATTGCCGTGTGTAAATTTCGTTTCATATTTCAGCTATCATCAACCTATTTTAGCAGCAACTCATGATATATAATTATAATTCATGTATCGGATTGATTGAAATAAAAATGTTGAAAAAATGTCAAGTAAATGTGCAATTATTGAAGGAGCATATTCTATGCACGGCTTTAATAGCTATAAAGCCGTTCAGTGTTTTTCGTTCGCGTTTCTCTGCATGTAAAGTTTGCACTTATCGCGAAAAGTTTGTACAGCTTTCCTATCGACTGAGATGACAAGAAACCCGGTTGTTTCCATTTCTCTTATCCACGCCACTCTTTTTCAATTGCGTGTCCGAGCAAATATGCTCGTTTAAAGACTCCCCTTTCGCCTTTTTATCAGCGAAATGATCGTTTAAGCAGCCGAAGGAGAATTCTAATTCCTGCTTTATGCGCGTGCTTCATCTTGCTTCAAGAACCTTTCCGTGTTCCCTACCGAGGAAATCTTGGCATTCTTCGTGCCAAACTTCTATTAAACCATTCGATGGTGTATTTTAAGAAGGAAGAACAAATTACTGCTTGACCTTTATCCATCTTTCAGATAACCGAATTACGAGAAAAAGTTTCCTTTAACTTTAAGCTTCAACTTTCGACTTTTTAACTTCAAGTTTCATTGCGCCAAGTGTACGTAAGATGTGCTAATTAATCCTTTTTCGGATGGCGAACGATAATTGTTAAAGGAATATTTTTGGATTTGGGAATTTTTCAAGCCGGTTTTAAATTGCAAGGCTTTGAATGTTTATGGTTTTGAAATGGAAACGTTTGAATTTCCAAAGTTTTGGATATCTTAGCGTTCAAATTTGTAAGGTTTCAGAGCTCCAAGCTTTTGAATTTTCAAGCTTCTGGATTTATAAACATTCAAGCTTCCAAGATTTCGAGTTCCAAGGCTTAAAATTTCGAAGCTTTCAAATTCGAAGCTTCCAAATTTATATGCTTTCAAATTCAAAGCATTCAAAGTCCAAGCTTTTGAATTAAAGTTAATTCAAGGAAAAGTTCATTCCATCTTTACACGTGTCGTTGAAAATAGCCCAACTTTTCCCTAAAAATTGTCTTCGTATAACAATAAGCAAAACACACGTTTATATAAATTCTATTTCTGTACTTCAGTGCCAAAATTGATCTAAATCTTATATTTCAAATTTACAGCAGAAAACAAAAAGTCAATCTACGCAAGACAACATTGTATTAAACTAAATCTTTATGTATTGTGTGGCATACGTACATTCTTCTGGTACAGTTACAGTTAAAAAAGAACAATACGACGATGCGTGTAACAGTTTCCTTGACAAAAATGAACTTTGGTTAATCCGGTTTTCGAGTACACAGATTTATCGTTATTCGAAACGCTGCGTATATTTTTCCGCGCCGCGTGCATTCCGCAGCTTTTAACGTGGCCATTTAAATTCCCCATAAACGCATAAACATCCGCAATTCGGTTATTATAATCCAAGATATTTCCGCGTACGGGCAAATCAAATGCAGCATACACGCGCACACACGCAAACGCGGGCCAGTTTAATTCGATTGTTTCTACGTCGCAAATTAAACGTAAACCGACGCCGTTAAATGGAGCATATTGCATTCATAATCGCGTAATAACAAGCTCTAGTATAACACAGGCAACAATAACCGGGCTACGTAAGTGTTTTTAAAGTGTAACTCCAAACTAACATCGTGCAGGATTGCCTAGGTTTAATTAGTCGCCAAGCCACCGGCCAATTAACCTAATAACAGATCTCGTCGCGTTTCGAGTTTAATTAAAAAAATGTCCGCCCTCGTGAGCCGATCCCGGATTAAAAGGCTGCCGGCTCGGCAAGCGTCGTCCAACAGCTTGGGGAATCGAAATTCGGAAGCGGCGAGTAAAAAAAGGGGCCCCCTATCGGAAACTCCGGCTGTGGAAATTAAGCAGCTCGAATTACCGCAGTTGAATTGCAAAACCTGCGGTCCGCAAGTGCAAACTTACCCCCTGTTCTCGGTCTAGGATAGCCATAGAATTTGTTCACCGGAATCGCAGTTAACCCTTTGCTTTCGAGGGCTATGAAAATTGCTTCGTTTCGGCGAGGAATTTCCTATCGAGTTGAAAGGATTAAGAAAATAAGCGAAATTAACGAGATTCATTGTTATACTTGTGTTTGGAATTGAAAATTTGTACGCGTTAATAGTAATGGATTTGTCGCGGTTGTAAACAATTTTAAATGGTTTCGTTAAATCGTTTCGGAGTCATCGAGTGTAAAGGGTTCATTCACTGCCACCGAAAGCAACGAGAATAATACCAATCAGATGGTTTATTCGATTGAAGTTCGTAGGGAATTACGAAACTTTACTGAGACGCGCAAAAAACGTTATTACTAGATCGCAAATGTTTATGAGGTTATTTTAACTGTATATTAAAACACTCGAGGGCTACGAAGAAGAGCTATTTTATACTAGGTTTACGGACGTTATGTGGATAATTTGACATGCTTCAGGAAAAAATACGTATACTGCATATATGTATGTAAATATTCGAACGTAGAATGTTGAGGATGAAGAAAATCACGTAGAATACATATTAATACCATACGTATTAAAGTTAACATAAAGTACTGAAAAATAATATTTATGGTCTCCATAATTTTAGGTATGAAATCTGAAATGCGTCAACGTGACGAGTTCCGTAAACCTAGTGTTAATCACTTGTTCTGGAATAACGTATTATACACGTCGATTAGTAATTATATTATTAGACCTAGTGAACATTGTGAACGTTAGCAAATGAATGAATATGCAGTGAATTAAAAATTGTCATGAGTACGTTTCACGCGTTATCTCTAAAAAAACGGCCTGAAGACTTTCTAGAATTAATTTCAAGAGTCATATATCTAAAAATTGTAATGGATAGGTTTATCACAGGTACACGTTAAATAATTACCAGCGCAATTAATAGATAATTTAAGCACGCGGAAACGCGAACGATGCGTAAAAGATCGCGAAAGTCAACAAATATCCAAAGCAAGAAACTCATTGGAATATTGAAACAACAATTCTTTCCTAGAATAATATTTTGTATTCACTCCTAGAATTGTGGTGACGAAAAATATGAAATTACATAAATATCCGCAGTCTGTTAATTACACTGTAATTGCAATGATTGCTTCGTTCGTCTGCTATTATCGCGGTTGGGATTCAATCTATGTAATTGTATGAAACGTCGTAACGCGCAATAAGAAAAGACGCTTCGACTCGTGGCAGCCGCGTAGCAAAGATTCGCGCTCGAATTTCGCCGCACAAAAGAATCGTCTTTTATATCATTAAAACGTGCACGCTGCTCGGTCGCTGTCAATGGGATATTCGTAGACATCGAGCGGACAACGGGGATATTTTTTAAAAGAAGATTCCGAACGGCGTGAATCCTTTGTAATTGCGTTGCAACGTCGCGTCGCTATGATGCAACCGGGAAATTAGCGCAGCAAACGTCGCGAAGAAAAGAAGATATTCGCGATGAATCTCGAGAATATAAAGAATATCTAGAAAAAGAGAGATATACGAAATAAATTAGAATTTTAAAGCATTGGGAAGATGCTTTAGAATAGATGAATAATTAAATGGATTAACTGTTGCAGATGAATGAAATAATTTTGCGACCCATTTTTAAGAGAAAGAATGTAGGAGTGAGAACGGACGAAAGGACGTAGTTTTAGTTTAGACTTTCCGTTCCTTACGATTTATGACAGGACCCCTTGAGCCGACGCTGTGCAGACGCGTCCCGATGTGACCGTGCAGGACAGTTTTCCCTTACCCCCCCCCTAGGTTTAAGTTTAGTTTTAAGGATTGCCATACCGAAGGAGAAGGGCTTGGAGATTGGGAGAGCATCGTGAGACGCCGAGAAGGCAGGTCGTAAAGTGTAGCGTGGAAACTTCAGTTTAGTGTAGTAGCGATATCACGATCTCCTTTATAATAGTTTTTGTTATTCAATAATTATATTATTTAATCCATACGCCGACTCGTACATCGCCCGTGAATTTTCCATCCTACAAGAATAAGCTTGAAGAATTGAAGACGCGGGGAATATTTAAGGGAAAGAAGAAATTCTAAATAAGCTTGAATTCTTAAGCTTCTACTGTCCGGGTTTTGTAGTAATGAAATTAATTCGGTGCTTCATTTGATCGGAATAATTTTTGTAGTTCATTTTTAAAGAGAAGAACAACTTTGTAGAATTGAAGATAAGAAATACGTTGGCAAAAAGAAATATTATAATTAAAGTTGTATAGCGTGATAATGCGAAGCTCCCATATTACTTATTTCGTAACAATTGAATGGATTTGCTGTTATAATTGAATGAAATCATTTTGCGTCCAATTTTTGAGAGGAATAAAAACGTTGAAGGGTTGAGGATGTAGATAAAAGAAGATATTCACGATAAACTGGAATTTCCAAACAATCAGAAGCTTCTACTTCCTGTATTTCATAATAACAAAATGAATTTACCGCTGCAATTAACCGAAATAATCGTTATAATCCATTTCAACAGGATAAACGAAGCGGAAAGTTGATGATGTAGAAAAACGTCACGAAAATAATGATAATCCAAACAAATTCATAATTATAAATACCTTCAATGCTCGTATTTTCCATATTTCGTAATACTCAAATTTATCATCATAACTAAAGCCATCAATTTTCGAAAAATTCATTTTTAATATAAAAGGCCACGTTAAAAAAGTGAGAACATAAAAATTATGTCGAAGAAGAGATAAATTTCAACTCTTACGCAACGAGAAGCTTCTACTTTTCTCTGTTAACTTTGTAAGAATAAAATTAATCTGCCGCTGCATTTCATCCGAGATCATTTTTAAAATCCATTTCGAGAGAAAGTACGACGCTATGGAAATAAGATACGCGAGATAAACTTACTTATATTCTTCAACATATTGAAGCATGAAACTCGTACTTTCTATACCCTATTTCGTAACAGTTAAATGAGTTTGCTATTCTGCTAGGATTGAGGTGATTTTTAAGAGAAATGTGTTTGAAAAGTTGAAAGAATACAAGGGAAGACGGTATGAATTCTTCAAAGGGAACAAATGTACCGGGGAAAAATTCTGCAAACATCCGGTGTCGAGTAAGACCTAAAAGTTTTCTTATTTCTGCTTGCATCTTCATGCATTAAAAGGAAGATGCATTTAATATTAAGATTCTCTTCGAGCATCGCAAACTCTCCGAGAAATAATCCTTGCGAAATAAACGAGAGGGAATGCTGTTTCTTTCAAGAAAAAACCCGCAACTTAATGTATTCGCGTTTCACGGCATTTCATTCAAAAGCACGCGAATATTACGCGGGTTTCGCGTTGCAAAGATAATTAACCCTTTGACGTACGAATAGAATGAAACTCGATGGTTTCGGAATATATAGAAAATATCATTTTAATTACTTTATTTAATAAATATAATTTGAAGTATCTTACTTAATAAATGTAATTTCAATTGTTTCATTTAATAAATGTAATTTTCGTTACTTTACTTAATAGAGAAATTACGCATCGGCGTATGCAGAATCGATACTAAACAAAAATTTCATTATTAACCCTTTGCGGACGAGTGTCGGCACATAGCCGCCGAAACTCTGAATTTTCTGGGTAATTGTCGATTTTCAAAACAAGAAATTTGTGACACTAATAGAAACGACATAATAAATATAAGAAACTAGTGATACTAATAAGCACTTTTGATAATAATTCGGCGAAAATTGGTTAAGTATTATTAAGTTCTGTCTGTGATGAATTCATAACCGAATGGAAATTTGTTAAGTGTTATTTTTTTCTCGTCCGCAAAGGGTTAAATTTCGACTTCTCTTTTACGAAACAGCACATGGACATTGCATATACGTTTACATTTGATATTTGAAAAGAAATAGTAGGAGGTGAATGTGTCGTTTGCGCATAAAAACGCGAGTAATGTACTGTGAGTAGAAAATATGGAAATTTTTATAACGCAGTAAAGACGATGATTTTACTATTTATCTTCCGTTTGTCATACAAACTGAATAGCTAATATATGTAAGAATTATTTCTATTTAAGCGACAACTTTTCAAATAACAGTAACAGGGACATTCGACTTCGTTATATATTTTCAATGAATTAGTAATTAACCCTTTGCGGACGAGAAGTAATGAAACTTGTGGAAGTACTTGAGTTTTGAATTCTACGACTTTGAGTTTTCAGACTTTTCAGTTCCAAACCATTTCATTTCCAACGATTTCAAGTATTTATTATAGATTTTAAGTATTCATTACATTATGTTTTGCGCTTTAAAAGACGACATGGGTTCGGAAAGCCAAAAAATGATTAGGCGACTCTTTGTCGACACTCGTCCGCAAAGGGTTAATACACATCGTGTTTAACGTACAAAAGAAATCATCACGAATAAAAGTTGTGCTCGAGATTATTAAGTTAAATAATTTCTAAAATAACGAAATGAAGTTGCGATTAATGGATAAGCTTAAAGTGGCAATAATTTGGACATCTACCCTATTTTTCACTCGTCTTCTTCTATTAATCGAAAGAGATAGTTACGCCATCCTTCGTTGAAAGATTCGATTGCACAAATTGTGTTTGATTTCCTGGAAGCCGTCGACGAAGGCTTCCACGATTACGTCGTAAACAATCGCGGCCAATATCGAATAGGAAGAAAAGTCGAGCGGAAAGGTGATTGCGGAAAACCGAAGGGGAAACTTTTAATCGCTTTACAGGGCGCGAGGAAAAACTTGGGTAAATATAATAATCGGGCCAACGTTCTACGAAAACTTGTTAAACTTTTATGCTACGCTTTTCTCCTCGCCAAATTACTCGTTAACCTTCACCTCATTATTATTAGTTATTTTTGCAACGCGTAACACGCGTAGTATAAATTTTAAGTCATTTAATTGAGTCATTGTAACAGATTTCTATATATATATTAATTATTTAACGATTGAGAATGAATGATTCTTAATCTTGCAATTCAGTTTTAGTTTGAGAGATGCATTTGAAGATGCAGGATGCTGCAACCATAACTAAAACTAACTATAAGAACGTAAACGTAATCGTTTAGAAATTTCAATGAAAGATTGGCGCTTTTGAATGTTTTAAAGAAACCCACGACTTAAAATTGTGAAAATATGTAGTAGGTAATAATAATAGAAATTCTACTGTGACTAACAAGAAAATGCCAAGGTATTTTAACAAATGATTATTCGTGTTTTCAGGACGTATATATAAGTCCTTTCTAGCGAAAGGGTTAAATAATGTCTTAATGAAGACTCTGAAATTCTCCTTGATTCTTCTTGACTTTCTTACGAAAGGCGAAACATTTTCAAAGTTTTAATTACCATAATAAGTAACCTAAAACTTATACTAAAAAATACTGAAAAACATATACTAAAAAGTCTCTTATTTAAACGATTCAGAAATTATACAAATCGTTGGGATAAACACTTTGCAGATATTACAACATTCTGCGTGGCAAAGAAAATTATTGGAATGAAAACCTAATAAATATCGTAGACGACAGTTTGCGAAGAAACGGAGTTACGTAAGGAAAATACTAACAAGCGGACTTAACTGCATTCAACAGCACTTGAATGGAATAACAGTTACGTAATCATGGATATTCAACACGTTGGAAACGCAGCGGAGTCTCATTAAACGAAATATGGCCAAAGGGAAAGAAGCGATTCCTCGATGTGGAAACTAATTATATTATTGTTACACCGCGCAACGGTCACGTAACAAGCGTTTCCTCTATTATTAAGATAAACGTTGGTGACACGAAACACTTGGATTTAAAATCTTGCCAAAAATAAAGGAAAATACCTTCTTTTTTTTTCATAAAATCAACGCAACGTGACAAATAAACTAATGTATAATCGTATTCAATTCGTTAAGTGTGAAACAATTCGAATGATATTAAATTATAGCGAAGTAACTAACGAATGTAAAATTCGACAGTTCGAAAAAAAGTGTATCTAATATGGAACGATTAAGAGATTTGTAAAGAAAATGAAATAAGTCTTATTTTCGTTATGAAAAATGAATATTATTTACATTATTTTCAAACAATTATAGCCAATGATAAATCATACAAAAGTAATACTCTTTAACTTATCTTCACTGAAATATTTAACTATTTCGAGGGCATTTCGGAAACGTTTGTACTTCGTGGAAGAGAAAAACGTTTCTTTTACAATAATGGATATTCGACTGGCGCTTAGTTATCAGTATGATCCATTATCGTTTATAAGGAACACGTATGTCGTGTCAGTATAATTTGCTATTTAATTATCGAGATGTTACAAAGTTTCGTATTACGCGCTGTTCCATATTACCAACGTTCACCTTATTTATTCTTCACTTACTTATTTATTCTCACCTTATTTATCTATTCATTCTACTTCTCTTACTATCCGTTCTTTTCTGCACAAAACCATTCACATTCGAAAATTGTCCTATTTCTAGCCGATTTTTAATTCGATCAAAAATTTGATTAGTTCCATTCGATTGTCCAAAAAAAAAAAATCGATTATTGGAACGAATTTGTCTTCCAATTAATTCGAACGATCGACGTTCCATTCGAATTAATATTACGCCCATTTCGATCCGTACAGAAGATCGAAATTTTAATTTTCCACCCCAAAGGAAGAAGAAATGTTGCTTATCGCTTTATTGGCAGAGTTACGGCGTCGATGATAAGGAATTTGCGGGAAAAGAGATTTAATTCAGCCACGGAAAGATCGCTCTCGATTTCAACGATTATTTTTCATCCCGCTTGTTTCCTTGTCATTTACTCGCCTTCCGCTCTCTTCTGTTTCAATGGCCCGTTGATAACGAGAACGAGTCCGCGGAAGAAGGAAATTTCTCACGGTTTTATACACTCCGCCGTGATTCTTCCATGTTTTTCTACGCCGAGAGATTGCGCAATCTTCAAATATGCACGAGATGCCTGCTTTAATTGGGTCGAAGGGAAAATTCGCGGGTTTCTATTTTTCTATTGTTACCAGATTGCGGATTTCCATGCATTTAGGCGAAATTTAATCGTGGGAAAAATTTGGTGCGCTTAATGTGCGAAAATAAATCAAATTGCCAACTTGCAATTTTATATATTTGTGCACATTAAGTGCATCCTATTTTTTCTACTATTTTGTAGAAATTTATGCTTGCGACTTTATTGAAAATAAAGTACTTAAATCATACTTAAGCGAGTTATTATGGGATACTTATAGGGAGAAACTAATTTCTAGTCAGGTTCTCTTTCTCTAATCGCATATTTAAAAGTATCAGGCCTAGTAATAATTAACGTAGTTTTCGTACCGCGCGTTTATGAAGTTAAATCCTTCTGTTTTTTGGCAAGATTTTGAAGCCAGATGTTCCGTATTACCGACGTTTATTTTACATATATATAAATCTTGCATCATTCTTATCGATATTCGTCCATTCATGATATCATCGCTACAATAGTCTTCGAAAACAGATATGTGTTCTTTTCCGTGCCAAATTTTCCAATGCATCGCCTAATCTCGGGTAGAATGAATGCAATCTTTTAAATAAAATTTTTTGTAAAACTATCTTTTTGTCGCGCGTTAAAAATGTTCACATTTATACGAATTCTCTTACAAAATTATAAAAGCTACGACCGAATTACTTTCGTCAATAAATATCCTAATAATTACAATGAAAAATATTATAACTTCCGAATCAAAACCAGAGAATCCTCCAAAATAAAAAAAAGAAGCGTTAAATGAACAGAAATCAATGAACGTACCTAACATGCCTTGCAAAATCACAAAAGCTACGAGCAAATTATTTTCGTCGACAAATATCCTAATAATTACAATGAGAAATATTATAACTTCCGAATCGAAACCAGAGAATCCTCCAAAATAAAAAAAAGAAGCGTTAAATGAACAAAAATCAATGAACGTACCTAACATGCCTTGCAAAATCACAAAAGCTACGAGCAAATTATTTTCGTCGACAAATATCCTAATGATTACAATGAAAAATATTATAACTTCCGAATCGAAACCAGAGAATGAAACAAAATGAAAAAGTGCTTGAACGACTAAAAATTAACCAACCGATCTCTTTATCGCGAACCGCATACGGGGTGTCCGCAAAAATAGAACATTCCCAAAATACCAAAGCCCCGAAATTTGTTCAGGCCGGCTGATATAATAAATAGGGATGAAATTCGCGAGATATGAAAGACGATGAAGCGTAATCCAAGCGCTCGCTAGAGAAATATATATATATATATATATATATATATATATACATTCGAGAGCAAAATACTGGTCGTTTAACCGCAGCCAGTTTTTAATTTAACCCCCTTTCAAGCAACCCCCAGAGTTGCAAGGGGCTAATTTCGCCCAGGGTTAATTAATTGCGCTGTCGTGTCGGGTGGAAAAGTGGCCTTTGTATAAACAAAACGACCAACGGAATGATAATACGTCGACGACTGTACGCGGAGGAACACGCTGGGTTGCATTTAGGGAAGGGGAGGTGTGTGTGTGTGTGGGAAATACGCAGAAGATCAATACTGTCCTACTGAACGCACAAGACGTAACCACCGCTGCGGTTATTTTCGCCTAATTGCGTTCCCTGCACTTCGATTACCTGCAGCACCAGCGGTGTTTGCAATTTCAGTTTCCGAAATGCTAGTCTGCAACCGCGACTTTAGCTTCCATATGGAAGGAGGGAGAGGGAGAGAAGGGGGATCGGAAAACGGTGGCGGGTCATTTAAAATTGGAGGATGTTCGACGAGTGGATTTACGATACGTTGACGTGCAAGCGTATGGGCGAGAGGAGTTGTCGATTTGGGAGAGGTTTGAGAGCTTCATTTGACTCGATTATCGGCTAGGTACCCGATGTTGGCTAGTTTTGAAAGTCAGAACAGTTCCATTTGGATTAATCACCGCCGGTGACGATTATGCGGCTAGGTGTTGAGTTTTAGATGGTTATGAGGGTGCAATTTGCTTCCGGATGATTAGTTTCATCGGTCGGAGGATTCTGTGGCGAATGTAGCGAATTTAGGAATTTGCCATTTTCGAGTGGGCTTTACGATGTTAATGGGAAAATTGTAGTGGGCGTAGATATCGCCCCACTTTACAGATATCGATGTTTTTCGTTTAACTCTTTGCATTTCGTACGGTGGTGAATGATATTAATTTAAAGAAATAGTTACCTATAGAATGGTTCCTTTGAAGTTTCCTTTACTGGTAGAAAAATACAACACTTTCCTTAAATATTATTGAAAAATTATACAATGTATATATAATTATACAATCCATTAAGCAAAGTATTTTATTAATCGATTCGCGTAAAAGATTCACGCGCTGATGTTGTTATACCTTTATCCAATACTGTAAATGCGTCAGCGAATTCTTTTTTATTTTATAAACGCGACACGAATAAAAATTATATTATCGATGTTTGAAATAAACAATACGTTTGGGATAATGAAAATATTTGATACAATGTTACGTAAATAAATAAGAATAACAGTAACTGTAAGTAGAAATATCGAAAAAGCATCGCACTAGAAGGGTTAATTAATTAATCTGAAACGGATAAATGGTGACAAATTATTTTAAAAATTCTACAGCAGAAAAGTAGCATATTATTGATAGCTTCTACTTCGAAGACTATCTTTAATCTTTTTAGAGTTAAAGGGTCGATTTACTTCAGAGAAATACGTAATTTATTAGAATGGATCGAAAAATAGTTCGAAGTAAGTACACGTTTCTTAAATTTCCAAATAATGTAAGCACACTTTTTACGGAATGGTAACGTGCAATTTCATTGATCACTAGTGTATAATTTGGTTTAGATTCGAGGAAGATTATTGGAAATGGGTGAATATTTATGGGTTAAGTTCGGGTTAGGTTTAAGGTACCGTGCAAAATAGTAAATTTATAGTTAGAGTTGGTCGGGATTTAATTGTGGATTTAATAATTGTGCATTTAACAATTCAGGTTATAATCGTGAATTTAACTACGAATATAATTGCGCATTTAATAGTTGCGAATTCACTTGTTGGTTTAATAATTATGGACGTACGTAGCCGTAGATTTATTTTGTGATTTAACCATCGTAACTATTATTGTAGATCTCATTGTGAATTTAGTAATTAGAGATTTAATCGCGAATATAATTGTACGTTTAATAATTGTGATCACAATTGTGGTCGCACTCCTGGTCACAATTGTGGATTTCATTGTGTATGTAACAATTGTTGCCGCAATTATAAATTTCTTTGTAAACACACTGATTACGAATTTCATTCCAAACATAATTGTGAATTTATTAAACGCGAATACCATCGTGAATTTAATTATACCATTAATAATATTGAATCCAATTATGCTTCCAATAATTCCGCGTACAATCATAGATTTACATTATCCTGCATTTAACGATAAATCTGCGTGCAACTCTACAAACCGAACGACTTTAATAACACCAGTTTCGCGTTAGTTAATAAACAACAATGAAACGAAAAACTGCATTCGCGTTAAAAACACGCCTATTGAATAAAACATTTAAATGCGTACAAGTAAATTCGAATACTAACAAAACACGAGGCGGTAAATAGAAAGCCGCGTATCATTCGGAATATTAAACAAGGGCGTAGAGAATAGTCGAAAGAAGCATGAATTTTGCTCGACTTCGATCTACGCGTGAAACGATTCTCGCCGCTGTATTCCGCGCTTTATCAAAATAATTTGCACTGCGCTTTAGCGAGAAAAAAATAGAAAAAAAAATTGGGAAACAGGATCCTTTCTCTGTTAGCAGAGTGAACGTTGTGTGTCAACAACGTACCAGTTGCAAAATGCAAAAAGGATCTCCATTCAACGTTCAGCCCGCGCAAAGCTTCGTTATTTTCCAAAAACCAACCGCGTTGCTTCGCGACTCGCGTTCCATATATTTCTTTTCTTCCTCTCTCTCTCTGTTTGTATTTTATTTTCGACAAAACATTCATAATAAAAAAAACATCGAGCAAAAATAACTCGTTGGACAACATTTGAAGAACGTTATTCTAGTTATTCGTGTTATGAAACATCTATTATTATTATCGTACACTATTAATCTATTCGCTACGAAGGACGTATATATACGTCGTCGAATACTGGGCCATCGTATTGTTCAAACACGACGAAAAGAATGTTTTGCAAGTTAAAAGTTGAATTGAAAGTTTTATACCGAATAGAACTCGAACAAATTTAAGGAAGGGGGGAAGCAAATTTTGAAAAACAATTCGGCAATACTTTGCGGCATATATGCGTCCCTAGAACTCAAATGGTTAAACGAGATTTAGATATGCGATCTACTTTAACCCTTTGCGGGCGAGAAGTAATAACACTTGTGAGATTACTTTACTTTTGAATTCCACGACTTTGAGTTTTCACGCTTTTGAGTTCGAAATCATTTCATTTCCAACGATTTCAAATGTTTATTATTACGTTGAGTATTCATTGCATTAAGTTCTGTGATTTAAAAGTCGACATGGGTTCGGAAAGCCAAAAAAATGATTAGGCGACTATTTGTCGACGCTCGTCCGCAAAAGGTTAAAGAAGACAAGCCGTGGTGCGATGTAAAACCTGTCATTTCTATATTTGACGCTTAATCGATTAAAGGAGACGGGTATAAAATTTAAGAATCAATGCACGAGCAATAAAATCGAATTTGACTGGTAGATTGAGACATTTTTTTAGGCGTGTCTGGGATGGGAAAAAAAGTGACGCGGGACAATGCATAGTAATTAGGGCTGGTTTGGGGGCGGCTCGCTCATTTAACTAACAAATATGTACGTCGATATGTTAATCTCGCCTCCTTTGCCGAGCAAACTATGCTATTATGTATCCATAAAGGGTAGTACTGTATAACTGGAGAATAACATTTGCTCGCCACTTTGCGTACCAAGGGATATTGTTAACATTATCATTCTGGGAATAATTTAACTGGTGCGGCTCTGCTTCCACCAAGGTAAACAGCTGAATATTAATCGCGCAAGATTTGTTATTAATTAAAACAGCAAGAAACTTCCGTGAGATTAACAACTGCGGGGAATGGAAACGGTTTGTCGTGTTTAGTTGAATTTTGTTATTACAGCGAGGCTGGCGTAAGTTTCGAGGATAAGACAAATAAGATGGATCGTAGGAGTACTAGAATAATCGTACAACAATGTAAAGAAGAAATAAGAATAATGAATAGGAAGAATTAAAGAATAATATGGTGAAGGATAGCTGGTCTATTTTTACAAATATATATTGTTTCATTGTAGCTCGTAAATCATTGTTCTACTAAATTGGTCGTGGAAAGAATCTAATAATTAATAGACTGCGGATTTTGATGCGTTTATTGGAGATTTGAAGGTAGAAGTAAGTACGGAATGCAGAATTATACAAAATATCTAAAGTAGAGCAGAAATTACGATATTTGTAGATTGAAGCAACCCCTGATTTAGGTATGAATTCTTTATACTATTAAAAAAGTCAATTAAACCAACCGTTTGATATACAAATTGTTATTCCGTGTTATTCATTGTTATATTCTTTCCACTCGATCCCGCCAAAACAACTCAATTTTCAATCGAATATTTGTCTCTTTTTATCCGTTAAACATCACCGGATCGATTACACGCGCGAAAAAATCTAGAGGAAGTAAAAAGATTGTTGATTAAGAAAGTATGACGTCCTCTCCTAGATCTCGTTTACAATTTTTCTTTCTTTCGCTGGTGAAAAAGCGGAGGATCAACTTCTATGAAACGAACGTGACTTTCCGCTTTATTTCAAGATTCGCAATTTCCATCCTGCCCGAGTTACCCCGGCTTACTCTTTCGCGCGGCGCAAGAAAAATCCCTAGGATTGTAATTAAGATTCTAAAGGCGACGGATATTTTCTCAGCCCTGAATAAAGAGTGCAAAGCTTCAACGCGTTCGAGTACAATAGGCGTCCGCTGGCGAAACGGTTGAACAACTATAACGCGTCGTAATAATTTAGCAGTCGAATTCGGCGAAGTATAGCGAAACACAATGGCCGAATCGGTGGGCTGCGAAACGTGTTAACCCTTTGCGGACGAGTGTCGGCAAGTAGCCGCCGAAACATTTTCGATTTCCTGGATAATCGTCGATTTTCGGAAGAAGAAATCTGGATTAGTGACGCTACTAGACGCATTTAACCTCTTAGGCACGGCTGAATTTTGCGCGGTGCTGTTTCCCTGTACGGCAGAGTTCGACGCGAATTACGCGTGAACGATAAAACACTGCAACAATTCATACCTGACACTAGCATATCAAAAATAAAGGTTGTATATTGTTAACGCTGTTATAAAACGTTGTGAAGGCAAAGAAAAGTGTGAAACGAGACATATGGAAACGATCAGTTAATTCAAACGATGAGCGTGTAAAGACGACTCACCTACCTATAGTCAGCATAAACCAAACTCCGAAGCCAGTTGACAACTAAGCAAAAGACCCCCTCCATAAGCCAAAAGAAACATGTATAAGAACCACCTCTTCTCATAATAAAGTCAGTCTCTGCTTCACCATAAAATATTAACGTTTATTAAACACCCTTTCATCGCTCTATCTACGAATCGCGATCTATTTAGAAGAGTAAAACGCTTTGTGCCGAGAAGCCTTACTTACTATTTTATTTCGATAAATTTGTCATTCTATTGAATTAATTACGAATCACGTATTCGTTAAGTAGCGTCATCCTCATTTCCGAGATCACGCAAATTCCCCGTGACAAGCGAGTGAATCACTAGAGTGAGCCACTATAGTGGCGCGTCGTAATATAAGATGACATCCGCGAAAGCCACTACAGTGGTGCATCGTTCCTAAGACGTTAATAATAATTGGGCGAATATTCGTAATTCTGTCCGTAACGAACTCGTAACCGAGTACAAATTTATCAAGCATCACTTTTCCTCGTCTGCAAAGGGTTGAATGTTGCAAAAATGGGTTGCAATTCCTCGGAAGGATGAGAATGAAAGGAATTATGGGTAGCTCGGCACGAAATAGGGACGCGTGGAAGGTTTCCGCGTTGCATAGCCGCGCTCTTATGCAAAATTCAAGAAACCACCCCTCTCGTCAACCCTCGAGCACGATCTCGAAGAAAGCAAGCAGAATTGCTGGCCCATTTTTGAAATTTACGCTCAAAATATTTACCTACTCGCGCTTGTCTCGCTATTAAATATCCAAGGAGCTTCGAATTTTGTACGGCAATTTTTCTCGTGGAATTTCAGCATCTTGGTATCTTATTACATTGTTACGCGTGTACGGTACGCGTTCCTTTACTTGCGAATACGTCGATGAATTTATTCGATCAAAGATCGAGGTTTAAATTGTAAACGAAGCGCAACAACGATTACATTTAACTATATACGATTGTGTTTATGTTATGCATTTTCGATTCATTTGTATTCGATTTAAATATATATATATGTATTTGATTTTGTCGAAAATAAATGTCGAGTTTAACAGAAAAAGTGGTTCATCTATTGGAACAGTTAACCCTTTGCGGACGAGCGTCGACAAATAGTCGCCTAATCATTTTTTGGCTTTCCGAAACCACGTCGACTTGTAAAGCGTAGAACTTAATGCAACGAATACTTAACGTAATAATAAACGTTTGAAATCGTTGGAAATGAAATGATTTCGAACTAAAAAGCGTGAAAACTCAAAGTCGTGGAATTCAAAACTTAAAGTATTCTCGCAAGTGTCATTAATTCTCGTCCGCAAAGGGTTAATATATTACAGTGGTTGCAAAAAGTATTTGTATACTATCATATTTATTTATATTGATATTTGGATATTAAGTTGCACTCGAAATCTTTTTAATAATATAATACAAGAATAAGTCCAATACACATTTCTGACCCCAGTGAGAACTTAATATGTTCTGTATTTCGAAAACACTGAATTTACTTCGATTTCAAGGGAATGAAAATTGAATTGTCCAAAATATTGTAGAATCAAAGAAAGTTAAACCATTACTTTTCGATGTAATTTACGCGTGACCGCATAGCGAAACCGAGTGCAAATTAACATTTAATATTGACTTTACAGTAGAATCATTGATTATGCAACGAGTAAATATTGACGAAATTTAGCTGCGTATATTTGGGTTTATCGCTAATTAAACCGAGGTTACAAATTCGAAACGAGGGTTAAAAGATTTGATTGCGAGGGGGGGGGGGGAATAATTATTTTTATACCGTGACCCGTTTATCGCGGATGGAGTTTTTAAGCCCCACATTGTTGCTGCGTGACAGGTGGAAATTGAGCGATAATTCATTGAAACGTTGCTACCCTCGCCGAACCGCCGCGGCCATTCATCATTCGTAATGGTCTTTAGCGGCGGTGGAAGTCTTTAGCGTACGATATACGACGATACATAATCGCCTTTCATCAGGAATATTGTTATGCAAAGGTGAGCCTCCAGTCTCCCTTTGCTACGGAAGCTTCCTTTCTGCCAGTTGGTAATAAAAATTATGCCATAGTAATTTATAATTCCTCGTGAATTCCTGCAGATCGAAACGTAGGGAACGCGTTACTACAGGCTCATCCAAAAGTAACTTTAGTATGTTTAATAAGAATATCTGTCAAACGTCATGTTTGTTAGTAAAATAGTGGTGAATAAGATAAAAATTGAAAACGAAAACGAACGAAGATAATAGAAATAAAAAAACAGATTAGAAAAGGGTAAAGCAGAAAGGGAAAGAAAAAAGGTGAAGGTAGGTGTGTTCCTATAGTCTATTTTGGATAATTCTTTATAAGAAAGTTTCGTAAGGTAGATGTCCCAAGTATTACCACTTTAAGCTTATCTACTAAACGCAACTTTATTTAATTATTTTAAACCTAATAATTGTTACGATCGTGTAACAGTAGTACAATTATAGTATTAGCTACCATCAATAAATTTTAACACACGATTATATGTATACGTTATCAGGTATAACGACATAATTTACGGTGATCAAATTATAGCATAGTTCGACTCTTGTAAAGTGCATAATTTACTTTTGACTCTCACTGTATTATGTCATTGCATATGAAATGGGTGATTTCATGTTGCTCCAATTTGTTTAGCCATCAGTTAGTTAAGAATAATACCAAACGACATTGGATATATTTGGTAATAGAGACATTGGACTTTTCCAATTACATTTCCAATTACATTGTGGAGCTGTAGAGATGGGATAGAATAAGAAGAAGAAAGGGTGTTGCGTTTCGTCTTGGGCCAGCTAGTGGACTCATCAGTGCGACTACTTAACAGGCCCTGTCTTAGACACTTCAACTTCAACTTCAACACTTTGTTCATTTATGGCTTACAAAAATAACTTTTACAATAATATAACTACAAATAAACCGATAGTTGACATATTTCAATATATTTGGGCGCGAGACTTATATAGAATTTCCTTATTCAGTATTACATTTAAGTATTTTGGTCTTACGAGGTATAGTACAGGACTAACACGTTCGTTGCTGTAATTTATCTTTGGTATACACCTAAGAACTAGTGGAATTTGTATTGCACTTAAAAAACGCCGTAAAGAAAAAAGGCGCTAACATTTATAAGTTTTTCTTATTTACTAACTTGAAACTAGTTGAAACTAATAAAAATAAAAGATGAATAACAAAATTGATACTTTTAATACTTAGTGCTCTTGCTCATTTGTTTCTCTACGCTGCCTTGGACACTGGGATATTGGAAGGAAGGTTAAAGGCTGTATATATATGGACGAGGTAAATAGTTGGAGCGTAGTGCTTTCGAGAAAGTCCTATTTCGTATGTCCCTCTAGTAGTGGATGCAGGAGAGCCGCCACAACGTAGCAATCGATTCATTATATTCAATGTGTAAAGAAATATTCATAAATAAACGAGGCGTCGAGTAATATTACTTTCCAAATTAAACACGTTTCAAAATATTTAAATAAAGTTACGCGGCAACCATAAAGTGGCAGTAATCGGTACGTTTGTCCTACGTTGATTCAAAGTAGCACGTTTAATGACTCCGATGCCCCCTAGGCGATAATCGATCGCGATCCTAGTTTGACGTTTACGTCACGCGGACTATTTGCGAGCCGTAGCGACGTTGTGGTGTCATACGTCGTTATCGAAACGTATACACAAGTTGTGCGCGCATTACTGTATAATAACCTCGATGCGCAAAGATAATAATTACGTTACACATGGCTGTCTAAACGGTTCGCGTGGGACACGAGAATACTCGTGATTCCCTGCCCGTCCATTATGCACGGGTCACGAGAACTCTCGTGCGGCGAGTTTTAGATTTAATTGTCTCGACAGGCAAACACGCGTCGCGTGTAATTACACGCGACACCGAGGAACACACAGAGAGAGGGAGAGAGAGAGGGAGAGAAAAAAAAGAAAATATCGAACGCAACTACCCTGGTGTCGCACCCCCTTCGCGGCCTCGTTAATGCGCGCACACACCGTTCTCACTGCACTCCGTGATTTACTGGGCCAACCACTTGGCTTCCTGGAAAACCTTGCCTGACCTCGGATTTACTTTACTTCAGCTTCCGGCTATCTCGCTAATTTTTATCGCACACGTACATTATACAATGGGACGGGAGGATACCGGGTTCTTTGTTGTTTTTTTTCAACGCGAAATTGTTAAGGGGTTATGCTTTGATGGAAGCAGGTTCTTCTTATTTCGGTTTTTAAATAAAAAGACACGGGTTTAGGAAAAAGGTAACTGATATATATATTTGATTATACGTGAAAATGTAACGTACCAGGACTTTCTATGTCCTGTCCGCACCGACTCTTCACGTCGAACTGTCGAGAAAACAACAGCCTTCCACACTTACAGTTTTACAAAACAATGGTCAACCTTTTCAGGTACGCTTGACCTTCGACAAGACGAGACGCTGCGACGCCGAAGTCTTGGGTTTTTTCCTATTACTTTATTACGCCTGGAGAAGCGACACTCTAATATTTTTGAATAGGGAGTTTTTCTACAGAAGAGCTGTTTTACTTCAACAGAAATAACGAAATTGAAAGATGTGTACTTAGAAGGAAGATTGCGTGGCTCGCGGATTTTAATTCGTTTAGAGGGGAGGGGAGGGCAGTTAAACCGCGGTAAGAATAATAGGGAATACGTGAAATATGCGATAGCGCGTTGGATGTGAGGTTAAAGTGAGAGATGCGTAAGAGAGATTGCAGAGAATTGTTGATTTGAGAGATTTTAGCGCGTTTAGGGGAAATTTAAGGGTGCGAATAATAGAAATGGCAGGGGGAATATGTAAAAATGTGTTGGATACGCGAATGAAATTTAAGCAGGTTGCGAATTTTAATTGTTTAGGGGAAATTTAGAGGTGGGAAAAAATAGAGAAGACGTGGGGTATGGAAAATAATTGGACAGATGTGAATTTTAATAGTTTAAGGGGTATTTGGAGATGCGAAAAAATAGAGGAGACATGAAATACGTAATAATGTATTGGAGGTGAAATAAAACTGGGAGATGTGTAAGAAAGATTGGGTGCATTAGTATTCGTGGATTTTAAGGCGTTTATGAGAAATTTAAGGACGTGGAAACATAGAAAAGACACGCAGAATATGTATAAATGTGTTAAGTACACGAATAAAATTGGATAGACTCCAAATTTTAATAGTTTAAGGAATACAGAAATGGGAAAATGCTATGCAATATGCAAAAATATATTAAATACACGAATAAAATTGGATACGCTACTAATTTCAGTTTAATTATTGCGATAGTTTAATTTTAGTTTAAGGGAAATTTAAAGATGAAAAGAAACAGAGAATATGTAAAAATGTATTTGATACGCGAATAAAATTCACTAGACCGCAAATTTGAATAGTTCACGGTTTTTGTTGCACAGACTTAATTAATGCGTCAAATAAGAGTCTTAACTTTGACATATCCAATAACCTGGGCGACGAGAAACAATGAAAGATCGAGGAGAGAAACGATCGATTGAATTGCGATTGAAGTACGTAGTTCATTTCGAATGATCGTTTTAATAAACGTTCCTCCATTCAACGATCCGCGAACCAATCTCGCCTCAGGTTATTCCGTATGCCCGCATACCGCATAACCGCAACTCACGTGTTCCCATCTACCAGCATCCAGAGTTTCATTGTAATACAGACATCCATATCCGGAAACTTTCGTTGCCCCCCTAATTTCCCCATCAACGATTAGAAAGGCACCAATCAGCCAAGGCTACGATAGTTTAAAGATTAACAAGTCAGCTTAAATTTGCATCGCGCCTAGATTTGCACTCGCCGGTCCACTTTGTGTGACAGATCTCGGTTAGATCGAAAGCAGGATTCGAATGGGATCCAGGGAACCGCGTGGAAATCCCGAGAGATCTAAAGGAGGCAAGGGTGTAGTCTCGAGAAGCCCTGGAAGATAGAAGAGAACCTCGAGAGATCCAAGGAATCTCGGGGAACCGCGTGGAAATCCGAGCAACTGCCAGAGATCCATACAACCTCGAGAGATCTCTCGAATCGAAGAAACTTCAAAAGGTCCCTTAGGATCCCTCCCCCCTCCAACTTTCTCGCAGACGAATGAAAGTCGCCAAGATCCAGAAATTCCCTCGTAGATCTCTCTTTAGAAGAAAATGTCTTCAGAAATGACGAATTGTTTCGTTTGCTTGATCGTCGAATCCACGAATCCGATAGTAGTTTTGTAGTTGAGAATTTCTCGAGAAACCTTATCATTTCTTACGATAATTAGTCAGATATTTGGCCTATCGATTAAGACGATTGTAAGATATGTTATAGAGGACAAGGTTTGGTAGAATTTTTTGAGAATTCTCACGAATTGTGGTCCAATTTCACCTTTATCGAAAATTAAAATTGTAAAATTTTAAGAGAGCAAGAACGTTAACCTTACCCCTTTTTGGTATCGATTTATTCGAAAGAAATTTAACATATGGAACAGATTTAATTTCTTGGAGTTTGGAGCAAGATGTAAAAGCGACAGTGTTAACCCCTTGGCCTACAATAATGAGTCACACTCGTTCTATGAATTATACCACAGATTTAACAAAAGTGTCTATCATTCCGAATGAAATTTACTTTAAACTCTAATTTTAGTTTTGTATTATAAGCTTGGAAGTTATTAAATAAGGATTACCTATGATATTCGAATGATTTCTACGCGACATGATATAAAAATAGTGGTCAACTAACGCTCACCTAACTAACTAATAAAATAATCGTAGGGCAAGGGGTTAATTCATCTTTTTAATTCGAGTCATAGGAAGAGGTGACAAAAATAATTCGGTGTTGCCGAAGATAATCTCTGCCTATTACTCAACGATCGTTAACAAGTTGATTGCCACATTGGTGATATACGCTATTCAATAATTACACAAGTATTTTTATCGAAACACAATATTTCTCACAAATTAAATATTACAATATATTGCATTGGAACATGTTAAATTCTATCGTGGTCCTCAGGTCGAAATACACAAAATTCGTTCGACAGTCAACTTGTCAACCGGAGTCATCCGATTTCACGTGACGTGACGTAATATCTCGTCGATATCTCGAAAAACTGCGAATTACCCCAGTAATTAGAGCGAAACCTAATGTTTTTTCTGTACACATGCCGACTACTGCATCGCATAGTAAACGGAAAACGAGGAAATTAATATAGTTGGATGCAGCAAGGTGGAATTTTCAGTTTGCAACGGAATCGGTCATAAATTCCAACTTTGCAACGGGCAGATGTTGCACACGGGTTCCTCGTTTGATAAAACGGGAGGGAACATTTCGCGGAGGTTAAAATTGTTGCGTTCGCGCAAGTTAGAGAAAAAGGAAAGAGGGATCTGACGTTGGTTTGAATTTTGTTTCCGCGGAATTCTTGAAACGGTGGAATGGAAAAAGTTGCGGGGCAACACGCTTTCAAACGATCAAACGTGTGCACAGTTTAACGCCGGAGTTATCGCGTTGCAAAGTGCGTTCTACTTTTCGGGTTTCCGGCTGCTATGAAATCGATAGCAAAGTGCGTGGGGAAAACAGTTTCAGTTACATCGGAGAAATCGTTCGGGAAAATGTTCCAAACGTGGAAACAAGTTTCAAACGTACACACGGTGTACAAACTAAAACAGGCATGGAGCATTTCTAATCGCGCGAAAATCTTCCGTGGCGCGATCTAAACGATTTTAAAAAGAGTCGTATTATTGCATCACGGAGGAACAACTTTTTCTTTAATTTTCTTATTGTTAGTTGTCAACCAAATGCATACGTACTTTTTTCTACTATATCTTAATCTTGCAACCCTTAAAACTTCTTATAATTTCGGCTACAAAAGAAAGCTTGATTATTCGATCGAATTAACCTATTTTCGTGCCTGCATAACATATTTTAAATTAACACTATATTTAATTACTCACTGGTACTTTCTCTTTAATTTTGTTATTGTTGGTTGTCAACCAAATGCATACGTACTTTTTTCTACTATATCTTAATCTTGCAACCCTTAAAACTTCTTATAATTTCGGCTAAAAAAGAAAGCTTGATTATTCGATCGAATTAATCTATTTTCTTGCCTGCATAACATATTTTAAATTAAAACTATATTTAATTACTCACTGGTGCATTTAATATTTTTCATTTTTTTTTAATACACATTGAATTATGTAAAGAAACACCGAATTAATTTGTACACCTAATATTTCATATATATATATATATATATATATATATATATATATATATATATGAAATATTATATATATTAAATGTAATATAATAATTATAATAAATATGTACATTAAATGTGCACTAAGAATTAAACCCGTTAATAAACCAAATGCAAATAAACATCCACACTTTAATAATGAACTTGTGAAACAATGTGAAATAATGAATTGTGAGGTTATACATTGCATATACGTTTATATTTAATAATTAAAAATAAGTATCGGGAAACGAATGTGTCGTTTGAGCGTAAAAACGCGATTAATGTGCTGTAAGTAGAAATTATGGAAATTTGCATAATGCATTAAAGCCAATAATTTTCCGGTCTGTCTTTTATTCGTCATACAAACTGAATTGTTAATACATGCATTTATCATTTCTATTTAAGTGACAGCTTTTCAAATAACAGTAAGAGGGACATTGGACATTATTATATACTTCAAATGAATTAGTAATTACTACATTTAACATACATTTAACATTCAAAAAAATCATCGTAAATAAAAGAGATGTTAACTGACGTTGTGCTCCAAACCTGAACGATTATCACGTTAAATAGCTTCTAAAATAACTAAATAAAGTTGCTCGATAAGTTACAGTAGCAGTAATTGGGACATAGACCTTATATCGCGATAAGTAGTGATTAACCTAGTAGTGAAGTGCACGATGTGTCAGACCTGTGATATATCTACGGATATTCTACTTATTTTTCGTTGCAAATTATGAATTTGCGAGGCTTAAAGTTGCAATAATTGGGACATCTACCCTATACTGCGATAAGCAGTGATTAAGCTAGTAGTAAGGTGCACGATATGTCAGACCTGTGATATATCTACAGATATTCTACTTATTTTTCGTTGCAAATTATGAATTTGCGAGGCTTAAAGTTGCAATAATTGGGACATCTACCCTATACTGCGATAAGCAGTGATTAAGCTAGTAGTAAGGTGCACGATATGTCAGACCTCTGATATATCTACGGATATTCTACTTAATTTTCGTTGCAAATTATGAATTTGCGTGGCTTAAAGTGTCAGTAATTGGAACATCTAGCCTATACTGCTATAAGCAGTGATTAAGCTAGTAGTAAAGTGCACGATATGTCAGACCTGTGATATATCGACGGATGTTCTACTTAATTTTCGTTGCAAATTATGAATTTGCGAGGCTCGAAGTGTGAACAATTGGGACAGCTATACTCTAGACCTGTTTCCTATCCATTTTCGTTTTCATTTGCAACACGACGGGACGGATTGGATTTTCACGTGCTGGCAACTTCGTTTAATGAGTAACGCCGCGGGAATAGCAATTCGGATCGGGTCCGTCGGCCCGTATCGTTTAATAACGCCAAGTGACGCCGCGGTATTCGACGACCAGATGCAAATTACGCTCTGCATTGATAATAACTGTTGATCCTATGGGCGGGGAAAAAAAAAAAAAAAAAGGAAAACAACCGCGCCGCTGAATCTGCCGTTCGATCACGATTAAACGAATTTCGCCGGAACGTTTCGAAGCTTCCACAGCGTTTCGCGATGCTGTTGCTCACGATTCGTGCCAACATTACAACGTTGCGTTACATTCAACCCGGTGTGTTTATCCGGAACTAAGTTGCTTCGAATTGTTTTGGAAGCTGCTTAAATAGAAGCTGGCAAAAAGGAAAATAGGAAATGCCAGCGATACGCAGAAATATCCGAAGGGTTGAGTGGAAAAGTGGTCGAAATGGATTTTTTGAAAAAATATCCTATAAGTATACGAGATGATAACTAAACTGTGTATTTATATAGACAGAAAGTAACGGAAGTATATTTTATTGCTCTTGCAATAACGACATTTATCGAAGTTTAATAAGTATAAAATGTAACGAAAACAGTGCTATTGGTTTTAGAGGAAAAGTGAAGGGCACAAGTGACAACGGCTCGTTAACAGATCGCGAATCTTCGCGCAACTTCGCATTTCTATCAACCAAGTTAAAGAAGCGAGTCTAAATTTTCCAGGTACGTCCAGCTAATGATACTTCAAGAGGTATGTACCTTTAACAATAATTTATATGTTTGAAACTATTAACTGGGTCTCTTCGTTTCTATTTCCAAAATGAAGAAAATACTAAACAGGTTCTCGGAATAAAGAAATTCGGCGTCAGAAATTTGTTTTTAATGCATTATGGCAAACTGCGGAGGCTAGTTTAGTTTATCAAAAGATTCCTCTACTAGCTCAGGATAAACAGAACGTTGGTTATCCAACATCGCTAATACATTCTTTCTCTATTGCTGCTTTTCTTTTCTCTACACTTTTCAACTCATTTCACTATCTCTGCCCTCGACTACTTGTTCTAAACTGTAGCCACACCTTTCTATTTTCTCGCATTCTTCCCTTAATTATTTCACCGATTTATACCTCCTCTTCTAATCTCAAAATTGCTAAGCAACTACGCCTAATGTTTCACACGTGTCGCCAAAAATTCGCACGCTATCACGCTACAAAATAAAACTCGTTAAAATCAAACTCGTAGAGTTGAAATCCTTCCCTCGATCGAAGCTTAGACCTATCCCTAATCCGAATACCTATCATTTATCTAAATCCTGCGCGTGCACACAGATTTCAACAGCGATCGAGCGAATTTCAGCGCAAGAGGCGAACTGCACATGTTGTTTCCATTCCACGGAAGGAGAAGGTGTCGCATAAATGTTTCGAACGGTGCGCTTTCGACGGTACTTCCGGTGTGCCGATAGCTGGTCGAGATCGAGCGATTCAGGGATCCATTAAAGGTTTTGCACGGAGAGCAGCAACAGCAGCAGCAGCGGCAAGTAGCATTCGTGTGTTGTGTTGGTAGGCGCGACATTTTTGGTTTCGCACGTTTTTCCGTGTACACACTTAATTTCCCAGAGGCGAGCCAGCGGCTATTCAGTTCGGCTGGCAGCATTCCAACCGAAGTGGCTCCATACAGTGAATGCAAAGAGTGGTGGGAGAAGCGGCAAGGGGAGGTGTGGGAGGGATACTGTTGGGAAGTTCTTGAAATAAATCAGCGGGCCGATAAAAAGCATGGAATTTTCAGCGTACTCCCGTGTTCTCGTCGACAAGATCGATACACCACTGGCCGATAAATAAAATGTTGTTTTAAAACGCCTCCGCGTTGCTGATGTTTTATCGGATTCGACGGACGATCCTTTTTATCCCCCCCCCTTCCTCCTCTCTTTCGAAACCGAATAGATTAATGGCGTAGATTATTGCGGTCGTACACAGCGGAGGCTTTTAGTATTTATTTAGCATCTATCAAACGCGACACGGGCAAACAGCCCAATAATACGCGACAATTCAATAAACATGGATGGTAATGGTGAGATATAGGATAGGATTGATCTAGGTATGAGTTTGCTACGTTCTCACAGTCTCGAACGATGGTTGGATATATGGACCGTTTAGTTTGAAAGTGGTGTAAGTCCATTTTTGAAAAGAATGAGATATCACGTAATTCATGCTTAATTTAATTGTAAATCTTTTATGTATAACTAGTCCGTGTTTAATTTCTTAAAAAATTTCCATGTTTTGTACAATTTAAAATTGGTCGGTAAATGAAATTGCATAATCATCGATTATGAAAGTGGTGTAAGTCCAATTAACAGAGCTAGGTGGCTTAGCAGATAGTTGCCGATCAGTAGGCCTGTTATTTTATTACCTTATATACCTCCGGTGCATCATGCATATTTCGAAACACTGCCACATGCAGAGCATAAGTGAATACTATCAATATCTTGTAATTTTAACAATGTAATTAGCGTCTAAAATTTAAAATACTACTTCTATCTTATATCGTGTCATTATTTGTAAACAAAATTGGATTAATATGAAGTATATTTTAAGCGATATTTGATTTTTCAAAATTGAAATTAAACGATTTTTACAATTGTCTAATTTTGAAAGTGGTGTAAGTCCATTTGCAGACCCGTAAGTATACATCATTTTAGTAAAACACGCCTAAAAGAAATTTATATAACCAAATTACATATTGATATAACAGTAGAAACATTGCCAGACTTCATATAATATGCCTTAATTTTTTAATTAACTTTTCTCGAAACAAGAGAAAATGGACTTACACCACTTTCAAAATAAACGGTCCATATATGAAACGAGAAACGTTCGCGTAATAAGAAGCTCGTATAAATTAAAAGAGAAACAATGCGAATTCCTAATACGAGAATTAAAATATTTATTAACCATTTCGCTACTAGAGACGTATATATACGTGCTGAAGAATTGGGCAATCGTTAAGTAAAAATGTACGCATTCGTTTTCAGTAACGCGATACTATTTTTTCTTACTATAATTTATACTTGGTCTACCATAATTAATTATCCTATCTGTGCATCGAGAATATTTTTAATTTTAGAGTGCAGCAATGAAAATGTTAATATTGGTTGTTTCGCGCGAAATATTAAAGAGTTTTTAATGATAAAAACCGACCCCCAACCGGGTTAAAGTGAAATAAGGTTTAATTAATGAAAAAAGAAGGGGGAATAAATAAGTTTCATGTATATTAAATGTTGCTTTTTAATGTGGAAGTTTAAACGCGAGTATAATTTTCATTGCGATATTAAATGTGCCCCTGACTACATAAATATTCAAGATATTAGTTGTTGTTAAACCGATGTAAAGCTACTCGATAATATTAAAATGAAAATTTGTTAGGAGTGAAATTTCACGATAGAATCTCGAAATTGACAAGTTTAATGATAATAAGAAGAGAAGACTTTCGATAATCGGTATCGTTAATTAATTTAGCTACGAAAAGTACGTTGATTCGAGAGCTCTTCTCTTTCGAACAGTGGTCACACTTATCAGGAAAACGAATGGTACTTTTGATCGAAGCAACGAACGCGACAATAGCCATGGATGTAGTGGCGCGACGAATTCAGACATACTTATGAATACCAATACGTATAAATCCCCGAATACCCCGATCAAACGCGTATCAAAATAATGTACAATTGGTATTAGTAAAATACGTTTGACGTCGTCTCGTGCAGTATCGATTCAAATCAGTCGCACTGTATTCATGGAGATATCAATAAAACAAAGGAAAGCATATATCATTGATGATCAATCATATGACTTGCTGTACGCGTTCAATTAATTTCAATATCCGAAATGAAATAATTTTCTCATTCACATCAACGCGAATCTATGAATGAATTCCCGAGAAACTCGGCGAATTTCAGTCTGAATAATAAGCATGATAGAAATGATATAATCGACGGTAGAAGAATAAAAGGTTGACCATCATTGGCATGCGTTATTACATGTTTCGCGATAGAAATTATGTTCGAATCGTAGATTCGTGTCGTCGTAATTATATTCAAATAGGTATGAAATATGATACACGCGCGACGTATCGATACGATGGTTAACCCTTTGCGGACGAGCGTCGACAAATAGTCGCTTAATCATTTTTTGGCTTTCCGAACCCATGTCGTCTTTTAAAGCGCAGAACTTAATGCAGTGAATACTTAGTGTAATAATAAACATTTGAAATCGTTGGAAATGAAATGGTTTCGAACTGAAAAGCGTGAAAACTCAATGTCGTGGATGTGGCGGCTCCCCTGCACCCACCACTAGAGGGACATACGAAATAGGCTTTCTCGAAAGTACTCGCTCCAACTACCTCGTCCATATATATGCCGCCTTTAACCTTCCTTCCAATATCCCAACGTCTAAGACAGGGCCTGCTAGGTAGCCTTACTGATGAGTCCACTAGCAGGCCCAGGACGAAACGCAACACCCTTTCTTTTTCCGATCCTACGCCCTCTCTACAGCCACATATATTTATATATTTATACATTTATACTGTGGCGGCTCTCCTGCACCCACCACTAGAGGGACATACGAAATAGGCTTTCTCGAAAGTACTCGCTCCAACTACCTCGTCCATATATATACCGCCTTTAACCTTCCTTCCAATATCCCAAGTCTAAGGCAGGGCCTGCTAGGTAGCCTTACTGATGAGTCCACTAGCAGGCCCAGGACGAAATGCAACACCCTTCCTTTTCCTAGCATATCCCCTCTCTACAGCCCCACAGTGGAATTCAAAGCTTAAAGTACTCTCACAAGTGCCATTACTTCTCGTCCGCAAAGGGTTAATTGTTCCGATACATCTGGAATCATTCGCAAACGTATCGATACGCAAATATCAATTCTAAACACGTAAACGTGCGAAAAGTACTGTTATGCTGCATCACTCTCCACACTGACTCAACTATGACTTTGCCCTCTTGGTCATAGCGTGAGTCAGATGTTTTGACCGCTGCAGGCCCTACGACAGCGTGGGCCCGCTTGGCCAGTGACAAAACGATAGAACTAGGATTATTTAAGGGACAATCCGGCAAAACTCGGGCGGACTTCGATATTCGCGACAGTAGTGTTTAGACGTGCGTCGATGTGCAGTTTCTTGTGAACATATTCTGTTGGTGACCTATTCAATAAAAACTTCTGATTATCAAGAAGAAGAAAGATCATTTCTCGAGGGAACCCCATCCTTTCCTTTTTCACGGCATAACAGTAGGAAACATGCCTTAGTCCCGTAACTATATCGATGCGTTTCGTATGAACAGCGTAACGGTGGAGATATTTTGCGGAGAGATGGCACGTTTTATGGTGAAAACGAGTTAATTGCAAGGAGGGCGTTGGAAGGGGGATAATAAAAGTGCGATTTAAAACACAACGTAATCCGTGCACTTTGGCGAGCGGCCAAATGCGTGCTCTAAATGCGACGGTACGCGCGAACCGCCCACTTTTCCTTACTTTTCCATCTAATTTACATTCCCCCCCCCCCCCCCCGGCAACTTTATCTCCGCTCTTAGGAGACGGAGTGCAAACGGCGCTACCGTGCAACCTGATTTGGCTATACAAAGATACGAGGCAAAATACGGGCGAAGCTTGATTGTTTCGACTTTCGCGAAACCCGTCGGATTGGAATCGAAAATATTCCGCATTTTCGTCACGGGCTAGGTACAAAATTGATCTGTTAAATAATATTAAAACCTAACCCAAATCTGGGCCACCAAATATTCATATTGTTACTTAATTTTATTAGCGGGTAATATATTCTCGTAATAGTTGTTTAATATTTTTCAAGCATCTTATCTAATTATAAATTCGGAAATAAATTTACTCATAATTAACAGGTAACGAATTAGGAAGCAAAATAATACAAAATGATTTTTTGAAAAATGTATGTTTATGAGGCTTATAAAATGTACGAAACGTGGGACCGTTGAATACAATAAAGAAAATAGAAAAGAGACTGTAAATGACTACTTGTTTCTGGCGGATCTAATTTTTAACCGAGCCAAACGGAAAAGAAGGATTTGGGCGGAGAAAAGTGAAGAAAGATCAGCGCAGCGGTTCAAAATATCCCAAAAGGAATCGCGCAATTTTGTAGAAGCTTCAAGTTTCCCTCCCGTGGCTAATTTTCTTACTTTTCAGCGAGGATTTTGCGGTGGAGAATTCTGTTCCACGGTAACGCGTTTCTTTTTTTTTTGTCTTTGTGGCAAGCTAGTTTTACCACGGAGCTATTTCCATTGCTGGTTCCGAGAACGCGAGGCGTTAGCATTTCGCTAACATCGGCCACTCGATTACCCTTGCGTCTGCCCGCGGGAATGCCAATCGACCTAATCGCAGTGAAACCATCCGCGTTGCGTGAAATCCTCAAATGCTAACCAAAATCGGTTAAATGAATCGAATTCAATTTTTAGACGTACGTCCGAAACCAACGGTTTGCGAGACAAGAATGTATTGCAGAAGAAGGAAAAATTGAAAAACGGGTTGCATTAAAAAAAACCCTTTAATTGTTTTGTGCAAACGCGAAGGAAAATGATCTCAAAAATTAGTTTCGTTAATGAACTATCCAAGGAAAAAAAATATCGCGGTAAAAGAGGTTACTTTAAAATGAATTTGGCTTTTCGAAAAGATATCGGGATCCTCTAAATTCAATCTTTGTACAGATAATAATTTTAATCAAATGGAAGAATTTCTAAGCTTCTTTAAAATATTTAGATAAAAAGGATCAAGGTGCTCGAAGAAACACGTTCGCGAAAATTAATTTCAATCATAAAATAATAAATAAAAGAAGCGGAATTTAAAAAGTGTTATGGAATTCGACTCGAAAAATTAGTTTCGTTAAAATTCGTTCCAGAGCAATAATAAAACACCAAGGAAAAATAATATTGCCGTAAGAAAGTTACTTAAATTAAACCTGACGCTTTAAAGCAGTATCATAACTCTGCTATTCTACAATCGAGTAACCGAATTAACAACCTAATACATATCCATAATTGTATGAATTGTACCTAGCGCGAAGAATTTTTAAGAACGTTCGAAGTGGGAGAGAAATCGAAGACAAAGGACGAGAAAGACGGGCAGGAGTCGCGCGATCGCTCGAAGAGTATAATTCGAAAGAAAAAAAAGTTAAAGGCGGCGTTGAAAAATGCTCGCATATAGGCGGTCGTTAGACCGGCGATGTTTTATTCAAGGCGGCGTGTTAAATCGCAATAAATGCGGGCAATTCTGTTGGGCGAGTTTACACATTCCCAGGATACATAATGCATAGCGCATTCAACGCGTGGAATTCATAGCTCGCGACGATGAAATTGGGGTTACGCGATAAATACATCTCCCTACCGTCCCCGCGCACATCGTCTCATCGCATTCTGTTATTGTGTGTTTTTCCCATTTACGTTTTGCCAGCCAATTTTCGACTGTTTGACAAAGCGAAACGGCTGATTACCTGCAGCCCGATTTGCATCATCGTCAATTAATCGCACGCTGCTGTGTTTGCCGAACGAATTATCTTCGTCTCGTTTGCGACATTAACTTTATTTGCACGGAAAAATACCGTCCACGGTTTATTACTCGGCCCCGTCATAATCAATCGCCGCGTAGTTTGTTTACTGCTACACGAAATTTAACCCTTTCTATACGATCAAACATACCTACTATTATAAATACAGTAGGTAAATATTTGAAAAATTAGCTATAAACATTTTTTAAAATGTTTGGGTACGTACATATGTTATTGTGGATCATCATCTGGAAGATCTCCTTCTGTGTGTGTTTTCAGTAACATATCCATAACTTCACTCGCATCTGTGATCATTACCAATGGCAAATATTGCTCAAATTGTTTACCAAGAATTTTGCAAATTCGAGCCCATGCAGATATAAGATAACTAGTTACATATGTTATTTACAACACGAGATTATTCTCTTTTACATGTACAATAAGGAGCAAAAGTCTACATGTATTTCCAATTCTTTATTTTATTTTATTTTATTTTAATTTATTTTACTCTATTTCATTTTATTTTAATTTATTTTACTCTATTTTATTTTAATTTATTTTACTCTATTTTATTTTATTTTAATTTATTTTACTCTATTTTATTTTATTTTAATTTATTTTACTTTTAATTTTATTTAACTCTATTTTATCTTATTTTATTTTATCGTATGTAATTATTTGACTTAGTTTATTACATGTAATCTTGCACTCGTATGCAATTGTGAAAATTGAATAAATACGAAATCGCCATTTTGGGCGCAGTCAGAAAATTCAATAAATAACATTGTATATCAATAGTTTCTGTTATTTATTTCGTTATCATATTAACATTTGAATAGAAGACCCACATATATATATACATATTTTTTTATTTCGTCATAAAAGCTCGTAATATATATTTACTCGTAACTCACTTTTCAATAATCTTCGTACTTCTGCTGTTAATATAACTCGTACCTACACCTAGCTTTTGCTTAACTAATTTTATTTTACTTCGCGCGATTATTCGAGTAATCTCACACTCGTGTACAGTTGCGTGTCTTGGACCCCAGCCCGTAAATAAATTTAACAAACTATTCGGCGAGAAATTTCGGGTAATTGCTTGGACGACGCTTGGGGGACGCGAAGCGGCAATCAAAAATGGACATCGTTTCAAAACGCGTTAACAAATGTTCGACATTAGCAAACACTCGGGACAACGAGCGATGTAACGTGGACTGTTCTACAGGAATTCCTTCGAACTCGCCCCCGCGGGATCGATAATGAATTTCATTCGCGTCACCCGTTCCACGATAATTTATTTACCCGGCCGCTTTACGTCGGCAATGAAGTTGGTATGTTGAATCGATTGAAACCAAAGATCAATGTACCGTGCGCCGTGTTCGTAATTTATTTATTTGCCATCCCTGTGACGGGGGGGATAGCAATACACACGTACAAATCGCCCCCCCTCCCCACTTGCTAACGCGTATTAATTAAACTTAGAAATGCCCGGTCATTTTAATTATTATCGTTCTCGAATTATTCGCGTTCATTCGACGCCCGGCCATTGTTTGTAATTAGACTGCGGATTGTGGATTTTTACGCGGTTCTTGGAATTCTTATTTATTTATATACATATATATATATATATATATGTATATATATACACGTGCACCCGATGGGTTGAGGTGTTTAATTAACGCTATTGAAGTTGTATCATAATTAATACCTGTGTAATTATTATCCGTACGAATGTAATTATAATTACGTTGATTTGTAACCTTGCATTTATTTCGGTGTTGCGTTTCATTCAATTTTACGCAACAAGCATATATTATATTAGCACGTGTGAAATGTTGCTCGTTTCGAAGTAAAATAGCTGAATTTTAGTCGACTCTTTAAATCGATAAAACGAGTTTAATCGGAATCATTTTTACATGATCGTATGCAATTTTTTCCAGCAATTAACTGGTTACATTATTGTTATTGGAATGTCGATTTTCATTCGTTTATGGGGAATTTTAGTACGCAAAAATACACACAATGCTTGGAACATGTAAATGTGGAGAAAATATTCGAAATACGGTGGAAATGAAAATATTTTGGTGGTGAAACAATTGCGGTTGATTTTGTGGAAAATAATGCAAGTTCCAATGCAAACGTCACTCAACTGCATATGGATATAAATATTAAATGTCATGAATTTTACTGTGATTTACTTGAGACACAAAATAAATTCTTGTAATATTTCCTAATAGAAAATGGAAAAATAAGTAATCCACTTTCTCTCTTATAAATACAGTTTCAATCTAAAACGTATTATGCAGATATGAAAATAGGATAATGAATTCAGTTTATCGAATAATTTAGCCTCTTTTCTAATAGAAATTTATAACACTGAATACATTTAGTTTTATTCTGTTAAAAATAAATCATGAATTTGACTAAATAAGTGAATTATTTATTGGTACATCTGATACATTATTAATATAAGTAATAAAACATTTTGTTACGTTTTTAAGATACTGTAATTTCAATTACGTGTAACAATGGAAATAAATCAAGTTTTGTTAATAATCTGAAGACAGCAATGTTTTCTCTTCTCATATTCAACTAAATATAAAAAAAAATCTTCGTAAATAAAGGAGATGTTACCTAATATTGTGCTCTAAATTGGGAAGACTTTTAGGTTACGTAACTTCTAAAATAATTAAATGAATATAAAGTGTCAGTAATTGAGACACACCTACATTAAGCTCCAGCAAACGCATCGTTAATCAATTAGTTAGCCCTTACGCTACTATGGACGTATATATACGTCTTCAAGAATTGGATCAACATTTGTTAAAGGCATACGTACACTCACTGACAAAAGTTAAGAAACAAAGTAATCCCTTCCATATTTTTGTGTACTCTTTATTTCCTAAGGTATATAGATTAGAATTAAAAATAGGCTAACTTATTGTTTATTGGCATATGTAATGTTATTATTTTACTTTTTATGTTACTTTTTATTCTAAGCTATTTATTTCAAAAGATGAAGAATATACAGAACGTTGCAATTGATTCCTTTGTTTCTTAACTTTTGTTAGTAAGTATATCAGTGTATATTTTTCCTATAACAAGATATAATTTCTGACCTCATTCGTACGTCGATATTACGGTGCAATTCTGTTACGCAAAGTATCGGAATACTTATACCTGTATCATTTTTACATTAGTAAACGTTATCGTTACCTACTATTTAAATTTTGCCGATAACAAAAGCGTCATTTAATTACACACTTGTCGTTAATTACAAAGCTGCCATTATAATACCGAAAAATAAAAAAAAAAACAAAGAAGTAAATAGCAACCACGTTCGAAGCCCGAAATGTTTCCAACGTATACGATTCCAAATATCCATTATTTCTATTTTGGCGGGATTATTGGAAGAGTCTAGTTGGATGGTTGCGCAATTTTGTCGAGATATCAGCAATACAAAGGGACCGAACAACGAGCAACCACGCAAACGTAGCACTGCGATCGAACCGAGCTCGCGGAATTGCATTCGCTCGAATTACCGTCAAACGTTTCCCCAAGATTGCGGTTCCGCGAAGCAAATTTAAGGATCCGCAAAAATTCTGTAAAAATCGATACGCGATATAGGAAGGCTGGAAACCAGCGATGGCCTATAGTTGAATCTGAGAGTGCAGGGGCGGATGATTTGGCGCAGAAATGGTCGGGACATCTGTCGTGCACACCGCATCCTATGGCTTCGTTTTGCCGGAGTTTTCATAGGCAAACGAGGGTTGCATCGAGTCCCGCACACAGTCACATGGATGATAAACCCAATACCGAAACCATGAATTCAGCAATTCGGACAAAACTGCAGCGATCGGGGTTAAACGCTTTACAGGTAAACCACTTGCGATATCTCACCCAACCGCCTCCCCTCCCCCCCCCCCCTCCTTTATTCCTCTCTTCTTTTATCTGCAGCCAGATACGTGCAAATTGTTTCCTTTGTCGCGAACAATCGGACGCGATCATATCGTGCAACCAGTTTGCCGTGCGATGCGCACGGATTTCGTGTCAAGGTTTTTGGTTCGTTGCGGCGATTGACGATGCACGGGGAAAAATGATTTTCATTCTGTTCATTGAAGATCTCGGGTAGATATACCAATTACTGTTACTTTACGACTCGCAAATGAATAATTTGCAACGAAAAACAAATAGAATATCCGTGGATATATCACAGGTCTGACATATCGTACACTTTGCAACTAGTTTAATCGCTGCTTATCGCAGTGTAGGGTAGATGTACTAACTACTGTTACTCTAAAACTCACAAATGAATAATTTGCAACGAAAAATAAATAGTATAGCCGTAGATATATCACAGGTCTGACATATCGTACACTTTACTACTAGTTTAATCACTGCTTGTCGCAGTGTAGGGTAAATGTACCAATTATTGTTACTTTGAGCTAGGCAAATGAATAATTTGCAACGAAAAATAAATAGAATAGCCGTAGATATATCACAAGCCTAACATATCGTACACTTTACTACTAGTTTAATCACTGCTTATCGCAGTATAGGGTAGATGTACCAATTCCACCACTTTAAGGTTATCTTAATGTAACCTGATTTAACTGTTTTAGAAATTATTTAACCTAAAATTCGTTCCAGTTTGGAGCATAATATTGTTCAACGTCTGTTTTATTTACGAACAATTTTTTATACGTTGAATACATCGAATGAATTATTAATTAATTAAAAAATGTGCAACGAAGTCCAATGTCCTTAATACTGTCACTTGAAACGTTTTCATTTAAATAGAAACAATTTTTACGTATATTAGCAATTTAGTTTGCGTAACAGCTATAAGATATATAATAAACGTATCGCGTTTACTGAATTATGACACGTCCTATACTTTCTAATTACATTGGTCACGTTTTAACATTTAACAGCACCATTACCTCCTAATATTTTATATTTTATATATAATATTATTTATAGTCTGTTCTTTTCTATTCATATTGTAGTGGGTCACAGATTAACCGTTTCGCTACGGCAGTTGAAAATTGCAAACATTTTCAATGCATAAATGAGAGCACTTTTTATTAATATGGAAACGCTATGAGGATAAATATTTTAATACAATAATTGCAGTATAATATATACGAACGATAATAGAAATAATACTGATTGTAAATTATAAAAAAGTAAAGAACATTTTAACACTTTGAATACTTGTAGTATAATATATACGAATGACAATAGAAATAATACTGATTGTAAATTATAAAAAAGTAAAGAACATTTTAATACTCTGAATAATTGCAGTATTATACGAATGACAATAGAAATAATACTGATTGTAAATTATAAAAAAGTAAAGAACATTTTAACACTCTGAATACTTGTAGTATAATATATACGAATGACAATAGAAATAATACTGATTGTAAATTATAAAAAAGTAAAGAACATTTTAATACTCTGAATAATTGCAGTATTATACGAATGACAATAGAAATAATACTGATTGTAAATTATAAAAAAGTAAAGAACATTTTAACACTCTGAATACTTGTAGTATAATATATACGAATGACAATAGAAATAATACTGATTGTAAATTATAAAAAAGTAAAGAACATTTTAATACTCTGAATAATTGCAGTATTATACGAATGACAATAGAAATAATACTGATTGTAAATTATAAAAAAGTAAAGAACATTTTAACACTCTGAATAATTGTAGTATAATATACACAAACGACAATAGAAATAATACTAATTGTAAGTTATAAAAAAGGTATAAGTACATATTTAAGAAATGATGCTCCATTTATATCATTCGCAGCGAAAGGGTTAATAAAAGTATTCTATTATATTATAGAAAAGATTGTTCAATATTTGATGGCACGTATGTACGTCCTTTGTTGCGAAAGGGTTAATCGGACCCCTAAATATTTTAACCAGTAACCTGACTTTGGATATTTGATATACTTTCACACATTACACGTGCCTTGCGCCTCTTTTGCATATTTAAACTCCCCATAAATGCATAAAATTTCGCAGTCTACTCGGAGATCTATCGGGGATTACACGTGGGATTTCTTAGAGGCAAACAAGCCTCCTCTCCATTCTATCGCCCAAGGTAAACGAGTAAATTTAGACGGACCAACGACGCCGCCGAGTATCGATTCCAAATACGTTAAGAATTAATCCTAATGCAGTCGAAGTTACCGCGGATTAAGCACGATACACGAGGGCCGCGAGATGGAGGACTCGCCGTTCGCCTAACCGGGTGCTCAGGCACTTATAGTTCCGACATGATTTCGTGCGGTCGAGGTGAAATTCAGCGGCGAAGTATATGAACGAAAGGCCGACGTAAATCAAGAAGTGCTCGCCGCACACCTCTTATCATTTCCACGCTAGAATCCTCTGACCGAATTTTTCAGCGAAATTCGCGGCCCCTGTCTTAGAAATTTGCATCCCTATTATTCCAACCCTGCCGAGGTAAATTGAAAGTCTTGGAATTTTCTGAATTCCCGTCGAGGATTCTGCCCCGAAAGGAGGAATGTTCAATTTCGGATTTTCTTTGGATTCCTAAAAGATTCGGGTTGAAACCGCACAGAAGAAGTTGAATGGGTTTCTTTTGGGAAGTATTGGAATTCCTGTATTCTTGGTAATTTCTGCTTCAGAAGATACAAGATTCCGTAAGTTTCTTGGAGTTTCTTCTGGTTCGCGTAAAATCTCGTAAAATTCGAGTTGAAGAAGAAAATAATTTTAGTTCGTTCGATGAGTAATAGAAATTGTTTATTACGTATATCTGTTTATTACAGATACAGTTTTATCACGGATGTTCTTATTTATTAATATTAATAGCAGAAGGGGGTGAGTTTACCTTTATGTAACGCTTGAAAAAGTTTCACATTGAAAATAATGAGAACGACAGTGAATCTTCGTATAATTGGGACGGTGTAATTTTGTAAAATCTAAAATCTGCGAAAAGGCACAAGATGCACGCGATACGAGTGAAAATGTACAAAATATTCATGATTATACTTTGCAGATGAAACAATCCTCTATACCGATTTCATTCCCTTAATTCTGTTAACAAAAATATGAATTCGCTTAAAGATCCACAATCTAATAATAATTGAACTGCGAATGTTAAAATAAACTGACTCAACTACTATTAATAATAGCAGTATAATATAATTTATAATTAAACTCCAGATGTTAAAATAAACTGACTCAACTACTAGGGTAAATGTACCACCTACTGTTTGTATGATCTTTGCTATTAGATAAACGAAGTCAAGTGGCAGTTAAAGGAACTGTGTAGCTGTAGAGAGGGGATAGGATAAGAAAAAGAAAAGGATGTAGCGTTTCGTCCTGGGCCTGTTAGTGGACACATCAGTAAAGCTACCTAACAGGTCCTCCCTTAGACACTGGGATATTGGAACGAAGGTTAAAGGCGGTATATACATACAGTGTTGCCTTGGATAGTGGCCGAGGTTCGGGACCGAATCTGGCCAAAGTTGAAAGTAAATAGATCTTCCAGGAAATCCTGAGTTTCTCCTTGTTCACAGAGAGCGAGTGAGATAGAGATACACAGCTGGGCTCATCGACAATTCACGGTAGGTGTAAAAACATATGTACTTGGCCACCGGGACAGTTACGAAGCCAGTTCCAAGAATTGGTGGGGATACCGACCAACCAATATCCAAAGCTAAACCCCGGCCAATATCCAAGGCAGTACTGTAGACGAGGTAATTGTAGCGAGTGCTTTCGAGAAGGTCCTATTTCGTATGTCCCTCTAGTGGTGGGTGCAGGAGAGCCGCCACAAAACATTGACAATACGTGAATCATTTATCCTGTGGCGGCTCTCCTGCACCCACCACTAGAGGGACATACGAAATAGGACTTTCTCGAAAGTACTCGCTCCAACTACCTCGTCCATATATATATACCGCCTTTAACGTTCCTTCCAATATCCCAACGTCTAAGGCAGGGCCTGCTAGGTAGCCTTACCGATGAGTCCACTAGCAGGCCCAGGACGAAACGCAACACCCTTCCTTTTCCCTATCCTATCCCCTCTCTACAGCCACATATATTTATATATTTATACATTTATACTGTGGCGGCTCTCCTGCACCCACCACTAGAGGGACATACGAAATAGGACTTTCTCGAAAGTACTCGCTCCAACTACCTCGTCCATATATATACCGCCTTTAACCTTCCTTCCAATATCCCAACGTCTAAGGCAAGTCCTGCTAGGTAGCCTTACCGATGAGTCCACTAGCAGGCCCAGGACGAAACGCAACACCCTTCCTTTTTCCTAGCGTACCCCCTCTCTACAGCCACATATATTTATATATTTATACATTTATACTGTGGCGGCTCTCCTGCACCCACCACTAGAGGGACATACGAAATAGGCTTTCTCGAAAGTACTCGCTCCAACTACCTCGTCCATATATATACCGCCTTTAACCTTCCTTCCAATATCCCAACGTCTAAGGCAAGTCCTGCTAGGTAGCCTTACCGATGAGTCCACTAGCAGGCCCAGGTCGAAACGCAACACCCTTCCTTTTTCCTATCCTATCCCCTCTCTACAGCTCCACAATCCTATCGTCGGTCTGCGCGACCGCTAACAACGATTGCTTATTTCATTTCTATTCTATCCTACCGCACGAAACAAAGCGCACGCGATTCTATTAAAAAGGATTTCAATCAAGCGTTGAAAGAAATCTTCAAACGAGAACCACTCGTGGGGAGACACTCTCGTCTAGTCATCGCCGCGTTAATTTATAATATCGCGAAGAACGAACGCGGGAAGCTTCTCGGCGATATCGTTTCGATGGCTAACGAAGCATCCGTGCGTCTGGAGATCGAGACCGTACACTCGAGATTGCCCGAAGCTATTCATTATCATAATCAGCTCGCGCGCTGCGTTCGCCGATCCGATTCCCTGAGCGGCGTATGCGTTAATGGTCTCCGTTGGCACACGGAAGATTAACACGGAACCGGATGCGTCTGCTACAGGAAGGGGAGAGGTGCTTCGTAGCAGCCCACTTCTGTCATCCCCGGAATTGCTATCTCCCCAATTCGGCGCGAGGCGAATCGTAAAATTTTGTATACACGGTGTGTCTCTATCCCGCGTAGAAAGGGACGCGCGATGTTTTCACGGCGCCTCTGCTGCCGAGCAAAATGAGCTCTATGGTAAATATTGCCTCCTTGCGAAGCTTCCACTTCGAAATACTATGGAGGAGGAGGGGGAAAGTCTGTAGGAAGTACATGTATATTGACTTTCGTATAAAAATTCGAAATTTTAAGCTTCCGCGATCAGCGTTGCTTGCCGGGGAAAACTATAAGCTGGAGTATTCGTATAAAAGCGGAACTTGGGTCGCTTTGGGATCGTAAGTTTTCGTACGCTTGTGTTTGCTAAAGGCGAGTTTAGGTTTTACGCGTTGTACGTGTGCTACGGAGAATGATCGATTGATTCGTTTATAACGAGTGCGATGTAGATTAACGTTATTGTAAAAACACGAAAATTGCTAAATTCTAAGTTTTGATGGTTAATCCTAGCATTTGCTATAGTTCGTACGTTATTTTCAAGGATGTTCCAGTACCTATACGTTATCGATTGCGAATGGTTTAATCGAACAATCGAACAAAAGATCGTTAAATAATATATACCGCACCTAGCATAAAATTGTTGGGGAAAATATGCGTTCGAAGGTTCCCTGGTAAAGAAATAGCGTTTCGAAGGCCCGCATGAGGAAAGCAATTAGTCCAACGCGATGTATGGTCGCGCATATCTGGAAGAATACTAAAAAGGATCGTATAGAATAGAGCATCGCATGACGAAGGTAATTGGTTTCGCGTGAAACACCAACTCCCCCCATTGATATAATACTGCTTCTTTACGATGCAGAAAAAAATACGCACGAAACCGGGGCGTTATTGAAATTTAAATTGAGAATGATTGAATTACGATAAGACTGGATTTACGAGGGACAAATTGAAACGGGTTGCGAGTCGAGTTGAGACGTCGCTTTTGTTTCGAACGAATCAACACGATAGCATCTTGTGCGATCCACCGTATGCAAATAAATGAATCTTGCATCAAATTATTAATTTATTTATTTATTTATTTATTTATAAACGGACCAAAGCCCTTTTGCTTGTAATGTTTACAAAGAGGGGGAAAAAAAAAGAAAAACTGTACATAATATATCAAAGAAGGAACATACACAAAAACGCATGATACAAAAGGTATACCATTATCCGATAACTCTACGTACGTGTGTTTTAAACGCATGTAAAGACCCACTAAAAAAAATCAATACGATTATAGAGAGTGCCAGAGTCAGCAATAATACGATTAATTGGATTAATTAATCTATATAAAGATCTGGACTTACATATTTGTAATCCTGGTCTAGATCTCAATAATCGTTCAGGTGCGTAGAAATTAATTTGCATAAGGAGAGAGGGACAATCAATATGGTTGTTAATTAAATTAAAAATAAAGCTATGATCGGATATTCTTCTTCGTGCAGACAAAGTTTCCAGGTTGAGTGTGTTCAATATTGTAGAGTAATCATGATCATAGATTGACATTGGATTATTGAACTTATGAGAACAAAACCTGAGAAATTTATGCTGCAATCTCTCGATCATGATTTCGTGATTAAAGCTATTCGGAGACCATATAATTGAAGCATACTCTAATAATTAATGTTCCCTCGAGCAGCTAAGTATACTAAATATTTCTAAATAAATAAGTTATAAGTTTTCAAGTAAACAAAGGTACACACAAGTATTTGTTACTAATACACTTACCGACAAAAGTTATGAAACAAAGTAGTCACTTACGAATTTTTGTGTATCCTTTCGCTTCCAAGATTCATAGCTTAGAATTTGCAATAGCATAAAAATGTAACATTACATACATCAATAAGTAATAAGTTTATCTACTTTTAATTTAAATCCATGTATCTCAAAAAAGAAAGAAAAAATACATAAAGCTTCGCAAATACTTACCATGTTTCTTAACTTTTGTCAATAAGTGTATTATGTAAAGAAGTATGATACAAGTACGATAAAAGTATGATAAAAGCTTACGATATTTAAGCGGTGAAGCGAAGCAGCGTTAAAATTCTACTTGTCCATTTTCCTTTATAAAAAGTTGAATTTGCATAAAGATGCGCAGAATAATAAATAATGCGTCTAATAATAAATGAAACTCGTATTCGATCGATTTCACCGAGTCACTGTATCCAGAATTATTACCAGATCGTACAAAATATATGGTATTCGAATATTTCTAATACTTATCGGTAAAATTTGCTCGCTTCCGTTGCGCTCTCAGAATTTAATCACGAGTTCTCGTTGCGAAAGAGTTAAGGACGAAGCAGGGTATTAATTTCGGGACACCCCGTATAAGAATATGCGATAGCTTGAATAGAAATTGCTAAGAATGAAGTCATGAAAGTATTACGGAGCCCTTGCAAGCACTTTTCTAAATGGGAATCGGGGCTGTTCCACGCGAAATATGTAAATAAGTCCAGAATCGGGGAACGCGAGTATTAGTTTGGAAAAGGTGTTCGACCTTACGGGTTTCCCTGTTAGAAATAGCTGACCTAAACTACTACGTGGTCTTCCGATAGCAGATTCTCCGGAGGAACCTGATAGACTAACTCCTGGATTCGATTTCGATCGTAGAGGATAACTTGGATTTCGGGCTAGTCGATCTTGGAGAATTTGGCGAATGCAATTTGCCAGCAATTCCATTCCGCCAAGTACACTTTAAACTAATTAAAGGCTTCGCAACAAGAAACGCGCACAACTGTTTCGACGGTATTAACGAATTGTAGAGAATTGTGCGCCGCAAAATGGCGAACAAAAATGGCGTTAATAATTACTTTCGTTTAATCGTAACTATAATACGATAATTTGGATATCCGCGTTGCACTCGTCGAGGGATAGTTGATCCTGTACCTCGTCATGTGGGAACATCATCTATAACAACATTTCTCGGCTTCCAGTGGGCCAATTTCGATTATCCTTGGCTTAAATTAAAGTGGAAAGTCCCGAAAATATTATCATCCTACAGTCTTCTGCAACCAGCCTCTGCAGTTTATTTCTTATAAACAAATATATCGCTCCACGGTAGATTACTCGTGTCTGTCAATACCCGAAGAAAAATATTAATTTCTCAGCTCCTAGACGTCCGATTTCGATGACACATTTCAATTTAATTTGAACAAAATCCTAGACGTCGAAGGAAAAAAAGTGATCGATTTGGCGTGGAATAACCGTGTTGTCTTATTCTAGTCTAAATTATTAATATCGCATTTGACATTAAAATGGTAATACAGTGGAATAGTCTCCAGATGATTCTATATAAGTACGAGTAAGTCTATCCTATACTTCGTCAACGATGCTACCTATGTGTTTAGGCCTGCCATAGAATTAGATTGTATTATTAGTATTCAACTAGAAATAAGACTGTCGTCCCGCAGCCCCCCCCCCCCCCTTTTTTACAACCCTCGTTGCCGGGACATCTGCACTTCCGTGGCGGCCATAAACTCATGAAGCCATAAAAACTCCGCGACTTTCACTTTAATTTTCTATCTATTTTCCACATTAGTCTTTCGAGTTTTTGCATTTCTAATTTCTAGCCCGTTACTACCAGCCTGTTTTATTACGGTCAAGGAGCTTCCCGACTTTGTTGCCTGCCACGGTCAAGGGTCTAAACGCGATGATTCACTCCTAGCGGTGTTCTTCGGGAATGGAAGAACCTATTTTTCTACAGGGCATTGATTTCCCCTCAAAATCCCTTCTTCAATGCAAATTATTTAGCCAATCAGCGCGTTTTCACCCCCGTCAAGACTGCCTCTGCGGAGGTGATCTTATACATGATTTTAGACACAACAAACAGAATCGCAATAGACTTGTACACGAAACCGCCAATAGATCGTAGCAAAACACATAGTATCAAATATATAGTGATCAAAATAGATCACGAGTTAGTTTCTTTTCCTATCCTTCGTGCATGAAGGAAGGTGGTCCTTCGAGAAACCCATTGTAGGCACATACGTGCAAAACGCCTACCACGCTCGACGCTGTCAAAGCATCACGAGCATTTAACACTATGCAAAGATGACTTAATATTTTCCAGTAACCGCATTCGTCATCATATTTACCAGTAATCGTGGTTGCTTCCACCATTAATCCAGATCCATCAACAATGCTTCTTCCGCTCTTCCGTAATTCCCCTTTTGTTCAACGATCAAGGATTAACAAGGGGAACGAGCAAACAGGCGTCCTCAGCCGCGAAAGGATTAAGATTTCTGTTGGTTGGTTCGCACGGTGCGCGAATTGCAAACGTTTCGCGGTATTCAGCGGCGTTTCGTGAAAAGCCAGACGACCAGCGGCCGGAATATTACGTTAATTAGTTAATTCAGCCATTGGTGGGCGCGCGAGGAGAAAAGTGCGCCGACGATCTCGCGAACCCAACCCCTTTTGCTCCCGCAATCTGGTTACTCGAAGTTGAATAAATTTTGCGCCGCGACACCGACCTCCCCCATCTCGTCCCTTTTTCGTTCGCCCGCGCGTTCGACGCGTACTTCGCGCCGAATTACGCGCGGTAAACGAGGCCACGTACTGTCGCCTACCCAAACCCTGCCATCGTAAGCTATTTCGTCTAAAATACCGAGTAAACCCTAAAATGTTCTACGTGGAAAAAAATCTAACGTTGAATTCTGAGTGCAATGAATGTAATAAAATAAAGCAACAATTAACGATCTTTATCATACTTTTATATATAAACGGATAAAAGACCGCGTGTCGATTAAGAGAGCGAGAACAACGACTGTTCTATTATTAAAGAGAAAGTTATGGTACCGAAGAGAAGGTTTTTATTGTAACAGTTAAGTTAAGAATATGTATAAGGAAAGATCATTTTTTGTTAGGTTCTATAAGCTATCGTAGAATGTACGAAGAATGGTAGTATAACTATTGGGATATGGGGTTAATTTAAATTAGAACTCGATATATATTTCCTTGATCTATGATTTTATTTTCGCAACGAGGAAGGACGTCTTGACGTTACAAGCATCGAACTAAAAGTGAGGGCTTTTCCAAAGCACGTAGAAAATCTGGCGCCAACTCCAGAAAGAAAACCAACGGCCTGGGTCTGTAATATGTTTGTCACACGGGCCCTTTAGCCACTTATACGACCAGAGGCCCATGACTCTGGTAACAGAGTTAAGGCTTTCCTTTATTATAGACCCAGTGTCTCTCAACACAAAATTTATTTTTGCTTTTAATTAAAATGATAATCCGACAATAACGATTTATTGAATTATTATTGTTAAACAAACCGGTATCTCGAATTCGCTGCCATTTCTCTATTCCGGTTATCTTATGTACAAAATAATGCGATCGAACCGCGGAAAAATTCCGTTTCATTTTTATTACACGCACGTAAAAAACCGCCGAACTTACAACCGCGACGGCAATTTTTTACAAACGCGTTCATTAAAAATGTGCATCGCGAATTGGATCGTGGGATCGCGGCTTCTGGCAATACGCAAATAGAATGTAAATAAAACGTCGCCGATTAAATACGCGCGTTCGTTAAATTACGAATGGCTTGTAGCGACGGTCATGGGGGTTGGCCTCGTATATTTCCCAATCGGATTTTCTCTACGCATAGAGATACGCGAATGAAAATATTCTCCTCTCTCTTACTCTCTCTCTATCTCTCTCCGCGTTCAAAAATCCAGCGGCTGGTAATTTTTTTAAATATTCCCGCCACCGACGCCGTCGCCAGTTTGCGTTATCGATTAAGGGGGTCGCGAAATAAATCGGAAACGCGGCGAACGGACGCGAATAAATCCCCTTTTAACGCGCCATGTACCCGGCACGATTTTAAATCTCGCGCGCACGCGAAGGAAAACCGACCCCGGGGAATTTATTATGCGCGGAATGAAGCATGAAACGCGAGGATGGGAATCATAAAGGTTCGAAGCGTAACGGCCGTATCACGTGGAATGAATTATTCGAACGGAACAAACGCTATGCGACACGCGTCCTCTCTCTTCCGTTTCGATTTTTCACCGTCACGTTTCTTTGGGACTTTTCATATTTAAACCATTCGCTGACAGGCAAATTTTTAGTGTCTTGCCGTGGCTGCCAACACTTTATTTTAAAGGAAACGTAGAATTTCGCAAAATCTAATGATATTTAGTTGCAGATATAGTCAAGTAGTATAGTACAGTACAGTATAGTATATAGTACAGTATAGTATATAGTACAGTATAGCATATAGTACAGTATAGTATATAGAACAGTATAGTACAGTATAGTTTAAGATATGGTATAGTTTTATTGCAGTGAGTATAGTATAGTATATAGTACAGTAAAGTATATAGTACAGTATAGTATATAGTACAGTATAGTATATAGTACAGTATAGCATATAGTACAGTGTAGTATATAGTACAGTACAGTATATAGTACAGTATAGTTTAGCATATGATATAGTTTTATTACAGTGCGTATAGTATAGTATATAGTACAGTAAAGTATATAGTACAGTATAGTATATAGTACAGTATAGTATATAGTACAGTATAGAATATAGTACAGTACAGTATATAGTACAGTATAGTTTAGCATATGGTATAGTTTTATTGCAGTGAGTATAGTATAGTATATAGTACAGTAAAGTATATAGTACAGTATAGTATGTAGCACAGTATAGTATATAGTACAGTATAGCATATAGTACAGTATAGTATATAGTACAGTACAGTATATAGTACAGTATAGTTTAGCATATGGTATAGTTTTATTGCAGTGACCAATTGCAATCGATCGAAACTTGTAGCACAAACCACGAGATATCTCGTAGTTGGCGGTGAATGGGTTAATCCATCAACGAAGCATAGGATAGACTACCCATTCGTGTATGGAATCATTGGGTGTCGCATACAACGTTACTAGACTAAAATAAACACAAACAACGTTCTTAAAACGATAGGAGTAATCGTCTACCATCAATACAACGATGAAGAAAAGAAAATGGAAATAAGTGAATATGCAAATAAGATACAATCGAACAGAATTAAATATACGATATAGTATATAACTTCTAAGTCATACACAGCGTTATATAGATTTACTTTATAGATAATAGCGGCCGGATTGAACGTGATTCTTAAAAATCACCGCTTCCAATCGCGGACCCGTTCACCGATTTATTTAACAGCGCGCGATGCGCCAAAAGAATTGAAATGTGCAGAACGATGAAGCAACGGGAAGTGGAAAAGAGCGCCCCGAAAAGCTGGAATCATGGGTGGCAATCAGGCATCGAAACGCGTCGCTTGAATCCCGACGAATAAACGGGCAGCGTGTCAGCTGGAAAAATAATACTAATTGGAGGGAGGGAAAATGCACAATGGCTGTCTAATGAATTTCCGGTTGCGAGTGTACACGCGTAGGCAAGTTTGCTGATTATTGGAATTTTCCATGCTCCGGTGTTAGCGCAGACACACCGAAAGCCAAGGGTGGAAAATGAAGGGGGTAGGGGGTAGGGGAGAGAAGAAAGAAGGGTGGAACACACACACACACAGAGCAACTCGACCGTCTCTGGTGGTTGGCTGGTCGCGAAAAAGGAAAAGTACGAAAGAGAATATTGCTGCGCCACCATCCGGTCTTTGCATCATTAGAGGATGCTCCGCTTGTACGATAGCATGTCACCGTTGCTCGCCGCATAATGTGTACCTTCTGCGTGGAGTTTTATCTTTCGACGTGCACCGTCCGCGTTTAATGAAGTCACGCGGCGCAGTTCAAACATTCAAAGTGGAAAATCGGTCTCGCCCGCGATCTCTGCTCGTTAACGTCCTTCCACTCCTTCTTTCTCTGCTGTTTCTTGTTTTTTTTTTTTCCTTTTTCTTCGTTCTTTTTCTCTCCCCCGCCGCGACACTTCTATTTCTCCCTCTGCTGCTCTGCTGGTTTTTATTGTACTCCTCGCGAGGGATTTACTCGATACCAGCCTTTTTACTTTGGATTACAGGGTCGATTCGATTGATCCGTTTAGGGGCGTTCGGAATTTATTATAAATTGTTCAATTTGACTAATAATAGAGATATAGATTGAGTAAGCTTTATACAGGGTTAAGTACAGTTTGAAATAGTTTGTGACAAAATAGTATTTCAATAATACACAACAGTAAAATATTTCTATAAGCAAATCCTACTATTTATTGAGTACTCAAATCATGAGGTAATGCCTGCTATTTCATATTTAAACTCTGATTCAAATATAGGGAATAGATTGATCCATTTAGGGGTGTTCGAAATTTATTATAAATTATTCAATTTGGCTACTAATACAGAAATAGTTTGAGTAGGCTGAATACATGGTTAAGTACAATTTGAAATAGTTTGTGACAAAATAGTATTTCAATAATACACAACAGTAAAATATTTTTAGAAGCAAATCCTACTATTTATTGAGTACTCAAATCATGAGGCAATACCTGCTACTTTATATTTAAACTCTGATTCAAATATAGGGAATAGATTGATCCATTTAGGGGTGTTCGAAATTTATTATAAATTATTCAATTTGGCTACTAATACAGAAATAGTTTGAGTAGGCTGAATACATGGTTAAGTACAATTTGAAATAGTTTGTGACAAAATAGTATTTCAATAATACCCAACAGTAAAATATTTCTATAAGCAAATTCTACTATTTATTGTGTACTCAAATCATGAGGCAATACCTGCTATTTCATATTTAAACTCTGATTCAAATATAGGGAATAGATTGATCCATTTAGGGGTTGTTTACGAATATAGCGATAACTTATTTAATTTGGCCAATAATACAGGACAGTACACTTCAAATAAACTAGCTATAGTTATTTTTCTTTAGTAAATTAACAAGTGAAAATATAGGTAACACAAAAATTTGATGTGGATTTTAAATGATAGCAAAGAATTATTAATATCAATACGATCGAACCATTTAGTGGTGTTTCACAGATATAGGCATAACTTATTTAATTTGGTCAATAATACAGAATGGTAAACTTTAAATAAGCTAGCTACAATTATTTTTGTTAAATAAATTAACAAGTGATGATATAGGTAAGGCAAAAATTTCATATGGAATTTAAATGATAGCAAAGAATTATTAATATCAATACGATCGAACCATTTAGTGGTGTTTCACAGATATAGGCATAACTTAATTAATTTGGCCAATAATACAGAACGAAACACTTCAAATAAGCTAGCTATAATTATTTTTCTTTAGTAAATTAACAAGTGAAAATATAGGTAACACAAAAATTTCATATGGAATTTAAATGATAGCAAAGAATTATTAATATCAATACGATCGAACCATTTAGTGGTGTTTCACAGATATAGGCATAACTTAATTAATTTGGCCAATAATACAGAACGAAACACTTCAAATAAGCTAGCTATAATTATTTTTCTTTAGTAAATTAACAAGTGATGATATAAGTAACACAAAAATTTCATATGGAATTTAAATGATAGCAAAGAATTATTAATATCAATACGATTGAACCATTTAGGGGTGGTTTACGAATATAGCGATAACTTATTTAATTTGGCCAATAATACAGGGTGGAACAGTTTGAATAAGCTAGCTATAATTATCGTCGTTGATAGATGAATGATTAACGAAATAATAAAAATTTGATATTCAGTTCAAATAATATCATATGTGATTGTGGTTTATTTAGGTGTGGTTTGAGTAAAGCATTCTACTATACGTATAACTAATTCGATTTTACTATTAATAGTGGTTGATCCATTTAAAATAGGTTAAATATAACTATTTTTCCTTAATTCACGGATGATCGATGATATAAAAAAAAATGTGATATACAATTTAAACGGTAATAAAATATGTGGTACAGCTGAATGATTGATGTGTATTTAAAAAGGAATAATGATTTAAAGTATCATTATACTTGTACCAACAACACTTTATTTTATACTTGCATTCGCCATAATTAAAATCCCCCTAACCAAGATTAATTGCTCTTTATCAATTCTGCGCGCAAAGAAGATTCTGATTAAGGAATTATCTTCTGGTTAACGGGTTAAATCTCATTATACTTCATTACGCTTCATTACACTTCAACTGTACTTTACTCTGAATAATCTCAAATTGCAAATTAATCATTTACATCGTCGAAACGTTCTGCAATTCCTCGTTCTCTGTAATGCAAACACCAATAAAGAAATACTATTGATTACGTACTAGTACGTGGAAAGTTGAGCTGGACTTTTTGGCTGCGAATTAGACTTCGAATTTGTATGCATTTATGACAAAAATACAGGCTGCATATAGCACGCAAAAATATATAAAATATTCAAAGCGAAGCACACGTTGTTACATTTAAAGTGTGTTACACAAATGTTTACCGAAGCTCCATTTATTTAATCGTGTTAATAAAAATATATTTCCATAAAAATCCGCAGTGTATCAGTGATGTACTTTTACGTTCAAAATTATTTATATCGTTTCACTGATTTTTCTCATCGATATGTATCGCTAAAGAATAAAGCAATGAGACATTCGAGAGAAGCAGAATAACAACCTGCGTACTTTTATTCGTTTTCATCCACTGTTTAGAAATTGAGTGAAGTTACGCGACAAAACCACGGTTGCGAATGGGTTAAAAGAAATACAATCGAAAATATTGTTCTTCAGCGTATACGATCATTTATTTCTCGCGTATCGATGTTTAAGGCCGTGTTACTTTTAAAGCACTCCGCGTAGACTGACAGAGGATTCTGTGTTTTGTAAAAGCGGCACGATAAACGTCGGATGTCGTTATAATGCGACACACTCGGTTATCAGCGCGCACTACCGCGACGCGATATTTACACAACGCGTCGCGTCGTGCTGCTTTTTACGCGTCCAATAAATGTTGCATTGTACCTGGTATTAATCAGAACGCCGATCAAACTGCAATAAACGCGTAGAAATAAAAGGGCGGGGACGCAAATATTTCTATAATGCAAACTCAATAAATTCTATCATTCGCAATCGTTTCAATACAACGCGAGTAATACTTTACGCGCCGAAACGATCGCCGATTTAATGAAAAATTAATATTGTCCCTTCGAGAGGAAATTTAAGCGTGAAAAATTCTCTTACCCACATATATCCGAAGCTTGAATATTTAGACGGTTGAATATATATTGAAAAATAATTCTAATGCTTAGAATAGATTCGGTACTTTGAAGATTTGGGAATTTAATCGATTTGAAAATTAAAGGAATTAGGGTTCCGAAATATATACGATATAATCTAATATAAAATAATATAATAAATATAATGAAATATATATATTTATATATATATATAAATTATAAAATGTATAATGTAAAATGTAATTTAATAAGAAAGAAAATTCGAATTCTTTGTGGACATAGAGTTTGAAAAATTCGCAGATTCGAGAATTCTGAATAAATTTAATAATCCTAAAGCATGAAAATTGGAAACTTTAGGAAATTTATCGTTTTAAAAATGTAGAGACTCTAAAATATAGACCACTGAATATATCGTGAAATTGTAGAGCTTAAATTTCGAAGCGTTGTGAATTCAGAACGTTAAAAAGTCACAAATTAGCATATTTAAAATTCCTAATGTATGAAAAAATTCAAAAGCTTAGAAATTCGAATCTTTGTCAATTTAACTCTTTAAAAATTCCCAACTCCCAACAATTCGCAGTTCTAAAGCACATTAAAAATTCGAAAACCTGCTAATTAATTATTATCATTATTATTACTGGATACACGTAAAAAAAACCCTTTGCAATGTACATAAATTAGTCGTTTCGTTAGATAATTTAAAAACTTACGAGTTAAACATCGTGTATTCGCCTTTATTCTATTATTCGCGAACGTCAAATTTGTTCTAATAAACATTGTCGAATTTCCGTGGAAAATTTCGCGAAAAGCACAGGAAGAGCAAATAAACTAAGTTTCTGTTTTTATTCAGCAACGTTTGGGAAAGCAGCTCGTTCGTAGGGAATAAATACTGTTCCCGTGGAAATATTACGCTTCTCGAGTCTCTCTCTCTCTCTCTCTCTCTCTCTTTGTGCCGTCCGAATAATCACGAAACGCGGCTGCAAATAGCGCAACGACGCTCTTTCCAGGTTTGTTTGTTAGTCGCTTTTCTATGGGGTGGGCGCGACATTTACATTCGAGGCAGAACGAGTTATTGCGTTCGCCGTGGAGGCGAGATTTATAGTTGACGCGTTGCTTAGAGCTGTTTTTCCTTTTTTTTTCTTTTTTACCCCTCTGCCTCTCGCGGCTTTGAAAACCGACAGAGCAGCCAGTTTTGCTCGATTTTCGATCGAAGGGGGACAAATAGAAATGCAGTTACCGCGCGCCTCGTGGCCGAGGCAAATCGAATGCAAGTCGAAGAAATCGACCGTTCCACTGGGGCTAACGTCTATTTCCATTGTCTCGCTGACGTTTATTGTTTAATAAATTTTAGGCAAATTTATGGATTTCATTGTTCGGCCGCGGAAAAAACGAGCCCGCGTTACGAGGCGAAAGAATCGCATTGTAAGAGGCATTTTATTGCACGTTTTTTCCCCCCCCTTGCTTTCGCGCACAGTGTGTTGTTCGTTAAGCAACGAAATTTATTTTATAAAACAGATGCGAGGGGAGTGGAATTACTGCGAATTCCGATGTATCGGGGGGAAAAAAAAAAGAAAATACATTTTACGTTACTATTCAACCAAAGAAGGAGATTCTATTCTAAATTGTTGTAAAATCAGTTTATTATACAATACATTAACGTATTAAATAACAAAGGATTCGCGTATACAGTCTATAATGAAATAAGAATAAGTAAAAGAGCTATAGGAAACTTTCAACTTTCTGCCTTGCACGCAACGACAGTGACAAGTGTGTCTTTCGACTCTCGGGTATTAACTAACCTCAAGGGAGAAAAACCAAAACCTTGTGCGCACCACGGATAACCCCTCCACAAGGCACGGCTTAAGATGCCTGAAAGATGAGAACTATAGGCCGTCGATGCTTGACACATCTGACATCATCGTTGCATTCCAACATAAATTAATGGCAATTAAGAAATTAAATATGTCTTCAAGGATATTCGTAAGTGAAAATTATTTTATTCTGTCATCAAATCAATGGAAAGATTCTTCTCTAAATTAAAGACAATTAAAGAAGCGAACAATTAAATTGTTGTGAAGCATGTGCAATAATTAAAATGATTTTATTCGACCATTTAGAATAGAAGAAGAAGAATTTTTCTTTAATTAAAAGTCAATGAAATATTCTTCGAACAACTCCAAAAAGGTAAAATCATTATATTTTATTATGCAACAAGAAAACGGTTATTATTTCAATTGAAGCCAATTAAAATCCTGTTTAAACACTTTCAAAAACCAACATAGTTTTATTTTAACCATTCAACCACAGGAAACGATTAACCTTCTAATGAAATTCTCTAAATGAAAGCCAATCGAAATCATCTTCAAACATATCCAAAAGCTAACATTAGTTTTACTCTAACCATTTAACCAGTGCAAACATTTTTTTCTCCAATAAAAGGTACCACGTAAAAATCAATCAAAACCCTTTTTAAGCCTCTCAAAAACCCCAAATCACTTTACTGTACCGCTAAAGCAAAGAAAGTAATTCCGCTCCAAATAGAAAGCAATCAAAATCCTTTTCAGGCAACCCCAAAACCACAAACACTTTATTTTACCATTCGATCAAAGAAAATCAACGTTTCCTAAATAAAAGTGCACAAAAATCTCTTCATTCTGCCACTGCACTAAAAACAAAAAAATAAAAATCAACTAAAACCACTTTACTCTACCATTAAACCAAAGAAATTGACACTTCCCCGAATAATAATCACTTTACTCTATCGTTAAACCAAACGAAATAATATTTCTGCAAATAAAAATCAACTAAAATTATTTTAATCAATCATTAAGCTATAGAAAATGATTCTCCAAGTAAAAATGAATTAATTAAAATCCACTTTATTCATCTCCAGAAACTCATCCGAATTTTATTCAACTATTAAACCACCAAAAATATTCTCCCCTAATAAAACCTAAAATTATTTTAATCTACCGTTAAACTATAGAAAATAACTTTACAAATAAAAATGAATTAAAATCTTCTTTAACTCTTTAACTCACTAACCTAACCCGAACCTAACCCATTTTATTCAACTATTAAACCACCGAAAACATTCTCCCCTAATAAAACTTAAAATTATTTTAATCTACAATAAAACTATAGAAAATAACTGTCCAAATGAAAATGAATCAAAATCCTCTTTAACTCACCAACCTAACCCGAACCTAACCCACTTTAATCAACTATTAAACCACCAAAAACATTCTCCCATAATAAAACCTAAAATTATTTTAATCTACAATAAAACTATAGAAAATAACTGTCCAAATAAAAATGAATCAAAATCCTCTTTAACTCAGCCCATTTTATTCACCTCTTAAACCACCACGAATAAACCAAAAATTATTGTAATGTAGGAAGAAGGAAATATAGATATATCGGTAAGTGCTCGTGTTCGCGGTTTGGCCGGGCCGATGACACGGCCGAAACAATGGGGGCAACGTACGCGAGTATAAACAGGCGATATAAGAAAAATGTTTTCGACGATCATGTGAAACGTGCGAGTTCGGCAAAGGCTAATGCCCGAAATGCCGAAACAAAGGCCGGTGCGTTGAACCGCGTTCTTGTCAACAACGGTCCAAGGCGCGGATCGTTAAAAGGGCAAGAATAACGGTTTAGAGTCAGTCGAGAAGTAATTGTCACAGGCGAAAGAGACGTAGAGAACAATTGTCGTAGACGAAAGATCGGAGACGAAAAGGCGCATAGTCGTACCATTCGATATATATAGTCGCGTAGAGTTAATCATAGATTAGGCGTAACCTTAGATGTAACTTTAGTATAACCTTTAATATAGTGATAATTTAAAATCGAAAAGGGCCCGCGATTCATATTTCCACCCCCCCTTTCTCCTGATCCTACAGTAATCTACACTAAAGGTTATAGAAAATAACTCTCCGACTAAAAACAAATGAAAATCCTCTTTAAGCATTTCGAAAAACCCACCCCAATTTTATTCCTTCCAAACTAAACCACCAAAAACCATTCCCCCAAAGTAAACCCAAACCAAAATATTCATTTAACTATCCCCTAAACTTGCCCGCATCCCGTAATCTCTTTATGCTGTCGCTTAAAATAAAAAAAAAAACGGCGTGGTTGAAAGGAGCCCGGGAGCAAGTTCAACGTCCACCCGGCAACCGGAAGTCGGCAAAGAAACAAGCACGCGCGACAGGTAGTATCACGCCTGCGCCGTGTTCTAAGATAAATTGCAGTTTTAGTAAGGTCCACGTACGCCCGTTAATGTATTCGGAGTCACTAAAAGGAAAGTTTATGGAATTAAAGAAGTTGTTCCAAGGTAAAAGGCAGAGGGGGGGAGGGGTTGAAATAGGTAGGAGGGAAGGATTAAGCCGGCAAGCGGCAAACGTTACCGGGCCGATCCGAAAGTTTCTGCTTTTATTCACGATTAGCGAAGTCACCTTTGGCGAAAGGGTGACTGGGAAACACGCTTAAGCCCCCTTCGCGAACTTCCGTAATCGTTTGAGCGAACGAAACCGAGCTACTACTCACCGCCCCTTTCTCTATATTTCACGCTCACTCGCGCCTTCTTCCAACGCTTCACTCGGCCCTGGCGACACGCGAACGATCGTTTAAAGATTTCTTATCTTAATTACGAGGCGCCCCCGAAACGACCGTGTAATTTACTTATCCGGCAACGCTCGCGAGAGGGGGGGGGGGGGTGCTTTATGACTTAATTGGAGGTTCCTTTTCGCGTTTACTCCGGGTAACAGCTTATATTTTAAGCAACGGAGTTTCGGCGTTTTTTTTAGTGCCGTAGCTTTTGGTGGTTCTTTAACCCTTTCGCTGCGACAGTTTGAAATTAGAAACGTTTTCGATTCGTAGAAGAGGCGAATTTTTGTTGATCTATTTGTTAACGTAGTAAATATTTAAACGGTCAATATCATAAATTACAGTGCGATGTGTACGAGTTGAAATAATATTCACTGTGATGTAGAATTCAGCAAATGAATGGCCAATTTTTGGAGTGCGTGTATACACTTGCCGACAAAGGTTAAGAAACGAAGTAATCATTTCCATATTTTTGTGTACCCTTTATTTTCCGATGTATGTATAGATTAGAATTAAAAATAGGATAACTTACCGTTTATTGGCGTACGTAACGTTACCTTTATTATGCTATCTTTTAATTCTAAGCTATTTATCTCAAAAGATGAAGAATACACAGAACGTTGCGAATGTTTCTTAACTTTGTTTCTCGACTTTTGTCAGCAAGTGTATACGAAAGTAGTAAGATGAACGAAATAAAAATCCTTCGCTTTCATTGCAATCCAAAAGGAGATGCGAATATAGGAAGCCTCTTATCCGTAGCCTAATTTTGGTAACGAGTAGTTAGGCGATGCAACCTCGCCTTTGTTTTCGTAATTAGAGCGTTATTAGCAGCTAAACAGCTTGTTTCCCATTCTTGATTACAAGGTTCCAGCGAGTGAATTCGCGGTAACCGCGAAATCGACTGCGCGTAATAATGTAAATAGCACGTGAAGCCTCGGATGGTTGATTGACTCGCGTGATTGGAGTGGCTTGTACGACGCTTCGGCGGAGTTAAAGCAAAGCTAAGGCGAAATTGCGAGGCAGCGCGAGAAGATAATTAGCAAGAACGCTGCCAGAACATGGGATCAACTAGAGGAAAATCGAGATTTTCCCGTTAAGATAGATCGACTGATACAGCAGGCAGCCTCCATTTACCGGAAACCTTCTAACCACGTATAACAAGCTCGAATCAATTCCAACATCTACAACTTCCTATCGGTTCTAAGATCCGCGAGTTTAAATCAATTCCGTCATCCACGAGTTGAAATCAATTCCGTCATCCACAAGTTTAAATCAATTCCGTCGTCTACAAGTTCGAAGCAATCCTCATTTAATTCAATCCGTTCGAAGCGAAGAAATGTAAGTCTGAATCAATTCTATCGTCTACTAGATTGAAGCAAGTCAAAGATCTACTAGATTCGATTAATTTAATGATTTACGCGTTTGAATCAGTTCGAAGAACTTGGAGTTTGATTCAATTCTATTATCCGTTGAATTGAAGCGATTTGGAAATCTCCAATTTTTAATCGATTCGAAGAACTAAGGGTTCGAATCAATTCTGTCGTCCACTGGATTGAAACGATCTGAAGAGCTACAAGATTGAATCAATTTTATAATCTACTAGATTGAATCAATTAAAAGATCTACAAGTCTGCGTTCGTACATCAATTCAATGATGTACGAACTTCAATTTATTCTAACATATGCAAGATTCAATTAATTCTATTGTGGAGCTGTCTAAACGCTAAACACTACTGTCGCGAATATCGAAGTCCGCCCGAGTTTTGCCGGATTGTCCCTTAAATAATCCTAGTTCTATCGTTTTGTCACTGGCCAAGCGGGCCCACGCTGTCGTAGGGCCTGCAGCGGTCAAAACATCTGACTCACGCTATGACCAAGAGGGCAAAGTCATAGTTGAGTCAGTGTGGAGAGTGATGCAGCATAACAGTACTCTTCGCACGTTTACGTGTTTAGAATTGATATTTGCGTATCGATACGTTTGCGAACGATTCCAGATGTATCGGAACAATTAACCCTTTGCGGACGAGAAGTAATGGCACTTGTGAGAGTACTTTAAGCTTTGAATTCCACTGTGGGGCTGTAGAGAGGGGATATGTTAGGAAAAGGAAGGGTGTTGCGTTTCGTCCTGGGCCTGCTAGTGGACTCATCAGTAAGGCTACCTAGCAGGCCCTGCCTTAGACGTTGGGATATTGGAAGGAAGGTTAAAGGCGGTATATATATGGACGAGGTAGTTGGAGCGAGTACTTTCGAGAAAGCCTATTTCGTATGTCCCTCTAGTGGTGGATGCAGGAGAGCCGCCACACTATAATATATGAAATTCGACCAATTCTATTATCCACCAGTTTGAACCAAGTTCAACATCCACAAGTTCGAACCAATCTTAATACTCTTAAATTCGAATTAATCCTGATGTTCTTAAATTTGTTTCAACCGCAAAATACCCGAATGAGCATCGATTCCTGTTAAGGGTTATGCTTTGATGGAAGCAGGTTCTTCTTCTTTTGGTTTTTTAAACAAAAAGACACGGGTTTAGGAAAAAGATAACTGATATATATATATATATATATTTGATTGTATGTGCAAAATGTAATATACCAGGACTTTCTATGTCCTGTCCGCAGCGACTCTTTACGTCGAACTGTCGATAAAACGACAGCCTTCGATACTTATAGTTTTACAAACAATGGTCAACCTTTTCAGGTACGCTTGACCTTCGACAAGACGAGACGCTGCGACTCCGAAGTCTTGGGTTTTTCCCGATTACTTTATTACGCCTGTAGAAGCGACACTCTAATATTTTTGAATAGGGAGTTTTTCTAAAGAAGAGCTGTTTTACTTCGACAATTCCAAAATATCATATCGTGCTGTTGGCCCTCTATTAAATAAATAACAAAATGTGCAAGTTTCAATCGATCCTACAATGCAGAATTTTCAATCAATTCCATCATGCACGTACAACTTTCAATTAATCCTATAATATACAAATTTCGCTGCCTATTAAAAATAATTGAAACGGATTAAAATCCGCTACAAATTATTGGCAAATACCTAGTAAAAGAAGCTACGTAAAACTTTCGATCAATCCTAATACATATATACAAACTTTCACCCTATTGAGACTGATTAAAATATATTAGAAATCACTATTAAATAATTCCAAATACCTAGCAAAAAAAATCTCTACACCATACCACAAGTAACCCCAATAATTCCAATATCTTTTCACAAGGAAAAGTCAAGAATTCAACAAGACGGGTAACAGAATCGAAAGAAGAAGAAGAAGACCCAAGAAGAAGATTGATAAAAATAGAGAAAGAAGCCAAGCATCATTGTAAGCACTTATTGGTACGCTGGACGAAGAAACCATTCGAGATTCGAGATCGCGAAGCGAAATCGATACACACACACATACACACACCCACGCAAAGGGAAGCCAGCGTCGTTACGCTCGCGTTGACATTTTAATGGGGCTACCGGTGGAGAAATTTTGCTAAAGGCTTCTTGTCAGCCTTTACAGGACCGCGCGGAGTTGGTTGTTCTTTGTGGCTAGCATATCAAAGGCCCTCGGTGATGGTAATTGATCGGTCATCCCTTTCCCATAGTTCATTGTTGTTACGCGTGCGCTTGCACGTTTTCAATCTAGCCAACCAACCCCGCCATTCAATTCTCGTCCCACAAACGGCTAATGATTAATTAATCGGCCCATCCGCGGTGAATTAATTCCGCCCTTTTTCTCCCGTGTTGCAGCTGCCCAAGTTTCCGCGCAAAAACGTTGCTGCTCTGCTCGGATTTTTAACCGAACTTCCCCCCCCCCCCTTTTCGAGCTTGCGATCAATCCTTGAAATTCCTCGGTATTGTAGACTCGTAGGCTTAATTATATGGTCGCGTAGCGAGTGTTAGAGGGTAAGAGCCTGCCGTAGCAACAATAAAGCCCAAGGAACCAGTACTTGTTAATTTTGCAGCTGGTCAGCACGTGAACCCAAGATTTGGGATAGTTGTAGTTTCATTATTTTCGCATGTGATTTCAAAGTCGAGGCGATCCTTGGTTTTTATTGCTGGCTGCCGAGTTCCGGATAGGTAACGGGAAAGGCCGAGTGACCGTTGACGGGGAAATAGGAAATTCGAAGGGGCAACATACCCCTTAGCTCTCTCCATCGGGACTCTTCCCCACCATTCGAATATTGAAAAATATAAAATGGTACGCCAGGCAACGAAAGGTCTGTCTGCGTCTATCGCTCGTCGAAAGAATAAAGTAACGTTAAACGAATTGAATTGTATCTTCCTCGCCTCCCCGAGTTCCGGTCTACAGTATAAAGGTTATTGGGACAGTACAATAATTATCGAGAGAGAGAGAGGTGAAGGATTAATATAGCGCAATTGGGAGGTTAGAAATTTCTCACCGTGGGGAGTTCGGTGCAAATAAACCGGGAATCGGATTCAAATAGTGGAGAGAGTTGAATTGCGATCCACAACTCGTTTGATGTATAATTAGGTTCCGATCGCTACGAACTTTATCAGCGCGTCGAGAATTATCGGAAGATTAAAGATTTACCGAAATTGGATGCTTAGAAATTTGTCTACTGGAAATTTGGTAAACGTTATCGATCGTTGGATTGAAACAGAAGAGTGGAATTTTTATTCACAATTCGTTTCATGTACAATTAATTTTGTACGTTATCAACACCTTAAGAATTACTAGATCAAGAATACATGATAATTAGATGCTTAGAAATTTCTCTAGTAGAAATTTGGTTAAAGTAATTGAATATTGGATTGAAATAGAAGAGTAGAATTTTTATTTTGAATTCTTTTGATGTATAATTAATTTTTAAGACTCTAAACGTTATTAACACTTTAAGAAGTATTAGAAGATCAAGTATCCATCACAATTAGATGCTTAGAAATTGTTCTAGTAGAAATTTGGTAAAAGTTATTAAAGATTCGATTGAAATAGAAGAGTAGAGTTTTTATTTAGAATTCTTTTGAGGTACAATTACTTCTGAAGCCTCTAAACGTTATCAACACGTTAAGAATTATTAAAAGATCAAGAATACATCATAATTAGATGCTTAGAAATTTCTCTACAGAAAATTTGTTGAACGAAACCATAAAAAATTGCGTTTAAATATTGTAGTAGAATCAAATTTTAAACTACAACATGTCATTCCAAGCCCCCCCCCCCCCCCAAAAAATAGCTAAAAGATCAGGGATCTATTTTCTTTAATAATTCCTTAATCAGATCAAAACGATTAGAAGTTTAGAAATATTGCTACAGAAACTTTGTTGTACGTAATCATCAAAAATTGCATTTAAACATTTCAATAGAATCAAATTTTAAACTACAACAGGTCATTCCAAGTTTCATAAAAAAAAAATGGCTGAAAGATCAAGAATCTATTTTCCCTAGTAATTTCTTAACCGGATCAAAAAGATCTACCTAACATCTCCGCAGAAATTGTTCCCCAAGAGAAGTTAGAACTAGAAGAACGATCCTAATAAAATGCGACTACAACCTGCTTCTACGCCACCACTGGAATCGGGGCATCAACCGATTTCTATCAAAACTCGTAATTTCCGTTGGAATCGTCCCCGGCTACATTCCCGAAATCGTAAAACAGCAATAAATGGTTGTCCGCGAAGGGGAATGCTGGTAGGAGCGCAAGAAGAAAAAACCAAGGAGAATGATTACCCAAGTGATTTGCAAACCGATTTTTCGCGATAACGAGGTCACGGCAAGGTGGTTCAGTATGGAATAGTAGCCATAGGAAAAGTTTTACCGCCCGAGGATAAGTTGAATAAATAACGCGACGGTTGGTCGTGATGACCACGGCGTTAAATCTTCATGGTCATCACTTCGGAACGAGGGACACGAAGGTTTATAGCTCTTCTGCTCGTCAATCGGCTGTTCCAAGCATAATGGGACACCTTTTGACGTCTACATCTTCGTGAGATACTTTGTCCTTAAAATTCGAGTTAAGGGAATAGTATTGGTTCGTGGATAGTAACGATGGGACTGAGACATGTTTCGCACTTTAAGCCTGGCAAATGAATAATTTGCAACGAAAAATAAGTAGAATAGACGTAGATATATCACAAGCCTGACATATCGTACACTTTACTACTAGCTTAATCACTGCTTATCACAGTGTAGGGTATATGTACCAATTACTGTTACTTTAAAACTGACAAATGAATAATTTGCAACGCAAAATAAATAGCATATACGTAGATATATCACAAGTCTGACATATCGTACACTTTACTACTAGTTTAATCACTGCTTATCGCAGTGTAGGGTATATGTACCAATTACTGGTACTTTAAAACTCAACAATGAATAATTTGCAACGCAAAATAAATAGCATATACGTAGATATATCACAAGTCTGACATATCGTACACTTTACTACTAGTTTAATCACTGCTTATCGCAGTGTAGGGTATATGTACCAATTACTGTTACTTTAAAACTGACAAATGAATAATTTGCAACGTAAAATAAATAGAATATCCGTAGATATATCACAGGTTTGACATATCGTACACTTTACTACTAGCATAATCACTATTTATCACAGTGTAAAGTAGATGTATCAATTACTGCCACTTTAGGCTTGGCAAATGAATAATTTGCAACGAAAAATAAACAGAATAGCCGTAGATATATCACAGGTCTGACATATCGTACACTTTACTACTAGCATAATCACTATTTATCACAGTGTAAAGTAGATGTATCAATTACTGCCACTTTAGGCTTGGCAAATGAATAATTTGCAACGAAAAATAAACAGAATAGCCGTAGATATATCACAGGTCTGACATATCGTACATTTTACTACTAATATAATCGCTGTTTATCGCAGTATAGGTTAGATGCACCAATTACTACCACCTAAAGCCTGGCAAATAAATAATTTGCAACGAAAAATAAATAGAATAGACGTAGATATATCACAAGCCTGACATATCGTACACTTTACTACTAGCTTAATCACTACTTATCGCGGTATAGGATAAATGTACCAATTACTGCCACTTTAAACCTGGCAAATAAATAATTTGCAACGAAAAATAAACAAAATAGCCGTAGATATATCACAAGCCTGACGTATCGTACACTTTACTACTAGCTCAATCACTACTTGTCGCGGTATAGGGTAGATATGCCAATCACTCTAACTTTAAGCTTATCTTGAAGTAACTTTATTGAACTATTTTAGAAATTATTCAACCTAAAAATCGCTCCGGTTTGGAGCTTAATATTGTTCAACGTAACTTTTACTTATGAACATTTTTTTATATTGTGAATACAATGAATTAATTACTGGTTAATTTGAAAATGTACACCACAAAATCCAATGTCCTTATTACTGTCACTTGAAAAGATGTCATTTAAATAGAAATAATTTTTACATATGTAACAGGTATAAGGTGTACAGTAAAAGTATCGCCTTTACTGAATTATGATAATTCCCATACTTTCTAGTCACATTGGTCACATTTTAATGTTCAACAGCATATTTACCTCCCAATATCTCGTTTCAAGTATTAAGTGTAAACGAATATACAATGTCTATGAGTTGTCTGAATTTAGTATAAAAATTTGTTTACTTACGATCATTCGTACACTACTTTGCTATTAAATAAAATAATTCGAGACACCTACCCTATATTTTTAAATGCAAAAATCGAACGACTAGGGAGTGAAATATTTTCGTTCAAGGCTTGGAAAAAAGGGTTAAAGTCGTTTATACTTTTAAGGCGGCGTGCAGGATTTCATTAGCCATGTTGCGGCTAAAATCTTGCGTCCAGAAGCGAATATGCGCGACACTTTCGCAGCAGGCTCGCAATATTCGCGTTGCGGCTAGCAATGCATCATGAAAATTGGCTTCGGGACGTACACGTCGCCCTCGTGACGTACGTTTAAGTCCCGGATTAATTTCTTCGTCGGCTTCGAATCATCGGTGATTTTTCAAACGTTCCTCGCACCTGTCGACATCTCGCACCTGTGCAACACTGCCTCTAAAAATTCGCTACTATTTAATTTGTACTCGTTCCGCTTTATAGAATTCTGAAAAAGTAAAGGAAAATCCAAATCTTTGTCTTCCTTCTTTTATTTCTCGGTCAAATTTTCCTTTCAATTATCGAAGTCACGAATTGCAAAAAAAACCCTTATGCAACAATTTACATTTTGAACGAAGAAATAGCAATTTATTAAACGATAGCAGAATTCTAAAAACAAATAATAAAAATAAGTTAGGGAATGTTAGGAATTTGTTTCGAAGAAGTTGAAAAAGTATAACGAAAGAATCTACGAACCCGCGTTTGATGGATTTTACAATAATCTGATTTTCTTGGTTAAAGAGATAACGAGCGAAAAGAGTATCCAGTTTTCGTTGCGAGAGTTACTTGTTACCTTCGGAGGGTTGCTAATTAACGTCAGTCAATTTGTAGAATAACTCTTAGAAGGGAGAAGCAGTTGGAGGGTTTGAGGAAAAGTCGCTGGATGAAAATGCGAGAACGTAATCCGATTGTTTGCAAAGGAAAGGGGTTGCTTCAAAGCGCAAAAAAAAAGAAGAAAAACTCGGGAAGTTCGAGCTACTTTGAGTACACTTAATCGGAGAAAAATAGGTTCAACTCTTAGTTACCTTTTCTGACGTACATTTTCCATTCTACAAACAAATAAACAAAGTTCAAAGCTTTGGAAACTTAAATATTTGGCAATTCAATATTTGCCCAATTTAAAGCTTTTGGAATTTAATCCTTCGGGAACTGAAAGCGTCTAGAATTTCAACATTTGGCAATTTAAAGCGTCGAGAACTTGCTAATGTATGTAAAACGTATTTCTATTTAAATGAGAACTTGTCAAGTGTCAATACGAAGGACCGTGTACTTTGTTGTACATTTTCGATGAATTAATAATTAATTCACAACATTTAAAATATGAAAAAGATGTTCATAAATGAAACAGACGTTGAACAATGTTATGCTCCAAACCGGATCGATCTTTACGTTAAATACGTTCTAAAATAGTTAAACAAAGTTACGGGCGAAACTCAAAATAGCAATACGTGGTACATCTACTTTTCAAGTATCAATAATAGGGACATTGGAACATTGTTCTACATTTTCAACGAATTAGTAATTCATTCGTGCCATGCAACACGAATAAGAAAAATGTTAACGTCACTGAATACTAAAGTTTCCCATTTGTTATTTTACAAATGTCGCTGCGTTGACGTTGGTGCGCATGATTCTATGCAAATTGGCGCTGATTCTGACTGAGCACGCTTGTTTACAGTGTTGTGCAAGTAGCAGCCGAGAGAAGCGAAAACTTGGCGGTCCAAATAGGAGATTCGTAAGCGAAAAAGTAGCGAAACCCCTGGCAGGAAACCTCTGTCAGTCAGAGTAGAGTTTACACACGAACTATAGTGGAAGTTCTACGGTTGCATCACCAGTCGACGATGCTTAACAGTGTCTTCGTGTCGGCGAAGTTGTTTCTGGCTCGCGATCGAGCTCCTAGCAAAGATACGAAACAACTGGAAGTTTGCTAATTCCATTTTACGTTAATCTTCGCCTGTGTGTCGCCCTTACGACGAATTACTGCGACGAACCGTCACCGTTCCGCTCTAAACCCTGACGAATTACTCACGAACACTGAACCGTTTTAGCTGTTTTTAACGTTAGCGAGCTTCTACAATTTTCTTTCTACAATTTCTGTTAATTTACTATGCTAATTTTAGCAGAAGACCCGCTGGTATTTCGTCGCAAAGCCTTGAAATTTCTCAGCATCGCAAATTCTAAGCTTGCGAATTTTTGAGCATTGCAATTTCAAAGCTTTCGAATTTCTAAGCATTGAAGTTCTTATGCTTTGGAATTCCAACGCATTGCAATTTCTAAGCTTTCGAATTTTTAAGCATTGCGATTCCTAAGCTTTCGAATTCATAAGCATTGAAGTTCCTGAGCTTTCGAATTTTTAAGCATTGCAATTCGTAAGTTTTCGAATTTCTAAGCATTGAAGTTCCTAAGTATTGAGATTGCAAAGCATTGCAATTTCTAAGTATTGAAATTCCTAAAGTTTGAAATTCTAAAGCCTTCAAATTTCCAAGCATTGCAATTCCTAAGCTTTTGATTTCCTGAGTATTGCAATTCCTAAGATTTGAAATTCAAAAGCCTTCAAATTCCCAAGCATTGCTATTCCTAAGCATTCGAATTCCGAAGCATTCCAATTCCTATGCTTTCGAATTCCTAAGTATTTCAATTCCTAAGATTTGAAATTCGAAAGCCTTCAAATTTCCAAGCAATGCTATTCCTAAGCATTCAAATGACTAAGCATTGGAATTCCTAAGCTTTGAAAGTCCACAGCCTTCAAATTTCCAAGCTTTGAAATTCCACAGCCTTCAAATTTCCAAGCATTGCAATTCCTACGATTTGAAATTCCAAAGCCTTCAAAATTTACAAGCACTGCAATTCCTAAGCTTTCGAATTCCTAAGCATTGCAATTTCTAAGCATTGCAATTCCTAAGCATTGCAATTCTACAGCCTTCAAATTTCAAAGCATTGCTATTCCTAAGCATTCGAATTCCGAAGCATTGCAATTCCTAAGCTTTCGAATTCCTAAGCATCGCAATTCCTAAGCTTTAAAATTCCACAGCCTTCAAATTTCCAAGCATTGCAATTCCTAAGCTTTTGAATTCCTAAGCTTTGAATTTCCAAAGCCTTCAAATTTCCAAGCATTGCAATTCCTAAGCTTTTGAATTCCTAAGTATTGCAATTCCTAAGATTTGAAATTGGAAAGCCTTCAAATTCCCAAGTATTGCTATTCCTAAGCAATCGAATTCCTAAGCTTTGAATTCCAAAGCCTACAAATTTCCAAGCATTTCTGTTCCCAAGCTTTCGAATTCCTAAGCATTGCAATTCCAAGGCCTTCAAATTTCCAAGCATTGCAATTCCTAAGCTTTTGAATTCCTAAGTATTGCAATTCCTAAGATTTGAAATTGGAAAGCCTTCAAATTCCCAAGTATTGCTATTCCTAAGCAATCGAATTCCTAAGCTTTGAATTCCAAAGCCTACAAATTTCCAAGCATTTCTATTCCCAAGCTTTCGAATTCCTAAGCATTGCAATTCCAAGGCCTTCAAATTTCCAAGCATTGCAAATCCTAAGATTTGAAATTTCAAAGCCTTCAAATTCCCAAGCATTCCAATTCCTAAGCTTTCCGAATTTCTAAGCATTGTAATTCCTAAGCTTTAGAATACCAAATTTCACTTCTATTAATTTTTTCACTATATTAACAAACCACTTGAAGTGTTCCACATTTAACAATTTAAGTACGATTATATGTATATAGGTACTAATTTTCTCATTCAATCGTGCCAATTTTATTAACAAAAAAGACAAGGTTCTCTATCTTCGATAAGATTTTAAAATCAGGTGTTCAATATTACCAACACTTACTTCGGTTGCTATTTATTATCGTCAAGGGTGAATATTCTATTTTGTTGATCTTTTGAATGATTGCACGGCAGAGGGAGATAATCGGTAAAGTTCTCCCTTTTGTTCCTGGAGAAACTCACTTAACTACGTCTGCCACCATCCGAGTGACTCGGCGATAATAATAACATTTGTCATTAATTACACGCATTAATTGCTGCACGGGACGGCATTAATCACAGTGATTAATCGCGTGCCGGTAATACCGCGCCCACTCGTATTACTCTGAATTCCCGCCCCCTTTTAATATCAAAAGTCCCGGAAAAAGGAACTTGCTCTTTACTCGATTTCTTCACCTACCGTGAACCATAATTTCTATTACGTTACTATGTCGAACAAAAATACAGACTATCGAAAATTTTATAAAAAAGAATCGCGGTGACTTTATTAGGTTGTTGCGCATGAAATTGCCAACATTACGTAGCTCAAAATGCTCTACTCAATAATCGATTAAAAATGGTTGGTAAACATTGATGAGTATCAGATTTAAGTATAATTTTTAATGTATTATTGCCAATCGTTTGTTTTAGGCAATTATAAGATATATTTTCAGTACAAAATTTGTCAAACTAACGTCGATTAATTTGTTCACAAATTATATCTGCGCATGCATAAATAATACTGATAATAAGAGAACTTCTACTGCATTCTAGTTTAAAAAGAAAAACATTCGAATTTCAATTGTATGCATTGCTCATATTATTTCATTATTTGTTATTCCCTTTTAAAACAATTTATTCGACAAGATCCAAGCTTTATATTTGTGCACAGTAAACGTCATTTAATGTTACTTTTAACTAATCTATTATATATATATATATATTAATAGATTTCTCTACTTTTGCCAAGGTTTTAAAATCAGCCGTTTCGTATTACCAACGTTTTCCTTACATATGAAACGCAATCAGTTTCATTCGCATAGAAATCGCATAACTCATCGAGGGTTTGCAATTTCAGTTGCAAAAAAGGAGCAAAAGCTGTCCAGTTGTGGTTCGTGCAAGGAAAGCAAAACGACTCCGGTGTCGCATTAGTATTCTTATGCCCGAGAGCTGAGAACCGCTGTTGGGTTCGCGTGCATTTCAACGGCAGCTGCTCGGTATCGGGGACCAACAGCTTTCCCCGATGGCTGCTTCTCACAATCATGCGGCGATATCGTAAATATTGTCCCGTGAAATTCCTTTAACTAATATCGTCCAGCTCCGCGTTCCCCGCTCGTCGCGTTTCTTTTTAATCCCGAAACTTTCCAGCCGATATCGTAAGAGACGGAGAAACTTTCGAAATTATTCGCTGCGCGGCAATACTTGTTCGGTAAATAAAAGTCCGCTGCATGAGGCGGTAAAAAAAAATTGATTTTCCTATCGCAGCCGAGTAACGCGGACTCGGTGTGCAATTTTATATCTTACCTCGTTTTCGTTCACCTTTTAATTGTATTCTTACTTTCAACATTGTCGAATCATTCGATAGAATGTTCATTGTTATACAAAATTATCTGGGGACAATTTGATACGTAGTGTGATGATAAATATGATTATATATTGGTTTCTTTGTCCCAAAGCCTTGATTTGATTCAAAAGAACAGATTTCTCAATTTTAGGGAAGAATTTAATATCAAGTGTTCCATATTCCTAATGTTTATCTCCTGGTATAGATATTGTTCGAGTGAAATTGGAGCAGAAGAAGGGTAGTTGTTGAAAATTACTATTCTAGGGAGAATTAAGAAGATTTGGAGAAGCAGGACACTGCTTCAGGCAGGCCTCATTAGGAATCCTTTGTCGATAAGATGGCGATAACGCCGCAGGGGTTGTAAAAGATTTCTGTGCAACATGCAGTTCTTCGATACTCAGGCTTCGATTTTATAGGCATTGTGGAATTAGAGCGAGAAGAAAGTTCCGAGAATTGTTGAAGGCTTCGAGTACTCTAAACTTGAAATTTTCAATGACTACTCAATCCCAAACTTCCAAATTATTCAATTCTCAATCTCTCTGATTCCCAACTCGTCCAATTCTCGACTTTTTAAATTCTAAACTCACCCAATTCTAGATGCCTCGAATTACCAACTCATCCAATTCTCAACTTTTCAAATTCTAAACTCACCCAATTCTCAATGCCTCAAAATCCCAAAATGTCCAATTCTCAAAACCCCAAATTCCTAAATTATACAATTCTCAAAGTTTCCAATTCTCAACGATCTAAATTCTCAACTCATAATGCTCCAAATTCGCAAACTCTCCGATTCTCAAGGCCCCAAACATTCAACTCACCCAATTCTCAATCCCTCAAATTCTCAGATGATCCAATTCTCATTCCTCAAATTCCCACAGTCCTCTCCACTCCTAACCCTTTCATTTTTCAAACTTCGATAACCTCCCTTACTCCTCCCAAAAACCACAATAATCTCTAAAATCCCAAAGTCCTAAAATATCCAATTCTCAATTTCTCAAATTCCCAACTCACTTAATTCTCCAAGCCTCGAATTCCCAATGTTCCCATTTCTCAAAACCCCAAATTCCCAAATTACCCAATTCTCAAAACCCTATATTCTCAACTCATAATGCTCCAAATTCTCAAATTCTCAAACTCTCAGATTCTCAAAACCCCAAACATTCAACGCACCCAATTCTCAATCCCCCAAATTCTCACCTGATCCAATTCTTATTCCCCAAATTCCCACAGTCCTCTCCACTCCTAACCCTTTCATTTTTCAAACCCCGATAACCACTCTTACTTCTCCCAAAAACCACAATAATCTCTAAAATCCCAAAGTCCTAAAATATCCAATTCTCAATTTCTCAAATTCCCAACTCACTTAATTCTCCAAGCCTCGAATTCCCAATGTTCCCATTTCTCAAAACCCCAAATTCCCAAATTACCCAATTCTCAAAACCCTATATTCTCAACTCATAATGCTCCAAATTCTCAAATTCTCAAACTCTCAGATTCTCAAAACCCCAAACATTCAACGCACCCAATTCTCAATCCCCCAAATTCTCACCTGATCCAATTCTTATTCCTCAAATTCCCACAGTCCTCTCCACTCCTAACCCTTTCATTTTTCAAACCCCGATAACCTCTCTTACACCTCCTAAAAACTACAATAATCTCGAAACCCTCCAAAATACATCGACCAACGGGAACCTCTCGTAATTTGCATCGATGTATCCCGGCAATAAGGCGTCCGGTTTGTTAAGGAACAACGGACAGGGATGCATCTAGGGTTCGGAAATGGAGGTGGCCAGGCCAGGAGCAGGGTCATACATAACTCAGGATTTCGCGTGCAGCGGTAACAGGGTGGTCCGCGGTTCGTTGCCGCTACACGCAGGGTTGTGGGGCAAAATGGAAGGGGCTCGGTTCGCGTACAAATGTAGTCAAACCCGTGGGACGTAACAGGGTAGAAAGGGGAGGGGGATGGTAGCGGTGAAACGCGGACAAATAGGAAAAGAAGAGTAGAGGCTGGATGAAGGGGAGGCTGACACAGAGAGACAGGCGACAAAACGACGAGAACACGGAGAGAGGCGAGGACGCAGCCGGCGCAACGTGATTCTGAAATAAATCTATTGGATTTTGAATTTGAATACGGGACCGGGCGGCCACCAACGCGAACGCAACGGCGCTGTATTACAAATGGAACGGAATGGAGCTCGTCTAAACAGGCCACAGCTATTGCTTTTGGGAGTATACGCGAACCGACGCCGCGCATCCTGACATTAAATAAACTAGCGGCGAGACATTTTTTGACCTCGACGTTTTGTATCGTTGCGGGGGCAAGTTTTTACTTAATTAGAGGGTGAACGAATGTTTTATGCAAATTTTTAACCAATGTTTTCTTTTTCTTTCGTTGACGTTGGAACGTATTAATGCTGTAAGTGATAGGGGGGTTATTGCTATGGGTGATCAAATTATTAGGTGTAGCAATTGTTAAGAGAGTGTCAATCTATACAGTGAGCACCACTGTTTTGTGCGTGTCGTGTGCATGAGTGTCGTTTTCTTCCCCCCCCCCCCCCCCCCCTCGAAACTGCTCTTGTAAGATCGAGTGTGTACCACACCACGTGTATCAATAATCAAGATAAACTTCTATATATATATATTTAGTATTGCACCAAACCTGCATTCTCATATCAGTCTGTTATTATTGCCCTTTCCTCACACACAGGTTTCTAACAGCAATAATTAAACTACCATTTTTATCGAAAGATGGAACTTTATTTCGAATGGGAATCAATAACTGACCATAAACAGTCTCGTAAAGCATTAAAGAATAATGGAAATTATATTTAACCCCTTGCCCTACCATACCGAGTTACACTAGTTCTATGAATTATAGCGTAGATTCAACAAAAACGAACACTATTAAGGGTGAAATTTAATATGAACTCTACGTTTAACTTTGTCTCGTAAGAAAGAAGATTATTAAATAAAAGTTGATTATAATATTTAAATAGTTTGTACGTAACACGATGTAGAATCAATTATCAGTTAACAGTAGCATACATAGGTAAGAAAATAATCGTAGGACAAGGGGTTAACACATTGACGAGTACAGAATTTGGCAACATAAAAATGTTTATATCGATTACACGTATCGATATGGAAAATGCAGAGAAACGTAATAAGGAAAGCCACCAACCGTCATAATATCGAATTCACAAAGCTCCGAATTTCCTAAGCTTCTAATTCCTAAGCCTTCGAATCGCCAAAGCTTACGATTCTCAAAGCACCAAATTCCCCAAGCTTCTAATTTCCAATTCTCCCGATTCTAAATTTCCATCGAATTGTCAAAATCCGAAACTCTCCGAGCTTCCAATTCTCTCAAATGTCCAAATTCTCTATGCTTCCGATTCATGAACCATCCAATTACCAAAGTTTGCAACCCACAAAGCAACAAATTCCCGAAGCCGCGAATACTTATAAACGACAGCGTAGCTACGAAGTGTAATGCAGGAAAAACAATTGAACCACGGTGGCAGATAAAGCACGGAAGGTGTAAGGGATAAAATGGGAGAGGAAACAAAGGGGGTATTCTCCCATGAGAAATACTGGTAGAAGCAGATAAGTGAGAGAGGCAATTGCGAGACGTGGTTGAAGGGTAGAGAAGAGATTTGGGATACAGTGGCCATAATGTATGCAATTGGGACGAGGCGTGTGCAGGGTGGTACCCTGTTGGTCGATTATGCGTGGTGGTGAATGGCGAGGAGTCCAGGAAGCCAGGACCACTGGTCTCCTACGTAGACGCTATGCATGTCAGGTATTATATGGTATTTAGCGTGTATCTGCTGCTCCACGCATGCCGTGCTTAAACATTCTGCAGTAGGAATTATGGTGGAACACGTGTTCCAAGAATATCTTCCGTATGGTGATATTCGAGACCGATGACTGGTCGCCATTTGTGCCTGATCGTTAATAGATTCCTGGTACACCTAAGGGAACGATCGAGGAAGATATAGAATTTGCAAGCATTCAAATTTCCAAGCTCTCAAATTCTTAAGTACTAAGTTAAGTAATCCCTAAGCTTTGGAATCGCGGAGCCTTTAAATTTCTAAGCATTGCAATTATCAAGGTTTCGAATTTCAAAGCCTTTAAGTTACTAAGCATTGCAGCTCTCGAGGTTTCAGATTCCTTAGCTTTCGAATTCCTAAGCATTGCAATTCTTAAGGTTTCGAATTGCTATACATTCGAATTCCTAAGCTATTCCTAATTCGAATTTCGAATTTCTATGAATTGCAATTCCTAAGCATTACAGTTCCTAAGCTTCCGAATTGCGAAGCCCTGAAATTTCTAAGCATTGCAATTTCTATACTTCAGAATTCCAAAGGCTTCCATTTTCCAAACCTACGAGATGTCAAATCTTGCAATTTGCAAACCTTTGAATATTCCACACCTCCATATTTTCGATGCTTCTAATTTCTAAATCTTTGAATTTTTAAACCTTTAAATTCTCAAGCCTTCAAATTATAACCCTTTGAACTCTCAAGCCTTCAAATTATAACCCTTTGAATTCTCAAGCCTTCAAATTATAACCCTTTCAATTCTCAAGCCTTTAAATTATAACCCTTTGAATTGTCAAGGCTTCAAATTATAATCCTTTGAATTCTCAAGCCTTCAAATTATAACCCTTTGAATTGTCAAGCCTTCAAATTATAACCCTTTGAATCCTTAAGACTTCAAATTATAATCCTATGAATTCTCAAGCCTTCAAACTATAACCCTTTGAATTGTCAAGCCTCCAAATTGTAATCCATTGAATTCTCAAGCCTTCAAACAATAACCCTTTAAATTCTTAAGGCTTCAAATTATAATCCTTTGAATTTTCAAGCCTTCAAACTATAACCCTTTGAATTCTCAAGCCTTCAAACAATAACCCTTTGAATCCTTAAGGCTTCAAATTATAATCCTTTGAATTCTCAAGCCTTCAAATTATAACCCTTTGAATTCTCATGCCTCGAAATTATAACCCTTTGAATTCTCAAGCCTTTAAATAATAACCCTTTGAATTCTCAAGCTTTCAAATTCTCAGGTTTCCAATATTCAACCATACAAATTCCTACAGCTTCCATTTCCGCAACGTTCGAATTCTCATACTTTTTTTTCGTTTTTTTTTCTTTTTTGCAGAATAAAGAGTTAATCCGGATACAAGTCGAATCTAATTGTAGCGCAGGCAATTTTTAGAAACAAGAGGAAGACTGAAGCTTCACCTATGAGTCTGAAACATTGGAGGCTGATAATTTCTACCACTTTTTCTCGTTTATTACTGTCCCGAACTAGGCCACCGATGCGTTCGATATGCCCTCAAAATGTACTCGCATAGCGAAGTGCTTCCCCTCGCGCGTATATCCACCGTTCATGCCAACTTTTCCAACCCTCGATATAAATTCGAAACTTGATAATCCCACTACTCGTGGAAAAACATCGGGAAATTGGTTTACTTTCGCAAAACCGTCGCATACACCGGATGTAATTACATTGCATACAAGATGCAAATTACTGCAAACGTTTGGTAACTCTAAACCGCGCATCGTTTTACAAATTTGATTTATCCCATGGTTGTTCTACCACCGAGTTTTTCCTCCTTTCCCCATTTTTGTTCCGTTTCATGTTTGCGTTTTATCCTGGCCAGTGTAAATCGTCGCGTTTCGTATACGACGCGTCGAATGGAACAATTATTTTGGGCAATCGAGCATCATAATTGAGTTGACAAAGCAAGTAAACCGCGAGGGATGTTGGTAGAAGGGGCTGCGCTACGAGTTTTCAAAGTTTCGAATTCTACGAGCTTGAACGTTGCAAAGCCACAAATTCTCTATGCTTCGAAATCCAAATGCCTTTGTCGTGGAATAATAATTTATCTATATGTATTTCTTTATTTAACGTGTGATCATTCTTATAATTAACTCGACACCTCGCGATTCTAATTTTACATAATCGACTCGAGTGTAAACGCATAAATTCGTAGTTTCGATGTTTCGTCACTTTTCCAACGAGCAAGCAACTATTTCTCCAAGCTCCCGAGAAACGCGAATCCTGGATTCTTTCACTGGTACGTGGTCCAATTCATTTAAATGCAAATATAAACTTCTGTCGAGTGATAAAACAACCGTCGGATGTTATCCACGGGAAAGCCTTTTTATTTTCGCTCATAAACCGATTCGAAACAGGTAACTTCCAGCCCGGAAGAAGTCTCGGGGAAATGGAAAGCCATAACGGCGAGTCCACAATAATGGCTATTATCTTGTTACGCATTCAGATCGAAATTTATGCCACGTTTACAACCCGATCGATATGATAAAGTTAGAGGGGCAGAAGTTGCACGCGGATAAAATACGCGAAATTAAATTGGTCAGGTTTTGCGTAAACGAAGAAAGTTGCTCGAAGGAAAACCGGAAGCCATGGGTTCGGTTAATAAAAGTGGGAAGGACTCGAAAAATGGAATCGTTCGGCTCGAGTTAACGAAGAGAAACTTCCGTAAAACCGGTGGAGTCTTCGGTTTCCCTGGTTAGGGAAAAAACTTGAAAAACGGAATCCTTAGTTTCCCTCGATGGGGGAAAGTTTGAAAAGTCGGCCGAAAGTCCACCACGGAAGTTAACCACTCGTTTCTATTGTATTATAACTTGACGCTCGAAAAAAAAATCGAATTTTCACGTTTACTTATTTAACTGGTTGATAGTTGGAATTCGAACAGCCTTTTTTTGGTTATTTTATTTCGAAGAACTATGAACTGTTGCGCTATAGGTTTTATAGGGGCTATACGGAGCAATTTTCTCTTTAGAGGTTTTGAGATCAATCGCTATGGGTAACTTTCGACTGAATCATTATTTGTGCACGAAAAAATTCGTACATATTCTTCAATACCATTGTAAATGAATGTAAGAAATTTTAAGTCCATATGTTTGTTAATTTTGTTTTTAAAAATTTTCCGATTTTATAGTCCCAATGTACAATCGACTAATTTTATTCGTATAAATTTTAAGATAAATTATTATAGATAACTTTGAATAGAATCGTTATATTTGCACGAAAAAATTCGTATATATTCCTCAAACTATGGCGAACGACTCCAGAAAATCTTAAGTCCATATCGTTATTAGTTCTACTTTAAAAAATTGGTAATTTGATAATCGCAATGCAGACCAATTTTCCTTAAAATTTTTCAGACGTTACGAGATGAATAGCGATAACATTGAATGGAATGACGATTACTGCACGAAAAAATTAACGCATGTTCCTCGAAGTAAAGTAAATAAATTCAAAAAATGACAAATTGATACGTCCACTAGTATCCTCTCAAAAAATTCCGAAAGATCATCTAATTCTTCGAGCGTCAAACTGAAAAGAAACGCGAATGATCGAACTCACCATATTTTTAAAAAGATCGTTACTCAATTAGACCTTCGTAGGGACACCAGGCAATAGAAACACCAAAGACTAAGATAGAATATGATGGTAGAAAAGTCTTAGACTAATATTTGCACGATGTATTAAATATAATAGTTTTCTCCAAATGGAAAATTATAATTACGAAACGTTGGCAGTAGAAAGCCGATTAATATACTTCTGGTCTATTAGCGTTGGCATCGAAAAGCCTACTAATAGGTAAAGTATTAAAATTAGTATATATAGATGGCATCATTTTTTCGACCGATATACTAAATGGCCAGCAGGTGCGAGTATTGATCGAAAGCTATCAGATGAAGTAATTTCGCGGTCAGTCTGTTCGAAATTTATTCGCAGCACCGTTCGACAGGCCTGTCGCCCGTTGGTCGCGTAATGACAGGGAAATTTTCATTTCTACCAACTTCTGCCGCCGATAAAGACCAGATTTTAGTTGAAAGTGTCGCGTAAATGGCGGCTTACCTTTTGATAGTCGATGGCCAGCAGCAGATACTTCCGGTCCGCTGAGAGTTGGTGGTCGAAACTCGACATCAGTGCCTGCGAATCAATTAAAAAGTCAATTACAAATTACAATCGCTTGAAATATACTTTTACTTATGCCAATATATCATGAAAAGTATTTTTCTATTCTTTCGTTTGTCTATTTTATATATTATTCTATTAATATTAAGATGACATTGTTCTAATTATGCCAATATCGCGAAAGGTATCTTTAATTATATTTCTGCTTTTTCTATATTATTCATTAGAAGGGTTTTTATTTTATTTACCAAAGTTGAATGTTTATTTCTTTATTATTTGATTGGAGGAAGTTGGAAATTGTTTAACTAGTAGGGTACGGAATTATCAAGCTTTGGAATTTTTATGTTTCTCATTTGTAATTTTCTAAGAATTCCTAAACATTAGAATTGTCGCGGTTACAAATTTGTAAACATTGAAATTTCCAAGCTTTAGAATTTATAAGCCTTAGAATTTCTATGCCCTTAAATTCTCAAGCTTTGGAATTTTTAAGCGTTCGAATTTTTATTCTTCTAAACCCTTAAGTCCAGGAATTTCGAATCTTTCGAATTTGCCAAGCTTTGGTATTTCCAAGCGTTGCAATTTCTAAGATTTGGAATTTCGACGCATTGGAATTTGCAAGCTTTGGAATTTCTAAGTCCTTGAATTCTCAAGCTTTGGAATTTCTAAGCGTTCGAATTTTTATTCTTCTAAACCCTTAAGTCTATGAATTTCCAATCTTTCGAATTTGCCAAGCTTTGGAATTTCCAAGCGTTGCAAGTTCTAAGCTTTGGAATTTCTAAGCATTGGAATTTGCAAGCTTTGGAATTTCTAAGTCCTTGAATTCTCAAGCTTTGGAATTTTTAAGCGTTGCAATTTCTAAGATTTGGAATTTCTAAGCTTTACAATTTCTAAGTCCTTGAATTCTCAAGCTTTGGAATTTCTAAGCGTTCGAATTTTTATTCTTCTAAACCCTTAAGTCTATGAATTTCCAATCTTTCGAATTTGCCAAGCTTTGGAATTTCCAAGCGTTGCAATTTCTAAGATTTGGAATTTCTAAGCATTGGAATTTGCAAGCTTTGGAATTTCTAAGTCCTTGAATTCTCAAGCTTTGGAATTTTTAAGCGTTGCAACTTCTAAGATTTGGAAGTTTCAAGCTTTAGAATTTTCAAGCCTTAGAATTTCTAAGTCCTTGAATTCTCAAGCTTTGGAATTTTTAAGCGTTCGAATTTTTATTCCTCTAAACCCTTAACTCCAGGAATTTCCAATCTTTCGAATTTTCCAAGATTTGGAATTTCCAAGCGTTGCAATTTCTAAGATTTGGAATTTCTAAGTTTTAGAATTTTCAAGCCTTAGAATTTCTAAGTCCTTGAATTCTCAAGCTTTGGAATTTCCAAGCGTTGCAATTTCTAAGCTTTGGAAGTTTCAAGCTTTAGAATTTTCAAGCCTTAGAATTTCTAAGTCCTTGAATTCTCAAGCTTTCGAATTTTTAAGCGTTCGAATTTTTATTCCTCTAAACCCTTAACTCCAGGAATTTCCAATCTTTCGAATTTTCCAAGATTTGGAATTTCCAAGCGTTGCAATTTCTAAGATTTGGAATTTCTAAGTTTTAGAATTTTCAAGCCTTAGAATTTCTAAGTCCTTGAATTCTCAAGCTTTGGAATTTCCAAGCGTTGCAATTTCTAAGCTTTGGAATTTCTAAGCATTGGAATTTGCAAGCTTTGAAATTTATAACCTTTGATATTTTCAACTTCTCCAATTTGCAAGGCTTTTTTAATTTCTAATGCTTCAAGTTCTCAAGGCGCCAAATTTTTAGTTTTTCCCTTCGCATGGAAATTAGTATCCATGGAAACCGATTAGTTATCGGGCAAACGAATGTAATCCCTTTAAAAGCGAGCGGAGAGGAGCGGAAAGGAAAACACGTTGTACTCACATTGTTACTCGAGTCCAGGATTTTCCTCGGCTTCCTCGATGCGACATTATAGATCAGGAGATTTCCAGTTTCATCGCGATATAGTATCTCATTTCCTGCAACAGAAGAGACGGTCACGTGTATTCCCCTTGCGATCTCAACGGAGAGATACACACAAGCCTTTGTTGCGGTAAAAAAAAAAACAAAACAAAAAAAGAAGAAGAAAAGAAAAAGATAAAAAAAATCGCCTCGATAAAGACCAGTTCGATAAAATGAAATTACTTTTATATTGCTCTCGATACCACGATAAAATCGTACACCAAGGACCAACGAACAGTGTACTTCAGACAAATTATACCAAAATATCGGCTCCCATTCAGTCGAAGCAAAGAACCCTTTTATCTATCCAATTAATTGATATTCCAATCAAAATTCAAATTAATTCTTCCTCCGATTCACGCGGCTTCGGACTACAAATATGTGCTGATATAAACGATTGGAAATTGACTGAATCCTTTACCATATGTGTGTCCATTGAATTCGTTACCATCTGTATATTTAAGCGCTCAATTTAATATATATTTTAATATTTATTTTATCGTATATTCAAATATTTATTCAATTATATCTTCAAGTTATGTATTTAATTATATCTTCGAGTATTTCACCGTTGCAACACAAATCAAACCTTTCGTTACCAACACTTTTGAACTGAAAAATAAAACCGAAGGTAAGAGTAGCATTTATTTATATGGAAATAATATAGGTACAAATATTTCAATACTCTACGTAATTAATTATACCTTAATATCGATGTACGAATAATACCAGAACGTATGTTGTGTAACAAAAACAATATAAGTATACTTTTAATAAACGTCAGTCCAATTCTTGAAGACGTATATCTACGACCATGGTAGCGAAAGGGTTAATTTCCCTATCCAATTCTTCTTTTAACTCGTTGCATTTAAAAATAGAAGAAAAATCAAAATTAAACAACGGATATAAAGTTATAAATACGAAGGAGCGATAGCAGGTTATTTGTTCAAATTTAGTGTAAGGATTCAATACGATTGTGTAGTATTATTTAAGTAAGGATTCAATACAATCGTGTAGTATTATTTAAGTAAGGATTCAATACAATTGCGTATTATTATTTAAGTAAGGCTTCAACATAATTGTGTAGTATTATTTAAGGAAGGCTTCAACATAATTGTGTAGTATTATTTAAGTAAGGATTCAATACAATTGCGTAATATTATTTAATTAAGGCTTCAATATAATTGTGTAGTATTATTAAAGTAAGGATTTAATACAATTGCGTAATATTATTTAAGTATGGATTCAATACAATTGCGTAATATTATTTAATTAAAGCTTCAATATAATTGTGTAGTATTATTAAAGTAAGGATTTAATACAATTGCGTAATATTATTTAAGTAAGGCTTCAACACAATTGCGTGTTATTATTTAAGTAAGGCTTCAACATAATCGTGTATTATTATTTAAGTAAGGATTCAATACAATTGCGTAATATTATTTAATTAAGGCTTCAATACAATTGCGTAATATTATTTAAGTAAGGCTTCAACATAATCGTGTATTATTATTTAAGTAAGGATTCAATACAATTGCGTAATATTATTTAATTAAGGCTTCAATATAATTGTGTAGTATTATTAAAGTAAGGATTCAATACAATTGCGTATTATTATTTAAGTAAGGCTTCAACATAATTGTGTAGTATTATTTAAGTAAGGCTTCAACACAATTGCGTGTTATTATTTAAGTAAGGCTTCAACATAATCGTGTATTATTATTTAAGTAAGGCTTCAACACAATTGCGTGTTATTATTTAAGTAAGGCTTCAACATAATCGTGTATTATTATTTAAGTAAGGATTCAATACAATTGCGTAATATTATTTAATTAAGGCTTCAATACAATTGCGTAATATTATTTAAGTAAGGCTTCAACATAATCGTGTATTATTATTTAAGTAAGGCTTCAACATAATTGTGTAGTATTATTTAAGTAAGGCTTCAACACAATTGCGTGTTATTATTTAAGTAAGGCTTCAACATAATCGTGTATTATTATTTAAGTAAGGCTTCAACACAATTGCGTGTTATTATTTAAGTAAGGCTTCAACATAATCGTGTATTATTATTTAAGTAAGGATTCAATACAATTGCGTAATATTATTTAATTAAGGCTTCAATACAATTGCGTAATATTATTTAAGTAAGGCTTCAACATAATCGTGTATTATTATTTAAGTAAGGATTCAATACAATTGCGTAATATTATTTAATTAAGGCTTCAATATAATTGTGTAGTATTATTAAAGTAAGGATTCAATACAATTGCGTATTATTATTTAAGTAAGGCTTCAACATAATTGTGTAGTATTATTTAAGTAAAACTTCAACACAATTGTGTATTATTATTTAAGTAAGGATTCAATACAATCGTGTATTATTATTTAAGTAAGGATTCAATACAATTGTGTATTATTATTTAAGTAAGGACTCAATACAATTGTGTAGTATTGTTTAAGTAAAAATACAACATAATTGTGAATTATTATTTAAGGAAGGATTCAATACAATTGCGTAATATTATTTAAGTAAGGATTCAAGACAATTGTGTAGTATTATTTAAGTAAAAATTCAACACATTTGTGTATTATTATTTAAGTAAGGATTCAACACAATCATGTAGTATTATTTAAGTAAAAATTCAATACAATTGTGTAGTATTATTTAAGTAAAGATTTAATACAATTGCGTAGTACTATTTAATTAAGGATTCAATCCATTATGTGTATGTTGTGTAGCAGTGGAACCATAGTTTAACGCTTACCAAATGCCCGTCGTAAACTGGATCTGTGTTCCAAACATTTCGCGACTAAACTGGAAAGTCTGAAATGCGTGTTTCCCTCGCGTGCGTAACACGTAATACTGAAAGACTCAGCGTCGAGGCTCTAACGTTGGGAATGTATACAAGCCTACGAAAGGGCACTGGGATTACAAGAATGTTTGGAACGCAGATTCGAGGCGTTTCGTCAACAAAGACTCGACCCGTAAACACGAGGAAATGGAGTGATCGGTATAAAGAGGACCATTCTTACAATTGCATCGAATAAAGTAACATATTAACCCTTTTACTACGATGAAATTATCAATCTATTGAAATCGGAGCAAGACTTAAAATCGAAGGGGTTAAACGTACAGGTGGACAGATGTTCCAATACTTTTTTTTTCAACCACTGTAGAATCCATGAATGGTTCAAATATCGCAGTTGATCGCTCGCGGTTATTTTTCCCGAGGTTTTGCTTGCCGCGCCGTTGCGTCGCGTATCGTCGCATAAAACTATAAACTCGATACGTACCGGAGCTTTTAAAATCCGTCGCGGAATCAACGACCCGTGACCCACAGGAAGGTACAGCAATTTAATAATTTTACTGGCAGGTAACTCGACGAGATCCACTTTTGAAGCAAATAACTACTCTAAACTATAGATGCATCGTTTTAGATAATATAGAAAGAAACAATGCTGGTTTAAACAACCACCATTTTATATTATTATATTATTATGTATCTACATTATTCTAATTAATAGTTACCCAATGTAATGTACATTTTTTATATTTCTTTGTCTATTTGGTACAGTGCTACGTTTCACTCTTGTGTATGCTTTGTAATTTTATCTATATATATTATTTATTTATTTATTTAGTAGTATATGGGGCAAAACCCTTTAATATACGTAAGTGGACAAAAGGTGATGTACTCGACGCTTGAAGCAAACGAAAGACGAAAAAATATCCACTCCCCCACAACTGTTATTAATTTTAGTAAATAATTAATACAGTATCGTTTGTCGAACAACGTAAGATGATTTCCTTTCGAAAATAGAATGTGATTCCTAACAGATGCAAGTGACGAATTAATACCGAATAAAGAAAGTATTTCAGAGCAATTAATATTACCGTCACACGTCTCCTAGCAGAGTATGGTAAAAAATAGTAATTTATATGAAACGGTGTATAATATAGTAATATATACAGGGTATTTCACCTAACGTGACCACCTTAAATATATCGCTTATTTTGTATGATAGAAAAAATATCAGGGGAAGAAAATATTCTGTTCGAAGGCGCCAATACGGTGATGGGTCGAATTTTTTTCTCAATGTCATTAATCGAGATTTCAAGGATATCGTATTTGTTTTTTAAATGGGACTGCATATTTTCACTACAACAGCGTTATAGCTTATAAAGAAACGAATCCAACGAGGTGCAATATGTTGAGCTTCACGTTACCTTCAGCGAGGAAATTATGAAATGTTTGTCAGTGTGGAGCTGTGGAGAGGGGATAGAATAGGAAAAGGAAGGGGTGTTGCGTTTCGTCCAGGGCCTGCTAGTGGACTCATCATCAGTAAGGCTACCTAGCAGGCCCTGCCTTATACTTGGGATATTGGAAGGATTTTTTTTTTTTTTTTTTTTCATCAAGATACTATTGATGGTGGGGGGTGTACCGTGCCTGGTAGCTAATGCCACCTTACCGGAGGAACGTGATGGGTTGGGCTGGTATTACCTGCGTGGGGTATGAACCGCTTGGCGGTAGTGGAGTTAATCTAGGATAAAATTTGCAAAAAACCTAGAACAATAAGGCTACCTAGCAGGCCCTGCCTTATACTTGGGATATTGGAAGGAAGGTTAAAGGCGGTATATATATGGACGAGGTAGTTGGAGCGAGTACTTTCGAGAAAGCCTATTTCGTATATCCCTCTAGTGGTGGGTGCAGGAGAGCCACCACATCAGTAACTTCAGTACTTCAGTATATATATATATATACTAATATATATAGTTACTTGTTTCTGTATTTGTTCTAATTAACAAAGGGAAGAGGCCTTTTATATATATATATATATATATATATATATATATATATATATATTATAAAAGGCCCCTGCCCTTTGTTAATTAGAACAAATACAGAAACGAGTATCTCGAAATACTCTCGTACGCAACCACGACGAATCTTATTACACGACGTAGGTATACCAGTTTGCCCTTTGCTCCGCGAACAATTCCAATTCAACCAGTGTCCCGGGCTCGTAAATATCTGCGCGTGCACGGGAGCCACAAAGCTGGCTTCGCTTGGTTTACCCTGTAAAAAGCATATCCTAATCATCCTAATTCCGCGCGCGATCCGAACTTGTTATCCAAGTCGATCGTGTATCCGGGCAGAGGCAAAAGCAAGTTTCCCTCGCAACGCGACATCATCTGCAAACGCGCGTTGTCCTCCTTACGCCGGATCCACGACAAAACCTATTCACCGGATTCGAACGCGGCAGTTCCTTGGTGTGCGAAACACTCGTAGCAGAATTCAATACGTCGCGCGGGAGGGCTTGCAAAAGTGGAGGGGGGGGGGTGGGATGAGAAGGGTGAAACAATCGTTTTCTATGGAATCGGTGGAGGACGAGAATCTCCGGTGTCGTTAATTAAGACACGATTGAAGGATAAAATCAGAAGAACGGGCGAGGAGGCCAGAGGGTTCTGGAATAAGTTTGCCAGGTGGTAATTAGTAACCTGGAGCACGGATACCTCTTCTTTCAGAGCCGTCGGCGCGAAAAGTCCCGAAGAAACTCGAACGAAACTGTATCATTCCAGCGAGAGCGCGCATAATGGGCGTTGATTAAATCCGCGTCTAGCTGGGACACTCACTCTTGGATTAAAATAGCGTGAAGCTTTTCTTTTTTTCCACTCCCCTCCCACTCCTCCCCCTCCCTTCCATAGCGATCCCGTTTCTTCCACTGTGTTTCTTCTATCGCCTTGCCTCCCGGCTTCCGCTTCGAAACTTTTCCCTTCGCCGAGCACCATCTTTCCGTTCCGCTTTTGCGGAAGCTATCCTCTCTTTCCATTTGGCCAACCGAACCTCTAATTTAGGGGACGCTACAGGGAAGGACGCGTGGGTGATAAGAAGAGTTGAGAGGGACGAATGAGAGAATGAGAAAAATTTGGAAAGCAACATTGGAGGTCGAAGAGGATCGGTAAATTGTTGGATACTTTTTGTATCCGTATAATGTCGGTTACATTGTATACTTATGTAGTATACTTATATTGTATACTTATGTAGCACACGTATTTGAAAATAAACGTGCTTCTTACAAGCGAAAACGATTAGGGTAGATGTAATATTATTGTCAGTTTAAGGTTATCGCGTAACTTTATTTAACCTAATAATCGTTCCATTATTATTTAACTATATTATTTTATATTTTACTATATTTATTTATATAATATTATTTAACGTCTACTTCATTTATGAACATTTCTTTGTATGCTGAATATAGCGAATTAATTACAATGTCCAATATTCTTATTACTGTCACTTGAAAAGTTTTCATTTAAATAGAAACACGTTTTATATATAGTAGCACGTCAGTTTGTGTAACAGATACAAGATGTATAGTAAACGTCGCGCTTTTACTGAATTGTAACAAGTACTACACTTTATAATTACATTGGTCACGTTTTAATGTCCAACAGCACGTTTATCTCCTAATATTTATTTTTGAACAGCAAGTGTAAACGAATGTAAAAATATAATCTCTTAAATGTTCCATATTCAAACCGTTGGATTTTACATTTGTTAGCTATTCCACTATAATTTCAAATCATTTGAATTGTTTCGCGCTTAATTAATTGAACATGATCGTGTATTAATTTATTTATCGCAATGCGTTGATTTTACTGGAAAATATTGATTTCTCTATTCTTGGCAATATTTTAAAATCAACTGTTCCATATTTCCATTGTTTACCTTGATGCCATAGATTGTTAAAAAGTAAAATTTACGGTTTTTGTAATTTTAAACGTAAAATTACCTGGTTCCGTAAATCTGCTGTTAATTAGGGTTGCATAAAGGAGTAACCCTCTTTCATCTACGTGGTTCCATTTCTTCAATTTTGCAGATTAAAACGTCAATTTGCATTAACATCCGCAGTGTGGTTATTACCTAACAAAATCGATCTAAAACTCGTCGAATATTCTTGCTGAATATAATTCCGTTGGAAATTTCTCGTCAGAAAGAGAAGAACGAATGTAAAACATTCAAAGGTCGGAGGTACGCTTGTACTCTTGCAACGGCTGTTAAAAAAGGGAAGAGATAATATCGAGTTTTGAACGTTTCTTTAATATTTGACGATTAAACGAATATTTAAAAGTCGTCCGTATTTTTATCGCGAACAAACGCCGTATTCCAGCCTGCTAAAAATGTGCAAATCGTAGTCTCTCCTTTGCTTCGTTCGTTTTATTCGCGATGAATTGCAACGGACTCGATTATTCCTCGCCGAAAATAACAAAGAATTAGACCACTTTTTGCACGATTCTGTCGGAGTGTCGGTAAACCGTTGCATAGTTTGATATATAGAGTTCAACCCTTTTGTACGTTTCCCAATTTAGTTTCATCGCGTTCTACTTTCGTTTGAATCCCACCGCCGAACTGATAATTGCAAACCAATTGCTTTGCGGCATGGAAAATTTCACGAAAAATGCGACTGAAGTTTCACGTAAGCTCGGACAGTGCTGTAACTTTGCCACGTTTTAGAATTTTAAAGAATTCCTTTTATGGTAATCTTCTACACGTACGAAAGTTTGATAAAACGTGCAAAAAGAATATTTATTGCAACATCTATTATATGTGAATATAAGAAGAAATAGTAACACTATTTCTTAGAGAATATAGTAATATATACACACATAATATTATATATTATATAATATATACACATATAATATAATATATTATATAATATATACACATATAATATTATATATTATATATTATGTACACATATAATATTATATATTATGTACACATATAATATTATATATTATATAATATATAATATATATATTGTTATATTATAATTGCAATAAAACAGTAGTTCGAAACGTCTACGCATACTTAGTTGTAATTTGCACGAGCGTTTGCAGTGGCCATAATCCGAAAGTGGGTTAATTTTCGTGACTATTCGACAGCGTGGATGCCGTGTGCGTTAATTCGTCATTAATGAAGCTTATTTGCAGCTCCCTTCGCCGAGGTTAGCGAAACTTATCCGGCCATTTCTTCCTCTCTTGCTCGCTAAATTAAATTGGAACCATTTTATTACACATCCAATCCCGTCGATGAAGGAATTTTCAATTATCGCCGGGACCTCGTTACGTTTCTCATCGCTCCACCTACAAATACCTTTCTTTTACCGCCCTTTTTCCTACTCGCGGCGCAACTACAAAGCCTCGATTGTTTCACATAAAAATAATCCCTACCGGGTTACAGAGCCAATGGAACATCTGCTTCTGTCGCGATAACATTTCCAACGCGAGATGAACGAACTACGTTAAAATTCATGCTACTGATTAACTTTTGGGGTAAAAATTACTCGGTATGATGGAATACCCGAAACGTTTAGAGTTCTCCGAACTTCGAAAATTTGTGGAACTTTTATAATTATTACTTATTTATTTATTTAGTCGGTAAAAGGGGGAAAAAGAAAACCCTTTGGTGTACGAGTAGAGTTTCAGTCGTAGGTAGACAAGTCGCGAATACTGGGTTTACGGAACGCGTCACGTTGACGCATTTCAGATTTCGTACTGTTATGTACCAAATAAATATAGTTTTAAGCTTAAGACTGAGTCACCGGCTAGGCTATCCCTTGGGTCATTTGATCCAATAGACCGCGTCATCGTAGAACGCATTTTGCCCTTTCCGTCCTACGAGACGCATCGGGCCTAAATGGCTAAAGCCCGGTGACTCCTTTTTCAAGATAAAATTATAAAAACGCATGCCTCGCTGCGCTCGGGGCTCATTCCTCAGTAGTGCTTCGACGAGATCCGAAATCTCAATAAAGTTTTCTTGTGCACTTCCGTTTGTGGCTTATTTCTCTTCAACTCTAATCGTCCAGCGGAGAAGACTACGGAGTCTCGAGAGATCCTCCTTCTCCTCACGGCATAACAGTACTTAAAATTATAGAGATCGTAAATATTATTGTGGAAGATAGAATGTCGTGTGAATGTTTGGACCAGAGCGATTGCTGAGCGAACGGTGTTGTATTTGGGTAAGATTGGCTGAGGCGTGAATGAGAAGTGTTTGGGATAGAGCGATTGAGTTGACGTGTGGTCGAAGAGTGCGTGGTCGCGCTAGGTTTCGTGTGAACGTGACTGTTTGGGTTCTACGAATGTCTGAGACGAGTGAGAGAAGCAGAGAGAGATAAGGAGAAAGAATGAATGCGTGCAAGGGTAGAGAATGCGTGGGTGAGGGAGTCGAGAAAAAGAGTCGAGTGCGAGAGGACGTTGCGAGTGCAGAGCGAGAGTTTTTTCTGTGAGATTGTGCGTTAACAGTATTAACCCTTTGCGGACGAGAAAAAATAAACACTCGATTATGAATCTTTTTTATGGCCAGCATTAAATAACACTTAACGAATTTTCGCTCGATTATTATCAAGAGTGCCTATTAATGCCACTAATTCAAATTTCTTGCTTTGAAGATCGACATTTATCCGGAAGATTGAAAAAAGATTGGGCGGCTATTTGTCGACACTCGTCCGCAAAGGGTTAATAATAAACTAGTAATTATTGCAAAGGCTGAGTTTCTTTTTTCTTTCCCTTCTCGCACCTTACAACAACACACGAGGGATTTACTTTAAAATAATCCCTACATTATTTTTCAGTACTTTACGTTAACTTTAATTGATACAATGGTGCGAATATGCATTCTACGTGATTCTCTTCATCCTCACGCTTCTACGTTCGAATATTTATATGCAGTATACGTATTTTTCCGGAAGCCTGTCGAATTATAAAATTAACGTCCGTAAACCAGTTGTACGAAGAAAATATTTGTCCAAAGATCCGCAACGTAAGTTAATGTAAGGTAGGTCGGATGACTTCCGAGTGGTTAAATAAAAAAACTCAATAGGGCGTTTTAAAACTCGATTTACTCTACTGACTGTTCGCTGCGACAGCTCGTACAAGAGTGCGTCTCCTTCGACAATTCGTTAGTTCTGAGGACGCTTTCGCCAGCATGGGTTGTTTACAACCGACGATACGATTAGCCCGAAGAAACTACCCTTGAGAGGGGAAAGCGCGTTGACAAAACGCATATGGCCCACCTCGACCGCTTACCGATTTCGACATTTCTAACATTAACATTTATAATCACGCGATTTATAAGTTATATGCGTGTCAAAAAATCCTTTGGTATATACATAAATTAATACAATGCTTAGCTGTAGAAAGCTAAGAGTTATTGGAAACTATGTCTAAAAGTAGAAACAGAAATGAAGAATAATATATAATATATCATATAATAATATATAAATAAAGAATAATATTATAATAATACTAATAATTCTATTTACACAGTTATGTATAAAGTAATATATAAATGAAGGTTTTTGCACTCGTGTTATCGGGCACCATTGCTGGGAATTTTTTTGGTAGCAACGTTGCGAATTGGATAGAAAGTTTTAGCCGTTTTTTGGGCGAAATCCAGGAACGGAAAGGGGATGAAGAAATTAACGAGCTTCAAAGCGAGCTCCGCGAATCAGAAATCATGTTTTGCGGCGCGCAAGTTTGCTCTTTCGGTGTGAACATCGAACCATTGGTGTTTGTCTTGGTTTGCGGTTTACGCTTAGGGCGAGAAGCTAAGATTTCCGCTCAATTAATGGCACGATCCTTTGACTTTCGATTCGAAAGCCCATCTCTGGCTTCGCGAGGCAGAATTCAAATTCAATGAACAGGCTGTTGCTTACTGAATTCGAGGAAGAACGAAAATAAAGCTTCGTGTTCGGTCCCAGAGACCTAGGTATTAAAGCTGCAAACGGTTTATTACCCTTGCCTCTCGAAAATCTAACTTCTGGACACCACGTGCGCGAGGTCCTTCCGAAGCGGTCAAAGGGACCGCGTAAATATACCGTTTTTCTTTCTGCCTCAGTACGGACAATAGTTAATAGTTACGAACAACTTTCCCACTCCGGACGACATCGCAACTCACCCCCAACAGCACCAACGCCAATCAGAACACACAACACCCTCCACTTCCACACAAACCCACCAATCACCGAAGACACCGAATTTATAAAAACCCGAACACAGACACGAAAACGACAGAAACCGCGAAAGCAAGAAGAAAAATAAATCGCATCAGTGAACATAACTGCGTCGAGTGATTATTACCAATTTCAACTAGGCCTGAGTGATTAATTTCCCAAAGGTCAACGTCCACCGCATATTGTCATTAAATTGCTAGCGGGCCTTACAACCCCGCGAAACCTCAACGAGATGTTGCAGTGTGCCGGACGTTACACTTCGTTTAACGCGAAACCTCTTTTGGAACGCCGGAAATAATCGGAGATGCAACAAAAAAACACTTGGAAACACGCGGAGAGATCGAAGATTCGCGTTTAGAACGATCGGCGAAAATTTCAATGGGAATATAAAATTCCGCGGAAAATACGACGCGCCTTCATTTTTCGAAGGGAACGACAACAATGGCGGAAAAATACGATGGTAATTTTTTTTTTTTCTCCCCGTCGTCCCGTGTATTTTGCCGGTCGCGCGTTTCACTGGAATTATATCACCGCGGCGTATAATTTCACCTTTTTAATTTAAAAATCCTCCCCGTGTCTACGGTATTAACAATATCTCTCGCTCGCATGAGTTGCGATCCTTTATTCGTAGCGGCGGCGGCGGAGGCGGTGTGAATTTTTGATTCAATTTACGAAATATAAACTGCTACAAAATACGGCCGTTGCTCTTTGTCCGTGGGAATTATTTCAGGCGGCTAGTAAAATATTTCGGGTCTTTTGCCGGCCACGCCAATGAATGCCTTCATAAAAGTAACAATTATCGAGCGTGTAACTTTACTTTTTCCAAACGCCAACTGAATGGTGAAATTCTATTTTTCCATGGGTATTCAATTAACGGTAAAGAATGGCACAGTGAAACGTTGCATTGTTAAAAGTTTCCCGTGTTACGCGCACGAAATGTGGCTTTTACACGACGAAAGCCAGACGGCCATCTTGGGTTTAAGGGAATTCCTTAGAAAATATAAAAGTAAGGTAAATAAATATCGTATTTTAACCCTTTAAGGACGATTTTCAATAATTAACTGCTCAATCATTTTTAGATTCTCAACACACGTCGGTATTTAAAACAAACGATTACGATTACCTAGTATTATTAATAGACACTATTGTTATCATAATTGAACGGAAATTCGATTAGTATTTGTTGAAGTAAAATAGCTCTTCGGTAAAAAAACTCCCTATACAAAAATATTAGAGTGTCGCTTCTACAGGCGTAATAAAGTAATAGGAAAAAACCCAAGACTTCCGAGTCGCAGCGTCTGGTCTTGTTGAAGGTTAAGCGTACCTGAAAAGGTTGACCATTGTTTTGTAAAACTGTAAGTGTCGAAGGCTGTCGTTTTCTCGACAGTTCGACGTGAAGAGTCGGTGCGGACAGGACATAGAAAGTCCTGGTACATTACATTTTCACATATAATCAAATATATATCAGTTACCTTTTTTCTAAACCCGTGTCTTTTTATGTAAAAACCGAAATAAGAAGAACCTGCTTCCATCAAAGCATAACCCCTTAACAGTATTGCTGTATTCTGGAAATAAAGAGTTAAATAGTTATAGAAAAATTAATTAAAATGAGTGCTCGAAAGTGTACAATTTGGCGTTAATTATGGACTCAATAATTCGATTGCAGTACGTAGACTGTGAATTTCTATGCAAATTCACCTTTTTATTAATAAAATCAAGGCAATGAAACTTAAATAGGGGAATGATTCATCCCTCAAATAAAATAACGTACATTTCACTTTAAATATCTTCAATATCCTCTTATATTAATTTTTCGGCTATTCCATATGCAACGACTCAATAGAAATAAAATTCTAATAAAAAATAATTGAATCGCGAAAGGGTTAGACGCGTTACAAGTGTGCGATGCTTAACAGATAATTACACAGAGTGTAATCTACTTATTTTTCGTATTAAGTGTGCCTTTATTTATTAAAGTTGAGAACTTCAAAACGATGATCTTGGAATAAAAATGCTCGTCATAAAAAATCAGTTCGTTAACCCTTTCGATGTTAAAGAAAAATTGGGCAATCGTTTGATAAAAATACACGTATTCGTTTTCTATAACACGACACTATTTTTACAATAATTTACACCTAGTCCACCGTAATTAATTATCCGGAATACGCAAATATTTCTAGCACTACTGCTTCTGTAACAATAAAAATAATCCCCATCCGTGCATTAAATAATGTTTCTGTTTTTAGAGCGCGGCAGCGAAAGGGTTAATACATTATAATTTAAGTCGCGTGCGATATACACATATTTATTGCGTTATCGCGGCTAAAGGGGGCAGCTATAATATCCAAGTAACCCAGAAAAATTCCAGCACTACGAACGATAGAGGATCGAGGAATCAAAGCAAATATTTCAACCCCCCGCGTGGTGAAAAGATGGCGGCGCGTTGAAACTTGAGACGCGGCCAATTACGACACTTACGGCGGCACTTTATCATCGGCGAAGATTATAAAGAATTTTAAGGTCCGCGACGGGAGATGGGAGGGCGATAACAATTTTTATGGGGGGTAATTGCTGGCACGCGAAATTCCCAAGCATCCGCCCCACGACCATTAAATCACTTTAATCTTTAATATCTCGGATACCGCGAGAAACGTTCGAGGAATCCGTTTTCAGCCGGCGGCCAATAAAATACCCCACCAAGTCTGATCTCGCGAAGACTCGATACCCTTAACGAGCCTTTAGAACCAACAGATTGTCCACGAAGCTCTCGAGAAACGCTTCTCGGCAGATTTTCCTTCAGCCTTGCTCCCATCGATGTCGATTATGATCTTAGCGCCCGATAGATTATTCCTTTCGACCGGGTCTTTCTACTTTAAAGTGTCGCAAAATTGAGCTTTTATTGCGTCTCGCAACTGCGCGGAAGATGTAGAATACGCGGCTGCTATTTTATTGGCAGATTTCTACAATTCACGACGTTGCGAAATTTTTACACGAAGAAAGTCGACCTCTTTAATCATTTTAACCACCAGATTTTTGTCGAAGCATATTTTCCAAAATTCTGTTATTTCGGGATGTTTCAAAAAATATTCAATCAATCAACCGAGTTATTAAATAATGCTTATTATGTATTAGTTTATTGTAATAGTTTATTTATTAAACTATTGATTAGTTCGAACCAACGAATTTGCTACTTCGGGACATCGAAGCTAATTTAACTTACAGAATTGCAAACTAAAGATTTTTTCTTAAGGAGATAATATAAAATGTTTTCTTCTTTCGAATGGCGCCATTTTGGTCAATTTTCAGTACAGTTTTTTTTTATCAAATTAAGTTCAGTAGCATAAGTATTTCATATGGATTATAATTATAATCCGTTTGAATTTTAGTGATTCATTTGTTTCGGATTACTTTGCGAGCAACGAAGATACACCTCAAACTATAAGTGCAGACGCCATTACGTATCGAATTTTTCGCTGAAAAAATTCTCAAATATAGCTGAAGACAAGGTTCAAGTGTGTGCAAAGTTTCAAGAATTTCGGATGCATAGTTACCAAGAAAAAAATTACCAAAGTTGACTAATTTCAAGTGCAGAAGGCTCCTTAAAGAGATTAAGTAGTTCGAGTCAGTGATTGGTCAGACCAGCTCATTTTAGCTTCTAAGTGACACAATTTAGAATTTCCTTACGAATTTCCTTACTATTCTTCTAGTATTAATCGTATTTATGGTCATCGGACTGCGAATCTTTTAACTAAATTACAGTAAAATGATTTTTTAAAGGATTTAGGTAGTTTAGATCAGTAATTTGTCAGACGACTATGGATCTTCACGCAAACTCGTATTTCTATCGATAAAAATAAAATAAGGAGAAAGTTTGGGGGATTGTTTCACCTTCAAAATAGTATAATTTGTACTGTACAGTAAATATTATGTATATTACACAAATTATGCAAATTTCTGCACATTTAAATATACCACAAATGCATAAGAAAATGCATAGGAAATTTTATAAGCTACGCTTTAGAATTTCTTTACTGAATTCCACTATTCTGCACGCAACATATTTAACCTATTAATGATCATTTTGACTGTAACATAATTCGTTAATAACCCTTCATACGTATCTCACATTTTAACGAACATAAATAAAGAAAATTAGCCGAGATAATAATAAATTTCACCCTGCGAATGTTCTAAAAATCCATTTACCTCCGAATATTTCGTATTCCGCTCGTTCTATACGATTCGCGCGAATAAAACCCCATAAAGAATCACCGCGCAATTATAACATAATACATTCCACACTCGGTTGCTTCAATTTCACGCGTTACTTTTACGCTCGCCGCTCCGTAATCCCAAAATTTAACGATCCTTACGGGTCCTTAACCACCGGAGGAAACTTCGCCCTCCGCGAATTCAAAAGACTATTTCAACTTCACCACCTTTGGCCAATCTTTCGCTAACCCCCGCAGCCGATTTTCACGAGGGTAGAACTCCCGAAAGACCATAGAGAGAAAAAGCCAGGAGAACCCGAACGCGAACGATCCATCAAAAGGCCTCGGTACCCCAGGCACGAAAATAAATCTTCCCACCTCGAACTCACCCCCATGAGAACAGCGGAACCCCCTTTCGAATTCTCCATGGAGGTTAGGCGTTCGAACGCGCGCGCGCGCGAAAATTTATTCACCCCTCCGGCCAAGTCTTTGGAAGAATTAATAAGCGTATGGGATCGAAACGATCGAGAGGCGAATACATAAATACAACAGGCCGGTGGATTTAACGGGCGGCAGTAAAACCGTGTTGCGTCCATTATTTCCACGCCGCGGTTATGGTTGCGATTACACACACGTGCAGAGGGTCTCGCGGGACTCGCACAGAGGGCCGCGATTCGTCCAGATGTTCGTAACGGCGAGAAACAGCGCGTCATTTCGAATGTCTGCTCGACATTCCGCGAGGATCGTCGTTATCTTTCGGTAACAGGTCCCACAGGTCCCGTCGATAACTCATTTCTGCTTCGTTTTTTTTCTTTCTCTCTCTTTGTTCCTTTCCACGGATCGGTTATGAGTTCCGAAAAGAACTTCGGAGTACAATTGAGATTTAGTTAGTCGAATTTCACTCGGTTTTATTGGAGACGAGTTATTGGGAAAAATTGATGAGTACACAGGTGGAATTTTTGCGAGACGAGTTAAAGCAATTCGAGTTACTCAGATTGCTTTTGAACTACAGTTGGGAATTCTTTTATAGGATTTTAAAGTTACACATGTTTATATATGTATAATGTACAAAACGTCCAAAAAGAGACAAATAACGATTGCAACAATTTTAAATTAAGCTCAGGCATAATTTAAACTACCGAGTTAAATTTAAAACACCCCGAAAAATTGTAACGCCCTTAGTTTAATATTCAACTCCATCTTATTTCTATGTTAACAATCATTTTTAACAAAAATGAACGATAGTATTTCTTTGAAATACAAAACGTTCAAAGGGACAGAAACAAGGATTGCAACAATTTTAAATCAAACTTGTCCATAATTTAACTTATTAAGTTCAATTGGAAATACCCCAAAAAATTCGGAGTCTCTATTTGAATTTTCAACCCCATTGCGTTCCTATATTAATAATCTATAACAAAATTAATAACAGTCCTTCTCCAAAATAAAAAAACGTTCAAAGGGAGAAAAACAACGATTGCAACAATTCTAAATGAAGCTCAGGCATAATTTAACCTACCGAGTTAAATTTAAACCACCCCGAAAAATTGTAACGCCCTTAGTTTAATATTTCTATGTTAACAATCATTTTTAACAAAAATGAACAATAGTATTTTTTTAAAATACAAAACGTTCAAAGGGACGGAAACAACGATTGCAACAATTTTAAATCAAACTTATCCATAATTTAACTTATTAAGTTCAATTGGAAATACCCCCAAAAATTCGGAGTCTCTATTTGAATTTTCAACCCCATTGCGTTCCTATATTAATAATCTATAACAAAATTAACAACAGTCCTCCAAAATAAAAAAAACGTTCAAAGGGACGGAAACAACGATTGCAACAATTTTAAATCAAACTTGTCCATAATTTAACTTATTAAGTTCAATTGGAAATACCCCAAAAAATTCGGAGTCTCTATTTGAATTTTCAACCCCATTGCGTTCCTATATTAATAATCTACAACAAAATTAATAACAGTCCTTCTCCAAAATAAAAAAAAACGTTCAAAGGGAGAAAAACAACGATTGCAGCAATTCTAAATCAAGCTCATGCATAATTTAACCTACTGAGTTAAATTTAAAACAGCCCAAAAAATTGTAACACCCCTAATTTAATATTCAACTCCATCTCATTTCTAAGTTAACAATCATTTCTAACAAAAATGAACGACAGTAAATCATCAAAATTTAAAACGTTCAAGGGGACAAACATTCTAAATCTACCTCATCAATAATGTAACTTACCGAGTTAAATTTAAAATATCCCAAAAAAAGCGCCCCTAGTTTAATTTCCAAAGCCCGTCTTAAGAATTTCTCCGAATTATAAAACGTCCAATAGGATAAAAGCAACGATCGCGACGATTCTAAATCCAGCTCATCCGCAATTTAACTTACCGGGTTCAATTCGAAACACCGTAAAAAGAAAAATTCACCGCCGTTACTTCTTTTTTTTTTTTCCCCTCGCATCGCCGAGGTTCGCCCTCTTTTCGTTACTCTTCGAGGTCCCGGTGTGGACGTTAGCTTGCCCGCTGATCCTCGTTTATACAGTATGCTTGGTGGATGATGATGTACGAGGAACAGCAGCTTGGATACAAGAGAGTTCCATTTGTAGAAAACGAGCTTTCGGGGGGTGGCTTGTTCCGCTTGTTTACGCCGGGATACAATTAGGGTCTGCAGGGGAGACATTTTCATGGGGCTGTTATTAGGGTTGTCCGTTATTCCTTTCTGCTCTTCAAAAGAAGGAGCTTTCGTGGGCTGTCGTTCGAGGGCAGAGTGAATAGACGGCGGGTTAAAGGCGCCATTTCCAATAGGGGTTCATTTATGGGCTCGCATTTATCGTCAACTGGATTCGCAGATTATTGATGGAAGCGAGAATTGGTGAACTCGAGACCAACGTCTTCGCTAGATGCTATATATATCTTAGTTTCGGATTCCGAAAAAATAGGGAATTTTGAGGATTGGTCTTTAGAAGGATCTTTCAGCTTGGAACTTTTCGAAGTTTAATCCTGATGATTTTATGGTTTCTTGAGCTTTGGAAAAATTTATCTGTTAAGAGAATACTTCTGCATACATGTAATTGGTTGATGCTGACACTTGTAAGAATTTAGTGAAGTGAGTGCGGAAGAAGGGAGAGAAAACAAGAATGGAAATGTGAAGTATGGCGAGAGAGAGAGAGAGACTGTGTCCACGCGTGAAATTAAAATATTTTATATTTGTATCATATTATAATTAGTTATATAAAATGTATATAACAAAATATATATGTGGCGGCTCTCCTGCACCCACCACTAGAGGGACATACGAAATAGGCTTTCTCGAAAGTACTCGCTCCAAATACCTCGTCCATATATATACCGCCTTTCAATATCACAGTGTCTAAGGCAGGGCCTGCTAGGTAGCCTTACTGATGAGTCCACTAGCAGGCCCAGGACGAAACGCAACACCCTTCCTTTTCCTATTCTATCCCCTCTCTACAGCTCCACAGACTCTTGTACTTTGGACTCTTGTACTTTTACACTCCTGTACTTTTGTACTCTTGTACTTTGGACTCTTAGACTTTGGACTCTTGTACTTTTGTACTCCTGTACTTTAGTACTCTTGTACTTTTGTACTCTTGTACTTTTACACTCCTGTACTTTTGTACTCTTGTACTTTGAACTCTTGGACTTTGGACTTGTGGCGGCTCTCCTGCACCCACCACTAGAGGGATATACAAAATAGGACATTCTTGAAAGTACTCGCTCCAACTACCTCGTCCATATATATACCGCCTTTAACCTTCCTTCCAATATCCCAAGTCTAAGGCAGGGCCTGCTAGGTAGCCTTACTGATGAGTCCACTAGCAGGCCCAGGACGAAACGCAACACTCTTCCTTTTCCTATCCTATCCCCTCTCTACAGCTCCATATATGTAATGGCCAACCACTCTGCGAACGATGCAAGACGACCCTAACAGTAGATCACCTCGTACTGCAATGTGAAATATTCCTTGCGTTAAGAAACCAACTCAACATCAAACCTACTCTAAAAGACAACCTAAAGGACACAGTGGAACAGTATCAAGACTCCTACAGTATCTAAAGCAATCCATGCTCTACAACGACCCACAAATCACTCCCCTCTGTTGTCGCTAATAACCCAAGAGGTTGATGCGACACAAAACAACGGACAAAAAAAAAAGAAATATATATATAACAAAGGACAATTTTTTCTTGATTATCGTTGAAGTTTGGAATTGTCGTAGCTAAGGTAAATACCCACGTATTGTCACTGTTCCTATAACTGCCACTTGAATTCGTTTATTTAATAGCAAAGTAGTGTATAAAGTATCGTAGATAAACAAATTTTGTATACATTAAAGGGTTACACTATCGAGTATTAAATAAATGAATAAATAAACTTGAAAGTTTGGAAATTCATTGGACGATCGGAAGTTTATCGATACGTCGGAAATCTTGAAAATGCAAAGATTTGGAAATTCGAACGACATCGAATTGGACGGCTAGAAAATTGAAAGATTCGTAATTCGAAGTTGTGGAGTTCCCTTGAAGAACTGATGATTTCAGCTCTCAACGTCCGAGGAAATAGCCAGGCGGCCATTTTTCATGGTCGGAGACACTTGTAGGAAGTCCGAAGAGTTCCCTTAATCCCAAGCCTGTTATCAGGAACGTTACCCTAAGCGCTTTCTTCAGTTTACTACGCGTCGTTGAGAGTTTCTTATAAAAGCATGCACACGCAGCAACGACTGGGTTGGTCGTTCCTCTTTGTAAACGGCGTCGTTCGGTTTAAACGCCCTTGCTATAAGCTGGACGCGCTTGTCTCGCGCCTTTTCTCGCTTGCTAAGCTCCGTTTCGAGTTACGAGAATCGCTGCTATGGCGAAACAGCGCGTAAAATGGCCCGTTGGAAAATTAAATAAACGTTCCTCATGGAAATTATCTTAATACATTCCGCCTATTTTCCTGCCCGAAATTCAACTAAATATTATCCTATAATGTATAATATCCAATCCCGAAACATTTCACGTCTCGGTTTTGCCTCCCATTATATTTTCCCTTCGTATTTCATATTTTCGTTGCAACTTTTTAACACACCATTAAACGATCTATGTATGCGTGTTTGTAGAACATTTTTGGTTCAGTTATAATCACAAAGCTTCGCGAGGAAAACAAATGGGTAAACCTGTATATTAGGTGCAAAAATTAATTCAGTGCTTTTACGTTTAAACCTTTAAAGATTTTCGTGACTTAATATTGTTATCCGTTCTGCTTAAATGGAATTCGTAAGTCGTGCACGATGATGATTGCATAATAATGAAATTGTTTCGAACATCGAAATAATTGTATTCGATTATACGTAAGTGTAGATTGAAATTATACGTCATTTTTGTATCAAAATCATTTCTGACTCGTTGTGAAGAACAACCAAATAATAATACCAATGAAATTGTAAAAGTACAATCGAAATGGAGGATTGTACGAGTCACAAAATGCAATAATTTGTACTTTCCTGCGAACATTTTCTGTATCGCGTGCATTCTGTGCTTTTCGCGCGTAAAATGGCCCGTTGGAAAATTAAATAAACGTTACTCATGGAAATTATCTGAACACATTCCACCTATTTTTCTGCCCGAAATTCAACTAAATATTATCCTATAATGTATAATATCCAACCTCTCTTATTTCGCGTATAGAAAATTCAGAGTATTTGATTATCAACCACAGAACTTTATTAACTTTCGGGTTTGTAAACTTTAAAATTATTTGAGCCGTTAGAATTCTGCGCAATTTAATTTCGAAGCTTTTGAAATGCAAAGGCATTAGATTTCTAAGCTTTTAAATTTCCAAGCTTTGGAATTCCAAGTCGTTAGATTTCTAAGCTTTTGGTATTCCAAGTAATTAGATTTCTAAGCTTTTAAATTGCCAAGCTTTGGAATTCCAAATCGTTGGATTTCTAAGCTTTCGAATTCCAAATCGTTAGATTTCTAAGTTTTTAAATTTCCAAGCTTTCGAATTCCAAGTCATTAGATTTCTAAGCTTCTAAATTGCCAAGCTTTGGAATTCCGAATCGTTAGATTTCTAAGCTTTTAAATTTCTAAGCTTTGGAATTCCAAGTCATTAGATTTCTAAGCTTTGAATTTCCAAGATATGGAATTCCAAGTCGTTAGATTTCTAAACTTTTGGAATTCCAAGTCATTAGATTTCTAAGCTTTTATAAATTTCCAAGCTTTGGAATTCCAAGTCATTCGATTTCTAAGTTTTTAAATTGCCAAGCTTTGGAATTCCAAGTCATTAGATTTCTAAGCTTTTAAATTTCCAAGCTTTGGAATTCCAAATCGTTAAATTTCTACGCTTTTAAATTTCCAAGCTTTGAAATTCCAAGCCGTTAGATTTCTAAACTTTTGGAATTCCAAGTCATTAGATTTCTAAGCTTTTAAATTGCCAAGCTTTGGAATTCCGAATAGTTAGATTTCTAAGCTTTTGGAATTCAAAGGCATTAAATTTCTAAACTTTTAAATTTCCAAGCTTTGGAATTCCAAGTCATCCGATTTCTAAGCTTTTAAATTTCCAAGCTTTGTAATTCCAAGCCTTCAAACTCGCCAACTTTGCAATTCCAAGCCTTCAAAACTCGCCAACTTTTCAATTCCAAGCCTCCAAATTCCCAAGCTTTGGAATTCCAAGCCTCTAAACTCGCAAACTCAACAAGCAAATCAGTACAATATCAACTCGTAATGAACTTACGCGTTCATTCCAAAATCAAATACAGCTCTAACTTTGAAATAAACGCTAGGTTATTATATATTCCAAACCATTATCTGTATGTTATGACGTACAACGTTACCACGTTGTATCCCGCGCAATATTGTAAACAAAATACGTAGGTACCTTTAAGAAAAAAAAAAGGTTGATTACGGCGGCTACATTAATCGATATCGGACGTTTCGATACACCTATATATGGCCTAGGCCGTGGCCATATTTTTCGCACAGCCTGTACGCAGAGTGTTTTATAAGTGGCGGCGCACGCGAATAATTACACTCGATCGAGCCCTCTCCGGCCGCGTTGCCGGAGCGTAATTTTTCTGTAAATAAATCCAGCTCCCCGTAAATGGCCGGTCTCGTCGATGATTTTTCCGACGGTCCAAAGGAAGGAAAAAGAGAGAGAGAGAGAGAGAGAGAAAAAAAAAGAAGAAAACTTCCATGCAAATCGACCCTGTTTTCCCCCTGAGATTAATTAATAAGACCAAAGTCCAACGCTATACGTGCTCGTTGTGAAACACGTAAAGAGAATAATTCCGTGAGAAACGGGGGCAGTTTTTAGAGAGGAACTCGTCGAAGGAAATTATTTCGCAGCCCGGCAAACGTAATTCCACGAGCCTCGAGGGCCTGAAATTCGCAAATTCCATTTCAATATTAATAACATACTCTCCAACGCTATCTCCCGCGTCGACCTTATTATTCCTTTCATCCCTTTTCTTTTCTTCTTCTTTTTTTTTTTTTTTTTTTATTCCTACTGCGTGGAAGATTGCGGATGAAACTTTAACAATGTGTGTGCTCATCTACGACACTTATAAAGAAGAGAAGAGAAGCCCGAAGGGAGTTCCGCGATTACCACGCGGTTTAGGTTCGGCAATTTTTTTTCCACCGGCCCCCCTCTCCCCTATTCGTTAGTTTGAAAATCAACGAGAATATGATGGCGTGAAAAATTGCCCGCTTCGTTTTGCTTCGGTAGAATTGATAGCCCGATATCGGGAGGAGTTAAAAAAAAAAAAAAAAAAAGACGAATGGATATGTACGAGTGGCGCAATGAAGGGAAATTAATAACAATTCAGCAGAAGCGGAGAGGTGGAATGATAGAATATGGCGAATGAGTGAAAAGTGGCTGGATCCGAGCGACAAATGTGCGAACGAAGAGTATAATTTGGCCTAAATTGTGATAAGCCGAGTGCTCGAATGGAGATATTTATCGACAAAATGCAGAAATGTAGTGCAGTCATTTGCAATGATACATTTATATGTATATACAGTGTTTCCTTGGATATTGGCCGAGTTCCGTAAACCTTAATGTTAAAGTAATAACTAGCTAATGATACAATGTATAGTTTCTGAAATACACGCAGGGCAACGGGTTAAATAAAGTTACTTCAAGGTAAGCTTAAAAGTGTCAATAGTTGGTACATCTACCCTAAGCGATTTGATAGCAACGAAATACTTGCAACGCCACGATTCTCGTCCCTCGAATTGACACCACGTGCAATAGTACATCGAAACTGAAAAGAGAAAGTAAAGGGTGAAACAATAGGGTGCACCCATCGCTGTATCACCCATGGCACCGAGCAACGCGCGACGAATTTCTTTAAGAAAATATTTGCTATCCAAGGCGGTTACAACGAGAGTCGGTTTCGTTTTCCTCGGTCGGAAATATTTCAATAGCTTCACGTAAGAAATGGCCCTGTGGATAGGGAGGCGAGGTGTCGCTGTGTCTACTAAGAAATTGCGGCGAAACAACGCGTCGACTCGAACGAGTCAAGGCTGCGGTATTATCCGGTGCAAATCCCGTGTCGACGCGGATTTTACAGGCAACTGTGCACGAGAAACGCGATGCAACGCGATGCAACGCGATGCTGTGCGCATATTCCGGTGTATACTCTTGCACGGAACGCGTTGCTGGCATATTTGGCTACGTCGCCTTCTAATAATGCATGCGTGAACGTCGATAGACTCGCCGGACTGTGAAATCTGAAACGTTCGCATGGATTTCTATGGAAATTAGCGAAACCAGTCGTCCCCTCGCATGTGATGGTCGTCCTGTAATTTGATTCGTCGGCCGTGAACCGCGCTAGGGGATAATAATGTCGCGATTCGAAGCTTCGATGTTCTTTTAACCCTTCTTAGGAATTTCGAGGCCATAGAGGGGTTACGTAAATTTGATAACACGTTAAATAAAGTAATTAAAGCGTCGGTTATAGGGATATATAATTGTTATAGGATAATATAGTATAGGATATATATTATAGGATAATATACATAGTATAGGATATATATTATAGGATAATATAGTATAGGATATATATTATAGGATAATATAGTATAGGATATATATTATAGGATAATATAGTATAGGATATATATTATAGGATAATATAGTATAGGATATATATTATAGGATAATATAGTATAGGATATATATTATAGGATAATATAGTATAGGATATATATTATAGAATACATATTATAGAATAATATATTATAGGATAATATATTATAGGATAATATAGTATAGGATATATATTATAGAATACATATTATAGAATAATATATTATAGGATAATATAGTATAGGATATATATTATAGGATAATATAGTATAGGATATATATTATAGGATATATATTATAGGATAATATGGTATAGGATATATATTATAGGATAATATAGTATAGGATATATATTATAGGATAATATATTATAGGATAATATAGTATAGGATATATATTATAGAATACATATTATAGAATAATATATTATAGGATAATATAGTATAGGATATATATTATAGGATAATATAGTATAGGATATATATTATAGGATATATATTATAGGATAATATGGTATAGGATATATATTATAGGATAATATAGTATAGGATATATATTATAGGATAATATATTATAGGATAATATAGTATAGGATATATATTATAGAATACATATTATAGAATAATATATTATAGGATAATATAGTATAGGATATATATTATAGGATAATATAGTATAGGATATATATTATAGGATATATATTATAGGATAATATGGTATAGGATATATATTATAGGATAATATAGTATAGGATATATATTATAGGATAATATATTATAGGATAATATAGTATAGGATATATATTATAGAATACATATTATAGAATAATATATTATAGGATAATATAGTATAGGATATATATTATAGGATAATATAGTATAGGATATATATTATAGGATATATATTATAGGATAATATGGTATAGGATATATATTATAGGATAATATAGTATAGGATATATATTATAGGATATATATTATAGGATAATATGGTATAGGATATATATTATAGGATAATATAGTATAGGATGTATATTATAGGACAATATAGTATAGGATATATATTATAGGATAATATACATAGTATAGGATATATATTATAAGACAATATAGTATAGGGTATACATTATAGGATAATATATCATAGGATAATATACGCTATAAGATAATATACTGACAATAATTGGTACATCTACCCTAGCTGCTATGCGAAGATTAAAAATCAAGAGAAAAAGTCTAACGATGCCCTCCGAACGACTCGTTAACGATGCTTACGTGGTATAATAATTCGCTGAATCCGAAATATTGTAATGATACCCCGTCAACGATTTCCCAATCCGTTTCGAATCTCTACCCTTTATTTAGTCCAGCTAATTCGTTTTACCAGCTCGCGATATATCTCTTCGACGAACTATAAAGGGTTATTCGCTCGCTCGCGAACTCGATTATTGCGCGACAGTGGCGGAACAGATATGCACAGGAGGGTAAAAAAGCGAGCAGAGAGAAACATGGGGAATAGAGAGAGAGAGAGGGAGGCGAGTTGGCGAGTGCCACAGGTACACGAGAGGAGCGTTGATCACGCAAATTAGAAGCTAACACGGCTATCGGTATGTCAGCGTTTTTTGAACGGCCGGCGCCTCGCCATTATGCTGCGCACGGCTTCGTTAAAATCGAGGCCGGTGACAAGGCTCTGTAGACGATCCTCGAAAAAGCACGCCTGACGCACACACACGTTTGCACGGGGAGAGCTGCATGCATGCATCGCATGCATGCAAGCGAGCGCTGGGCAAAAAAGAAACTAGCCGGCTGCGCCTCTCTTTGTCGTTTATCGGGCACCTCTCTGCCTTTCTACGCCGCATCGATGCTCACTTTATTACGAAATATTACCTCTACCTTGGAATTTAGATATCCGAAAAAGGCACGCTGAAACCGAGAACCTTCGCGTACAATTCGACGAGGATTTTTTTTCATTGAAATTGTTACGCGAAGAAATTAAGGTATATATCGAGAAGAATTTTTGCGAGTGAATTTCATTAAAATAGCACGCGGACGCGTATTATTTGTAATTCTACGGGAAATTTTAAAAAGCTAGGGTAAATGATCAAATTCATGTCACTGTTCATATAACTGCCAATTGAATTCGTTTTACTTAATAGCAAAGTCATGTATATAGAATCGTAGGTAAAGAAATTTTCATACTAAATTTGCACGTGGGTTTACGTAACAACGCATGGACACTATATTCGTTTATACTTGATATTTATGAATTAATATTGGGAGGTAAATGTGCTGTTGAACATTGAAACGTGACGAATATAATTATAAAGTATGGAACGTGTCATAATTTATTAATACGCGACGTTTACTATATATCTTGTATCTGTTACACAAACTGACGCGTTAACCCCTCGTTCTACAAATTTCTTATTATTACACTTATGTAAACTATCATTATCAAAGTTACAGTTCTCACATTTGTTCAAGCTATTCAAATATTCTGCATAATTTCTATTTAGTGATTCTTAATCTTCTGAAGAGAAAGTAAGGCTAAAATTAAATGGAACATCGTATCGCAAGCAGAACTTATCTTAAATAAGTCTATCTATAATTCGTGCCACGAGTGTGACTCGTCATTGTAAGCCAATGGGTTAATACGTGTAAAACGTGTTTCTATTTAAATGAAAAGTATTCGAGTGACAATACGAAAGACATTGGACTTTGTTGTATATTTTCAATTACGTAGTAATGAATTTATTGTATTGAACATATAAAAAAGATGTTCATAAATAAAAAAGGGGTTGAACAATATTATGCTCCAAACTGGAACGATCTTTATGTTAAATACTAAATTATAAAATAGTTAAATAAAGTTTCGCGCGAACCTTAAAGTGACAAGTACGTGGTACATTTACTCAACCGGTTACTATAATATTGTGGGCAAGGTTAATTGACACAACGCGATATACTTTTTTGTGGTGTTTTATTGGTTGTTCGCCAGTGGACTCGAACCTTATCGCTCTGTCGAACTTTCACAAGTGAGGGCCGCCTCGGGTTTGCGGCCTCTATTTAAGGGTCGCTCGTTCCCTGGCAACGCGATGGCTGTTTACCCATCGCCTGATCACAGTTCCGCGAATTGCGCGGAAATCGCTCCTTAGCAACGGATAAATACTTTCGCGTATCCATCGCCTGACTATGATCAGGCGAGTCGCGGGCGAATCGCGAGCGACCTACTCCCTAGCAACGCGTAAGCCGCTCAACGGTCGCCAGTAAACAAATTCCGTTGCGATGCAAGACGCTACAATATTATTGGGTGCGTAGCATACCAATGAGTGGTCCACGTATTTTGTTAAATTCAATCTTCACTTTAAAGAAAATTAAATACCTAATCATACCTAATTATTTTAAACTCTTGAGGGGTAATGGGTTAAACTTAGTATAATTACAATTTAAACAAACGAATCAGTAGATATAAGCTTTGCGAGATGATTATTCATTTCTACGTTCTTATTTTCCTTTACGAGCGACTGCAATTGATCAACGAAATCGTTTCAATTAGAAATGCAATGTAACGCAATCGGATTATCAGCGAAATAAATTTACACGACGACAGTTGTTGAATCACTTTAGAGCGCGATACAACAGCTTTAGAAATCCCAAATAACTGTTCAAGTCCCCGCACTCAGCCCATAAACACCAGGTTCGGAATTTCTAAATTTTGTAAGGCAATAGCCAGAGAAATTCGAATCGATTCGCAGCAGCAATAAGTTTATGGAACCATTGACCATTTTTCTTAGACAAAATACCCTCGCGACGGCAACTCAAGTTTATTACTTTGGGACCAACACATTAATCTTAGAATCCGTTATTTTCAACCATCTGTAGTCAGGGTCAGAGTGTTCCTTCAGCTTGTTACCTGCTGCGGATTTTCGCAAAACACGCGAAAACCCTTGCGCGTCACTACTTGGTCGCGGCTACTTTCAAGGGTGACCATCACGGGTACGAGGGCGGTTACTTTCTAAAAATCGTGGCCAATCACGCTTCTCACCCCCTTCCGGATCGTCTCTTCCGAGGCGAGGTGGATGGACATCTTGCCTCAAACAAACAGAAACAAACAGAACTCCAAAGCGACTACAACACGAACTTAGTGACACAACACAAACGGGAGAACCATTGTAAAACACGAACGAAGTTAGAATATTTTAAGAACACGAATACAGTCAACTACGAACTTGAACGCGAACTAAGTACGATTTGTAACGCGAACATTCATAACACGGACATTCAGTTGATTAAACATCGTCAAAAAACTAGGCTTAGACTCATTAAATTGTGGCTAAGTCAGAATTAGCGTTGGGTGCTCGAATCCACGCAATTCACGCAACAACAGTATTCTCGTTATTTATACAAATCATTAATATAATTATACTAATTATATTATTATTAATATATCTATACTAATTATATTATTATTAATATATCTATACTAATTATATTATTATTAATATATCTATACTAATTATATTATTATTAATATATCTATACTAATTATATTATTATTAATATAGTTATACTAATTATAATATCATGAATATAAGTATACTAATAATACTAATATAATGGATGCTAGTAATGCGTTAATAGAAGTTCTACGAAGACAAATAGGGTACGAAGAAGGCGTATGAATTTGGAGTTATTTTCGAGATTAATCTACCGCAATTAGCGTGGTTGGCGAAGCACTCCGATTGACCAGGGAGAAGTATTTACCGGGGCTTGATCGATACAGACTAATGGTAGGCTTATCCCTTAATCTGACGGTAACGTTCGATTGGCCGGCAACAGGAAACGCGTGATGTTTACTTAATTACCAGATCCGCTATCGTACGATTGCATCGGTGAAACATTGCAGTTGCTAAATCAATGTTTCGAAAGCCTTGCGCGCGGGATATAAAAGTTTCAATCGCGCAACACGGACACAGCTAATTCCACGAGTAGAAAGCAGAGCGCATTCTCTCATTCATCTATGAATTCTACATAACGCGAACCAATGCCTCGTCAATTATGCAATCATTAATTACTGCTTGCTTAGGAACACGAGGCGAAGCAAACAATAATGAGATTGTAATTAGGATTATTCGAAAGCACTTAACATTCGGTTCGTTGTTGTGTTATATCGTATTCCGCATCAGCGGTGTAAAATTTACGCGATATAAATGTTAACTTTGTAGTGGCAGTGTGTAAGAGAAAAAGTGCCTGGAATTTTGGAATATAGTTAAGAAAGAAATCTACGTCTATAGAATTATTTATGCATATTTTTATTCGATTCGTTTCATATACTTCCTTGAATATTCTGAATATTTGCCTATTTTTGATCGATTACTCCCACAAGTTAGAATTAAAATAGAACTAATGTAATAAAGAATCGTTGATACCTATTCAAACGTGATTTCAATCTATCGGAAATATTAGCCGAGATAGAGTTCCGTTTTATTCTCGACACTCAAACACCGAACACTGCAGTTCCAGGATTTAACATTTTCGTGTCTGTTTCGTTGGCGTTATTCAGCGTCGATGTGACTTTAAAATTCATCCGCGGTAGTTGTCGAGGGTTTCCACTCGGCGGTTGTAAATTTTCCGGGTAGAATGATCGATTAGACGATGAAAGCGGGATGTTTTTCGCAGTTTCAACGTGCGAAGAGCAGCCACGGTGTTTATGAGGGTTTGATGCGCACTCGGGAGTGCGGAAAGGGTGCCCTATTGAAAAAGAAGAACGCGAAGCATTCGCGGCTACAAATATGCGCTCCGCTCCGCTTATGAAACCCCATTTTTCTTCTCTAACGATGCGTGCGCCTTTTTCCCTCTTTCTTTCGAACACCATAAACATCTCCAACGTAAACGCGCAACTTATTTCTGCGATAAAAACGCTGCAACTATCAAGCTATGGTAAAAAAATGACGGATCAATAATTTGGCCGATATAAATAATATCAATTATACTAAATACTAATAATACTAATAATAATACTAATACTAATGCCATTACTAATTCCAATACTAGTATCAATATTTATATCGATATTAATATCAATAGTAATACCGCACTAATGCCAATACTAATATCAATATTAATACCAATATTAATACCAATACTAATGACAATACTAATACCAATGCCAATACCAATGTTAATACCAATACTAATGACAATACTAATACCAATACTAATATCAATACTAATATCAATACTAATGCCAATATTAATACCAATACTAATTCCAATACTAGTATCACTATTAATATCGATATTAATATCAATATTAATACCACACTAATGCCAATACTAATGCCAATACTAATATCAATATTAATACCAATACTAATATCAATATTAATACCAATACTAATATCAATACTAATACCAATACTAATACCAATATTAATACCAATGCTAATACCAATGCTAATAGCAATACTAATACCAATACTAGTACTAATAGTAGTACCCATGCTAATACCAATACTAATATCAATATTAATACCAATACTAATATCAATACTAATACCTATACTACTACCAATACTAATGCCAATACTAATATCAATATTAATACCAATACTAATGCCAATGCTAATATCAATACTAATACCAATACTAATACCAATGCCAATACCAATGCTAATACCAATACTAATACCAATACTAATGGCAATATTAATACCAATGCTAATACCAATACTAGTACCCATACTAATACCAATACTAATGCCAATACTAATATCAATATTAATACCAATACTAGTGCCAATACTAATACCAATACTAATGCCAATACTAATATCAATATTAATACCAATACTAATGCCAATGCTAATACCAATACTAATACTAATAATACTAATAATACTAACACCAATAATCTAAATAATAACAATACCGATACTAAATACCCAATAGCAGCAATTAACACTAACTGTATCAGCACTCTATATAGAATCTATTCAGTAAATCTTTCTCGGTGAAGAAAGAAGCAAAAAGAGTAACAAAATGCAATTTCCATTGCATTGTATACTTCATCGAGTATCTATCGTTCTAATTCCCTTCGTGCAAATACCTAAATACGCCTCACGTACTGTAGATAGTTCTAGCGTTAATTTCACATAATAAATTTCCGAATTTTCTCAGCCGCTTCTCCTTCACGTTTGCTTAATTTTACTAATATACACGAGGGAAAAAGGGGTGAAAGAGGTTCGCGATCGTTGCTCTAACAATGAAAAATAGCAGGGCGAATCGAGCCATCTCTCGCGATCAGTCCGAGCAGAAGAAATATATCTGGTAGCAGCGGAGAAGGGCAGGGCAAGAAGAAACGGCTCGGTGGATGCAATTACAGGGAGAAACGGACGCGAAATTAATGCCAATCGATTTGGTGGAAGCCGTAGATTTCCCGCCGCCGCCACATCGTGGTCCGGTCTTTCTCAAAAATTAACGACGACAAGTCCATTCGAGTCTTACTTGTTAGTTCTTCTCCGGAGGCTGCGCAAAAAGCCGAGACTCTGCGCGATGCCATCGGGAAACACCGATAAAAGATGGTCGGAATAAAAGAGAAAGAGAAAAGGCGAGGAATCGGTAGCGATGGGTCTTGAAACCCTTCGAACAGTTTCAAACTTGTTAAATGGCTAAAAATTCGAATTAAGGTTTGTTGCGCCAATAAATGAACGCTTAGAGTAGAATCAATTCTTGACTATTCGATCAAACGAATTCATTAACCTATTTTTATATCTGGGTAGCATATTTTCAACATAAACTGTATCTTTAAAAAAAAAAAAATAGCGAATTGCTTACTGTTACACCTCATAATTATTTAATACAATCGTTTAACATGCTTGTTATTGCATTTAAATAATCGACTACCTTAGGAAAATAATGAATCTCAGGAATTATTCAAACAAAATTCTTTAACCCTTTGACGAGTATAAAATTTTCTTTTGCAATATAAAAATGTCTTCAATGTTACATGTATTCGTATGGAACGTGAAAAACATGATAAAGATAATAACGAAACATTGTAAAAGACGTTTCCAACAAATACAGTACAAAAGCTTCACTCGTTTCTGTATTTATTCACGTAACATTAGTACATCCCCTCTACGCAATATCCATTCGAAGCAACTCGAATCGTTCCAAATCCCATCGCTACGAATCTACAAAAAGAAACAAAAAAAAAGAAAAAGAATACAAAGAAAGGAGGAGAGGGAAAGAAGACGAATGAAACGTAGGAAAGAGATCAAAGCGAGTCAGGGTTGCAATAGGGATCGCAACGGAAGGAGAAAGGTGTGCTGTATGGCGGTAATTATGGTGGTTGATGAGAGTTTCACGCTAGGTCGAACCGCAGCCACCGTCCAATCCCGCAGCGAAATTCAAGCGACTCCGCGTGTGTATTTAACAGTGTCTGTTCTATCGTATAAACGGCGAACGACGCGACCAGTTCACCACCCTCTGTCAGTTACACCCGCCGCGTACTCGCTAATGTTCGCCAACTATTTCGCGGGGAGGGGCAAAAAAAAATCGACGGGACGGCGATGGAATATCGAACACGTCGATTCCTTGCTCGGTGCGCGATGGATGCGAGGCGATTTATCTTTTTGGAAAATTTCAGTTCCCGCCCCTCTTCTAAACGGGATGGGGATACAGTACTACGCGGGAGGCGATGGTGATGGTATCGACACGTTTGTTGGTAAAAGCATTTTCTTCGTTGAAGGTGAAAAATGGAAAGGGAATTGGGGTAAGGTGCAGGATTCCGCTTCGAAGCGTTTTTGAATTGTTTCGTGCGACGGTTGAGAAGATTGGGAAGTTCCGTGGTGCTCGGTTGCGTCGGGTAACCCTTTCGCTGCGGTGGATTTTAACCCTCTGCGCTCGAGGACCGCGAAACGATTTAATTGAAACGTTTAAAATTGTTTCGAAACTCGAGAAATGGAGACTTTAGTGTTTATTAGGTTGTCGCAGAAAATGCGCAGTTTTAAAGAATTTAAACCTGTACATAGAATATGTTTAAAGAACTCTGAACAAAAATCATCATCATTTCATCTCAGAAAGCATTTCAACGTTTCACTTTCGTGTAACAGATCCGCATAACAGATTTCTGAGATACCCCTCCGCAAAAACATATTCTATGTTCAAATTCCTTTCGTTTTCTTACTAAACGCAAAGTACAGACAATTTTACCACCGTACAATTTATCGAAGAATGTAAAATCATTGTTCAATTCATTTCATTTATTTTACATTTCAACGGGATGAACCTTTAAGCCCTATTTAAATCCTGTACTAAAGGGTTTTTACCCGTTAAATTAAAAAAAAATTAAATAAATACACGTAGTTGAATCAATCGAAGCTAATCTAAATTGTTAAAAAAATAATACTTGTGTTTTTTATAACGTTAAGGATAAAATTCGAAATTCGACAAACCTAGTGTTAACTCGCAACGAAACTAAACGTATAATAAAAATAGGCCAGCAAAGGCTGACTAATGAAGCAGGCGCAATATGCAGCCCGTGTCTCACTACATACGCTCCATTTCTACTTGCGTTTCCAATTCTCTCTTCTGTCACCGTAATCACCGTGCATTTCCCAAACTCCGTTCCAAAACGAACTTTGCTGTAATTAAGCTCGTACGCAGCAACATTTTTTCAGCATTACTCTGTAGATTGGCATGTAGTATTTACCATGGCGTAACTTCCGACATCAAACGAACTACACACGTCGAAATGTCCAAGTATACAGAAAACGTTGCGCGTGTCTGACTGTATTCGTTCCTCTTCTACTTCGTCATCCGATTGCCAAAGGCTAGAATAATCGCCTCTCACCCAAATATCACGTAATTTGAAGTTAACCCGAATCGAAATCGAATCTATTCGTTAGTGAAATTCAAGTTAAAGCCAAACGAAACTTAACCCAAATTCGAGTGAAACCCAATGTGAACCTAACCTGAATTAAATTCAAACCTAAATCGAATTTAATCCGCATTTAACTTGAAATTTAATTCATGCAAATTTAATTTGAATTTAGGTGAAATACAAATCGATTCTAAGTCGAATTCAGCTTGCACTCAAATCGAATTTAATTCATTTATGCACAAATTAGTGAATGCCATAAGCTCGATTGAGTTACATATGTTTCTTTGTACATTTGTACACTATTGCTTGTAATAAATTTGATTTCTGTTGCATCTTTATCTTAGCATTTCATATTTTGATAATACGCTATTAAAATCGAAGAAAATATGATGCAATATAGTTAAACAATGAATTTATTCCACTGAATTTGTTTATTTTAATTGATAAATTACAAGAAAATTTTAAGGTTAAAGTGTTGGTCCGAATTTAGCTCCAAACCAATGCAAATTTAACTGGAACTCAATTCAAATGCAAATCGAACTTAATCCGAATTCATCTCAAACCCAAATCGAATGCAACTAAAATTCGACTCGAACTCAAATCGAATCTAACCTGAATTTAGTTCAAATCCAAATCAAATCTAACCCAAATTCGAGTGAAATCCAAGTCGAATCTAACACAAATCGAATCTAACCCAAATTAGACTCAAACCAGAGGCGAATCTAACCCAAATCACACGTGACCTGAGTTTAACCCAATTCTAAACTGAATCCAATCCAAGTATAACTCTCGTTTTAATTCCTTTAATTTTCCTTTAAAAATCTACCTATTCTATAAGACATCCATCGTGTTCTCCTGCATCAAAAATCATGCTCTCCATTTCCTGCCTTTACCTACACCTAAATTTTCTCCAAAGTCTTCACCGAAGCATCAAAAATTTGGTATTCGATCCCAGAGGCAAGCACAGTTGCTGTCAAGCGTGATTTTATCTTACAACCCGTTTTGTATCTCTTCCAACGCCGGCAATACATTGAGTTGATTCGTCGTTTTTCGGTGGATGGTGTGCAATTTGTGGGGCCGGTATACTCAAGGAATTGGGGCGTCAAGAGAAAAGTGTAGCGACGGAACAAAGGGGGGCGGGCGTTCGCGACGAAATAAATCGAAAATGTAAAATGAAATTTTCTCGGCCCGAGCGCTCGTTTTCGGGGAGAAACGACTTTGAAAAATGGTCGTGAGCGTGTGCGCCCGGCGAACGAGCTTACAGTGGTTCTCCCTGCTTCTCCGTCGCGTTCAGACGCAGTAATTTCTCGTTATATTTAGCAGAATTAGTTAACACGCCTCCCTGGTTGATAATTTACATTGTTTCGTGTTAAATGGCTCGCGTGTTCCTCTTACATTTTCCGCGTAACGTCCAACGAAGTTCTCTCGACCATAACTTTTATTCGAACAAATTTATCGGCTGAAAGCGAAGGGAAAATTCTTTCATCCACGATTATTTTATTTAAAGTGAATTTATTGGCCCGGAGCAAATAGTACAATTATCTTAACCGTATAATTAGGTTGTTCGAAAAATTTCGTGACAATGTAGAGATATAAAGAATATTCAAAAAGAATATAGAGTAACGAATAGGTTTTATATTGCAGGATAATGTTGTTTATAATATTAGGTGGTTTCGTAGAAACTTTTGCTACCAAATTTTCGTGTATCTCGGCAATGAATCCCTCTAAATAGCTTTTTTGTTCCCCTAATATATCAAATTTCGAATTGCCAGCAAAGCTTTTATTGTTCGATAACCAAGATGAATGATAATATAATATAACAATTTTTCTCGCCACTTCATTGATACACAAAGCCAAACACTGTTTTCTTAAAAAAAAAAAGAGTCTCGCGTTTTCTTTTGGCTAATTGCAGACATTGCATTTTAAACCTTTGTGGAAAGGTGTTGCAAATAGTCAGGCAATTTTCTTTCATTTCTTTCGACACGCGTCAATTTTAGAAGCAACAAATTCTAATTATTATTACTAATAGACAATATTGCTGATAATTGACTCGATAATAAGAATCCCTTAAGTTCAGTCCTCAAAGAAAACTGAATGAAAATTCGTGAAATATTATTTTGCTCCTTTCGCAAGGGGGTTAATTCTTGCAACTAAAATGTCTAGTCTAATAACGATATTAGTATTATATTAGTATAATTAGTTATATTAGTACCTATATATCTATATTAGTAGGACCATAGTATTCGTTATATTAGTATCTATATATTTATATTAGTACAACCATAGTATTCGTTATATTAGTATCTATATATCTATATTAGTACAACCATAGTATTCGTTATATTAGTATCTATATATCTATATTAGCATAACGATAGTATTTTTTATATTAGTATCGATATATCTACATTAGCATAACGATAGCATTTTTTATATTAGTATCTATATATTTATATTAATATAACGATAGTATTTGTTACATTAGTATCTATATATCTATATTAGTATCTATATATCTATATTAATATAACCATAGTATTCGTTATATTAGTATCGATATATCTACATTAGCATAACGAAAGTATTTTTTATATTAGTATCTATATATTTATATTAATATAACGATACTAGTTCTTATATTAGTATCGATATATCTACATTAGCATAACGATGGTATTTTATATATTAGTATCTATATATCTATATTAACATAACGATAGTATTTTTTATATTAGTATCTATATATCTGTATTACTATAACGATAATACTCGTTACATTAATATAACGATATACTATTAGTATAATAAAGTACAGCTACAGTGACAAAGGAAATAATACGAAACGTTTAAAGATACGTTACACGCGTAATCCCAAGTCACCCCCGGCAATGAAGAGTGAAATCAAGCGAGCACAATAGGCAACGACGAATCACTGAAATCCTTCGACCAACGAATGCCGCGGTAAATAATTCCAAGGAGCATCGGAGATATTCCGGCGGAAGAACGAGTCGCTTTATAAGAGGGCAAAGAAAAGAAATTACTCGCGAGGGTTTGCCGTTCTCGAATAAATCTCGCGACAATTCCGGCTCTCGTGTTTCCCGATGCCGGTGAACCGCGCAGAATGGGCCCGGTAAGACAACGAGGAAACTGAATGCCGGGCGTCACGAAGCGCGGAATGGTACGTGTCTTTCAGAATTTGCGAAATTCATAAAACAACAGCGGCGGAAGAAGGGAGAGAGGGGGGGGGGTGAGGTTATGGTTAGAAGTACGAGGAATGGAAAGAGGAGGGAAGAAAGCGGAGAGAAAAGCCTGGCGAGGACGTAAATTTTTCGGAAGACGGAAAAACACAATCCCGTAATTATTTCTGCCTCTTTCCGGGCTATCCTTTCTGAATCAACGAACGCTCGCTTGAAATAAAACATCGAAAAAGGAAGAAATTCATGGAGAAAATAGAAAAACCAAGGGAAGAAGTAGGGGCGGGGAGGAAGGAAGGGGATGGGGAAAAAGGAAGGAAACCGCGCGCGCAGTCAGAGCAGCATTCTCGGGCGAGCAACGTTTCGTTCTCGTTCCGTATTTACATTCGTTTCCGGCGAGCACTCGGCGATTCTCGGCTGAACAAAAAGAAAGCATCGGCCGGAGAAAAATTAGAGAAGAAATTCTCTGCTCGAGCTTAGGGTCAAAACGATTCGCGGCTCTGCTGCGCGAGGATGTTTTTTTTTTCGTCGAAACGAGACGATTTTGAAAAAGATTTTGAAATTTTCGGTGGAAGACAGGACAAAAGTAGGCGATAAATGAGTCGCCCAGTAGTCAAACTCCGATCAATTACCCAAAATGCATTATATTAATTTCCGTGGAGTTCAACATTAATTATGTATTTGGGTAATCAAATCCAGGGACTTAAGTTAATCAGTTTGGTTCTTGGGAAGCTCAAATATTAAGTAATTTATGGGAAATTTAGACGCACAAAAATATATGTGAGTATTCAAAGTAAAGTAAAAATTGTTGGATTTTAAGGGTGGAACAACCCTTCACTTAAATCTTGTGACTTTAACTTTGTTGACAAATACAGGAATTTGCATAAAGATCCGTAGTCTAATTGTAGGACAAATTTTAAAAGTTGTAGCGAACGAGTTAATATCTCTAATTATCATTGTAAATGATCGCAATTTTATTTAGCTATCTGGGATCATTATCAATGACCGTAATTTTATTTGGTTATATTCTCATATACATCTTATATATTCTACATAAAATATATAAAATATACAATATATATAAATATATTCTCATATATACGTTATCATATTATGAATAGAAATATTACATATTCTACATATACAGGTATATTGCATAAATATATAAAATTTTAGATGCTGATAATGTTTACAAGTAACCAAAATAAAATGTAGTATGTAACTATTATTCATAATCAGAATACTTAAAAATCAACTATTTCAAATCAATTAACTATGGCAGGAAATTCCTACGAAATTTAACGATGATTATTTCCCACTTATCTTAAAATCAACTTAAAATCACTTGACACCTTTATTCGAAAACATTCTTCAAATATCTATGATCCCACATCTCTGGTTAACTGCTTCCTCAAGTTCTTCATTGTCTCTCAAATATACCAACAGATATCAACAATTCTCCTAAACGGATCCGCGAACGAATGGAGAATTCGCTAAAGGAAGAAACACAGGAAGATCCCTTAATTGAAATGCTAAGTCGTTGCTCCTCGCTAAAACGATAACAAGGGGTGATCGTCGCGAACAAGATGATAGATTCCTCGCTTGTTAAACGTTGTAGGAACAAGGTTCATTGTGTCCCCGTTGAAAGACGGCTGAATATACAGAGGACGAGGAGTATAATGCGGCATAAGTTAAGAGAAGAGAGAGGGGACCCGGCCAAGTTTGTCGGGGGATACGCAAAAACGTAAAACAGGCAAGTTCGTAAACAGCTTGGGAGCAGTTTGCGAACTGTTCGTCACAGGGGCGCGTGCACGGCCACCGTTCGGTCTGTTGGCCCGACACAAAGAAGACATTTGCGAGCTATTTCTTTGATCTTATCGCCCTGGCTGAGGCAGCCGTAAAAACGTGCCGGCGGATAGCGACTGAGAGCCAAGTTAGTTGGAAGCTGTTCGGGGCAACTTGTCCCTGAATCACCCTTCCTTCGCGTGTCTTTCAAACCTACTCTGCAAGAGGCTTTTGGGGCACCAGCTAGCCCCAGAAATGACGGAAGTAAATGAACGAAGTAGACAATGGGCTGACAATGTTTTCTTGACGAAATAGAGGTAATGGCGGTTCTAAACTAGATGATACCGCGTTGCCTTCTTCTCTTCTTTCGCTTTTTCTGGAGGGGAGGAGGGAGAGAGAAAATTTGGGAATTTTTAGAGGAGGAATTTGCAACATGATAGGAGTATACATTAGTGCAAATTATAGGATAATAATAGTAGGATATATTCGGATAATAAGGATAACAATAGTAAGATATATTAGGATAATAGGGATAATAGTGATGGGATATGTTAGGGTAATAAAGATAATAATAATGGGATATGTTAGGCTAATAAGGATAGCAACAATATGGTATATTAGGATAATACGGGTAATAGTAGTAAGATATATTAGGATGGTAATAAGGTAATAATAATAGGATATATTTTGATAGTAAGGGTAATAATAATACGATATATTAGGATAATAAGGATAATAATAGTAGGATATATTAGGATAATAAGAATAATAATAGTAGGTTGTATTAGGTAATAGTAATAGGATATGCTAGGATAATAAAGATGATAATAATAGGATATATTGGAATAACAAGGATAATAATAATAGGGTATATTAGAATAATACGGATAAGAAAAATAAGATATATTAGAATGATAATAAGGGTAATAATAATAAGATATATTAGGATGGTAATAAGGTAATAATAATACGATATATTAGGATAATGAGGATAATAATAGTAGGATATATTAAGATAATAAGAATAATAATAATAAGTTGTATTAGGTAATAGTAATAGGATATGCTAGGATAATAAAGATGGTAATAATAGGATATATTGGAATAACAAGGATAATAATAATAGGGTATATTAGGATAATACGGATAAGAAAAATAAGATATATTAGAATGATAATAAGGGTAATAATAATAAGATATATTAGGATGGTAATAAGGTAATAATAATACGATATATTAGGATAATGAGGATAATAATAGTAGGATATATTAAGATAATAAGAATAATAATAATAAGTTGTATTAGGTAATAGTAATAGGATATTCTAGCATAATAAAGATAATAATAGTAGGATATATTGGAATAACAAGGATAATAATAATAGGGTATATTAGGATAATACGGATAAGAAAAATAAGATATATTAGAATGATAATAAGGGTAATAATAATAAGATATATTAGGATGGTAATAAGGTAATAATAGTACGATATATTAGGATAATAAGGATGGTAATAAAGTAATAATAATAGGATATATTTGGATAATAAGGATAATAATAATAAGATATATTAGGATAATAAGAACAATAATAATGGGATATATTAGGATAATAAGAATAATAGTAAAACAGGTGTAGGAATTGAGATAATAAGAAACAATTATACATTGAAAAAAGTATTGGTTAAGGAATGGAAATACAATATTCACTATCTTCTATAGCGGCCACACACTAAATAATAAAAGGCGAATGAAGGAATTGGAAAAGGGGATGATATTGCTTTCTTAACGAACGAAGGATAATGGTGGTCCTAAACCAGAAAATATTGTATTGGCTTATTTTCTTTCCTTTCTGGACGATTTGATAATTTCGGGGGATAAAGTTGCAAATAAAAAAGAGATATTGTAAGTAGAGAAATTGAGGATGAAAATTGGAAAACTCTTTTATTGCGAAATCCTGAAATTTCTTGCAATAAATTTGAAAAGCAATATATACTGAATAACTGGCGATGAATTGTATGGAAATATCTAATTAATTACTTTATTAATATAGTATCTCCTTTCACGCGAACAAAGTTCTATTAATAAATTATATATTAATAGATCGTATACGAATAAATTTTATATTAGGATACATATCGGGTACAAAATGGAAATAACAAAGTCTCAACAATATTATAGCCACCCTCTAAATAACAAAAATTAATAAAGAGATTGGAAAATGGGATGACGATATTTTCGTACCAAATTAAAAGAAATCGAATTGCGATTGAATACAGTATTCTACGCTATAAAATACCGTATAGTTTAATCCATAAACAAATTGTGAGATTGTTAAACGTAGCATTTCAATAAAACGGGGTTGTGTTTCGGAATAAAAAGGGCGTCTTATAAAGACCTCTGCTTATTTATCGTGAAAAGTGTTCACCTTAATAAAGGCACCTTATCGATAAAGAAACTGTCTGAAAAAAAAGGTAGAAAGGGGGGGGGGGGGATTCCGGGTAAACAATCCCCAAATTTGAAGAGGCAGCGCAATCTCATTACCGAGAAGGCTTTAATCAGTCGCGACAAAGACGTTTTGGAAGCTTTACGCAACAACGGGTTCGAGTTAAGTTAAAGCAACGAAGAAAGAGGATATTTACCGGAATACACTGGCCTCGTTATCAATTCCGGTAAAGTAAAGGGGTTTTATGTACACACCCCGTGAAGCTTCAAAAGGGAGGGGGAGGGGGGGGGGTAGATTCTTAATTAACTGATAAACTTCCACAAAACGGAAATATGCTGATGCATCGCGGAGGAAATTCTATATTAGAGATATTCATCACAATATAAACACACGTACACCTGGTAAACTTCGGCTTCGCATTGTTCCATCGTACGATGCGAAACTCATTACGCAGAATATTATCTTCTTCCAATTTCTCGAACATTGGATGCACGAATTAACATCTAACTAATAAAAGCACGGCTGAGATATTTTCGTGAAAATTAAGCCGTTGGATGAAAATTTATTCCGTATTTGTATTAAAATGGGGGGAGATAGGATAATAACAGAGCAATGTGAAGTAATATAAAAACTGAAGATTGCCAAAGATGGATAAATGTATGTACGTAGCGATGGGGAAAATTCAGAGACATACTTATGAATATTTATAATAGAATTTCCTTGTTTACGCATTAAAATAAAAAGAACATTAATCGCCTGCAATTTTCATCGCCCAATCGAATAAAATTGCGGTTATAAAAAGTCAAATTTTTGCGCTTAACCGTGTTGAAAGATATTTTTCTATAACGCTGCGAAATTTTGTAAAAATCTATGCAAATACTTTCTTCTGATATGAAATTGATCTGCCATCGTTAAATTTTGCGAATAACCTGCTTGAAAATGTATTTTGAACTGTAGAATGGCTTACACGAATTTTAAAATTAATAATATACCCTAGTCAACGACTATTTAACTTCTTAACTATTGTAATAATAAAAGATTTATCAATGAATTACGATCGAATTAATTTATTTTCTCGATGCGTATTTATTACAGCAATTTTATTGTTATTATCGTTACCTGTATGTTTTGACAACAAAAGTAATGTATTTTATTAAGAGAACAAATCAAAAAGCAAATCTATGTATTCACATTATAATTACTGTAACTTTATAGTTACGTTTTTGTGTAATAAATGTTTCATTCGTTTCTTCTATTCGACACTTTGAACATCTTTAACCCTTTGCGGACGAGAAGTAATGACACTTGTGAGAGTATTTTAGTTTTCGAATTCCACGACTTTGAGTTTTCACGCTTTTCAATTCGAAACCATTTCATTTCCAACGATTTCATATGTTTATTATTACGTTAAGTATTCGTTGCGTTAAGTTTTGTGCTTTAAATGTCGACATGGGTTCGCAAAGCCAAAAAAATGATTAGGCGACTATTTGTCGACGCTCGTCCGCAAAGGGTTAAAGTATCCATGATTATAAAGCCACGTTGCGTGAAATCAGCGGGCGTTTCAATATTTATGAACGTCCCTCATTGTCTATTGATTCTAATTTTCGGTGTACCTTAAATGTAAATTATCGAAGAGATATTCATCGGCTTTCGAAGTCGCTCGAATAATTATGAACGACAGAGGGTATCTCTCGTTAAACGGACGAAACTTGCCAGAGGAACTCGCGGCACTGAGCTATTTTCGAGATTATACGAGCAAATATGGGGAAGAACCGGGCGGAAATTGCGTAAATTCGTTCGATACGAGGGAAGAAAAGTTTATCCGGGTGAAATTCGCGTCAAATTTCCGCGAACCTTGCCGCCGCGGATCTCTCCGCGAATGTTCCGATTTGAAAAGCCTCCCTTGGCGCACAATACACTTCAACAACATGAAATATGGAGCACCCCGGGCAGAAATATTGCATAAATCACATCGGATCGCTGCAGGAAATTTCGACACAAAAACTGTGCTACATTCGTCCAATGTTTTTCTTTCCTTTGTTTCTGTTTTTTTTTTTTTTTTTTTTTTTTTTTTTTGCAAAATTCACCTTCAACTGGACTAGGGTAGGTGTTCCAATTACTGCCACTTTAAGCTTGTCGCGAAAATTTAATGACTTGGAATTTGAACACTAGGAACTTTTAATCAAAAGGAAGTTTTAATCAAATTTGATGGTTAAAACATTGAAAATTTGAAAACTTGGAAGCTAGGAAAATCAAAATCTTGAAAACTTTCATACTCAGTAAGTATTTCAACCAAATTTAACGACTTGGAGACTTGAAGACTAGGAAAGTCAAAAATTTGTAACATGGACTGCGGACCTTTACGCAAATTCATGTTTCTATATATGTAAATAGCGAAATGGTAGTATGACAATAATTAATTAATTCAAACTTCACATCAAGCCACAAACTTTGAAGTTATTCGATGTATGTAAAAGATTCAGTTAAACTCTATTTGTCAGCATTTTAATGATTATTTTAAACTCGAACAATTATAATAGAACTGATATTGAATAAGAGGAATAAAAACAGACTTGGAAAAAGTATTGTTATATTTTAAAAACGTACAGGAGCAGAACCTTATTACATTTCTCCATCTTATTTTCATCCACTTCGAGGCTACCATAAAGATGAATAAATACAATCAATCATCCCAATCTTTATCCCAAATAATGGACGCAAGTGTTTATCAACGCATATTATTTTCATTTGAAGAATTCTTTACGTATTATAATCCAAACATCGTATAGAAAAACAATATTCTAGACATAATAACGATATTTTAATCTGTATAAGAGACTTCTCGGCCAACTTAACAATTAGGCGTTCAACGAGCAACAATTCGAAGACGACTGCGCGAAGCAGGAAAATATAAATAAACGAAATCTAAAACTTCAAACTTGAAACTTTCGTACACAGTTACTCGAATTTCCGGTGACCCTAACACTGATCTAATCCAGCTACCCGAAAGTATGCACTAGCTGAAACTACCTTGATCCAAAGTAATCCTGTAGGAGAATTCCTTGAGAAGAAAAGCGAAAAAAAAAGAGAACGGGGGGAGGAGGGGGTAGTAGGAAAGTATCTCCAGCTGACACTTAACTTGGAAGAAGGAGTGCCCGACACTTTAAAATGATCAGGCTCCCTTTAGCCAATAGCTGATGGCCTCGCTGCCTTGTCATGATTGCCTCTCGAACCTCAGGCAAGTTGCCAGCAACCTGCTCTTCTCCTTTCCAGGCAGAAAATTCTGTCCAGAACGATTCGTATCACTTGTTACGTGGTGGCATGCGGACCACACCACGTGACAGTCGCAACCGCATCTCTCTACGGGGATGCAGCATCCTTTGCGGATCGATTATGCAACACAACACGCCCTTTGTTCTTCGCCACGATTCAATTCCGACAATGAAACCCACCGCATGAATAATAAGGTAAACGATGGTAATATTGAACAGCCGGTTTTAAAATCGTGCCAAAAATAGAGGCATTTGACATTTTTAATAAAATCAACAGGATGGGACAAAAAACTAATACCTATCCATATTTAATTGGCTTGAGTTAGGTTTGGGTTAGGTTTATAAATGATAAGTTAAACGATGGTAATATGGAACAGCTGATTTTAAAATCTTGCCAAAAATAGAGGCATTTGTTATTTTTAATAAAATCAGCAGGATGGGACAAAAAACTAATACCTAATCATATTTAGTTGGTTTGGGTTAGGTTCATACATGATAAGGTAAACAATAGTAATATGGAACAGCTGATTTTAAAATCTTGCCAAAAATAGAGGCATTTGTTATTTTTAATAATATCAACAGGATGGGACAAAAAAAACTAATACCTAATCATATTTAGTTGGTTTGGGTTAGGTTCATACATGATAAGGTAAACAATAGTAATATGGAACAGTTGATTTTAAAATCTTGCCCAAAATAGAGGCATTTGTCATTTTTAATAAAATCAACAGGATTGGACAAAGAAACTAATACCTAATCATATTTAGTTGGTTTGGGTTAGGTTCATAAATGATAAGGTAAACAATAGTAATATGGAACAGTTGATTTTAAAATCTTGCCCAAAATAGAGGCATTTGTCATTTTTAATAAAATCAACAGGATTGGACAAAGAAACTAATACCTAATCATATTTAGTTGGTTTGGGTTAAGTCCATCAATGATAAGGTAAGCGATGGTAATATGGAACAGTTGATTTTAAAATCTTGCCAAAAATAGTGGCATTCGTCATTTTTAATAAAATCAACAGGATGGGACAAAAAAAACTAATACCTAATCATATTTAGTTGGTTTGGGTTAGGTTCATACATGATAAGGTAAACAATAGTAATATGGAACAGTTGATTTTAAAATCTTGCCCAAAATAGAGGCATTTGTCATTTTTAATAAAATCAACAGGATTGGACAAAGAAACTAATACCTAATCATATTTAGTTGGTTTGGGTTAGGTTCATAAATGATAAGGTAAACAATAGTAATATGGAACAGTTGATTTTAAAATCTTGCCCAAAATAGAGGCATTTGTCATTTTTAATAAAATCAACAGGATTGGACAAAGAACCTAATACCTAATCATATTTAGTTGGTTTGGGTTAAGTCCATCAATGATAAGGTAAGCGATGGTAATATGGAACAGTTGATTTTAAAATCTTGCCAAAAATAGTGGCATTCGTCATTTTTAATAAAATCAACAGGATGGGACAAAAAAAACTAATACCTAATCATATTTAGTTGGTTTGGGTTAGGTTCATACATGATAAGGTAAACAATAGTAATATGGAACAGTTGATTTTAAAATCTTGCCCAAAATAGAGGCATTTGTCATTTTTAATAAAATCAACAGGATTGGACAAAGAAACTAATACCTAATCATATTTAGTTGGTTTGGGTTAGGTTCATAAATGATAAGGTAAACAATAGTAATATGGAACAGTTGATTTTAAAATCTTGCCCAAAATAGAGGCATTTGTCATTTTTAATAAAATCAACAGGATTGGACAAAGAACCTAATACCTAATCATATTTAGTTGGTTTGGGTTAAGTCCATCAATGATAAGGTAAGCGATGGTAATATGGAACAGTTGATTTTAAAATCTTGCCAAAAATAGTGGCATTCGTCATTTTTAATAAAATCAACAGGATGGGACAAAAAAAACTAATACCTAATCATATTTAGTTGGTTTGGGTTAGGTTCATACATGATAAGGTAAACAATAGTAATATGGAACAGTTGATTTTAAAATCTTGCCCAAAATAGAGGCATTTGTCATTTTTAATAAAATCAACAGGATTGGACAAAGAAACTAATACCTAATCATATTTAGTTGGTTTGGGTTAGGTTCATAAATGATAAGGTAAACAATAGTAATATGGAACAGTTGATTTTAAAATCTTGCCCAAAATAGAGGCATTTGTCATTTTTAATAAAATCAACAGGATTGGACAAAGAACCTAATACCTAATCATATTTAGTTGGTTTGGGTTAAGTCCATCAATGATAAGGTAAGCGATGGTAATATGGAACAGTTGATTTTAAAATCTTGCCAAAAATAGTGGCATTTGTCATTTTTAATAAAATCAACAGGATGGGACAAAAAAATTAATACCTAATCATATTTAGTTAGGTTTGGGTTAGGTTTATAAATGATAAGGTAAACGATGGTAATATGGACCAGCTGATTTTAAAACCTCGGCAAAAATGGAAGCATTTGTCATTCTTTATAAAACCAACAGGATTGGACAAAAAAACTCATACCTAATCATATTTAATTGGCTTGGATTAGGTTTGGGTTAGGTTTGGGTTAGGTTCACAAATGATAAGGTAAACGATGGTAATATGGAACAGTTGATTTTAAAATCGGGCCAAAAATAGAGGCATTTGTCATTTTTAATAAAATCAACAGGATGGGACAAAAAAAACTAATACCTAATTATATTTACTTAGTTAAGAGTGATACTATTTAAATGGTTTGAAATTATAGTGAAATAATTGAGGAACTATATAATATTCTAAACTATAAACTATACTGTAAAGTCTTCGAATAAATTCTTCGAATATCTAGAATAAATTATTCGAATAAAATTACAATATTTCCCTTATAGAGACGAGAAAATTTTGTTACGTTTTTTCTAACTTCAAATCTGTTTCACTGATACTTCCTCTTCGAAGATTATTCGAATAATTTATTCGTGATGTTACTCGAATAATTTATTCGAGATGTTATTCGCTTAAAATTTCATTCGTAGAATTTATTCGAAATGTTGCACGAATAAAATTGTATTCGAAGAATTTATTCGAAATGTTGCACGATTAAAATTGTATTCGAAGAATTTATTCGAAATGTTGCACGAATAAAATTGTATTCGAATAATGCCTAACTCTGGTGGAAAATTGATGGCGCCTAGTTGGTGCGGACGTAGAATCGCGGAGGATTCAAAGGGAAAAGTTGGGGTAAGTTGGTAGCAGAGGGCACGGAATTAATTCGGCGAATGGAATCTTTGTTGGAAGGAGCGAAGCAGGTCCACGGAGGGAAGCAGTGAAAGTGAAGTTTTCCAGGGGAATGTTCGGAACAATGCTCGGAACAATGTCTACGAACGGGCGCAGTGTCAAACTGCAAGTTCCCCGGAAGCTTCTACATTTAGCGAGCGGAAACAATGAGGAGCCGCTAATCCGAAAATAAATCGGGATCATCGATCTGCCGCTGCGCGAGGCATTTAGAAAGTAAGAAAGTGTCGAATCGCTTTGCACTACCCCACCCCGCCTCGAAACTAAGTAAAACGAAGTGTTTGCAACCCTTAAACTTTCAAACTTCTACACCGAGTTCCGCATTAAGTTGGAACCTTGGTTTTTCGTCGGACATCAAATGCGGAGCCATTTCTAAAGAAAACTTCGTTTCTGCTGAAAACCACTCGCCATAGTGGAATGATTTTCAAGTTTGTCGTGAAACCGTTTCCTTTATTCCTACAGCGAACAATGAGCTGTAACTTTTTCTATTCCGCTGTTTGCGAGGGAATGTTCAATTCTCCACATTCGTTTTTATCGCCCGAAAAATATATGCGCAATTTAGGAAATTGAACTGTTTTAAGGTTGAATGAATGCTAAAGTATGCTGCCACTATGTTATCGAATTCGTGAGATTGTTTTGTGTTTCTATTAAAAATCTACAATATCGCGAAGAATTTTAATCGATTTAAATATTGCTGATTATGGATAGTGTTGATTAAAAAATGATGGCTGCTGTCGGAGAGCTAAAATTCCATTTTTCTTTTTCTAATTACATTTGAAAGTAAATGGATTTGCAGTGTTGTAATAAAAGTATCGGTTTATTATTAAGGCGATTTATTTTCCTCGCTGCTTTCTTTCTCATACTCAACGATTACTTTTATTCTTTTCCCTTGCCCCATTTATTTAATATTATATTCATTGGATATTCTCATGTTTTTTATTTGCTGAAATCTACTACTAAAAAAATCTACTGTTCTTAATTAGTTCCACGTTCGCACATTTGACTAAAAAACTTTTTTCCAAGAATAATAATAGAAACAATTGAAATATCACGAATCGCCATATAAATAAAATTAAAATAGGGAAACGCAAAAGTTGATCAAACAATTAAAGGTTTCTTTTAACCTTCTACAATGTGCCATTTAAACTCGACGCTACGAAGACAATGCAAATAATTCTTCATTCGTTAACGTACGTACAAAAACGAATCGTAATATTCCCTTACTCCTTCAACGAATTGCAAATTGTTCGTGTAACCGTTAAAAATAAAACTTACAATTTCACTGGAAATATATTCGAGCGCGAAGGGTTAATCTTTCGTTTCGCTTGCACGTGAAATTTTTCTCTGTTCGGTATCGCGTTAGGGGGACGTGATTAATACGGTTACGTGACCAGCGGCTCATCAAGCTGTAATTCAATGATTGTTGAAAATGATGTTTGCCATACGTAATGGCGCAAATCGATAGGGTCGTATAAGCAGAGGGAAATTAACGTCGTGCCATCGGGTACACAGGACGTGTACGCTAGATACAGCCGGCATCGAAACCCTCAATTTGCGGCAATAGCCTGAGCCTCTCGCAGCAAGGGACGACTCTCGCCCAGATCCATGATCCCTAGCTTCGCTAATTACTGCCTACGTCAAATTCCCCCGATTGCAAACTGCTGCGTCGGACAACCGCAATAAAGATTTCACCGATTAATCGGGATTTCCACAGTGAATCTTTGTCGCCTATCTCTGTGGCTACAACCCACCTCCTACCACTCCCCACGCACACTCCCCCCTTGTTGTTTCACCGTTAGAAGCTTCGCACTGTAATCTACCATTGAACGTGCGTAGTATCATTGACGATGCGTACGACAGACTATCCATTCTTATATAAAATCGTTATGGGCTACGCGGGTTTAGCGGTGCTGGTTTAACGTTACGTGCAACGTTACCATAATAATTTAGAATCGATTAAGACAATAACGGAATTGTAACTAAATATTGGGCGACGAAGTTGGTTTCGACACACGTGATGTCTCTAAAATTCAAATCTATAATAATGTATGTAGGTGTATACTTGCGAACAGAATTGTAAGACACCTTGAAAATTTCTAAGATCAGGGCTTAATTTTATATTATTGTCTTTTTTTTTAAACTAGGTTTACGGACGATGCAGAAAAATATGTATACTGTATCTAAATATTCGAAATTAGAAGCTCAAGAGGGGTAGGGGTAAATTAGGATACGTATTAATAACATTACACGTATGTGAATTGCTGAAAAATAATATTTATGATACCTGTTAACGTTAAGCATGAAACCTGAAATTCGTCGAATTGACGAGCACCGTAAATCGAGTGTTGTAATAGTAAAAATAATCACCCATCTACGCAGCGAAAGGGATGAATATTTTAGTAGTTTATAATTGAAAAGATATTAAGTGGATGGTGGCATTTTTGGTTGCCTAAAATGGTGTACAAGAGCAAAGAGATATGAAGGGAATGAAAAAGATGGTAGCGATATCGAACGGTTATAGATGTGGTAGGTTAGCACCATAAGCGATAGTGCCATAACCTAAGCGGCTACTTGCTATCTACGGGAAACCTCGATCGACTTCGCTTCATCGTTTCTTAAGATCTTTTTCTACTATCTTCTACCATATTCTATCTACCAGCTACGAAATTTCATAAAAATTTGAACGGAGAAGCTAGCGAAGACGTATCTAAAAAATTGCAACGATACTTCTCCTAATTGTAGTCAACAAAACGAGACTTCCTTTTTTTAAAGAGGTACCAACTAATACGCTGTGAAATTTCGTAAAAATTCGAGCTAAAAATCTACCAAAAATTCGTCGAAAGGTATCAAGATAATCTTCTTAATTTTAATAAATAAAGGGACCTTTCTTTCGTTCAGAAGAAAGCCAATTATTTCACAATGCTTGGATTATCTTTGCTCTATGAGATTTTGTAAATATTTGAGCTAAGAATGTACCAAAAATTCGTCTAATTTGTAATACTACAGACTCTAATAATAATCCCCAATCTTGCAATTTGCAATATTATGGATCCTATTAATAATCATTCCCAAAATTAAAAATTGCAATATTAAACATCGCAATGATAATTATTCCCAAATTTACAGTTTGCAATATTAAACACCCTACTAATAATATCCCTCAAATTTGCAATTTACAATATTATGGATCCTATTAATAATCATTCCCATACTTGCAATTTGCAATATTGATGATCCAAACAATAATTATTCCCAAACATTCAATTTACAATATTGAAGAACCCAATAATAATTATTCCCAAACTTGCAATTTGCAATATTAAAGATCTGAATAATAAAAATCTCCAAACTTGTAATTCATAACATTAAAGATCCCAATAATAATTATTCCAAAACTTGCAATTTGCAATATTGATGATCCAAACAATAATTATTCCCAAACATTCAATTTACAATATTGAAGAACCCAATAATAATTATTCCAAACTTGCAATTGTTTAATATTAAAGAACCCAATAATAATTATTCCCAAACTTGCAATTTGCAATATCAAAGATCTGAATAATAATAATCTCCAAACTTGTAATTCATAATATTAAATATCCCAATAATAATTATTCCAAAACTTGCAATTTGCAATATTAATAACACCGAAACAACCCCGAACCTCTCAAATTTAGTTCAACCGAAAAAAAATAACACGCTTTCTACACCAAAAAAGAAATCCAATAGACGCGCGCAAAAAAAAAAAGAAGAAAAAAGAAACATTCCACTCGCATTTCTCTGTGAAAATAATCTCCCCCAAAGAAAGATATTCGATGCGTCAGGGGTGAAATAAAGCGACTCCGTCGAATCGGACGTTTCCTAGAATAGGGGTGGATTCTCAATTTTTCGCGCAACGCGTCAGAGTTCGATAGATAAGAAGAAATATTAAGTTATTTACCGCTGATCCACGTGCCGTTGAAGCTCTTAGGAGATAACGAGCCGGAGAGCCATTCTTCAAGGGAAACACCATGTGCTGCTGGCGTTCTAGAGCCGGAGGAATCCGGGCTTCCGGTTAGAAGAATCGCCGCCGCGACTACTAAACCGAGAACGACCACCGCGACCAAGCAGCCCACCAGCAAACGTCGCCAATTCCTCTGCTTGTTCTTCGTCATCAGGTCCTGAAACAATTAACGCCAAAGGATCCAAGTTAAACTCTGTCCACTTCTCTCTGTAACAACGCGTACACCGCCGCCGCCGCCGCCGACGTTCTACGTTTTGTTAGAGGGTAGGGAAAGTTAGCAAGCCGACACACACAGATGTTAAGGACGGCAAAGCGTGAACCTGGAAGGTTTATGACGAGGGCTAGCACGGTTTATTGTTTATAGGGTCCGCCCGGGGCTAGGCTAGGAGTTTGTATTATTAATTAAAAGTTGCAAAACTCCGAGAGAAGATCCCGCTTTTTCAATGGGCAAAGGCTTTTCAATAATCCGACATCGTGCTTCGGGGGATTTCTTGCTCTCGAAAGTTTTCAACTGCTGATTTACGCGATACAAGGAAGGAGGATTTTTATGCGCGAGTGGGAAATTGAAATATGTGGAAAGCACGTAACGCGCGCGCGTATGTTTAAAGAGTATACGGGATATTAAAATTGCGTGAAGATAGGCAGTTTATTGATAAGTTTCGACTGCAGGGTGTCGATTCGTGTTCAACCCCTTAAAGCTCAAATTATTTTTCAGTCTACGGTCCGCAAATTGTCAATAGACAACTTATCGTTAGATCGGAAAATTTTACACTGAAAATAGAAACTTTCGAAGGAAACGATCGGCAATGGTAATCTAAAAATTTTACTCGAATCTAATGCTTCGATTTTAAGTACAGTTGATTGTAAGTACACTTTGTAATTAATTAGTAACTGGAACGTTTTAAGTTGCATAAAATCGGTCGCTTCATATGCAACAACCAAATAATATAACACTAATAATACAATCCAATAATAGTGATATAAAAAAAACTCTTGTCCGTTTTAAACATTTTTGGGTTTCATTAAAATGCAATCCTATCAACATTAAGTCACGTTATTTGTTCATCGCGTTCGATAGTATAAAAATATATGAAATTTAGTATAGGAAAAAGCATCGTTCTATTATCTGAAAATTCTATTATCCCAAAACAATTGTCTCCCAATTAATTCCGATAATATAATCGAACTTCCACTGCGATAGAATCGTTTAGAAAAACACGTTCGTGCAGTATCCGATTTTGTTTGAATTTTCCATTCGCCAATCGTTCCTCGTTACTCTATAAAGCGTGTCCCGAGCGATTCTCGTGATTACAAGGGAAAAGATGTCGGAAACGCTAGCGAAGGAAGTAATTCCGCGCTACGATTCGATAGCTAAACATCGACTAGCCACCGAATTTCCTTGGGCGAAGTGAAACACCGCAAGGATTGAAAGTAAAAGCGGAATCGATGTTTCGATTTTCCACGGTGATTCCATTCGCGAGAGTATCTAGGGGCTCGCGTGCGGTTTACCAATGCTCGTTCAATTCCGCTGAATGGCGTAGTTCCGTGTGGATGCGGCTTTAGGCTCGCGGCACGCGCGATCAACTTCGAATGCAACGGCGACTCTCGAAGAGAAGAGAGGAGATTCGCACGGAAATGATAGCCGTTTAAAATCGTTCAGGTTTTCCTCTTTCGAAAACTTAAACAAATATCGATTAGAAGGAGCACGCTCCAAGGGATCGTTCTTCAAACAACGACCGAGCTTTTCAATTATCGCGCAGGAGGACCTCCTCTCGTTGTCTCGTCTAAAGTGGGGCCAAACCATTCTCTACCGCGATTACATTATAACCAGCAGCGCGCGCCTCGCAGCGGGAATTTTTCTTCGGGATCAACGCTTCCGGTTATCTGGCTCCGCAGGGAAAGGGGAGAAGGAAGATTAACAGGGCGAAAGTATATATGAACGAGAAAAGTTTCGGGTCGCCATTAATTAACCGTTTGCTTTATTACTGGACTGCGGATTTTTGTACGAGACACCATTTTTGCCAACGAAATTCGATAGAGATTCGTTCTATTCTATAAATAAAGTAGTATTTGATTAGCTTGGATAGTATTTCAGTAGCTTGAAAATGTTTCGAAGGTAATATTGTTTCAAACTGTTATGTTTGAAGCAGTTATATAGTATATTAGGTTGTAACATATATTCATCTGGTTTTCTCGTGTCACTTTCTCAGATGCCAAGAATTTTACAGGAGAAAAATCTTTCAGCTGCTAGAAAGATTAAAGATCGTGAATCAAAATCATACACGGATAATTGGACAAACTTAATTTTGAATCAACAAATAGGTTATTGTACAAACGAAACAGAAACGAGACGAATGTATGTTACAACCTAATATATATAAAAAAAAGGACTTGATTTTATGTATAGTTGAACATACATATTTCATTACTTTATTCTATTCTCATGCATCACACGTTGCACTCCATATTTCACACCAATTTATGGACTATTACAACTTAATCACTGAACTATATAATGATAAACAAACTATGATATTCCCTTTATTGCATTTAGAAGTAGAATTTCACATTTCGCTGGGTTTAACTTTCAAGACTTCTTACATATACTATATTTATATATAAGAGAACAATTGCTATTGTTAAAATCAACGAAATTAAGTGGAAACGCTTTCGCATCGAATAAATACTTGTTATATTTAATCAAGTGTAATAAACTTGAAAATAAAACTAAAGAAGCTTATTACGAGTGTAATTAAAAGTTCACAGAATGCGAGGTAAAATTAGCTGCGTTTAATTATATCTAATTGAGTGTAATAAACTTACAAAAACTGAGTAACTTTGTTACGAGTACACCTTGTACTTGAAACTTTGCAAAATGCAACGTAAAATATGTTTTAATTAATTGTATTTAGTCGAGTGCGATAAACTCAGAACAACTGACGAACTTTTTCACGAATGCTGCGTCCATTTAAAGTTTTACAAAATGCAGTAGAAAAATGTTCTCTTACAAATTAGCAGGGGAAAATATAATGAATAAACTCGAACCTACAGGTGCTCGGATTCTCATCTGTTTTAATCTCATTATCAGATATTATTAGATATATTTAACTATCATTTCTTAGATACCCTAATATTATGATATTCGAATTTTTAAGTGTCCAAACTTAGTGATATGTAAATTTTGAGAACTCCGAATTTTTAAGAATTCGAATGTTTAATTTCCTAATTTAAAAATTCTTCAATTGCCCAAGTACTCAAATGATTTCTCTTACAAATTCCTAACAATAATAAGAAGAGTACTGCCGTTATATTAAATGAATTCTCTCGCGTTTAAATCCCAATTTTTAGATAAACTAATTATCAACTACTCGGAATCTGTTATTATCCTAATTTTTAATTATTCGAATTTATTGATATCCGAATTTGTAAATAGCCCAATGCGTTTAAATCCCAATTTTTAAATAACCGAATCATAAATTATTAGTATCGAAACATATAAGTATACAAACTTGGTAATTCTTAAGAATTCGAATGTTGAATTTCCTAACTTCAAGATTCTCCAACAGCGTAAGTACGCGAATGATTTCTCTCGCAAATGCCTAACAATAATAGGAAGAGGGCTGCTGTTATATTAAATGGATTCTAATAAAGTGGATAACTTTTGAGGAGAACTGTACAAAGAGCAGCGAGATTTCTGAAGATCCCATCGTTTTATTGCACCCTTTATTACACGTGCTTCCCCGAGCACGATTTCATTTTCCTCGGCTACCCGTAAATTCTCCAACGATCTTTCGACCGCTTAAAAAATGCTATAATCCACGCGGCTGAGTCATCCGCTTGATTTATCGTGGCGAATAAATGTTTTCATTGAACGCGACAAACGTAAGAGATTCCGTCGACTAAATGACCTAACAGAGGAGACGCGTTCAAATATTCCCAATAGAAGAGAAAAAAAAAAGAAAAGAAAAAAAAGTTGTCCCCTATGTAAGAAATCCTCCGTCGTTCCTACTTCTGCTTCAAATATTTCTACGTCTCTCGTGCAAAATATCTAGATTTATGGACCGTGGCAGTGTAGGAATACTCAGGTAAAGGATGCCCAACCTCTTCTCCGTGGCTTACTTCGCGAACAACCAGTCATCCGAACAAGTATCCCAGTAAATCCACAAACGTGACGAATCCTCAAAAGAATCAAAAATTCCGCCACTCATAAATGCACTGCGGATTTTTATGCAAATTTATTATATTGTATTTTTCGCCAGCAGAATATTAACTCACCGTTCTACGATAACCAGTCACGTTCGTTCTATGATTCACAGCGCGGATTTTGGGGGGGGGTGAAATTTAATTTCAACTCCAATTTCAGTTTATCTTATAAGATTTAGGGCTACTGAATAAAAATTACCTGCAATGTTCGAATGAATAATAGGTATGTTATTCATTGAGAAAATAAAGTGTTATCCGAAAGTACCTTTAGGATTTTGTATGAGAATATCTGTTAAACGCTGGTTGTTAATAAAATTGAGGTGAAAAAAATAAAAATTGAAACGAGAACGAACAAAGATAATAGAAATAAAAAAACAGATTAGAAAAGGGTAAAGCATAAAGGGAAAGAAAAAAAGTGAAGATAGGTGTTCCTATAGACTATTTTGCATAACCCTTTAGTAATAGTAGTTAATGAAATAAGCGTAGAACAAGGTATTTTGTATGTCGGTAGTTGAGTAATTTTGTCAAATTTAAATGTATCGTAAATGCATGAAAATCTGCAGTCCGGTCATAAAATTGGACTTCAAGGGTAAAATTAAATTAATTCCAATCCCAGCTCGTATTTGAAAAATTGCGAAATTTCTGTTGAAGAAGGGGGAAAAAAGGGCAAATTCTCAGTCATAAAATTCCGTTTGGAGGGTGAAATAAAATTGATTTCCATTTCATCAGCAATTAAAATCCTAATAAATCCCCATTACAAAATCAAATTATTTATAGAGTTTAATTAAATCAAACTTGAATAAAGCTACAATTTAAACAAATCAATAAGCGGGAAAATTTCGTGAGATATTAATTATTCATCTTTAGTTTTGTATTTTCTTTTTTCTCATTATAAACGACCATAATAAATTACGATTATCGTTAATGTATAATTGTAATCGCTAACGTAAACTCTATTAAATTATTAGTTAGATAAATTCGTGTCATGGTGATATTTTTGTTATTCGTACGAACAATTATTTACCTAAGTTCAGAAAGTTTCGAATCACAAAAGTAGCGCAAAATTTCGAGCTTTGGGAATAATCCCAAATAAATTATACTTGAACTAAATGAAATATTACCCGTAGCTTTTAAATATAAAATTACGACGATGTCTGAAAATTCATCGTGTAGCCACGGTGTAGCTAATAATTTAATTTGAAAGGCGACTTATTTCACAAATGGCAAGTTTCGTTTAGAAAAGAGCAACCGAGTAATTTTCCAAGGAAGAGAGTAGAGAAAGAGATGGAATCCTCCATGGTTCAATCTTCCATCCAGCCCAATATTCTTCCTCCACATTAATTTGTCAAGGAAGCTGTAATACGTACGTACAGCGAGCAATAACATAAAGTGTCGCTCTGTTCGTACAGTCGAGAGCTTTCGGATGAAGAACGTTAACTACATCCTGTAAAATGTTTAATTTCGCCCAACGAGTCCTCCAACATTCCCATGTCATATGTACGAAATTAAACATTCAATTCTATCTTTTTCTCATCCCCATATTGGCCAAATTCAAGAGTTTCGTAACGCGAAAATTACACATCCTGGTTTTCACCTTTTTCCACAATTACGACGAATAATCTACTTTCATTAGGTTTCATTTGAAAAGCATACGAATTCGAAAACTTAGAAATTTAAATGCTTAGAAGAAATTTAAATCCTTAGAAATGTAATTGATTGGAATTGAAAAGATTGAAGATACAAAGGTATGGAAATCCAACGATTAGAAATTTAAAGAATTGAAAATTCGATAACCTGCAAATTCGAAAACTTAGAAATTCGAAAGCTTAGGAATTTGAAAGCTTGGAAGTTTGAAGGCTTAGAATTTTTAAAACTTAGAAATTCGAAGGCTTGGAAATCGAAAACTTGGTAACTTGAAAGCTAAAAATATCGAAAGCATGGAAACTTCCACATTTAGTAATCATTTTAATCAAATTTAATAACCTGGAACTCGAAAACAATGAGAGCCTAAAATCAAAATATGCCAACACTTAGAAATCGTTTTAATCAAATTTGATCCAATAAAAATTAAAAATTCGAAAACTCGAAAGCTTGCAAACTCCAATATGTATCTAAAAACCATTCTAATCGAATAAAATAACTCTAAAGCCCGAAGAAATATTTCCTTCGATGCTCTTCCGCGTAAAAGATTAATCCTACCATGCGTCGGCTTAATAAATCAAGAAATTCGAACCCGCCATTAACTCGAGTAACATTTCTTTGTAGCCACGAATGACAATTTCAGATTCGCGAAAAAGATTACCACGCGTATGTATACAGATATAACCACGTCATAGATGTAATTGAAGGTTGGCGAGGTATTCCGTAGGAACGATAAGAAATATATGGGCGAAACGTGAGGTAATATCCGGCGAGTCTTATCGCGTGGCCTTCGGATTCCATATTCTTGGAAAAGTAACAGCCCCGTGGTGTCCTTAACGGTGCCACTTAAACGATCCTCGACAGCGTGCTTATAAGCCTCTTTTATCAAAATTAAATTTGGCTCCCTATGAACTCGTCCATTCTCGGTGAAAGCCCATTACAAGCCGTATAAGGATGAAAAGGGAGGGGGGAGGACACGGCCCGCTCATTACGGGAGTTTCATTTAACGAAATAATTATTTTTAGAGGCCAACTTTATGTTTGAGAAACCGTAAAGGGCTGAGATATTGGATGCTCGTGCTTTACAACTTCCACTTGCCTGTTTCAACGCTTTACGATACTCCACTTTTACGCGCGCTGCTGCTCCGTGCATGACGATACGTACAATCGGAAAGAAGGTAATTCTAGAAGAATTCCGCGAGAGGAAATATTTCGTAACTGAGAGAGTTCAACCTGTTCCTGGATTTTGCGTTTCGTTAACTCGTTAAATCTTTCAATTGCGAAAAGCGCACGTGTGCGCTATAAATGTTTATCAATGTTAATGTGAAAACTCGAAAATTGGTAAATCCTAAGTTTTAACGATCAATCCTGGTATTTATTATTATGAGGTGCTAACATTTTTGTGTAATACAACATACATTTATTTCCTAGATGAATATTGTATATAACAACGTTTGGATGAACACTTTAATGTGAATGTAATATTTTGTTATTTTACATTTTAAGTTCGTTTATTCATAAGCAGCTATTCTCACATAAACTGTGCGAGCATTTTTGATTGTAGGAATTTTGTATATCTTTTGGGAAAGATAATGTAACCATGGTGATACCATTAAAAGCTTTTGTCTATTTCTTTGCTTTCTTAAGTATACTAATTTGGAGCTAATCTAATATTTTTACTAAAACTTTTAGTAAAAAGTTTACTACTGAACTTTTATATTACATCCTTAAATACCGCAATTTTATTAGTATCCAAACCTTTTTCACTATCCAAATTTTTAGGTACATATATTCTTAAGTATTTCAATGCTCTATTAGCCTAATTTTTAAGTATCACAGGTTTTAGATATCTGAATTTCTAAGTGTTTGAATTCTTAACTATCCCAATTTTTGAATATCTAAAATATCTTTAGTTACTAAAATTTGTGAGTATTTGAATTCTTAATTGTCCCAATTTATTTTTGCATCCTAACTTGTGAGTAACCTAACTCTCAAGTATCCAAAATTTTACTTTAATTTCTTAACTATCCCAAATTTTTTGCATCTGAATTTCTAAGTGTTTGATTTCTTAGCTACTATAATTTTGTAATGCCTAAAATATATTTAACTACTAAAATTTGTGGGTATCTAGATTCTTAAGTATCCCAATTTATTTTTGCATCCTAACTTGTAAATAACCTAACTCTCAAGTATCCAAAATTTTACTTTAATTTCTTAACTATCCCAAATTTTTTGGTATCCGAATTTCTAAGTGTTTAAATTCTTGACCCCCAATTATAAATTATTAATTAAAATGAAATTTTTAAACATTCCAGTGTCTAAATTATTAAAATCATCTTCCGCCTCCCCGATTCCTTAAACATTAAATATTGCGATTTCCCCCATCCTCCGTTCGCGATTTCTTTAATACCTAAATTTCCGAGCGCCACTTTTCACATTTCTAATTTATGCATAACCTGTTAAACTACACGCCACGTTTAAAATTGCCAAGTTTTATACGGCGAACCTGATATCGCGTTGCGCACGATATTTAACTGTTATTTTTCTGTAACTAGGAGTATTTTAATGGAATAGATTTGCAGGTAGAGTTCGCCGCCCCTGAGCTACAACTTTCGCAATTGCGAGAGTCCAATTAAAATTCTGTAATTACGGTAACTCTGGGTTTATTCATAATGATCTGCGCGTATCGCACTGCTATTTACTTTCTGCCTATTCCTAACGCCCTCAACATTATATATATATATATACTTTAATCAACCGCAGAAATATATTCTCTTCAGAATCGATATCTTTCCTTTTTTTTGCTCACCTCTCCCGGACAAGTATATTATTCGAGCAGATATTTCTCCCGTTATAAATCGCTGGAGAATACAATGAATGCGCCGCGCCGCCGCTCGAAATATGTAAATAATGGACGGGAGAATGGTCATGTCGTTTTCAAATGGAAAGAAAGATTATAAATCAATACGCGATGACGGCGACCGGTTCGAGTCGCGCGATGAATTAAGTTGCGCTACAAAAATTCACGCGTGCATTTCGCGTAGAAACGATCACGGTTCGAGAGACATTCTCACGTATCATTTTAGTTTCATTCTGTTTCTACTTTTAGACGAAGCGTTCGACGACCCTTGGCTTAGTATATAATAACAATAATATCATAAGTCGTAGAATTCTTTAACTTCTTAAGGAGAATTGAAATGAAGCAATGAAAATAATCTAAGAATATACATATTCATAACGCAAGGAATAATATGCTAACACGCGACACTAATAAGTTTTGTTGCATATGAAATGACCGATTTTATCTAGCCCAAAGTATTTTAGCCACCAGTTAATTAAAGATAATACTGTCCTATTTTTCTTCGACTTGTGCCTCTTGTAAACCTTCACGTGTTTGTTTATTTAATCATTTAAATATAGGGATCTTAATCTCAAGCATGATTTTACATATATGAATATATCTTTAATTTCCTTTCCTTCTTGGGAAGATAGAATGCTTATAAAGTCTCTATTTTTTTAAGGATCGGATTTCAGTTTTGTAATCAATACAAATGTAAATAATAATCGTGGCTGCTAATGACTTTTCAAAGTTGAAACAATCTTAAAAAATTAAAAAACAAAAAGAGACACATTACGTTCGTAATATGTAAAGCGCGTCTCTATCGATAAGAAAAATTGCAGAAAAATTAGAGTGATTATTGTAACGTATTATTACAAGGCCTGTGGGATTATTCAATCAAACGCAGGTAATTTTTTGCAATTACCCTTTGCGTGACGAACTCATTTCTGTTTCTAGCATTCGTTATTATAATTTAGCAATCGCTGGGTCTGCAATGAATACTAAATTGAAGGTTCTAAGATTCTAGTTAGAATTACTAAGTAAACTGGTGGGGGATCCAGAAATAAATTTTAAAAGTAGGGATTATGCTACATTCCGAGAAATGTGACTGAATATATATTTAGCATGTTGATTTATAACAATTTAACTACAAATTTATAAACAAAACTAAAAGAGCAAAACATGAACAGAGATTTGTTTTATCCCCTAAGTATTTAAAAAACTCCTTATCTTTTTCAATAATGTTTTTAATAATTATTTGATAATAACATTCAACAAGTTTACGGTTTTAAAGGCATTACCCTAATATATTAACGTTTGCTAGTATTTTATTAAAGTTGATTCAAACGCAAACCCTTAAGTATCTTGTATGAATAAATATTTCTTATCATCACTTATCATCATCTTTCAAGAAAAACGGCTCAATTACCAAACACTGTGTAAGCTTATATTAATATTATATGTTAATATAATTATATATTTATATTTATAAGTGTTTTACAGGTGATTAAGTGTTTCGTTTACTAATGTAATATTAATATTACACTTATTATATATAATATATTAATATTAACATTAGTGAAAGCTTTCACTGTATTTTGACTTACGATTAATTTAAACTTGTACAAATAAAGTATTCAAATTTTATATACATGCTTTGCACGTTTCATTGTACTTTAAGAATAATTATCGTCAAAAAGGTGAAGATAGTCGAATAGTAGTCAGAAGTGACTCAAATAAAACGGTTGAATCTCCAATTCTTCCGTTTCTTTCTTTAGCTTCCTTTATATCACTGGAAATGGTTCCCCAAATCGGTCTAAAGTCTAAAACGATCGTTCCTATAGTTTTTGCAATATATTTCACGGGATATCAAAGTAATTGTTCGCTGGAAAATTATACATCTCCTTCCTTACGTATTCGAATCCGGTTACACTTTTATGCGACGGCCCAATAAATCTCGACAAAGAGCGTTTAAAGTAAATCAGAAAAAATGGTTAGAAGCACTTTAAAGGTAGCTGTGAAAGAGGGCCGTTGCTACTCGTATCGATCGTTAATCGGTCGATTTTCTTCAACCATCCAACGAAGTGTAGTTTCATCAATTTAGATAAATGAAATTACGCTTGGATGTCACTGCTGTCTCGTTACCTTTCGTCGCCGTTTTATTCTCAACCAACCATTCTTACCGGTCTGGTAAAGCCATTCTTTACAGATTCTTTACGAACTTGCTACAGAAGCTCAGTCCATACATTTTCCCCGTCTTCTCGAGCAATTCTGAAGCCTTGGAAATTCGAATGCTTGGAAATTGGAGAGTTTAGAAATTTTGGGGTTGGAAATTCGAAGGCTTGAAAATCAAACAGCTCGGAAAAATATCTGAAGATTTGAAGAAGATTTTGAATCGAAAAGTTTGGAGATTTGAACACTTGGATTTTGAAGTTTTCGAGATGCGAATTCAGAAGCTTGGAAATTTGATTGTTTGGAACTCGACAGCTTGAAAATGCGAAGTCTTTGGGATTTAGTGGCTTGGAAATTCAGAGATCCGCAGTTCGAACGCTTCAACGATCGAAAGCTTGAAAATTCAAATGCATAGAAATCTAGAAACTTACGAACCTAAAGGTTTGGAAATTTGATGACTTAAAATTCGAAGGCTTGCAACCAAAAACCTCAGAAATTCGAAAGCTTAAAAATTCGAAGGCTTAGAAATGCAAAGCCTTGAAATTCAAACGCTAGCAAATTAACGAAAGATATCTAGAAATTCGTAGACATAAATCACCCAACTCTTCAAAATCAGCCCTAAAAATTCATAACCTTAGAAATTACCCAGCAACTGGACGAAAACTCGAATATTCAAAAACTCATCTTATTACTTTATTACTTATTACTTATGTACGCCTAGACATTCAAGTATCGAAGACTTCGTGTACCGAAGAATTGAATTTCTCACGCGTAGTATGAAGAAAAAAAAGGAACGATATTCCCCGGAGGTAGAAATTTCACTGTAACGATCCACGGAAGTAGTTAGAAAAGGAGAGAATGTTGGCCGTGCAATTTCTCCAGGTGGATTTCGATTCGGAAAGGTCAGCAAAGGTTCCGACAGCATTGATTTGGAACGCACGTATCGCCGTGAAATCGGCGTATTAAGAAGAGCTAAGTAAGTAGGTGCTTCGGTATTCAGCATCGCGAAGAGAAAGGATGCAATTAAGTACCCGTGCCTATCTCCCAGTGAAAGCCAGCCAAGCGAATGAAGATGCGGAGAGATGTGCTCACCCTTCGTAGATTAATGCTCCTTTCACACCGGATGAAATCAGGTCATTCAACCGAACTCTCAGCGGAGCATTGTGCCACTTCCCTTGCGAATCTTCCGCGAACCTATTAACCCTTTCGACACGGTATTATTTTTCGACACTAGAGGAAAATGACCGACGTAACGTCACTGTTCCTGCAACTGACACTTGAATTCGTTTGTTTAACAGCAAAGTAACGCATATAGCAAGAATCGTAAGCAAAGAAATTGTCATACTAAATTTGCACGTGCTTCTATCTCTAGTGTTTTACGAAGTTCTCATAATTTTATTGTAATATAAATGTATCTATATTACAGCTACGTTCATCTTCTTTAACACTAGGTTTACGGAACGCGTCGAACGTTGACGAATTTCAGATTTCATACCTAAAATTATAGAAACCGTAAATATTATTTTTCAGTACTTTATGTTAACTTTAGTTGATACAATGGTGTGAATATGTATTCTACGTGATTCTCTTCATCCTCACGCTTCTACGTTCGAATATTTATATGCAGTTTACGTAATTTTCCGGAAGACTGTCGAATTATACACGTAACGTCCGTAAACCTAGTGTTAATAAGGTTCATTACAATTAACCATTGGAAAAAATTCAAATTCGTTAATCGTAAATTTCGTATGCACCAAGTTAACCCTTTGCGAACGAACGTCGACAAATAGTCGCCTAATCATTTTTTGGCTTTCCGAATCCATGTCGACTTTTAAAGCACGAAACTTAATGCAACGAATACTTAACGTAATAATAAACATTTGAAATCGTTGGAAATGAAATGGTTTCGAACTCAAAAGAGTGAAAACTCAAAGTCGTAGATTTCAAAACTAAAGTACTCCCATAAGTGTCATTACTTCTCGTCCGCAAAGGGTTAATGCAATGTAGACCAATAACAAATTGTATCTATGTACATACATTCTTTCCATGGAACATTTTGCGAATTTCAACCGTTTAAGAATTAATTTAATATAATTTAATTTTCGACCCAAACGTGCTTTTATTTTTGCAAAGAATATCCTAGTTTCGAGAAGAACGTAAAGGAATTGTAATTAACCCTTTCGCATACGAAATTGGGCAACCATTTACTAAAAATATACGTAATCATTTTCAGCAACACAATATTACTTTTACTATAATTTATGCTTATTCTATCATAATTGATTACATGAAGTATGCAAATATTTATAGCCGTACTGCTCTTGCAGTAACATAAATATTCCCCGTTTGAGCATGTGGAGCTGTAGAGAGGGGATAGAATAGGAAAAGGAAGGGTGTTGCGTTTCCGTCCTGGGCCTGCTAGTGGACTCATCAGTAAGGCTACCTAGCAGGCCTTGCCTTAGACTTGGGATCTTGGAAGGAAGGTTAAAGGCGGTATATATATGGACGAGGTAGTTGGAGCGAGTACTTTCGAGAAAGCCTATTTCGTATGTCCCTCTAGTGGTGGGTGCAGGAGAGCCGCCACAGAGAATATTTTTAATTTCAGAGTGCCGTAGCGAATGGATTAACGTTTACAATTTTAAGTTCCGACATCTACACGTTGAAGGTTCTTTATCAGAAAATTATAAAACATTTCTAAAGAAAGCGGGATATGATTGAATCGAATGAAATTGAAGATCGTTACTGGGTTAATAATTTCAACTGTAGTCGTGATCAGTATATACAACGAGCGTTCGAAGCTGGATAGTCGTCGTTAGTATCGAAAGGGTTAATTGATTTTCAATGGGCTAGTCACGATGAATCGATCATTTATTCCGATGCAATCGAAACCAGCGTATCGAAACTTCAAAATTAACCTCATTCAGGGGTTGAAAAACGCGGAGGAATGAAAAAGTTTCAATTTCTACCAGGCGGCGAAAATTAACAGCAACAGGGTGACGATTGCAACAATTGAAGCATGATTTTCCACGGGCGACAATTATACGTGATTATGCGTTCGCTACCTTTTAAGCTATGATTATGTCATTTGCAAATTATATGTACATCGAACGGATAGATATATTAATTAATCATTAAACTGACGATACGCAACATGATCTCGTCAGGGGTGTTGCAATTACAAATAATTGCAAGGCTAAAGGTGATCATTGTGACGAATAATTAACCGATCCAATAACAGAATCTAACCCGTTTACGCTTCTCGAATTATCATACATCCGATCGTGTTCCCATTTTTCGTAACAAAAATGCTCCTATTATACTTTCCACGGCAAGACATATTTTATCAAATGAAATATCCCGTGATCCGTACGCGATGTGTTGTTGGATTCCGAGTCGCGAAATCGAGTGAACAACACTTTTTAAAATCTACTCAAGAGGTTTTATTAAGACGCTTGGTGATGTACAAAGGTTTGCAGCGGAATCTTTACGCGAGTCCGATAAGAATAGTAATCTCCGATTTTCTGACATTGAGGTCTATATATACAATCTTACAAACTAGAAAAATAACGTGGAAGGGATTGGGGAAGGGATACTGTGGAAAGGACTAGGGCAAAGGTTTTCGGTGACTAACTATTGTACTAGCATGGATGAGTTCACTGATTGTGAGTAATATCGGTGATGCACTATTTGCAAGGGATTGGAGTCACTAGGTATACAACAGTGTTCAAATCCTACGAACAGAGATGCACGATAATTTTGCATAGAATTTCCTTAGGTGTTACACGCAACGATGAAAATCTAACGTGAGAAAAAAATCAGGAAGACTAATCGTCCATCAAATAGTCATTAATTCGCGTGACTTAACGCTGTTACGTGTGTGTATGTGTGTGTATACGCGGCTCGAATGGCAGAGAAAGGATCTGATGCCGGTAAAGTGAGCGTCTTTAGTCGGCTTCCTTTTGCATTTTTCCAGCAGAGATGGTATACGAAGAACAATGGAAGAATAGATTGCAACAGCAACGTGACTCGGTGCATCGTTCAAAGGCGCCATTCGTATCTCTCTCAACCTTGGCGACTTTCACATGTGCGCGTAAGTACTGTTGCATATTGCCTAATCGATAAATTCGACCCTGAGGACCGGTTTAACTGCAACTGTTAAACTTGTTCCTCCAATGTCATTGCGCAATCGCCTGAAAATGACTACGAATCCGCGATAAGGTTTACTATTATATCATAGAAACACTGCGACCTCAAGCTTATCGCTCAACTCCGTTCAATTATTTTAGAAGCTACTTAACCCAATAATAGTTCAGGTTTCGAGCACAACGACAGTTAACATCTCTTTTATTTACGACGATTCTTTTGTACGTTAAATATGATGTATTAATTACTGATTCGTTGAAAATGTATAACAAATTCCGATGTCTCTGTTACCGTTGTTTGAAAACTTGTCACTTGAATGGAAATGATCTTTACATATATTAACCATTCAGTTTGTATGACAAGTGGAAGATAAATCGTAACGATTTGCATTAGAAACATTTCCTGTGGATAAAAATAAAATAGTAACACCAAAATATGAGATAATTGAAACGAATGATAATAAAGATTTCGTCTATTATAGTAAAACGAAAAGAAGCACCATTTATACGAATTAATCTAAAATAATAGTCATTCTTTTAACCATTTCGCTGCAACGTATTTTAAGTGCAGAATATGGAAAAATCGCCAAAATATCGAATTGCATTAGGTACGTTATAATTCATATTCATCTCTCGATTCTTTCCCATTATTTAGATAACAATACTGATTAAGAGTTGAATAAAGGTGCGATATGGGAAAATCGTGTTCCTATTCCATAAGAGTTCGTAACTAGTTTCGAGTATTAAACGAATCATTGCTGCGTTCATATCAATCTACCTTGCTCCTACATTATTTCCTTCCACGGTATACTGTTACTAAACCGCAATTATACGGCTTCTTTTGATGAAAACGAGGGAACACGGGAACTCATGGTTGCTTAACGAAAATCAAATTACCGAAAGCGATACGATACCTGTAACGAGTTTCGTAAACGAAGCTCAATTTGCACCGCGAAATAATATTGTTCAACAACTAACAACATTTTTAAATGGCACGGTGTATTCTCCCCGTGCGTTTTTGCACAATCGTAAATCGAAATGTCAATAGCGTGAAAACGCTCGTGTGTCTCCCGGTGAGACTCGTTTCACGCGGCGTCATTATTAATTGAGTTTACGGTTTACACACGAGCGGGATATACACAGAGGTCTCGCAGGAATGCAACGTTTCCACGTCACACGTATTTTCCCTTCCCATTCACGTTTACAGCTTGTTTCCGTGTAATCGTTTTATCGGATTCGTGTCAAGGGTATGAAAAGCATTCGGCGATAGCGCGATCATTTATTAAACCGATCCGCGTATCGGCTTAAAAACTCGTCGTTTCGCGTTGAATTCGACGACGTCTAATTAAGGTGTCGGTCGTTCGTCAGAGTAAAATAAACGTCACTCGGGGACGATTATTGTCGGAAGCTGTAAGAAGAGTTCCAGCGAAGTAAATAAAAGTTTCGGGTAATGCGAAAAGTTTAAGATTGGAATCATTCGAGGAGACTTAAGACGACGGTCACTCAGGGAACACACGTCCATTTTGTTCTTTCACCGCGTTCAAGTTTCGAATAATCCGCGCAAAACGGCGGGATGATGCAACTGGTGAAATTGGAAAATTAAGCTGGCGAATTAATCGAAGACGTTGAACTAGCTCTGTTCGAGAGAATATAGGCTTTTGAAGTTACTCGAAGAGTAACTTTAACCCATCAAAGAGGAAATTTGTAGCTAGTACTTTGCTATCGTATCTCAAGTTTCGAAATTACTATTCGAATCCACTTTTATAAAGTTTCGCGCAACCAAATTTCCTTTAGCTTTATCGCGCGAGTGTCTTCAAGTTAAACGCGCGAAACTAAATTAAATTAAGATCACGTGGAATACATCGAAAAGAAGTTTCGTCCGTAAAGGGTTAATCGTTGTACGAAACGAAAAAAATTGAACGCGTAGCGTAAATTCAAAATATACTAGCGAGAGAAAAAGGAATGAATTGATGAATTTATTTTACAATGCGTGAATATTAAAAGAAAAAGAAACAACGCCAATTAAATACTTGATCTTATTAAAAACAAATACAACTGAAATTGGTAATAAAAGTGGATTATTCATTGGTACATCTAATATTTTGTATACTTTGATCTATCGTATGTAATTCGTTATTTTGTGCAAATTTAAATTTGCCATAAGCGTACAAAGATCCGCGAATAATGAACATTTTTTATCTTCCGCGTAATTTTATCAGCCGATTATTCTTATCAAAACGTGCAAGTTCCAAGGTGATTATAAGAAGCGGATTCCACAGTGTCTAAACTTGATTACCCGAATACGCAACTAGCGTTGAACTTCGCACAGAAATGAATTTAATTCATTTTATGTGGCTAATCAATTCGGCTTCCGAACGACCCAATATATTTTGATAAATAAAATTGAAGTTTCCTTCACCTTCAAGTATCATAATTTTCGCTATACATCGCATAATTTGTATACTTTTGTAGATCGTATGCATTCTGTATCTTATTGCGCTTTTAACTTTTTAATAAATGCATAAAAAGTCCTTAGCTTAATTACAAGTCTATAAAATGACTTGCAACAATTCGAATATGTTAAGATTAACGAAACGTAACGTGAAATATTCCAGTGATTTGAAGTTTCCCTAAATTAAAAATCAAACTAGAAAAACTACGTAGCAGCTAACGAATCAATGCAAGGGCTCGAGAAACGCAACTTTTGCGTTCCCATTTTACAACAAATAGAGGCGAAAACAGATAACAGAAAGGGGGGGAAAAAATGACAATAAAAAAGGGCAAATGCGTTGGTACGGATGCAGAAGAAGTGAAAAAAACATCGGTGTGCTCGAATCGATACACAATAGCGATCGAGTCGCCCTGAAAAAGCACGGAAACAATCTGAATCGTTCGGCGAAACGCATTCGAACTCAAACACAGTTCGCACGAGATCAAAGAGACTTTTTGTCCCGTTGCATTCGATCTCACGACTATCTTCGCAAACGACCCGTTCAACAACTTGCCTCGCGAAACACGCAATTCTTGTACACGCCTAGATTTCAATTCCGTTTTCATTCCCGATTTAACCAAACGGTGAATTGCATATATTCGTTGGACGAACGATGACTCTTTTAACGAGCGAGCGACACGAACGCGGAGTACAATTATGATAATAATTAGCACATCGATAGAAAACCTCAAGGCGGTTCGTTTGCTTATCGCGCTAATTTTTATACCGCCTCTTGTCTTTCTGGCATTTGAATAACACGCGTTCGCGCATGCGTGAAGATACGAAATTCGCGTATACAAAGAGTACGAAACTTTCGAATTTTCTGTTCGGTTTCGCTAAATACATGTTACATTTACTAGATACATAAATACGATAAATATCTCGCTCTATAAGAATATTACTTTCTTCCGAAAGGAAAGTATTCAGAATAAGTATAGCGAGCGAAAGAATGAGACTTAAGGTGCTGTTACTTTGATACTTAATCGAATATTTAAGTATAGAAAATTAAAATCGGTATAAAGGATGAAAAATCGCGACGTATGATCGCGCCTTATTTTAATTCGCCTCAATTAACCGCGGTTTCGATTCTCTGCCGGATTTCTTTTATCTCGAGTTTACATGATCTTATCATTCGCATTTGTACAAAATTGAGTATACTCGTACAATGCAATGAATGATATGCGAAAGCTAATTGTAAACAAGAAAATGTGCAATAAACTTTAGACGAAGATATCGCCTTGCTTTAAACTAAAATGTTTATGTTATTAAAATTCCCTATCTTATTATGATTTATACAAAAAAGATCGGGAATTTATGACCTTATGATCTTTGCAATACACTTCCTCCTTAAATGGTTAATTATAACAATAAATAATTCGCTAATTTTAACCAATGAATCTACTTATATTAATTTAAAAGAACAAACTTTAAGTTTATTACCTATTATAACATATTATATTAAATTTATCACAGAGTAGGCTGATTCTACCCCAATTGGAGATTGTATTCCGTTGAAAGTAAATGCTGAATTAAACAGAACAAGCGGATTACTTATCAGTACACCCAATTAACAGTTTCACTAACATAGAAACTCTCTTGTATCACCTTTCATCTTTCTACCCCGATTCTTTTCGAACATAATCGAGTCTCGCGCGTCGATATAGCAACAGAATCGATTCGCCGCCATATCGATTCTTTCGAACGCAAATCATCCATTACCCCGTTTCGAAGTTGCAGCTAAATTGTAATACGATACTCGCGATCCTAATTGAGTTGCAGGTTACCGAATGCTAATCAAGCAACCTCTCATATTTGGTAATTTGCGTCACGGGGCAAATTCGACAGCCAGCCTCGGTTTCGATTTACGCTCGCTCGCTCGCCCTCAATAATGTCCTCGGCACAAAAATGTCCCGACTTGCGAAACCAGTCCAGCCGAATGTATTCTCTTTCGCAAACGAAACGGACGAAAAAAAAGTGCGACACACGGGAGTAAAATCGAGCGCACCAAAAACACCATATATATATATATATACGAAAACGGGTAACCTCGTTCTATTTAAACGGACAAAGCTAACCACGGGAACGCGTGGCGGTAGGTGAGTCGTAATACAAGAGAAGGTGAAGTGACAGAGCGCAAAGCCGCGTACTGCTAGAAAGTAAGAAAAGTGAACGCTCACGTGTCGAAGATAACGGACTGGGAAAGGCATCGACGTGGCTTATCTCTGTTAATCCAACACGATACGGGCACCGTTCTTTCAATGCAAATTTCACGCGATTCACACGCGAATTTAATCCTTGCCGGGCGGTAAAAATCTGGTAAATCGAATAGGCGCGTACCGATCGCTCGTCCGTACGTCGCGCGACTCCTTCCTTCTCAGTCTCTCGCACGCGATTTCTACCTCGTACGTATTCGACAGCGCTCGGTTTACTTCGGAATCGGAGTCGTTGCGCTTGGTTCCCGTAGAAAGGAGAAGTTTCACCATATGCAATACACCACTGTACGAACTATGTGTAAGTACTTACTCTTGCTCGTCAATTGTACAATACGGGGAGCTTCATCCCAATTTGACGATGAATATCGTGTATTTGATTCTGTAATGGATTATTTCCGGAATCGGAGTCGCGCTGCGCTTGGATTCCGTTGAGAGAACAAGCTTTACTCCATTGTATAAATCTCGTGGTATTTATTTCTTTTATAGTATAGATTATAGATTATAGATTACAGATCATAGGAGTTATCTCGAGTACTGGTAGAACGCAAAAACTTCAAACGAATTTGTTGAAAGAAACTAAGTATTTGCTTCTATAATGGAGTATTTGAGGAATCGAAATCGTTGCACTTGAATCCTGTAAAAAGGATAAGTTTTACCATATGCAATACACAACTGTACGAACTCTGTGTACTTATTCTTGCTCGTCAATTGTACAATACGGGAGCTTCATCCGAATTTGACGAAGAATATCGTGTATTTGATTCTATAATGGATTATTTCCAAAATCGGAGTCTCGCTGCGCTTGGATTCCATTGAAAGAAGAAACTATACCCTATTGTATGAATTTTGTATGAATTGAGTACTCATAGAATGCAAAAGCTTCAGACGAATTTGTTGACTAAGATTAAGTATTCGCTTCTATAATGGAGTATTTTCAGAATAGAAATCATTGCGTTTGTATCTAGTTAGAAGAAGAATCTTCACCAGGTGCAATACGTCACTGTATGAATATTTATTCTCAATACGCACAGAATGAAATAGTTCCATTGAAATTTGTCCAAAAATATGGAGTATTTACTTCTATAACGAAACATTTTCGGAATCGAATATGTTGCACTTGGATTCTGGCGAAAGAAGAAATTTTACGCCACTGTATGTATTTTTTACTTATGCAGTACTCACAGAATTCAAGAATTTCATTCGAATTTGTCGAAGAATATTGCCGATTTTCCTCTACAATAAAACACATCTAAAATCGGAGTCGTTGCGTTTGGATTCCGTACAAAAGAAGTTCCACGTCACTGTATAAATCCTGTTCTCATTCAATATTCACAGAATGCAAGAACTTTTTACGAGTTTACCCAAAAATATCAGGTATTTCCTTTTATAATGGAGTATTTCCGGAATGGAAATCATTGCGCTTGTATTCCGTCGGAAGAAGATATTGCACAATGTATAATACGCCAATCGTGTACTCGGTAATTATAGAATGCAAGAGCTTCGTTCAAATTTGTCGAAAAATATTAACTATTTACTTTCGTAATGAAGTAGTTCCGGAATCGAACTCGTTGCGCTTGGCTTCCGTCGGAAGAAGAACTTTCAACATATTAAACACACCATTATATGAATATGCATTAACATATTATATGCAGTGCCAAAGGAATGCAATGATTTTATTGGAATTTATCAGAAAACATTCAATAATTATTTGTTTCCATAATGAAGTATTTGCGGAATCAAAATCACTGCACTTCGTTTCCATTGAAAGAAGAACTTTCAACATATTAAATACACCATTATATGAATATGCATTAACATATTATATGCAGTACCAAAGGAATACAAAGATTTTATTGGAATTTATCAGAAAACATTCAATAGTTACTTGTTTCCATAATGAAGTATTTGCGGAATCGAAACCAATGCGGTTGGATTTTAATTAACCCTTTCGCTGCAACATCTTAAAATGAAAAGAATTCTCTACGAACAGATAGAGGATTATTTTGACGGTACTAAAAACAGTACGAGTATAAGTATTTACATGCTTCACAAAATTATGGTGGAATATATACAAATTAAAATAGAAATAATATTACGTTACAAAAAAATGAGTACGTACACTTTTAGCAAATAACGATTCAACTTTTCAGGGAGTATACGCCCTTTGCAGTGAAAGGGTTAAAAAGTGCAGCAACCTAATAAGAAGAATGAATCTTTAAAATATGAATGACAAGCGGAATTCTCTTCGTTAACTTCCACTACGCCATAACCTTTGCAAAAACTCTATAATTCCACATTCCCTTTACGAATTCCATCCCCGTTCTTCGATGGCAATGCGTTGCCCTAAATACTATAGCGCAGCCATATTCGCTGCCCATAATCGGATATATTTCTACGTATCTGCGAATTAGATTCCCCAATATTCGAAGCTCCGGCCAAATCAGCGAAGCGAAAGTCTTGCGCTATTCTTGTCGATCCTATATCGTTCGAATCACGGCGATTTCCTGCCGTGAATTTTGATCGGTGACGTTGAACCCCGATTGGAGTGCGTGGAATCGTCGTTGCGGCCATTTCCGGCCGAACGTTTCACGGATCATTGTTCCATTTCGCAGCGAGTGCGTTTGTCCGTGCGGTCACCATTGTTGCTACATTTCTGCCGATAGAAGAGCCTGTTTTCCACCAGGCATCGGCTACACCAGTAACAATGGCGACCGGTGGCGAACGCCAGCGACACGTGCAATTAAAATAACGAATCGCGCGGAGTATTCCTAGCCCGTCGATTTATTTCGGGTTAACTAAGTTAGTACGAGTTAAGAATTTTTGCGTGAAATAGCAAGCAAATTATTTTGACCGTTTTAATAGTTATTTACCGCGTACCGATTAATAGACGCGATATCGACCGGTAGCCAATAAATCGCCTTTTCCACAGACGAGGTACAGGATAGACTTATCATCTTATGCGACTTCGTGTCCCAATAAGCTTTCCGCTACTTCGATACGCCTAATATAATAATTTGGATATCCATGTTGCACTCGTTGAGGGATAGTTGATCATGTACCTCGTCTGTGTTGGAACATCTCCCATAACAAAATTTCTCAACTTTTAGTGGGTCGATTTCAATGCCTCTTGGCTTAAATTAAAGGGGGAAGTCCCGAGAATGTTATCTTACAGTCTTTTGCAACTATCCCTTGCAGTTCATTTGTTATAAACAAATATATCACGTCGTAGTAGATTACTCAGACAGTATCCGAAGAGAAATACTAATTTCTCAGCTCCTAGATGTCCAATTTCAATGCCCCTTGGCTTGAATTAAAGGGAAAGGTCCCAAGAATATTACCATATAGCCTTTTCCAACTAACCCTTGCAGTTCATTTGTTATAAACAAATATATCACGTCGTGGTAGATTACTCAGACAGTATCCGAAGAGAAATACTAATTTCTCAGCTCTTAGATATCCAATTTCAATGCCTCTTGGCTTGAATTAAAGGGAAAGGTCCCAAGAATATTACCATATAGCCTTTTCCAACTAACCCTTGCAGTTCATTTGTTATAAACAAATATATCACGTCGTGGTAGATTACTCAGACAGTATCCGAAGAGAAATACTAATTTCTCAGCTCCTAGATATCCAATTTCAATGCCTCTTGGCTTGAATTAAAGGGAAAGGTCTCAAGAATATTACCATATAGCCATTTCCAACTAGCCCTTGCAGTTCATTTGTTATAAACAAATATATCACGTCGTGGTAGATTACTCAGACAGTATCCGAAGAGAAATACTAATTTCTCAGCTCCTAGATATCCAATTTCAATGCCTCTTGGCTTGAATTAAAGGGAAAGGTCTCAAGAATATTACCATGTGGCCTTTTCCAACTAGTCCTTGCAGCACATTTGTTATAAACAAATATATCACGTCGTGGTAGATTACTCAGACAGTATCCGAAGAGAAATACTAATTTCTCAGCTCCTAGATGTCCAATTTCAATGCCCCTTGGCTTGAATTAAAGGGAAAGGTCCCAAGAATATTACCATATAGCCTTTTACAACTAGCCATTGCAGTTCATTTGTTATAAACAAATATATATCGCGTCATCGATAGGGGATGTTCCAACACAGACGAGGTACAGGATCAACTATCTTTCAACGAATGCAACATGGATATCCAAATTATTATATTATATATTATTAGGTAGTCTAGTTAGAAAATATCTTTGTACGTTTCCATTTGCATTTCTCTTCTTGCAGTGTTATAACTTATTGAGTTGCAATTTTATATTAACACGAGCACAAGTAAAGGTGTAATATAAATCATGAAACACCTATAGTAACGTTTTTACATTTTCGCGATCAATTTTGCCATAGCTAAAAGTCTTACTCTCGTGTTTTAATATTTAACGCAACTTACCTAGAATCATCTCGCGGCCAATAGTTAAAGCATCGTTGTTCTATATTATTAATAATACTTCGACTTAGCAAATAAAATGGCGTCTTAAATCCTTATTTTACCTCGTATATTTCTATACAACAATCGAACATTGCTGATGTTACCGAAGATATTTAAACTCGAATCGATCGCTATTTCACGCGCATTCGTTTAATTCCTAACCGGTAATGCGTTAAGGGTCGACGTATTAATTACGCGGCATTATTTTTCTTCCGCGGACAACTGCTGCGCGATAAGATCGTAAAATTGAAGTTGCGTGGCACTTGTTAGCAGCTTTGCCTTTGTCGCGTGCTTAACAGTCCACCGTTGTATAACTTAATAATTAAAGTAGACGCGGTTTTGTTCCTCGAATATTCTTCCTCAAAGAGAAAATTACTACGGCAGTTGTTTTTTCTCTCTCTCTCTCTCTCTCTCTCTACGTTGGAAGGGGGGGAGTGCTCCATACATTTTCTTAATCTACGTACAAAATTAAAATTCCTGCTCGTGGCGCGGCTCGTTTAAAGAGGCACAATTTGCGTCCTCCGCGATTTAACGGGTTTCATTATGCAGTGAATTATTGCGCAAGTATTCGTATTTCATTCAATTCGATATTGCGTAACCCTACTGCGGTTTTTAACATTCTATTCGATTCAATTATATTCGTTTTCCTTTGGAAAAGTTTGATAATTTTTTATAAGCAGCTTCTTCGATATAGAGATCGACAATTAAATTTAGAAATTTCGTATCAGCCTCAAAACTGAAAAATGTTTTACAAAAATGCATACATAATTTGGATTAAAATCAATCTGAATACTGAAGCAGGTTTAACGATATATAGTAACTCACAATATTGATGGGACACCTTCATTCGTTACGTTTTTCATTTCGATTAAAGTGTAATCGATAACTATTAAATTGTAACTATAAGTTGTCGTTTTATTACACTGTCCCATTTAATATAACCGATTTATGAATTGGATAAAATGCACGTTTTGAACAACGAAAAAATAAAGCTGGTGAATAAAGTGAACGTAGAAATGAATTTAGCTTGTATCGCGTATTATTTTACTATAAAATAAAACTTGTTATTTTATCCTAAACAAAAGTGTCCCAATCTGCGTCTTTTTCGAGATGCTGGCAATTTTTCCCAATTTCTAATAATTACAATATCCTCGCTATCAAAATTCTCGCGATAAAAATTGTTACGATAAAAATTCTTTTATTATTCGTCGATGTTTCTAATATCCGCAATATTAATAATAATCCAAAAAAAAATAACGTCGCCACGAGACGAAAAAGCTTATATTTCTCAACCCGATCCAGAGTCGACAAAAATGTTGGCGTTAAAAAAAACCGTGAAAGGTTGCGCTAAAAGCGGTAACAGTTTTAAACGTCGCGTCGCCGCCATGTTGTAACTTTATCGAAAGCATCTGCCCGATTGAAACATTCGTCTCTGTGAAACGCGGCTGCAAAGTGGCAATCGCATAGCTTTTCATGCTTTTGAAATACCTTTATAAATTCTTGGCAGAGAAATTCCTTTCCCCCCTTTTTTTTCCCCGCGCACCCTTTAATCGTCGTACTTTTTCTCTTTTTTTCCGGTAACTTTGCCTCTAACAAAATTTGCCGGCATGATAAAACACCCGGTGAAAAATAAAATTGCCCACGCACGTGCAATTCGTCTGAAAATTCGAGCTAACAAACGAAAATAGAAAGCAGAATAACGTGGCGCTTAATTCGCGAAATTGCGTTTCGAGGCGACGCCGGCCATTTTGTTGGCCCTTGAGAATAACGAGAAGCCTATTTTCTAATGTTGCGTTTCCACGCTGCACGCATCGAATTATAAAGCAATTCGGTTATCTTTTGTTTGAAGAGAGCTAATGGCAACCGTCAACGTTATTATTATTTTTAGTTTTATTTTAACGTCTCCAGTTTTACGGGTTTTGCTGTACGATGTCGCCAAGTCGTATGCTTGCCTCTTACTGCTGTATTAACATAACTATTGTAAGGTTCTTTATCAGGATGACGGAAAATAATGAACTCGTATTTGTAAGGATAGGGGCCGGGATTGCTTAGGCAATTGCGGAAGAAATAAGTGCTTTATTTCGCGCTTCGCCGTCACCACTACTTCTCCGTACAAAAAGGGAATCCTCTCTCGCTCCGTTTCCCCGTCCTTAAAACAGGGTGTCCGTCCCCTCTCTTCCTCAGAAAAACCCCGCGCGGTCCCAAGCTTGGGACTGGCTTGCGTCACCCTTGCGAGGGGGTGGAAGTGGCCAGGTCTCGCACGGCGCCGGCGACAGCCCTCGCTCTGTCCTGCGGGCTACGAATGTTGGGACTCTTCTCCTTGATTTATGCCGAAGACGGCCCTGGCCAACGTCATCGCTACTCTTCGACAACCCATTATCCCAGCATTCGTGCCTCTAGCTCTTACATATTTGATGTATAATATATTAATATACAGTCCCTGGCCATCGAATTAGGACCACTACAAATCTGCGGCACATTCTCCTTCGTACATTTCGCGATTCTCATCACTGTTTCATGCGAAACATTCGTATTTTTCGCGATTTGTCGCTGCGAAAGGTTGCCACTTTTCAGAAGACCACATATATAGGCCCTTTTCTAACAAGTTACGTCTTGTCGTTTTCCCATATTTCATAAAATGCACTTCCAAACTTTTAACGCACACTTCTTACGAACGCTTCAACGTTTCAGTCACAACTGATTCCCTTCTTCATCATTTGAACTTCTAAAGATCTCTCCTGCATATGTGCAACACATTCTCATCATGTATGTAGAAACAAATCTTGCATTCTCCAAATCTCACCTCACGCGCTATCGACACTTGAGCCTAACGTAAACACTGGTGCGGCCCTCAATCGCTCATCACCCACACAATTTTATTATTACCACGATAGTAACAAATCAATTGTTATATATACATTATTATCAACGTCGTTTGTAATAATTTGAATGACCTGTTGGAAAATTCTAAACCCGCCCTCGTGCGGAGCGCATGTGGCTGCGAAATCCTCATCCTTGACGCGAGGACCGGGGAAGGGGCCGACGCTACGACGCCAGGCCCGCCATAAAAACAATCGAGGGTCCCCGAGTTTCCATGGAGGGGAAGGAAAAACCTTTTTGGGCCAAGATGGGCATTCTTGTGGAAGTTCTCGACTGCGAAGCACATACACGCGCGTGATACTCTATTCGAACTTTTTGTATTCTAACAGACCTAAGACAATTTTCCATATATAACATACCGTTATAGGCATAAAAGTGAAATTTTCGTACGTGGTCCTAATTCGATGGCCAGGGACTGGGTCTGCCTGATCGCGCTTTATTTATAATCATATTCTCTTCTTTAAATTTTTTTAGAACATACTGTATTGTACTTCTAGATCTTCCTATTATGGTCCCTATTTCGCGTTCGGATTTACCTTCTTTACATAACTTAACAATAATTTCACGTTCCGATAGAGATGTTTCACATTTTTTGCGATTCATGATGGATATTAATTGCGTGCTTGCTGAAGACGGTGTGGCGGCTCTCCTGCACCTACCACTAGAGGGACATACGAAATAGGCTTTCTCGAAAGTACTCGCTCCAACTACCTCGTCCATATATATACCGCCTTTAACCTTCTTTCCAATATCCCAAGTCTAAGGCAGGGCCTGCTAGGTAGCCTTACTGATGAGTCCACTAGCAGGCCCAGGACGAAACGCAACACCCTTCCTTTTCCTATCCTATCCCCTCTCTACAGCTCCACAACGGACTGTGCGGAACTGTTACTAGTTGACAAAACACAATCGCTACTGAGAATGCTGTTTTTCGTTTGATTTAAACGTATTCAAGTATTTTATTTAACACAATAGTTCGTGGACGAATACTTTTGCGATCCCATTTTCTGACATACCGCAACATATTCCTTAATTTTTCCTTTCTGTATGATGTTTATCAACTTTTACGAATGGTATCTTGTTTTACGTAAATAAAGGTTTACTTCTATACCTTTAAATGAAAAATTGTACATTTATTTGCCTTCCATTTCTTCCATATACATCGAATACGGTAAATGGACGAATACTTTTGCGGCTGACTGTATATATTTCTTTGAAACAGAAAAAGCGTAAACGTCTACGTACATGTCTCGACGTGTCTCGACCGACTCCCTTTTATTCCTGCGTTACTGCTTAACCATACGCCGTTCAACAAATGCCGATCGCGATTTCATGCGAAGCCTACACCCGCTTCAAGCAACGCTGTTGTTACGATGTGTTTGAGGTGGCCTAGGTGCGAGATCGGTGTGTCGCTCTCGATACCTTCCCGTTCTTTTTTTGATAATTCGCCTTGCGCAGCGAGGGTTGGAATTTCGGTGAAGAAGTTGTTGTAACAGCTTGTCTCAGGTGTCAAGCGCTTGAGCGACAGCGTTAATGTCTTGTTGGTTAATGCTTTATTTGCAGAATTGTCACGCTATTTATACACAAGTTGTAGCCATCTAGTGACCAATCAGAATCATTTAGAATATTGTAGGAAGGGGAGCTGGTCAGCGCTTCCCTTCTACCGAGGGTGCGCGGGCGGCGCAGGTATACCCTGAATCACGGTGGTTGGGTTGCAAATAGGTATCTTTGGTTGCGAGGTATGACTCTAAGAATCCAAACCTAATGTAGGACGCAACACGATGTCTTTTATAGTTCCATAATATATTACTCTCTTACACTATTGTCGCTGATTTTACTACCTACTATTATCATTATTATTTTTACCGCTATCATAATTTCTCAATTTTACGCGTTTTCGCTGCACGAATTTCTCAATTTCTATCCATTGTTCGTATTTACGTGTGCATTGAATCGTGTCTATTCCGCGAAAATGTTAACGAAGTTGAAAAACGTACGCGGAATTGGGAAAGGTCGGCGTTAATAAAACGGGGAATAGGAGCGAAGGGAGGAGGAAATGATTTTTCTTTTTTTTTTTTTTTTTTTTTTTTGGATGGATTTAAACAACATAGCGCGAGCATGCACGCGTGTAATCGAATCGAATCGAATCGAGGTGAAATGAAGCGGGGCAAAAAGAATCGCGTGGCTGGAATATTTTTCTCGCTACAAATATTTTTATGACCGGACGTTAGGGTACTATTTGCACTTAACAGAGGCGAATAAATCGAATTCAAACGGCACGGGGTTCCGTTTTAAGCGTTTTCTTACGCTTCCAGCTCGCGCAAACGAGGAACTTTTTTTCTTCCTACTATTACACCTACCCCTAATAAAAAAAGTATTCGATCAAACGCGACGATATGAAATTAGCTAAAACGCCAAAGTTTCTGTGGTGCGAAACGCTACGGTATAAATATAAATGCTAATACATAATTTGTACACTACATCGAGCAAAATTTAGTTAACCCTTTGACGTACAATGACGAGTCGCACACGTGACACGAATTACGGTATTGGTTCAATAGAAATGAATTCTACTCGCAAACAAAGTTAAATTTTAACTTGAATTTTGGTTTCACTTCATAAGATTGAGAATCGTTAATTAAAAATTACATAAATACTTTGCGTGTAATATTGAATAAAACTAATGAGTAACTTGGGTGGCATTAATAATAAAAGAAATGGTATGGTGAGGGGTTAATGAAAATGTGGCTAAAAGTTAACTTTGTTTGCGAGTAGAATTCATTTCTATTGAACCAATATGTACGTCAAAGGGTTAACTAAATTTTGCTCCGTGTAAGTCTACTAATTGTTTATTAGCATTTATATTTATACCGTAGCATTTCGCACCACAGAAACTTTGGCGTTTTAGTTAATTTTATATCATCGCATTTGACGTACAATGACGAGTCGGCACACGTGACACGAATTACGGTATTGGTTCAATAGAAATGAATTCTACTCGCAAACAAAGTTAAATTTCAACTTCATTTTTGGTTTCACTTTGTGGAGCTGTAGAGAGGGAATATGATAGGAAAAAGGAAGGGTGTTGCGTTTCGTCCTGGGCCTGCTAGTGGACTCATCAGTAAGGCTACCTAGCAGGCCCTTTTTTTTTAACGAGCGTTTATTGTGCCAATAATAATAACAAAGTATATACAAGGGTGGTACAATAAACTAAAAAAACGCACAAATAGTTATCATAATTACACGGAGTACTTACGGTCTAGATTAATGGCTCTGATATTGAGCACTCGCAATCTATCATTTACAGACTATTTAGTATTGCACTTATTGCTACGAGACTGATGATACTAGAGAACTTAAGAATTAAAACTTAAATAATATAGGAACTAAACTTATTTGTAAAATATGGCACGCTAGAATACAAATATTGTCTTTGGTGGATGTGAGGTAGAAGTAAAGCTACCTAACAGGCCCTGCCTTAGACGTTGGGATATTGGAAGGAAGGTTAAAGGCGGTATATATATGGACGAGGTAGTTGGAGCGAGTACTTTCGAGAAAGTCCTATTTCATATGTCCCTCTAGTGGTGGGTGCAGGAGAGCCGCCACACACTTCATAAGATTGAGAATCGCTAATTAAAAATTACATACATACATACGTCTAACGTTTGAATACTTTGCGTGTAATATTGAATAAAACTAATGAATAACTTGGGTGGCATTAATAATAAAAGAAATTAGTATGGTGAGGGGTTAATGAAAATGTGGCTAAAAGTGAGAAATCAGCATCGAGAAGTAGTAACATTATCGTGGAAAGAGACTGAAACATCTACAAAGAAAGAAGCATCTATAAATTGCGGAAATTCCATAATATCGATGCCACAACGAACCAAAACAATCATAAGGTAGATTAATGAATGAATAGTGTTAAGTATGGTACATTTATATTTTGTATGACAAGTGTTTTGCGTATGGTACGTCATGCTGGTTTGTTTTCGTTTCTTCTAAGGCGTGCGACGTCGCTCGTGTCCGTCTTATTATTATTCAGTGTCCTGTACGACAGTATAACGTTAGCACGCGTTTCGTCATTTATACTCTTCGTTTCATCATTCATATTCAGTTATATCATGTGCTAATAAACATTCTAATAAACTTTATTGTTCCTTAATTAACAAATGCCTAACTCATTCGAAATTGATGACGTATTAGTACTTCAAATTGATACTGATCCAATTTCGCCAATAACAGTAATAACTTACATCTCGACGTGTAGATTTACGTTATCGAATACTTCCTTTCTTGTTTCGTTCTCTATTCTCTTCCTTCCTCGCTGATTTCATGTTAAATTTATTTAATTTTCCCATATGGTGTTGATTTAAGTAAAGCAGCTTTTCGCATCTTAATGTTTTCAGTTTCTACCATATTATCGTGCTTGACCGAAAACTTTTTGCCAGAGGTAATAATAATATTACACGGTGGAAGGCAACCTTTAAAGGTGGACGCCATCTTGCCTTCATCGGAAATTACGTATCGAGGTTGGGCTAATTTATACCGGGACGTTCTTAGAAAAAGATATAGAAAAAGAATTCGCTAATTAATTTTGTTGTCGCGATTTTATTTCGCCTGCTTTTACTCGATTTGCTAATTAAACAAGTTACCGGCGTTGAAATTCTCAACGAGGGCGTAGAGGGAACGTATGCACGTATATATTCGAGGCAAGGTTCGTGCGTAAAAAATATTCGAGTTTCGTTTGATTTCATTCGACTAGCTCCGCTGCTACCGTATTTTTTTGCGGCGAAACTCTCTGTACCCAAATGCATGCGAAAGAATAATTTTCCCTTCAACTCGATTTTTGCACAGCCGCAAATGAATCTGCACACTGCCGCAGAAACATACCACGCGAGTTGTAACCTCGATATAGGCTTTCATTAGATAGAGCAGATTTGAATTTCGCGTGTGAACGAAAGGGGAAAATTTGGCGAATTGTTTTCAAAAACTTAATGTTAAATTTTCGAACGTTTTAATTCTTATAGTTGCAAATTTTCAAAGCTACGAATTCTCGAAGATTCAATTTCTCAAAGCTTAGAATTTCCAAAGCTGAGAATTCCCATAGCTTACAATTCCCAGAATTCCAAATTCCCAAACCTTAGAATTTCCAAGGCTTAAAATTACCAAAGCTTAGAATTCCCAAAGCTTAGAATTTTCAAAGCTCAGAATTCCCATAGCTTAGAATTTCCAAAGCTTAGAAATCCCGTGGCTTAGAATTTCCAAAGCTGAGAATTCCCATAGCTTGCAATTCCCAGAAGTCCAAATACCCAAAGCTTAGAATTTCCAAGGCTTAGAATTCCCATAACTTAGAACTTCAAAAGCTTCGAAATCCCATGGCTTAGAATTCCCAAAGCTTAGAATTCCTATAGCTTAGAATTTCCAAAGCTTAGATATCCCATGGCTTAGAATTCCCAGAATTCCAAATTCCCAAAGCTTAGAATTCCCAGGGCTTAGAATTCCCATAGCTTAGAATTTCCAAAGCTTAGAATTCCCATGGCTTAGAATTCCCAAAGCTTACAATTCCTATAGTTTAAAATTCCCAGAAATCCAAATTCCCAAAGCTTAGAATTTCCAAAGCTAAGAATTCCCATAGCTTACAATTCCCAGAATTCCAAATTCCCAAGGCTTAGAATTTCCAAAGCTTAGAATTCCCATAGCATACAATTCCCAGAAGTCCAAATCCCCAAAGCTTAGAATTTCCATAACTTAGAATTTCCAAAGCTTAGAATTCCCAAAGCTTACAATTCCTATAGTTTAAAATTCCCAGAAATCCAAATTCCCAAAGCTTAGAATGTCTAAAGCTGAGAATTCCCATAGCTTACAATTCCCAGAATTCCAAATTCCCAAGGCTTAGAATTTCCAAAGCTTAGAATTCCCATAGCATACAATTCCCAGAAGTCCAAATTCCCAAAGCTTAGAATTCCCAGGGCTTAGAATTCCCATAGCTTAGAATTTCCAAAGCTTAGAATTCCCATGGCTTAGAATTCCCAAAGCTTACAATTCCTATAGTTTAAAATTCCCAGAAATCCAAATTCCCAAAGCTTAGAATTTCCAAAGCTGAGAATTCCCATAGCTTACAATTCCCAGAATTCCAAATTCCCAAGGCTTAGAATTTCCAAAGCTTAGAATTCCCATAGCATACAATTCCCAGAAGTCCAAATTCCCAAAGCTTAGAATTTCCATTACTTAGAATTTCCAAAGCTTAGAATTCCCATAGCTTACAATACCCAGAATTTCAAATTCCCAAAGCTTAGAATTACCAAGGCTTAGAATTTCCAAAGCTTAGAATTCCCATAGCTTACAATACCCAGAATTTGAAATTCCCAAAGTTTAGAATTCCCAAGGCTTATAATTTCCAAAGCTTAAAATTTCCAGATATTAAAATACCCAAACATCTAAATTTCCATATTTGAAGTTAACACGCCAAACAGTTATCCACAATTTCCAAATCTACATAAACAGAATGGTTTTACGATGAAAGGCAGGAGTTATAAACGAATATTACAGCGCGGAAGTTGTTTAGCGTTTCATGAAATTGTTTATGCCAAATTTGTTCCTATTTGGCGACGGATCACGTAGTTGCACGGCTGCTTCAAGTTTGTCGCGGCGTTTCAATTTGATTCGTTTACACGCGAATCGTTCAATCAAAATGTTATCGCCCCGATTCGATCCGATTTAATGCAAACGAGTTTCTGTGCAACGATCTAACCAAATCGAACGCGTCGACGCGACCAAAAAAGAAAAATTGAAATAGAAATACACGCTCTGCTCTGTGTACCATTGCAACGCTACTACCACCCAAAAAGGAACTCCTTCTCTGTTGGGATAAAAAATAAGGATACTCGAGGAACCTTAAACGAACAGAACCATAAATTTATACGTTCCAGTAAAGTTTTTATCTACACGGAGGGATCGAAAAATTTCAGAAAATAATTCCAACCTCAGAAGAAGTTGAAATATCCTTATTGGACCAGAAATCTCAACTGAAACTTTGAAGTACTTCAGGGAAATGATAGAAAAAAAAAGAGAGACGAAGAAGATGCGAATCGACCGAACTAACCATCTGAATAAATTAATTTGTTTAAATTAAATGTCAATGAGTCGTTCTGTGATTAGGTTGCAAAGAAATATTTTTTACTTTAATCGTTTCACACTGAATTCAAGTGTGCGAAATTAATAATGAACGAAATACGAAATTAATAATATATAATATTAATTTAATTGAATTGAATCTAATTTTGCGAACGATCTCGTAGCCCTTTTACGTGCGAAAGATTTAACAATATTGTGTGAGTGAAGTAACCGCTGTTTAATTCCTATCGCCTTAATTACGCTTATATCAACACGAATTCGTGTAAGTAAATACCACTATTGACGCCAATAATGTCAACAACCACGGTACAATTCTACATTTCTTCAGTTCTATTTCTACTCTTATACGAAACGTCCAACAGCTAATAGTTGTATTAATTCACGTATATACCAAAGAATTTTTTCACCCTTATATAATAATAATAATTGTACGGTCTTAGAACTCGCGTTTCGCGGAAAGGAATTAACGAATCTTTGACCGGTGTGCTCGACGGCAAATTAATGTCGTGAGGACGCGTTTAGTAGGTGATGTGATGGATGTACACAATATTGTAACTCAACACTTATTTATTTAAAGTTAACTGTTCGACAGATGATGCTTAAACGGCGTGTGTGTGTTGTATGGTGTCTTTCTTAAATCTGTCGTCCTAGAGTTCTGCACCAAAAAAGGTAAACTTCACTCAGGAGGAGTCTATGGTGGATCGGTGGGGATGTAGGAGGAACTATGCAAAAAGAGGGAAATTTTTCGTGATGATTGGATTAGGAATTCCGGAAATTGGCAAGGGTGGAGGAAAGGGGTGGTGGAGGGAAACTGGCAGTAGGGATGGCGAGGTAAGCGGTATTTTCTCGGGTTTTTCCCCAAAATTTTATGAGTGGCCCGCAACGTGCCGCGGACTGGAGTTTTAAGGGATGGTTTAAGTGGAGGTTTACGATGGATTAGAAGACTAACTGTCGTGGCTGATTGCCTTCTTGATTTTGAGGGTTTACGAGCCCATCGGTACCGTGACACTAAGTTGTACGGTGCATTGTGCATCGTACAATAATAACTAAATTTACTCCGTGTTGTCTATAAATGCTCTATTAAATTTTACAGTTAAACAGTAGCACGTTGCATCGCGAAAACATTTTTAGTTTCTAACCGAATTTTACATTATCGCGAAAAACTTTTTGCCGAACGATGGTGCAAAGTATTAAATGATTCGAATGATGAATGAAAATTCCGCGCCAGCTGCGGCCATCGATTGTACACCCTTTACAGCCTTTCTTCATCTTATTCCATTCTTCAAACTTCTGGATAACCGTAGTCAGCCGGAAACCGCGCGATATACACCGCCTTTAAAGATTCAGGCCGTCTCAGCGTTTTTCGATCCTTCGCCGGATCATAAAACTCGGGGGCCACTTCGTCCTACTCTCTCGCACCCCTCGGGGCCCTCATTTAACTTCTCGCACAGCAATCGCGTGCAATTGGAATAAAAAATTCGCGATAAAAAAAGCCGGCAACTTTTTATCCAACTGGAAAGTGAAACGGGTGCTAACTGGAACAACGAGGAGTGGGAAAATGGCGGAATAAAGAAAAGAAAGGGGCTGGGTTAGGAGTGGCTCGATGGCCCGTAAGAAGAAAATCGGGTTAAACGATGGTAGGGGAATGAAATTGTAATGAAATGTTATAGTATGGGAAACTAATGGCGTACGGATGAAACGAGAAGTTAGGGTACATTGAAACTTTAAGGTTATCACCTCCAACTTCATCCGACTGTTTTAGAAATTATTTCATTTCAAAAATTCGTTCCAGTTTGGAGCATAATAATGTTCAGCGTAGAACATTATTTATGAACACTTTTTTATACGTTGAATTAATTATTGATTGATTGAAAGTATATAACAAAGTCCAATGTCCGTATTACTGTCATTTGAAAAGTTGTCAATTGAATAGAAACACGTTTTTACATATATTAGCACGTCTGTTTGTGTAACAGATATAAGATGTATAACAAACGTATCGCTTTTACAGAATTATAATACGTCCCGTAATTTATAATTACACTGGTCACTTTTTAATCTTCAACAGCACGTTTACCTGTTAATATTTATTTCTAAATGTCACGTGTAAACGAATATACGATGTCTATGCGTTGTTGCGTAAACCGAAGTCCAAATTTAGTATGAAAATTTGTTTATTTATTTTGTTTTATTATACTAATTAATTTGTTTATTTGACACTGGCAGTAATTGGGATAAGTACCCTACGAGAAATTCTCGAAGCTTTGACAATTCGAACCTATGGAATTATTAATCTTCAAGAATTCGAAACATTTTCTACTTTTAGACAAAGCGTTCAACAACTCTTTGCTTCCTACGACTAATCATTCTATTAATTTATGTATATACCGAGGGGTTCCTTAACCCGCATATAATAACAATAGTAATAATAAATATCAGCCGTCTGATTACCCATTCTCCAATCTCGCTTACATCAATTTACCCGTCGCGTGATTCGGTTTAATATCGAATCAGCTGTACGTGAAAATAAAAAGACGCGAAAAAGATCCGCAGCTTCAATTTGACCGCAAATCTAGCTGCTCTATTTTTCCCTGCCAACGAAGGTTTAACCTCGACCGAAAGCGAACAAAAAGCGTTAAAAGTTAACCGCCCGAAAAACGTACGATACAGGTTTACCAACATATCCTCGGCATTTTAGTTTTAAAAGCGGAGCACGGCAATTAGCGCGCCCCATTTCGCGTGGAATTTCCGAATTTTTCATAAACAACCGTCTCTCTTATTTAATGGTAATCTGTTCAGGGGCGGGTTTCATCGCTCCCCCTTTCACCGGGGAGGGTCGCTAATTACTTATAAGATTAATTCCCGACCGGTTCCACAGCGGATATTACGGGATTAAGTTGCTCTTTTACGTCATGTTACAGGCAGGAAGCCATTTTTCTTCCGGCGAAACCTTCGGCTTGGACGGCGCAAAAGAATTTATCGTGTTCTAACCGTTGCAAACGACAATACGATTTCACCAACGTGGCTCAAAGTTAAATTGGCCTCAACATATTTCACCCCTACGCTATTAGTTTTCCATACTATAACATTTCATTCCAATTTCATCCCCCCCACCTCACCTACCATCGTTTAACCCGATTCTCTTCCTACGACCCAGAAGTCCAAATTCCCAAAGCATAGAATTTCCAAAGCTTAGAATTCCCATAGCTTACAATACCCAGAATTTCAAATTCCCAAAGCTTAGAATTCCCATAGCTTAGAATTTCTAAAGCTTAGAATTCCCATAGCTTAGAATTGCCAAAGCTTAGAATTCGTATAGTTTAAAATTCCCAGAAATCCAAATTCCCAAAGCTTAGAATTTCCATAACTTAGAATTTCCAAAGCTTAGAATTCCCATAGCTTACAATACCCAGAATTTCAAATTCCCAAAGTTTCGAATTCCCATGGCTTAGAATTTCCAAAGCTGAGAATTCCTGTAGCTTGGAATTCCCAGAAGTTAGAATTCCCAAAGCTTAGAATTTTGAAGGCTTAGAATTCCCAAAGCTTAGAATTCCTATAGCTAAAAATTCCCATAAATCCAAATACAATCTTTGCAATCGTTTACAATCTTTTCAATTTCCTAACCATTTCGCAACCATAGTTAAATTTACAAACTCTGCAAATATTTTTCACTGTAAACCCGTACATCGTTCGTAGCAGAAGAATTAAAAATACATATCAAATAACACCGCAAAGATATCTAAAGAGTACCACCCCGCTTTATCCTACTCCAATCCTTTTCATTTTCCAGCCGTTTAACAATTTTACTTTAACTTCCAAAGTGTATCCCGATATTTTTTCCACCGGAGAACTCGCGTATCGTTCGCGGCAAAGGGTTCGAGAATATTAAACATAGCGGAGTATGATTACGCGTAGCGTTTGTAGAGGCCGACAAAGGACACGGTCGGAGGAATAAAGGATTCATTTGCGAGAGGCAAAAGTAATCCGGAGTCAGAACACATCCAGCGGCAGTCAAGGGTGAACAAATAGCCAAAGTATTGGCGATCGCGTGCAACTCTATTCCACCCTCTGCCCCTTTTTCTCGTATCGCGAATTGGACGGCAGAATTAGGTCGGCCGCACAAAGGAACGTGCAAATATATTTTTCCCCCATCGGTTTCCAATAGCGTACGAATCGGCTTAACGCTACGACAACCGCCTTTTCAGCATCCCTATGATTATCATCCCCCTTCCTATGAATGCATTTTCTCCCCCTTTTGTGCTCGCCGCTCTTTGGTTTGCACGCCGCGTTACGCGAACACCGGGAAACCAGAGACCAAGCTTGGGGGTGTATTTGGAACTTGCGGGACAAACCTAAGCTTCGGCTTAGGCCCTCAACGCCGTTCGCTTCTAAGATATTTGCAAGCCAGGGTTTCTCCGATCGAGTAACCCTCGATTAGATCAACGTTGACCTTCCGATAATAGACGAGAGGGTATGAACGCGAGATGTCCATTCTATTTGTTGACGTAGGAACTCTCAGAATTGTTATAAACAAGAGGAGTAGACAAATAACTTTAGGGATCTTCGCGTGAAAGGTGTTATTATAAACATAAATATCGTGCACTTTGCAGAACTTGCGAATTCCTTACGTTTTCAAAATTAAGGGAGAATCGGATAAGTATAAATTTTGATGGTAATAGGAGACAGTACTGCTTTTGAGAGAAAGTCACGAAACTACGTTGTTGGTGTACCAATACGGAAGTTTTAATGATGTACAAGTATGAAATATAACAATGGAATCATAATTTATTTGGTTCTAGCATAATAGCAATACATAAATTTCGTTCTGTAGACCTGGCGAATTATTATAACGAGACAATCTGATATACAGTTTTCTTAACTATTTCGTAACTCGATGAAATTCGAGATATACCCGCAACTAAACAATTATAATCAAAACTGCTATATCACAATTATTGTATTCACTTCTCTAAATACTAGCTAAATCTAATATTTACACTTTCAAGTACCATCAATTAAAATTCAAGTCAATCCACTAAAAATTCGATTAGGACAACGTCATTTTTAATGATTATACCATTGATCATCCTCCTGTTCATAGATGAAAGGGTAAGAATATGAAATACCCATTTAATCACGTAATGAGTCGAGCATTTTGGGCTACATAAAATCGGCCATTTCATATGCAACGACCTAACATATTATATATAACTAGGATTAAAGTTAAGTTTAAGATAAATTAAGGTAAATCTTGAAAACGAAAACGTGTAAACAGGTTTAGTGCCAGCCACACTGCAAAGTGAATATTTTACGGATGTATGTAGCTGATCTCGGAACCGTTTACATATTATATACACAGAAGTTGGGGAAGCACGTAAGTAGTTGAATGGACCAAGAGAAAAAGTATGGAGGGATGAGAGTGAGAGATTTAACAATTGTAAAACCAAGTCACTTTTCTTGGCCGGCGAGGCTGAAAATAAACTATATATATAAAATAAGTGACTTGGTTTTACAAATAATATTAATATAATAATTTTATATATAATATATCTTTATATATATATATATATATTATTATTAACATTATTAATATTATAATATTATTAATATATATATTATATGTAACAATATAATAAATTAAATACTATAGTAAAATACAGTAGTAGCAAACCAAACCCAAAAGATCCAAAGTAGACGTTACAAGTGCCAACAAAGTTAAGAACTCTTCCCGAAGAATTCCACGGTCTCCCTCCTTAAGTAGATTAATCATTCTGAAGCTAATTATTTGTAGCATTGGAAAGGAATTCGCGGTAACAACCTCTTCATCCCGGTAGACCTTCGTCAACGTCACTTGCCCGCCTTTTTTTTCTCCCCCCCCCCCCCTTTCTTCCGGCCGCGTTCATCCGGGAATTACTTGGCGAACGTTGCAGCAACAAAAGCGATTCGACCGGATTATTGCAAGAAAGTGTAGCGAAGGTGTAATTCGATGGAATACACCGAATAACTCGGAATTACTTTGTGGCTGGGTAGAGATCACCGCGGATAGAAGGGGTGAGGGGTTGCGGAGACTCGAAGGAGTTGGGGAAGCGACGTTGGCGAGAAGAAAATAGCAGTATCGCCATTCGTTTTCGCAGTTATTGTAGTAGTGGTTCACCCTGTACAATAACAGCCAAAAGTTTGCGTTTATGCGCTTTAACAAACGTACGAACTATTAACCACTGGTCCTGCGATTATTTTATTAAGTACGCGTGCTAGAATTAAATGATTAGTAATTTCATATCGCGTCACGTATAAATCGCTCAAATATTGTGGGCAATATTTGTTTAACCCTTTCGCTAAGAAGAGCGTATATGTACGTCTTTAAATATTATTAAGTACGACTATTTATTAAGTATATCCATATCGTTTCTCTATAGTGTAATATTACTTCTACCTTTATTTCCACAATAATGTTACACCATAATCGACGATACGAAGCATCTAAATGTTTATATTTGTCCAATTTCTATATTAATAAAAATTATTCCCCATCTGTGATTGTAGCTTTCACTTTCAGAAAGTCGTAGCGAAATAGTTAAAAACCTTCATTCTTACAACGCAAAGTTAAAATTGGAATTCGAGTTAAATTTCAGCCTCAATATTGTTATACAACTATTATTATACAAGATATCAATGCACATTATTACGATAAGGCTCTCGATTGAAGAACTAAGAAATGCTACGCAAATAAAGAAAATTATTGTTAACCCTTTTGCTACAAAAAACATATACTTGCGAGTATTTCAAAGATCGGACAATTATTTATTAAGATCATCTATATTGTCTCTCTGTAGCGTAGTATCATTTCTGTTTTCATTCGCGGGACGTTATTAAAACATGGTCAATTATACGAAGCACTTAAGCATTTACATTTATCCGATTTTCGCGCTAACAAAAGTTGCTTCTCACCTACGGTTTTAACGTTCGCTTGCGAGAAGTTGCCGCGAAAGTGTTAATATGTACGACAATGATTTTCAAAGTACGAGTTACGATCCGTGTTGCAAAGCGTATCGCGTACCCAAAATATGATATTAATTTTGAACTGATGATAAGAAAATTAGGGAGAGGTTTAATTTAGCAGCAACTTAGAAAGTGATTCGAAACTTTCTGACGGTATTGTACGGTACACGCGTGTTATCAGTATATACGTGTACTACGAATTCCTTCCGGAGCCATGGTCGTTCCACTAAATACGCGAGATCCAATTTGGACGAACCCCAAAATTCGAAGAAATAGTGCCGCCAGTATACACTCGCTCGCAAAAGTCTACATACTCATTCCAAGTTTCGAATACCCAAATGCATACGTTAGGATATATTCTATAGTAATAAAAATGGTGTGGAAATTTATGAAATACAATATTACAAATGGAAAAGTTCCGGGAAGATGTTCCATAAAGGTACGATTAATTAGTCCTATTATTAATCCGTTGTCGTATAATATATTAATAATAATAAACAGAACGAAGACACACTGTATCTATATTCAAGTTTAGTTTCAATTGCAATTTCTGTTTTAATATGATTTATGATTTTCCAGTCCAAATTAATTCTAATGAAAAGATCGTAGGGCAAAGGGTTAATTACGCGAATAAAAGTCTAACACTTTCTATATGATATCGTGCGAATCACTGAATAATCTACTTTTCAAGTTAAATTCAGCATCCATTTTTAGTCAAATTAAATACAATGAATCCTCGAAATTCGAACATAATCAATCGCAGGACGTGATCAACATGATTCAATCTTTGAGTTGTTCGAAATTCGAATTAAATTTTCCCATTTGAATTTCATTTGTATGCATAGTTAATTTCCTTTCATTATTTGCTATTCCCTTTTTAAACAATTAACGATCCGTTAATAGTGTTGAATTTAACAAGCTCCAAGCGTTATATTTACGCGCAATAAACGTCATTTAATGTTACTTCGAATTAATTAATGACAACAAAAATTTCAGCTACATAAAATCCGTCATTTCATACGCAACAACCTAATATTATTTTTAATATCCAAACCCTGCGAAGAAATAACCATTTTCTTAATTCTTAACTACTGCACAGGGAAAATTCTATACGAATAATTATCTTAAATAAAAATAGAAGTAATTAAAATACCCTATAAAGAATTGCGATGGTTTCACCTTTCAACTATTTATGTTCAAACAAAAATGCAGACTATCGAAATATCTTATAAAAAGAATCACGGCTTTACGATTTTATTATATATGCAACAACCTAACAGCCGCCGCGTTTCGCGTAATCGTACCTCCGAAAAATTCGCGTTTTGATAACGTTTCGAATGTTCCAACGATAGAAGGGTTGAAACGAATGCAATCCGTTTCACAGATTTCGCCTCTCTTCGCCCCCCTTCGAGGCACGGCTACAGTGAACATGAAGAGTTAGCTGACGAAACTACACACACACACACAAGATGTTAAATTCGAGGAAGATGAAAGTACAAAGTCTGGTCGTGACGCGAGTTAACTTCAAACGCACGAAACGCCAAGATTTCAAGCTGCTCGGTTGATGACAGCTTTGTTACCGACTCCATCGTGCCAGTTCTACCATTTCCTCGCGAAAACATCCCTCCCAAACCCTTCTTCGACCGTGTCGTATTCCGTCCAATAACTCGCAGAGCAGAGAAAGGATATAGCAGGTGGAATATTCACGGATCGCCGAAAAAGAAACGGTACCGCGGGTGTTTGCAGTTGGCGCGAATTTTGTATTTATCAGGCGCGGGGAATTATAAACAAAAGACGGGAATACAAAGGGGATAATCACCGGCTGGGTTGGTATATACGTTGCAAAGTAACACGGGTCCAGGTAAGTGGAATAACTGAGAGAAGTTAAGATAAACAGAATTTACAATGGAAATTTCTTTTCATAATCAGTGAAGTTTTACGGAACTCCGTACATATTTTAATCCCGGATTCACGGCCCCGGTTAACCGGTGACCCGTTTGCGAATTGGCTAGAAATTCCTTCACCTCTCAAAGTATCCCTGGCTATCCTTGCGTACGATAACCTCTCCTCTTTCCGTTCTTCCAACCCTTTCGAATTCTGTTAGCTTTAATATTCGGCTACCCTTTTGCTTTCCGATTAACCCGTTTGCATCGCACGGAAGAATGCGAAATGTGCAGCGTTATCGTTAGAATCGCGGATCTTTAGGCGAATTCGTATTTTTCCGCAAAGAACCGGATGCTAAATATTAACCACTCGCGCTGGAATAACGCGTTACACGCGTCGATTGGTAATTATTCGATCTATTGGATATTATTATACTGCACCTAATAATATATTATACTATTATATAATATATATATAATACTAATATATATATACTATTATATTATATTATATTATATTATATTATATTCTACAATATTATATTATACAATATTATATTATATTATATTATATTATATTATATTATATTATATTCTACAATATTATATTGTATTATACAATATTATATTATATTATATTATGTTATATTATATATACTATATTATAATAGTAATATACGTACTATTATAATATATTATACTATTATTGGATCTGTGAAATCTCGCAAATTAAAAATATGCAGTGAATTAAGAATTGTCACGAATACGTTTTAAGTAAAGTTAAAAAAACGTTCTAAGAAAAACATGCAAATTCTATCCGCGGTTCATTTTATTCTTGCTATGTGCTAATTCTTTTCGAAACGCGTGACAATTTATCAATACTGTTTTAAATTCAGCAACCATCAAGCTCTATGTAATGTGCAAAGTAAGCATCGTTTAGTATTACTTTTAATTGACCGATGGTTTAAACACTTTTGGCTATATAAAATCGGCAACAACCGAATACTGCAATTCACATCTGGTACGACATAATAAAATAATCTAATTACATTAATGCAGCGTTGGGAAAGAATCGCGAACGCGCAATGCAAATACTATGGCGACCAACAGTCGAAGCAGTAATCCGTACGACGCGACCAGCTGTTTAACGGTAAACAGTTCGATTTAACTTGACCCAAGCCATCCTACAAATCCTTATTAGAGCGACACTTGGCTAATTGCGTACCGGTTCTCTATTGTAGAAGACGGCGCACGCGGTGTGAAGTGCGATCCAACTATCACGAGGTTTAGATAAAGCGATAACGAACGGCTCCGAATACAGTTTATCCGCTAATGAAAACTGCTCGTCTTCGGAAAACTGGTTTGTTTGAAATCTCCCCTAGCGACTACTGTTGCAAGTTTATCGCAAATACATAAATCAGAGATACGCAGGGAACTATACAGATATGCAGTGACGAATATATTAATCCTTTGCACTCGAGAGTTATTAAAATTGATTCATTTTAATCATTTATTTATCTATTGGACGGGAGAAGAATAAACAATTTCATGTAAAATTGACGAATGCGAATAACAGAAATAATGAGACGATATTTACAAATAGCAATAGAAGATCAAATTATTTTATAATAGGTGTGTAAAACGTGGAGACAGAGAACAATTTTTGGTGACTGAGAGTCGCTATTCGAGTGCAAAGAGTTAACAGGTGAGACGAGGGAAAGATACACAATTCTTAATCTTTTTCGACTCAAGACTACATTTTGGACCGCGAATATTTCTCTATGGCTCTCTTCCCATTTTTCCTTCATAGGGTAGATGTACAAATTACTGTCACTTTAAGGTTCGCGCGTAACTTTATTTCACTATTTTAGAACGTTGTTAACATAAAGATCGTTCCAATTTGGAGCATAATATTGTTCAACATTTCTTTCACTTATGAACATTTCTTTTATATGTTCAATATAATAAATTCATTACCACGTAATTGAAACGGTACAACAAAGTCCAATGTCCTTCGTACTGTCACTCGAAAACTTTTCATTTAAATAGAAACACGTTTTACATACATTAACACGTCGGTTTGTGTAACAGATACCGAGCTATATATTAAGCGTATCGCTTTACTGAATTATGACACGTTCCATACTTTATAATTATATTGGTCAGGTTTCAATGTTCAACAGCACATTTACTTCCTAATATTTCATTACAAATATTCAGTGTAAACGAATACACAATGTTTATATGTTCTTTCGTAAACCGAAGTCCATATTTAGTATGAAAATTTGTTTACTTACGATTCTTTATACGATACTTTACTATTAAATAAACGAATTAAAGTGGCAGTTATAGGAACAGTGACAATACATGCGTCATTTATCCTATCCGTCAGAAGTTTGAATTTATAATTGGTACACATAGATGTTTGTATTATTTATATATATATATTATTATTATATATATTTTAGAAGACGTATATTATATATATATTTATTTAAAACAATTACCGATGCAATTATAATTGTGCGTTTCAAGGCTCGTTATTACGTTTCATCGACGCGGATGTTTTTTTAATAATCCGTTTCGTCATGTGAATTCGTAGACACCGAAAGAGGCGGAGCACAATTTCACGGAAGCAGAGAAACGTTAATCACGCCGCGGTGCGCTGTTTCGCTTGGAATTCCTACAACGCTACGCAAATATTCTTTGTCTTCGCGGTGCAACAAGGAATTCTTAAGATTCTACATTCTGCCGCTGCAGAATGTAGACATTCTTAGAATTAGTTGGCTTCTTAGGTTAACACGTTCGAGTCCATAAACTTTGAAGCCAAAAAAAAATGTAGCCGTTAACCCTTTCGATACTAAACTATAGACAGATCACAGTTTACAGTTTTCCGTTCGAAATTTCGTACTATGTAATCAACCCAATATGTAACCGGAATTTGATTTAGTTGTACGACGAAAGAAATTGTAATTAGTTACCTACAATTTTCAGTTTCCTTTGGAAACTAGGAATTAGTAATTGCGACTACTTATTATTTCGTATCGATATCAATGGCAAGGGAATAAAATACAAGCATAGAATGATAAGCAAATAAAAGAAAACTGAACAAATTATAATACTTAGCTTGACCATCCAAATGCTTAGAAGTTTAAAGGCGTGGAAATATCGAATCTGTTTCTTTCCCAAAATTTGAAAATAAATTAGGATTGGGTGTTTACCGTGAAAATTAAATTCAAAGGACAATAGAAGTATAGAATAAAGTAGTTCATAACGAATCGGTAGGAAGATACAAACTTACGATGCAATAGGGTAGACGTACCAATTACTGTCATTGTAAGCTTATAACGTAACTTTATCTAACTATCTTACAACGTATTTAACCTAAAAATCGTTCCAGTTTGGAGCATAACATTGTTCAATCGCTCCTTTATTTATGAACGTTTTTTCATATATTCAATATAATAAATTAATTACGGATTAATTGAAAATATAGAAGAAAGTCTAGTCTCCCTATTACTGTCATTTGAAAAGTTCTCATTTTCATGTCACGTTTTAATGTTCAACAACACATTTGCCTCCTAATATTTTGTTTGAAATATTAAGCGTAAACGAATATACAATGTCTATGCATTGTTACGTAAACCGAAGTCCAAATTTAATACAAAAATTTGTTTATTTAAGATTCTTCATACATTACTTTGCTATTAAATAGAATAATTAAAGTGACAATTATAGGGACGCCGACAGTTATTGGGACATCTACCCTAGATTTCCTTCCTTCTGTTATAAACTTTTCCCGCGTCACATTTATTATATTTTGTACGCGTATGGATACACTACAATTAAACCTAATTTCTACGCGTTTAGTTCCTGGTACACCGGAAATATCCAGTGTGCCCAATTATGGAGATTTTTTATCCAATTACTCCAGTTACCGTTTATAACTAGTTGGACACTTGCAATCCGATCAAAAGATTATGTTTTTCTATGCACTCTAAACAATTCCAAATAAGATCAACATTAATCGATGTGCAAATTGAAACGCAGAAAAACTTAGATGCGTTACACGTTAACACGATGACTAGCAAAAGAACAGATTCCTCTTGCGAAAGAACAAATTACTCGCTCATCGGGAATCCCCTTGCGTTATTTAATATTACCGATGCATCAGCTGATTTCGAGCTGATTATCTGCTCGATGGTATATCAGCTGATTATTCGCGTACTCTACATTTCAATTGCAAAGCGATAAATTATATAGTCGCGTAAGAGTACTTATTCGAGTCGCTCATTTGCCAAATCGATCAACTCCATGAAACGAGAAATAGAGAAATTCATAAAGTAAATCTGCATTCTTTCGCTAAAGTTCCTTTCACAAAATTAAATTCAAATAATTAGAATGCATCGAGTAGAGAAGAATTTAGTAGAATTAGTAGAATAGTAATGTAGTAGGATTTAATGGAATGTATTATAATTATTATAGGTTTTATTATATATTTTATATTATATATTTTATATTATATATTGTATATTATATATTATATATTGTATATTATATATTATATAGTGTATATTACATATTATATATTGTATATTATATATTATATATTGTACATTATATATTATATAGTGTATATTATATATTATTTGTATTATATATTATATATTATATATTATATATCATAGAAGTAGTTTTTATCTAACGACATATAAAATGCATAAAATAATATATCCTTGGAATACGCGTTATTATTTTCATGAATCGTTTATTATTCTACAATCAAAAACATTTTCCTCATTTCTCAATTATTATGGAAATCTGTTTCAAGTATTTTGGCACTGGAATTTCAAACGATTCACAAAGTCGAGTTAATCACGTTGACTTATGAACGACTCATTTAATGATAAGAAATTCAGTACGATTGGATCTATTAAATTAATAATCTAAATACAAAAATAGGTGGAACGATGTGTTACACAATATTTTGCTAAAAGTTAACAAGTGTCCAATGATTTATGGACGCGAATGTACATCTTAGCGACAGCTTATTTGAGCAAGTGTGAATTGTAAATTAATGGGAATTAACAGTACACGTTTCTTGTGCTATTCGGCAGAAGGTTATCCATTGTAAAAGCAAGTTTGTTTCCAATTCTATGTTCCCCCGGAAATATAGAAAACCTTGGACCAATTATGCGGGTCGCTATAAATAAGCCTTCAATAATTTACGTAACACCTATCACGTATAAATATTTATTAAATTTACTTGTTCTAAATTAAATTGTGCGCACTTTTACAAATAGTTAATTTATGAAAACGTAGTTTCTAAGCTGATTCACGAAAAGCTAGGAAAAAGAAAATATCCTACACAGCAACTTGAAGATGTTGCAGATAAAACGAATTAAGCATTAATCATTGACATTACATCTGTTGTAAGCGTTTATTGAATTCACTGGTATTAAATTGAATTGTGCAACCTGTTATGCAAACTCGATTTACGAAGAACAAGGTTTCTAAATTAGTTCATGGAAAACAGGGAAAAAGAAAATTGCTACAAGATAACGTAACTAAGACGTTACAGATAAAAACGAATTAAGCCTTAATCATTGACATAACATCTGTTATAAACATTTACCGAATTAAATTGTGGAATCCGTTATGCAAACCTGATTTATGGAGAACTAGTTTCTAAATTAATTCATGGAAAACAGGGAAAAGGAAAATTGCTACACGATAACTTCACGAAGTGGTTTTAGATAAGACGGATTTAAGCCTCAATCATTAAGCTAACAGCTATCGTAAACCTTTATTCAATTCACTCGTTTTAAATTGAATCGTAATCATTTTTATACAAGACTGATTCATGAGAAACTGGGAAAATGGAAATATGCAACGATACGCACAATAATTTAACGAAGACGTTACGGATAAGATAAATTAAATTCCCCTTCGTTATCTAATGATAATAGCAAATCAAGAAACGCCTCTGATAACAAAAATATGCGACGAGTAGCCTCTTAAATGAATAATAAATGAACGTCACGACAATGTTAATGAGTGGAACGGAACTTTCCAGATGAACGCGTTCAACTCGAGGAAAATTTATTAACTCAGTTATTGTAACTATAACGATGTTTTTCTTTCGAGTCAGAGACAAAAGCATCTATTCAACTCTGCTTTCTTACGAATGTCTGAACTTCATTATTCAGGTATATAATAATTGGTAGGCTGCGGAATTTCGTGCTTTTGTAGAATACTTAATTATTATAATATAGAATACTTAATTACACGAAATATGCGAGGCAAAACACGCGTTATTATATCTGGCTGATGAAACTAATTTCGAAAATAGTTTCAAGTAACGATAAGTTAAAAATGGTTTCAAGAATACGAATTTGCATAAAAATTCGCGATCCAATAATTCTGTACCTGAGAGCCAAAGTGACTCGAGTCAATTTTCACCGTTTGCCAGTATAGCAAAGAAACAATAGCAAGCGCACATTTTTCGTAAGAAATCGATCAATTTCAAAAAGCTAAAAATTGGTAAAATAAGTTTACGAACGATATTTAAAATCTTTGTCAATTTACAAATATTTTTGCGTTATCTTTTTTATTGCTATAAAGGGCTTGAGTCGGTTTGGCTCTAAAAATGTTGTCTATATTTGAGATTGAAAGTGTTAAATAAGAGAAGAGGGTTGAATATCCATCTAACTTCATCGTTGTTGCAAAACGACAAGGTAAAGTAAACGTAGATAATATGGAACAGCACGTAATATGAAACTTTGTAAAATCTCGATAATTAAATAGCGAATTGTACTGGCAACCGTGTATACGTGTTCCTTATAAACGATAATGGATCATACTGATAACTAAGCGTCAGTCGAATATCCATTATCGAAAAAGAAACATTTCTCTCTTTCACGAAGCACAAACATTTCTGAAATACGCTCGAAATAGTTAAATATTTCAGTGAATGTAAGTTGAAGAGTATTACTTTTGTATGATTCATCATTAACTATGACTGTTCGAAAATAATATAAATAAATATTCATTTCTCATAAGAAAAATAAGACTTATTAAATTTTCTTTTTCAAATCTCTTAAGTGTTCCATATTATATACACTCTTTTTTCGAACTGTCGAATTTTACATTCGTTAGTTACTTCGCTATAATTTCAAATCATTCGAATTGTTTCAAACTTAATGAATTAAATATGATCGTGTATTACTTTATTTGTCACTGTTGATTTCATTAAATGTTGATTCTATTAAAAATTATAAATTCCTCTATTTTTGGCAAGGTTTTAAAGCTAAAGTTAAAAAATGTTCCATATGTGCAACGTTTACCTTATTAAATATTGAAAGCTGCATCAATTCGTCACTGGTGTGCACGGGCAAAAAGGATGATAAACGAAAGAAATAATGATTTGTTGGCGTATTGTAGTTAATAGAGGTATTAGGGGATTAGCCTGTTTTTAATCTGTCGGATAAACTAGAAATCCAGATGATCGGCGTGCAGATAAACGAGCTCCCGCGTCGGGGAATTACTAAAGTCATTTCCTGAATTTAACAGCGCCATAAGTTTGCTCTGGAAGAGTGTTCAACGATCTACCTAGTATCATTGAAATTGTTGAGACACACTTCGACCTTCCACTCTGCGTAAAATCGTTAATTCCCGTTTCAAGATTAAACCGCCGCCCTCATAAATTGTCAAATGAAAACGCTGGCTACGGTCGCCGTGTAATAAACGCGACATTATTATCTTTTTTTTTTGTCTTCTTTGTTTAGCTCCCCGTTAATTGAAACGTTGGCGGAGATACAAATTGCAAAAGCATGGATAAATAAATACCGGTAGATTCGAATAAACTAACTCGCTTACTATTATTAATTCCACGAGTCGACGTAAGTCAAATTTTACTAAAATATTGGACGCGTGCAAAAGACTCGCTGGATTCGACCAAAGTCGCATAGAAAATGAGATATTTTGCTAAAACTAATTTATCTGAGCCATCAGATAATCGCTAATGTCTGTAATAATTTTGATAGCAATTTTTAGAAACGGCTTTACTTAAGTTCTCCCCAAAAAATTAAAACAGGAACAATGATTGCAAAAAGTATTTACAACCATTAGATATATTTTTATTTTGTTATTTAGATACTAATTAACTGGTATTATATTATATAGATACGAATTAATTGGTATTATATTACACAGATACCAACTAATTCGTATTATATTATATAGATACTAATTAATCTAATCTGAATTGAATTTCCCATCTACTTTTTATGTAACAATAAAAATTGATTGTGGTGGGATTAAAATATGGAACGTGATTAAAAATCATCTATTTGAAAAATATACGAGTGTACGAATACTTATTATAGCTACTATAGTTTTCCGTTCAATTTAGTGCAAATCCATGAAAACTTTTGCACTCAACATATATGAATAAGTATAATAGAATTGTTATAGACGAATTTCTAACGACATTACTTTCTGCGTAACACTAGAACTATTAACCTGTTAGCTGCGGAATTTTTCAGTCAGAATCGTCTTCATACGCAGAAATAAATATTAATAAAAAGGAATTCATATTGTTTAGCGGGATTTTAATTGCTACGAATATAAATATAATGTAATCTGTATCCGATGCGAATATAAAGATGCTTTAGAAAGTAAGGAATTTCTGAGAAATTAAATATTGGTAATGGGTGAACAATAACACACAAGTCCTTTATATTTTATATTGTGTGCCTTTATTAATTTTCGGAGCGGAGGGATATCTTGACTCTATCGATACTAAATAAGAAGTGAGGAGACGCTCAGACCCCAAAAGGAAAATTTGTTTCCACTTAAGAAAAGAGAGAGACCATGCCTGCACCGTGTTTATTACCCGGGCCTTCACGGACAAAAACAGTCTCAGGCCCTTAGACCTGATGGCGCCGGTACGGTTTTCTTAGGCAGGCAATACACAGTGTTTCTCATTGTCGATTTAGTTTTGAAACAATTATTTGCTAATAATTCGACATTAAACTGCTACGTCCAAAACATTGGTAATCGATAAGACGAGTTAACTCGTCATCCTCAGTTAACAGGTTAAAATGTCCGGTCGTTAATTTGCCATAAAAATTATATAAATTTCCAGTGGCATATTTTTGAGAACGCTTCGCGATTTTCATTACAAGATATGAAAATAAAGATTAAGTTAAAGTTTCAGTTGCATCCTATATATCTTTTCAATCGTCTATCACACCGATAAATATCATTTCGTCGCCAGTAATCCCAGCGTTAATAATAAATTCAGTGCAATTAAGAAGCTGTATAACGTCGTTCGAACCAACGACTACACCTTTCGTCGAAAACAGTAGCGACTACTTTGGGCGAAGGAAAATTCGAGTGGTATGAAAAATCGACAAGGACAGCCATTCCCCTTCGTTGCTTAATTATTCAATCGGAATCCTTCTTGCGAGAGATAAAAAGAGGGTGTCCTGCGCGAAGCGAAGCTTTTAAAACAGGCGTCTTTTAACGGGGAAAGAAAAATGTACCGGAGACTCGAAGACAGAGAGAGAGAGACTAACAATAAGGGGTTCACTGATAAAGAAACGCACGGAAGAAGAAGCAGCCCTAAAAAAGGAGATCACGAAAGGGTGGAGAAAACACACAAAAGGGAAAAGCCAGAAAAAGGAGGACTTTAAGAGGTGGAACCTCCGAGTTGCGACTAAGAAAAGAAGTAGAAAAAGTAGTAATGCTCGGAAAGGAGAAATTTTACAAATCTACGAATAGAATTGATGCGGTGGTAAGAAGAAGACGAATCTAATCCCCGAAGCGAGGGGGGATATTAATAATGCGGAAAATAGAGTAGAAATTTGAAACGACGCGGAAGAGGATATTCGTAATCTTGGTAATTGCGTGGAAAAGCCTGAACGCGTTGAACTCGATTACAAGGTTCTACTCTATTAAGTTGCGTAAAGTGAAATTATTCGTTACTCACGCTTATGTTCGGTCCGCCTTCCGTCATCGTTGCCGAGTTTCTCTTGCGTTCTTCGTGACAGCGACAGCGCACACACTTTTTTTCTTGCACATCGCAGTACGCACTTTCGTTTTTTATTTTCACTTGCCCACTTTCTTCACGGTTGCTTCAACTAGAATCGCGCAGCGTCGTTAAATTCTCTGGAATGGTACACGATTTCGTTGCAATTTAATCATTTTTTGTAAACACCTTGCGAAGTTTGCGAAGAGAAATTCTTATTTCCGCTTGTGCGAATATTATTGTGAAATTCGATTATCGTGATCGCGGATAATGTATATGATAATTGATTATCGTTACTAAATATCTACTTATTGATTTTTTTGAAAATTCATAACGTTTTTGAGAAGCATACGCATTGTCGTAAGCTTTGTAATGTGTTTAATCGAATTCGAAGGAGATTATGCATGAACATTTTTTGAAATTATATATATAAACCCTGTTATTGAAATACATTTCAAACTACTAGACTTTAAATTGCTAGAAAATATCCAAACATTAGGTTGATGCGTACGAAATGTCGTTTTTTTACAGTAAACCTTTAAGCGTAAGTAGATTTTTCCAAAATGATATATACATAAATTCAAATAATTTTTATACAATCCTACATAGTTATTGCATCGATTAAATAATTTTATTATTCTACTATGCTCATAAAAATTGCCACGTTTAAAATTTTCTAGTCTATCTCTTAATTTACCGTTCAATGAAAAATGATAAATCTAACATTTTATAAAGCAACATCCAACTATTTTAATATTTATATAAGCATCATTAAATGCAGGATTTATATTTCCAAGCTTAAACTGCTGTATGAAATTACGGAAATATTCCAATTATTCATGACGTGAAATATCAATGTTTTCACAAGTTTGTTACCCTTAATATTTTGCACGCGTATATTACAGTAAATATCTTCTTCTTTCGTGCGACTGTTAAACAAAACTAAACGAGAAGTTGGTTAACCTCAAACATTACATCAACGACATTTCATATGCGTCACCCTAATACAATTATTGCATTGTATTGTATTCTAAATGGAGGAAAAGCTAGTTGTAGAATTAGTTTACGGTAGTTTGCATGTTAAGCACGATTTTAACTACGCAGCTAACGAAGCTAGTACGCCCGTTACACTGTGTAAAAGTCTCATAATTGTTTGCAATAAATTGAATTCAATAACGAAACGTTTTTATCCATTGTGTAACGTTATCAACCGATTATATTATTCTTATCAAAAACTGCACGCCCGGAAGCGATCGCAGTAACCGGATTCCATTGTATTTATGGAATCGTCGGATTACGGAATTCGCGAAATTAACGATCGATTCTTTTTCTAATCCGATAATAATCGAAGCACCGCGATGGTTTGCAAGCATCGCGTGGAAACAAAGAATTTAACAGGATTTTAGCGAGATTTAAACGTCTGCTTTGAAACTCCGCGACCAACTTTTTTGCGTGCTTCCGGTCAGATTTAGACCTCTTTTCAGAATGAACCCCTTTCCCCACCCACCCCCGCGCTTTCCATAATTCTCCACTTCCCCAGAGATTATTTCAGGGCAAAGAACGAAAGTCAAGCGAAATGAAATACAACTTCTTACTTGGAACGAATTACTTCATTAATCACGGAACTTCTGAGCTACATTTTTTTTCTCTTTTTCTTTCTCGCAGCATCACACCGCGCGCCCTTTAAATTTCACGATAATTAACGAGAATCGGTTCTCGAGGCGTCGCGAAAGCCGTAACATTATACGGGAATTATTTCGAGCCAGATATAATCGATGCTCTTTACGCACGGTTGCTAATTCTTTTATCACACGTTACGAGTATGCGTTTGCATACAGTGACTCACGAAACCAATACACAATTAAACCAAAACCATTGAATGATTAAAATAAACGAATTCATGCACGTTTTAAAGTTAATATTTGTATAAAGTTATCCATACGAACAGAGTAACCGTTGAAATTGAAGTTGGAATTAATTTTTTCTTTAGATAGCCGTAAAAATATAATTACTTTTCGTTGCTGTATTACTTTCGAGTTAATTATAAAGTGCAATATGCGTAAAAGTTTAGCAAATGACCGCGTATAACCATGATTCTATTTTATTGAAAGCGAATAAAGTTTCCCTTCGTCAAACTTTTCTTTTATAGCGGAATTAATTTATTTTGTTCGAAAAGTGGAAGAAAGTTATAAGAATATAATTTAATCCCTCTCTAAAATAAGCATGCTTTTTTTTCACAAGAAATCTCTCAAAACTAATCGAATCAGCTAATAGTAAAGTTATTTATGTTATAGTAAACATTTTTCATACCAATTTCGCGACGTTCGCAACTTTTCTCGGCTTCGAAAAACTTTACTTTCTCTTTACCTACCTATTCCGCGAATTATCATGTTTTTCCAGCCGCACGTTTTACGCGCCAGATTAAATTGTTAATCCGTGACTCGACATAATTTTCAGATAAAAACAATTCCATCAACAACAGTGAAAATTAAACATAATCCGAGAGCATTTGATACGTTTTAATCCATCGACAACAAGAATTTATATAACAAGGCAACGAAACGATAAACCAAGCTAAATGTGAAATAATTGGAATTTTACCGAGCCATAGATAAACAAATATCGAAGTAATCTCTTTGTTTCGTTTATACCGGGTAGCCCGCGATTTACCAACTAATTTAACCCCTAAACAGCAGAATAGTTCCCTATTTCATAATCATTATATTTCGAATGTTTACGCGAATTTATTTTCTCCTAAACAGATTCAATGAAATGGAACTTAAATAGAGATGTGTTTCACCCTGTAATTATTATACTTTGCATCATACTTTGAGTGTTTACTGTAATTTTACCTACTATATGCGTCCTATACTTTTTTACAAATGAACCGTATCCTATTACGCAAAGGGCGAATTTTCAAACTCGATTTTCTCCAAAAATTAAGCCCCAAACGAAAAAAAGTTATCGCATATTTCCTTTATATTTTTAATCGACGAATTATCCCGTGCCTTTTAGTATATATCTTTCAAGGAAACCCTGTGTATTAGTAAGATAGTATTTGAAACGTTTGCTTTCTCAATTTGGCGCGTTTATCCGCTTCTTTACGGTTTGAAAGTTTTTGCCAACGCATCTATGTTAAGCGCGTGCGTAAACCGGTTTGAAGCTGTCACAGAAGTACGCAAAGGGGAGGAGAAGACGAGTTAATAACCGATTCGCGAAGAAGGGAGGACATGGAAGCGCGGGAAAGCAGGAAAAAAGAGAAAACACGCTAGATTTGCGTTGAAGAAATAAGTTACGACACCTAATTATGAGTACAGTCGGACGCATAAGTGTTCGTTTATTTATCGTACTTTGCGAGTGTAGTACAGTGGAATCCGCTTATTATGACCACTTTGGGACTTGCAATTTTTGATAAAAATAACCGGTATATAATATTACACACAGGATACAAAATTGTCATTATTGAAGCCAATTTATTATAATCAATTATGACATTTGTACTCAGCATAATGGGTATACTTCCACTTTTAAGTTGAATTTCCTCGAAAATCCTTTTACACACAGATGCAATTAACAAAAGAAGATAGTTTTCTCAAAATAATTGAAAAGATTCAAACTGTTCCCAAATGTTTAAACAATTTTTTACCCAACTAAGACCACCGTGAATTTGACGATTAAAGTATGTTGTTTAAAACGACCCCCTTTAAAATGGGTATAGAATTTTTTTCCAATACAAAATGCATCCCTTTTTATCTTATATTTTAGTAGATATATTCTATGTATCTAATGTAATAAAAATAAATATCTAGTACATAATAGAAATATGTATATATTATATTTTAGAACAAAATATGCATGTCAAGAAAATAAAGGTGTTGTTCAAGAACACACAGAACTCCATTATTAATCAATGTCAATTATGTGTATTGGAAAAAATTTGTCGAAAACGTTGAATTTTACGACATATTTAAATTTCGTAATTCTTCAATACGACGTCGACTTCAGAAACCGAAAAAGACCTGCGCCTAATCGAAACTATGTACTCCAAAACTTTGAAAAAGCAAATGTTTAGCTACAATTTTGTGAATCCTTAACAAAAACAATGGAAAATCACAAATAAGAAACAAATTGCTCCAACATACTGGAATGGGCAAAAACTACTACAATAAAAATGAAAATATTAAAATGGGCTCAAGACATCGTGAGTGAAGTAAAAAATCTACACGTAAAAGATAATTTTAAATCAACTGCGCAAAAACAAATTATAATTATTATTACTTATCTTTAATACCTATTGTTTACGATTTATGCTTAGCTTTTACGATTAAACACAAAATTTTTATAATATTTTCAGTACTCACGAAGTCTTACGAAGTGCGCATCACGAAAAGATAGCGGTCATATTGAAACTATCGATAATTGTGGGAGAACATCGATAGTTTTCGATAGCGAAGACTATCGACGACAGTCGATACATTATCGATATTTCTCCATCTTCACACGTTAATTCAAACGCGTATGCTGTCGAATGCGTCTTATTTTTACTTAATTTGAAAAGAAAATATATACAAATATCAACAGAATATGGTTTATTTTATAATTTATAGGTTTTACAAGTTCCGAAAGTAACTGTTTCAAATTGTTATGTACCGGTTCTGATTGAAACAGTTATGAGAATCAGAAGAATGTCATAACTGTTACGGATAGATCGGTTCTGGCTCATTTCGGTTTCAGTTACAATTCTTCAGAACCGATATTATTATATCGGTTTTATAACTGTTATTCTTCGGTTCTGCATCGATTACGGTTCCATTCTACGTAATATTAATACATTCTTAGATCGATTATTAATTTTATACTAAGCGTTAAACTACAGAACTAAGAATATAGTAAACTAATGGGAAAACTGAAAGCATTTATTTTTAACACAGTGTTATCGAAATAAAGACACATCCTGTCTTATCCCTGTGTACGAAATAAAATCGGATTGTAAAGATTAGAAAAAAAGACAATGCATGCAGTGGAAACGTTGCTGTCACATGAAATTATCTGCTCCAAATAAGAATATCTGTACGTACTAACACTACATGAAACCGAGCCATAATCGATACCGAACCGAAGAATAACAGTTACACAACGGATATAGTAATGAAAATCAAAATGACCCAAAACCACAATACATCTATAACAATTATAACATTTTGTCAACAATTCTCGTAACTATTTCAAGAACCGAAACCGACATTGAAACTGTTTTCAGCCCATAATTCTAAGTATTTAAGACGTCTAAAGGTAAATCAAACTACGCAAACTTAAGAATCAGAAAAAATAGGAGTGAAAGTATAGCAGCGTTTAAAATAGATAAAAATAGAATTCTGCTTCGTTCCATGTCTATTTAATATGAAACATGACACGTCCGGCAATGATAGCTTAGAAATTTGGAAGCTTTAAACTGCATCCATCCAAAATAATTATGTAACACTGGTTTGACCAATTTCCGTGAGTCACCGTAAAGAAATAGACGAACACTTACGCGTCCGACTGTATCTACGACTATTACGCGTCAATACCCTCGACATTGCGAAACGGCAGTTGGCAAAGTCCTACGATCTTGGATAAATTTGTATACATACACGTAGTGCCAGTAGTACGCAGAGCCTCGAGTCGATTTCTCTTGCAAGAAACGTTGTCGTTCACGTTCCCCTTGCTCACTCGTCGTCGCCGTGTACCATTCCTATAGAGGTTACGCCAACTCCAAAACACACTCGAACGAATTCCCGTCGCTCGACATTTCAAAACGCGTTACACTTTCCCCGTCACATGGCCTTCTATTCGCGCGTCTCTATGCGCGTTTATTTCGTCAGCCATTAACAATGTCGATTAAACAAAACGTCCCGATCGCGTCGCGTCGCGAAACAATCCTAAACGTCCTCCGCGAATCGCCACTACTCGTCAAGATTACTCCGCGGACTCGCAAATTCGCGATTACGCGAATTCTTACGGTTCTCGCGTTTTATAACCGAATGCACAGCGTAATTTAACGATCTTATGGTCCTAGCACTAGATAAAATCGGAGCTCGCAATCGCGACGAGCCAAGGATCTTTGTCGACGATTTCACGACTCGATTTAAGGACTACGCGAACGACGGTTCACGACGCGCGTTTCCCGGTTAATTCGAGGTGGAGTTTAACAGAGAATTCGGTGGCGTAAACAAAAGTAACGCAGTGCACCGCGAGAACAGCAAACGAAAGATCATCCACCTTCAACGACCGGCAGCGTACTAATATCGGATGGCCATGGAGCGGGAGAGCCTGCCTTACCGGCGCAAGCGTCTCTTCGAAGGAAGGGCAGATCACTGATACCAACACATCCTCGCCGTGGGGGATAGCTCGCACACACAACACACACATCGATTGTATAGATACCTGTTGAATGCCTGGAGTCACTGGTACGTTGGCGGTCAACTAAATCGAAAAAGGGGGCGAACGAACCGCCACAGGCAGAAAGTACAACAACCTTCTCTCTAATCCGACGATGTGACTTTCTCCATCGATGCACTCACGCGTCTGTTCGAACTTTTTGTCGCCCTTTCGGGCTGATTTACGGACACTCGCAACCCCTGCGATGGTATTAAAAGTGAGGATGCGAAGGTTGGGACGAAGTGTACAAATAGAGAACCATGGAGAACTGTTAAGGAGAGAGGATAGAAGGAGAAAAAAGACCGAAGTAAGTGGTTGACTAATTGTAAGGACAAGATAGATCACTCATTTATAGGAATTATCATAAATTCCAGTCGATTTAAGCGGAGGGTTTTTTTTACGCCTCTTGCGATTTAGAATGGTTATTTTACGAATTATATTCAATTCGACCATCAAAGTTGGTTAAGTGAATCTTCTATAATGCCATCGTAAAAGTAAATTAAATTCGAGTTATAGAGGATTAAATGATAGCATTACAATACTTATGAAGATATACTTTTATCCACGTTATTATAGACCAGGATTTTACAGATCACGTGTGTCGAAGATACGTGCATCGCGCAATACTTATTTATATTTCCCATCGTTTTAAAAACACTGTTGTCTTATTCTAGTCTAAATTATACGAACTCATATTCGACACGTTTCAATGGATTTGGATGTAGTTGTTTGAAAAGTTATTTAATTGTGTGTTGTCTAACCAAATTGTGAGTGCTACTACACATTTATATCTTATTCAACGAGACGAAATAGCAGACGGATAATTCTATCTTTATTCATCGATTGTTAATATTGATATCTGACTTGTTTCATCGCTTAGGCGTTTGCTCTTTTTTAGTGTCTCGTTTCGTGGAACAAAGTATAGTTTGTACTTATTAATATGGTGATGAATTCGTATCTTGTTAACCCTTCCTCGGATTATCAGCAGGTGTTTCGTATAAACAAATCCAACACGTTTCAATGGATGTGGATATAGTTATTTAAACATTTATTTATTTCTGTATCGTATCACCAAATTTTGCTATGCATTTAAGTATTTAGTTTGCACTTGTTGACATGGTGATCAAATTAAAGAGGAACGTAAATCGTCAAGGTAATTTTGAAATACGAAGAAAGGTTAAATGAATAAAATTAATCTATGATGTAATACCTACTATCTTGCAAATTATTCCTTTTTTAACTGACAATGAATATTTAACGAATACTAAACTAACTACTAGTCTACGAATATCAAAGTATATCGTTATACTGTGCCAGATTTTTTAACTAATGCGAAATTTCGATGACTATAATCCAGGATAGGATTTACATTTTTGTCTCCTTAAGCTATTATATTGTTGCCACCCCAAAAGTAAATGCCCATTTTAGTTGAAATTTATTCATTCATTGACTCGTGTACGGGTTAAAAATGCCTCTGATATACGAAGTGGAACGTTTAACAATGGTTGATATAGTAACTTTTTCTAAAAATTATGTAGAACAGCGTATTCCACGAGTTTCTGTAGAAACTATAAGTAACGATTTACTTCACTTGCGGCATGTATTTCTTTCAAGCATTTATCATTTTTATTTCTTTGACACGAATAAGTATACTTTAGTCGTTGGTAGTTTTAGTGATAAATGCATTTAAAGTGTTCGCAAATGTGTATTCGTTTTAGCATATTTGAAGATTTTGTATAATGCGGTGACTACAGAAAATATTTGGACACTACTGCAGTTTTTTCAACGTCTAAGTATGATTTAATTAAACCTAAACACATTAAATTTCCTATTATGCAATAATATACTTATGCGACTATAAAACTAAAATTTGCATACTGCTGCATTTATTTTAACACCTGGGTACCAAATACTTGATTAAATCTAGACACATTAAATTTCCTATTGCGTATAAATAAAGATTTATAATTGTGAAAATGAAAACCTCTGCGTTGAAAAATACAGATATATGCAAATATTTTGTGTAGCCACTGTAATGTTGTATTAAGCATGCAAATTGATTCGCTGCCTTTATGATTAAAGACTTGAAGTTTTTGCAAACTTAAAATCGTCATCTTTTTTATTGAAATAGAATTTATAAATCGCCTACTAAGGAAATAAAATAACAGAAATTAATTTGAACATCAAAATATTACATTTGATTTGCTTATCAATAATTACTTAATTTTCCATAAATACGCATTAATTTCTGTGAGAAAACACCGAATTAATTTGCATACATAATAAATACGTGTTTGAAGTAGTAGAAATATATTTACTCGCATCCTTTTCAAGAGTTTTACGGATTAAACGTAAAAGTAAAATAACAGCGGATATCATAATATTATATTTAATTACTTATTAATAAACATTTGATTCTCCGTAAATACGCACTGAATTTTGTACAAAGCTATCGAATTAATTTCCACGTTTAATCGACGTATGTTTAAAGTAGAAATATACTCATTTGTCTGTTTTCCAAGAGTTTTACTAATCAAACGTACGAACAAAATAACAGAGGACATGAAAATATTATATTTAATTCCTTATTAATAAATATTTGATTCTCCGTAAATACGCATTGAATTTCGCGAATAGTCACCGAATTAATTTGCATAGCTAACAAATGCGTGTTTGAAGTAGATATATATATTCACTTGTCTCTTTTTTAAGAGTTCCAAGGATCAAATGTAAGAATAAAATAACAGAGGACTGGTATATGAACCGGATATCGGTGGCACGTTGTTTTTTGTTTGTTTTTATGCCTTTTCAAGGATCCTCGCGGTAACCTTCCCACCGCGGTACCGTGGAAATATTCTTGGAGCGTCGATAGGACACGATTTACCGGCTGCGAACTGAAAAAAGAAACTTGCAAACTGAAAGTTGAAATTGGCTATGAGATTCCACACGGCATGTTCACGTGAAAGAGAAACAAAACTCCGACAGGCTTTGTTTCAACCGAGGTTCGAGACCCCATTTAACCACGATTTATTATATCTGAACCGACGACTTTCCGTTCCCAGATTGAATCGAATTTATAATTGTCTTGCTAATAATTCCAATAAGGAAATATTTGAAAGGTGCCAGAAAATATATGTATATATATAATTTTATATTTAATTCTCCCATAAATGCATAAAAATTCGCACTCTATAAATAACTCTTCAATATCTGAGAATATATTTAATTATAATATATAATATAATATTATATAATATAATATATTTCAATTATATATTAATTTTATACATTTATGGGAAAATTAAATATAAGTAAAAAAGTACAGAATATATGCGTTTCAATACTTGGAGTGTGAAATTATCCTCAATCTAGTTTCTACTTTTTTTATTTTTGTTTATAGAGAAGTAAATTTGCATAAACAACCGTAGTCTAATAATTAATTAAATGTATACGTATATAGTCTCTATAACATAGTGCTATTTTTATTTTCATTTGTTTATATCACGTTATAATTGAATCTTTAAACTTTTTTTATTCGCTCAATACTAGTAAACGAAAGTCATATTCACCCGATGAGTTTTTAATCATTATTTGGTTAAAAGTGTCTGGAAAAATCAGACGAAATTCTGGTATTATCTTCAAACATCCTAAATCGTGAATGAAAAGGAAAAATTGAGCAACAGTCTGTTTTACCCTTAAACTTATTAAAATTAACCCCTTGCCCTACGATTATTTGATTAGGTAGTTAGCTTAGCGTTATTTGACTACTATTTTTATATCATGTCACGTAGAAATCATTCGAATATTATAGGTAATTTTTATTTGATAACTTCCGAGCTTATGATACAAAACTAAAATTAGAGTTTCAATTAAATTTCATCCGGAATAATAGACGTTTTTGTTGAATCTGTAATATAATCCGTAGAACGAGTGTGACTCGTTATTGTAGGGCAAGGGGTTAATTAAACTTATTATTATTACTACACTTATTAAAACTTATTTACGTAAAATTAAATAAAATATTTATACTTCTCTCAAACATGTGTTTATTCCAAGCATTGATAATTTTTATTCATGTCGCGCTTATAAAATAAAAACTATAGAAATATGCATCCACGATATTCAAAGGATTAGAATCCGCAGCAGCGAAAGTGTTAAAAATCGCAATTCTTGAGTTGTTAACCCTCAACCACTGTAAATGTTAAAACTTGCGTAACTACTATTAGCGGACTGTGAGACCGCTAATGTTTATGGCGTTATAATTGACGTAAAAGTGGCGAATAAAAAATCGAAATCAATTATTCTTGCTTTGCACGTGAATAATGAAATGGACCAAGTTTGATTTCCGTAATTGAACATTATATATACTATTATATAATTGAAAAGTATCTAAAGCGACGAGATCGTACATCTTGCAGAGAGGAAAATAGAGAGGAATAATTATAATTATTAGTGGTCTAACAGACCGAGAATTGTAATTAAGGGTTAAGTATATTATTTATTCAATTATATTTAGAGGATAAAGGTTACAGGATTTCGAGAAACATAGTCGGGCTTCATTATAATTATTTATTTATTATAAAATTATGCTTCCAACAAATTGTAAAGGAATATATGCATGCATGGAATCGAATCGATCGGACAGGCGATCATTAAAAAAATTTTGTAATCGAACATTGATACACAGTTCTGTACGTGTTCCATCGTAGATATTTCTAGGTTCGAAGCGAGTCACTGTACACATGTGGACACTTGTTTATTTTATTCTCCTCTCCTCCCTCGAACAGGTGTTTAATAATTCGTAGAACTTTTACGTAAGGAAGAACGCAGGAGACGTTTCTACAAGATTCCAAAGCTACCTAAGTTGATAATAATGATTCCTCTTTATCAGAAAATCCTTGCTCCTCCTTACATAAAACACCGTCTGTCTGTGTGTTGTGTTCGCATAAGTTGCTTTTCTTTTTTTTTTTCTACCTACAAAATACTCGATTGTTGGCTGAGTCCCTTATCATAAAAAACGTATAAAACATTGCTTAAAATGAACGTTTAAACTCACTCGAGGTAACCCGCATATATACATATATATATATGCGTAGCATAGTTACAAGAAAACGATCTCTACGTCGAATGAAATCAAATTTCATTTTCCTTCTATTTTTATACAAATTTAAGCCTGGCACGATGCTTACTATGAAACGGAAGTCGGAAAAATTAGATAATACCAACGATGAGCCAGTTAACAGTCTTCAGAAGTTTCAAGCACGAGAAATTTGAACGGAGTTAATCTTCCCTCGATCAGCAGCGGATCACGGACCCTTTCTTATGGGCGTGGGGCGAAATGTGTAAAAAAAAAAAGGTACATACATTTTTTTAGAGTAGCGTTTCTCAACGTTTTTGCAGCGCGAAACATGTTTACTTGTAATGTGTGGCCGTAAAATATTTATACTATACAAATTGTGTATGCTGCTAATAAGTACCACTGATAAGTGGCCCCAAAATATTTATAATATTACAAACTGTAAAAACCTGGTTGACTGGAATCGTATTATGTAGGATAAAGTGATATTCAATATATTTCAGTGATTCAATAAGAATAAGTAATGATATTCAATATGTGTTCAGTAAAAAGTAACATTCAATACATTTCCGACGAATTTGGATTTGCAACAAATATTCTAATTCCACATTCAACAATGGAAAAGATGCAAGGCTAGTGATTTTAACCCTTTCGCTACCGACACGTTGTAACTAAAGCTAAAAGCGTAGATAATGATAATGTTTATTAATATGAAAATGATATAGATATAAATATTTGGATATTCTACGTAACTAATTGTACCGTGATATCGACGTACGAATGATTCGAAAAATTATATTGCGTTATAGAAAAGACATACGTATGCTTTTTCGCTCATTGTATGTCTTAAATAGCGATGGGACAAATTCAGAGTTATGAATTCCTGCTTTGATCATCATTTGCCTAATAAATTTTGCAAAACGTGACGTAATACTTTTGGAAATTATTATTTTGATCACGCCCACGTGGATCCGCCACTGTCCTTGATATACTATGAAATTCGTAAACTTCAAAAATATATCTTAGATGATACATGTGAAAGAATATAGACGCAGTAAAAGACGATACCTCGAAAAACATGCATTATCGGAGAAACGCTTCTCCTTCGAATATTATTATCTATTTATAGTGGCGAAAAAAGTATTTGTATATACTTACACTTTCCAAGCGAATATTCTATTTTTATGAGAGCAAATTTTGTATAGTTGCATATGAGTGTTATAACATTGTAATTAGAGGGAACTTAATATAACTGACCGTAATCAAATAGACGATATAAATATATCATATATCAAAATAATACGTCGATGTACAAATACTTTTTGTAGCCACTGTATTTATCTTTTTTTCTCGATTGACTTCAACGATTGAGAAGTACAATGTAATCCCGATTATCCACCCATCAATTCGTAGAATTGAAGAACAAAAGAATGAGATCGATTATTGCATCGGATGCAATTTAATTGTTATCGTGTAATTATTTAAAATGTAAAGGAACACCATTGAAAATGCAAACCAGAGTTGAATATCAATCGATTTAAATTTTTTATCCGATTTCGATCAAAAATCAATGCTTTGAATTTCCAAATCTTTCATCAATTCTCAATAATGCTTTGACTTCCTAAAGTTTGGAATTCCCAACGCTTCGAATTCTCGAAGCGCCGAATTTTCGATGCTTTGAATATCCGGAACCTCCAATTCTTAATGCTTTGAATTCCCAAAGCTTAGAATGCCCAATACTTTGAATTCTCAAAGCGCCGCATTTCTAAAACTTTGAAGCATTGAATTTTCAGCAAAATTACCAAATCGATTAAACTTGTACGCAACTCTGACGCAATCATCCTAATGCAAACAAAAACCTTTTACTAAAAATACTTTTATTATTAAATAATACTCTCGTAGCATTCTTCCAAGGTACACACTATTTTTAATAAACTCTTCAAACAGATTCGCCCCAATTTACGAGTAGATCCATCGAGATTACACTGCACTTGATAATAAAAATTATTATCGACAAGAAATACTCGTTATCATCGTATCGTTTAATGGTTTCCATGTGTAACAAAAACAGCCATTCTCCTTCTGAAGGGACGATTAAATAGTAAATAATTTTTCTTTTTTATTTTTTTTTCTTTTTTATATTTTATCTCATTTGGTTTTAATTTCCGTTATTTAATAATTAGTGCTAATCGTATTTCTATTCTCAACAAGTTCATCCCTTACAATGTTTAAACATAACAGCCTGCCAGCAGCGCAAAGACTAAAGGTATTTCGCTTAGATCGCTCTTCTTCTTCTTCTTATTAATTTCATTCTTTCTTCTGTAAACTTTTCATCTCTTCTCTCGTTTGTATTTTTTTTTTTATTCTTCCCCATCCTTAATTTTATTTACTCTTTACCTTTGCATTTTCTTTCCACTGTCAGCGAACTCTATATAAACGTTTCTCTTCTTATCAACTCTTCTCTCTTTTATTTTCCTGCAAAAAACTGACGCAACGTTCGTGTGTGTGTAATGTAAAGTGTGTAAGCGCGTTTTTTTTTTATTTCTTGGCAAAAATTCGTGATGTCGATTTACGCTTAATCGGTAAAACTCGTCACGCTTAATAACTCGTTGCTTATTTTATTTTCTTTATTTCATCATCATCTTCTTCTTCTTCTTCCTCCACTTTTTTTTTTTGTTTCTCTATTTTTCTTTTGCTTAACGATTTCTTAATTATAGGCCTCTGGCAGAGGCGATTCTTGCGAATGCGTTCCACAGGCATCTAGGCACGACAGATATAAAAGTAGTACGTTCAGGAATATTCAGATTTATAACAATCGATATTCTAAAATAGTGCTATCACGTTCATCTAACTCTAAAAACGACGTTTTCACTTCTTTTTTGCGATACGTTATTTTTTTTGCTGGCTATTTTTTTCCATTTTATTACACGTTTTTATTTTGCCGCTAAATTACGAGCTGGTATAGCGTTTTGAAGCAACTATATCTTATTATCACTTGAATGTGTGACTGTGTTTGTGTGACGCGAGTTTTTAATTAATTAATTATTTACGTCTCTGTCGTTTATCAGTGGAAACCTCGCTCGGAAGAGTAGCGCCTCGAATTTCTTTTTTGCATACTAAAATTTTCTCTTCGTCTTCTTTCTTTTTTTGTTCTTTTTGTTTTTTTTACTTCGTTTGTAAATATTACAACATCAAGCAGCGCGCGGCCATTTCCTTTTTTTTTATTTATTTATTTTTATTTCTGACCCCCTTTTCTTCTTCTTTCGGATTCGTATAAAATTTGTCTTCTCGTTTAATTAGAGAGTATATATAGAGAGAGAGGGTGTTCAATAAATCATAAATTCCTATGATATGAAGAAAATCCCCCGCCAAAAAAGACCACATTTCGCTCATTTACAAAACACAATCCACTGACAAATCTCTTTCCTTTTCTTTCTTTTTTTATCATCTCCGTGTACACTATCGTGCATACATAGTTACATTGTTTAATAAAGTTTTGCTTCTTTTTTCGTGTAAAATACGAAAAGACTCTCCTTGGCCAACTTAATAAAATTGATGAAAAATTTATTCTGTAAAGACGCTTAACTTTGTCACTATGTAAGTATTTTTATAATTAATTGCATTTTCGCGTTGAATTCGATATTTAACGATTTTCATTAATTTATTACTTAGTTTTCATCACTAAACTGCGGATCTTTATGCATTTATAAGAAATATAAATACGTAAAAAGATATAGCATGCAAATGGTATTGAAACATATAGAATATATTGAAAGTAAAATACAAATTATAGTATTTTAGCGAAACATCTCATTTCTTTAATTATACTTGTAAAAATCTGAATTTGCATAAAGATCCGCTGCAACAAAATTCATCGATATTCATTGTTGCAGGTGAATATAAAGCACGATAATAAAGTTATGAAAGCATTGAATCGTATCCAGTGTCCAAATAATACTTATGCACGGTAATGTACACCGATGTCTATTGCGCTGAACACACGAGTACAATTTAAGAAATGTGTGATAAAAGGCGTACCCGTAAAAACTCGTCTTATTGTCAGCGATAGATTTCCCCATACGCAAGAAATCTACAATTTATAAAATACTCTGTTTTACGTGTGTGTATGTATATATATATATATATATATATACATACATATACACTTAGGACCCTTATTTGCTAGGTGTTTTCATTTCCATGTTTCATCATGATTTCCTCTTCTACCTTTTGTCCTCTTTTATCTTTTTTTCTTTTAATTAGCGAGTAACGGTAATATCTGCATAGTTCTCGCGATTACGTAAATCAACTCGAAGAGAGTATATTAGAATAGGAAGTTATCAGCGTTTTTTCCTTTTTTTTTCTTATAAGATTACTACGGGACACGGATACATCTTCCGAAAGTGCTGGGTGCAATGAGAGAAAGCTTTTCTTTTTTTTTCCGTTTACCGAGATATACAAAGAAAAAGACATATGACGATACGCATCATCTCGATAGCCTCGATATACAAGTTAGGGATAAAGGGGAGAAAGATAATTACGACATTGTTGGCTTCTTCTCTTAATAATGATCAAACTCTCTCTGTGTACGTCGCAGACGGTTGGCGTTTTGTCGAATAATGTTCGCTGGATTGATTAGATCCGACTCATCGCTGTTTTTCTCTGTGTGTTTGTGTGTGTGTGTGTTTATTTTTTTTTTCATTCTCTCACAACACTCTTTCTCATTCTCTCTCTCTCTCTCTCTCTCTCTCTCTGTTTCTATCTTCGAAAAAGCTAACTCCCAATATCACTGCAGCAAAAGAGAGGATACATGGGAAGAGATTGCGGTAGAGACTAGCAATTGTTCGGATCCGGTGGCGTAACCAGATACTCGTCTGCGCGTTTGTGATCGGACAATGCCCGCATTGTATACGTGTCTTGGGGTAAGTCGCTTTTCCTTCGCAAAAGTGGCTTTGTTTTATTCGAGTTGGTCATTTTTTTTGCCTATGGCAAAAAGAGATTCGTTTTAGACTTCTTTTAATAAAGAACGAAAGGGAGAAACACGAGACAGATACAGTCTTTCCTCGTTCAGAGTCCTAAATGTTTAGAATCGGCATTCTTTGGTGCTCTTATGATAGATGCACAGACGAGATACAGGATAGACCGATCATCTTATAGTCTGAAATACCAATAACTTAATATATCAGACTTTTCGGAAGAATATCTTTCGTTTTATTGTTTGACAAAGGTACGTAGAAACTTCTAAAGTATTTTAATATACAAAATGTAAGAGCAAACGCGAAAGTTATACATTTTAGACAATCAAAAAGGTAAACACGAGAATGGTAAGGGGGCTCATGAGCCCTCAATCCGGGTGACAGAGAAAAGCATTGGATGAATGGTCTATCCTGTTCTTCTTACTCAATGGTAGAGGTATGCCATTTTTTATGGTTTACTAAGTTATTAGCATTTCGTGTCTAGTGGGCGATGTATGTTACACGATCGGTTTCCTAAACTAGGCTGAATGTGCCAACGAACGCGATCACATCTCGTCTAAATGAAGAGGGAAATTGGAAAACCATTAGCTTTTACAAGAGAGGAATGAATACAGATGAAATGAAGTGAACGACGCTATCACTGCTGAACATTAACGAATATCGAAGGAAGAAGCTGGTGACCTTAGAAAAATATTGGCGTATTCGGTTAATGGTGAGCATCGTAAAATTTTTCTTTATCGATTTTCTAAGATAAATCTGCCTCAATTATTAATCGCAACTAAGAAAATCTGTATTGACACATTCAGCCTTTTTTGGTAAATTACATAATGGAGTTACAGCTTTAAATTATAACAACCATTTTGTTATTAATTAATAGAACTTTAAAATGTTAAACCAAAAATATTTTGTTCAGTCATATAGAATAATGTGATACATGTAACAAATTAGATTCGTTATATTCTCTTATACGGAACATCACTTAAGTGTAAATCGCCGATTTTAACGAAACTTATATATACTTGTTCTGTAGCTGAATAGAAACGAACTATATAGTTCTTAGAAAAATATTTGACCTGTATTTTTTTATTATCTGTTATGGTGTATATCTAGAGGGTAAAATCGGCCCTCAAAGTTGGCGGAGAAAAGCATATTTTTGTCGACATTTCGGAAACGATTTGACCTAGAGAAAGGATGTTTAAATAAAAATTGCGTATTTTTTAATAATAAATTTAACCTTCTAAACAGCTTTGCAAAATATCAATTTGTCAAAACGATATATTAAGAAATAATACTTTTGTATACTTTTTTCTTACGATTTATTGTTTCGCATCTTTATCAACTTAAGTGATGTTCCTTGTTAGTAAATGAGATTTTGGCAAATAAGAAATTGTTTTCCTCAAAACTTGATAAACAAAAGGACTCTGAACGAGAAAAGACTGCATCGATTGCGATCTGATCATACCTCGTTCGCTTTCGCTTCTATCTTTTCCAATGTCAGCGGAGTTTGATCTGTATCGCCATCTTCGTCGGGCGGAGGACTGTCTAATTGTTGCTGCGATATCGTGCTACTTGTCGTAATCGTAATACCTTTTACGGTTGCGATGTAATTCGGATGTCTCATCGCTAATGCTTCTACGCGTAGCCACGCTTCGTCCCTGTCTTTCATTAGCTTCCTCTCCCTTTGACGATCCTACAATTTTAATCAGCACCATGTTCAGGGCTTGAAAGCTGTTTTTACAACATCAGTTCTTGTTCTTAAAACACAGTTAAGACGAACCTTTATTTTTCGAATAACTGTTACGAAGCAGCGAAATTTTTAAGTACAGTAGAATCTCCTTATCCGAACTAATTGGGAGACATATAAATGTTCAGATGAAGGAATTTTTGGATAATGGAACAATCAATTTATTAATACCAATTTTCGTTTAATTATATACAAAACAAGAATATCGACTCTTTTTGTCGTTTAAATAGTTTGTACATATTAATAGCTTTTTAGCTGCTAAATTATGTAATTTTGTTGCTAACAAACAACCATGTTGCCGATTAAACAGGAAAAAATATAAATTGTATATTAGTTCTATATATATTTCCAACAAAATATAGTTGCACATTTATTTAGTCGTAAAATATGTTTATCATTAAGTTCTTCCAATTTGAAATAACAAAACACTATGTGTAATTTTCAAACCGAACTTTTATATAATATTAGTTTGAAACAGTTATTTTCAGAAACTTTTCAAGCCCTGATCATTTTTCCTTTGCCCTCCTCTCCTGTGGTAGCGATCAACGTACCTGATAATACTGTTGAGTACACTCATCGAATACTTTTTGATTCATCTCCATAAAGAGCTTCAACGCGTTATAGATCAAACCGTGAATGGTTTTGTTCCAATGGTTTCGAGAATTTCTATAGAATGCTGGGTACATGATTGGTAGAATGACTGAATAGTTATCCGATATGAGAGACATTATGTATTCGTTGTTCCAGTAATAGAGAGCCCTTTCAGCCACCTATAAAGCATTACAAAACGTTCGAAAGAAATTATTAATTGAATGATATATCGTGAAACAGAAACTGAAGCCACGAGTTCCAAAACAGCATAAGTGCACTTGCTGATATTATGTAAGGTTGAATAATAAGTTCGTTCGCGTCGAAACGCTTGGAAATTTAAAGGCTTGAAATTTGAAAGCTTGGAAATTTAAAGGTTTTAGAATAAAAGGCTTAGGAATGCAAATGCTTGACATTTAAGAGCTCCAAAATTTAAATGTTCGGAAATTGAATTTTTTGGTAGTTTAAAGGCTTCAAATTCGAAAGCCCCCACTTTTGAAGCAAATAATTACTGGAAACCAAAGAAGAATCATTTTTGATAATTTACCAAGAAAAAAACATTAGTCTAAACAAAATTAGTTCTATATATTAAAGCAATTTTTAATATTCTTGTAAAGAAACGCGAATGAAACCATTCCTGAATTTAATATCTACCGATGTTCATAAGAATCGAAAAAATTAATTAAGAATTAAAGACAATAAACAAAGAGAAGATTTTTCTAAAAGTTCTACTAAAAAACGAAGGTTCTTTTAAAAATATTGGCTAATGGACTTGTATCATTTTGGAACTCACGGCTTTGATTATGGACGGTACCTGAAAATGCGGAGACGATACGCATTTCGCTAATTGTCTAAACAACGGATCCATGACCTTCTGGAATTCCGCTGGTTCGATTACATCTAGAATCTCTTCAAGTTCGTTGAGAAACATTACTTCCTTCGGGGAATGTGTTTTCGGCCAGAACTTCAAGAGGCTTCTGATAACAGGTTCGGTCAAAGACGGGTCCTTTTCCAAAAACTGAACCACGCAATAAGCCAGCTGGGGATGATACACAGAGAGCGATTTGGCTTTGTGCAAAGGTAAAAGCACCTTCAATAAAAATATTTTGTGTTCCTCCTTCAGTGGCAATGCGAACCCATTTATTATACTGAAACAATAAGAAGATAAATAAGTATTTGACCACAAGTGGATTGCAATCAATGTTGCCACCTCTTCAATTTTGATTCGGAGACTCCGGTCTTTTATACAAATCTCCGGGCTCCAGTTCGACCAAAAATATCTCCGGGCTCGTAAAAGAGACGATTTTTAATGAAACCAGAACAATAAAAAAGATTGCTGGATTGTGCAATTTCTAACGGAAAGTATTAGGTGTACTAATAAATAATCCACTTATTTTGTTACATTCAATCGTTAAACAATGATTCGTCATTCATCGATCCATTTAAAAATAGTGGATTACTTATTGGTACACCTAACATCTTTTCAAAAATAGGATTTAAAATGAATTATTAGTTTATGATACAAATTAAGCTGCTATTAGTTTATAATAAAAAAGGCTGTTAAGTTTCTCGTTGTTTACGATACAAATGAAAATTCTTTTTAACGTATCAACATTTTAAAGGAAGTACAATATTCTGAACTCTGTATATTTACGCTTATTTTTATTTTTGTAATTAATATTATTCGATAGAAAATATGTGCTGGAAATAATAATCTGTTCTTAATTAACCCTTTAAGTGCTATGTGCGTATATATGCGGTCAATTATGAGTTCGATGCGCAAAGTTTAAAATTTCACGCTTTTTTAAATAAATGAATGATCGATACTAAACGTTCGCTACATACGAATTCAGAAACGTTGTAGTAATTAATACGATGACGACATTGATACTAAAGATCACTTGTACCACCAACATTCGTGAAATTATATCCAGAAACCCGCCGATCTCTCAAACTTACTTAACACTTAAAGGGTTAACAATTTATATTTTTATGTATAAAATTCAGTTAATGTAACTCTTTCTTTTTGGGCTTTCTCAGTCGCCGGGTTTTACATTATGCTAAAGTGGCAATCTTGATCGCAATCCATAATTTCGATACATTTTTATCGCTATTTTTTATAGCGTACAGCTCTTTACCTTCCCAAAATTTCGAGAAGTTCAGCGATACCGTTATGATGCTCGGTTTCGTATATAAATCGATAGAAAACATTGTTAATCTGTTTCCTGATGTACGCTCGGAGTCCTAAGAACTTCCCGTAAATCCTATGAAGCGTCGTCTTCAGAAAATCTCTTTCCCGTGGATCCTCCGAGTCGAACAGCTCCAACAATTGTAACACGAACTTCTGGTCTATGTAGCGTCTTGCTACGGAAGGCTGGAAGTCCTGGGACTCCAATAATCGTAAAAAGAACTCGTAAACCAATTGCAAATGAGGCCAGGCCGCTTCCAACGTTGGCTCATCCTCTTCCGGGTCGAATTCGGCTCCATTTGGATTCGAGGACGGTGGAAGTGTGCGGAACAGGTTCACTGCGAACTGCAAACCTCATACTATTGTCTCATCCGCCATCTCTCGTTCGTAGATGAAGAAATTAACGAATGGGAAATGGAAAAGATCGATACCTGGCTTCGAAATTAGATATCGCATCGGATGCATAATAGCTCGTTCATACGATTCGGTTATTTTAGTTTAGTTTATTTAAATCACGGGATATACCCATTAGAATACATATTCACTACGCTTGAGGTAAGAGGTAGGAATGAGATTATTTAACAAATGATAATACAAAATAATAAAGAATTGATTAAACTGATCGAGAAGCTTGATTCTTAAAGGTGGTTGGTGAAACATTTGATATTTTATCAAATCGGTAATACAATCGAACCTCAAGTAACTCGAATCTTACGGAAATAGTTACAATTTTCGAGTTACAGAGGTTTCGACTTGATGAAGTTTTCGAGTAAGAAAGTTTAACATAGAAAAATTCGATTTGCTAGAGTTACAAGCACGACAAATATTGTTTTATGTTTCCTGGCGTTCTTTAAAATGTTGGCTTATAAAGGTAATCTTCGACTTGTGGAAATCTGGCCATTCTTAATTCGAGTTACAAAGGTAAAAGATACATCTAAATATGTGGTAAATAATTCGTCTTAAAAGTGAGTTTTATTTCGATTTATAGAGGTTTTCGAATTAAATAGGTTCGAGTTATCAAGGTTCGACTGTAGCTAAAAGCAGCGTTCACAACATTTTGCATTTTTGTTACATGTTGAGCTCTCCGAACATATGAATTAACCGATGCGCTATGGCGTGGACAAACCATTCCATTCACGCTACGGCAAATCGATTGTTTGCTGAATCAATTGAAGCATTGCGGGTATTAAGGGTGAATTCAACACGTTTAAAAGTATTTGTTACTTTGTCAAATTGAGTTACGATACTTAACAAACATTCCTCTTGGTCTGTTTTGTAGATTTTATGTTTATTTCTCTCATAAATAGTAAGTTTTTATGAAGAAAGTTATTAGAGCGTTGAAGGTGTTAAGAAGCGTTTTTCTTGAAACATGTGCTTGTCGAATTGTTTTACACGTACAATCTAGCATAATTTTAAGCATTAAAAACATGAATTCAGATATCCTAACTACTCCTGTAGATCAAAGTCCTGCTATATGAGATAAATCATTAAATTCGTATAAAAATAATACGAGTCAGCAACAATGTGCCTGGTAACAACTTTCGTAGGTATACATACTCATGAAAATTAAATTTTCGGTGGAAATATGGAACTGGGTGAACGCTGCTTTCGGTTACTACCAATTCCATCATTTTGCCGATTCGATCGAACGTCGTATCGCGTAAACGAGCTGTTAAGTATCGTTTCAAGAAATACCATTATCCAAAACTGGCACCGAATACCTAAGGTATCGATATACTTTTCGATGCCACACATCAAGTATTTTGGTATTGAATCGTTTGATTATCGCTAATAATATCGGTATCGGTCTGATCACTATCAGTACCCTAATGGCAGTGCGTTAAGCTCACCATGTTAACCGCTTCAGGGTAGATTGCGTCTGTAATCACGTTCTGGTTCTTGGTGACGTACTCGACCATCTCGTTGAGGGCGGTGCGCTTCACCTCCTTCCATTTCAAATCCGACAAGGGATCGGACTCGAAGTCGAACAGCACGCAACATTGTCGTAGCTTCTGAATGAACAATTCTTCCCTTTCGTTTCCTTGTTGCGTTTCTAACCACAGGGAAAGAAAGAATGTTTCAAATATCTAGGTATCCGTTGCATGGAACTTAGCAATTGCTACTAAATTGATATATAGTCGAGCAACGCGCTTCGGATTATGAATAATCGAAGTACTCACATGGAACTGTTTTCCCTCTTTGGAGAGACATACACATGCGCGCATTCTACGCAACTTACACACGCATGCACGCGCATCAAAGAGTTCCATAGACTCTTTCCCTTGGACCACCCCTCGCCATACAAACATGCGATTCATTTAGCGTTCATGGACTCTCTCTCTCAATGGACTCTCTCCCCCTGTTACTCTCCTTTATTTCTCTCATACTCTTTAGAGTTGTTTCACGCGTATCCGGCCATCCGACGTCGGATACACGATGGTTTTCACATGTCCTCCGACTTGCAATCAGTTTAACACCTTCACTGTCCAGACATCTAGCATAGTTGCTATTCGTACACTCGGCACAAAAACTATGCTTTTCATTTACTACACAAGTGCAATTTCTTGTATTGTATAATTTATACTGATACATGATTTCTTTAGTTACTTTCTTCAGCTACAGAACAACGGTCAATAATAAATTTTAACGAACCTTCTTTTAATCAAATTTATTTGGGACTAATCGTATATCGCATATGATGCACAGGGAAGTAAACGTGTTAATTTAAGGTGATCATATTTCGTAGCACGAAATCCCCCCTCAATTATGTAGAACAGATCATTTCAATCGATATATCAGAGCTTCTTAAATACTCTTTGTACGTATTTAGCTGATTTCTTATTATTCATCTATGTGTCTTTAAAACTACAATAGGTACGAGAATATGTTTGGAATGGAAATTTAATGGATTTTTATCAAAACAATAACAAACTTATATTTGAATTGAAAATTTCTCGCTAATGCCACTAAAATAATACGTTAATTTTTCCTACCATGGAAAACCTTATTGTTAGGTGTGCCAACAAGTAATTCACTATTTCTTTAATAAGTTCAACATACAGTTTTAATTCGAAATGTACTATCAATCGATAAATTCATTTTATAATGCATAAATCTTAGAGAACAATATCAATTATGTTTAAGGTAGGATAGAAACTCCATCTGATTAAAAATAAATATCGAATTTGACAATAAACATGGATTATTCATCGGTACACCTAAAAGTGCACATATTTATGTTAAATTTGTTGAACAATGCATCATTGCAACGTTTCAAAGCTTTATAGTTACCGATTTACTTTCGCCAAACCAGGAATATAATGAATGGAAATATTCGATAAATTTTATGAATCACTATGTACACCTCGCGACCGGACATCCGACGCCGGACAGTACCTATCCGACACGTGTGAAAAGGCTCTTACTCTTTCAAACTTTCTCTCGCGCATTCCCCTTTCTCTCGCATTCTTGCATAGATTTCCATTCTTCCTTTGGACTCCCACCTTTTGCGCATTTCTTTTTCTCATACATCACGTCTCTTATCCTTTTAAGCGCTCTCATAAACTCCCCCTCTATGTCCGCACCCTTAGCACAATTGCGTTCGACGCGTCAACTTTTCACGTATATACACATATATACTCTATAGTTCACATTAACTATTTCCCCCTCTACGCGATTCTTTCATAGATTCTTTCCGTCTCTCTTGGACTCTTCCATCAACTAGCTCTCCGTCTCACTCGCTCTTCATCTCACCTCATTTCGCATAACCGTCTCTCTTTCACGCGCGGTATCTTCCACACTACCTCTCTCTGTCTATCTTCGATCCTTTTCTAAACCACCGCGATACGTAATAATTGGTAATCGCGGCACGAAACGGAATTTCGGAGGTTTCATTACCGATCAAGAGGGGCCGTAACGGTTGATAGTGCGATGTAAAGTTGGTCAGGTAGGGTTTATTGGATTCACGAGACAATACAGTGGCCAGGGCGAGTCCCTGATGGAAGCTCGGACTTTTAGGCAGGCCCCCAGTCGAAAAAGGAATATATCCGTCCACGTGAACCATTTTATAAAGCGTCTATGATGCGTCTCGTTAAATGTGTCACCGGAAGTCTTCTCGTTGCCCGGTTCGGTTCACGGTAAATTACATCCTCCCTATGCACCGGCTTCCTTGTTCACATAACAATCTGTTGCTTCGTCGTAACTGACCCGTTCTTTCGATCAAGAACCGGGCATATATCCCGATTTGTACGCCGATAAAAAGAATTACACGACGATTTTACGCACGTGTGCGTCGTTGGTAAAAAACGATTGCCTCGGGTGTAGACTGTGATTAGACCGGCGAAATGTGCACAGTAAATTCGAATGGAAAGAAGTGCCGCCGATATTGAGGGCTGTTTGAACGAGGAAGGACTGTTTACGTTAGAAAAGTAGGAATCGCGGAGTGACGGTGCCCGCATGCGTGAACCACCGCGCCTTAGAATCGATACTCTCTGACGTAGCTGCTTTCGCAATCCCGTGCGGCCGGGATTAAAAAAGCAAAAGTAACTAATTAAACTCTCTTTTTCTCGCGATAAACGCAATTTAAGCTTCAGACACGGAAATGCAAAAACGAATGGTAGGGAGGCACGGTTTTTGACCCTTTGTGCTCGCTGGATGCCGCTAAAGGCGAGAATAAGTTTTCAGCTTAAGTTTTTTCCCCTGTTTAGGTATTTGCATTAATTCAATTTTCATCTCGGTCAAGGCGAGGCGAATTAAACAGAAATTTTCTGCCTCTCAAAGTAGCGCCAAATCGTTTAACCCTTTTGTCATGGCTATAAGTTGGCCATTGGGGTGCTAAAATTGTAGAAGATAATCCAGTTACGGTCCTACAGTGTAGCATCCACTATTTTGCGAATCAGTCATTTTTTTAATCGATTATTATACTAAACTAATTTTCAGGAATAGGAAATATTCTGTTTGGTGGTAGTTCATGTAAAAACTTATATATTTGTGGTTGGATTGTTGAGAAGTCTGTAAGGGAAACAAGTTAAAATAAGTTACAACTACCAGAGAAATGTAATTATATGATGCTGTATTTTATTTTAGATTTAGTGTAATATTGGAATTACATAAAGGTGTATCCGAAGACTTTCGTGAATACCTGTATGTAGGGTAGATATTACCAGTAAATGAACATGAACACAAAAGTGAATTAAACATGTTTTTAAGAGATATAAGTGATAAAATATTTATTCATACTAATTCCTTATTTTATACTGAATAATGTTCACACTGTTCAAAATGATTTTGAAGTAAGTAACAGAGCATCTACGAATAGCAATTCACGTAATGTTTCTTATATGTTAATATAAGTCATTACAAGTCTTTTAAAATCCACCTATAATTCAATAGAAATGTGCATGCGATTAATATAAAAGTTTATTATATTTAACTTGTTACCAAGAGTTATGAATGTTTATGCTATTCTTTCGCTTCATAACTTAATTAATTATACTTTCTATCTCTTTTAAACTCTTTTGTATGACTTAAATAAAAGTTTGGACATTAAAGAAGCTGGCTTGAATCATTAATATGTTTAACGATATTATTAATACCCCAAATTCGATCTACAAAGTTATTCTTAAGTGTTCATTCATTGGTTCATCCACCCCATTTAAAATCTTTTCTATGCGTGCATAATTTCTGTAAATATTGATACTACAAAGAGAACACTTTACATACATATATCTTTTCCCAAACTTTTTTGATCTCCCTTTGCATCGATCTCTTTTATTAACCCTTCAATGACCTCCATACTAATTTCTTTGTATGGGAGTCAATGAATAATTATTTAAGGCAGAACAACTATTCATTCGCGAGTGACATCAATCTTTATGTTTTAAAGTTACACCATCATATTGAATATCAAATTATTGGAACAATCTGCCAATCCTTTTTATATACATAAATCTCCTAAATCCACATTAAGAGGAAGAGTTAACTATACCGTCGTTGAAGGGTTAATTGAACGAAAGTCTCTGCAGATTTGCGATCGATGTATCGTTCACTGTGCTGCCCCTGCGAGTTGCCAGTTTGATCGATAGCAATCGAAGAATATGTATTCGATACCCTTCACTTTTTAACTCTCACTTCTTCCGCTTCTTCGTACTATTTCATTGCTAATTAAACTACGCTTTCATTCTGCGCGCCGCGGGATTAATTACAAAATTTGTATGAAGAATATCAAATGTACATAGAGCGGTGAATGTGGGTCGCATGTATATTTCACTCGACACGTATACTTACTTCGCCATCGAAAATCGTCTCACGGAAAGTTTTTAAATCCTCCTAACTCTTAGAGTCGTGGCGGGTGCGCTCGGAGCGTCGTAAAATTTTAAATTAACAACAATTCTCCAGCATCACATCGCCGATCTTTTACGATTAACTCTTTCAGTGCTGTGGCCACATATACATTACTGGCCAGAACGGAATTGCTACTAATATCTGTAATATTAACTATTTGACTGCGGCGTAATATTTGCATAATTCAATAATAATAAAAAATACGCGTATAGTTTATGCGCGCGAAACAGTTAGTTGCGAATAAATTAATCTAAAATTTAAGATAATAGATTGCTGTTAACTCGAACCTACAAATATTTTTATAAAATTATTAAGATTCCATTTCATTGGGAGTTTGTTTAAAGATATGAAATTGTACAAAAATCCGCAGTCTACTAATAATAATTCGTGAGATGACGATAGCGATACCAAAAAGATTACGTGTACATGTTACTCGTGAAATTGAACCCAGAAACACGGCAATCTCGCAAAATTGCTTAGCACTCAAAGGGTTAATAAAAGTATCGAAGGCTTTTGCAATGCGGAAACTTGTCGAAATAATATTGCGCGGTTGAATCGAGCTTACATAAAGCGGCGGTAACTATACCACCCTCGTTGCATTCATTAAGTGTATTGCGGTTTATTCTTAGCAAGGATAATAATGACACGGTTTATTGCTGCTACTTTGGCGAACTGTTATACTGATCGATCATTGTGTGTGGCAATCATTGCGGAAGAAAGCGAAGTGGTCAGAGAATGCCGAAGTCAATCATAGGCCTTGAATTTATTGGGGGAAGGTAAAACTTCTCTATGGAAATTGTATCCCGTCATAAATCAGATTGGACCGTAAACTTTTTACGAGCAATTAAAGTCGCTTCGTGTATTAAACACACATCCTAGTAATTACAGAAGAGGATATTCTTGATAAACAATATTTCCTTTTTCGTATTTTTATTTTGTGGGGAAAATAAATTTTTCCTGAATATTTCCAACGTTAGGACTACCAATAATTAAGGTATACTTATTTGTGCCCAGAGAAATTAAAACGATGGTGCAATGGGCATAAATATTTACTCGTTCCTTTTATTAGAAAATCACGGTAAATTTGCAATAATGCGTTGGCGTAAAGTTATACAATTTTTGTAAATAGATTGTGAATTTTTATACGTTTTTAGGAAATTATTAAATTCGCAAAAGGATACAAAATGCAATTACTACGCAAAAGTACCAAATCGAAATGTTTGGAGAGTGAAACGGATTTTTATTAAAGTCTCATTTTTTAACCCTTTGATGTCGACTTCATTATCTCACAATGGCCATGCATTTATGCAGAATAACACAAATTACTAACCTAATTAATCTCCTGGTTTACGAATCTAAAATTGAGCTACTGAAATATTTCAGGAATTGTTCCATTTATACTATTAATGAAGCTAATTGTCATCCTATTATCATAGAATAATTGCCACAGAATTTCATTCTACGGTTTAATTTAATTCTCATGTTTAACTACACTTCAACAAATAGTATGCATTAATTGCACATATAATCTTTAAGCGTTCCTTAATTATTGCTACCAACTTTTCGAACAATCTAATGCTTCATATTTTTTTAAGCATAAGCAACTAAGAATTCTGTATACCCTTCACATTTTATGCATACAATAATTTATATATGCTACAATAATATGAAAAACATATTAATAACACTACGATAATTGCACATATATTGTGTTTAAGTGTTCCTCAATTATTGCTACGAACTTTTCGAACAATCCCTAATTCTATAATAATTTTTGTACGCATAAGCAACTAGAAATTTTATATACTATTTACGTTTTATATATACAATAATAATATTATGCATTGACTGCGTTACGTATTGTCTTTAAGCGGTCCTCAAACATTGCTACGAAACTTTTCTAACAACCTAATAATTTATATTTTTTTTAAGCATAAACAACTAGAAATTTTGTATACTTTTCGAGCTTTATGTATATTCGTATTATATATTAAATTGTGTATAATATTTTTTTACGACTTACCGGATAGAAGAGGCAACTTCTGAAGTTCGCGATTTTTGGATATATTAAATCTTGAGCTACTTTGCCGTTTATCCTTTTTAATCACGGGACCCCCAGGTTGATATTTGATCTTATTGATCAACGTTGGCGGAGGTGGTGCACTGGTCACCGGCGGTCCTCCTGCTACCTTATTTGTCTATGAAATAAAAAGAAAAACGATTCTGCTAGAATAGAAGCCTGCAAATGGAAACTGTGGTATTAAGAAATTTTGTTAGAATCGGTAAGGGTGCGATATAAAAGTTCTTGATGCGATACGTGCGTAAAAATTGCGTATGCGAAAGCAACTAATGATTAATTAATTAGGTGAATTGATGTTAGGAAAGAAAATCGCTGTTTTGAAATGCGCGCTCGCGATCTAACTGTACGACCTCACCAATGAAACGATTTAAATTGGAAATACGGCAACTACAAAAAGCGTTCGCACACCACTGTATTTTTTTGGGTCCCGATACAACTTGACTGCGTTCAACTATTTCAAATTTCGTATATTTGATGGTATTACTATATTACGTGGCCACGACTATTAAATGAATAGAAAACTTGATGCAGTTAAGTCTAATTAAGTGGTATCTTAAATGCAAAAAATACAGTGGTATATATAATACTTTTCGTAGCCACTGTAAGTGACCAAAGCGAAGTGGTGCACAGTGGTTCTAGTATTAATTTGAACGAATATTACCCGCTTTTGAAAAATTCGTTGCGTTACATTAACCCTCGTACAACGAATGCAGGATCACTTTGACGTCCGTGATGTTGGTTGGATTTCTACGCCTTTGAATTATCGTGTGTTTCGACTTCCAAGCGTTTAAATTGTCAAATGTTTGAACTTTTAAACGACTCAATTTTCAAGCTATCAAATTTCAATTCATCGAAGTTCCAGATCTTTGAATTAGCAAAAATTTCCACTAATTCTTGACGTTGTGTGAATAATTACGAGCAGTACTGTATATATAATTCCCTCCCAAAACTAGTTTGCAATAGAAATTGTCAAACTTTTGGAATTCCAAGCCATCGAAATTACCAAGTCTTTGAATTACGAAAGTCTTACATTTCTATGCCCTTAAATTGTCAAATATTTGCATTTCCAAGCATTTCAATTTTCAAGCCTTTGAATCTTGAAAGTTTCCGACTTCTGTGCCTTTAAATCGTCAAGCTTTTAGATTTCCAAACGGTTCAATTTTCAAGGCAAAAATTCCAAGTCATCAAATGTCCAAGCCTTTGAATTAGCAAAAATTCGTAAAACTAGTTCGCAATAAAAATTCTGTCACGCGTCAAAACGATTCTGCATTCGTCTCCCGCGTCCGTCGAAAACCATTCGACCACCGACGATTAAAGAATCGCTAACCAATTTCGGTTGACAAATAAACAAAAAAAAAATTGTCTTCTAAAAGCGGATGTGTATGTCAATCTATGAGTAATCCTCATTACATTCAACACAACAGTTCCAACGTCGCGTTAATGCGCCTGGCTTCCTCAAAAGAAGTTTTGTGGTTGATCTCGGAACCATTTATTCACTACCGGTCTTGACTCTTCGTCTGAGCTGTTGTCCGTATATCCTCTAGTGGCCAAAAAAGATGACAGTTACTTGCAGATGAGCTTTCGGACAATTATCGTGTATAGTATGTAGCAGTAGTAGTAACACTCTTATTAACATTTTGGGTCTACTAAAATGAAAAAATCAATAGAGATGCAAGAATGACTTCAACACCAATCACAAAACTTCTTCGTGAGGAACCCTAGCTGACGGTAGTGCGGTCCTTCGGGGTAGCGTATCCCAGAACAATTAGGCATTTTTCCCTCTCGCCTGTGTGAGATAAATTTTGACCACTCTTATTCATACAATTCGAAGCCATGAATTGACAAATTGCACGAGTCCAGCAACCAAAATTTTCAGAGAGATCGATTTCTCGTTTATTTCGTTTCTTTAATGTTTTACCAATTTCTTTGATTCCTCCGGGTATTGTTGAGGATTTCCTTAACCCTGCCGCTCTCCTCGCTCACTTTTCACATTTGTACCTTTTCGATGTACAGTGAAACACGATAAACAAATATAGGATTACTTTAGAAATGTTATTATTTGTAAGAAACTTACGGGGATTTTAGATTTATTAACCTTTCGAGTGCTAACATTTTATCGGACGATCTTTAATATTAATATTGTTATCTTTGTTAATCATTACGATGTTTCTAAATTCATATTTGGCGAACTATTCACTGTTTCACAAGACTTGAATTTGTAAACTCTGTATATCGTATTAAAAATTGACGAAATGGTTAAGTATCGAGAGGAAATATTTAGAAACGTAATAATAATTAAAATATAATCATCGTATTGGTTTTTTTTTTTAGACCCAAGGAGAATAATAGGATTAAGGATGAAATTATCAATAGACTGCAGAAGTTTATGCAAATTCATATTTTAATAAATGCAATTAAACAGAGATTTGTGTTTCACTCTTTTAGTATTATAATTTGTACTTTATCTTACATGTACATATTGTGTATTGCATTCGGAACCTTTTTGTGCATTTAAATTCGCCATAAATGCATAAAGATCCGCAGTCTAGTTATCAGATAAATTCGAGTGAACTGGAAGCAATCGAATTGGCAATTAATACAACGTCCAGAAGTGGACTCGTGCTGTTTTGCAATTCCTGGCTTCAATTGCTATTTGTTAATAATATTTAATTATATATTTAATCTCTTTTGCATTAAACATTTTTGTGATTGATTGAATATTCTTGGAAACACATGCACATTATACAGTCACTACTTTATCTTTTACTGTTACAAGGATGAAAGAAAAATTCGTTAAGAAGAATTAAAAGATGCACTAAAATATCAAAATTCGGTAATAGTCTTTTTAATAACAAGTGCTGCTACAGATACAGAATTACAATCCTGCTGTAAGCGTAATGTTGTCCAATCGAGGAGGTTTTGTAGAAAACGATGTAAGCGCTAACGTTGAAAATTTTGCTGTTTCTTCTTAAAATATTCTTATACTAATGGGAATAAGTTAGTATATAACTTAAGTGGCATATCTCTTTCTAAATAATTATAAATAATAGTAATAGATCATAATGGTAATAGAAAACAATATAAGTAATACAGACATAGATATTCAATATTACGAATTTTACGGTAATTTACTTGAGATATAATAAAACAAACTTTTGCAATAACTCCTAATTGAAAATAAAAAGATCGCATTAAAGGAATATATTTTTGCTTTTTTTATATTTTCTATTAGGTTGGTGCACACGAAATGTCGTTTTTCAAAGTAAAAATGTTAAACATATACGTACATAGATTCTTCAAAATACTACACGTGTATTTAATAAAAATAATTTCTACACAATTCTGTACAACGTTAATTCTATACAATTAATGTAAGAAATAAAACATTTTGTTATGCTTTTAAAGTATCGTTGGCTTAACGCAACGATAAAAATAAATCAAGTTTTATTAATAATTTAAAGCCAGCAATGTTTTTTCTTCCTGCTAAAAAAAATTAAAATGTTTTCTACAAAACCTACTCAATTATCTAAGTAAGATACTAATCGTTAGATAAATTACAGTTTACCGTGTATGTAGTTGGAAGCTAAATTTACACCGAATGGCTAGGTCAAATTTATGAATCAAACATGTAGTAACTGTTCGTATTTACATACGACCGATTGCTAATTAATTGCTCGTAAATTTTTTTGCCTAATCAACGATCGATAATTGAATAGGCGCGATGCAACGCGCTATAGTTTCGTTAGACGGTCAATTATGCGGTATTCGCAGGAAAATTTGATCGTGATAAATAATTCCACCCGTCGATCTAATATTTTATTATTGATCGCGCGCGCCCGCGCCAACTCCACTCGCTTGCATCAATTTTTATTGATACAAATTTTATTTCTCGATGTAACGAAATCAATTATATAAGGTGTACAAAATTAATTCGGCGTATTTTTATAAAATTCTACGTGCGTATTTATTCTATGTACATGTTTGATGCTCGAAATAATTTACGTTATTCACTACCCATCGATTTTAACTAATTTCCATTTTAACAAAAAAGATCATCGTTTCTCTGAGACAAAATCTCGAAGACTTTAAAATAAAGGAACTCAATTGTACACTTAATATTTATATAGACCTGCTAAAAAAAAAACAGAAACGTAATGAACGTTATAAATTATACGCTATATTTTTCGATGTAACGAAATCGATTATATTAGGTGTACAAATTAATTCGGTGTCTTTTTATAAAAATTTTACGTGTATTTTATTCTGTATACAAATTTGATGCTCGAAATAATTTGCATTATTCAATCCTCATACATTTTAATTAATTTCCATTTGAACAAAAAAGATCATCGTTTTCGAACGTTAATAAAATCTGCAAGACGTTAAATATATTCAAAATGTTTCTTATAGGAGATTCATTATTTAATACGATTTAAATATGGTATGAAATATTCATTATACTATTGCAACTGAAAAAGACTATTTGGTGGCCTATTTTAAGCAGGACACCTTGTACACAATTTTGATGCTCGAAATAATTTGCATTATTCAATCCCCATCCATTCTAATTAATTTCCATTTTAACATAAAAGATCATCGTTTTCGATTAGCAAAATCTTCATGGGCTTCGAACATAAGAAACCGTAAGGGCGCCGAATTAATTTGTACACCTAATGCTTGTATAGACTTTCTAAAAGAATCCGAAACATAAAGAACGTTATACGAGATGTAATTTACGAAAGGAACGATTAAGTGTTGTACAAAGCAACCGGATAATTATGCAAATGCAATTCTAAAAATCGCAAGCAGGGGATTAATTTGTGATACAATGATTAACACATTAATCTTAACGACCAATTAACATTTTTTAGCACATATATAAATGCGCGGTAATTCCATCCTTGGAATTCGCTCCATTCATATCGCGAGTGATCGCGCTCCACACAAACACACGTACACACACATATGCATTATACACATTAATTACGGTTCAGGAAGCGTGTTAGAAAAGAATGCATAGTATTATCGTTAGAAATGGTGAATCTATTATTCTACGTAGAAAAATTAAGCACGATCGCACGACACGAAGCTAAGTTCGAACATCAAAGAAATATCAGCAGTTCTACACTTATACGATGTATCTCCCGTTTACATCGTTCTCTATTTATCAACTAAGTCCACGCTTAAGCGCCACCTGTGTGCGAAGAAACATTTTTTCAAAGGCAACTTTAAAACCGTTTCAACATTCCGCGCATCTTATTAATTAATTAAAGGGGAACACCGATTAAAGCTGCTATATCGTAACGAAATCTACTCGTATTTGAAACTACGTAGACAACGTAGGTTCCCCGAACGCAAAGCAAAACATTCGCGTGTTTCAGGTGGAACGCACGGTGTCGAAGATGGACACCGGAGCGCTTTCGCAGAACACGAATGTGTTAAACTCGGTTCCTCGTTGGGAGGACGAGCCAGCGAATATCTGATGATCCTAACAGATATCCATGACACGCGCCGAGATAAAAGTAAAGGTCCGCACGAATACGAAGACCTGACAATGACAGAAGTCGGTCGGGAATCGAACGGGTATCACGTCAATCGTAAAGAGAGCATAGAAGGACGATTATAACCTCACCTCGTCACTCGCTGTTTCGCCGTCCTTGCCGTTCTTTCCCTTGTCCTTGCCGATTTTCGTCGCATCCTGCAACAAAACGAGTAAATTGCACACCATTCGAATCACAGCGCACGATATGCCACGACAGCACACGATCTACGGATGTTCCGAGACGCGGGCCGCACCAACGAAACTCGCACTTGCGATGTCACACGGAACGGAAACGGAGAATTAGTTGAAGTACCATTGTCAGGCCCTTCGGGACGTTCGGCGGTGAAAATGTGCCAGTGAAACACGGATATCGTGAAATCGGAATCACGCTACACCCTTCGGTGTCTCGGCTACCGGGGTTGTTTCCCCGTACTCTCTTTACTCTCCCTTCTACCCTTTCTCTCCTATCCCTGTCATCGTCAACCTTTCTCTCTCTTTCTTTCTCTCGCTCGTTCTCTCTCTCTCTCTCTCTCTCTATCTCTCTCTCACTCACTCACTCTCAGAGAACACAGGCAGCCAGCCAGACACGTATACAGAGAGTTCTCTTTCTTTCTGTGGAGAGCGCGCGCGTGGCCACGATCTCTCCTCGTTGAAGGAACACTGTGTTTTTCAACGTATGCGAGTTACCGATCGCATAAGGAGAGACGTATCACACGACGACGACACCAGAGACAGGAGCGACACACACATGCAACCATCGTGAACGCACCTTTTCTTTTTTCGACTGCCGGGCCGAGGACATAGTATTATCGTGCGCCAGTTAAGGTTACGAAAATAAATGGGATTGAATGATACGCGAGTTAGAAGACTTGGAAAACGCGTAGCAACGCATCGATCAGCGGCAACCGAGCCGACACGGGGCACTCATTCGCGGCGGCCATTGGCTACGCTTAGCCATTGAACTTTCGGCCGGCGATTCGCGCCACTCGCTAAGAACGCTGTGAGCTTCGACTTTTCTCCCTAGCCTTCGAATAGATCCTTTTATTTCGCGAGTGAAATTGAGCCGCGGTGTTCATTTAAGTTTGCCGCGTGAGGATTTAAATACACGTGCATTGACAAAGCATAGGATAGACTATTCATTCGAATGTAGAATCGTCTAGGGGTTACCTGAACCACAGTCTGGAGTCCCTTTAACATTTTAGTGTCACATGCGAAGTTACTAGTTTTCAGTTGAATAAGACCACAGCGCCTTTAAAACGATGGAAATTGTAACTAAATGTTGCGATAATCTATTGTTTTCTGACGTACGTAATTGATCTCTAAGATCCAAATCTATAATAGTGTGCACATATATCGGTGGACAAAATTATAAGACGTTATCTTTGGTAATTTACAAACTATACATATTCTAATCAAAAGTGTCACTTTTTCCGAATGTTAGTAATGATTAGACCCCCATCTATTTTATACTACTTCAATCATTCGATTTGGTAAACTTTCGTACAATTTTTGTTTCTATAAGTTTGGTCCAAGTTTGCCCAAATTGCTATAAATGAATGGTTTATACTGGAGTTTAGTCAATGATATATGCTACGTGCGAGCAATGCGCGTTCAAGATGTTCGCAATGACGATTTAGGACGCGTCTGTGACAGGTTATAAAATGAATTCGTCAGAGATCGCATTTTAATACTTTTTAGAATAATAAAGGGAGTTAAGTTGAAGCTAAAGTTTAAAGGAAATTGAAAACTAATTGATTTAACTTACCTGATGAAGTGTAAAATTGTTACTCGAAATATGAGATGCGATATTTAATTGTACGGGTATTGCATGCATTCAAAATGAAAGGTGTGAAGTTAGCGCCGATATTTATGAACATTGTACTTGATTATATGCGAACCACGAAACTTCTTTGCGGGTAATTTTAAATAAAAAAGTTACCACTCATGAAACTGAAAATGCAAATAATTTATGTCCATTTTTATGTCGATTTATGTTTGTATTTTTATTGTAATTTATTCGGTAATTTTATTGGCAACGAATTTGGATAATTTTTAATAATTCCTGTGTAGTAAAATTAGTTCAATTATTTTATTCTAGTAGCAATAATTATTATTATTATTAATATTAATATATGCAAAATAATTTTGCGGTTTTGTAACTTTATAATGTTTGATAAACTGCGTATTTTGTAAATCTTTGTAATTTTTTGATAAAACATTAGCTATTGTTTATTAAATTATCATCCCTAGACCAATGGAGTTAATTTCCATGTGAATTTATTTTTTGATGATTATGTTTTGCAAAGAATCGAGTAGGTAAAATTGCTTCAATAATTGGAGAACTTAAAATCGTCGAGCAACATAAGTTCTCCATTTAATTCTCTTTTATTTGAAGTAGATTTGTTTACATAAATTTCGCGTGCAAAACATAACCTATATAACCTAAAAATGGCCGAGGATCAGAGGGAAATTGGTCAGGAAAAGATAAAGCCAATATTTCGCGATTTAACCGCGGATGATCCGGAACCAGAAGCGACGGAGATCGAAAGTCTCTGTGTGAATTGCGGGAAAAATGTACGATCTAATACGTCTGCGATTAAACAAAATATTTGTAACATAACCTAGCCTAACCTAACCTATTTCTTATTTCGTAAATATCAGGGCATTACTAGATTACTTTTAACAAAGATTCCGTATTACAAAGATGTCGTGGTGATGTCCTTCGACTGCGAACATTGTGGATACCAGAATAACGAAATACAAGACAGCGGGAAAATTGCAGAAAAAGGGATCAGAATAACATTAGAAGTCAGCATATCCAAAGATCTGAATCGTCAAGTAGTTAAATCGGATTACACCAGTGTAAGTATCCCATCCCTGGATTTTGAAATTCCTTCTAGATCTCAGAAAGGAGAGATCACAACAATTGAGGGAATCATAGAGAGAACTATTAATGGATTGGAGCAAGATCAACCAGAAAGGAGAGAAAAGCATTCTACTGCTGCTGCTCAAATAGACGAATTTATTGAGAAACTAAAAAAGCTCAAATCTCTGGAGGAACCATTTACTATTATATTTGAGGATATATCAGGGCAATGTCATATAGAAAATCCTAATGCTCCATTAAAAGATGAAGGCTGTATTGTAGCACAATTTAAAAGAACATTAGAGCAAAATCATACTTTGGGTATTTATTCAGAAGATGCAGAGGATACATTATTGAAACCCATAAAGGAGGGGGAATATTCTTTGGAGCAAATTGAGGGTGAAGTCCTTTCCTTCAGGACAAATTGCCCGGAATGTAATTGTCCATGTGAAACTAATATGAAAATGACCAGTATCCTTTCTCAATACAAGATTATAAGACATTCTTTAACTTAGTTTTAGTCCTGCAAATTTGCTGACCCAATTATCCTTTTGCTTTCTTAATCCTTTGTACTCTATTATTTTTGTTCTGTTTTGTTTACTACAAATTTTCATGTGGTTTATTAAATATTCCCTCCTATGATTTTTCTAATTTTTTAAGAAATCTTTGGATTTTCTCTTCCACAATTTTGGGTATGATTTACTATTTAAAAAAGTCTAACTAACGAATTGTTTATAAGATGACTTAATACGTTAATTAAAAAATCTTAGTTCATGGAGTCCCAATTTATTATTTTCAACATAGATTATTATCACTAGACTGAGCACTTTTATGCAAATTCATATTAAGGATGTAAAATTAAGCATAAAGAAGGGGGACATAAATAGGTGGTTGTTTCTCCTTCCCAAATATTATAATTTCTACTATACTATGTATATTTTGTATATTTTTGTATATCATGTGCATTTTGCACTGTCTTGCACACTTAACATTCCCATAAATGGATAAAAATGGAGGATTGCTCATCACTAATCTAAATAATATAAAAATAGTAATAAGTTCTTAGCCAAATTCTTAGACATTCCACACTTCAAGGAAGTCGTAATTATGGCAACAGTATGCGAGTCTTGCGGGCACAGAACGAACGAAGTAAAAAGCGGTGGAGGAATCGAGCCGCTAGGGGTGAAGATAGAAGTAACGGTTGCGGGACAACAAGATTTCAGTCGCGACTTATTGAAATCTGAGACTTGCCATATGCAAGTACCCGAATTGGAATTAGAAATTGGTCCCGCGGCATTGGGTGGGCGATTTACCACCGTGGAAGGAATTTTAGTAGCAGTCAAAGATCAATTATCGTCATCCACAGCTTTCACTGGAGATAGTAGCGACGCGGAAACCGTGAATAGGATGGAAGTCTTCATATCTCATTTAGGCGAAGTTTTGGAAGGAAAACGAAAAGTTACTCTTGTGTTAGACGATCCAGCAGGCAACAGCTATATTCAGAGTCTTTCGGACGAAGGTTTGGACAGTGGTTTAAAAATCACCAAGTATGAAAGAAGTTTCGATCAGAACGAAGAACTCGGACTGAATGATATGAAAGTAGAAGACTACTAATCGTCCATCGATTAACGCGTTGAATGCCTTTAAAATTAACCCTTTCACTGTTAAATCCGTATGGAAAGGTATTAGATGAGTGCAAAAGTTATGATGGATTTGTTGCAGTATAATTAATATTTCGCACAATTTAATGGATACAAATTTTTGGAATATTTATACAAAGAGAATTATCGCAAGTCGCAATGGATTTTGATAATGTAGGAGATTTGTCTGAGTGACAGAAATCGAAAGGTGGATGAATGGAAAAGGGTTTTATTACATTTTAACAATAAGGTCGACACAAGATTGATTCTCTCCGCGCTCTCGATCTCTCGTGAACTGTCTCATTCTCCTCTTCATTTCTCACGAACTTCCTCACTCTCTGATCGCCGCTTTTCGAATCGTACAAAATGTGTGTCGATTCGTTTGTAATTTTTTTGTAAAATAACGAAGCTCATTGGTCTATAGCAAATCCATCAAAATTTGTACATTCACCAACTACAAATTGTTAAGTCCACGACGATATGATATGGGATTTATAAATCGTTTCTCTAAGTTTTATACTATTTAGGATATACAGTTGTGACGCATCGTCATTTTAATCAACACTGAAAGGGTTAATTATAACGCTATGGGGATGTTGCAATTAACTAAAACAGCAATGAGCCAAATACACGAAGTTCGATGGGTATTCAACGAGTTAATGTGACAAGTCCCTGTCAATAATGTCAATAGAATTGTATCATAGTTAAGCGAGGACTAATTGAAAAAGAAAATGTATTATAACTGTACACTACATTGTGTAAATACATATTTTGCAATACTATTGCAAATTTTTTATCGAGAAACTTGTACGATTTTTACGTGTTCGATGATAATTATACGACCGGTATAGCGTCGAGTTTTTTTAATTTCGGAAGTCTTCTGGTCGCTTGGCTGCGCCAGGATTCCACGTCCATATTTTCGCAAATAGGATTGCTTATAAACAATAAATCTTCCAAATGCGGTATTTCTTGTAGGCGATTAAACTCGGCCCAATCTTTCACCAAATTGTTCGACATGTAAAGTACCTTCAACGCTTTCAATACGTTCACGCCTTTGATCTTTTCGATCTGATTGTACGAAATCCACAATTCTTCTAAATGTTCTCCCACTGCCTCCAATCCGGAAAAGGTTTTTATACTGTTCCGCCCCAAAGATAAAATTTTTAGATTTTTTAAGGAATTGATTCCACTGATCTTTTCGATCATGTTTGTTGAGAGAGATAATTTTCTAAAAGGGGAAGAATAGGTGGGGTTTTTTAATATTTGCAATTATTGGATGTACTAATTAATTCAGAGCCCTTTATTTCTTTATACGAAATTGTTGCTTTACTATTTTTCAAGTGACGAATTTGATGGATAGACAAATTTTATTTCGATTCTTTATTAATAACTTTATTATATTACATGATTGAACAACCATTCATTATATTAAACAAAATATTTAATATTTTATACATTATTTATTTTTTTCTTATACCATTGATAAATAATTTATCAGGGTAAATTTATTAATTAAGTTAATAAACTTGAATACATATTAAAGAAATAAATGTTTCCATTAACTTGCTAATATTAATATTAAATACTTTCAAAAAATTGTACATCTCAATTAAAATAATATTCAGAGCAAATTTTATTATTAATATATTGTATTGAATTCGAAGTAATATTTCCCTAAATTCACAAAATTAATAATATTCGAAATTTTCGAATATTAAAACTGTATTCCGTTTTTTGCGAATAAATATTAAATCTTACTCTGACGGCTCAGAATTCATTTGTACACCTAATAAAATATTTGCAGTGAAAAATGTAACCGACTCCACAGCAGCAAGAGCTGCTAAATTATTATCCATTTTTTCAATCGGCGGCCATTGAAACGACAAAATGATTTCTTTCTCTTCACTGGCATTTAAGCCTGTTTTTTCCTCCCATCTCTGAATAGCATCTTTACAAGATGTTGCTTTAGCCTATGTAAAATAGACTACGATATAATAGTTATAAATTTAACTATAATATAACTGACACAGCTATAAATTTGTAGAAAAAATAAAAGCTACATCCTAGAAAAAAACATGTAGTACCATGATTTATTCAAATCTGCTCCACTTTTGTATTAAATTGTAGAAGAGACTTGGGAAGTAAATTTTGTGTTGTTAAAATTATGAACAATGCATAAACGCGATTACTACTGTTAGTTAACTTCACTCGTTATATAAATAAATTATTCAATTGCAAAATAGAAGTACTAATAGAGCAAAATGTGTGCGAAGCGTATATGGTTGATAAATAATCGGTAGATGTAAATTGATCCGTATTAATAATGCTGCATGATACATTTAAATTTCTGATTCTATGATGAGGGAAAAAATTGATATCGACGAGCCATTATGGGACCAATCTACGTTCACTGGGAGATGGTCATATTTTACTTTCATTGCCGATTGCCGCACCCTTTTTGTAAGCGAGAAAAAATTATGGGACGCGAAACAATTCTGTGAAGATTATAAGTAAGTTAGTATTACTGACAGCCGTTCAAACGCTACGTTATAAATATAGGAAGTATTATAAATAGAAGGCAGAAAGTATAACTTATAAATAGACCGCGGAACATTGCGCGAATTCCTCTGTCTTTAAATAGAAATAAGGAAGCGAAACCCAAATAGAAACTCTAAGTTATAATATCGCTAGGTGTACGAATTAAAACGGAGCCATTAAGATTTTATAAGATTTAATATTTATTGACGAAAAATCAAATACGCACTTTTAATATTCGAAGTGAGCAGCATTTTCACACTTATGAAGCAAATACATCGCTTGAAAAAATAATGAAGTAACAATTTTGAGTTGATTAGGTGCCAAGAGTTTAAAGATAAAAGCACCGAATTAATTTGTGCCCCTAATAGTGCCAGATTTCTAAATAATTTTGCATTTTTTATTTGGGATCTACAATGACATCAGTATACCACTTACTTTTCTGGAAAGCATTAAATCGATTGATAGTTAATATTAATTCTAATATTAATTCTTATCAGGAAAGGCAAAGTGCCACCCGGAACAGAAATGTCCGACGTTATTTATGCAAAGAAACTCAGAGACGGTGCATTTCATCCGGACACCGGTGAATTAATACCCATCCTCGCTAGATTGTCTTGTCAATGGCCCACTTCGATCTTACTCACAACTTCCATGTTAGCATTTCAGAAGTGAGCCTGAAATAAAAATTTCCCTCTTCTAAATGTGGAGAATATTTTCCAGAGAAAATCTGACAAATCTTTGCAGTAATTATCCTATTCTATATTAGAAGTACCACTGCCATGGTGGTAATTCAAGTACTGAATCAGTTGGACAATGCTTTGATCAATTACACGTACCGGGGTACATTGCATAACGGAGATAAAACCACGATAAGAAATGCATTCTTGTTTGCAGTGGTAACAAGCTCCATTGTAACTATTGCTTGCAAAAAGGCATTCCTTCGAAGAAGTCACACTGTTACAGTTAGTTGTACTGTTTTTTCATCGTACAATGTTCAAAACAATTAGTTAAAAGTTTTATTTCTTTAACCCTTTGGCTATGGCAGACTTTGATACACAACGCGCGTAACGTACAACGATCTACTATATGAATGACGAAATTTTTCGGCAATATGCATTTTTTATAAACTACACGGAGATCATCAACGCGTCTCGAATTAGAAATCGCTTACGTCTGATAGCAGTAAAGAGCTTTGCAATAATTCTGATAAGATTTGCTGAATGCCCTTTGCTGCTAATTATTAGTTTCCAAATATATGAAATAAGCGCCTATACGCGCCAATTGTTTTTTGTGAGTAATGTAAGACAAGCGCCTATAGACGTCAATAGTATTCAAAGGGTTAAATGTGTTTATAAAAGTTTGATTTTCCATAAAAATCCGCGCTCTATTCATCACAGTTCGTTTGATCCTTTAATTATTTTGAGCAGTGTACATTACATTCTACCTTATAAACTTTCGTACATCTTGTCATTAGAGATGCGTGCCATTTTGCGCGGTGGTCGCGGGACACGCTACAAATTTACCGATTATGCGATACAAGGACCTCAAAAGGGGAACCCCCTTATTTATCAGGGAAGAGAAAGAACCATTCATGAAATCCAGAGTTGCAGCCATGAAGGGAATCTCCGAATGTTTAATTTCGAGAATAGTCGCATGTTTGCCGTGTCTGCTTTGCGTTCCAATCTTAACTCACAAACTTTTGCCGCGTTGCTTTTCTCAACGCCGTCCGTGGCTTTTAATTCCCATTGAAAGTGGTTTGTGTGCCGTCTGGTAAGATTTCGCTTTGATCTCAATGTTTCGAAATTATTCGAATAATTTTATTACTAGATCAGATTTGTTTTTTGTAGCTGCATGTTTTCAATTCCGTTCGCTCTTGCTATTTTTCCTGAACGAAAGTAAGCATAAATTTCCTACTCAACGTAATGTTCTATGTTTAAATATCAGTTAGCGTGACATTTTTCCGTATTACGTGTTAAGTTCCATGAGTCCAAAATGGATGAAACTATACCCATCGGAATACGAAAATTTTAAGGGATCCGTGAAAGAAGATGTAGATATAGTGTATTATAATAAAGGATTGTAACGTTTCTTGTGTTCGCGCGTTCGTTTAACGGAGAAATATGTAACATTTATAATCCGGTGAGAAAATATATGTATTTAAGTAAAAAAATTCTATCCCTAAGCAACAACATAAAGACAATTATTAATGGACTATATCTATGTTCTTTTTCTTTTTCTTCATCTTTATAGGTATAGGTCCTGGCATTTTGAATACTGTACTGTAAAAAAAAAACGAAACGTATGAAAGACACGAATTAGCATGAAGCTATAGATAATACCATAAATCGAAACGTATTGTTAAAAAAACACTTACTGGCAGGTTGTGCAGATTGGACTAAATTTACAAAATACTGTAACAAATAAAAAATTGTTCCTTAATTCTTGTTTTGTTTGCTCTATTTATCTTTGATGTAGTAGACAAATTTGTTCTCCTTACTTGATAAGCATATGGAGCATACATAGCCAATGTCAATTAATTCTTGGTGGCAAAAGCACGCGGCTCTGTAATCTACTTTCACAGGTGGTGGGAGTACTAATTTTGATCTAATATCTGGATCCGGTAAAAATATCCACTGGAAAGAATTTACGTTCAAATCGAAGATTGACAATTTTTCCATCAGAATTTTTCGATCCTTTAACTTTGATCATAAGTGTATATAACAACCCAATATATATTTAATACACGTCTATGCGCCTTGTTATAAAAAATTACGGACTTTGTTGTGCAAGAATTAGTATAATTTGATAACTACATTATATTCAATGATTAACGTTGTTTGATTGATTAACGAATTACGTTAAATGAGTACCATGTTGCACAAGTATTACTTCTATACAATGAAAAGCAGTGAAATTATTGCTTAATTTTCTTACCAACAGATATTGCAGTAATCCACTTAATTGGGGAACTTTTAAATAATTCCCACCACTGATATCACAGCCTTGTTGGAGTAAAGTTAACTCCTGATCCAAACTACATACATCCAGTATTACTCCCTGAATTAAATTAAAGTCACCATTAATTTAGATTTGAAACTAAAGTTTCTATGTGAATAGGTCAATGGTTTCCAAACTTGTTGAAAAATGGTAATTTGCTATGACCTATTCATCTATACTATAGTACATGTTTTAATATGTACATAAATTGCATTGTAAAAGTATATGACAGAGTTAAGTAAAATAAGTTAAGTATAAGGTTCAGATTACATTATATAGATTATATTTAGTATATATGGATAAGAATATAGATAAGGACAAGCTTGAAGAAACTGCTTCTTGTAACACTTTTTTGGATATCAATAATATATCTATTTAAATTGTATAATTTGCAGCAGCTATAAAAAGTATTTGTATACCACTGTATCTTTGCATTTAAGTACCACTTAATACATTATATATTAATATATATATTAATATTATATTATATACTATATTAATATTTACCATTTAACAACTTATACAACATTTTTTATCATCAAATGTAAATGTAGTCACATAAGGTAACTGCTATTAAACAATAGAAAATTTACCACAATTAAATCTGATTAAGCAATACTTAAGTATAAAGACACGGTTGTTTACAATTACTTTTTGTAGCTACTGTATATAGAATAATTAAAAGGAAGGTGAATTGCACCTGACAATTTTAAATGAGTAAAAATCTTCTAGCAAATGTTCTATTAATGTCTATCTAATCTACTGATCTACTAATGTTTTAATATTAGGCATGACCCATAGTTTGGAAACCATTAGAATAAGCATAAAATAAAGAAAAATGGGAGACCATTTTTTGGGCAGTAAAGAATATGTTCATGTAATTCATATATTGCGTTGCTGAATCATTGCTAGCCGTGACCACAAGGATCCTTGGATGCAACTTTTCCCCAGCAACTTTGTCTCTTTCTAATCTAGCAACATAGCACAAAGCCATGGTCAATGCTCCAGAAATCAGACTTTCTCCATTCAATGGTTTATCCAGTGAAATTTCATTGATAACTTGTTGCAATTGTTGCCTGACAGTACGTTCAACCATGGTGAATTTTTCATACTGTCCATCTATTTGCCTGATTTCTAATGACTTTTCATAGGGATACAAAAATTTTGCTCCGTGACTATGGCACGCTATCATGGCAAGTTGATTGTTAGATTGTTGCATTAAGTGCGCGTTAGCGAATACGATTGTAGAATCTAAACATTGCGTTAATATCTTTGTTTCTTGCTTTATAATCCTTTGCACGGGATTTACGTCTAATACTATTATTAGTAGACTAGTTTCAATTTCTAAAATAAAAAGGGAAATTGTACATCGTATTAGCATAATTTACATTCACGAATGAATTGTTTTGTTAAGGTTAAGTAGCGTTAACATACCGTTTGACATTTTGAATTAACGTGAATTAATGCAATTATTTGATACCAATATAGATTTGCTTCCTTGGAAACATTTTTTAGATAATTTCTCAGAGTTTCTTTGCGATTTTTGGTTCAATTTTGATTGAAAACGCGTAAACCCCTTCTTTATGTCTCAACGGGTTCGTAAGAACCGTGCTACTGAGTACAAGATTCGATATTTAGCGAATGTTTCACTACGGGATTTTAAAATGCAAAGGATTCTTAATACGTAAATAAAAAATAATTATTTTAATTATTAAAAAAGTAGTAAGGGTATATTATTATAAATAATATTTTATGGTGGAATTATATGCACAAATTACAGTAGAGAAGGGGCTGCTTTTTACAGTTAGAGAATATTTTTATAGATTTCTGCGGAATTTAAATTATTCGCAAGACAAAGTAAAATGCACGTAATATGCAAAAATATTCAAAGTTAAAAATTATAATAAATTATAGAGTAATAAGTTCATTCGCGTTTCATTCTAGTGTTAAACATTGTTGCTAGGCTACGAATGTTTTTGCATGAATGGGAAATTGAAACATATGTTACGTCCATTCCATACTTTTTACCATATAGTCAAATTTCCCATAAATGCAAGAAAATTCCTAGTCTAGCAATAATACTTGACACTATTATTTATCGCTCAATTCAATATTTTTGAATAAAAAAACGACTACTATCCTTTGTTTTCTTCTTCAACTTTTAACTCGAATCTAATCCACTTTACTCGATTTTATACTTAACATTCGTTCATTGGTGTGCATTCATTTGCTCGTTGCAACTATGTTTAAAACCGACGAAAAGGTGAATGCAAATTAGTAGCACGAGATTGATAAATCATTCGAAAATTCGCGCGCGTTTATTGGCAACCGGTAGAAGACGTGCGCAAAGTAATACGACGGAACGCGCATGATTGCATACGTCTTGCTACACGGACAGACGATTGGAGGGAGCGAAACAGAACAAGTGTGAAATAAATCGAGGTCACCGGGGTGTCTTTGAAAGGTTATCGAACGTTGTCTCTTCAGATTTCAAATCAGCCGCATTCGTGCTCTGAAAGTCACCGCAAACATGTTGCCACGATTCCTGAAGCCCACGTTGACCGTCGCTCAGCAAGGAGCAAAACGGTTATCCACCAGCTCCACTGTAAGTTTTTCTCAAAAAAAATTCAAAATCTCTGTTAAATATTTCCGCCAATCGATATACCGTATATTTTATACCCGTAACGATCTTAATAATTTCCCATTCAACTTGCGATTACGTGGAGGCTGGTAGAACGCAACTAAGCACAAGTACATTCGCGATATCGACAGTAAAGTACAGTTATGCAATCGAGAGATTTTTCAAAGGTTACCGATCGCGGTTATCGCAAATTGCAGCCCGAAATTTAAGCAATGCTACTAAATACGTGGAATATTACTAGATACGGAACATTGTATACGCGATGGCTAAGATCTAGGATGCAAATTGATCTAGATTTTGGGTTACTGTTACACAGTGCAATGCCAAGGTCGCAGTTATGGGAGCCAGCGGCGGAATTGGCCAGCCGCTATCATTGCTCCTGAAACAATCGCCTCTTGTAACCGAATTATCATTGTACGATATTGTGAACACGCCAGGTGTCGCTGCTGACCTATCGCACATGGATACGGCGGCAAAAGTGAAAGGGTACACTGGTCCGAACGAGTTGAGGGACTCGGTTAAGGGAGCACAGGTTCTTATTTTCTTAATTACACTTAAACGAAATATTTGTAATAATTACTAGAACTTGGACTATCCGAATATCCGGATAATAACGTCACGGATTATTGGTAATTAGGACTTCGAATATTTGGTATTTCTCCCCAAAAATCCGGATATCTAAATTATCTTAATATCCGAATAACGATGTCATGGATTATTCGTACTCCGGACGCTCAATATTCGAATTTTTTCGTCCAAAAATCTTGAATATCCGGACCATATGGTCCAGTGCTAGTAATTAGTACGAGATAATAATAATTTGTATGCGATGTTTTGTTTGTTTTTAGGTAGTCATTATTCCCGCCGGCGTGCCACGTAAACCCGGAATGACCAGAGACGATCTTTTCAACACGAACGCTTCGATCGTGAGAGATCTTGTTCAAGCTGTCGCGGAAATGTCCCCGAAAGCTCTTATCGCTATTATCTCGAATCCGGTCAATAGCACTGTGCCAATTGCCAGCGAAGTGCTAAAAAAAGCCGGAGTATACGATCCTAAGAGAGTTTTCGGAGTTACGACTCTCGATATCGTCAGAGCAAATGCGTTTATCGCGGAAGCCAAAGTTAGTACGAAACATAATAAAGATTGGTAAAATTGCATATTAGGATAATTAATTGCAACTTTATCGATTTCGATGAAATTTAAATATGTTATAAAGAATGCTGCTTTTTCATGTAAAATGCCGCTTTTTAATATTTTACCGACCGGTCGATTTTGCTACGAACCTGAAATGATACGAAGATAACAGCTATTAAATACGATGCTGCATATTTCTTAGAATATCGCATTTTTGCACTTTTTAGCGAGAGTCAAAGCGCTTTCGATGATTACACATCGCAATATGCTTATTTCTAAAACGCTCTATATACTTACTTTAAATTCTTGTTGTATCACTTTGTATATTAAGAACGGAGTCATAGAAGCATCGAAAAAGGCGGAAGATCCTAGGAATTCTAGGAATCCTAGGAAACGAACGGTACTTTTGCAGTACTGTATATAGTATACATTTTTTTCTAGGGCCTTGACCCACAAAAGACTTCAGTGCCAGTAATTGGAGGCCACAGTGGTATCACAATTATCCCACTGGTCTCTCAATGCAAACCATCAGTTTCCTTCCCAGAGGATCAATTGAAGGCTCTCACTTTAAGAATCCAAGAGGCCGGCACAGAAGTCGTCAAAGCAAAGGCTGGCACTGGCTCCGCAACCCTTTCGATGGCGTACGCCGGTGCCCGCTTTGGTATTTCTTTGATCAGAGCGCTCAATGGAGAACAAGGAATCGTAGAGTGTTCCTACGTTAAATCGGACATCACCGATTCTTCCTATTTCTCTACACCCATCGTCTTGGGCGTAAGTATAATTGCGAAGTTGTATAATATAAGAACGATCGATATATGAACCGTATTTTTTTAACGGTGTAAGTCCAATTCTTTATCCGCAGTCTAATTATATTGCATAATATAAAAACTTATGGTTTTTTAGTTATATCATCCGTGCATTAAACGAGCAATGATAAGACGCGATACTTATAAGTATTATAAATTATTCTTCGAAATATTTTCCCTTACTCCGTGTTGCTTCTGTCACTTTTCTGCATCCATCGGAAAGGAATGGAATTTTGCATACTTTTAATATTGCAGAAATATGCTGTAATATATTTCGCATTCGATTACAGAAATCCGGATTGGAGAAGAATCTTGGTCTGGGTCAACTCAGCAGTTACGAGAAGACTCTGCTGGACGCTGCGATCCCAGAGCTCAAGAAGAACATCAAGAAGGGAGAAGACTTCGTGAACAAGAAGTGAACACTGTAACTTGAAACATTAGATAGGGCGTGAAACGATACCAAACGAAACTCGATGATCTTCAGTATTGTTTTGAAAAAAAGGAAAGAAAAAAAGGTTCGCGTTGTACGTGAAGAAGAAACGTGTAAAAAAAAAAAAAAAAAATAAATAAAAGAAAAGGTGGATCCTTTGCATACATGCCAATCAGTAGATGAACTAACGTTAATAGAGCAGAACACAGAAGATACAGGGACGTACAAGATAACGCAGCAGATTTTACAACTTCAAACAACTCATAATACTCGTAGGCCTCGTTTTAAAGCACATGGAATGTCCGACAAGTGAAATCTGTTATAGTATCGCGTAATTTGAAATAAACGCTCTTTGATCAAACTATATTACTCTTATTATTATTAGACTAGGCTGCGGACTTTTATGCAGATTTATATTTTTAAAATTAGAAACGAAGGAAGGAGTCATAAATAGGGGGTAGATTCATCCCTTAAATATTGTAATTTCTATTGTACTTTGTGCATTTTTCCGTATCACGTCCATCTTACACTTTTTTGCATATTTAAAATGCATAAAATGTTTGCAAATTTGAGTTTCCGTTAAATGCATAAAAATTCGCGATCCACTTATTATTTCCTTTATTTCTTCCCTTTAGTTTTTCCCGAAAATCATTCCATTTATAGTAGAATATCGCCTCAAATGGTAGATCGATTTTTTTATTGTTTTGCAAATGATATAATAAACTCTTCGAATAAATTTTATTCGAACAACATTTCGAATAAATTACTCGAATAATATTTTATTAAAATATTCTTAAAAAATGGGACATATTTGAAGCAAGAAAATCACCAACGCTTTGAAAAATGTAACAAAATTTTATGCGAAATGTTACTCGCATAAAATGTGTCCAACCAATTAAAATGAGTCTAATTCTCGTTATTTGTGTATTACAAATTATTGTTTACCTATGTTTCGAGAGTTTCGAATCATACAAAATTGCACAAAATTTCGAAGTTCTCGAAACTTGAATCATTTTAATTTTCGTTAGGTTTTCTAGATTTCGAATATCCTATCGTTGAGTAAAATAACGAAAGACTATAAAATAAACGAGCATTAAATGGTATTGATTTGTAAACTTATACTGTTGTAAAAATTCCCTAGAACAACGTGCCTTTGATTAAACCGAAAACAAACACTGATTAGCGACCTTTTGAATGTTACAATGTCATCTTTATATTGAACAATCAGTACACCTGAATAGACTAACGAAATCAGTTCGAAAGTGCGCGACGTTTATCGTGCAAATCAATTTACGGCCCCCGAAAAGTCTTGCGTGCAAGAAATTATCGATCTCAACATACTAATCCATCCTCGATCTTTGATCCATGGCCGCGTGCGAGCTCACATAAGTATCAAAACACCGAGTAAATTATCCGAAAGGAAATTACAATGGTGAAGCGGAAAGGATACAAACGATATCGTCGCAAACAGTTTCTGAACCAATCTCAGGAGAGTTTATTGCATAAATCGGATTCTTCTGGCGAAATCCAAAATCTGCGGAGTAGAAACACTCCTTTTAGGAGGAAATTAGGATCTTCCGAGAGACTTTTGCATCAGAGATCACCGGAATCGGTGCTGTTTGAGGCGCAACAAACCGATTTATCATTTTACGATGAATTGAGCCCGGAAATCGCACCCAGGCTTCGTCGAATTAAATTAGATCTAAATGGATCCGATAATACCGAGAAGCAGGAGAATATCGGAAGTCGAGAGAGACCGGAAATGGACGAAGCGAATCAGGTAAACTGTTTACTTAAACAAAATAGCGCGAAATGTTTTCCTCTCGATAAAACTTTATCCATAAACGATGAAATAAAGATAGAAATGAATAATTGCAAGTCCACGCAGGAAGTTAAATCTTTTGCAACGATGAGTCGCCATGATATTTACAATCTTCGATCCTCGAAGGCGACTTTCGATCTTCCTAGCGGCTATGTTTCGGAACCGATGCAGTTTGCCAATTTTAATTCGCAATTAGAGTCGCAGACCGAAGGATTCCATAATTTTCTCGACGAATTTCAGTCGACGATTTCTACCTGCGAGTCCACGGCTCGATTCGACGATCAGAATCAGGATAGGTTCGAAATAGTTAATGAGAAGAGCGCGCAAGACTCGGGCGGAAATCGCCTAGCTAATAATTGGAGCGAGTGTAGAAAGATCCTTTCCAATCTACGCCAATTAAATAGTATCAAAGCTTGGACCAATCAGGAGTTAATTGGAAATTTCCTACCGAAATGCAAGAAATTCGACGAACCGCGATCTTTCCTTTATCACTCGCCGCCTTCGTTGAACTCGGAGGAGAATTCGGACGAACGAACTAGTAACAAGCGTCCATTCGTGGAAACTGACAAAACGGATAAAGAAATGAATGACGGGACGAATTATAGAGAAATGAAAGATAACGTGACGAGGATTAGAGCTCGTTCGACGACTCCTTGCAGTGGCTCGCCGCCTCCTGCGAAACGATGTCGCACAGCGCTTAAATTCGACGATGAAGAGGAAATAGAAAAGCAACCAGAACCGGAGAATTCGGTTACAGTTGTTGATTTATTACCCGTCGAGAAGAAGAGCGAGCAGAGTTCATTTTATCCCAGCACGAAGGTTTGGAGCAGCGGATGTTCGACATCGAGAGCCATTTCGATCTTGGATCTTCCGGTTGTGTCGGATTCAGGTGGCTGCAGCAGATGCTTTCAAGAAGTAATTTTTCAGGATTTAATTGTATTTAGAATTAAACTCTTGAACGTTATGACTCATTACTGACAGAGTTGGGCATATTTCATTCGAAGCAATCTTATTTGACTAAAATATGTCCAGTCGATGAGAATGAGTCTGAAATCTTTTATTCGTCAAATAACAGTTCGAATGAATTATTCCAATAAATTCTTCGAATAACATTTCGAACAATACATCGAGCAAAATTTGATTCGAATAACAACTCGAATATTTTATTCGAATCACAGCTCGTATAAATTATGAAGAAATGTTATTTGAACAAGTAGTCAAGCCAAGACTAATAAATAAATATAATACATACAATAAAGGTTTTCCTTTCATCACAAAGGGTATAATACTATTGCAGACTGAAGTGGAAGTTGCATTCACTAAAAAATGCACCTGCGGCAGTTTTCAACGTAGTCAAAAATCTCCAACGCTCGAATACGTGAAGAAACCAATCTCTAAAATTGTTCTCTATTGCATCTGGCTGATAAAAAGAATAGCGACTGCGGTGAAAAAGGTAAGCAAGAGTTTTAAGATTCTCACAGACCGACGTGGAATATTCGCAGTGGTAACGAATTGGGAAAGCAGACATACAAATTAACGTTATTAATATTTCATATTTGATTTATTGTATCAATAAATTAATAAAGATATTGATGCTAAGATAATACCAAGAAAAATTCGCTTCCGCTGCGAATGTTTCGCATTGGTCTGTGAGAGCGTTAATTGCTTCTATACCAGGTGTACAAATTAATTTTAGTAAGCTTAATTACAACTTTGCGAAAAGACTCCTAATTAATTTATACACCTAATAGAAAGCTACCGCCATTCCTTACCCAATTAACAACTGTTTCCAGAGCTATGGAAGTTTCAAACAAGTGGTAACAACGTCTTCGTCAACGAGGAGACAAATGGAAGAACTCAATCAGGCGATAATAATGTTACGCTCAGAGAACGAACAGATGATCGCCGTGTTTTTCGAAAAAGTCTCCCGCCTGTCCGACGAACTTACTCAGGTAACTATTAAGAATGTTGGGTTGACTTCAAATAAATTTCGTTCTTTTCGTCCTTGATTGGATACCGAAATATTGTAAGAATTTTATTAACAATGGAAGAGAACATCAAATGCGTCCCACCTAAAATAGATCATCAACTTACTGTTTACACTTCTGTTGATATAAAAAACATATCGTACGCGTGATTCGAATAAAATCGATGATTGAACGTGCTGCAAGAGATACTTTTATTCCGAAGCAAATTCTTACAGATTCTTAAGTTTTCCTCCAAGTGCACAGTTAGATGGGAGTTAACCCTTTCACTGCTCTTGGCGCAAAAAATTTAGGGATAGTGTGCTGTTGATATTTTTTACCGACCAATTTCAATAATCAAAAGCAGTATTAGAGTCTTGCATCGCTTGGAATTCCTTGTCATTTAAAGAATATGAAAAAAATGTAAAGGATACAGATTCAACGCAAAACAATTCAATGCTATGACAACTTCATCATACTTTTTGAGTAAAATCCGCAGCAGTGAAAGAATTAACCAAAGAATTGAAAATCTCGAAGTATCCGTAAAAGCAATATACTCGTTCTACTCTCGGTTACACAAAATACCTCCACGTCGCGGCGAAAATATCGTAATCAATCATTTGCAATTCCGCGTAACTATTCCTCACCGCTCGGTATTAAAAACGTACACCCATTAGCATCATTTCTTATCGCAGCTGCACTCGAGCAACGCAACCGCCCTCGGAGCTTTAACCGCGGAGGTCGGTGGCATGCAGGAGGCCAGCAAGAAATTGGCCGGAAGTAACGAGACCTTGATGCAGGAGCTGAAGAGGTTGCACCAGGCATTGGAGGATATCCAAGTGAAATCTCCAAAGAAACCAGCCCCTCCTCCACCACCCCCATTGCCATCAATTTTGATATCAACCCCGTCGGCTCCTTCTTTGCTTCCTCCTCCTCCTCCTCCTCCACCTCCCCCTCCTCCTCCACCGCCACTTTTGTTTCAATCGCCGGCGCAACCGATTACACCAACCACACCGAGCAGCGGGAGAAGTGTCAGGACGCCCTCGAGAAAGTGCTCGACACCGCTGCTTAATAGGCCGGCTATAACCGTCGAGGATTTGCTGAAGGTGACCCTAAAAAAAGCACCGCAGAACGTTAAGGTAAAAATCCGAGGATTGTTACATGCGCCGCTCCGTTAATTGGAGTATATGGATAAGTGGCTTGGAGAACTTTGTCCTCTGTAAAGTTCGAGTCAGGGACCTGTTGGAGGGAATGTAAAATACCGGCAATCGGGTATCATTCAGTTGTTAACCCTTTCGCAACGGCGAATTTTGATCAAAGGATGTACAAAAGTCGCCAAAATGTTGAATTGCATTTGGTTAAATTCATGTTCTTTTCTCAATCCTCTTCCATTATTCGGATAATAATAAAAGATTTCAAGTGTCTCAACTGGCTCCAATAGTGCCCTTAATTATAAAAATCGATGGAAGTCGCCAATAATGCGCTACGTACGAATTTATAGGTGCCGATAGCTGATTCGTGTTTTCTTTTGATTCAGAAGTATCGACCTGCAATCGAAAAGCTGCTATCTTTTAACTATCGCACGTATCTTCAATAATTGCGTTAGATTAAATTGTTGTGCTAGATTATTTCTTGACGGAGGGAGGATTTTTAAATACACCGCGCGACACAATTTCCAGTCCGGATAATTGTTTCTCAGCCTTCGTTGTCATTCAACCGGACACTTGGGGGGGTTTATTTAAAAATCTCAAGGCGAGTGTCTGGAAAATAAATCGCAGACACCTGAAAACGTTGCTTACGATACTTGACATCAATTCCTAGGTTGCGGTACATAATATCAAATAATCCTATTTTCCTCGAAACAAATATAATGATCTAAAACTGAACTGCTATAGTCAGTTGGATACATCTGTGTTTGTAAAGCGAAACGATACGAGTCACAAGTTTTCACTTTCCACGTATTCAGATATAAGATTTAAATCGAATCGCAGTTTATTTTTGGGCACTTTTTCTAATAAACATATAAATTCTATATATCGGAATCCAACAAGTCCTTCTTTTTAATTACTGACTTCTGCCTAATTTATATCTAATGATTCTTAATCTTCAAAATGAAACTAAAGCTAAAGTAAAAATAACATTGTATCGCAAACAGAGTTTATCTTTAATACTTCGGGGACGGCGCGGTTTTTTGTTCTTCTCACGCAAACAGAAAAGATTTTTGTATTTCAACAAATTATACTACTATTTTAGTTCAATATTGATAAAATATGGAGACTAACTACGCGTCCCGTAATCGCCAATAAATAGTACTCTTTATTTTAAATATATATTAATCGGTTTATACTAATCGTGAAAAGAGACTAGGGCCCGTACATCGTACGGATGCCGTCCTTGAAGGGGTAATAAGTCTATCTATAATTTGAGCCACTATTGTGACTCGTCATTGTAAGCCAAGGGGTTAATCCTTACCACCCCTACGTCGAGTGTAGCTCGCCATCACACTTCTCACACCAACTCCAATGTCGAGCGAGACTCGATCGACATTATACAACGCAATTTATAAAATAATTTAAGACGTTTAAATCTCGCGTGTAATTTAAAATAATTCAACCCCTTGGCTTACAATGACGGGTCACACTCGTGGCATGGATTATAGATACATTCTTTAAAGATATGTTCTATTTGTAATACGGTGTCATTTTTATCCTGTCTTTAGTATCATTCCAGATGATTAAAGATCACTAAATACAACGTATGTAGAATATTTAGATGTTTCGAATAAATATAAGAATTATGGTCTATTAATCATAATTTACGTAAGTATAGTAGTTACAAATTTGTAAGTCAAGGGGTTAATTTTTAATTTCAAATAATTTGAAATCTTTAAGTCTGAGTTGTTGGTAGGTAAGAAAAGAAAAAATTAAGGAGTGCAAAGGGTTAAAGACGTGTTATCCAATTTAAATTGAATCTCATTACCAGGATAATAGGAGGAACACGATACCAGGACCAAGAGGACCAATGGTTTCCCTGGACATGCTTCGCAGCGTGAAATTGAAATCTGCCAGGCGCAGAACGACCGACGGAATCGCGAGATCTCCGCGCAGCGCTCGTATGCTTAAAACGCGAACAGCCCCGAGCCTCAGCTTATCACCGATAATGAAAGGCACGGATAATACTTTGGGACGAATCCTGAAGCAGGTGGATATTCATAAACGGCCGAGGCGATTATCGTCGGGGATGTCGAATTTTCGCGAGACCCTTATCGGTAAAGATAGCAATCAATCGCAGAGCGTGGAAGCGAAAGATAGCAGCAGCTCGCAATCCGCGATTGCGTAAGCGTATCGCGGTCGTTGGTAATCTTGGATTTAGGGGAATCTTACGGTAATCGATGTGGGGGACATGTGTACAGTTTTAACTAATTAGATTATTCCGCAATTGACTTATCGATACCGGCGTGATTCGCTTCTTTCGTACAGCGAACGCAATGATTTTTTTATGTACGGCGGCTACGAACAGTTTTTGTACATAATCGTACTTATCTCTACATAATGGTGGGCAAGTTGTTCATCGCATAAGGGCGGCATTTTCTATTAAATTTTATACAATAAGAATGCCTCCGAATTAATGAAATATTTTAAGTAACTATATCGCGTACGTATTCACATAACGTTTGGAAAGGAAGAGTTTTTTAATTATATTTGTACGCGTAAGCAGTGATTTTTATCCTGCTTTAAAGTTAAAAACTTTCAGTAACTCTTTTGAGGGGAACCCTTTTCCTTAAAGGGTTAAGTAGTAATTAATGTGGCCCACTTATGCTAATTTTTCTTATGTGATTGTAAAAATTTGACGCGATAGAATTGGAAAATGTAAGCGTGTACAAATACTTTTTGTAGCCACGGTAATTAAAGGGAAGCTCGAGGAATGTTTTTCACAGAATTGTAACTCGATGCATATAAGCAGTTATATGCTTGTATTTTAGAGAATTAAAATCAATTTTACACTCTATTATCAGCGTTAGGCAACTTTCATTCTAAATAACTAATAAAAAATGACGAATAAGTTTAATTTAGTTGTTATTCGTAAATGAAGCTAAATAAATTACTCGTTATTCACGAATAACAAATAAATCGAAGTTATTCGTCATACTTTTATTCGTTATTAAGAATGAAAGTTGACCAACAATTGACGTCTGTTTATGTTTCATATTCTGTAAAGATTTAGACATTTAAACAACAAACGCGAATAAAAAAATGACGAATAATAAGTAACGATTAAAAATTCTCCAAACGATAAATATATATTGGGTTAACAAATAATTCGAATAGCAAATAATCGACTAACAATTAATTATTTATTCGTTATTCTTAATCAAATAAAATTTTATTTGAACGATGCCCAACCAATGATTATTAAATTTGTCTTTTTATACATGTTAAATTGCAATTCTGTGCAATTCATTCACTATTATATTAGACTGCGAATTTTTATGCGAATTCGTGTATTATTATCGTAAGAGAAATGAAATCGTGTCGAAGGTGTATTTCTTAGCTAATCATCACGTTTATTTATTATAGAAGATACTTTTAATTACAAAACATAAAGATCCGCAGTTTATAGTTGCATTAACTTATTTATATCAACTCTGTATACTTATATATATATATGTGACATTGCAACTGGCGGAAGAAAAGTATTTCATATATATATATATATATTTATTATTATTATTATTATTATTATTCTAATTTATATAATGACTGACTATAATCTCTGTTGAATAATATTAAATATTATTAATAAAGATCCGAAGAACGAAAAGGATTAGAGAGTTGTAATTACTTTATTTATAGCTTTCACGTGTGTGTGTGGTTTTACAGAAAAAGGTCATATCCGGTGTAATCGCATTGATTGTAGTATTAGTTTAGTATTAATAGTACAGAGCGTGAGAACGCATACGAATCGGGGGAGGGGAAAAAAAAAAAGAAAAGACTCTCCTCCAAATGACGATAAATTTCGGCGATAACCAGGTCTAATTATTCACGCTTAATGGACATGGGTTAGTGACAAGATGTGGCGGGAACAAGCCAGAACGATACGAAGACAAAATTACAGAAACGTACGAGAAATATACACAACTAATGTGTTTATAATACAGAGACAAGAGCAATACATCTAGAAAGATGGAATTAATAGATGCGTATCATGTTACGTGATGGGTGTACGTGTCCTTATCTTCTCTTCCTGTTTCATTCATCTCTTTTTTTTTTCCCCTTTCACTTTTTCTATAAAAATCGACTAAGCACGCACAACGATACTGAGAATAAAGGATAGAAGCGATCGCCTATATTCTTCTGTAATAATCCTACATAGAGAAACAGAGGGTTGCGTATTAATATATACGATTTTAGGTGCGAAACAATCTACGCCAGTGGTGTCAAACAAGCGGTCCGCGAAACTTACAATGCGAACCTTCAAATTGATCGAGTGAAACTTCAAATTGATGTTATTGAAACGGTTAAATGGAATTCAAAGGATACATAAAATGCATTTTTAAAACGTCGCAAATTATTAGGTGTACCAACGAGTAATCTACTTTATTTGTTAAATAAAATCTTTACTTTAACTCTTTGAGTGTTGTGGACGCATATACATTTCCGATCAAAGGTTTCGAATCATTTACTAAAGATTATAGATACCCTTATATCACGCTCCATAATTTTTATTCATTCGCAAATAATGTTTTAAATGATAATAGTAACTTCGTTTATTTTTCGTAGATTTTTGACTAAAGAATTTTCTATAGTATATTTCGAAGTTCTCCCCCCTTTTTTTGTAACTGTTAAATTTCTTAGAATATTTAAGGATTCCAAATTGATGGTCGATAGTGTATGCGTCTAGCAAATGAATTTATTAGTATTTAAAATGAACACATATACTTAACATGTTCTTGTAATTATTATAGCTAAGACAATAATCAAGATTTGATTAATTTCCGTTTATAAAGAGCCCTCAGATCTGAAGAGCTTCACGCTCAAAGAGCTAAAAAAGATCAAACGTCAACCCTATCTTAAACATAATTGTTATTATTCTGTAAATGCTTCACGGGACGTTTTAGCTCAACTATGCATTCTTAGACGCAATAAAGCTTGAAAACTGTTTTTTAGGGTCTGTGTTTATATATGAGTTTGACACCACTGCTCTACGCCAATGGTTCCGAAACTTTGGTCTAATTTGGTCGCGTCAGATATTAACCCTTTGTGGATGGATGTCGCAAATAGTCGATTTTTAAAACAACAAACGCCGATTTTTAAAACAATAAATTTAAATTGATATCATTGATACTTTCACGTCGGATGAGGTATTTTTGTTTAAAACGATGCAATTTGGTGTCGAATCGAAAAATACCACCTATTACGGATGACGTATATTTACGTCAAATCGAAAATTACATTCGATCCCAACGCGATGGTGTTAATAAACACTCCTGTTAATAATTGGACAAGAATTCGTTAAGACACGTCTTTAAAGGGTCAATGGTTGAACGAAAATACGTTAAATATTATTTTGTTCCGTCCACAAAGGGTTAAAACATGAGACCAATTAACATATTCATTAGAAGACTTAGAGGGAGTTCCCCCATTACTAATAGTCATATATTTGAAATCCAAAACAGTTACAGATCGGTGATACCGCGAAAACCGAAGAAACATTAAAGAACAGGGGACAAAATTGAAAGAGAAGACTAAGAAGATAATTGGGCTAGGAAAAGTAAATAAAACTAGAGCATTGGTACCGAGAACCCAAATAGCAAGACGCGGTTTTCATGGTTTGCTTCGAGATTTATAACTTTATAAAGTTGAAAAATAACTTCTATGCTTCCTTATTAACCCCTTGCCGTATAATGAAGAGTTACACTCGTGGTGCAAAGCATGGTTTAATTACAATAAAAACACACTCCATTTTTTAATAAACTTTAAGTTTAATTCTAATTACAACTTCGATTTGTAAGATTGAAGACTATTAAATAAAAACTACGTATAATGTTTCAGTGGTTTGCACTCGACGTAGCATTAAAATAGAAAATAGCGAATGTCCCAAAGAATAGTCTTACAAGAAATTTGTACGGCAAGGGGGTTAAAGTAAGAAAAGAAGTATAGTCTATCTTTTACTTTTTTAGCGATTAATTTATTCTCTTTATCTGCCAGTATGTTGCAGGCCACTTTGTATCTAAATTTCCCATAAATGCGTAAAATTCGCGGTATAATTGTAGTATAAAGTCGATCACGAAAAGTGATCGTTTTCGAAAGTGGTTCGCGGGCCAAAAAAGTTTCGGAACCATTGCTCTACGCATTACTTTTCGATTTTACATCGTCGACGATAATAGTAAATGTTATCGCTCGTCGAGCTACTTCATCTTGTTTTTAATCCATCGTGTTAAGCAAGTAATTGGATGAGGTATCTCACAGTTTATCGTCGTTTGGACTTATTCATTTTACGCCACATTCGTTGCCACTGACAAGTAATGTAAGTATATATTTATTATTGTACCCTAAATTTTCTTTTCTCTTTTTATTTATTTCTCGTTAGACTTGTCGTACGCGTGTGGTATGCACATATTACGTATTTACCGTAAACTATGTATCAGAGTTGGGCAAAAATTGAATCAACGATTGAATTCATTAATCGCAATCGACGATTAATTTCCTACTTTAATCGTTGATCACGATTAACGAGTAAATTAAAACATCAGTCGCTAATCGCAATTAACAATTCAATTTCCGTTTTAGTCGTTAATTACGACTAACGATGAAAAATTTAATATCAATCGTAAGTCGAATAATTGATTAAAGGATGAATTAATAAAACGAAACTTTTTTTGTGGTGTAATTAAAATCTCATGCGAGCGTTATGCAAATGTAAAATATAAACTCATTTAAAAATCAGCAATCGCTGATTTATTTTTTCGATCAATCGATTAAATCAGTCGTCGATTTTTTGCCGATTAATCCACGACCGACAATTAATTTCATCGATGGATCAAATCAATCTACGATTTCTCGACGATTAATATTTTTAATCGCAAGCAATAACGAATCAATGAAAATTAAAAAATGTTATTCGATTAATGCCCAACTCTGCTATGTATATATTTATATATTACATGCAATTATCCGATGATTCCTAGTGTTCTTCATCCCTTCTTTCACGAGTTTCCATATTTTTTTTTACCTTCGGTGTCTTCGATATTATCAAAATTGCTTTTGCATTCGACGATACGCGCGATACGCTCTTAAAAACTGTTCGCTTTTCTCTTCAACGTTATCGCTTGAACGATTCGCGTCGATTAAATTTTCTCTTCTTTTTTTTTTTTTTTCTTTCTTTCTTATTCCTTCCTCGATAACCTAATTTTTTTTTTTCCTTAAGATTACTCGCATATACTTACTTACGGTGCCGTTGATATTTGAGTTATTTCTTTGTAACGTTATTTTATAACATGATTATCAATTTGTATCGTGTTATTAATACCTAAATACAGGGGCACGATGTACACCGAAAATTTCTAGGCAGAGCTGCTCTCCGTTTTTCTTTTTCAATCATTTGCGCCCTTCTTTTTTTCCTTTCTCTCAGGTATACACCTCGCTTTTTTGCTGCACGCTTACAAGAGAGACACACGGCTTATCATCCTCGATAACTGCGATGATGAATTCGGGAATCTTTCGTTATACACATGTGTAACAGAGTGGCGGTCGGAAACTTACGAGTAGACCGCGGATATTTATGCATTTATCGAAAATTAAATTCTTGAAAAAGTACATTCTGCGCGTAGCGTTGCGAAAATATGCGAAACGTCTAAAGTAAAAGCACGCATTATAATATTTAGAGGGTAAAACAAATTGCTATTGCAGTTCCAATCTTTTAATTGTTTCTAAAAATTTTAATTTGCATAAAAATCTGTAGTCCACATATGAGTATACTGTGGATGTTTATGCAATTATGGGAAATTTAAATTTGTAAAATAATATAAAACGCGTTTAATAATATACAAAATAATAGAAAACTTCCCAAGTAAGATGCAAATTATAATAGTGGGCGAGATTGACCCACGTTTAGATTCCATTTTCTTAAATGTGTTTATAAAAATATGAATTTGCATAAAGATCGACAGTTTACTTATGAGTTGCTCACAAAAGTATTCGAACGCTTTAAGTCCTAAATTGTTGGCTCTTTTATGGCGTGGGGATGCATGACGGCGAATGGAACCGGAAACTCGTCTTCATTGACGAAATGATAACCCATTTGATACTACCGATGCTGTGTACTAAATTTTCCATACTAAATCATATTTTTAAACAAATTCTTAAGTATTCTTAGTAAACCGCGGATTTTGATGCATTTGTGAGAGATCTAAATTTGTAAAAATATACAGGATACGCATAATATACGAAATATGCAAAGTATACTAGAAATTATAATATGTAGAAGATAAAACCACCATCTATTTAGCTTCCATTTCTTTAACTTTATTAACAAAAATATTAAATTTGCATAAAAATCCACAGTCTAATTATTACTATAAAACGCGTTAAAATATAATTTTTTGCCGCTAGTACTTTACATTACACGGCAGAATTTAACTCGTATGCTTTTTCTCCAATGAAGTGACGTATAGCGGCAAAAATTAAAGCCGCATCGAAAGAGTTAAACAAAGATAAACATTATTTCTTCGGAAAGTTCGTAGCAATATTCGAATGATCTATCACTTCTTTTTCATAAATATGCATATATTTCCTCAATCCACACAAAAGAAACAGGAAGTTGCTCCTTCACTGAAGAGTTAATATTCGGCCAATTCTTTATGTGCATTGTCCGATCTTTTCCAAACTTTATCCACGCGTTTATACCCTTCATTTTTTCAATATTCCGTTTTGTAAATCGGAGTCCATCCGTTATCAATTTGCCACGCAAGCGTTCGAACACATTCGCGAGCGCTTGTATTGCACACGCAGATAACATAAATTTTCGACCGACACTATTCACGACATCGACAAACGCATCGTTTTAATCGCTAACCGTTACCTCGGTTCAAAGACACGCGCGAACAAAAAACTTCACACGGCAAAGAGACCTATTAAAGAATCGTAGTATGTAGTTAGCGTATTTTGGAATGTTTCTCTTCTTTCGTAAGCGGAAATCGACGGAATGGTTCATCGATAAGAAAGGTGAATGGACGCACACGCGGCTAAGATCAACTAAGATACCAAAGTGTGTGTGGAATCGAGGACAGTGATAGCGAAAGTGAGCGCGGGGAAATGAATCGGGATACAATCGTTTATTCTGTAATTCGTTATACCACAGCGATCGTTAATAGTTTACACAGGGGGCGTATGAAAAAGTACAACCACAATTACAGACTAGCTAGATAGCTACTTGTTGTTTCCTGCTTTGTCTGAACGTGTAATTTTTTCTCTTCTTTTTCGTGTTATCTTTTCTTTCTCTCTCTCTCTCTCTCGCTCTCTCACTCTCTCTCAATTTAAAAAAGCTCATCTACCGTGATTCGACCACCCTTCTTTCCCTCGACGATCCCCAACGATGTTCCTTCGAAACGATCGAATACGAAGGAGCATCGTTGCGCGTCGCGAGAAACACATGTGGTGCGTATTATTTTTTTTTCTTTTTTATTCCATTTCATCACTCGTGGTGTGTTCAAATTTGTCAACATAAAATTGAATACTTTGCGAAAGCCAGACTTAAAGACGAACGGATCTTATCGCGTTTCTTTTTTTTTTCCATTGTTGTTTTTGTTTAAGTACGACGCTTTCGCACGCGGAATTAAGCGCATGTGTTCCTTATTACAAATGACTAAACACGAGAGAATAATCCGTATATGCTTGGAGACCTATTTACGGTGTATGAAATTACTTGCTTCTTCTTTTTTGCCGGGACACACTTCGTCGGAAGTACATTCATAATAATATCTTATACAGAAAGCAGAGATGAAGCTGCGCGGTTCTTTGATTCCGGCTCGTGGAAGCCGACGACGGAACCGCGTAACTCCAACTCCAAAGGGAGACTCGCGTTTATCCCTTTAGATAAACGGATGTGATTTACAATATTCGATTTACACACGCATACAATTAATAATATCGTTATTCGTAGTATGCGAGAGCAATGATGCGCGCAGTAAAAAAGCGGGGAAGAGGACAAGGAGGAGAAGATTGGCGGGTGAAAACAAACGAACACAATTTTATATGCACTTCGCGATCGACGTCGAGTCGCTAGCGTGTAGTTTCGTTATTAATGAAACCTCTCTTTTTATGGGGACAATGTAAATGTAATATTTTCTCGTTCTCACTCACTGAAACCGCGCGACAGAAGAAGAGTTTTATCCCCCGACTAGACACAGACGCATGTTCCTGTTTTTTTTGTTTTCTTTTATTAATATTGGATGAATATAATAATAATAATAATAATAATAATAGATGCGCCCGGTGTCAGTCGGCGTCCACTCACTCGACATCGTCCACTGAATTTTGACCATGCACAGTGTTTAAAGACAGCGTTTTATATTTCCTTTTTTTTCTTCTCGGTACGCAAAAGAAGGCAAAGAATAGTGCCTCTCTAAATGCTCTTGCAGTCTCTATTTACCGCAGGGTGCGTGTCTTTCTTTCTTTTTTTTGTTTAATTACTTTTCTGCGCGCTCCCGTAACTCAATATGACGTGTATACGTGTACGTGTACGTGTACGTGTGTGTCGTGTCGTGTTAATTCGAATGATTTTACCGTTTTTTGTTTGCTTGTTTGTTTTATTCTTTTTTTTTTTGTTTTGTTTTGGAGTAACCGTACGTGCGTGCTTAGGGTCACGCAATCGCTAAAGATCTCCCCTTCCCACCCCGAACTGCCACCTGCTGAATTGTTTTTTTCTTTTGCTTACAAGTTATTAAGAGTTTTTTGCTTTCTTGTGTTTTTTTCAGTTTTATATGCGCAAGATAACACTCACTACAGTTAGAGTTACGATACGTCCTGATCTTCCACGTCTTGCAACTGCTCCTTCTGTTCGCCCTCCCCTGTACAACACATAAAACACGAGATTCGTTAAAACGGGCTCGGTTTGGATTTAGGTACTGCTGGGCGGTTACGTAATCACCGGTATAGGGCGGGGTCGATTTCTAATCAAAAAGTAGGTGCGAATTGCTGGTGTGTTTCGACCCTACCCCACTAATTGAAGGATCTAAATGGTAGTTTAGGGAAAGAAGAGGAGGAGAGAAGGATCGATTGAGAGTTGCTCACCAGGTGACTTTATGGGTGCAAGGGCGTATCGGAGAGGGTGTGCCTGGAGTTCAAGCATTGGTGGAAACGGCCGCAGCCTCGTGCTCGCGATCTGCCTCGAACTCTAAATCACAAACCTCTCACCGTCACATTCCACCGATACTTAACGCTAGATTTACGGACACTGATTATAATTTGCATAATTTGACGGATTTCCCGAAAAATAGGTATTACGTCGAATTAGGATAATTATTGATATCATTACATCAATCAAGATTAACATAAAGTACTTAAAAATGGTATTTATGATTGCTGTTAGTTTCAGAATGAAATCTGAGATCCGTCATATTGACGGGTTCCATAAATCTAGTGTTAATAACGTGTGAATCTTAATAAGGTGTTAATAATACGATTAGAAATTTAAAAATTTCAGATATTGGGACAATGAGGAGGGAGGGCTATATATTGATCGAAAGCGTGTGTCTTACGGTTGCAATGGCGGTGGTCCGAAATGTCGAAAATTCATAGTTTCCGAGATATTAAATACAAATTTTGGTAGAGTCAAGCCAGTTATAACATGGTACAAAAATTTCAAGAATCCCCCTTTAATACGATATTCTTGTAAAACAGTTTCCATATAGCACGATTTAATAAACTTGAACAATTCTTACATAGCACGAATGTTTCAACTATATATTCACACGCTGTCTAATTTAAAAATACTTGAAAGTCTTCGCAGTTCCCGTGCACATGCATTCCGAGAATGTGGTTTTAATATAACACAAAACTCATACTCCCCTGACTTGCATTCATTTTGAGTTTCGCTTAAAGCTACGGTTACAGTGAATGCATATTTGTGCGTGCTCGTGCGAGCTGGCATTTTGAAAAATATATTTGACCAGTTTTATCAGATAAGAGCGACAAACGTGAACATATCCGTCAGACCGTACTTCGTACAAACACGCATCCACTGTAATCGTACTCTAACACAGCTTCGATGCAGCACAACAATCCGAAAACATGGTTTCGATATAATACGGAACGAATTAATCGTGTTATAGGAGGATTAACTGGTACATCTACGTTGCATTCTACCTATGCATACATATATGTGATTACAGGGAAACGAATGGTTTGGATCAGTATATATTTTTACTAATATCTTGGAAACTATGAGTTCGCGGCGATTCGAACTACTACGATTGTAATACTTAAGGAACATACTTTCGATCAAGATAAGGGAAAACAATCATGGACTGGGTCGTAATATATTATTTTTAAATATCTCGGATACTATTGGTTTTCAATATTTCGGACCACGACCACTGTAATCCTTCAGGAATAAGCTTTTCAATAAAGACAAATCCCGCCTCCATCCCCATTTTTAATAACTATAGCGGAAGCCCTCGTTTTCCCGTCAGATTTAAAAATGAATCTACATCATTTTTAACCCTTTGCACTCCGTCGATGAAATTTTAAACTCCCATTTCTTTTGTGTTTATTTGCATCAATTCAATTTCCATTTCGATCGAAGCAAAACTAATTAACCCAGTGTTGATTGAAACGATTATATACTGTAATTGCAGACAATTCTAAGTGGTATAAAACTTGGGAAAAGGAATTTATCGATTCTATGCATATTCAGTATAAATAAGAAAACATGAACATTCTTGGAACCCGTATTTTAAGATGTAAAAACATCCTGTTGATAGCGTATCGTCGTTAGATTAATAATTGATACTACTTCTTAAAATAATACGAAGTCACTTAACAAATGTCGGATAACGTAGTAGTACATCTTTCTTAATCAAAAACTAGAATAGTAAAAAGCCGACAAAAGCACTTTCTCTATATATAAAGTTCAACAAATGAAAGTTAAGTAGTTTCCAACTGCTCTTAGAACATCTAAAGTTGTATACTTGTTAATTTTTATCAAACTTGTGAAACCTTAAGCAAAATCCTCCCGCCAGCAATGTGTTAAATTATTCAATGAAAGATCATTCAATTTAACCCTTCTTCGAGCTTCCAAATTACTTGTTTCTTCAATTTCATCACATCGTTAACAAGTGCAAATTAAACAGTGTAGCGGTATACAAAATTTAGTGAGACAATACAGAATCAAATAAATTTTCAAATAACTATATATTAGCGCCCATTAAAAGGTGTTGAATTTAAATTTACGCGGAGCCTCTAAGGGCCCCGTAATCCCAAAAAGGGTTGGAAAAACTCAGGAGTGCAAAGGATTAAACCACACATCATTTTATAAAATTTACCCGATCCCAATTCGTATCCGTAGTGCTGCCTTTTTATAATTATTTTCCTCGCCTGATAAAAATAAATTATTTAGAAAAACACCCCATACGCTTCCCACACACGCAGTTCACTCCCTGTTGTCTGTGTGTGAAAAAATCTGATACAACGGGAAGAAGAGATTTTATCGCGCTGCTGCAATACATATTATTGATCGCGCGACGCCGCTAAGCCTAGCAGAGGTGGCAAACGTTTTAAAGCCCAAGAGCAGCTCTTTTCCACGAAAAATGTATACTAACCGTCTCCTTGCATATCCGACGTCCAGAGAGTAAGATTGTCCCTGAGAAGCTGCATGATGAGGGTAGAATCTTTGTAACTCTCTTCGGACAGGGTGTCTAGTTCCGCGATCGCGTCGTCAAAGGCCGCCTTCGCGAGACGGCACGCTCTGTCGGGGCTATTGAGGATCTCATAATAGAACACGGAGAAGTTAAGCGCCAATCCTAAACGGATGGGATGAGTCGGTGGTAGGTCCGTCATGGCGGTGTCGCTCGCTGCTTTGTAAGCGACCAGAGAGTTCTCCGCGGCTTCCTTCCTGTCGTTACCGACGGCGAACTCGGCCAGGTAGCGGTGGTAATCGCCCTTCCTATAGTAATACATTCCAATTTTTGTTTGGCGAGCATGGTAGGAAATTAACCCCTCGACGCTCGAATTATTTTCCAATTTACGGGGTGAAAGGCGGCGCGAGGAACAGATTTCATTACACAAATTCATGACTTAACTCTTAACTACTACACGTTTAAAGGTAGTGCTTTTAATCCCTTGCCCTACGAACTTTTTAAGGGTAACACTTTGTATAGCGTTAGCTATTTTCTATTGTAATACTCTATTGCATGCAAAACACTGAATATATGTAACTTATACTTGATAATCATTAACCTTATGGACTAGAATTATTATTGCACTTAAAATTGAAGTTTATCGCGAATACGGTGCATTATTGTTGCGTTTAGAGCACAATATATACCACGAGTGTGTCTCGTGGTTATAAGGCAAGGGGTTAATGCTATAAAACTGAAACTGCTAATATTTATGGCGTTATCATTGATATAAAACTGGCGAATAGAAAACCAAAATCAATTATTCTTGCTTTGGACATGAACAACGAAGGAGTTTAAGTTTGATTTCAGTAAACTAACACTATACTATAATCAAAAAGTAGTGACAAGCTCGTAACTCTGTGTGGTCGAAATATGGGATATTCCCGGCAATGCATTTTTATCATTATTGCCGTAGACAATTTTGTAAGAATACAATAACCCATCTAAGTGGATTGAATTCATTTAAGTATAATTTATAAGTTTTTTTTTAGGAATAATATATTGGACCTAATTTCCGGTATGTAGCCAAAGATAATTTTGATGAATGTGAAACGTATGCCAAAAATATTACGACCGCAAAGAATTAATGTATGCAGAAAGGAAAATAGAGATGGATAAGTAATTATTAGCAGTCTCGTAAACTGACAATAGTAGTTAAGAGTTAACGAAATTGTAATGCCTTTTCTATACCATAAATTATTAATAATACTTGTACAAAGAAACATAAAACTAGCAAACTCGTGTGATACACGGGTCTGTTCGTTAAATGGTTAATTAACGTTAGAAGAAGGAAGTTTCCAAGTCCTCTTAAATGTAACTTTCTTTTACAGTTTTGTCTCATTTGTAACGATATTCCAAACAGTTTTGTATAGCATACAACACACGATCATTAGATGTACAAATTAACACTTTATTTACCACTCGCGAATGAAACGTACCAGCACCACCGATCGCTTTGTTCAGACACGAAAAACTAATACTTATAAGCAAGATTTCCTAAGTGTGAATCTATGATCTTAATGAAACTTAATGAGAACGTGATTTTTTCGAAAAAATATTCGATACATATCTAAGAGGTGAAAACAGTCCTCGAAGTTAGGGATGAAAATTATATTTTCTAGAATATATCGAAAATTATTCGATCTATAAAAAATTGCTTCAATAAAAACTGAACCTTTTCTAATAGCATTATCTATTTGTTTAAAAAATATATTGAAAATTAGTATTTTTTCATTAATTTTTCTGGTTAAATGTTAATTCGTCTATTCTGTAACTTTGTCCACATTTTTTAGATCGATCTTTAATTTAGATAGACAAATAAGATGGTCATAATGGCCACGACTTACTTGTACCTTCTTCTAAAAATTCTATAAACATAAAACACTATTCTTAAAGATTCTTTGCGATTTTCTGTAAACGGTATGAATAAGAATTTATTTTCCTTGCATTAAGTATTTCTGCAAACGTCCCATCATACTAATCACCTTCATGCAAATAAGCGTATCTTAATCACCGGTAGTTCTAGCGTTAAAGTCTCTTAAGATTTGATTGAATTAAAATCATCATCTTTTTTGCTAAAATAGAATTTATGATATAAATTGTATCTGATTCTCCGTAAATACATATTAAATCTTGTGGAAAGGCATCGAATTAATTTGTACACCTGCTAATATATATTTATAGAACTTCTCTCGAACACTTTCATGAGTATTAAGTTAATTCCACGAATTTCTTTTGAAACTTGTCTCCCGTAAAGATGTCGCGACCTCAATGGAAGAAGAAGAATTTTCCTTGGAATCTTCCTCCGTTTCTGACATACCATGTGTACAATAAACCGGTATTAATATTCATTATAACATTAAACCTAATGAGCTGCTAACAAGTATAAAACGCGGAGGGTTATTTGTAATTCGCTTGTGTGAAACCCGCGATACGTGGGAATGGCGAAATCCGCGAGCAAATTTTACTAGGTTGATTAAATGAGATTCGAAGTCGAACGTTTGTAAGATAATTGTGCAATAATAGTGTTTCTCGTCGTTAGAACAGTAAAAAGGTCTGTGCTTCTATATATCTATCCGCTATTCCCGTGGAATTATCGAGGCAGACGGCTGAAAGTTTTAGAAAACAATATGCCTCAAAAATCAGTGACCGAAACGGAACGTTCTTCCGTGTTGCTGGTTACACCTTTTAATCTAAAGCAGCATTTCTCAACTTATGGCCAGCAGCCCAAATATTGGGCCGCGTTAACTTTTTAACCCTTCTTTGGATTTCTAACTTCAGTTCATAGATTGTTTCTTTCTTTAATTTTAGTACCATATCAAGTACAAACTGAATGCGTAGCAGCAATCGACATTTGGCGAGACAATACGGAATCAAATAATTATATCAACACCCATTAACCCTTTCAGTGCCGAGCAACGATATATCGTGTGTCATTATACGCTTACGCTTGAAAATGATAAGTCCTAATTTGTTGAATGTATTTTTTTAGTTCAGAACTCGTTTATATTTCTGCCACTGTCATTATATTACGTTAACTCAATTACGATGTAAAATATATGCCATTATGAATGATACGGAATTAATTCGATTGATTAGATAACTTAGAGACGATGAAAGCAGTGATAGAGATAAATAAATGTAAATTCATACCTTTATAAACTATAAATTTGTTTTTTCAAATTTTACCAAACAACATAAGTTTAACTCGGTACTAAAAGGGTTCAAATTTGCTGAATTTGAATCTGTATAGATTCTAGAATAACAGTTGCTCGAATCTCTGTTAAACGAAATTGGAGCATGAAAACATTGCTGCAAATTGAAATTCGCCTGAGTTACTCTCAATAGAAATGTACTCTATGCTATTTTTCACACGTAGAAATTACTATTAAATCTATACAATCTTTCACATTTATATGATATGACTCCAGTCAATTATGTTCTTAAAATCTTCACATTATGACCAATTATTATTGAATCGCGCGACAAAATGGTTGAGAAACGCTGATCTAAATCACGGTGCCATGCAGTTAGTGACTTTTGTATGTTATTTCAAAAATGTTTGGGAACTATTTCCTTCGATTTATGATACGATTCGCGCAGATTTGCAATTACCGCGAAATCGATTACGTTAGATAAGATATGGAAAAGAGTGGAATTCCATAGATTGACGATCGATCATAGCAGGATCTTACATTTTGTAGTAGAAGACTTTGGATTCGCCGGTGGACGCGAACGGGATCAAATGTTTGTCTAAAACTCCGAGGATATCGGCGCAGATGTCTTTCAGTTCTTTTTCCACCTGGGATCGGTACTGACGGATCATCTCCAGCTTCCTCTCGGCGCCTTTATTTTCCTCCTTTTGTTCGATGTTCGAGATTATTCTCCAGGAGGCCCTCCTCGCGCCGATCACGTTTTTGTAGGCGACAGAAAGAAGATTCCTCTCCTCGACGGTCAGCTCCACGTCTAGCGAGGCGACCTTCTTCATCGCTTCGACCATTTCTGCAAGATCACGCCGGCGTCGGCATCGCCGTCGACGGATGTTCCATTATATTGAATAGCATTTCAAATTGTAATACAAAATATAGCAATTAAAGTAAAGCTTAAACCAGTGATTCGTAACCAAGATTCCACGGTACATTTGTGATCCGCGAGCTTGTTGCAAGGGTTTCGTAAAATAGAAAATAGTCACAAGTTACATGGAAAGAATGTATTAGGTCGTTGCATACATAGTGGCCGATTTTTTATGTAGCCCAAAATACTCTACTCATTAATTAATTAAAAAGTGCGTTTCTAATTTCTGTACAATCGTTCGAGAACATTGACGAGTATCTGATTCAAGGGAAATTTTTAGTGTATCATTGTCAATCGACTCTTTTAGTCGATTATAAAATGCATTTTCAAGGTTTGTATTTTGAGTATAAAACTTTTTAAACTAACGTTGAGTTGTTCCATTCGCAAATTGTATCTGTCGTGGAGATAATATTAACCCTTCGCACACTGTTGACACTGTTGTGGACACATTCTTCAAAAGTGAAGATTTAAGATTGTTATTTTTCTTTGGCGAATTTAATTCTCATTTCTTGCAAGATAAAGCAAATTAAAAACAGCTTTGCCTTTTTCGAAATACGTAATACTTTAGAGCTTTACAAAAGCGATAAAATCGTGTTAGAACTACCGCTATATCATATTAAAACAGTTTTGGACCGCAAAGGGTTAACACGTTTGTCCTGGCTGTGCTTCTTAATCCTCTATAACCTGAATCTTATTTTCTTGTACAACGAAAGAAATCATAATTTCGTTGCAATTTTCAGTTCGGTTCGAAAGCTAGCAAATTAACCCTTAATTACTCGCACCCCATGTTTTTGAACACGTGCTCGCATGGGATCTTGTACAACCCGAAGATGATATGAAGTTTCCTATCAAATGACAGCTGTTTTATTTCAAATTACATATTTACTAACATAACTGAGGTTTCTGTTAGTATTTTTAAACAAAAAATGTAAATAAAATTTCGTGAATAATAAGAACTAGCTTTTATAAAAATAATCAAGAAGCGAGGGATAAAAGAAGCTATGAAATTGCAATGATCTCACGCGAGTAATTAAAGAATAATAATTATTGTACGATGGCTCGGTCGCGATACAATGGCAAGAAGTAAAATATAATAGTAAAATAATAGGCAAATAAAATAAAGTTGAACAAATTTAAGTACGCGGAAACGTAACTTCCAAGTTACATTGGGCTATAGAGGATTAATTATTATTATTAGTTATTTTATTAATTGTTTCAGTTATTGTTTAAATTATGTAATTTCTCCAAAGTGTAATTATTTCAAAGATTTGTACCAGAAGGTAAATAAAAATATTATTTCTTTAAATTGTACAGGGTTTTCTTTGAGTAATAAATTTGACGAAAATTTCGTAACAACTATTATAGATTGCGGAGGATCTTTATGCATTCATAGCAAATTTAGGTGCGCAAAAAAATACAAAATAAACGCGGGGAGCAAAACCATGCAAAATATCTAGAGTGAAATACAGATTACATTGTTTAACTGGTAAAAGCATTTCTTTATTTCTTGTGATAAAAAAATGAATTCGCATCAAGATCCGCAGTCTAGTAATAACATAATTCACTATGTAGTTATCGTAATCTAGGGTTAAGTGAAATTTAAAAAAAGAATACGATAGAGATTAAAAAATATGGGGTTAGCACTAAAACTATCAACAATTATGCTTTTTACAGGCTAAAGTAATTAATAACTCTATTTAAAGAATTTTTTTCAATCCTAGTTCCAAAGTTTAATTTTCAAGTAACGCTTACTTTTGTTTATTTAAGATAAATTTCCTTAACAATTGGGCTCGATGCCAAAAAATAAGTGAAATTTTTGTGATCATGGAGTAATAAACAATGTATACAAAATATAGTAACGCGTATTCCAATGAAATATGATCATTTTATACATTTTATATTGCGTTAGATAAAAGCTTCGCTTGTAATAATATATTCTACTATGTTTGAGTTTAAATTTTGAAAGAAATTTTAAAAATGAATGGATACTATCACATCAATTTTTCTACCTTATGTTTGGTGGAGTTAATCAACTTGTCAACTAATTAAAATGCATCGATTTATATTAAAGACCGTCACGCGTGAAATAAAATCATTTATCGGTAACCAATACCTTCGTACATTAAATAAATATTACAACAAATATCCAACTTAAATTAAAATAATATACTTTCACTTGGACAAAATTATAAGACACAATCTTTGGCAACTAAAAGAATATACATAACTGATTAAAAGTATCGCTTTTTTCCGAATGTTACTAATGAATAGACTCCCCTTTATTTTCTGCTACTTCAATCATTCAATTTGCTAAACTTCTGTACAATATTTTATGTAAGTTTGGTTCAAGTCTGACCAAGCACGCAATTTATGATGTTTCCTACAAAAGAGTGGTCTATTCTGTAGTTAGTCAATGGTTGTACTAATAGAATAATCCATATTTTTACAATAATGTGAAAGCGTATAGGATAGACTATTCATTCGTATATAGAATCATCCTGGCCCCCTTACAATTTTAATGTCACACGCGACATTACTAGTTTAGACTAGAATAAACCAACAGCATTTTTAAAACGTTGGTAATATCGCATGACATTATAGAGGGTCAATTTTATCAAGTTTGATGGTCGGATTGAATATAATTCTTAAAATATCCATTCTAAATCGTAAGGGGTGTAAAAACCTCTGTGCTTTTTTACACGATCAGAATTTCAGCTTCACAATTTCATGTTTTCTATAAATGAGTGATCTATTCTATACCTAGTCAATAGTTGTACTGATAGTATAACTTACGTATACCAATGAATAATCTACCTTTTTTATCCAATTCAAGATTAACCTTTAACAGGTTCGAAAAGAAAATTTGATAAAATAAATTCGTCGATGCATTTAAAAATAGTGCATTATTTATTCGTACACCTAATACAATCCACAATTTTACAATAATGCGCAAGTGTCCGAATACTTATGCACGGTATGTAGTAGCGTAGCTTTCGATAGAGGTATCGAACTCACCGAGGTTTTATTACATGCAATCATAGCAAAGTAATGAATCGGAAATGATCTATTGATTATTAATACGTGGCTACCCCCATATGCATGTATATGTGTTTGTGTGTGTGTGTGAATATATTATTAGTTTCATCTGGGATGTTAGAGAGAGGCTCTGCGCGAGAGGCCGCCGCGCGGGCATATATTAACCTGCTGCCCCTTGAACTTTGCAAGGAAGTTGGTTACTATTATGTATTTATTATCTGTAGCTGCACGTCATTCGAGAATAATGATATCGATCTAGCTACACGTGTTTTCGACTGTGCCTCATTACTGTGACTCATAAAATATCCGACCAACCAATTATTCCACGTAATTGCCGTTATTAAAAATAATAACGCATCCGAAGCTAATACTTTAATACACTGTTAAGGATTTGTATGAAAATCCTCTGTATGATCCCTCCCTCGCCCCTGGAGACTATCGCGGATCGATAGGAGGCCGTGCAAAAAGTTATCGCAGAGGCAACAGACGAGAAATCAATTAAAGGTGATGACGGGTGGTATGAGTTTCTACTTCCGGAATGCAATTTTCCGCCCGGAATTCCACCACGTTGAAATAATCGTGTTGCAATTATTACGAAAGCGGTGTAATTTTTAATTTTGTAGGATTACTTTTTTTGTTGCTGCATCGATTTACAGTCAGTCACGAAAGTCTACATAGACGTAGATAATTTCAAATATTTACATACTTTAAAGGAATGAAAACGATGCGATGCGAAAATTCATAAAATATGAAATTCCAAGTAAGGAAGATTTTTCTGGATGACATTTCTGCTTTCTGCGAGAATTTAAAGTGTTGCGTTTTTTTTCAAAAGGAGAAGCAAAAATCTTCAATTCTAACTTTTGAGGAAATTTACGAACGAAGTGCAAAGGGTTAGAATAAAGAAAAACTGATGTTACGGTTAGAAAACGAAGTAGTTGTTCGATAATTACTTACTTCCACAAGAACATTAAATAATGGTGTATTTCTAAGATGCTAATAGAAGTCTAATTCAATGAACATTTTGTTAGATATTAGCAAGTGTCCGGTGATTTATGGACAAGAGTATAGATCACTTTCATAATCACCGGCACCACAATTATTGAACTTATCCCAACATTTCTGCTAACCCTTTAAGTAGGATTTGCCTGCTTGCTAATAACCACTGTAATCACATAAATCTCTTTGCCAATAACATTAATATTCTTAAATCTCAATTATACAAGTAATTATCTGATTAGTATATAGTCGTCTTAAACTTCATACCACTTTCGTTTTTGTGTTCTTTCGAAATGGAACTTGCCCGTTAATAAATGAGTAAATAAAAGATTTCATTCATCATGTTGAATACTCTTAGGATAATTCTGTGGTTGTAAAGCAAAACGTCGCAAGTCGCATGTTTCCATTTTCCAGATATTGACGATTCAAATTTTTAACAACACAATTGCGAAGTACTTGTCCTCGGTCAAATTGCATTCCTTTTTTTATCTTTGAATCTTTACTTTTATTGAAAACAGTTTCAACTATTTAACTTAACGAACAATTGTATCGTATAATAGAGGCATTGATAAGTATCTCGGAATCGTTTCAGGTTTCTCGAAAGCCTACAAAATTAGGATTAGAGGAGTTTGCTTCTTCAATGTGAAAAACTATGCTTTCGAAGAGTTAACCCTTTGATGCTGGACTTAGTATCTCGTACTGACCATAGATTTAAGCACAACAACGCAAACTATTCGTCTAATCAATTTGGTGATTTATTAATCCAACAATCGAGATAGTAAAACATTTCGAAGACTGTTTTATTTATGTTGCCAGAGATAAGAATTTTCATTTTTGTATTAACCCTTGCGTTACGGCAAAGTTTGTCAAAGTGCTAAACTTGTACAGGACAAGTCTGCCGCGACTTTACAGTGTAGCATTTATTTGCAAATTGTTAGTTTTTTAATCAATTAGTATTTGACGAATAATAAATTAACTGCAAACCTAGGAATGGCAAACTTTGTTATTAGATTTAGTTAGAATTCTTAACTAGTGCGAAATTTTAACGGACGTCTACAGTTGTATTTGGTATTGAAAGGGTAAATCGTGAAATAGCTGCCCTCGAATTTAATATTAAGCGAAGCTTTCCTCTTTTTATGCCCGTTTACAAAGGGTTAATATACGAACTCCAATTTTTTGAAAATGTCACATCGTTTTGCCTTACAAGCCTAGGATTATCGTGTGTCACTCGACACTCGTAAGCTGTTCGAATAAAAGGATACCAGTAACCTAATTCATCGGCTATTCAACATACAGTCAACCTCCGTATAGCATGGTAGTTATGTTCTTAAAAATGCCGTGTTACACGGGACTAAATATTACTAAGAATAAGAAGCAAAAGTCGATGTCAAAAACTAATAAATAAACTAGAGACTTGATAATAATATAACACACTAAATATAGCATCATATGCTTTATTTTGAATATTTTATATATTCTGTGCCTTTTAAACCTGCTAATAGAACTTGCAACCTACTAATAGAACTATTACTCCTCAATTATTCAATCGTGTTCCAGAAATACCATGTTGTACGAGGGTTGACTGTGCATAACTACATAAATATTCGAATCACGGGGAGGGAATTAACGTGTATCCTCTTTTTATCGTCGGTTTCGGTGAAAATCAACAGGAGTATCACGTTGACATTTATGAGAAGAGATCAGGCTCAAGTTCATGGTGGTTCCGGGCGGCGAGAATTACCGCGAACGCGGTATGTATACCCGGTGTGACGGAGGTGTACAGAAACGTAGGATAGCTAGTACAGATCAATACTTTCCTTCTGCTACGGCCCCTCTTCACTTCCCACTCCGCGTACATCTCACCCCTTGCTGTTCTCACCCTCCACTCGTAATCTCGCCCACCCGTCGCCCATCCCTTCACCATGCCCCTCGTCCGCCATCGTGTCTTGCTCCGGCAACCCTCAAATTTACCCACCCGCCCTTCCTTCCTTCTCTTCAACCCGGGAGAGTCGCATCTCCACCACCCCCCCCCCCCTTCCGCCATGTGTCATTCTTCACGCTTAGCGGCCGTTTCAACCGGGATCTCTCCTACATGCACGCATTCCACCCTTTAATATGCCTCTGTCTCGATTAACGTTCTTGAGTCGCGACGAAAATCATGAAATTACGGGAACCAAATTCACCAGAGACGGTATTATTCTCTTTACTCGTCTCCCCCTCTCGACTTTTCATGTAGAATCTGGAGTAAACGTGTAACCGGGAGCAATGAGATTCCTAGTAACTTTTTAGGTATAAAACCTTTTAAGGTAAATATATATATATATATACATATATATATGTATATTATGTATATATATGTATATAGGGAACTTGTTGAAACGTTTTAGTTCAGGAATTTCAGGCGATTGATTAGCAGGTATCTCCGACGAGAGCAGGTATATATAAGTTTGTTCCTAGCAGCGATCTAGTTTGCCGGAGAGAGAGAGAGGGAGAGAGAGAGAGAGAGAGAGAAAGAGAGATAAGTCACCGGTTACACAGGAAATCTACACTAGGATACATCATCGCGTTTCCGCAAAGTGTCAAACGCGCGTTTGATTTGCTGCCACGATAAACACACACACGCTCAGGCATCCCACGAGAGAGACAAAGCGCGCTCGCGCTGCGTAAAATATGTATACCTAGGGAGAAATGCAAAACTCGAGAGAGCGAGACAGAGACAGAGAGAGAGAGGTTCGTATAAAACCTACGAGATTTGACGGTTCTCCTCCACCTCCTCCCTTCTACCGCGACTTTACATGTTCCCCACTATAGCTGGCTGGCTTTCGCCAGGAGCAAAAATTTCTACCAGCCGAAATTATTAACGGAGCGCGCCGTAGTACTGCGTAATAAGAAACAGAGCCGAGGAAGAAGCACGGCACACACGCACACGGCGGAAAAATGCAAAGCGGGGTCGATCTCCGCGAATTATTGCCGATTCGATTAAATCGGTTGCCCCGCGATCGACCGGAATGATTTCTCTCTGCTTTCAAGGCCAAATGCCACGAGCAGAGCACGCGTTACTACGTGTCTAAGGAGTAACCCGGCAGCGATTGGTAAGTATCGTGCCGTGTCTATGCGTCACACACGTCGGTGAAGGACCGACTTGTCTGGTTATCTGCCGAGAGGCCGCGTACGTACGTAAAGTACCGAACGCATAGCACGCCTAGCAACGCTGCCTCGACATTATTAGCCAGCTTGTCTCGACGAGAAACAACGTAGCTCGAAAACCAAGCGAAACCTATTCACGTCCCTCTAACCAATCCCATTTTGAAGAATTCTGGAGAGATCGCGGAATCGTGACAGGCTCGGATCGGAGCACGGTGACAGAAGCTAAGATCAAACGCACCCTTTAATAAAGAAATACCGGTCGGGAAGACCGGCGACTCGGCTACGATTCGTGTGTGGATTAGTCATATTTGACGTTTCACACACACATTTGACAGATCCATTGAGACTCGATCCCGATTTAAGGTTCTCTCGATTCTCAACGGAACTATGCAACTCTTTATTCGATGGGATGAAATTCGTAACGCGGCGAAAGGCAACGCCACGAGGGCGGTGCTACCTCCTTTCTCTTTGCAGCCGTGCTTTGTGTCGATTTCGTGGATTTCATTTTGCAGCAGGCCGGGTCCTTTTCCCGGAAAATATCCACTCACCGTCGTAGCGCTCCGCTTGCTCAGCCAATTTCGCTTTGTAAACGTTGTCCTCCCGTTCCGACATCTTGGATGCTCGTGGATTTCACGGGTAGACGAAGGGTTTCAGGGAAATCGCACGAAATACTCGTTTCACTGAAATACGTACACCTCGTCGTACAGCCACTCGCAAGCTCACTGACCAAGATGGCGGCGCCCGCCAACAATCGAAAGCAGTTCCCACTTCGCGCAGCCTCTGCAGACGCTCCACTCGCCATGCGCTCTCGGCGTGTATTACTACGCGTGACGTCATCCATCAACGACCACGCCGTCGCGCGCATGTCGGTTAAATTCAGCGAATATCCGGTGGGTAAAACTCTCTCTGTAGCATTGACTAAGTACGGGATAGATTTACTCGTTTATAGGGAAAATCGTCAATTTCAAAGTGAAATACGAATCTTGTGTACAAAAGGAGAGGCATTTGTACGCCTCGTTACGATTTAGAGTGGTGATTTTAAGAATCATATTCAATCGGATCGTCTGAGAAGTTTATAAAGTTAATCCATCGACGAAGCATAGAATAGACTATCCATTCTTATGTAGAATCATCCGAGGGCTATACCTGGCCCCCTTACTATTTTAATGTCACATTTAATGCGATGTTACTAGTTTAGAATGCTAGAATAAGACAGCAGCGTTTTTATGACTATGGTAATTGTAAATATATATTGCGATAATCAATTGTTTTTTGACGTAATTGATCTGTAGAATTCAAATCTAGAATAATGTGTATAGACATTGACTAAGTACAGGATAGATCATTCATTTATAGGAAATTCAAACTGAAATTCCGGTCGTATAGAAAAAGTCGAGTTATTTTACACCTCTTACAATTTAGAATGGTTATTTTAAGAATTATATTTAATCTACCATAAAAATTAAAAAATTAACCCTGTATAATTATGCCATGCAATTTAAAAGTTACATATCCGTGTATTTAAATTTGTTGAATTTTATCTCATTAGCATATTACTGTACTATTCCATTTTCTTTTCATTATCGTTGCATCGACGTCAGTCACTTATACGGTACTTATTAATTTCTGATTTCCAGATTGAAATGAAAATGTTGACTTAATTATAATTTTGGTCGCCGTAAAAATAAATTACGTTCGGACTGTAAAAAATTAAATGATAGAATTCCAATACATATGAAGAAGATATACTTCTATACATATTATAGATCAATGTAAAAAACAATTGCGTATCGCAATATTTATTTATAATTCCCATCGTTTTAAAAACGCTGCTGTCCTATTCTAAACGAGTAATTTCGCATGTGACATTAAAATGATTTTATATGAGAATGAATTGTCTATCTTATGCTTCGTGGATGACTAGCAACCGAAAATAATATCAGTGTGTCCATCCCGTTGTTTTCTTCCTCGTTACAATAAATAACGAATGCCTGATATATATTTCATTCATACGTCATAAAATCAATGACGCGACGGTTGGAATACATGCGACTAAATGCGAGAAACGCGCTGCGACTCGCGGAGAGAGGAAAGTACATAAGTGAAGTACTACTTAACGTTATTTACTCTCTCTCTTTCTCTTTGTCTCAATATTTTATTGTCGTTTGATTGATATTTATAAAAATTTCCACGACGAGCGGATCGCGTGTTAGACGTTCATGAAAATTGACTTTACTTTCAGAATCGAGGCAGGTGTAATTAAAATTGTATGTATATACAGTAGTTAGTAACTTTGAGCACCTAGAATAAAACATTCCAGTGCGTTCCATCCGTAGCGCGCGAGATATCAAATCAAGATCTCGAGCGACGATAATAAGGTAGACAGATCGATCACTGGGCAATAATTATAGACTGCAGATTTTTATGTGAATTGGATTATTTTTATGATCGAAATTAAAGAAAACTTAAAGGATTGTTTTACCGCGCAAATAAAACAATACGTATTATATGTCATACAATTACACGCGCATTATACCCTGTTAGCCAAGTCTGGCATTACAAGATTTTGCCAACGTTTGGTACAAGTTTTGTCACCAAATTGGTGCTAAAATGACACCAAATGTTTGATTACCAAACCATGGTACCAAATTGTCACCAAAAATACACCAAGGCTTGTATCAAGGCTTATACCAAAATGCATCAAGCCTTGTAGCATGGCCTGACACCAAATTGGCTACAAAAACGCACCAAACCTTTTAACACAGCTTAATACCAAATTGGCTACAAAACCACACCAAGTCTTGTAGTACAGCTGGACACCACAGTACCAAGAACTTTGACCAAAAAGCGCATCTAGTAGTAGCATTACCCAGCAAACGCTGTTGTGACGATCGTCTTTCGTAAAACGAACGATCGCGAGAATCTCGTTTACCATTACCGTACATGTAGAAAAATAGATAGTAAGTATTTACGTTCTCCTAAATTGTGCTCTAGTCAACTTTCACCTATTTTTCCAAGACCAAATAATCTTAAGAATTATTGCCTGGCGGAATTTTTAAGATATCGGTAATATTCAAGGTACAAGGTAACAGAATTTCAGAACGTGTACAAGCATTTCCTCTTTTTTCTATAAGAATACTAGTGTCAAAATTTCCATTGATTAAATATATTTAAGGTTTGCAGATGTGTTTTTGCATGAAGTTTTCATTAAATGTTGTAGAATGCAAATCCCCAAAGGAAGTGCATCGGAAGACAGTTGCAATGATGGAGTAGTGTCAGATGCACTAACATATACTGTTAGTATATCCAACCGGAAGATATAAGACTATGACAGACTTCATACAGTAATTATTTTCACTTTTCATATTTATGGTATGCATAAATTATTTTTTTTTCTTTTATAATTAATATATCTGTTACTTTATATCTCAGTAATACTAATAAATTTTGTCAGATTTTCTTTTTCATGTTAATGGTTCATCGGGTCATGATGGGGAAGGAGATTTGAAACAGATCATCATTTGGAATGCAAATGCACATGGTTTTACCACCATACAAGGACTATAACGAAACAAAATTGAGACAGAGCTGTGGTAATAATCAAGCTAACCTAAGTATTCGTGTTTATATATATTGTTGATATAGTAATATGTTTATCGTAGTAATTATATTGTTCATGTAATAATAGAAAAATAAAAAACTGTAAACTAATAACTTGTATACCCTATTTCTTTCCAAAATATTTTTAAATTTACTTAAAAGCTCATTTAATGCCGCCATTTTTAAATCATCGAGAGAGCCAAATTTTCAGTAATTTTGGTGCCAATTTGGTTTTGAGTTATGATGCCAAGATTTGGTGCGATTTTGGCCCTAATTTGGCGCCAGAACGTGGCACTAAAATTGGCATGTATTTGGTGCTACTTTGGTGTCATAGGTTGGTACAAGGTTTGGCAACAAAACCCGTGCGTGAAATGGAGACATATGGATCGGATCTTGGTGCTAAACCTTGCAGAATTTTAGGGACATTTGGTGCCAATTTGGTGTCGATTTGGTGCCCAATTGTTTGCTGGGAAAATTGATGTACATCGAATGATATGTGATTTACAAATATAAAGAATGATTATCATTAAAAATTCTCTGCGGTATTTATCGCTAAATAAACGTGCGTTGCGCAAAGTATTGAAGCAATAAATCTGCATACAAATTTTCGATTTATAAATTGTCAAAGATTGCAACACTGCCAACTGCACAGTTCGTAGCTCGTAGTAGTATAGTGCGGTGCAAGAGATAAGCGATGCAGCAGTCAGTGACACAGTTTATTCTTTAAAATGAGATAGAAGAATTGTGACATCGCACTGATCGCAGCATAAGTGTGTTTCGTAGGCTGAGGCGAGCAACTTTGACCATCGATGATGCGCGAATTAAATCTCGACGCGTGTCGGAATTTTCAGCATGATCAATCGGAAAACATGTATGTTTGGTGTAAAGAGCGTACTATTTTCGATCCAGTGACCGACGGATCCTTTACGAGCAAAGAAAAATGGTATTAAGCGGAGATCCATCGATTCGTTCGCGCAAATAATCCACGGCGAAGTATGAGAATAAAATTCTGTATGTCACGATCGCCGTATTTTCGCGTGTGATATCAGGGATAGGCCGCCGCGCTTGGCGAATCGATGCAGCGGTGATTTTCGACCACGTAAATTGCAATGCGATTTGCACCCATTTCGATCGCGATTCGCTGTAAACAGAAGAAAGGATTGAAAGTTTCCGCGGGACAAGAAAATGTTGCTGCATCAATAAATCTTTGTAAGACTGTTCGATGAGTAACTTATGTAGGTTTCAATTTAACGCGTCCTACTTACCTATTCGTTATTCGGCATGGAAGTTGTTTGGAAGAACATAAAATTCAAATACATATTTGCTTGCATTTTAATCACGTTCGTTATTTCTTGCTTGATTAGTATCGTGCCTATAAGCATCGGTAAGTTACTTTTGTGTTCTCATTATGTTAAAGCACTGATGAGATATAAGAGTAGACAGATCACTTTATGGGACTTTGTGTCCCATCTTCTGAAATACTAGGCATCTAAAAACATCAGAATTTTTGGTAGAATATCTTCTTCCTTTATTTTATGCAAGGAAATTTAAATGCTTCTAAAGTGCTTTAATATGCAAATAGTAAAAGCAAGCATAAGAGCTATAGATTTTATGCATACAAGGAGGTAAAAATAGATGTGGTAAAGGGGCTCTAAAGACCTAGAGATTTGGGCCACAAAAATACATTGCAAGAGAGTGATCTACTCTTATACCTAGTCAATAATTATAGCATTAAGTGTTCAAGGAATACTGTGGGATTTCTTATTTCCAGATGAATGCAAATGTGAAATTGCTACTCAATCAAATCAATATGGTAATCACAAAAGAGAGAAAGATGGGGATAAAACATACAAAAAATCCATGCATCGTTTAGCTATACTGGTGCCATTTCGAGATCGTTTTGAAGAATTACTGATATTTGCTCCACATATGAAAAAATTTTTAGATAAACAAAACGTAGACTATCATATATTTATACTTAATCAGGTACCTTATATACTCAATTGTTCCTCTATTGAGCAAAATTAAAGGATCAAAAAATTCTGATGGAAAACGTGTTGATCTTTGAACTGCTGTAACTTTGTAAAGAAGCATCATAAGATGGTCAACTTGGGCTCATTTTAAAGCTTAAAGTCTTTACTTTTGCATAGGTAAGCAGACATTTTGGGAAAGTTTTCTTGCGTCAAAGAGTAGAGTGAAAAACCAAAAGTAGTCTTTTTTTTTATAATTTACGCAAAATTCAAATGACTCTACGGATCTTAATAATTTTTTCTTGGGACTCATTTCGCATCGGTTTTGTAAAGGAGAGTCTCCCCTTTGCAACGGGCCGCTTAAAATCGACGTACGATTTTTTGTTGCCGAGTTATCGCGTTTTTAATGAAACGCGAGCAATCTCTTCAAAGTGTAGCTATGATCACGCGAATCCCGTTGGCTTACTTTTCATTCAAACTGTGCGAACTCGGCAACAAAAAATCGTACAGCGATTTTTAATGGCTCATTGCAAAGGGGAGGCTTTCCTCTACAAAATCAATGCAAAATGAGCCCCAAGAAAAAATTATTAAGGTCTGTGAAATCATTTGAATTTTGCATACATTTTAAAAAAAATGGCTACCTTCGGTTTTTCGCTCCCGCTTTTCGACGCAAGAAAATTTTCGCAAAACGTCTGCTCACCTGTGCGAGAGTAGATACTTGGAGCTTTAAAATGACCCCAAGTTTATCGTTCTGCGATGCTTCTTTAGGAAGTTACAACAGTTCGAAGGTCGACGCGTTCTTCGTTGGAATTTTTTGATCGTTTAATTTTGTTTACAAGCGTAAATTAGAGGATGCCGGTTAGATTTAATAGTGATACTTATGGTGTGTTTGTAGGTCGATAGGTTTAGATTCAACCGGGCCTCTCTTATTAACGTAGGCTTTCTTGAAATTAACAAAGAGTTCGACTATATAGCCATACACGACGTAGACTTGTTGCCTATAAACGACGAGTTGCTATACTCCTTCCCTAATAAAGGCCCTTACCATGTATCTTCGCCAGAATTACATCCTAGATATCATTACCCAACTTTCGTTGGTGGAATATTGCTTATTAAAAGGTTCTTATCACAACAATTACTGTTGCAGTAGGCACAGAGAATTTTCTAGCTAATATCTAATAAGAAAATGATTTGTGCAGAGAACATTTTATACAAGTAAATGGAATGTCTAATAAGTATTGGGGATGGGGCCTTGAAGACGACGAATTTTACGTTAGATTGAAGGAAGCTGGATTAATCGTCGTAAGACCGCAAAATATATCTACTGGAACGCATAATACATTTAAGTAAGATGCCCTGCAGGCAATCTATATTTCGTCATCTCAAAAGTAATATCATTTGTTAGCGATATTTAATAAATCGATGATGAAAGAGAAATGCGAATATCAATGGTTTACACTTAAAATAAAGACGGCGTTACTTATGGGATGACCTAAAATGTATACCCTACGTATTAATTCGTAAAAACCAATGTGTTTTGATGCAGTATTTCAGGGATCTCTAAATAATTTTTTTTCCTACCATTTCTTCTTTCATTTAAGTTGCACACATTTATAAAGTTTAAAAAAGCCGTAAGTAAAATGTTGCATTAATTCAATATTGGTCTTTAATGGGTTAATACAAAAATGACTAATATTAATAAATTAATCGTAATATCGCTACCGATTTTAGACATATACACGATAGAAATCATAGGAAACGGGACATGATCAAATGTTACAATCAGCGCGAAGTAACCCGAAAACGGGATCGTCAGACTGGATTAAATAACGTTTCTTACAAAACATTAGGTACAATTAAAATGACTATAGGGGACACACCGTTAACCGTCCTTAACATTTCCCTAATGTGTGATAAAACGAGTACACCTTGGTGCGAATGTGATAAAGTGGTCGGCTCTAAGGACGGAAAGTCGAAGGAGAAAAAAAAGGTCAATAATAACAAGTCTGCCACCGGATTGTAATTATTCTGACAAGAATTGTATTAAATGAGAAAAAATATATATGTATATATATATACACATACGTAAAATCGAGTGCAACCATTATTATTAATATTACACATTATACATTATCTTCTATTTCACATAGATTCCATCGAGTCGAATACAATCGTTCTTCGTAATTTACTATTATCCCTTGCGCGTTAACAATCTCACGCGATGCAATGCAACTTTTATTTCGAACGATCGCATTAAGTAATTGGCTAGCATTTTAATCGCGAATAGACTCTTTCTTTTTTTTTTTCTTTTCTTTTTCCTATGCTACTGCTTAAGTATAAATCTTACCGATAAGAAGCAAAAAATATCGCGCCGATTTAAAAAATAGACCATTATGCAGAAATTTATTCGTGAACAATGATTATTTAATACTGTAGTTCACCGATTAAAGTGGCCTTTTGTATCGTACATACAATGAATAGACTGCGGATTTCCTTGCACTCATGGCATATTTCTAAATAAAGGGAAAGAACCCTTTATTTCGATTCCATTTAAATTTGCATAAAAATCCTCGGTCTAACAGTAATGTTTGTATAGTAATCAATATACATGTATTAATGTACAAACATATATTTACACGTTTAAAGCGAGCAGTGATGGTCGCCAAAAAGTAGCGGGCTCGTTAATCGTCTTTTACTATTTATCGGCAACCGCTACGCTTAAGGCAGTACTGTACAATAAATATACGTATTGGGAGGACAATGATAGATATCGTACAATGATAGGAGAAAATCTTATTCAAGTATCTATGATTTTAATATTACAGTTTTAAGATATATATATATTATATATATATTATTATATATATTATATATATATTATTATATACATAATATATATATATATATAAAAACATATCTTTAAAGTACAAAATTATGGCTACATAACTGCATTCAATTGCAGAATGAAATGTTCTCTCAATTCATTTGTACTAAAGTCATCACCATCGTTATTCTCGTCGAAAATGTCCTGCACAGTTCCCGTTACAGTTTCCGCGCCTTCGTATTCCGCTCCTTTGTTAATCGAATCCGGAAATTCCGGATCCTTTTCGTCCGCTTCAGATTCGTTATTCGTATCCTGCGCTTTTTCCGTTTTAACTACCACTTTTGCGGAATTCCTGATCTCATCCAAATCGCTCTTATTGGTGTCTGTAAAATCTTCGTTTAGGATTCCTTTCCTCAAAGCTGGCAGCGGAGGTAACGGGAACCCGTACGAAAGCAGCTTGTCGTATCCGCTTCTGCCACAAATCTTTCGGATATCCGCGGCCATCACCAAAACCTTCTCCGAAAACTCTTGCTTCGAACTGTCTATCAGCATCTCGTTAAACTTGCTCATCTTCTCGTCCAGAAGTTTTCTTCTTCGCATGATTGTTTGCATGTTCAACATTTTCCTTCTGTAAGTGTTGGTATTCTTCTCCGCCCTCTCCAGATACTTGGAGGCCTTCTCCAGCTTCCAGTTCAGTTCCTTTATTCTATTGTCTTTCTGCTTGATCTGTCCTTCCAGCTTCCTCTTCTGCTGAGATTCCAGGGTAACAGTCTTCATTAATTTTTTGTTCATCTCCTCGAAGTAGTTCACTCTGTTCGACAAGTCTTCTATTAGCCTCTGCTTGGATTCCAAATTTTTCTTGTTTACGACGGAAGTTTGGATGTTACTCGATCTCGTGTTAACTCGAGAAATTTCAATGTCTCTGCTCTGCAACTCGCGGCCGCTACTTTTGTTCTTCAGATTGTTTTCTAGTTCTTTGTAGATGATCAATTGGTCGGTTAGCTTGGCAATTACGTCTTCCTGAATCTGTATCCTCTCCAATAGATCTTCGTAATCTGAAGGAGTACATCCAACGCTATTTTCTACGGGAGCTTGAATAACGTGCGCGCAACTTTGCAGTGGCGAATGAATTCTCGTATTAGGCGTTTCTTCTTCGTCGGAGCAGACATGCTTAGAAGGCCGACGCGTTTTAGAATTGTGGCTTAAATTTAAGCTTGCGAACTCCCTTTCTTCGCAGGGAGAATGAGTCGCGATCGAAGCCTTTTTGCTCGAACTTACGTACTCGTCTTTTATTAAAGGACTGCTGAAATCGCTGTAGATAATTTCTTTAGAATTTTTCGGAGACAACACCGTTATTATAGAAGTAACAAAGGAAGCATTCTCCTCGTTTTTCGAAATGGAACTGAATTTTTTGGATATCTGCGTTCCTATCGTGTTTGACGATAATTCTTCGATAATCTCAGTCACGTCTTCCGGGTCCCCGGTTACTTTGATGACGAATTTCGCAGTTTCCGCTTCCTTGTTACTTTTGTTAATATTGTTTAGCTCTTTGGTGAACAAAGATAATTGGTTTCTAGTATCCTCTTCCTGCTCGGATAAATCGCTACTACTCGTGGAATTAACGTCCTGATCGGAGGTGCTTCTGATCGCTTTTTTAATCGACTTCATGATCTCCTCCCTGGTTCTCCTTTTGCGCTTCATAGCGGCTCGTATGTTCGGTATAACGTGGACTTCGTCTTTAGTAAAATTTTCTTCTATATCCTCGTTGAAGACCTTCTTCTCGGTTTTGGCGCCGAGTACTTCGTCGTACTCCAAAACGCTGCTCTCCGTTTTGGTGACTTTCGGTGCGCTTTGGGGCACCGGTGCTTTCTCGTCTCCGCTCTCCACGCCGAAAATTATCTCCACATTTTCCTTTTTGTCCGCCAGTATATTTCCAACTTCATTTTTTGTTGGAAAGCCGTGGTTCGCCCCGGACAAGACGGCTTTGCAATCGTCGGCGAATTCGCGACTCGCGTCCAGTTTCTCCTTCTCGTCGCCCACCTTTTCGCTTTTGATCGCCTTCTTATTCTCCTTCTTGTAGCTTTCGTCCTCGCTGGATCCACCGTTGCAAATCTGCTTCAACTTCTGCTCGATTTCGTCGTAGCTGTCCGCAAACGTGTTGTTGTCCATAGTTTCCAGCTTGATCGCCTCTTTCACGGTGCCGCTCGTTATTTCAGCAGCTTCCTTCGCGATATCCTTTGGCTGATCCTCCAAATTGTATCGCGTCATTAAATGATTAATGTTCGGCAGATTATCTTCGCCGATCATGCCTATACTATTTTTTCGGCACGCAGCCTCCATATTTTCATCCTGATCCGCTTTCGTAGATTTTTGGCTACCTTTAAAGTCGCCCTCTTCCGATTGCACGGATCGCTCCATAATCTCGCGAAAACGCAAGTCCTTCTCTTCTAAATGTTCAATGGACGAATGCTCTGTATCATTGTCCATGTATTCCTCCTGCAATGTACTTTCGTTCTTCTTATCGAATATCTTGGTCCTCTTTTTCGGAGACTTCCTGGTGGACGTCACAGTGAAAATGGAAGGAACCGCATTCTTTTTCAACCTAATTCTCCCACTTTGAGTTATGGACCATTCCTGGGGTTCGAAGTGAACGTGGCAAAGGAAAGAGTTATTCGAAGGCTCCCAGTCGGCCCTAGCGACGCAATCCTGCCAAATTTTTCTCAATTTCGGATCGCGCGGGAAACATTTCATAATATATCCCTTTTCACTACGATTGTTGCAGCCGACCGCTGCACAGCCTGGCATATTTAGACATCCAAAAGCTGTTGAGAATGCTGCAAATTATGTGTAAAAAAATTTGTTATTTTGAAACACGTAAGTCTTATACTGGCTTTCTCTCAGCCTAATCCAGCCATACTAGACCTCTTGCAGACATATGTTTGTGTGCTATCCATTGTAGTGTAATAATTTAAAGCAGAGATCAGCAACCCATTTGCAAAGGACACATTGAATACATTATCTTGTGACTAGGGCACTTTACCTGCAGATGGTAGGGATGTAGTTTAAGGTACATTCCATACATATTTATTTCCCCTGCTTTGCTCAAATTATTGAGCAATTCAGACACATTGTTTTGCATTCTCCCAAGAGTCTGAAGTTGCTGATCAGTAATTTAAAGAATAGAACTCAAAATCTATCTGTGACCAAGCATTTGTTTAAACATTAACATTTGAGAGTAACTTACATGGCCTATGGGCCACAGGTCTAGTATGATTGGACTAATCCATAGAGTCCCAAACTTCCTGAACTTGAGGCCCACTTTTGAAAGCAAGAATTTTCTACCTCTTGCATGCTTATAGCGTAATGTACATTTTAAAAGGAAAATAGATTGCACTCAATACATTTCAGTTTGAATCTTATCTATTCTCAATTAATATATTATATTAATGGTTGCAATTACTCTAGTGTTTTAATATTTGATTCAACCCACCAATAGTTTGCCAGCCATAGTTTGAGAGTCTTTGGCCTAATCTATCCAACAAAATGTTTTTACCCGCAACAAAGCAATTGCAAGATTGCAATGATTATTTAGGTACAATTAAACGCAAATTCGACAAACAATCCTATATATTGCGGAACTTAAAAACGTAAATGGTAAAAAAAATAATAAATGCGTAACACGAGCATGCTGAGAAAACATTCATGCCTTAATTTTTGAAGCAAAATAAATCGATTAGAAAAGACATGTAGGAGTAATATTTCTGAAATTGCATCGAACCTTTGTCTCTGAGTGGTAATCGCTGGTGTTAAGCCGAATAGTGATCGAAAACGTTCAACGGATCGTGTACAAAACATTGTAAAAATTAGATAGTTCGGTGGGTTGCGTTTACGGATACGACGGTTTTCGACGAACGAATCTCGAAGTTTGTTACACGGATTGTTTGTTAAATGATTGAAACGTAAACGGGAGCATCTATTTCTTGAACGTTAGAATCCGTTCGTCGGCAGCGTTCAGCGTTCAGCGTTCAGCGTTCAACGTTCAACGTTCAACATTCAACGTATCGAGTATCGAGTGAAAGAAGCCGAAACTCGCTCACCTCGTCTACCAACTTTTATTCGAGAACACCATTACCATTGTTACAACATACTTTCAAATTTACCAACGCAGATCGTATATCGGCAAAACAAATTTACATATTTCGTTGGATAAAAGAGAGAGAGGAAATTGAAAGCTAAGCCGTGAAAATTATGCAGTTCCGTTTTCCGTTACACCAACGGTAGCAAATTCGTTTCGAGATCAATTTCGAGTTCTACGTAATCGAAGTGTGTTTCATCGTAACATGGCTACACTTCGAGAATCGAACGACAAATAGGTTAATTACCATCTTCTCCTATCGAATTCAATGAACATCGACGCTCTGTCGATACAAATATCGTCCAACTTATTCAATTTAGTTTCACCTGCCTTTTAACTACCATTTTTATATTATTTTTGGATGCACATATAGAGAATTTCAATGAATTTGTCCATATCAACGCAAACAGATTGAAGAAGGAAACGCGTATGACGATGGCCTGCCTTTTGTACTTTTAATCCACGGCGAAAGATCCAACAGTCTTCTGCTGCCAGTCGCGCGGCTAAAATTCAATTTTCTATTTCACAGTATTTCCTTGATCCACTATCCTATTGTCTGTTAATAAGTAAATAAATAAATAAATTAATGATTCAATATACTTCCGGACAATTTGATTCGTCTCCTTCGATTTCCCTTTTTCAAACAATCTCAACTACGTCTAATATTATACGTATAATCAATCGTGTGCGCAGGATCTATGGATCATAGATGCCAAGAGTAGAATAGAAATAAAATAATAGGCGAGAGATCAATTTTTCGGCTTCCTAATTCAAGGAAGAATTAAAGCTTTAATTAACAATATTTTCTGCTCCTGAACTGTTGCAAAGATAAATTGAATACGAAACAAAGAAATTGTTATACAATGATTTAAAGTTGCCGAAGCAGTGGTGACGATCCACCTTTCGATCCAGAAAAAGGAGAACAGAGGGAAGAAAGAACAACTCGAAGGAAAAGTTTAACTGGTAACATTTTATATTGCAAGTTTTATACATTTTAATAAAAATAGTTCATGAGAATTACTTCGCAAAAGCATAACAAAATTAGCATCGCGTCTCTCATCTACATCTCTGTCTTTGTCTCAAAGTAGTGCGCTCCTTTTCTGTATCTCTATCTTTGTCGGAAGGTAACGTGCTCCTTGTCGCGTAGAGCTTCAATGCGTGACGTCACACAATATATCTCCTTTCTCCCTCACGACAACTTTTTTCTCTGCCACTCTTTCACAACCAATCGCGCTCCATTTTCAATTTTTCTCTATCGTAATACTTTCCACCTAAATTGAATACTGGCTAATTATAGTAATAGTTTACGATTCAATAGCTTCCAATTTGTCTAATTCGTAGTATTTTTCTTCTTAAATTTAACATGCTCTATTCCAAGCTAGTAAATAGTTATAAATTTTGTGCGGGTTAAAGTTTAACCAATGGAACCTTTGCTCCTTCCTTTAAACAACTCCGAGTATATGATAATGTCCCATTAATACTAATATATTTAACTGTGTGTGCAGATTCCTCGGGCTTTTTCCTTGCTTAATTGCGAACAATATTAATATAAACGAGCTGGCAAACAAACAGTGGATGATGGTAAACTGTCACTAGACGTGTTTGCAGTCCAGGAGTATGAGAAGCATCAGTGGACCAGAGATCAACTTTTCGGCAGTTTCTTGGACAAAACATTTCGCTTTCCAATTCAACGAGGAATTCACGAGAAAGAAGAGAGGGAGAAGAACTTAGAAGAGCTAGTTTAGAAGAATATTTTAAGATTACTGTAACTTGTAGGTGTTATTCTTTATCAAAAAGATTCAATAAACGAATAGTTAAAGGTAATTTATTGTTTAAGCAATTACTGACCTGTCCTGCAATCCCACAATGACCCATCCGAAAAAGTTCCGAAGCGAGAAACTCTAAAAAAGAGCCCCGTACCCAATTAAATTAGTTCTAAGTTCGTAATATTAAGTTCCGAGTCGTTGATAGTTCAGCAATTCCTGGAATTGCCGAAATTCTTGGAAATGACGTCACTTAGCATAAACTTCGGATACCTCTTAGCAACTCATGTTCGCCTAATATAAAATCGACAAATCGGCCGTACGTTTATACGAAAACACGAGAAACTCGGTAGTTCCTGGAAAATGACGTCACTTCCAGGAATCGTTGAAATTCTTGGAAATGACGTCATCTTGCCATGATCGCCGGATATCTCCTCGCAACTCATATTCGCCTAATACAAAATCGTCAAATTAACCGTACGTTTTCTCGAAAACACGAGAAACTCAGCAGTCCCTGGAAAATGACGTCATTTCTTGGAATCGCCGAAATACTTGGAAATGACGTCATCTTGCCATGTTTGCCGAATACCTTCCGAACCGGAAGTCCTGTAGAGATAAAACCACATGCATCTTACAGCTGGAAGTGGCCCCTTTATTTTGAGCCGCGGTTGATCAAAATCGGACGTCTAGAAGCCGAGATCTAACAAGTATTTTGACATGCGGACACAAACTAGCATGGGACGACCAGGTCTCTCATAATGGTCCGCGCTCGACAGTATATAAGAAAACATTTTTTATACAGTGATTCGCCCGCCAGTAGACTTGAGACGAATACCGCCGCCTAAACACGAGGACGATACTTTTGTCACTGTGTCATCGGACAGTCGACGGCCACGTCTACTGCTGCGAATACTGTTGTGTGCGCATATGCATGTGAACAGGAAAGTCGAGCCCCAAAATTGAAGTGGGCCTCTTCACAAGCATATCGCAGAAACAGACACGAGGTTCTTGCTGTGTGTTTAGGCAGCGGCTATGCTTTCGAATCTACTGGCGTGAGAATCAGGCTGCATTAGAAAGGTTTTCTTATATACCGGCGAGCGCGGATCATTAAGAGGAACCTGGTCGTTTCATGCCAATGCGATGAAGTTAATTACAAAGTTTCGCAGTGCAGAGTGATTGCATCGGAGTGTATAATTGTTGTGGCTGAGTGCATTCGTGGTAGGTTCCTTTTAAGGAACGATTCGCACCTCTAAGCGCGCGAATCGGATGCCTTCACGGAAAAGCGGTGTCTAATTGGCGCGGCGCTGGTCAAAAATTTGGTGTGTTCGTATATTGAAACCATTGTTTCATAGAAGATCTGCATTGACGCTTATGCTTTTTCATTAATTACTCGATTTTCATTAACTAAATAGAACTGCGAAAGATCGAAAGTTTTAATTACCGCTGTCTCTCTCTCTCTGGTCGCTGTGAACTTTATCTTCGCCACGGATTATGCGTATGAAAGTAGGCAACTGGCATAATCGTTTTGAGGCCGACGGGCTTGCCTTGGTTGCAGTCGTGCACCCGTGCAGAGTGCACTACAGACCGATTCGACGTTAGGGTTGCCTCTCTTTTCGTTTTCTTTGAACGATGATGGAAAATGTTTGACGGACGCATCGTGCGTTTACGAAGTATTTAAACAATTCATTTTTCAGTTGAGTTAAAAGATGTTTTGGTTCCGGAATCATATAAGAAGGCATTTGCGCATTCGTATTATCGTCACCGATAAGTTGATCAACGAATGCTCCTTTCATGCATGAAACAGAGACGTACGGTACGTTTTGGAAATGAATTACTTTTCAATCTTTCAGGATCAATTATTCTTGCTTACGCGCACCGCGTTACGTCTTACAGGCTTCGGGGACATTTTTCAAAGAACTTCACTATGATTTCGAAAACCGTGTGCATTACCCAAGAAGGTCCGGCAAATGCATTGGCGCTTAACAAAGACAATAGTCAAGTGGTTATAGCGGGACGCAACGGTGAGTTGATGGCATAAAATTCGTCCAGTTATAATTGAGCGATTAATTAAATGGTATACCTTTAACTTACGGGCATGTCGCTATTTTGCCTTACAGTTTTCAAAATATTTAACTTGCTGGAGGATAGATTCGAGGAAGCCTGCAATTTAAGGGTTGGAAAAAATATAAATCTAAACTTCTCTTGCAATGACGTTGCTTGGAATCTCATCGATGGTAAGTTTAAGATTAAATTATAGTCAAAGTAAAGCAGAGCTGGTGAAAGATTTAAATTGCTTCTATACTCGTGTTCCCTTAGATCATATATTGGCAACTGCTGCTACCAATGGGGCAGTGGTGGTATGGAACTTGAACAAACCATCTAGATCCAAGCAGGAACATGTTTTCATAGATCACAAAAGAACCGTGAACAAAGTTAACTTCCATATGACCGAACCTATGTGGTTGATATCTGGTTCCCAAGATGGAACCATGAAGTGTTTTGACTTGAGAACCAAAGAAGCTACCAGGACCTTCTACAGGTCAGTAGCCAAAAGATGCTTAATGCTAGAATTGCCAAATGGGTCAAAATGACTTGGTTACACTTTCTTGTAAAAATTGTACAAACTTACAGCAATGCATTTTGGCAAATTTCAAGTGATTTTATATATAAGAAGAGAATAAAGATTTATTTCCATTGCATTATATACTTCTTTGAATGTTTCGTGCTTTAATAATAAATTGCGCTTCGATATAAGTAAATATGCCATAATTGTTAGTAGTTCTAGCATTAAGTGCCTTGGTGCTGGGAAGCATCGCGTGATATTAAATGTTACTTACAGTAATACAGAATCGGTGCGCGACGTACAATTTTGTCCGCACTCGCCTCACACATTTGCCGCGGTCTCGGAAAATGGGCACGTTCAGCAGTGGGACTTGCGCAAGCCGGACCGCTGTTTTCAACATTTTACCGCTCACAGCGGCCCGATATTCGCTTGCGATTGGCATCCCGAAACCACTTGGCTCGCAACAGCGTCCAGAGATAAAACCATTAAAGTAATGCCGCGTTATATACAAGGTCGTAGGTAATACGAACGATAGGAGTATAAAGAAGCTTAAAAAATATGTTTGCCTCAGGTTTGGGACTTGGTAGGCAAGCCCAGTTGCGATTACATTATAAACACGATAGCGTCGGTAGGTCACATAAAATGGAGACCCCAGAGGAAGTATCATATATCTAGCTGTGCTCTCGTGGTGGATTGTAGTATAAACGTGTGGGATATTCGAAGACCGTACATACCGTTTGCGAGCTTCAACGAGCACAAAGACGTTCCGACCGGAGTTGCGTGGAGAGGGAATCCTCAGTCCTTTTTGTCTACCAGCAAGGTAACGATAGCATTACGCGCACGGCACTCGTGCAGCCTATCGTTGCGCAGCATTGAGAAAGCACTTTTTAACGCAGGACTGCACGCTGTACCATCACGTGTTCAAAGATGCTACGAGACCCGCGAGCAAAGCGAACCCGCAAGGTATCGCGTTGAATCCGAAAGGGGACATCGCTTACGCTTGCAAAGTAAACGTTCACGTTACAACCACGATGAAACAGTTGACCAATATCATGAGGTTAATCGAGTCGCTGCTTAAACCTCGAACGAGTAGTCGAAAGCAGTAGGTGAAAGCGTTAAACGTTAGTTACGTTTATTTATAGGAAAACCCCAGCAACGAACGATACGTTTTGCATGGCATCCAGCGTGATGCACAGATTTTCCGTAAACATGCCGCGGGAACCAAAGTGGTTCAAAACTTGCGCGGAGGGCTACTTGCTTTCCGGAAGGTTGAACGATATTTGCGACCACAATGCTACTGTTGCCAGAAACGCCGGTAGAAACGATGTACGCCATCGTACTTGTTTACGTTTCGTTGCCTTCCTATTTACGTATACGTTGGTATCGCTATTAATGCACAAACATGAACTTTAATTAGATCAGTACAGTGTGGAATATCATAAAAACCTTGTACGCCAATCCTATGGGATCTATCTTAAAAACTCCTCCCACCGCTTCCAAGGAAGATATAGTGAACACGCTAAATTTAGCGCAGATCACGATGGGACCTGCTATAGATCAGACGAATGCAGGTAAAAGTATCGGGGAAAGATCGTTTTCTTGCACGTTTAAGCTTTTCCGCAGCTCTAACCGTCACTTCGCCTTATTCCCTTGAAGCGCACGAAAACGATGTGAAGTCGTTGCAAGGGGAAGTAACGGGCGCGACTAGCGGAGGCGACGATGAGACCGAAACGGACGAGACGCCGGAAAATCAGCACTCTATAGGCTCTATGTTGCCCAGGTAGCGTTCAACCAAACTTATCGTGCCACGCGTATCGCTTATTATGCCTAGAAGAATCTATCGTTCGATGACGCTGCTCTTTTCGTATAAAACTATGCAGCTACAAGCGGGCGTTCATCGATCACAAAGGACCATCCAAGGGAGACTTCTTGTTTGGAGAGAGCGAATTTGAGCCGATGACAATGGAATATACTTCCAGTTACGTGCATAATATAATAAACAACGATAACGATTGGACGTTGTCAAAGGAAGCATTTCCTTTGCGACACGAGATCAAGGATAGGTCTCCCCCGCCGGAACAGTTTCCCAATCATCCGCCGGACATCAACGAGGACTGCGCTTCCTTGATGATCGAAGATCAGCCGAGCCAGCTGATAGTTTCCAATTTACCTAAGCCACAATTTTGGGATCCCACTCACTTGATCGAAGAAGCTTTAAGGCACCACGCCGCTCTCAGGGACATACAGACTTCCGCGTCCATTCTAATCGCGTTGGGGGAGAAACGAAAGAACTTGAACATCGAGACTGGCGTTCAGGAACACTGGATCTTGGAGTACTTAGATATGCTTGCCAGATTTAAACTGTGGAACGTAGCCACGCAGGTTAGCGATCGACGATCTTTCCGACAAAAATAATTCGTCGAACGTCTTAATATCGTTTGCTGTTGGCAGATCATTCAATCGGTCTGGATTCCATCTGTATCGCAATTGAATCAACAATCAACCGTGATACACACGTGCTGCCTAGCTTGCTCGAAACCGTTGCAAAGAGCAGCGTGGTTTTGCGATCGATGTCATTCGTCTCATCACGCGCTCTGCTCGGTCTGTCATCAGGTGGGGGAAAGACGCTGGGACGATTTCGTCTCGCTCGCGGATCATTCGCTGACGCAGCGTTACGTTTTGTTCGCAGGTCGTTCGGGGAATTTACGCGTGGTGCCAGGGATGCACGCACGGTGGTCACGTTGTTCACATGAATGAGTGGTTCAGCTGCAACCGACAATGTCCCACGGGCTGCGGTCACATCTGCGAGTATACTTAAACGCTGTGTTCCATACATTTCGTAAGTGTTAGAAACGTAGAGCGGATTCACCAATCACCCACGTTAAAAAGAGTAAATTATTTATTAATTATATTTTTGTAATTTGTACATTGAGAGTCAAGTCGCCGATACGTATATATATACATACATATACATATATAAATATGTATATATAGTGTTCCTCTACTCTGAGATATCACATTTTTTCAACTATACGACCTGTACAATAATACATTGCTATTTAAAGTCATTGCTCATTTTTATACACGTGTCTCTTTAATTTCGATACTTTGGTGTAGAAAAATTCTCAGTTCCAGTCTTCTTCGGATTTCTTGCATTTGGTGGCTTTTGTAAAAAATAGGCAGAGTATCAAAAAATCGTTACCAACTTAATCTAACTATTCTTTTGGTTGACTTTAACTATGACGCTCTTAACTTCCGTGTACGCCTCGAGTCCGTACTCTCCGAGCTCTCTTCCGTGTCCTGACATTTTATATCCACCAAACGGTACTTGTGGTGTTAGGACGTTGTACGTGTTAACCCTGCAATGTACATTTATATGAAGTAAAGAGGCAAACAGAGAGGATCTTTCCACATTTTTAATAGACGTCTGAGAGGGATTGCGTAACGTACCAGACGGTACCAGCCCGAAGTCCTTGTATAAGGTGGTTTGCCTTGTCGATGTCTTTCGTGAACACGGCTGACGCCAATCCGTACTCGGTAGCGTTAGCGCGCATGATGACTTCGTTTAAGCTACTGAATTTTAAAATCTGTTGAACCGGTCCAAAGATCTGAAATAAATACCATTGCGTTATTCGTAGATACGTTCCCCGTCTACTTAAAAAGCGCGCAAGAAATGTAGCGATTGATTTATAGCGACCTCCTCCCTGGCGATAGTCATATGATCCTCGACGTTGGCAAATACCGTGGGTGCGACAAAGTAGCCTTTGTCGCCGACTCTTGAGCCGCCGGAAACCAGCGTCGCTCCTTCTTTCTTGCCCGATTCGATCATAGACATGATCTTGTTTGCCTGGTCCTCGTCGATCTGTTAATAAAATACGTGAAGAAAATAGTGGGAAACGCGAAAACGTTGTTACATGGATTCTGTCGTGGGACGATTAGATACCTGTGGACCTTGTTCAACGTTCGAATCGAATGGATCGCCGATGACTCTGGATTTCGCGCGCGCAGCGCTTCGCTCCACAAATTCGTCGTAAATGCTATCTTCGACGAAAGTTCTGGAGCCCGCGCAGCAGCACTGACCCTAATCAGAGTAAGGAGGAGAAAACGTTCCGAGTTATTAGATATACGGATACGATAGATTTGGGAGACGAGAAACGGCGGCACTACCATGTTGTAGAACAGGGCAAAGTGAGCAGTTTCCACGGCATGGTCCAGATCAGCATCCCTAAAGATTATGTTAGGAGATTTTCCACCCAGCTCCAGTGTAGTCCTTTTCAAGTTACTCGCCGCGGCGCCTTGCTGTACCAGCTTTCCTACTTCAGTGGAACCAGTGAATGCCACTTTGTCGACTAAATTATGGGAGACCAATGCAGCTCCAGCTATCCCAAAACCAGGAACCACGTTTACCACTCCATTAGGGAAACCTGCATCTTTAGTTAGCTGAGCCATGTACAAAGCTGTCAAGGGCGTCTGCTCCGCGGGCTTCAGTATAATCACGTTTCCTGTAAATAACAAGGATATATAAATTTCCCCTGCAAGTTACATAAATTCAACGAACTTAGGCATACCAGTAGCCAAAGCTGGTGCCAACTTCCAAGCCATCATTAAAAGGGGGAAATTCCATGGAATGATTTGACCACAAACTCCAACTGGTTCGTGGCGAGTGTAGGCCATATATTTCCCATCAATGGGAATTACTTTGCCGTGATTTTTGTCAGCTAATCCTGCATAGTATCTCAACGTCGCGATACTCGCAGGTACGTCGAATTCATATGCCACCGAGTAAGGTTTCCCATTGTCGAATGTTTCCAGAGACTAAAGCATACGAATTTTGTAATTTTTTATCGAAATTTCCCCATTCGAAAGTAACGCGTATGCGGTAAAATATTCGCGACCAATCTTACCGCGAGGTAAGCGCGATCGCGTTCCATCAGATCGGCCAACTTGTGCAGCAAAACTCCGCGCCCGGAAGCATCCATGGTTCTCCATGGCGAATCTAACTTGAATGCTTTGTTCGCTGCCTGTACCGCTACATCGATGTCCGCAACGTCGCCTTCCTGCACTTCCGCGATTATCTCACCGGTCGAAGGATTTACCGTCGGGAAGGTTTTGCCCGATTTCGATCGGTGCCATTCGTTGTCGATGAAAATCTAAACACGCATTGTCATACTGGTAAATATTTGCGATACGACAAACACTCGAAACAAAAAACGAGGCTGATAAACAAAAGGTTGCGATGATAGCCTCTGGCCTCACAATATTGTATAGCTGAAGCAGTAGCTACAGCTACAGCGCCGATAAGATCGCGTTACGATACACGCGCGTATAAATTTCTCGATAAATTTCCAGTCTTACTCGTAACCGTAAATAATTTTTATGTCGCATCTCGTATCCGAGCAAAAAAATTTAAGCCTGCTCACGAACTGCTCGTTCGAAAATAATTTTCAAATAAGCGTGTGCCTTATTTCGTTTTCAATCTTAATTTCCAGCGGACATGCAAATATTGCATTTCTCGATACGTTTAATAAACTACAGGCATCGATATTCGCAAATCTGATTTCGCCACGCGCGAAAGATGTCTATTAGCATCGTCGTATTAGTTGGAAATTTGCTACTGCTTCCGATTAGTTGCACTGTATTGCATTTAAAAGAAAATAATGACATGCAAGCTGCTAGAAGCGACGCGTATATATAAAACGGGTTGCATAAAAGTTGTAGCAATTAAACGATGTCGTAGAGAAGATTACTTACTCCTGCGTAGAGTACCGGTGGGTTCCTTTCGGGTGCCGGTCTGGCTGCACTGGAAAAGTACCGTGCCAACTGAACTTGTTTCAATAGTCGCAACATGCTTGCCGTGTTTCGTTAAAATACTTTTTTGGAAGTGCTCTAGCACGCGCGTTTGGTGGAACGTTACTGCTTTACGCTTTACTGTTCGCCGGAGTAATTAACATTTGTGGCGTGGTTAGCTACTCTGTGACTCTGTGTGCTAAGTTTACCACACATGCGCGTTAGCTGTTGTTACTATGCCGTGAGTGATTTGTACTATGAACGAATCGGTCGGCGATAGCTTTCGAGATAAGCGATTAATTTTCGCCTAGCTATAATTATAGATAAATATTTATAATAAACGCGATGGCACGCGATCCAAGATAGAAGACGCAAGATGTAGGAGGTTAGGTGCGTGACTGAAATGAATTTACGTTGCAGCCGGCAACAGGGAAGACTAATCCCCCACCATTGTTGATGCACGATGTATCGTACATCATCCGCGTGAATAGGCATCCGAATCCGAATGTATTAGTCTCAGGTATGTGATTCTAATTTCGTTCGAGCAGACTTGGTTTCGTGTAGTCCTCTTCGCGCTTAAACGTTCGGCGGTAGGAAGCAAGAGTCTGTTTAATTCTCAGTCATATTTTGCGTGCGGGCAAGATGAATGCAATCGGAACGTATCGTCAATCGAAGTCTTCGGTATCAAATCGTCGATTTATTGCACATAATTTTGGTTACATTAATAGGGAACTGTGTTGTACTATTGCGTTGAACGCGGGACAAGGCAAATCGCTGAGGCGTTGCGATTGTTCGCGGAGTGCAGGTATTTCCTTTGCACGAAATGATTTATCGGTAGTGATCGTATAGCAGGTGTAGGAAAGCAGTCCGTGTCTTATTTCTAATGGCAAAGGAACGCGGCGGGCGGCGAGCGGCGAGCGGCGAGCGATCGCGTGTATACCGTACGAGTATATTTCCTTGCGAATCGAACGATCAGAAAGATCGAAATGTACGACTGGTTCCGGAAACGGATTTTCCTCGAAAAGAGTTTTGCGTTGAAGGAGTGTAGAATGGTGAAACGAGTGAATCAACTTTATTGATAAAATTTAATATAATTGACCTGTTAGTATCAACTCGTACTTAATACTTTAAATGACGGAACGCGTTTCTGTAACGCGTTTCGATTTTCGATCTGAAAGTTTGCGGGCTGCGGACGTCGCGATTGACGGTTGCGCAAAACGACCGACGATCGGCCACACGAAATACGGTACACCACACACAAAGACAACCAGCATATTGCTTCGAAGTTACAAAACGAGAGAACGACGAGTGCTTGTAAACAATCGATATTGAACGTTTGCATTTTGAAAAGCAAGAAGCGGGTATAATTCGTGTTACATAACAAATGCCTATTTTTACCTGTAAACATGACATTTATTTCGATATTTATGTACAAGACTCGCGTAACCACACAACGAAGGTTCTGTAACGAGCATTAGGCTCTCGGAAAGTACGCTTTTCCAAGTATATCCGGACGCCTTCTCAGCGTTCCGTTTATCGTAGGCTTTTCGAGATTTCTGTTAAAAAGACGAAACTGAAAGCAAAATGGTAAAACGAACGAAAAGTAGAGTGAGAGAAAGAGGAAGAGGAAGAGAAGGAGAAGGAGAAAGAGAGAGAAAGTAAAGAAAGAAGGCGCGAAACGAAAGGAAAGGAAAGGAGAAGAAACGAAGGGAAAGGAAAGGAAGGGAAATAAAACGTAGAGTACGATATTTGATCGATTCTCTTCAGCAAGTAGGCATGCAGACCACACGGAGAACTGGCCCGTAGGCTGTTCGCATCGAGATCGAGATACGCTTCGATAACAAAGAGACGCTGACGGTTTATCGCGAAAGAGCAAATACAGCTTTTTTTTTGTTTAGATAGAAGGAAGGGAATTATTTTTAAGAAGCCGCTTATTGCGAACGCTTATCGTATGCTTCTTCTTATGTAATCGTTTTCGTAAACGCGTTTTGAGCTGTCTCGTAGATCGATAACAATCGTTTTAGAATGAATTGCGTCGACTGTACACGTTACAGTAGTAAGAAGTTCGTTAAATACGATTTAATATGACGCGAACGCGTGTTTGCGATAAAAATCAACATACGCGAATATTTTGTTACATTTTCTTCTCTTTTTTCGTTTTTCCGTTGTTCTGTTTTTCCTTTTAAGACGAGACACGCGGTGTAACGTAAAAAAAAGTTGTCCCCCTCGAATGCGAGAGAAAATCCTATAAAACGCTCCGACTCGTCGATTCGTACGTCTATCTTTCGAATTGCTAAACAGCGATTGTACGACGTTCGTACGCTATAAAATTATTTAAAACGATTACGCACGCTTACAGTGGTAGAGTTAGATTAGACGCAATACGCTAACACTGTTTTCTACGCTCGTTTCGATATTGGCTATCTTCTCCCATCGATTGGATCGATGCAACGTTTTCTTCTATACGACAATTTGTTTTCGTGTAGTTGATTATAAAAAACGGGATTGCACGAATCGGGGCGCGGCGTTACCGTGACATCTTCCTCGGTTTCCTCGTGGACGCGAACGCGAAGGCATGGTGTGCCTGGCTCGTGTCGTAGTCGCACGCAAGTACGGAGTCTCGCGATCGGGGCGAGAATCGAAATGGGCAAACGAAAATCGCGAAAATATGAAAGGGCAACGGTTCCGTCGGAAAGCTTCTTCAGTAAAATTGCGTTTCGGTGGTCGACGTAAACGTAAGAAAAATCCGCGAGCGTCGAAGAGAGGCCGGCATCCTCTCGTCCGCGTAGGAGCGCGCCTGAAACGGCAACGTTGCTGGCTCCTCGAACGTATCGTCGAGAGTATCGCAAGAGTAGGCAATCTCGTTGCAACGGAACGGTGTTTGCTCGCGATTTGCGAGCCATTGCGTTGTCAGCCACCGATGGACGCGTCTCACCAAATGTGACGCATTTTCCTTTTGTCAGAGGCCGCGAAGATAGAAAGAAGGAAGAGAGAGAGAGAGAGAGAGAGAGAGAGAGAGAGAGAGAGAGAAAAGAAGGGGAGCGAGATCGCCGCGCGTAGAGTGTAAATTGAAACTAATCGTTGGAAGATCGTTAAAGGTATTCAACGATGTCGCATTTGATAGATATATTTGGACAGCTGGCGACGCTGGCACCGTAGCCGGCCCTCGAGGAACTTTTGTGCCTCTCGGTGAGCAGCTTTTGAAAGATTGGCAAGATGGCTAGATCGAGCAGCTCGCCGTCCGACACGGCGCTGTACATTTTAGAGACGTTGGAGACGTTCACGGCCGAGCCACCGACCACGTCCGAGGTGCTACCGGTCACGGAGCCAGCCGCTCCTGGACCGGCCGCGCCTCCGCCTCCACCGCCGCCTCCGCCGCGCGGATTCGCGCTCGCGAACTTGTTGTTGTGAATGGTGGCAACGTTCGGCGTGCTCTGCACGTACTCCAGCCGAGCCTGTTGCCGGAGCTTCGACTCCGTGTGTCTGCACTCTCGTATCCGACGAGTGGCCCGATGCGGACACTCGATCATCGCGTGCCCCTCGCTCCTCAGTCGTGGGCACTTTTCCCGCGACCTCTCTGACACCGATCGCTGAATGATCGTCGACATCGACTCCTCGTATTTCTCTGGCAGCAGAAAAACAGCAGCGGATAATGAGCTATCGGAGCTGGACAAGCGGGTGAGAAGAGGGGAGAAGATTAGGGTAAGGGGCCGCTCACCGGTGTCGGAGTAGCTGGCGTTCACCATCGTGGGCACGCTCGGGGAACTGGCATTCTGGGAATCGTAGTGCTTCCTTTGCCTCCTCGGCGCGGGTGGAGTTTCCGCGGAGCCGTTGAGCATCGCGCGAGAGTGTCCCCGGCCACCGTGCTTCTCGCAGCGATAGCCAGTGCCGAAGAGAAGCGCTCGCCGATGGCCGCACTCGCCGATCACGTACGACTTGTCCAGGCCAGAGTTCAGCGAGATCTCGGTCGCCTCGGACTTGGACACGTTTTCGGTGGAAATGTAGCTGATAGAGTTGACTGGCACGCTGGTTCTTCGAGTTTGAAACAGCTCGTGATGCGAGTGAGCCATTCCGTTGTTCTTCACCGACGATCTTCTCTTCAGCGAGTGGTGGGAAGATGCGTTGGCGGCCGAAACTAGAGCGAAAGAGAGAGAGAGAGAGAGAGAAGCTGATGAAAGATCGTAAGGTTTGACGATCGAAAGGCGTGGCGCGTTTCCTCACCGGAGTGTCGATGCTTGGGCACGAATTGCAACGGGGGCGGCAGAATTGCCTGTTCGAGGTAGTTTTGTTCGTGAAGTTCCCCGAAGGAGACGTTCTTGGCCGGCGGAGGCGTAGGAAGCCTGGACCTGCGATCGTCCTTGCACCTGATCGGCTTGCCGTGCCTCGGGATTTCGGTCTCCTCCAGAATAACCGCGTCCCCCTCCTCCACGATCTCCGGCACGAACTCGACGTTGGTTTTGCCGGCATCCGGCCGCGAGTCCGGGCTTCTCTCCACCAGAAGGGGCTCGCTTTCTTTTCCAGCGTTGGAAGAGCGGCTTCTCCTGCGACCGGTTTCGCTCGGAGCGTGCTTGAGGGCCGATGGCGGGGCCGCGGCGCTCGAACACGAGTTCTCCGCGGTTTCCTTCGCGGCCTCTTTGCTTTGCGGAACCAGAGGCTCTCGCTCGCTGTCGATCGCGACTATCGGCACCTTCGAGAACGACGTCTTCTTCCTGGCAACGAGGGGCAAAACGCGGCTAGGCTTTATCGAACGGTTCATTTGCTCGCGAAGCGGCGCTTTTCGCGACCAGTATTGTACGCACTTGCCGGTTTGCTGCTCGACCGCGGTCGAACTCGCGTATTCGCCGCCTTCCGGTTGGGAGATCGTGGTCGAGTTTAGGCTGCACATCGACATCGAAATGTCTGTCGTCTCCGTGGTGACGGACAGACCTGCGATAAAACGACGCGTACAGTGCGCTGCTATCGGTATATCGAGAGGAATCAGCTCCTTGTGTGCCACAGCCACGGCCACGGCCACGGCCACGCAACTGTCCTCTGCTTACCCTCTTTTTTCACCGTTGTCCCTTCTTGTCTCGGAACCGTCAACCTGTCCATCGCTTCTTGCGTGTTCGATGCAGCTTGATCGTCAAGCCTCCGAAGGAACATCTGCAATCAAACCGATCCTTCGTTGCAGCTGCTCCGTTTCATCGCGCTTCCCTTCCCCTCCATCGCCATCGCCACCGCCTCGCATACCTGAAGTTCCGAATCTTTTTCCAGCAGCTGCTTACGAAACTTTTGATTCGCCTGCGTCGCTTCCCTTATTCTCTCCTCCAATTCGTTCACGCTCGAGTCCCTGCGCGTCTTCGACATCGGCCTCAGAGTGGCCCTGATTCGCTTGTCTATCGCGCCTTGAGGATTTCTTCTCAGCTCTATTAACTAACGCGGAAAGTCAGTCGCCTGTTAATCGTCGCTTGGCGAAGTTGGCGATTGGCGCGCTCGAGAGATACCTTTGGGACGAAAACCAAACAGAGTGTGGCGGTGCTGCAGAAGATTATGAATATCGCCAACATGATGAACATCGCGTCTTGCTTGTCGGCCAGCACGAAACTTATAGCCGCCCCAGTCACGCACATGATCACCACGTTGTACACGCTCATCCCGACGTATTTGCTGTCGTTGAGCGCCGGGATGCTCACGTGCCTGGTTTCCCATGCCAAGAAAGCGCCGAATATCTGCAATGTGCAAAATCCCCTACTCCTATTGTCGCGCGCTCCTCTCTTCAAACGAGAATCGATCGCTCGATTAACGCTACCCACCATTAGCAGTCCTTTGTACGCGTATATGCATCCCAAATAAATGGTCATTCGATTACTCTGACAGTACTCGTTTTCCGGTATTATGATGATATCTTCGCTCGAAGGATGGGGCTGAAACGAAAGAGAAGAACCACGTTTCTTCGTCTCGCGATACAGCTGCGCTATACGAGACAGAGCGTGAGTTGCGCTTACATAGGGCTCCATTTGTTTCGTTTCCCGGTAAAAAGGATCCGCAACTTGCCAAGTGGTCATAATGCCCAAATCGATGAATAACAATACACCGACTACCATGAACAGCTGGTAATCCTTTATCACCTGGACAAGAGATGGGTGAAAAAGATATTGCGGGCGCGCGGGCAGGCAGCGGAGGATGCGTTGCCGGTTTCCGGGGCCGGGCAGGTTCCACTCACCTTCTTGTTCAGTTTAACGTCGGTGAAGATCGAATGTACTCGCCATGTTTTCGAGAACATGGAACCAAAGGCCAAGGAGAAACCAGCCATCAGTAGCCATGCTCTGGCGGTGCAAATGTAGGGAAATGCCGTTACGCTGGACAGCTGCGAATCTAACCCAAGGAAAATTACACTGCTGTAGGTCAGCATGCATCCGACGATAATGAGGTTGTTTAAATGCGGCGATGACATTTTTATGTATCTGAAACGTCGAAGATGATCGAACGTCGGACATGAGAAGGGAAACAGAAGATTGCGAGGCACGGGTAAAGAGAAGAGTCGGTTTTTCTCGCGCTCTCGAAGCAACTTGGGAAGCGACTGTCTCCTTTTACCCGTGCATCGGTTAATTTCGCGCTTCCGTTTTGTTTCGTCTCTTCCCGTCTCCTCCCGTCTCGTCCCGTCTCAGTTACGGCTTAGTTTCGGCTCGGTTTCGCCTCGGTTCCGGCTTAGTAGTTTCGGTTTCGACTCGACGCGCATCAAATCTCACTTTTCGAGTCAAAGTTGGTCGGAAACGAGTAGAACGAACCCGCGATGAATTCGCGACAGAAAAGAGAAACGGAGGGATTCGCCCCCTTGCGAATAATCACCTTTGATTTCTGTATTTAATATTGATGGCGAGAAAAATGACCGCCATGACGATACCGACGCTAGCCGCGGAAGTGAGCACGGCGTAGATCGTAATATTTACGGTGGAGTGCTCGATGATATGAAGAGTCCGATCTTTCGGCGGCGATCTTCCCCACCAGACCAAATCTTGCCCCTTGGTCAGATTTAAAACGCCGGTCACCCCGTTGTATTCTCCGACCTTCACTTCTTTGTCGCCTGCGATAGAAAAGGAACGCGGAGGAATCTCGGAAATTAGCCTCCCCAACTTAGCCCATCCTATCCCACCCTAGCCCTAGCCGATACTCACTTTGAAACTGCTTCAACAGAATGTACGCTTTTCTTTCGTTATCGTAGAAACGTACAGGCCCCTGGAAAACGAAGCATGCGCGTATCTAGATGTGCAACGGATCCGAATCGGCGCGGCGCGGCGGCTATCGAGAATCGCGTCTCGACACGGAGGATACCTACGGTGACGCCTTCGAAGCTGGTGTTTCGCAGAGCTTCGAGAAAAAGCTTCTCCCATAGCGCGTCCCTGTATTTGAAATCGGACATGGTCTGATTGCGACGGTAGTGGGTTATCCTGGTGGCGACTCGCTGTATGGCCAGAGCGACCGCCCATATACCGTCGTACGTGTATCCGTGGAATCTCGAATACTCGCTGCCTCGCCTCGAGTCGTACTCCACCCTGTATTGCTCGGTTGTCTGAAAAACCACCAGAAACCGACCACCCACGGCAAACGTTCGCGCTATTCCCAATTGCCAATTGCGAAACAATGCGCCGTTCCGCGATTCCGATTCTAACCGCGATACTCACGATCCCGGCTATCGTCTTTCGTTTTTCGGTGGTGATCGGCAGCAAGTCGGTCAATATCGCGCCGTGAAGAGCTTCGGCGAGCTCCGAGGGATCGCATCCGCCTCCGGACTGCAGCCACCATTGTTCCGCGTACGTTCCCATGATCACCCACTGATACTTTCGCCCGAACATACCGAATCTATAAGTGGCAACGCTTTCGGTCAATTCGTCGCGCCGGATTCGTCGATTCGTCGATTTCGCCGATCGCTCTCGCCGATCTATGCATACTTGTACGCCTCGCAGAATATTCGCCTAGCCCACGCTTCGTTAAAGTTGCCCAAAATTATCCTAACGTCCTTCTCCTTCAGCTTCTCGAGCGACGTGGTCACCTCGGTGGCGAAGCTTTGCGTCTCCACCACTTCCATCCCGTGGTCGTCTAAATCGGCGACCAATCGATTGTGCGCCTGCAAATACGATTCTCTGCCGTACGAGAATTTTCTACCCCGGCTATACGATACGCGGAACGGAAGCGATGGGGGAAGAAAACAAGGTCGCGGCAACTTCGAGACTCAGCGCCGGAGCTGGCAAACATGACGGATGGTTCATTGCGTTTTCAGGATATGAAACGATATCCCGTAACGGTTTCGCTTATCAGCCGACTGAATTATTAACGATCCGAGTTGAACGTAAACGCGGCAATGCTAACGGTGTACCGTATACCGCGTACCGCGTACAGCGTACAACGAATGGTGGAAGGTGGATCCGATCGAATCGGATCGGATCGGATCGGATCGGATCGGATCGGATCGGATCGCATCAGGTCGAATCGGGTTGGAGTGGAACGGCAGAGCTAAAGAAGGAATGGCATCGAGCAGGACGCGCGGAGAGAAGCTCGGAAAGTTTCAAGTTGGAAACGGTTGGTTGGAAAGGTTCGACGATGCTGCGGGATCGATGCGAGGTTAACCGTGTACCGTGGCGCGTTCCATTATGCTCTCGTAGAATTTCAAATACTCACCAGAGCGTATCTCGGCTCGTTTTGATAAATGGTACCGACCCTGGTCCAATTGAAGTGCATCAGAAGGGCCACGCGGGGAGCGTTGAACGCGTTCTCCGAAGGCACCACCCTGAAGAAATTCGGAAAGCTATTGCTCGTAAACATCGGGTGCGTGTCCGCGTAGCTAAGCTGCAACAGAAACAAACCGATTCGTGGAAAAGGATTAGCGGGGAGAGGAAGGAAAGCGAGGCACCGGTACGCGCGACGAGTCCGCTTTTGCCTCGTTAAGCTTCGCGACGCGACGTTACGTGCGGCGGAGCGGGCGTTTCGCGGATCGGGGCCGTTCGTGACACCGCATCCAGGCCAGCTACTCTCGCACTCTAGGTCTCGCGACTCGCTCGCGTCTCTCGAAAGCCAAAACTCCTAGACGTTCGCCGGATGCTGAGAGTTCGAAACGTTTGCCACTCACCTGCGTGAGACGCCAGTGCTTCGAGGCTTTTGCTATGGGATCCGTGACGTGGGTGCAAGCAGCTCCGAATAGCATCACTTTGTGCGGTCCGCTGTGCATCATGTCGAAAAACGCCTTCACGCCAACCGCCGCGTTGCACTGAAACAGAATTTCGTCAAATCTCGTTTGCTTCTCCGATGCGTCCTCATTGCGTTCGACTTGCTCTCGTAAAAAGATTCGCACTCAACGAGATCCGGCTGGCGGCAAGTTATTCGATCGTTGAACAGAGGTTCGAGTTTCCGCCGCGCTCCCTTCGCTTCTTCGTCTTCGCCTCCTAAATACACCTATCCCTATTTTCTTCCTGCCTCTCTTGTTGCTTTCTATTTTTATTTTCGCTCGCCGGCAACATATAGCAAACCGCATTTGCATAGTATGAACGCGCCCGCATATATTTTACAGCGATGCCCGAGAAACGTCAGGAACAGCTCGGTAACAAATCCCGCGTGTCAAAGCGAAGCTTGCCGTTTCTTCGTCGAGGATACTCCAACGCGAGCAACGCTACCTATATCTGGCTAGCTGCTAGAGATTAGAAAGTAGCGAGGACGGGGCCGGGTAAAAGCAGAGGCTTGCTCGGCTCCGCTCGCAGCTACGCTCAACGACGACAGTTTCGATCTCTTCGAACCGCATTTACCGAGGCAGCTAGCCGATAGGCAGCAGCTAGAGGGAAGCGAGGGATACGGCACGTGCACGCGACAGATGCGCTCCGGTATATTGCATTTGGATACCGCAAACAGCATACCGGGCCGACGCGGCCGTCGTGGCCGTCGCGACTGCGGGGTCGCGCGTCGCGTACCGTCGCATCGCGTTCGCTCGCTTTGCGTAACCAATTACCGATTCCTTGTGGATCCCCCTGCTCAGCCCACTGAACTCCTTTCAAAGCGTTCGGGCCCGACTTCCTCCCATTAATTAAACGCGCGTCGCGCCCATACCGCTTCCTCTCCTATCCCTGCTATACTTCGTTACAGATTAGTCTACTATTCCTTTGCTATTTAGCCGAGAGAGTCGCGTTTGTCCTCGGCCCACGCGTTTTCTGCAAAACCGCGCGCTGAGAGCCGAGCTGAGCTTTAAGCGCGTCGGCGACGATTGGCGGTCTAACTGGACTCTCAGAGTTTGCTCAGCCTTCCATTGGAAGAGTGATACCGTACGACGATCGATTGTCCGCGGAGTGCGACACGCAACGAAACGGAGCGGAGCAGAACGGAACGCAACGCGTTGGTTGTTTACGCGTTGGCTTAGGGCCATGTCGACTGCCGCATAGCCAGCCGGCAGTCAGCACCCGCCGCGAAACGGAAAACTGCTACGAACAATGGAGGCCGACATTCCGCTGGTCGCGGAACAAAAAACAGTACAAAGCCGCCTCGCGATCTTTGCTTGACGCGCGCAGAAACACCGCAAACTTGCGCACGCGTTATTTTTAGCCGAGCAGGATTCCCGGTGGCTGAGAAATTCCGACTCACAGGGACAGGACAGGATCGATCGATTGCAGCCTGATAGCTGCTACACGATTCGTAACCTTACGGTCTCTAGTTTCTAGTTTCTAGCCTCTAGCCTCTAGCCTCTAGCCTCTAGCCTCTGGCTTGCCTGCAACGCAACGTAAAGCCTTAGTCGACCAGCGTTATCTTGCGCGCCGCACGCCACTGGACAACAGGATCCAGGATCAACACCGTCCCATTAGTTTCTTTTATCGCGATCGTCCGGCTATTAATTTCGTTCAAGTTCATAGCGAAATTCCGTGAACGAGCGAAACGAGGCGAGCCTGCCCTCTCGGAGCGTAGTCCAGTCACGATTTCTCCCCGAAAAACGACCCCAAGCTACGGGGACATCTTTAATATCGCGTCGATTCGAATCGCAGGCAAATCCTCCTTCGCTGTGTATCCCTTCGAGCGACATCCACTTTACGAAGCAGGCCAATCTATTGTGCCAACTATCGAAGCCGAAATTCCATTACAAGTTTGTCGTCTCCAAATCAAATCAAATGAAACGAAACGAAATGAAATAAATGACGCTGTCGGAGGGACGCGGCTACGAGTCGCGTTGTTCGAGTAGAGCTGGCCACTTTATCGAAAATTTGTCGCAAGGTTTTCCGTGCCGCTCGGCAGGCCACGTAACTCCGGCTTGATTATTTTCTAAGCCACTGTACGGGCATTGGAAGGCTCTATCGCTATCGATCACGCGCGTAGAGACACGCACAGAATTAGGAAAGCGGGAAACTCGGCGAAACCGCTGCTGCGTGCCGCCACGCCACAGCTATTCGATAATCAGGATAGCAGTCGCTACTGCTCCCTTGTCTCTTACGGCCCCCGATCGAAACGATAACTCGCCAACTTGCCCCGATCTCGTCCATCTCGTCGATCGGATCTTGAAAGTTTCGTTGGATCGCCGGCGGGCCGATCCGTGGCAATGATTCTCTCGCGAGCTCGCATCCAGTGGAACGGCGATTAATGGTACGCAAGGGGTTCACGCAATGGCGTGGCGGGATGACGACGCGAACCACGAGAGCTCGCTTCGAAGCGTCGGCTATTTGAGAATTTCAGAATTTCAGAATTTCAGACGAGCGGAAAATGGATTTCCCGAGACAGCGAAGGACAGTTTACAAGATAAACAAAGACGGCTAACGGTGTTAGCAAGAACAGTTTCCAGCGACAATGACAAAGTTTACGGAAAGTTTTATTGGATCGTTCGCGGAGATAATTTCTCTTTCTCGGCGAGTTCAAGAAGCTTCGAACTGAAATAGTCTCCGGCATGCAACGTTTCGAGGTGGGTGAAAAGCTTGCTGTATCGCTGGCGAGGGTTGCGTCTTCGGGATAACTTGTTCCATTCGATAGGGATCCGAGCGTGGACGAGAAGACGCGCGTCGCAAAATCGAAAACGCGTTGCAATGGCGAGCGAAGGAGAGAGAGAGACAGACAGAGAAGCGCGTTAGAACGTAACGTCGCGTTGCGTAATCAAAAGCCCGTAAAGATCCTCGATAGCTGCTTTGCGCTCGTTCGTTCTCCGCCTCTCCTTTCGTACACGCGTGTAACAATACTTTCGTCGTAGCTTTTGAACAATTCTCTTGGGGGTGAAAAGGTTCGACGATCGAAGGCGCGCTTCGAGCAACTGAAAACACCGACGAAACGATTTATGCCGAGTGCCGGGGAAAAGTCGCATCGAATGGAGCAGCAGCGTGTCTCGGATGTAGTGCTCTCGGTCCCGCGAAAAAGTTGTTTTTCTGCATTTATAGGAGATTTTAGAGGGCGGAGACGCGAGTGGCGAGAGGCGTGAGGCGAGACGAGGGTAGTAGAAAGCCATAAAGTCGATCTACTAAAATGAGAGCGGGCGAAAAGTTTGCGGGTTCCATAGGGTGGATGAAAGGAAGAGGTTGCGTGGCGCGGTGCGGCGGGGTAACCGGAGAATCCCACGTGTATTCGCCGAGAAAGCCAATTAGCGAGATGGAAACTTCAAATCCCAATGAAATTCGAACGCACACCTGTATCCAGCACATTCCGCTCTTTCTTTTTTTTTCTTCTTTTTGGGATCGGTGGCCTCGCGTCCCTCCGCGCATTATCAGCTTTGCGGATGCATTCGGCTTAGACGTTAATCGGGAACGCGGGCGACGCTTAACCCTTTCACAGCAGCTCTCCACTCGAGTACGCGTCGCCGCTACCGAGAATTGGTATCGTTGGAAAAATAGTTGAAGTAAACTTTCGAATGTCGTCGTGCAACGGTAAATTGAGAAATCAATCCGCGTCTCGCAGATTTGGAAATATCCCTGGGAAACTCGCCGTTCGATTTCTGTCGATGGAAACATTTTTCTCGCCAGCGGGGAAACTCGCGTTCGGTTGATTCGAGTTGCATCGCGAGAGCCGCGCGATATTATTTGCTTACACCCGGGGAACGAAAGCCAACTAGAAGCTAAAAAGTTTCGGGATTACAAAGTTTCATGGAACGAGCCGGAAGAAACGGGAACAGAGTAAGACGTTTGTTATTTGTATGATTCAAAGGCGATTCGAGTGGCTCGCAATAAATTACTTACGGTTAGACGGCAAGAATAAAACGACTCGCGAAAAACGTTCGCGTTGATTTTTGAAGTAGCAACCTTTTCCGGTTCGCCGCCGATACAGCGACTTTGAAAGGACCGCGATTGTTGCAAGCTTTTCTCCCTTCCTCGAAACGTTACGTACTTCCTCTAAAATTGAACGCGCATTTTAGAACGGTTCGCCGCTTTTATCATCCTCCGCGACCGTTGCCAACGTTAGTCGATATCCGACCGTAGACTTTTAATTAAATTTAAGGCGGCCAACTTTGTCGACTAATCGAAACTTGAGATCTCTCGATGCCGAGATACGTATCTTTGCTTCTCCCCTGCCACGGACGATGACGGGTAGCCGGATTAGAAAGCGCAATTGATACGGACGCGGATGCGGATACGGGTACGGGTTTAAAGTAGAAATAGCTAACGCTGATGAGTAACGCGAAAGAGAGGCCCGCGTGGCAAATCGGATGCACCCAATGAAATTTATTTATTTATGCTAACCGCTCGTTTGCCGACGCATTTTGTTCGTTAACGTTAAACGCTAGGCGAACGCGGACGCAGGGGATGGTGGATGGCGGATAGGAAACGAAAGAGGGGTTTCGTTAGCGCCGCCTGATCGCGGCGATTAAATATTCCCCATTACGTAAATCGAAATCGGAGGTAGAGATGGCAGATTTCGATTGATCATGGTTTACGGATTATGCCGGTGGAGCAACGCGTTCGACGCGTTCGCGATCGAAGCTGGCGATACGTGGGTGAACAGCGCGGCCAGATTGCATGCTCGGATATCAGTGTCGCCGTACAATGGCAACAGTCAGGCAGCACCCATTGCATTTCATTAGGGTGAGATAGGAGGTTCGTTCGGCGCGGCCGCGGCGACGCGTTACCAACGTTTGTGTCGGTGCTCCGTCAACGCGTTGCTCCTTTTCCTTTCCGCGGAAGGAAACTATCTTTTCTGCCAAGCCGTTCTCTGCCGTTCGCATTCCACCCACCCGTATCTCTTTGCCGTACAATTTTTCCTCGAACGGCCCAAGCGTTTAATCGCGGGTGGGGAAAAAACGCGAAACGGTCAGCTTTAACGGCGAGCCATCCGTCGTTCCGAAATTTCGAATAGACGCGTGGATTATTAACGAATTTGCGTGGGCGTTGGAGGTCGTTCCGTTTATATCTAGCGATAGGTCAAAGGTGAGGCAGGTGTACGCGCGTGTATCTGCTGTGCATATTTAAATGGTGCGCGGTGATAAATTCGAGTAACGACCGTTGTAATTTACGGTGGCCTCTGGCACACGAGCCGGCCAACCGTACAGGATAGAATAGGATAGGATAGGATAGGATAGGATAGGATCGGTTCGGTAAACGAATGTTCTCGCAGCGGCATGGGAACGAGTAATACATAGTTAAGGTGACCGGACGCAGAATACAAAATGCAGAATGCGGAATACAGAATACAGAATACAGAATACGGAATACAGAGTAGAGGATAGAGGATACAAGATACCGGGGGAGCATTTTCCGCAAAGCCGGAACGGAAGAACGCGCGGATCGGACGCGATCCTGGCGAGCATTCCTGCTCGGTATCCGCTAAAAATATCCGGAGCTGCCGCCAGGTGAAAGATAGAAGCCCCGTTTTCGCCTCGCTGCAAATTAGCGAAATCGCGAGCGTTTCCTTCGAGTCGGAAAATACGCGACGCGGGCTCGTTCGTGCGAGCGCTCGTCCTCTCCGCCTTCGAATATCTTTCCCCGATCGATTTGGAAGCGCGAAACGCGCCGAAGGCAGGCAAGGTCTAAAGGGAACGAGATGACTATCGGGAAAATAAGAATCAATCGAGTGTCGCGGAAAATTAGTCCCTCGTTGCGTCGAGTGCACGACAACGAACCGTCTCGAGACTCGGTATATTGGTTCGTTGCTCGCGTAATAATTTGCATCGAATATTCCAAAGCTACAGTGGCATGGTACGCGCGGCCAAATGTTACGCTCGCCGATCCGCGAAAGTTAAATGGCGTATAAAAATGCTAGCAGCGAGAACACGGGCTCCTGCCTTTCTTACTCGACCGCGAAATCCTTCGACGTAACCGAAAACGTAGCTCGCGAAATGTCAAACGAGGCGCGTCGCGGCGCACCCTGGTTCCGGACGCGAAAAAGCTGGCCAAAACTTCCAGCCGCGTCTTCGAAGGAGCGAGCATCGCTTCGAACGGTTACAGCGTCGTTAGGAAACGCTTTCGAGTATAAGAAACTATAATTGTAATTATTAGCGGGGAATACCGCGTACAAAGCAACCAAATCGTAGCTTTAGCTTCGAAAACGTGCTTCTCTTATAAACGCGTTCTTTTTCATTAACGTATTATTAACGTTAATCCGATATTAATTTCCCGATCAGCGACCCGAAAAATCTCAATATCGAGCATTCTTAGAAGGATTCTCGACGTTTTTCCGATGCTTTCAGCGGTTGGCTAGGTTTCTCGCGTTCGGGCCCACTGCGCTGCTCTTCCCCATCGATTCTTTCTCCGCGCTGTCTTTCTCTTCCACGCTCCGCGCTCTGGATTTTAGACTCTACACTCTAGACTCTAGGCTCTGGACTGTGGACGGACCCGGCAAGAAAAATGTGTTTGCCGTTCGAGACAATCGCGCGCGGAATTTTCTCCACTTCTCCGTTCCCGCGTCTTCTTTCTTCCCCCCGTTTCCTTTTCAATCTTTTTTGTTTACGGCGAGAAGAAAGGCGACAGAAGTGTCGGTGCTCGACGAGACGTCAGCTGGCGACGGGCAGCGTGGCTGGTCGCGAGTCGCGGAGCAGGCAAAGTGGACAAGCCGGAGAGAAGGAATGAAACGGAAAGGGTAGTGAAAGACGCAGAGAAGCGAAGAGTAGTCCGCGGCACGAGTTTAGTCGGCTAAATAGCCAAGAGCTATTTCCAGCGTAGAGCCCTTCTCCGTTCTTCGCATAAATTCTGAACAAGCCTGCACTTTTATTTTACTTCGGTTCACCCTGGCGCCGGCAATGCCCCTTTTTTCGAATACGCTGCGAAACGCTACCAGGTTTCCGCCCAATTAATTTACGCCTGCATCGATTACGCAACGCTCTCTTTCGCTTTTGTCCTTCCGACTCTCCGCTCGTTAAGGCGGAGAAACGGAAACGCAGCGGAAGTTTTCGCGCGATGAATGCCGAAACGAGAAGCGGGAAGCGGGAAGCGGGAAGCGGGAAATGGAACACGGGACACGGGGGAGCTGTTCCGCGCCAACGGTAAGCGCCTTATGGCCAAGATAGCGCCGCGGCCATCGGTTTTCTAGCTCATTTGCCGAGATTAACGATATTCGAACAGAGATTCGCCGTGTAAAGTTCGCCGGCGAGTTTGAGGCACGAAAAAGATTACCCGCGTTCACGTTGAAATGGGATCGACGGGATAGTTTGTAACGAAGAAGGACGCGCGGTTGTCGGAAAACTGATTATCCGAGTAAAAGCATCGCGGCTCGAGGATGGCCCGCAGCGTCCGCGTCCACGGAGAAACGAACGGTGATCGGAAGTTTAGGATCGATGGAGAAATTTCGGGCTGGAACGGGCCGAGCGGAGAAGAGAAATCCTTTTCGGTTGGATTCGAATGGAACGCGACCCCTCGACCCGATGGAATCTCACGACCAAGTCCGATATCGTCGCGGAACGCTGCACCAATCCAACGGCAGTCAACGTGATTTTTCGAGTTCGAGTTCGATTAATCCTACTTTCTCGCCGCAGTTACTCCCGAATATTTCGAGTGCCCACCGATTCCTGCTCGTCGCCACCTCTGCTCTCGTTCGCCCCAAAACTTTCTCCGGCAAACTAAAATTCTTCGTTCGTTTCGGGCCACCTTAACGCCTGCGATGTTTTCTAGACAGGCGTGGCAGAATACGCAGGGAGACCGCGACTAGGGAAGGGGTTAAGGGGTTAAGCGGTTAAGGGAATGGGAGTATTGCCCCGTAGAAATCGGCCGACCCAGATCGACCTAACGAGCACGATGAAACGGATTTTTGAAAGTTAACAGCAGGCAGGAATGTCTTCTCTCTTTTGCGTGGCTCGTTTGCTTGTGAAATCCGTCACCGGCTTTTACGGTCCAAACTCGGCCCGATGGAAAATCGAGCTCGCGTTGCGGCTGGCTCGGGTTAGAGAGCGAGGCCCGTTTCCCCGTTTCCCCTTTACCCCTTTCCAGGGAAGAAACGCCGCCGCGCGAAAGAGAAAAGGCAGCTTTGAAGCGGTTCGCATAGAGACGCGTTTCCGTGTCTACCAACCTTTCCTATTTTACCTCGCCCGATCCACCTACATCGTTCTCCGTTTCCCATTCTCGGATCTTTCTCGCCGATTGACGCGGCCGCTGAAATTCCAGCCTTTTTTTTCTGACAACGTGCCGGTTTTCGAGCGTCACGGAAACTCGAGTGGCCGATCCAGCCCCGGCAAAGGGATCTACTTTGACAGACACGCGCTCGTGACTTTTTCGAGCGACGCGTGCAAGATATCGTCCTTCCCTTGGCCCGATTTTCACGGGTGAAAAAGGATACGTCGACAAGGGAACCGTTCGCGCGAGGCGTATAAAAATTTAGCCGCTCGCGTTCAACTGCGCGCATTCGCGCGGAATGCGTGGCACAATGGCGCGTTTAAATCAATTTCTCGCGCTCGGCCGATTCGCTGGACGAAAATCGCTGTTTTAAGTGCCGCGAAGTACTCGGGTGAACAGTTGCAGGCTTGATTAACGTTTAAAATCAAACGCACGCGCGTGCATTTGTCAGGTGCGCGCGACAAAGCACACGGATTCCGCATTAACCGCGCCACTCCGTAATTGAAATAAGTTGCCGCGTAGACCTAGGTGGCCGAAGGGGATTAAATTCGGCGAGCGACGCTGAATTCTCCCTCCTTGCTCCTCGCTCCGCGTGCCCCGTCAAACTTCGCGAATTACGTCAAATGCACTACTACGGCGACTAAAACGCGCCGCGGCTGCAAGCTTTCCCAACTTTGCCAATGGGGGTTGGCTTGATATTTCAGAAACCGCTTCCCCGTTCTGTTGGTCGCGATCGCCGTTACGGTTAGGCGGCCTTTCTTTCTCTCGAACGGAGGAACGGATAAGCGGTGCGTTCACCTTTGCTTCTTTCTTAGCTGAGCGCAGCAGATTCGTTTGCAGCCAGCCCGTGCCCACCGAACGGGGATGATAAATTCAAATGTAATTTAAACGTCTCGACGTTGACGGACGTTTCTATTTCGTTGGCCAACGGTGGAAGGATGGAAGGATGGGAACGGTGTAACGGCGTGGCGGAACGGTGGAACGGCAGGACGAATTACTCGGGCTATGGGAGAAATCTGACCTCTTTCTATTTCCACGTTTATCGACAGCCGCGCGAGCAACGCTATCAGGGATATCCAAGTTGAAAGGAAGGAAGAGAGGGCTTCCGCGGTCCTGCCACGCGACGGAGAGATCGATGATATCGCAAACTCCAAACGGATAAGATAATCTTGGATAGTAGCAGCGGGCGCACGCGTGCGGAAGGCAGCGAATTATAATCCGCGGCTTATAAATTGTCTGGACGCCGTCGCGTCGGTCGATGGCCGGTGCACGGAACGTTTCGCCAGGCCGCAGCGGGCAAATTTAATTCGACGGCTCGCGGTTCGCGATCCACGGTTCATTTCGCGTCCTGCCGTTGCGCTAAAAATTGATGCAATTTTTCGAGAGGATCGCGCTCGTTTGGTTTCTCCGTAGCGGATTTACTGACTTCGGGTATCGGGTTTCGGGTTTCGAGTTTTGGGAGGTCGAAGGAAGGAGGTTGGCGAGGGCGCGTTCCAGCGAGCTAGTACGCGCTGAAATAACGCAGCTTTCCGGTTAATTAACGTCGAATTCGCGTTCCACTGTAGTCGAGCGCTCTCCATTACCCGTGAAGCGCGTTCAACTATCGTAATCCTAACGTAATTAACGGAAGGACGGTTACAATTGCAGCCACGGGTAGAAGCACGCGCCGCGCCGCCCTCCCTTTACCAACCGTACGCGTACCGCGAAAATAAATTTCCGCCCAGAGGGAAAAGTTGGCGCCAAGCGAGTTCAGTTTCTCCCGGCTCGCCGAAATTCCATCCCCTTCGTTATCGAGAGCAAATTCGCCGCGGAGAGGGTTGACCGTTGGAAAAAATCGAGCCAAGACGTTTACATAGAACGATGGAGAATTTTAACGCGCTTGCACGTAATGTCATTCCAGCCGAGTAATCTCCTTTGCGTTAGATCTACTTGGAAAGACTTCAAAGAAAATCCGCTCGAATCGCATTAACCGATTTGGATCCTTTACCCCTCCCCCCACCCTATTCTTGCGTCTCGTTTCCTTTCTTCCTTCTTCTCGTTTAAACGTTCGGATGGTTGGCGACCGTTTTCCGACAATCCGCTGCAAGTTCATCGACTGCCCGCTCATCGATTGCTCCCCGGTTGGACAAATTTACCGTTTGCCGGCCGCTGGTAGTTGCCGCGACCGTGCAAACGCTTGCCCGTCGAGGATACTTTAACTTCAGCCCTTCCGCCTCTGTTTTCCGCGGACCCGCAAACTTACTGCAACCCCGTTCGCTTCAAACTTTCCCCTCGACACGTTCGTCTTTCGATCGAGTTGCTCCTTTTGCGACGAAACAAACGCAGCGATTTCCGAACGTCCGCGTCCGTGCAACAGATGCGCGTGCTTTCCACGGATTCGCCTCGTATCTGATTTTTTGCCGGTACGCTTAAGCGGTCGAGCGGATCGCTGCGCTGAACGTCGTTTCCGGTGGCAACGACGCGACGCGACGACAGGCTCGCTCCCGCGGGAATAGCGATCTCGATTATTCAACGGCGGCTAATAGCGCGGCAGCGGATTTCATTCTCCGTTGTTACATCGGTCCGGATCGCGCTGCAATACTTAACGAGTTCGACCACAGGAGGTTCCAGCGTGCAGCCGATACGTCAACGTCGTTTCTCGCAAATTGCGGTGCAACGCTCGATCGAGCCTTCGGTATTGAATACATTTCGATGGTTAACCGGTCGCGTATCGCGCCCGCGACTCGCTGAAAATTTTCGACCGGTTTATCGTTGAACGTTCACGGGGTTCGATCCGTGGACGGTGGCGAGGGCTCGCGGATATTTCCGTGGCACGCGGAACGAATTAACGGCTCCAGAGCGCGACGATATTCCGGCCAATAAATTCCTTCGGGGGCGAAAGGTTTCCAGTTGCCAATAAAAGCTCCACTCCAACTCGTTCGAATATACAGCGCGCGCGTTTATTTATGGAGATACTATCAAACTCGCTCTTATATCGATTCCGCGTACAAAGATATACAGTACTTGTACGTAGGTGGCGTTAATCCGGAGGTGAGCAGGGATACTATCGATTCGAAAGTAAATCGAGGAACTTGCCCTTCCGTTCCGTTTCTTTTTTAGCCTCGCCGAGCCGCGTATCGAAAGTTTCGACGGTCGGTCCTCCGCGGTTCTCCCGGCCGGCCGCGTAATTTCCTTCGAATGTTTCGCAGTGGTTCGATTTTGAGGGAGGCTCGGTTGGTGATTTTCGCGCGAAGTCGCGTCGCGGGCACGCAGCGACGATACGACGAGGATGAGGGAGCCGTACGCGCGCGGCTCCGCCTTAACGAGTTTCTATCTGGAAATTGCACCCCCGGTTACGTAACCCCAATGTCGTTAAATAAGCTTCGAGTAGAGAAATTCCATGCAAGTGTCTCCCGTGGCCGAGTCTCCGGAGTGCCATAATTTTCCATCTATACGCCGAGGGCATTATCCCATCCCGTCTTCTTTAATCTCCGAAATAATATCGTTCCACGCTCGATCTACTTCCCTCTCGAGATGATTTTCAGCGTCGTTTCCTTCGCTCGGCGCGCACGCTGCCCTGATTGCATATGATTAACGTTGAACGTTGAACGTTGAACGTTGAACGTTGAACGTGGAAACGTGGAAACGTGGCGACGCGAGGCGACGACGCGGAGATTCGGTGGCGTTTCATCGCGCAGGCTTGCTGACAGGAAGCATCGCGATACGGAGAAAGCTAATTATCGGTTTCTGGCAGCAGAAATAGAATTGAGAATCGAGCTCGGATCGAAGAATATGGATAGGCCATTGCGAGATGTTACAATTCCCCGATAGGTATTTACGTCCGCGACCGTGCGCTCCCGATGCCGCGAGTCCACCGCGAGGCTTTTCTTCGCGCCTTACCACTTCGGAGAATCGCTCGAGCGTGAAAATTCGCCTCGATTTTTTCGACGAATATAACGAGCTCTCTGCAAGGTCTATCGAAAACGAAGCGCATCGCGGCGCACCGTCGAGTGGATCGCGCCACTGCCATCGAGTGCATATCCATCGGCCGCGAATATTCCACCGCCATTGTTACGCTGGCCAGCGGAAATTTCTATCTTTCGGGGAAGCCGGGCCACGACCGCGCGCAATTTTTTCCGCCACGGTTCTCCATATTCTCCGCTTCCTCGCTTCGATCCCCGTTCCCTGTCCTGTTCCCGGTCGCGTCGTTTCTATGGAAAACACCTTCCGGTCCATCTTCTCGCGCGGCATCAATTTTGCCGACCAAAGCCGAGCTCCGGATACCTGAGACGACAAAGTGGCAGCAACTATCGGATGCGAAATCGGTCAAGAAGAAGAAGAAGAAGAATCGCGAGTCGGAAGGAGAGCTGTTATCGGGCAAGCTCTCGCAATTGATCGGTCATTATTAATAGGACGCCGCGCCGTTCCGCGTTGCACGCAGACGTCCGCCTCGCTTTTCGACCGATCTTTGTCTTCTCGTATCCCGTTTCCAATCTATCCGAGCGAGCACTTATCTGCTCGCCAGATCCGTCTACAAATCCATCTATCTCTTCTGTATCGCTCTATTCAACCGTCAATCCATCTATCCGTCTCGCGCGCGTGAACGTCGATACGTACGCTACACCGCGCCGTTCCCGCTCCCGTTCCCATTTCCTTCAAAGAAATTAATTATCGCGCTGCCCGCCGACTGCATTTTAAACGCACGTAATGCAAGTACGTAACGGAATTGGTTAACGCCGGCCGTTTGGTTATTTAACCCACGGCGCGCAACTTGCTGGCTACGGTAAAACTGTGTAACACTATCGTTTCACGTGGATCGGAGTAATTTGGTACGGCCGGCTATTTTTGCACCGCGCTATTGCCAATTTACGCGAGCGCGGATGGGGACGCGAAGGGGACGCGGACTCGAGAAAAGATAATCGTTCGGCGTAATCCGCGCGATACCTTTGGCTTTGCCGCGTTTCAGTTTGCGTTCGGATTCCGCTGGCGCGGATTAATTATTTAACGATTCGATAAACATTCGATCCGGATTGCAATTCGGATGGGCGTTGCAGGGCGACAGGTTGCCGGCTGCGGCCGCGGAAGCACCCGTTAATAACGATTCGTGCGTAATAACGCTATCGTAAAATAATTGCTGTCACGGCGAGAGTCAATGTTCGGGTAAATATTGGAGGGCGCGTGCACGCTTCGCGCCGTAAGCCACCGCCGAAACTACGCGACGCTATTAACCAAATGAGCGAGACGTGTGTAGTCGACGCGCCGCTCCGAGAGACAAACGACCCGATGCCCGTTTGAAATTATTTCTTGTCCCGAATCGCGACCAGGCGTGGGAAAAAGCGTCACGCGTCCGCGGACAATTAAAGCCTTTTTGCGGTTCGCCAAGCGCTAAAGAGAAGCTTTAGCATTTGAAATATTTCGATCCTCGAAGCTGACCGTGCGAGCAGAGCCGCAGGTGAGGCGAGAAGGAGGAGAGGAATGGGAAGGGGGGGGGGGGAGGTAAATGGGGGAAAAGGGGAAAAGAGCAAAGGCGCGTCGGGTATAATTTGACGAGGCAAGCGAGAGCCACGGAAGAAGCTGCATTCAGCTTTAAACAGGTAATTAAAAAAGTTGAGGCAATTTTAAATTTTGAATGGTTCGCTTCTTGCGACGCCCGATGGGGAACGCGAAAATTACATCCGCGGGTCGAGTTTTATTTTTAATTGGCTGTTTCTCGCACGGCTTCCTGGCGAGATGAGAATCCTCGTCGTCAAAGGGGAAAACGTCGCTCCGGTAATCGGAAAACGACTTCTCGAGCAATTTATTCCCAACTCGCTGATGCACTTTACATTTGCATTTAAATGCTTTATTATTTCAGGAAATATCGTCAACCGTGGCGATGTTTCATCGCAACGTTTTATATTCGATTCGATTCGATTCGCCGCGTTCCGTCGCGCCGCGCCGATTCGATTCGGCTGACTTTAGATTCTCGAAACGGAGAGGAGAAGAGAGTCGTTTCGTCTGGCGTTTGTTCGTTTCCTTTGCTTCGAAATCGAGCGACGGGAAACGGCTCGGAAGGGAAAAGGATGCCGCGATATTGCAAACGGTCACCGTAGAACGTAGACCGTACACCGTAGGATATGCCGCGCTTCGGATGGAACATGGCAGACCAGAGCAGAGCAGAGCAGAGCAGAGCGGAGCAGAGCAGAGCAGAGCAGAGCAGAGCGGAGCAGAGCAGAGCAGAGCAGAGCGGAGCAGAGCAGAACAGAGCAGGGGGAGGAAAAATTTGCCGGTCGGATCGACGCGGCGTGCCGTTAGCTGGCTTAAATGCCATGCAACGCGGCGGCAATAGCTGGAACGCCTAGCGGTATCTATAGGATCGTGTAATTACGCGTAAGCGAAGGGAATGGCTGGTGTCGTAATTAACGAACCCCCTGTGTCAACTTTCCGGATAACGCAAGCGCGATAATACCCCAAGGGACATAACCGTGCGTGCCTCGCACCGTAAATGTCTAATTTCGCCAACGATTCGCGGGAAATTTCGCGGAGGATCGCACGCGGAAACGGTGTCGTGTGCGGTAAAAAAGAAAAGACCCTCTCGATTCCGTGGGTGGAGATGATGGGGGAACAATGGAGCAGGGAGTATCGAGACGCGTCTTAAACGCTTCTCGGATATTGCGTTCGACTGGATGCGCGGCGAGGCGCGGCTAGGCGAGGCGCAAATGCATTATGCGAGAGGTTGGCGGTTGCGGGATGGCGTAGCGGCGGTGTGGATGGCAAACCGTGGATGCACCGCCGTTCATTTCGCTTTTGTCAAGGAGGCGCATGGAAAGTGGCAAGTGGCAAGTGGAAGGTGGAAAGGCTTTCGTTGGATGCGTCGCGTCGGTTGTGCAACTTCCTTTGGTAATGAGGCAATTTGAAAATTTCTCGTTCCCTTTGAAAGCCATAGGATACGGTCGAGCGAGCGTGGCCCGCTTTGTACTCGCTCGTCGATGCTCTCTCAATGCTCGCCTACTCCTAACGCACACCGATAACCTAATCGATCGCCAATGTTCCGTTCTCCGCTGTTACAAGCAGAATGCTCGGTCGACCAGCAGCCCAGCTCCGCGATTTATTCCCGAAAACGGCTGCGCCGTGACCGATCGCCGGCCGATCCGAACCCGATCCCAACTCGATCCTCACCGAGAGAGCCTTTTTCGGGACAACTCGCGAGATCCAATAACCTGCTCTTGCTCTCGTGGAGCGCGTTAACGATTCGGCTACACGGCGTCTATTTTTTCGCGGAATAAATTGGAGAACGACGCGGTGTGTGGCGTGTGGCGTGTGCGTGTGGCGCGGCAGGGCCAAAGGTATACGGGTCGATGTGTGCCGTGCGCGGTGTGCGGGTTCGGGGGCAACAATGGTAAAAGTGAGGCGCGAGGTAACGCGGCGGGCGCGCACAAAGCCGAGCACTCGGTATTACGTTATGGCTAGTGTATTTTAAAAGTTATTTAGATCGACGCAAAGGGGAAAACGAGTTTTCGAGGGAAAGCGCGCGTCGCGTGGCGCGGCGTGGCGACCGTGGCGTGGCGTGGCGTGGCGTTACGTGGCGTGGCATCGCGTCGCGTCGCGTCGCGTCGCGCGGTGCCTGGAAAAGGGGTTGAAAGCAACCTTCTCGCGCTACTCCGCCCTGCCGTGCCCTACTCTGATCCGCTCTCCTCCATTCCACTCGCGTCCACTTGAGATTTCGCTCGAGATTTCTCATTGTCGCGAAAAACCGATACACCAAACTTTTCGCTTCCCCGTTGCTCCCGTCGCGCTGCTAACCAATTAAACGGCCCATTTATTATTTTTTCCGTTTCACTCGCGCTCCTTCTTCCATCTCGAGCCCCACAACAGCCCTTCCTCGTTTCCTCTTTTTCCATTTCTCCAGTCCCTCCCTGCGTCTCTTTGCTTCTCTGCTGCATTCAAGAGCAACGAGAACGCGTCGCGGCGTGTCACGCCGCGCGCAATGTACCCTGCTTCTCGTTTAAATTGCATCTATCAAACGATACGACGTAGATTAAGCGCGCCTTCCGTGTCGCCTGAGAGGGAAAAAGTAGATTTAGTTGCAAGCTCGGTTTCTGTGCTCGGCTTTGCAAAGGGACGTTGCTCCTTTGGGCAACGATTAAACGCGATCCCGGTTCATTTTCTCGTCCTCCCGTGCGATCCGTTGTTTACGCGTAACAGCATCTCTTCATCCTTGCTGCACGTCCCGCTTGCGTTCGTGCACGCGTACGAGCTTTGTTATCCACTTTGCATGCAGTTTCGTGCGCGCTTTACCGCGTCTGGGATCGCGGCGAAACCTGCGTCTCTTCGCATCTCGTTTCGCCGCTCTTTTTCGCCTGCTCGGTAACGGAATCGCGACGCGACGTTACTTAACTTCCTCCCGTGTAGTAGAACGCGTCCCGTGCACATCGCACATGCCACGTGCGCGTCGCACGTCGCACGTCGCACCCCAATGCTCATAGCTCATAGCTCGTCGCTCGTCGCGGGGTGTGCAAACTTCCGTAGCAGCTCCCCAATCTAATCCAACGCGCACGCTTCTCCGACGTTCAAAAATATTTTCCCGATCCGGCGTCGGGTCCCGAGGCGAGCCAAATAACTTTTGCAGCCGCTGGAAAGCTGCCTCCGTTGCGCGATATCGAGGCACGGAAACGAGTAGAATTAAGAGAGCTTTTGTGGAAATCTCGCATCGATTATTGTCCAATCACGTTCGTTCGTTATCGATTTTCATGTTCGTTAACGCGATTATTGTAGGCGCCGCGCCGGCGAGTTGATATTAGGTAAACGGCCAGCCTGATAATTGGTCGATCGCAAGAGTCATTCTACTGAAAACGCTTCAATGGGCTGGTCGTTGCTCGAAAGAAAGGCGGTTGAACGGAAACACGGTGCTCGAGAGTGCTTTGGAGGACGCGGCGAAACAAGCGGCCAAAGAACACAGAGATTACAGAGTCTATCGAACGAAGCTCCCCGAGAGCTCGCGTCGCCTCGCCTCTCTCGTAGCTCGGTGCAGCGCCAGCGCAAGCTTCAGCGCCAGCGTAACGCTCACGCTGAATAAACGTGTCGCGAGGAATTTAATTATTGCCGAAATGTTTGTCCTGGAGCGCGATAAATTCGCCGGGATGCGCGGCTCCGACCATTAATTTTCTCAAACGTTCCACCAAAAAAGGAGTCGACCTATATTTTTGTAGCGCGCGCGGATCCCGCTCTCCGGAAGATAGCTCGCCCTCGCCAGCAGCCGCCGGCATTCGTCGATTCTCCGTAGATTCGTCCGAAATCCAAATTGCTCCGCGCCCACCACCCTTAATAGACCGGCGGCAACTTTCGATTCGTTCGCTGCGAGTAAGCTGGCAATCTTCGGGCGTATTTTACGCGTGGCAAACTTTCCGTTCCTCTCTCGGAGGATTTTCGAAGCGACCGGTGGTCGGACTCGCGATCGATGAACGCGTTCATATCCGGCGAGAATTTACGTCGGCTAATGAAGCGCGTTAATACCCGTCGATTAACGCGCTTCGAAGATCGGGGTTTAACCCGAATCTGCGTTGCCTCGCTGGCTGCCGCGCTGCCTGCCGCGCTGCCTGCCGCGCGCTCCTCTCCGTTCTCTCGTCCTTTCGAATAGCTGCCTATTTGCTTTCGATTTTGTTGCGCGGCTGCACGGCGAGCGGGCAAAGTTAGCTTTCGATCGAGTCACCCGGGACCGGGCAACGTTAATTAAAGAGCCCGAGGTTTGCTTCCCTTTCCTTCCCTTCCCTTCCCTCCCCTTCCCCTCGCTTCGCTTCGCTTCCAGGGCAAACGTTGAGCAACGCTGCTACCGGTGTTTCAGACAATGCCAAGAAAAATACATTAGGGGATCTCTGTTTTCTCCGGCCGAGCACCGTAATTTCCGCCACCGGATCGAAGATTATCGCGTTAGCCAAGACGCTGCCTCGGCCGTTCGCCCTCTAACCAATCCGATAAACCGATACCCTTTTACATCCAATCGTTCGAATCGCGTTTCACCTTCCTCTCGTCCTTTGCGCCAATTAAACCGACGAACGCGTTAAACGCGATGCATAATTTACGCGCGGGCAAAATCGTCCATTCGTCGCGCGCTCCTATTCTCGCTTTTCGCTTCTTTCCGCCATCCTTCTGCCCTCTTTCCGCGGTCTCGTTCTCGTTCTCGTTCTCGTTACGCTCTTCGGTCGGTGTTCTCTTTGCTTTTTCTACCTGCATGATCAGCACTCGAGCATCAGCCTTCCAGCTCTCCAGCTCTCCAGCTCTCCAGCTTCTGTTTTCCGTCTCGTCGTCTGCCGTTGAAACGGAGCCGTGATTATACATACCGGTCGTAACCTATCTTTGTTCGACGAGAGTCTCGTTTATCGCGCCACGAGCTTCGCTGATCTCGCCTTCTCTCCGATCTCCGTCATTTCCATTCCGAGCAGCGTTTCACCGTCGTCGCCTGTCCCTGGAAAATTCTCCCGACGCCGCGTCCAATGGAAAGCAACCGTCTTCGGGAGTTGACGGATACACGGAATAGACGAGACGAGCAACTCCAACTCCGGGCGTAAGCTACCAACTAGGGAGGGGTTCGCGAAATCGACCGATCCGACGGGTCGCGGGCCAATAGGAAATCTAGTTGGGTCGCGAGAGAAAGAAGAGAAAGAATCGCGGAGACCGAGCCCGAGTTCCGTAAAAGCTCGATACCTAGGCAGCGGCTTCATCGGTCGACGAAAATCCCTCGACAAATTGCCTCCGCGAATTTCGATCCCGGCTTCCCATTTCGCTCCGTTCGATCCCGTTTCAATTGCATTAAACCGGCTTCTGCTCGCGGATCGCTTGAAACCGAGCGCGGCCCAGCAGCTCCGCTCCGCTCGCTTCTTCCATCGAGTCGAGCGCCGGCCGACTTTTCTTCCCGCTTCTCGATCCGCTTCAAACTTATCGCGCAAATAGTTCCCATAGACGCGCCACGATAAAGCGGCCCCATTCCATTTTTAACTATCATTCATCCGAAAGGTTATCAACTGCGAAAGGGAGAACGATTGCTCGGCGAGCGATCGTAACCCGGCTGTACTTTGAAATAGGTTCGCGGCCTGCGACCAAACGACCGTTACGCGGATGGCTCTTTTCGCCCAGTCATTTTCCGTCAGTCTCTAAACGTACGTGTAACGAGGTCGAGTTCTGGCCCCTTTAATCCTTCCTTCCTTTGCGCGCGAAAATCGAGCAAATATTTGCACGCCGCGGCGATCCGACGACTTCGATTGCGGCTCGTTTGCCGTCCTTCGAGTTCTTCGTCCACGCGCTCTCGTCGCGCTCGTGTAATTCGCTTAAGCCGATTTCTCTTCTCGCCTCGCCTCTTCTCCGAAAGACTTTGGGTCGCGATAATGTTCGGTCGCGTTTCACGGGTCAGGAGGTGTTGATACGAGGCCATTGGAGGGAACACGCCGCTATCGAGCGAGACGTCTTTTAATTTCCAGCCTCTATAAACTTTGTCGGCCGATCTTGGCAAAGCCTCCAGCCGACGCGCGCGGACTTTCCATCGTTGCGAGCCGAGAGGTGCGAGGACAGCGGATCGACGCTGCCGCGTCATTCGCGTTCGTAACCACTAGCCGGCGGCAACTTTGTAATTTGCGGCGCGCTTAAAGCCTGCTCGGCGTGCAAGCTTCTTTCCGCTTTACGGTATTTTGCTTTAATTGCTCGCGATATATTCATCGAGCGCCGGCTTGCCGTGTACGAATGTCAGCCGCAGCCAGGCAAACCCGCGCAACCGTGCGGCGGCATTGTTTCGCCAGAAGAAATACGGCTACTTCGCAATTCGGTCGAAACAATTGCGCTCCCAGTTTTTCCGTAAACTTGGATTCGCGCGGTCGGCCTGCTCCCCCACCCACGGATACAAATTTATCGCCGAGTCATCGAGATTTTTGCTGGTCATCTTCTCGTAAAAGACGCTGGACCGGAACGCGATAGCGCGACACGCGTGCCTTCCATTCGCGTAACTTGCACCGACGCGACGCGCGGCGATAAGCCGCGATAATCGAGGGCTCGTTCCGGCGCGTGCTCGATCCAAAACAGCGCGTCACGTTTATTTGCGATTACGAACGGGCAGCTCTATCGCTTAAAGGAAGTCAACTTTTCCTTTCCTCGGCGCGTCCAGCCGCGATCTCTTTGCGGAATTCACGGAATAATTCGCAGAGGAGAGAGAATTTTATTTGGCGAATGGAGTTGCCGCGGCGATATTTGCCGGGACGTTGCGTTGGTCGGAGGTTTTAACGCGGCAGCGAAAAGGAGGAGGAAAAGAAGGTGGTTTATTCGGTTAGTTAGGGGCGCGTGGAAAGTCGGCGATGGTTGGAAAGAGGGGTCGGTTGGCGAAGCTGGTGGCCCGTCGCGAGACAACTTTCCGCTTCGTTTAGCGATAGTTTCGAGCGACTCGTGTTTCACGGTCAGTTAACGGGCCGTTGCCCTTTCGCGATTGCAAGATATCGCGACGCAGGAAATGGCCGTTGCCCGGCCGTGCCTCGAACAGGCAAAATCGCTTTATCCAAAGCTTTATTAAACCGGCGTGCTCACTTTTGCGAGAGCAGCGCGAGTTCCGCTTTGTTTCTCTCGACGAGTGTCCACCGCACCGCTATTTACCGCGAGTTTCTTCTACCGTGAGTAATGCCGGCAAGATAGGGGAAATTATGAAAAGCGAGTAGGGCCATCCGCTTCTCCTCTACCCTTTTCCTTTTTCCCTTTTCTCTAGTCCCTAGTTCCTATCAACTATCGTGCTCCGCGAGTCGCCAAGATCGCCCGACACTCCACCCCTCGCTCCTATTTTTACTTTGAGTTTTGCTGCGCCTAGCGGACGCTGCAGGCCGGAGTTTCGTCGCCTGGCAAACCCGGCGAATCGAAAACAAAGGGGCGGAGGTGCGCTAACCGATTTATTTATAGGCAAACTTTCGTCGATAAAGTTTCCGCGACGGACAGGGCGCGGGACGTCTGTCTCGACCTTTTTGCTCCGCGACCGATTCCACTGCAATCCTAGACGGCAACGATCTCTCTCTCTCTCTCTCGATCGCCGGATCGATCGCGCCGGCGGAAGGGTTGCATTCGAGATTCGAGATTCGAATTCTGGAATAGGCGAGGGCAGAAAGAGGAAATCGGTCGCGTCTCCGTGTAAGTTCCTGCGCGTTTGTTCGGCTTCCGAGCGACTGGTGTATATTTTAGCCGAACCGAGCAACCCAGACGTCGGGTTCGTAAACATTTTCAGAAGAGTTGCGCGCTGTTGCAGCTCTGCCGCGCCCTCGACCGCGCCCTCCCTCCCAGCCCCTCGCTAACCCGACCTCTTGTTTAGCTAATGCGATTTAAATCTTAATTCCGGGGAATCTCCCTTCGCTCTGTATCCGCCGCCGCAGCCGCCGCCGTCGCATCCGAATCCCGTCAGGCGACCCGCGTTGTCCCTACGACACCGGGCGCGCTACTTTTCGCCGCACGGTTTAACCGAGCCAGCCCCGTCACTAAATATCTGTAGCGGTGACGCAAACGCGTATCACCTCTACGCTTTTTTGCGGTTAGAGTAAATAGCGCGGCCGGACCCAGGGGTAGATTTTAATGGAAGGGCGGTGGGCGTACAGCCGTCGCAGGGCGCGATGCTTTTGGGGATTCGCGGGATTAACATGCAAGGGGTAATCTAGTGCGGGCGAAATTGACTTTGAACGAGAACCGCGGTTGTCCGTCGGTGCCCCCGCGGAAAGTGTCATTAAGAAGACGAAAAGAGGGCAAAAGGTGGAAGGGTTGAAGCGGAGTGGGAGGAATAGATAGAGGGGGAGAGAGCGGTGGTTGGAAGGGGCGGCAACGGGGGAGTTAATTTAGGAAGAGGCGAACAGGCAACGACGCGAACATTATCTCGTGGGAACACTCGCGAAGCATACACGAACGCGCGTTGCCGCGATGCCGCGATACCGCGACGCGACGCCGCGACGCCAGGCCAGATAGGGCTGGCAAATATTAATTAGTCGCGGACAGATCCGATCTCCGTTTTCACTGTTAACACGCGCAATAAGCGTTCCGCCCCGCTCCGACTCCCGTTTGCCTGTCTAAGCTTCCGAGCAAGCGCGGCTCGCGTTTTCGGTTTCGACCAAACTCTCGCGCTTTGATCGGCAATCCCCCTCCCTCCCGACACGCCTCGCCTCGCCTCGTGACGGCCATCTGTTAATTGAAATTTAATAAGCGCATCGTCGACCGAGCCGATCTCTGGAATTTCCCCGCCAACTAAACCCACCTTCGCTTCCAACCGCCCTCTCTCCTCTCTCCTAGTTCGCTTCGCTCGAGTTTCGATCCGCCTTTGATCTCTCCTAATCGTCTTCGTCTATCTTCGCGATGCCTGATCTAGATGGGAGAGAATTGGCGTAGGAAATTTGTAAGACAGCGTTGCGCGTGGGGCAAGTTGGGTAACGATTCCGCGGGAAAACTTATCGCGGTATGCTCTTCTTGGCAGGAGAATGGATCGCGCGAGTTGCGCTTTTAAAGTTGCATTGTCGGAGAAGTTGAGAGCGCTTGCGGAGAAAACCGCGCCTCCGAGACGGAAAGGAGTTGGACGGACTTTCTCAGTTGACCAAATCCGCCGCAACTACCTTCCCGACCAGGGAACGCGGCGGGCTGCTTCCAGTCCTTTCAACCTACCGGCTTCCAACTTTGCTAACCGCTTCGTTCCACTGCACCGAGCCCAATTCTCCCTACCTTATTAATTCATCTTCCCGCTTTCCTCCCCGCTCGATCGAATCGCGATCTCTGTTCCATTTGCCGCGCAATCCAACGGAGACGCGGTCACGCGTTGATCCTAGTCGAAGGAAAATTCGCGCGAGCGCGTCGCGTAGCGTAGAGCGCGAGGCGCGAAGCGCAAGGTGTAACGAAATTTGTTGGAACCGTAAATGCGGGGATTCTCGATCCGTTGGAGAAATTTCATTTCCGCGAAGGAGCGACGCGCGAACGTGTCGAGAATGGAGGTTTGGGTGCCGCGTGGCGCGTGCAAAGCTGCAAACGAGCGAATGGTCAATCGCGGGCAAAGTTGTACGCTGCGAAGCTCGTTCGACGATTTACACAGCTCGGAGGTGTTGGCGTGAATGGAAGAGTCCTCGGGGTGTCTCGTTACTTCGGCTTATGAATATTTACGAGAGGCTTGCTGGCGATTTCGTGGCTCGCGTGCTCCCCGCCACCGCCAAGATTTGTCGAGAAACAAGGGTCGGGCCCGAAATTGACTTTGTCGACGCGTTCCTCGTTGTACCTCTACCTGATCCCGGATTCTATTTCATTCCGCTGCAATTTGCATCCGAGGAATTTGTAACGAATACCGAGTGCACCGTTAAGGGCCGGAAACCTGTCCACCGACGAACGCGATGCGCGGGAGGTAGCAGAGATTGGGATCGCTCGTCGCGAGGAAGGCGCGTAGAAAGTTCGGGAGGCGGGTCCGCGGAGCAGGAGAAGAAGCCGCGGGAGTTTCCGAGTGGGTCGGTTTGGCAAACGGAATCGATCGAGCGACAAAGCGCCGCGGCTGCTCCGCGCGGCATGCAAACTAATAAACGCGCTCCCTTCTAATTACTCGGGCCAGGGCGGGCGAAACAAACGAAGAGGCGGGCGGAGGAAGGAAAGTTGGACTCGCGGAATTATTTCATCCGGTAACGACATCGCGCGGAAGCGCGGTCCTGGTGTTCGCCGACTGGCAACTTTCTTTCGCGAATGAAAAGGGGAATTCCGTGAAAGGGAAGGCGGAGCGGCGAGCGGCGAGCGGCAAACGCGGAGCAGCCGCGTCGCGAACAATGCCGAGAGTGAAGATCGGGAGAACTTGCCACGCGCTTGCGAAAAAAGGCAATCTCCTTTGAAAAGGAGCAATTGAGCGTGCTTCTTCTTCGCCGAGATAAAGCGAACCGCAACCATCCAGCTAATTTTTTACAACCAGCTGCTGGCTAACCTCTAATTAGTCGTATCGATCAGCTCCTCCGCGTTCTTCGCCTTCCTCGCGCTCTTCGCGTTCTTCGCGTTCCTCGCCTTTCGCCGCGCTAGCTTCGGTTATCTTTCGCTGCAACGAGCAGCACGAATTCGGACGTGGATGTATCGGGCGTGGAGGGAGGCGACGGGGTTATTGGCTGACAGGCCGATCGTTTTGCGCTTCCCTCGAATTCCGACGCGGCCCGTTGCAAACGGAACAGCTGCAAACGGAAGCGCGGGTGTCGCGCGAGCAGCCAACTTTGTACATTGTTTGCGCGCAACGCATTTGTTTGTCGTGTCGCAACTAGGACACGTATCTTAGCTCGACTGCTGTGTGGTATATACCGGTGGTATAGTTGTCGTTTACCGAGCTGCTGCCACCGCCGAATATATCCGCCTGTCCGTCGCTCTTCCTCCGCGCTCCGCCCTTTTCTTCTCCGCTCTGTACGCGTTCGCCGACGCCTAGTCTCGCCACGTTTCGCCTCGTTTCTCCTCGTTTCGCCACCAATGCTCCTCGTGCTCGCGTCTCGTAAACACCGTGTGCGACATCGAATCCGGCTAATAGTCGGCGGCACCGGATAAACCAAGGGGCAACGCGTGCAGATGAAATTTCTAGCATGACGTACGATCGTTTCGAGGCGCCGCGCCCGGCGGAGGCTGCAAGGGTTGCTCGGTCTTTCAGCGGACTGTTTGCATGGCATCGCCTCTGGCTGGAATTTCCGTCGCGCGCCTCGATTCGGCTTGCTCATTTTCTTCGCTCGCCGACTCTTGGTCGCGTCTCTAAAGCTCCGGCATCGGCCTTTCGGGCGTTTCCTTCCAAAGAAGCCGTTGCTTCTCAAATTAAGTTTGCGCGAGCCCTTTTTGCTTCTCCATCGACGAGTCCTGGCTAAATGCACCGCAACCCGCATTGGAATCCTCTATTCGCCGTAGCGGAGAGCGTGGAAATACCTTGGGAATCGGGCGAAGAGAAGAGGCGACGAATCCGCTGGAAATTCTCCTGGCTTCCGCGATGCCGCGCAACCGTTAAAGTCGTCCAATTGCCGGGGAAATTGATAGAAATGGCGCGGACGCGTAAGGTCAACGTAGAGACGGCTCGGTTGGAACGGAGGCACGGAGGAGAAAAGTGTTTTCGAGGGCGCTGAAATAGGTTGACGTTCGGTCGGATCGCAATGAGCAACGAATCGGTCTGCGATTCGGAGAGACTCGGTCGGAAATAAAGGAGGAACGATTTCTGGTTGGCGAAAATCAAGTTTTCCCCGAGCGGGATCGTAAAGTAAAGTACGGGAAAAGGGGTGAAAGAAGAAGGCGTCCCTATCGGGCAGGCAATCAACCTACACCTAGCGAGTTGCTGCCGGCACGAGTAGGAACAGAAGCGAGAGCAGAAGCGGACAAGTGGACAGAGGCATAGGTAGCGACCTACTAGGAGACAAGCGGCGCAGTTACGGTCACGCTTACAGTTGCAGTTACGTATCGAATCCTCGCTTCGATATCCAATAGTCGATTGGCTCGCGCTCGTTTCCTACGTCCAGGAGTTATTGCTTTTCCACCGTGTAGAGTACAGAGCGTAGAGTATAGAATAGAGTATAGAGTATAGAGTACAGAGTATAGAGTATAGAGTAGGCCTGGCCTGGCCGGACCGAACCCGTTTCGCGGTTCTTTCGCAGGGCGGAATAAAGCGTTGCCAGGTGTTCCGCGAAAGCAGCGACACGCGTTCGCGTCCTGCCCTCGCTCCAGGGACTCGCCGGTCCGTTCCGCTCCGCTTATTAACGCTAAACGGATTTCGTGCTTCTTTGGCCGGTCTAATTTCAAGACGAAGGTTCGTTACGCGTGTCCTCCATTAATCCGACGCTTAATCGCCTTATATCGTGAGAGCAACTGCTTCGTGCCGGTTAAACGATAATGTAATTGCGTATCGATTATATCCTACGTGTCCCCTAACGCTTGCCTCGCATGCATTATGCTTCTCCTTCTCCTCTTCCTTATATTCCTTATCCACCTTCTCCTCTTTCTTCTCCTCCTTCTTCTGCGCGGCGGATCCGTTCGCGAACAAGGAAATTAGCTTTTTAATCGAACGGCTAATGACACGGTAAATAGATACGTGGAGCGATCGGCGAGATTGCAGCGAGGCCGATACGGAGTAACGATAATTAAGCGATGTACGCGTGACGCTCGAGTCGTCGATGGTTCGAGGAAATTCCCCGAGTTTGATTCGCTTTGCGACTGCAATTGGGATCGCGCGGCAGAGCCAGCAGGCGCTTCTAAGGAATCAACCCGCCCTCGAGAGCAGCTGCACCGCCGCGCCGCGCCGCGCCTCGCCTCGCCTCGTCTCTCGGCGCCTCGGCAATTTGCAAGTACCCATAGAGGGACAGAGAGAGAGAGAGAGAGAGAGAGAACTTGAACTATTTTTCCAACTTTTGCCTCCGTCGCAAAGAGCTTCTAATAATTTCTCGCTTCAACGCGGAGCCAACGATTTTGCAAAGGCCTCGGTCGACTCGGGCTATAGATTAAGTTGGTTAGCGCGATACCGCGCGCGCCCAACTGTTTATCGATTCAGCCGCAATAATTGCAACCCAATTTATCTCATCGATCCGCGTCGACGGTGGATCTAGCTAGAGGGAAAATGCCAAGCGAAAGCAAGAGGCGACGATGCTTTGCTTTCTCCGCGTTCCGGCAACGTATCTCGTTAACGCTCCGCGTTCTCAAAGCGTACAGAGGTGCACCGAATTGTTGCAAGTTCACTTGACAAGGTTTGCAGAAGCGCGGCGATATCGCGCAACTCTTGCCCTTGAAGGGAGTTTTACGGGAGTGTAGAAGGCGGGAGGCGAGCCGGAGGTAATTCCGTGGAGTGGTTCGTCTATCCTACGTCGATGGACTGCTCAAACGTGCCGGATGAAATGGATTTAGTTGGGTGTAACGCGCGAAAATTACGCGCAAGACGGAGCCGGAGCCGGAGCTGGGGTCGGGCGATCAAGGGAGGTGCAGCTCGGAGGGAGTTGCGCGATAACCGGTTGAACGCAGCTGATCGAAAGCCATCGACCAAGTTGCAGAGATCGGAGCGGCCATAACGGGAGAACGTGATCTCTCTGCGATGCGCCATCCAGCTTCCTCCTAACGAGATTGTTTCCCTCGCTTCTTCCGCGCGTTTCCGTGCCGAACAGGGCAGACTTCGCAAAACCCGGTCCAGTTTCTACGTGCAACTAAAGGCTAATGGCGTTATCGGCTATCTCGGGTGTCCGTCGGTGCAACGTGGCAGCGAAAAAAGATCGAGTCGAATGGAATGGAATGGAATCGAGTGGAGTGGAATCGACGCGACGCGACGCGACGCGACACGTCGAGGATCAATTTTAGAGCGAGGGGACAAGAGGACGAGGCGGGGGTGCGCGCAAACCGCCACCTATTTTATTTCGCGAGTCGAGTGTGAACACGACTCTCGCTCCGCTGATCATTTATTCCTTAAGAGACTATAAGAAGCACGATCAAATATTTAAGGTGTTTGAGCACACACTTGCCTGGCCTCGGTGTGCCTCGGTGCACGCCAAGCGCAGCCTATGCAAGCACCGGCGAAACGCTTCCAACCAAAGCGTTGGCCACGTTCGTTTCTCTCTTTCGTCCCTTCTTTCTTTCTTTCTTTCTTTCTTTCCTTCCCTTCCCTTCCCTTCCCTTCCCTTCTCCGTCGCTGGCCCGAGTTAATCTACTTAAGCGGAAAACGGAAAGCGGAGAGCGGATAGTAGCTCCGCGGAAGAATGGAGCCGATTCCCTGCGCGACTATGCATTTTCGAGGAATTTAATAACTCCCGCGCGAAGCGTTTCTCCACTTGCTTTTATTGCCGATCGACTCGCCGATATTGCTATCGGCTCGCGGCTTAAACGGCTATCCGCATCCGCGCACCTTGGCAAACGTTGCCGTAGGTAGTAGCGTCGCAGGGAAAAGGGTAAACCGAGGAGAGGACGCGTTCCTCGAGGACGAACAAAGAATCGGGGTTAAGTGGGCATCAACCGTAAACGCGACCAAGACCCTTGCTGCTTCCGTGTCTTCCGAGTACTAACGAACAGCTATAAGGTTGCCCGTTGCCGCAATAACTTCTATTAAGAACTTCCGTCCGATACTCTTTTTTTGTCAGGCTAAAGTTTCTCGGCCGCGGCCCTCCGTCGCGCGCCGCCGCTACCGTGGCAATAGCCACGCCGATATCCCGATACCGGATACGCTCGGCATCGTTTCTCTCGGACCGCCTTTCGCGAACTCGCTGCACGCTTTCTCGTCTTACGGCTTGCAGCTTTCCTCGTTAATTCTCCACATTAATCGGTAGCAATCTCGACCGGCGATTTACGAGCCGGCGCGAACGAACGCCGGGGATTAAGGGAGCGGGAGGGCAGGAATGCAACGATTCCGAGGAGGAATTCGTTAACGAGGCGTAGAACAACGGGAGGGCGGAACAATGGATTGGCGCGGAGAACGGTTGCAAAAGGTGCGGCAGGTTTGCAGGTAGACGCGGACGCGAGTAGGCATTCCGCAGAGGCGAATTTGCATGGGAAACGCGGCATTAGTTTACTCGTAACGCGTCCCATTAGTTACCCTTTTTCTCCTGCTTCTTTGTCTCTAGCCGGCGCGCTCTTTCCCCCTCTAATCGTTCCGCGAGGCCCCGGGCCCCGGGAAACGCGCTAACCACCAGCAAAACATCACCGCGATCGAGCCACGGAACGTTTCCAATTTTCCGCACGTTTCGCCTCCCATCGACCGGCAAGTTTTTTCAACGGCTTTGTCGCGCGGCGAGCGTTTTTGCCGGTGAACCCAGCTAATGCTACCCGCTCGCCGCGCCCATATCTACCTGTTTGTGTTTGTTCACTCGTCGAGTGTTAACGCAGCGAACGTGATTTTATTTTGCCGCGAAACAATGCGCTTCCCTGTGCTAATTCGATACAGGCTGCGATCCCAGCCGAATCCTGCACCTCTCCGAGAGATCGCCGAGCTTTCGAGATCCGCGAAATATTTTCCGATGGCTCGTTATCCCGGCAGAGGATAAGCAAACGTTTGGTAAATTTCGCCGAATTATCGGCATAATGCCGAGGATAATACATGCAGCCGATCGGTTGCACGTTTGTACACGTGTAACGCGCCTATATGTTTACGCGTAATCACCGGAAACGATCGATACGTCGTAATACGTTACGCGCTATCGGTAGAGGCCGCGGTGCCCTGCAGCGCGCTGCCAAATATTTCGGTGTGCCAGCGATGCTTTAAAGCGGGCTGCTTTCCGGGCGGACTTCCGAGGGGCCCGTTCGGCTCGCCGGACACCTCGAATGCTCGCGAGAAATTGCGAGAAAGAAATTACGCCGCGAAAGGCGATAAAGAGAGGAGGCGTTCTCCGACCGAGAGAAAACGAGCGGCGCGTATCAATCGAGTTCGAGACCGCTGCCTCGAGGAGAAACGCGGTGGGGTAGTAGCCGAGCTTGCAGCTTTAAGTTCTAAGCAACGAGTATTTTGTTGCGGGAGGGAAAAGGTGCGAGGAACGGCACTTGGAGCAGCGATTTCTCGGGCGAAACAGCGGGAACGCGGTGTAGCCGGCGTGCTAACGTTCACCCCCGGACCGTTATATTTCCCAGCGGAGAGATACGGCAAGAAAAGCTAGCTACGACGGGACGCCGAGCTACTCGCAAATTAAACGAATACCTCAACAGTCTTGTTCCTTTTTTAGCATGTCCGGACAACGTTTGCGCTTTAGCAAAAACTAGCCCGGATAATTAATACTATATGTAGGTGACCGACGCGAGAGAATCGCGATTTTGCCGCTCGTTTATTTTCGTTGCGAAATAGAAGGCGCGCGTGCTTGGAAAAGAGAGAGAAAGAAAGAGAGAGAGAGAGAGAGAGAGAGAGAGAGAGAGACAGAGACAGACAGAGATGACAGCGATAAGACGGTATCGATTTAGACGGCTATCGAGATCGAGCGAAGAGCAATATTTGAGGGTTCGAGCGGTACGTGTAAAGGTGACCGTTGTCTGGTGCATGCAAAATGCAAAGTATGCTGCGGCGGACACGAAGCGCGACGAGCGACCGCAGCGTGTGCGCTTTATCGAATTTTCTTGCAAAAGGCCGAGGCGCGGCGCGGTGTACGGGCTCTCCTTTTTCCCGTCGCCGGCCAGCAGATCCGTGGAACGCGTCTACCGGATACGAGCGGCTGTTTGCGGAAGGGATCGGAACGCGGAAGGGACGTATTACGGATTCCACCGCGCTATACCGAAAAGTAGCAGGAAAAACGTCGAATATCAGGAAATGCGCGCTCGATCCAGTTTCCTCCCAGAATCTTCCTCCGATACCTGCTTCCATACACGCGAGCGTCCACGCACGCGTCCCCGTTGCCACCCCCATTCCCATTCTCGTTCCCGTTCCCATCCCCGTGTTTTTCGATCGTATTGGAAACGCGCAAACGAAACGGAACAGGCGAACCTTTCAGCCTGCCGCCCGACCAATTGTTAGCAGACGCGTTCCCAGCTGCGAAAAATAGGCTACACGCTACGGACTACACGCGAGCTATAGAAATCGGCTTAGCTGCACAGTTTCGAAAGAAAAGCCGAGCAAACCGCTGCGACGCCAAAGCGATCCACTCCGCGAATTACTCGCGCGATTAATTAAGTTCGACAGCAACGCGGGGTGCTGGATGCCCTCGCAAACGTCCACCTCCGTCCATTCGAATCCCTCGGCGTTTCCACGGTCGTTGGCGTAATTCTACGTCCGTCGTTTGCCGGCTCGGAAGGCACCCCCAACGCGAATACCACTCGAGAATGAAATTTACGTTATCCTTGCGGCGCGGCGCGGCGTCCGAGCAACGCTCCTCGCTGAAGCCGAACAAAGCGACTAGACGAGCAACGTACCGACAAATTGCGCGCGGCTGAATTATAGCTTGCGAGAGGGAGAAGAATAAAGCGGGAATAAACAGGAAGGTAACGAGGCTCTGTAAACTCGTCCTCTGGCGCGCTGCGCTCCTTTGCGCCTCTGGGAGGCGAGTCGCAACCGTGTTCCGCGTTTCCTTATTTCGCAATGGGTTGGCTGCCATCCCCGTTCAACGCAACCGGCGAGAGTAATCGAAAGTCAGATTCTCGGTCTCCGTTTGGCAATTGGGAAAACGAAGGCGGCCGACGCGTTGGAACGAGAGGGAAGGGATGATGGAATAGCGTTGCAGGTGTGTCGCGAGCAACGTCAGCTAGCGTTAAACGCTTCCCTTTGCGCGGGCCAAAGCTCGCCATTAGTTCCTCGCTTTGAGGCAGGATTATTCGAGAACGAAGGAAATCCACCGCGGCTCTACCCTTCCTTTCGTATTCATCGAATGCACTTTACCCTTTGTCGCTGTTTTATCTCCCCCGGCTCGGTACATGTCACACCTATTGATACGCGTTTTCGTCTGCGAACGTTTCAAGCGGAATTTCCGAAGAAGGCTTGCGAGAGCGAGCCGAGAGAAAGAGGGCAAGGCGGCGCAGCGGAGCACGGCGGAGGCAGCATCCCCGAGCGATCTCTATTGCGCGCGTAAACGTTATCTTTGTACCGGAGGGGGTTTGGTAATTACGAGGACTAAGTTAACCGCGTGTCCGGATCCCGAAACTTGCCAACTTTCCGCTCCGAGTCCCGATACTTTTTCCTCTTCCGCTCGTTTCCCCCCCCCCCTTCCCACCGTTGCTCCCTTTCTCCCTTCCCTCCTCTTCCCTTTCGACCTATAGCCAAAACCCAGTTGCCGCTTACGTCACGGCCAAGTTAAAGTTTGCTCTGAACCTTTCTGTCCGGTGATTTGCATGAACGAGGATCGCGCATCCCATTAACGTCCCGCCTTCCTGCCTTCCCGCCTTCCCACCTTCCCGCCTTCCTCGTCTTCTCGATTGCTTTTTAAATTTCTAACGCTGCGAGCGGATTAACAAAATTCTCCCGAGATGCTGGATCGAGCTTGAACGCGTTCAAAAGAAGAGAAAAGAAGACGTGAAAAAGGTGGCGGTAAATCGGCCGCGACGGGACTAAGACAAAGGACCGCTAGTCGAAGAGTAATGTTGCCGAGATAAAGGCCGCGCGTCACCGTTAACTCGCAACATCGCTCCGAGATAATGTTTTCTATTCCAGTGAAATGGCTTTCGCTCGCCTCGCAGCTGGGCTTTTCTCCGAGGGCTTCCTTCGCGAACGCGCCGCGCTTCGATTCCGCACAACCGCCGCGTTTTCGTCGGCTTGCCAGTGAACATGCTTCTTGTCAAACGCGCAAGAAAACTTCGCTTTCCTTTGCGCTCTTCGGTTGTTGCAACCTCTCGCGTTTATTCGAACGCGTTAACCCCTTCTCTCGCGGATTTCTCGAACACTACGCCCTGCAACTTTCACCATCCTCTACTTTAACCCTGCGTCGAATGCGGGAAACTAAAATATCGTACGCAACTCGTGCTTTAGCGGACTAGAATTTTGCAATCTCGCGAATCGAAGCGAAGCGGATGAAAGTTTATCGGGGAACGCGGCGGGTTTTTCCTGCGGCTAGCGCAGAGTCCGTCCCGCGAGGGTAACTTTCCGAATAGCTGAGCGCCGTGCAAGCGATTCGAGCGACCAGTTCCTGGGACGATTGGCTTATCGCGGAGAAGCGAATTCGCTCGAAAGATGGGCTACGCGAGGGGGGTTGAGGGGGGGGGGGGGGGAAGGGAAGAGACGGGAATAAATCCAGCGGTGGAAAAGCGCTGATTTACACTGCAATATATTGCGACGTTGAACGGTTTCCATCGTTCTCCTAATTCGCGGTTTATCCGGTTCTATCGTTCGGCAGTATCGCGACTGTAGCTAGCATAATTGAATTTCCTCGTTAATTAAAATGTCCACAATTACGTAGCTTGGCTTGGAAGCTGGTTTCCAACGGGATGCCCGGATTTGTATTATCTAACGAGCTATGGAATAATTAGAAAGCCATAAATCCAGCTGCAGTCGATACCGTAAATACCGAGAAAGCGGGCTGCAAACTAGGTCGCGCCTCCAGTCTGGGATTTTGTCGAATATTTATGACACGGCGATCGCTCTATACCTTATTCTATGGGAACGCGGCGGCTTGCCGAGGACGCGGGGCGAGACGCGGAGAAATTTCGCGTGGAACGAAGAAAAGTGGGATGAAAAACGCGACGTCGAGGGCGCACGGAAGATCGGTGTAACCGTTTTTCAGAGCACGCCACTTCTCTCGACGCGCGTTGATTCGCGATAAATAGACGCGTCGATTGGCGAGCGGCACGCGACACTCGCGTTTCCACGCCGAACCTCGGATAAACCGCCCTATCGAGTTCACGCTAACCCTTCGCGCATTTTTCCAACCCACCGTTGGCCGGCGATTCGTTCGGCGATTTCTTCTAGAATTGCGATAACGCGATTAGACTCGCCAGAAATCCTTTCCCTTTGAAACGGAGCAAGCCTCGAAACGAATTCGGTTATCTGGCCGCGACGAGACGAGACGAGACGGGACGAGATGCGCCGCGATGAGAAGAACGGAGAGAGGAGAGCAAAGAAGAAGGCGAACGAGCGGATTTCTTTGGAGCGTCCCTTTAAATCGAGGCACCGGATGGCGGGAAGAGCAGGAGAGAGGCAGAGGACTAGACGGACGAGTGGAGTTAAAGCGGCACATAACAGCGAAGGGTGAAGTGGATGAGAGGTTCGAAAGGACCGAAGCTCTCGACGGGGTTGAACTTTCAAATTCCATCGCAAACATCTCACTGGCGGAGAACCGGAGAACGGGAGAACGGGAGCACGGGAGCACGGAAGTAGCGGTGCCGCGGGAATGGGGCGGCGGGCGTGCGATCGTTATATATGCATACTCGAACGGCAGAGACAGCCCCGGTTAGCGATGGGCATTCGCCACTGGTTCTTGCCACTTTTCAAACAATTTCCTCGTATAAGGGTTATCCGGCTCCGTCTCCGTCTCCGTCTCTGTCTCCGGCTGGGACCAGTGAAGCGAATACGCCCGGAGGCACGTTGCAAGTCGAGCGAATGCCCGTCTCGTCGTATCGCGTCGTATCGCGTCGCGTGGTCGATCTTCCGCTGCCTGCAACCTCGTCGCTGCACCAGACACCGGTCAAATTATATTCTCCACGCGTGGTTTTGCCGTGCTCGCGGCAAGCTACGGCAACCTCTACCATCTTTCGGCTTCCTTCGGCACGAGCGCTCGCCGTGCAGCTACTCCGAGAATTTTCTCGCCTCGAGCACTCTCGAAAGTTTCAAGATTTTCCAGCCGCTTTAAGTCGCTTTGGTCACTTAAGATTGTACGAGCGTTTAAGGGTTCCCGAGTAACGAGCAACGTTCGAAACGTTTCTGAAGCGATTCGAGGCGTCTTCGGGCCATCGCTAGATAGCTTCTCCGACCTCCGCCAATCCAATCGTTACTCCACCTCCGCTCTTTTACCCTTCTCTACGTCCCCGTCCTTCGTCTCCTCTTCCCTTACCTTCCTTTCCCGTCTCTTCTCTTCTCTTCTCTTCTCTTCGCTCCTCTTCGCTCCTCTTCGCTCCGTTCCACTGCTCTCGAGTGTTATTTGCTCGAATCTTAACGGCGACTAACAGAGCTTTAGAAGTTACAGCTTTTTGACTGAAAGCTTCGACGCGTACTCTCGCAAACGATCCCCGAGGGATCGTTAATCACCGCTTCTGCCCCGGAATAACGATACGAAAGGTTGTTTTTGCGCGTAGCGATCGCCTGTCTATAATAGTAGTCGGGGACTCGAAGCCGTGTATCGAAATGGCAGAGAGGGAAGAAGGGGTTGAAAAGCGGTGGCGAGAATACTCTGCCAAGGTTCGCTCGTCTCTTCTTCTATAACGAGCTTTCAGCGACAAATTGAACCAAGTCCCTCGAGCTCGTCGAGTTTCAAAAGAGCAACGAAGCGAGTCTACGGTTGCAGCGAGTTCGTTCTCAGACGAGCGTTATCCTTCAAGACTCGCCTCGTAAATCGCTTGCCGGCGAAACAAACGCATCGGATAGTTGTTAGTCGCGTTCGACGGATGCGCGAGGCTGCTGGAACCTTTAACTTGCCGACGGATAAACGGTAGGATGGGAACGGGCGAAAGCGTCGAAAAGCCGAGCAAAGTGTTTACGCTCGTTCGCGTGCAGACCCGAAAGAGACTCGGCCCGATTCGGCGATCGATCGAGTAGAAACGAATCCGCGACGATCCGTTCGAGTATTTATTTGCGCTTTCGCTCGACAAACACCCACCGCTGCGCTGGATCTGTCGTTTTAAACGCTTCAGCAATCTCGCGTTTGTTTGCAATTGTCGTTTCGATTAGTGGCAAGTGCCGATGCTCGGACTGTAAACTCGCGTAAAGCCCAGCACGAGCTCCAGCGGTCGCTTTCTTCCGCTTAATCGGCGCGCATCGTCGCTTTGCAACCTCGTCGCAGCGAACCGCGTTTGGTCCTTGGACGGAACTAACTAGCGGACGTGCGCCGCGTGCAATTAGTCCTAGGACATGTTGTCGTTTAATCGGAACGCGTCGGATGCGCGCTGGCGAACAAATTTCGTTTCGCCGAGATCGGAACAGACCCAGAGATAAAGCCGGCTGCGAAGAAAAGGAGGAGAGCTGCTCCGCCCCGAGCTAAAGACTTCTTCCAAGAAGCTAAAAGATAGAAATCTTCGTCTCAAAGAAATTGCGTTAGCTGGACGTAACGAACGTGATTGCTCCGCTCGAGAGTTTCCTTCTTTCTTTCGGCCCTGCAATAACCTCTGTCTCTGGATACGATGAATCGTCTCGATGTCCCGAGTGCCGAGTGCCGACGCGATGCGCCGATCGATCCTCCGCTTAATTAATCGCGAGCAAGTTAACGAATCGCACCGATAAGTCAATATCGGGCAAGGAAGTCGCACGGAAGGTGGCGGACAGCGGGAAAAGCTTCGCCGAGGAACCTTTGTTCGCGTCCGAATTAAAGGAAACGAAGGTAAGAAGAGCGGGAGACGCGCGAGATTACCATGCATCAACTTTTATACCGTCCCGTCGAGTTCGAAGAGCGCGCGGATTAAAGCGCGAGCACAAAGGAAAGAAACGAACGAACCCCTCGGTAACGGGGTTAACGAAAAGTTATTGGGCAAGTTGGCGAAGAGGGGGGAGAGAGCGGTCAGGCCGGAAGCCATAAAACACGGGAACGCAGCGAAAAGGGTGAAACGAAGATAGAGGAGAGAAGGGAAGCAGAGAGGAAGTGGTAAAACGACCAACCGGTGCGGCGGACTCGTTCGACTCGTCGCACTGCGCGGCGTCAAGTTTACGCGACTCCGAGAGACGATAGAAAAACGCTCGCGTTAATTAATTGCTAGCGATAAATCAATTTGCGAACAATGAACGTACAATAAACGACGAGGGTTTGTTTGGCGCAGAGGAGGAAATAATAATGGGTATTACGAGAGGGCTTGTTACAAACGAGGTACGCGAATTTGCAGGAATACTCGAGCGCGTTCGGGCAAGGAATAATCGAATAATCCATAATTAATTGTATTCGATCTGCAGTCGCTAATGAGGACCGCGTTGGGAACGGCGACGAATTTTCATAGAAATTCGTGCGCCGCGACGAGAGCCGAGAGAGAGAGAGAGAGAGAGAGAGAGAGAGAGAGAGAGAGAGAGAGAAAGAGGGAGCCCACAGTGGAGAAGCCAGGGTCGGAGAAACGGGAAATCGGATATCGTTCTTTCGGAGTACCGTTTCTATCTATAGTACTTCTTCTCGATTCTTCGTACCTCGTACGACGATCGTTAACGAGTTCTCTCGCATCGTTCGTTCACCGGCCGACCAAAGCGCGCCGAATGATAATCGTCGAGCATCGAGTACCGCGGCGTAACTTCAAATACCGATTACCGCGAGAGTACTTTTCCCGCGTCTACGTCTGCGTCTTCCTCCGCGAGATCTAATTAAGCGAACCAAAGGCTGCCGAATCGGAGGTGAAAAGAGTAGCGTCGCCTGGTTGCGCGTGTCTATCTGCCTATGGCGGGATGGGGGACGAGGCATCGCGAATCCTCGTTCGATCGCGCCGTCAAGCTGTCTCGAAATCACGCGAACCTTTCGCGACCGTGAATGACTTTCCAACGAAAACTTATTGTCCGAATGTCTATTCGAGATGTCGGTCCCGTCACCAGACGTATCGATATCGGCAAACTTCTCACCGACTGCAAATCGATTTTCCTCCACGCGGAATCCCCAGTTTCCTCGTTCGTTCGTTCCCCGTCCGCGCGATAACGAAGCTTTTTTCCGCGGATCCAGCCAGACGACAGCCAGAGAGAGAGGGAAAGAGAAACCAGCAGATAATTAAAAATATTCAGACGCTCGTTTCTCTCCTATCCTCCGACGACCACGTTTGTTTTTTTCCTCCTAGCCTATCACTTCCACGTCTAACAGCCGATACATCCAGCCAAACGTGTCACTTGCAACTAAATCGACGCCTAGCTTACGCTTACGCTTACGCGATTCTCTTTAACGCTGCGATAAAAGTAGTCTTCGTCTTGATCGCTCGCCTAACGGCAAACGGCAAACGGCAAACGACAAAGGGAATTTTCTTTCCGCTGGTTAAACTGCCGAGAACGAGACTGGTCGTCGACTGTTTTAAAGCGGATAAACCGGCACGTCGGAGCGACGTTTAACGCGACGGGGAAGTTGCCCGGCGTCTAGCGGCGAACGGAACGGCGTCAACATTGAATTTGTCGGAGCGTGCGAAGGGTTTTCATTCGCGGACTGTTCGCGGAGCGTTTGAATTAGCCGTGCCGGAAGTCGGTCAATTTATTCGCGCCGACTAGCCGCGGATGGGAACATTTCGGCAACAACGTTCGATGTTAGCGAATTAGCAGCGGTGTGGCAGAGCGTACCCAACCCGGCAACCTAGCTGCCTGTTAGTTTTTGCGGTAGAGAGACAATTATATTAGCGAGTTTACCCGCTGGATCGATACTGCACAGCCACTGAGTCAAGGTGAGCTTTCTCTCCCTCCTCCTTTCTCTCCCTCCTCCTTTCTCTCCCTCTCTCTCTCTCTTTCTCTCTTTCTCTCTCTCTTTCCCTCCCTTAAAGCATCGCGTTCGACCTGTCGTCCTTCTTCTTTCTCCTCTGCTTTATCGAGCTCTCGCAACGCGTTCTCGCTTCTCCGACGTTTATTTCACGGCAATCCCCGGCAACCGGCTAACGAGAAAATGGGCGGGCCGCTGCAAAAAGGCGAGGGAGCATCGGCCAGTTCGAAGCACAAATGAAAAATGAAAAACGGAAAGCTGAAAGATAAAGGAAGAGGAAGAGGAAGAGGAAGAGGAAAAGGGAAACGGAGTTGGAGTGCCGCGTGGCCTGGCATCGTCCAGCGAGCGAGCCTACACGTTATCGCGGAGGATGCTCGGGCATCTTCGATAGGTGAACCGCTATTATTGGTCGGCCAAGCCGTAGGTCGCGATTATCTACGGATCGATCACGCCTCGCGCATCCACCGGATTCCCTTTTCTTCCACGTCGCGTATCAACCCTCGCCGCTCAGCCCGCTCCGATCGCGCGCGCACGTCGCGTCTTGCTCTGGAGACGATCGCAACGACCGCCAACGCGACGTCTCGTTTATCTTTTCGTTCGCGGTCCCGATGCGACGCGACGAGACGAGCTTTCCAGAGCCCCTCCCTTGCTTGCGATACGCGTTGCAAGTTCGCGACAACGGCAACCAACTTGCCGGCAGTCACGCTTCGGGGGACGGGGCTGCTAGCGAGCTCCGCGTCTGCCGAGGTGAACGTCGAGTTACCTTGGGCTATGCAGCCGCGCGATTGTAAATTAAAACCTTTGAACTGGGCGGGATGGATGTTGCGGGTAGGTAGACCGGCGGAAGCGAAACGCGGAAAAAGCTAGGCTGAGAAAGAGATTCGGAACCGCGAAAGAGCAGCCGGAACGCAATCCGATCGCGGCCCGCTAAAAGTAAGCGTGATTTATGCTCGCGATATAAATGGATATTAACTACGCGACGGTGAAACTTGAAATTTATTACGATACTCGACCGAAAACTTGCTAAACGAGCTTGCCGCTGAATAAAGCAAAGTTTACGCGTTAAATCTCCATACTTCCCTTCGGTTGATTAACGTTTACCTATTCGACAAAGTTTCGCCGCCCGCTGCGCCGCTCTTTGTCCCCGCGCGGCTCAATCCCTTTTCCGCGAGAAACGAATTTTCAAGCGAAACGGTCCCATTGAACCTTTCGAGGTTCGAAATACCTTTTCGGCTGCCAGCGACGCCCGATGGAACGGCATCCGCGTGTCCCGAACGAAACGCAAAGTACGCGAAACAACGGGGTCAAGTTTTTCGCTCGGCTGCGGCGGTGAAATTTTTCACCGGCCAACCATAACGCGACAATACCAGTTTTAAGCGTCTGTGACGTAATTCGGTTAGACTCGGTGGGATTAATGGAGCGGGAAAGTGGCAGGGTAGGAGGCGGCCAAGTACGGGAAAAGCGTTCTTCGATGCGGCACGTGGGCCAAGCTGCTATTGCGCTCGTTCTCTAGATCGATTTCGGAGTTTGCCTTTGCCCCGAGTATGTCGCGATATTAAACGGATTTCGTTTCGTTCGTTCGATTTCACAGGGAACAGGGCAAAGCGCGCTTCGGGTAATCGACATTCGACTAACCGAGGTAAAGAGAGCGAGCAGCAGGCAAACTGGAGTGCGAAAATGGAGAAAAACGAGTGCCGCTGCAATTCACGCTGGCGGATAGATTAAAAATTAGAGACGATCGTTTACGCGACGACGCGTCACCGACTGTTTACGCTGCACCGAACCAACTGCAACGCGGTGCAGCGATGCAGCGACGCGATCGTGCAGCGATGCATCGCCACTTACGTATCGAACGAGACGCGAGCGAATCATTTGCTTGTTCCACTTGCAGCGGCGGCTGACTTTTCGTTTAGCCGGATCCCTGCGCGCGACACGGCATAGCGCAGCGGCGCGTATTTACGCCTAATCGCGACGCGATTCGCGCCGTGAAACGTAAAAGCAATCGCCGGATTCCAGCCAGATCCGCCGATCGTGTTTTTCAGCGTTCGCTAAAAAAAGAGCAATCGTACGCCGTATTCGATAATTGAAACGCGCGTTTTGCAGCATCGCTGGGCGGAAGTTGCCGCAACAGCGGAAGTTTTGCTCGCCGGTGGAACGTCGCGATGCTATTGATGCCACTTTAAAATATTAAATTTAATGTTGCGGAACGTATTGAAACATCGAATCGAGGTAATAAATTTGTTTACTGGTCGCCAACGATCCTATCGGTGCTTTACGTATTTACGACTCGAGCCGGTGCGTTAGCGGACGTGCGCGATTCTGCGAAAACTTTCAACCTTTATCGCTTCTCTAAACTTCCCTCCTCCTCTCTGCTTCCTAGTGCACTACTTCGCAATTCGCGTAACGTTTCCTTGGCATTTGTAAGTCCAGATCTTTACATGGATTAAATAATCCAATTAATCGTATTACCGCTGGCTCTAGCACTCTCTATAATCGTATTGATCTTTTTAGTGGGTCTCTACATGCGTTCAAAAGACACGTACGTAGAATTATCGGATAATGCTATACCTTTTGTATCATGCGTTTTTGTGTACGTCCCTTCTTTGATATATTATGTATAGTTTTTCTTTTGTTCTCTTTGTAAACATTGTAAGCAAAAGGGCTTTGGTCCGTTTATAAATAAATAAATAAGTAAATTTCGCGTCGCGTGTCGAGCAATTTTTGGAATAATCGATCGGAAACGGAGTTGGCTTATCCGCGGAGCTAGAGTTCAGCCGTCCTTCCGCGATCGCGCCATTCTTCTGGCTTCTTATCCGAGATCAAACGGAAGCGCTGCTTTTGCGAAACCGCCGATTCATCCGGCGCAATAATCCATCTCGTTCAACGTTTCAATCCACGAGCGAGCGTCTATTTAGGACGGGGATAGGTAAATGATTTTATTCGAATAATGGACAGCGAGGGAACGCGGCCGATATCGATTTACGTATTCGCAGTCGTACACGTATTCGTATTCCGTTGCAACGAACCCGCGCGTTTCGTTTATTCCTCTTTATATTTTCCAAATAAACCCCGCAGCCGGAGATTTAATTTGCGTAATAATAATCTAGACGAATATTTACTCGAACGCGGCGTGCGGCGCGGCTCCGATTTAGAATGGAGCGATCGATTTCAGATATGAGACGAGTTATTTATACCGTGCCTCTTCCCGCGAGCCGTCCCCCTAACTCTTCTAATACGCCTTACCAAACAATGCGAATTCCTCTCGCGATACTTTTCCCCGTTTAGGGAATAAACGGGTCATTGTGGCAATGCCAGCTTCGAAGGCTGAAAAGAAAAGTAACGTCGCGTCGCGTAGCGTCGCGCGCGGCAAAGAAGCTCACGACGCGGCGTGTCACGCGTTCATGAAACTTTAACCGAGGAGCAGGTTAGTTTTTCTAAGCCTTTCGTCGAGCGATCGCGTTTCCTTTGCCGTCGACCAGCTCGCCGAAAGTCCAAGGACCGGTACAAAGGGAATGGGATCGAAGTAAATGAAACTGCGGGCAAAACGGTGACATCGACCGTCTGACTTTTTCTCCGCGCGGAGAACGTGCCGAAAAACGGATAGAGAACCGGTCGAAGTAGATGAAATTTTCGGCCCAGATTGCTCCCAATTCCAAGCTTTTCCCTTTTTCTCTCCCCCTTCTCCCCTTCTCCCGCCCCGTCGTTCGCAAGCTATTGCGCGCGTTCCGATAGATTTACGACGTATATATGAAGTTGCCGTGTCCAACGGAGAAGATTCATCGTTTCTCTAGTTGAAAAATTGTTTCGATCCGTCGAGAATTCGGGGTTAATTAGCAGCGCATGGCGGGACAAACGGGGCAACAAAGTGGCAGCGCGATGAGCGGAATATGCGCGGCATGCGCGCGAAAAGGGAGTTCGGATGTTGCTTTGCGACGCTTTGCGTTGCTTTGCAGCGACATTTGTTTACCCAAGGAACAAATGGACGAACGCGAAAGCTGCGCGCGGCATAAATCCGTTTGCAGCGAAAACATTTCGAGAGGCATGCAATTAATGAATTATTGTCACCCCGTCGGGGAACCGTGTCGACAGCCTCAAGCGACGCGGTAAACATTCAACCACGAACAAACGCTAAGTGCTCTCTTTTTATATCGATTAACATCGTTAGTGGAAAGTGGCGATTATTCCTAGCGGAAGAGAAGAGAAGAGAAGAGAGGCGAAAGTTGTCCAGAGGCACCTGCAGCGCGTATATATAATACCTTTCACGGCTCGGCGGACACAACGATTCGAAGCATCCCAAGCAAAGCGGCGGCCTCCTACGCTCGCCGATTTTAGCGTCGTTTCTTCGTTGAAGCTGATCGTTCGGCGAAAGCCGTTTTATTTATTACCTTCGGCATCGATTCCTGCTGTTTGCGCTACAAAGGGAAACGGACCATTCGATATTCAGCCGGTCGCAATTAAAGCGACGCGAGGGGAAGCCAAAGAGTTTCGCTAGAGCGCACCTACTTACACCGAAAGCATTTCCGATACAGAGGCGATGGCAAACGTTTGCAAATCGTTCTCTTTCGCGTCGCGAGCAACGCGGTTCTTCTACGTTAAACGTTAAACGTTGCTAGTCCCGAGTCGCGACGCTCGGCCTTATCGGACGTTCAAAGATGAAGCATCGAGTGGCGCATGGCGTGGGAAAGGATCGAGCTGCAAGGGAGCAGAAAAGCAGATGCGACCTTCATCGAATCTCTGCTCGATGCTCGATGCGCGATTCTGCTTTTTACGAGCGACATTTGTTTCTGAAATCCGTTCAAATATTTTTACGCGCCACTTTATCACCGTTAGATCCAGCTGCGGTCCAACCGAACTAGGACCGAATAAAAAGTCGCAACAATTTCCTTCCGCCAAATGAAACGCTATTTTTCCTTCGGCCCCCGCTTTCGATACTATTTTACCGAGCGCGCAATTCTTCGAGACCTACTAACCTATATCCTTAAAAAGCCAAGTGCGACGTTTAGCCCGCATGGAGGTCCTCGATATATCGACCGGTACGGTGAAATTTAAAAACGCGATTGCCAACATCGCGCCTGGATATCGGTAGAATATTAAACAACCGAGCCGACCTTTCCCATCCGCCCATTCCAACATCCGACTATCCGACCACCGGCCAAACTTTTCCTTTTGCCTTCCGCTTCGTTTCCATTCAAACCTAATTCGCCAGTCGAAACCTGCGAATCCTGTTAAACGTCGCGAATCTTGACGCCTTCCCTCGAACAGGCAGAAACGGCCTCGCGTATTTCACCGAGTCGATATTTTTGCCTGCAACGCGTAAACCAGTTGCTCCGTTCGCGATAACGATGAATTTGATTTCACGGGTAATCTATGCGCAATAGGTCTTCCCGTAATGTTCGCCGCGCCGTACGAATTCGATGAATATGCAACGCAAAAATAAATTAAACGAGTAAGATTGCATCCGAAGTTAATTTCAACGGAATAAATTCAACGCGGGCAGCTGTATCGAATTATTTGCGCGCGGTGGCTCCGCGAAAATCTGATGCACCGCCACGATTTTGTTTCGCCGAAAAAAAGAGAGAAAATTGTCGAGCGTCGCTTCTTCTACTATACGTACAGTCGCGCGTTAACCCTCGCGCCGCCAAACTACTTCCTCAAACGCCAATTCCCAACGGGGTATACGTCTTGCGGCCACCTTCGTAAACAGACAAGCGTATACATTTTGAAAAGCGAGGCGCGCGAACGATATTGCGTTCGTTTCTTTTCCTTTTCCCTACGCTTTCCCCTGCGTATCTTTCGAGCGGCCAGCAAGTACTCGTAATTAATTTATCGCAAGCTCGCTTTCGTATACTTTTCCCTTTTCGAAGCTACGTCTGGAGCACACGAGCAACATATTCCTCTGTTATCCGTAGCGACGTTCGAGTTGGCCGACGGTAAGATACGCGTTTAAGGATATAAACGCGTTCGAGGATACGTACTTTCGAAGAGGTTTAGTCGAACGATCGTCAACGGAAAGAAGCAAACGACGCGGACGGGGCGAGGGGTTAAGGAGCGAAGAGAGATAAAAAGATAGGACTCACTTCTGTGTCGTTCCACCACATGTGCAGGCGATAATTCCTGAGGACGATGCGATCCTCGTTGATGTGGTCGACGGCGAGCTTGACGGAAGGCATGACGCCGCGCCCTATGTGACTTTCGGGCACGTGGCTGCCGTAGGGGAAGAATCCGGCGATGTACACGTCCCGTTTCTTGGTGCCGCCGAGGTTTATCGGCCTCTGCCCGGCGCAGCTGAACATTCCGTTGATCCAGAGGAGGAACGCGGAGAGGTAAGCGGCGGTTAAGAGGCCAGGCCAGTCGCGCCGTCGGACGGTTCGCCTCGGAACCGTGGCCATCCTTTCCCTACCTCGCTCGAATGCTTTCCGAGCGTTCGTTAGAAAAATCGAGACACGATCTATCGATTACTGATTGACACTTTTAATTGGCTTTATTACCCGGCGCTTCCGATTACTCGAGCGAGCGGTAATCTTGCCACCGGCTTCCTACTATCTCATTGTGCGCGCGTGCATTGAAAGCGATCGTTTGCCGCTGCTTAAATTTAATTGCGTCGAGGCAGCTTAATTGACTGTATCCAATTCACGATCACGACTACGCCTTCGTTCTACTCCGCTCGTCCGTTGTTGCCCGTTCAACGGCTTCCTCTTCTCGCCTCCTCTTCGTCCTTCCTCGTTACACCTGTACGTTGCAGCTCACGGTCGAGCTTCGGTTTCGAGCATGCTCCTCCGCTTAGGCTAGCGTAGCCGCGCCATTTCATTTTCTCCGGCTCTCTTTCGCGAACACCGCCATTACCATTCACCGGGGCACGTTCTTTTAACCGTCAACCGTTCTTCTACCGCGCGTTCCCCTTTCTTCGTTGCCCGCTGCTGCTCTTCCTGCCGCTTCCTCTCTCTCAGCCCTCTTTCCATCTTCCTTTCGAACGGCTCCTCGCCTCGCCGAACCGCGGAAACCTGGCCGAGTCGTCTCGAGACGTTCCGTCGCTCCTTGCCGAGCAACCACCTTCACGAAGGCGAGAACGCGTTCAACGGCACGGCAAAGTAACCGTTAACTTCCAAAAGCCGAATCAGCGATGCGACGTTAGCGTTTCCCGCGATCGCTATTATCTCTTATCTCGTTACTTTAGTTCCGCGCAGTCTCTTCCAACCGATCGACCGCATCCGGGCTGCGAACCTGCAACAGAAACGTGCGTTTCGCCGGTTAGTCGCGCTACGCGCAAACCGTCTTCTCGTTTCGATTCAAGCCTACTTCTGCCTCTCGCAACGATCGCCGGCTGACAAACACGGCCACTTTCGGTGCCGCTCGACGTCTATTCGTCAACGACGAACGAAGGATCGACGATCGTTAATTAAACGCGGATCGGGGGAAGCAAAGCGCGCGAATTTAGTCGAGCGGCGGTTCCAAAGTCTCGAGCATCTATCTTATCCGTTTTACGTTTCCCGAGAGACGTCGTCTACACGTTGGAAGTTGTCGTAGCGATTCGAAGGCGAAGCAACTGGTTCGAGGGCTGCACGCGCGCCAGATGGAGCACAGCTATGGCCAACATTCGGACTGCAAGCTAAACAACTCACGGCTGTCGTTCGAATAAGTTTGCCCGAGCAACGTGTTTAGATAAACGAGAGCAACTTAGGTGTATTCCGGCTGCTGGAAGGTCGGGTAAATATTTCTCGAAGAGGCGGACAAAGTTTTATATCGGAGGCAACTGTTTCTATTTGCGCGGAGAGGAATTTGCGAGACGCGTATATTTGACGAATACTTGTTAGGACGAGGGAAGGGGGATGGGAATGGGAACGGGAACGGGAAGGGTAACGGTAACGATAACGGTAACGGCGACGACCCAGTCTTTGAAGCAACGAAAATAAGAGAACAAATATCGTCGGCGCAGCCGTGACGGCAAGCGGAAACGCGTATAACGAAGGCAAAGGTTATAAAATGCGAAGCATGTTACATTCGATAATTTCGAAAGTGGGTCAAACGATATCAATTTTGCGATTGGTTTCAGGGTAGTTGCGCGAATAAAAATGTTATTCCTCGCGTTTGCACGGGTTCCATGGAATTTGTTCCGTTAAAATATTCCGCTCGCGTTCGAGTTCCGCCAAAATATCGTCGGCTCTCGACGAGCTTTCCACCAAATGCCAATCGTTTCGCAGACCTTTTAATCGTCTCTCGCTTTTCCGATGCTTCTCCAAGAAGCGCGGCTAGAAAATCGGCGGGAAAAAAGTAGAACGTTCTTGCTCGCCGCGAACGAAAATTCTGTACTTTGGTCTACTTAGTTGCCGGGAGCCGAGCGAGACGTGTTTTATCTCGCTTTCGTAAAACCGGCAACGCTTAGATAGGCCACGCGCGACCACGACTTTCGGTTAAAAAAAAAAAAAAAACACTCGAAAAAAAGTAAAAGCGAGAACGCAAGGTTCGTTGGCAATGTTTACCGGCCTCGTAATTTGCCGTAATTTTTATAGGTTTTTTTTTTCAACGCACCGCGAGTCGCAGTTATCACGAAACGTATTCTCGAGTAAAACGAATTTCACAGTCTCCCGCTGGCAAGTACTCTAATCAACTTCTTTCATTAAAGCTAAGTGGTATCGGGTGGCGCGAGCCGCGAACGCCCGCGTCTGACCAGTTTCGAGTGCGACTACTTCCCGCTATGAACCTCTACCTCTACCGCGCGCCAAGCCATGCCGTGCCATGCCACGCCATACGAATATAACGTAGACCGCCTCACAATTCATATATAAATACCCCGTGGAGGGGAGCCGCTCCGCTTCAAAGAAGCTCGTCGATATTTTTCGAAATACGCAAGAGAAATTCCAGAGGCGAAAGAGAAACGAGGACGAGTGCGGCTAGAAGTTTGAGATCGGCTCGCTGCGAGCTGCGAGCTCCTCCTTGACCGGAACACTCGAGTCGATGAACTTCGGATGATCGTAAAGTTAAGTGTCCGGAACCTCTAAACCTTAAGCACCCAATTACAATAGCAGCAGCTGTCGATAACGTTCCTTTACAACCAACGACATCATCCGTTCCAAGAGACACTTGTTTCGGCCGAGAAGGCATCTTCCACCGCCGCGTTAAACCTAACCTTCCTATTGTTCTTTGCCCGTACGCGGTGGTTGCTCGCACTCTCGGAGCACGCGAATCGTCGACTCGACGCACACGCCCTTGCGATTTTAAGCTGGCAAGCTTGCAAGGAAGAGCGATGGTGGTGGAATATTTATGGAAAGGTACACGCGGCGGAACGCAGACACCGTTTCCTAACAATTACACCTGCGAACAATTCAGCAACTCCGTTGCCGAATACAGAGCAGAGCAGAGCGGAGCAGAGCAGGGCAGACGCGTAAGTTCTTGCGGTTACGATGGTCAGACGGAGCGCCGGTAATTAGCTACTGTTTCGGAGTTAATTACGCAAAGAGGTAATTAACAAACGATACGAGACGGGGAGAGACAAAGACGAGACGAGACGAGACGGAATGCTTCTGGCTAAGCGCCTCCGTGAATATGGAAAATTCAACTTCTCGAACCTCCTATAATAGCTTTAGCTTTAACTTCCTTCGCTTTTTCGTCCCCGATTCTCGCCTCTTCGTTTTCCAATTAGCCCTCTCTCTCTCTCTCTCTCTCTCTTTCTCTAACTCTCCTCTTCCATCGGTGCTGCTAAAATCCTAGTTTCTTGGTTACTCGGCAACCACACTTTTTCTTAATAGCTTTTTTAATTATTCGCCTGGCCGTTCCGTGGCCCTTTCTCTTCGCGTTCGTTCGCGTCTCGCGACTGTCTTACTCTTGTATTACTTTCTTTAAAAGCTTCCCCTTGATTCCTCGGACGTGTCTCGTGGCTCGTAGCTCGTAGCTCGCAGCAGTGCACTCGATTCCCTTGTCCTTCGCGGAGAATTGACCGTTCCGGTCGAGTTTACTCTCGGTCTTCTCTCGCTCCTCGCCGCCACTCGAGGATCCCTCTCGTCTCTTCTTTTCACTCTTTCCACTTTTGACGCTCCAACGCTCCCTCGTTCCACTTCCCGTCTCCCGCCTCCTCCTCGTTCCACCTATCCGTGCAAGCGAGGGTTCGAACTGCAGGACTCGCGCGGGACGTCCGACGCCGAGTTGCCACTTCGAGCCGCACAGAAACTTGAAAAATAGCTGCGAGTTTGGCGAAACTTACTCTTCTTCTCTTGCTCGTCACCTCCCCGGCAAGAGCGTTGCCCTTCCTTCGAAACCAACGATTCTTTTTGCCGACAAAAGCGCAAAGGTTGGCTGCTGTCGAGGAAACTTATCCAAAGAAATTTCACGATCGGAACGCGGTTGCTTTAATTCCCTTCTTCTTGCCCGCCTCTGTTCGTCTCCTTTTCCTTTTCCTTTTCCAACTTAATTCCTCTTGCTCCTATTTCTTGGCTTGGCTTCTGTTTCTTTTTATCGCGGCCGGGACTCGCGTTTTACAGCGTCCATTGCCATCCGACTGCACGTCCCCGCGGCGGAGCAGCGCAAGAGCCAAGCTTTTCCGTCTTTCCGCGTTTTCTTTAGAAAGATCTCGGTTCCCAGTTGGGCCGATCCAGTCCCATAACGACTCGCCTCTTTCTCCTTTTCTATCCGCCCCGTCTGTCCGTGGAAATCGAATAGCCGCTCTCTCGGCAAGCTTCGCCAACATCGGATCCGATCTCCTCGGGGATCGCCTGCAGCGAGCCGCATTTTCTCCTCGGCGATTGTCGTTGTCGAATTTCTCCTGCGAATATTTCAAGAAGGAACGAGGTTGCGCGACGTCAGGACCTAGATGTTGACGGAGGTTACGGTGAAACAGATGCAGAAGCAGAAGCAGAAGCATCTGGCAGCGCGTTCGGGCGTGGAACATTTGCGTAGAAATAGTTGGTGAAACTAATAGGAACGGCGGTTTCGCGGGACACCGGTGATGGACGGGAGGAGGTGGACTGGTTTGGCAAGAAGAGGGATGATCGGAGGTCGGAATTCGGGGATGAAAATCGGTAGGTTCGGTAGGCTGGGAAACGGGCAACGGTCGATTGGAGAGTAGCCGGTCGCGACTCTCGATCAATAATCCGGCGTCGGTCGACTGGCTCCAGGAAGACCACCGGTTTACACCCAACGCTTCGAGAGTCGGCTTGACGGACCGTGTCAGTCCGTCAGCTTCACGAGTGGCGCCCGCTAACGTGCACCGGATGCGCCCTCAACGGGTTAACCAGCTGTAACTTCGGACCGCTTTGTCCGACTCGGCAAGTCGCGATCTTTTCCCGCGCCCCTACTAAATCTACTGGCCCGTGCCTAGATCCGATCCGATCCGGCCAAACGTACACCCTCGTAGCCCAGCGCCTCGTCCCCCTCGAACGCGTTCAAGGGAAAAACGTGCAAACCGCGCTGCAGTCGAGTACCCGGTAATTTATCTGTAATCCGCGATATTTATACGGAGGATGGACAATCTGTTGGCGCGGCGGGTAATCCAATCTATGGAAAATTTACGAGCGTATAGCCGATAGATTGGAAAATTGGATTACGCGTACGGCGAATTTTATCGTAGGTCCTTTCTCCTGCGATCGTATACAAATATTAATAGAGCGATACGTTTGCGAGCTCGTCGTTTCGATCCGACAAACGATATTAACGGTCGCCCGGAACAGAGAGCGGGCATGTTAATGAAACGCGAGGAACGCGAGAAACGCGACGCTAGCTCGCATGAATTTTAACGACCGTGAATTATCGCGGCTACCGCGTCCCGGCTGCCGGCTCGCGAAGCGGTAAAACCCAGTCACGCCAGAACGAAAGAAGGCGGCGCGGTGCGGCGGTGGCGGCGTCGGAAATGGACAAAGGTAACTCTTACTTTCGACGAGGCTTCGACGAGAGGCGAAGGCGGGCGAGCGGAAAGGGTGAAAGAAGGACGGCTCTGCGAGGACGCAGGTGGACGTTGGGCAAGCGTGGTTCGGCGAAAAGCAAGCGAGCTAGCGGAGGCCGTCGATGGCCTGCCGGTCGAAGTAATAAAGTCTGATACAGTATTCATCGGTGACCATGTCGCGGCAAGGTTGGGCCTTGGCATAGTGACATAATTCTCGATGGTTGTATCGCGCTACTAGCTAGTAACACGCTAGCCAGCGGTGACCGTGAGTCTCGGCTGGAATAATCGGCGGTTCTAGCGTCGGCGAAGGCGACGCCGACGCCGAGTCCGACGCCGACTCCGTCGGTGACGTCGCTCCACGGCTTGATAGCGAGTACGGTAGCGTGTTCCCTTCGGTTCATCGCTTGATCGATAGACTTTACTTTCCAGCCAAGAAGGTCGCTCGCTTTCACCTTACGGCTCAAACTACCGCGGAACACGAAGAAACATCGAAAGTGCTAGCTGACGGTTTAGGTTCGCGTGCCGACTACGCCGCGCCGTCGCCGTCGCCGTCACCGTCGCCGGGGCTGTTGCCGTCCACGCTGAAGTCGACGCCTAAGCCGTCATTCTTGCAAGCGTGGCGACGAAAATCGCGAACGATTGCCAGCAGATCTCGATCGGGTTTGGTGGAAGGATACGATAATCGAGTGAGGATTATTGGGCTTTGCCAATCTCTCGAGTGGAAATGTACGCGTGGCGCGGCGTTGCGTTGCGTTGCGTTGGTTCGGTTGATCGACGTTACGGATGAGTCGCGAGAAACTGGATCAGCTTGCTCTCGGGGGTTAGGCGTTCCACTTTTCGAGTGCGGCAACGACGATGCAAGAACTGGGGAAAGCAGTTGTTTTCCGTTAAAAATGCGACCACCCGCTCGCATTGTCTGTAGCCTACGGAGAAGCTGAATTGCGACATTCAAGCGAAACATCGAAAACGTTTAAACGTTTACCGTTAACGCGATTCAAGCTGCTGGAAACCCCGTTTTCGCTTTTCACCAAATTCCTGCTTCAACAGACGGCTTAATTAGCATGCTTGCTTAGTAGCTGCATTTTCCTTCCAAGCTTTTCGCTTCTTCTTTGCTACCTTTCTTTTACTTCTTCTTCTCCTTCTTTTGCTTCTTCTTGCTCTCTTTATTCCCTTCTTTCACCGACGATCGTTTCGCTTAGGAGAACCGCAAAGTTGCGTGTAGGACGCGATTTCGGCGAATCTAACGGCTGAGATGCGAACAGATGTACAGATTTAGTCGCATTAACGCCACGCGAACCTTGCAGCCGGAAAGCGTTCCTTAATGGAAAGCTCGTGTTTTCCTCTCGCATGGTTTCCCATTTTTCCGAGACCCCGAGCTAGAGATAGAGCTGGAGGTAGCAGGTAGAAGGGTAGCAGGTAGCGCGGGCTACAGCGACGCGAGTCGTTGCATGGAAAGCACTCTTTGATAGAAAACTTACTTACGCGTTCGTTCGTGTTTCTCCATCGCGCAAACGAGCCACCAGTCCACGAGCAGCGCAAAATTAAAACCAACGCGGCAGAGATGTGGAAAAATGCGAAAGACGCGCGCGGCAAAATCAATTTCTCCTCGGAATAATTTTCTATAGGACGACGGCGTTCGTCTCTTCGGTGTTCGGTCTAATGGCCGGCAGGCTGTTCGCTTTTGCGATTTAAATATCCGAAGAACGTTCGGGCCGAGTTACGTTCAAAGTTTCCCCGTGCTATCGAGCTATCTCGACCGCCTTAATCCCCACAGAGAATAATTCCTGCAATCCTCGGATACTAGCAATGAACTTTTAGTCTCTATCATCGTCGCCGAGCTCTCCTAATGGCCGGAGGCAACGCAAAATCGATAGCCGCATGTTTATAACGCAGAAATCCAGCCGCGGTTTCCGCGTCGCGTCGCGTCGCGCTCGCGGCGTGGCAAAGAAAGCATTCGTGCCAATTGGTTAACGATACTCTGTTTACAAGTGTAGCTGGATCCAGTTGAAGCGGTGCCAAATATATGTTTGCACGCGAGCTATCGAGAACTGCACGTATCCGTCGCGTTATCCAATTGGCGGGAGGGGATGAAACGCGTGAAAATCTTTCTCCAAGATTACTCCGAATTCGAATTCGATTAGCGGAATATAGATAAGTCCGTTTATGGAACGCGGTTTGCCGATGCTTTTTTCACTTTTACGCGGCCGAGTGGCTTCGTTTTTTGTAACAACAACAACAACAACAACGAGCAAAATATTTAAATGGAATTCCGAGTCGGGTAGAATTGGATTTGCATGGGGCGGCGAACGGCGAGAGATTCGCGACGATCGGATGTTGCAGAGCTCGAGCAAATCGTCGAATCGTCGAATCACTAAATTGCCGAATTGCCGAATTCCGAGCGGAATTGCTTCGCTTTCCACGCGCTTGTTTACGCGTGTTTACAGTCGGTTGAAAACGCGTAAAATGCATTCAAGGTTCTGGCTTCTCTTCACCCCGGAATATTCAGATCCGTGGCAAGAGGCGAGGAGAGGCGAGGCGAAGCGAGTCGATTAACCAGACAGCTGGAAATTAAAGTACGTTAAAGCAATGGCAGGCAGTCGGTAGCTGTTCGCGTGCTAAATTCGAACGTTCTGCTACGTAAATGTTGACAGAGCGTGGTAACGTATTGTGCAGACACACGCGAAGAGTGGATGATCGATAATCAAGTGCACGAATACGTTCTAGACGAATATACATAATGCATACGTCTGTGACGATATTCACCGCGAAGGTCACGTTTAACGGAAAACAAAGTGTTGGTCGGTTCGAGTAGAAAAATAGAACGCAATCGCGATACAAGAAAGCCACCCACACCGCTTTTCCGAGGGCACTTCCACCGCTACCGCGCCACCGTTACCATCGCCATTACCTTTACCTTTACCATTACCCACTATTACTCGCCCTTAATTTCAAACAACACCCAACGAAAGCTGCCATATTCCTTTTCCCCGCGCCACGATTCTTGCTTTACGACTTGGCGAACGTGCGGAGCGACGATAAAATACCACCGGCTCTTTCAAAGTTTCCATCTGTCCGGCAGCGGCCCGTAGTCGTACGAGACAAATCGAAACGAAACGAAACGAAATGGAACGAAAAATCCCGGCGAAACGAGATCGTTGAAGGAGCATCGAGCGTGTCGCGCGAGTCTGCAAAAGTATTGAATCTTGCAGCACGGACTTTGGCTTACTGGAGTAGGCCACATGGGAGGGCAACCTCATCTTGCCGCGCATCTCGCGAGAGTAATAACGCGTAACTCGGTGCAAATAATAAAATACATCGAGTGGCACGGAACGATGCCGACTTAACGGGTCGGACGAGATCCAGCCCTGCCGCGCCTAATCACCGCTCGTCTCTAGCAATTTCAGAATTCGCCGCCTCCTGCTGGAGCAGCAGCAGGACGACGCTGGAAACGTGGCAAATTTATGGTTCGGTCGGGAACGCGAGACGGCGAGGAAAATTAATTTTAAGAAGGGAAAACGCCGCGCCGACGCGCTTCGCTGCCGCGCGACAAAAAATATTCCCGATAATTCTTAGAGATGCGAGGGGATATACATGTAATGGGGTAGCATTTTTGGGAACGATGCCGCGTAAACAATAGCGGCCAGCCGAACTGAATTTCATTGGACGCGAATTAATTAACTCGTACAGAGAGAAACTCCATGGACTTAATTAAAGCCCGCTTTCATTTCGTTCTAATTTAATTCAAGGATGACACGGAGTAATGTAATGCATTCGCGCAGTCCTGGAAAATGTTCGCGCGTGCAAACCGTCCTCGTTTGATTTACCGTTCGACGCGTCCCGTCGAACCACTCGTCCCTCTTCTTCCACTATTTTTCCATCCTTTTTCCTGTTTTCCTCCTCCAGAGCAAATTAACCCAAATCCCCCAGCTCTTAAGCGTTAATTTGTTTCGATCGGTTTTACAAAGCAAGTTAAATACCCCTTGCGGAGTTTCGAGATGCAAATATTTGACATGGCACTTCTCGCAGTCGGCGAACAACCCGTCGAAGAGGAGGCGCGGATAATTCGCGTTAGAAAAATGTTGCCGAACGCGCGGCATCCTCCTCCGCTAGATTCCTCTCTTGGCCACTCTAAATCACGGATTACGGGAGGCGCGCGCGCGCTGAATTAAAGCCGGCGTTTCGTCTTGCTCGCTAGACGATCGCTCGCAATGTTGGCGAGGTGCGCGCACGCGTTTGATAAAACGCGATTAATTTCGGAAAAGCGGCGCAGCTGTTGCGAATTTCGCCAAAGTACGGGTCTGGCTCGCGCTGCCGCTAAGTCGACCGACTACGCCCGCTGCGCTTCCCTTCTAACGTTCCCTTCGATTCGAAAGCAGAAACGAAATTATTCAAATTACCAACCTATCGAGTGGACACGTTTTCGCGTCTCCGGAGCCCCAGCTGTCCGTCCGCTGACCGCGACACGTCCGCGCCACGCCCGCGCCCATTTGTCCGCGCCGTTCGCGAATAAACTGTTAAGCCGTGCTACACCGCGCGCGCTACTGCTACGAATAATTTCCTAATCGTAAATTAATGCATCGCCGCTGAGGGACTGCAAATATTGCGTCCGCGTCCGTGGCCGTCTCCGTGCCTGTCCGCGAGCTAATTTCCTCTTTGATCGTTGCGTGCGTGCGCGCGCTAAATTTGCGTATCGATAAAGAGACCGGTTGACGGAGCCGAGCGAAATTTCGCGAAAGAAGCGTCCTCCGTTAGTCGGAGTGGTTCGCGATCTCGAAGACGGAAGCGGAGATTCGATTATCCGGGTTAGCGGAGACTGTGACGAGCGAGTTGGAGGTTCGAGAGTTGGAAAACGGGGCGGCGAGTAATAATCGGGATGTAGGCTAAAAATAATTTTATGCATAGACTCGGGTGGATTAAGGTCTCGATATAATATGTCGGAGATATAGGCGGAACGAGAGAACAAGGAGAGTTAAGCTCCATGAGAACGCTTGCTCTGCTCGGCAAGTCGAAAAATGGCGGAGGCTGAAGCGAACGTACTTACGAGCAAAGCAACGTGTGTCACCGAGGCAACGTAATACTCGTCTCTATAAACACCTCGCGTATGCAACGAGCTGGTTGCGCGGAGATCGGGCAAAAAGCTTCGTCTCTTTCATCCGTCGCACAATGGTTTTAAATCGTCGAAAGCCGCGTTGTTGCGAGCCAGCCAAACATACGCGTACCAGTCTAATATTTCACCAGAAACTTTCTACTCGGAGCGCGCATCGAAAATATCGTGCCGCGCATTTTCCCGGCCCTAGATATATCTATTCGCGATCGCGATCCGCTATCCCTTTCCTTCCTCTCTCGCGTTTCCCGCGTTTCCCGCTTTACCCGCAGTTGCCGCGTTTCTAGCGTTCCTAGCGTTTCTAGCGTATCGCGCATAAATCATACGCGTCCAACGTAATTTCCTTGATTTATCGCTCTTCAACTTGAACGGCGCCGAACGCGCATATATACTCTTTCTGCTGGCTGCACGGTTGATGCGCGACCGATGGAAATTTTCTCGGCAACCGACTGCGACTGCGACTGCGACTGCGACAAAATATACAGAACTCGCACCGCACCGCTCCGCTCCGCTCCGGTTCGGTGCGCCCGGCGATATTTCGCGCCAACGGATAATTCATTAAAGCGACCGTTCACGGAACGAAAATCCGTGAACGAGAGGGTCGCGGAGAAATTTCGGAGATACGTCAAACGCAGCTGGAACCGATAGAAATTTCAGAGTACTCGTAGGGAGGTATACGTGGTTACCGACCAGCGATCAGCTCGTATTTTCCAGCCCCAGCCCCAGTTTAACTGCGACAATAGGTGCTCCAGTTCGATTGCTACATTTTACCAACTCGAATGTTCGCGCAAATCCAAAGGATCAGCCGAAACTTCAACAGCCCACCATTATCTCCGAGTTGGCATTTTCTTGCAGCTTTTCCTTTCCCTTCCCCTTTCCTTTGCCCTGTCCCTATGGAGCGACGCGACGAATCGCACGAGTGAATCGCGTTACCTGCTAATTGCAGAGCAAACCTACCCGCGGCTTGCCCACTTTTCTCCGCGGTCCTACCGATAGTTGACCAACTCGTGCGCCAACATATTCCAAAGCCGCAACCGTAGAGAGAGCTCTAATTTCATTTTATTACATTCGAAAGTTTGCCGCGTGGAATGACGTTTACTCTACTTGCGCGTATCAACGAAATTCCACGCGAGAGCGTCTCGCACTGGAGGCAAACGTAGGTAAACACTCGATGCAAAAAGGAGATAAAGATTTTGCGGAGCGGAAGGTGGTAGAGGCGAGGCGCTGCTCTGGAGAAGCTGCGATAAATTAGCAAGAGGAATAAAACGCGAACGCAGCGTATCATAGCTGTTTGTTATGCATTCGCATTATGCTGGTTTCCACGGCCCCAACTAGCTATTCCGCTATTCCGCTATTCCACGCGGCTTCTATTTTGTTGGCCAGAAATGCTCAAGTTTTATTCGCTTAAGTGTTTTCGCTACTTGTGCTGTTTTTGAAGTGGCTTTCCGCTTCCTTCGCGTCTGTAAAGCTGCTCTCGCGAAACCCTCGCCGCGTCGCGTCACGTCGCGAGTTGCCTTTGCTTTTTCGAAAACCCACTTTACGCCAAAGTGCTCGATCCACGATATACCTTATGATATACAGCGAGAACATTGTTACGCTTCTTGTCTCGCGGCTGCCGCTTCTCCCATTCTTGCAGTCGAGTTCAGCCCGCCAAAGCTCAACTTCCGCTTTACGCTTAAGCTTTTGCGCTGGACCGGCCCGCACTCCACCGATGGAAGCTGTAATTTTAGTGTTTCGCAATCGCGAAACTGCGGATAAAAACGATATATGCCCCCCGGTAGCGCTCTAACAACCTTCCAAGTTTCGCCCGGAATTAGAGAGACGAGGGTTTCTCGGTTAGTTCGCTGTTCGTCTGTGCTCCAATGTGTGCTCGCTTTCGGCACTTGCACGGAACAGAACGAAACGTTCGTGCCTTCCTCTCCTCTCCCCTCCTCTCATCTCCTCTTCCATCCTTTCCTCTCCTTTCCTCGCCTTTCCTTTCGTTTCCTTTGCAGTTCAACAATAAAGGGAGTAAACTCGTCCCAAGTTTCACCCTAGTTTGTCCGCCTCGAGATTTGTTGCAATCTTTCCTGTCTCTCTTCCTCTTCCTGTTCCTCCCTCTCTTTCTCTTTCTCTTTCTCTTGCTCCGTGTCCCCCTCTCGCAATTTCCTCGCCTTCTCCGTTCCCGTTTTCCCATCCCTCTGTGCGCGCTCGGTTTCCCATCGTCCGAGCGACGCGAGGCTTTCGAGCAAAGAAAGCGTGCTGCCTTTGCCGGATTCCCGGTGAGTCGGGACTCGGGACTCGGGACTCGGGACTCGGGACGGGCGCGCGTTTCCGAGCAAGAATAACACGGGACACAGAGAAGCTGATCCAAGCTGATCGGCGTTCTCCACAAGATTACCGAACGGCCAACGATACGCGGCTACTTTTCCGCCGCGAGCGTTCGCAGTATTGAAAACCGGCTTTCGTTCCATCCATTCTTCGATTGCGAAGCTTTCATGCGCTAGCTCCGCTCCGAGCGCGCACCTTTTCTCTATAATGGATTAATTAGTTGCACGGCGCTGCAAGACTTCAGGCTTGCCGCAATGAAAGCGTTTAGAGGGGGCGAAAGCTCCGAGGTAAATCCATTTTTTGCCGCGGCCAAGCTTCGTTCCACACGCTCCGTACAATTATTCGCGATGAGTTTCGATCCGCGTTGAATGATCGTAACCGTATCGCGGGTTTTACTCGGAGAACGCTTTTGTTCCCGCCAACGAATCCCTGATTCGTTAATTTACCAACTGGCTTCGATTTTACAGCACGGCGAAACACCCACAGCCCGGTGTTCGTCAACCTGTATCGGCATAATAAAAGCTGCCAGGTCAGATACGAACGCGACCCCAACCTCTCCGCCTCGCTGTTCTAGCGGCGTTTAACGCTACAGCCACTCGATACCCAGTCGGTCGAAAATTGATTAAATTCCAAGTATTCTTGCCACTCGTGCTCCTAAACTAATGCTACGCACACATATGTACGTACAATCGATCGCTTCCGATTGAAATTCCGTCGCATTTTATACGGCTAGAGGTTATGCGGTAAATTTAAAAAATGCTCAATTTTCACCAGCTAGCAGGAACGCGTCGCTGCCGCGCTTCCGTTTATTGGAGCGGGCTACAAAATTCCAATGAAAAATTCATACCTTAATAAGGAGAAATAAAAGAATTTGTTAGCGCCAAAGGTCCGGCGAACGAGCTCGAGTTACAGCGGGCAATGCAAATGAAATAACCGAGATGGTGGAATGGCGGATGGCGGAATGGTGGAATAGCGGATGGCAGCGGAGCGCTTTAAGGGTAAATCGGCTTTAAACGTCGCCGACGTTTAAGGACAGAAGGTAAGATACGGCAAGGCAGGGTACGGTAACGTAAGACGTGGTAGCATCCAGCTCGCGACCTCCTTCCGCGTTTCCATCGCGAGCGAATCGCTCCACGAAATTCATGGGAATTACAGCCGCCCGATGGTCCAACGCCTGCGAATTCCGTCTCGTTAATTTTCATTTGCCCGAGAAAAACACAGCCGACGAGCGAGACCGCGCGCAGCGGAGGCGTGAAATTTCATTTTCGTGACGCACTCCGGCCGCGAAATACGCCGTCGTCCGTGTTTCTTTTGTTCCGTTCCGGCGAGCAACGATACGCTTATTATTTTCGGATGTTCGGACGACTCGTGAGCGACACGTGTCGCCGATCATCGATTCGATTAGGGTCCTCGGTCGGCTTCTCCGACACAGCTGGTAATCATTTCTATCCGAAAGCGAGAAAATCGATAGGCGAGCGTGTGCGTGCCGCGTAAACCGAAAGCCGCCCGAGCGAAACGAAGATAAATAATTGGCCTCCCTCCTCCGGTGCAAGGAGGAGAACGAAAGGCGCGCTTGAGCCGCGTGCGAAAAGTGCACCGGCTGGCCTTGTCAACGGTAGCGAGCGTTTCGAAGTACATAGCTGGCGATGAGAAGAGACGCGGAGCTTTTGTCCCGAAGCGACCAGACTTCGCTTCAAAATGTATGTAGGTATGCGCTGGTAGCGCGTGCCGGGGCTAGTTAAACACACGTATGCGAGATCGCGACGGAGGTGAATGGCTGGCGAAACGCGAGAAAACGGCGCGCTAGCCCGTGGGTAGCAAGGTAGGTATTAGGAGGGCGCGACACGGAAAATTGGAAGGCGCGCGCTGTCAGGTTCGCGTCCAGGCGATAATTTACAAATAAAAACCTCTGGGCAAAACTGTTTGCCCACGGCTTCCATTCAGCCGTGACGATAGCTGGCGTTACGTTTCAAATCTGCTATCCGACACCGTGAATCTCTTTTTGCGAATCTAGCCGAGCCGATCTCTCTGCCTCGCAGCCACCGTCCGACGACCAAACGTTTATGGGCGAATTGTTACGCGCGTCCTCGTAATTTTGCGAAATCGCTGAAACGTGGGGGGAAGAGAAGGAACGGGAAGAGAAAAGAAGAAAAAGAGAAAAGGCCAAGTGGCGTCGATATGGCCCGAATATGACCTGAATTCCCACGAGAAAGGGGAAATCAAAAAAGCAAAGAGTCGTTGCAAATCAGGGGAGCGAATGCTCGCAGTCGCCGCTACGCGAACCCGCAGAACCGCTCTATTGTTCACGCTCCAACAATGCTGTCTTTGTCGCGATGTGATTAAGCTCTGAATAAATTTTCTATTACGTTGTTCTACACCCAGCTTTTCTCCATTTTCAAATACTCGCTTTCTTTCCGCTGCCTAGCCGAGCTTTCGATTCTCTCCTCTCTTTTTCTTCTGCCGCGTACGTGTATTTGGCCGAAATGGCCACCGCGAGGATATCCCGACACGCGCCCATACGCTTTCTGCGTCGCTTCCCCTTCTTTCTTCAATTCCCCATTCTTTGCCACGGTTAAGACTCGAGACGGTACGCGAGAAGCTTGCGCCAACTTCCTTGTTTAACGACCATCCAACTTTTTCCATTCTCCACGAGAGCGGACATTTTCGATGAAAAGGCCGGGGGAAGGGAATTGGGTTGCGCGGAAACAATCCAGTTGCCTTGCAATTTGTGTTTCAAGTATCGAATTGTTCGCTAATTATCTTTAATTGAAAGAGAATGGATTTCACGCTTCTAAAGCTATGGCCAACTCGAGAGCGTAATGTTAATTGTCCTCTGGCAAATTGCCTGGCTTACGAGTTTCCATAAAATTCTATCGATTCTTCGCATTCCTTCTTTTCCCTTTCCCTTTCCCTTTCCCTTTCCTCTTCCTTTTCCTTTTCCCTTTCCAGTGCTTTTGCGCCGCTTCCCTTTTATCGCAACCTCGACCTAAACACCGGAAAACATCGCGAATCGTGCCGCGAGGAATAAAAGGTGGGAGAATCACGGAGCGGCGCGTAGTACGCGACTCGTTGCAAGTTTTAAGCGCGCTCTCGAATTTGCAGCTAGCAAGCATTCTACCGTAGGAGGTATTAATTCTTCCACGTAGGATATCTTACATATGCCGCGAGGAATGCAAGATGCCGGGATCTCGGGATCCCGTGTTCCACATATCCGCACATATCCGCACATACCGCACCGTCGCTCTTCAAGCTGTGCTTTGTAATTTCATCCTTCCGCTGTGTTTTGCGACAGGCGCGGGCCCGGAGTCGCGGGAGCGAGCGCTTCCCAGCAAACGACGTGCGTCGGTGTAAGTGCACGGTACACGATACCTTTGATTGATTCAACGTTACACGCTCTCTCACGGCCCTCCCGATCCGGTTAAACACGAATTTCGCTATGCAAATATTTTGTCTCGCGGTCAGAGACGGAGAGGCTAAAAATAAAACGTGTCGTCCGGCCGTGCGCGACGAGGATCCCGCGGATCGACTCGTCGAACGGAAGGATTGGCAAAAAAGCGATCGCGGGTAGAGAGAAATTCTTTCTTCGACGCGAAAGTTCTCCGGTCCGCTGCACTCGTAGGAAAGGATTGAAAGGTTCGCGGTTCGACGGTAGGTAATAAAATTAGCGGCGGCATTTTGTCGGGTTAGATTTCCGTCCGCGCAGCGGCCACTTCGAATGTAGCACCGCGGTTCTTTTTTTTTATGCTTGCTGTGGAGCGGTTTCGACGAAACCGTTGCACGTTGCAGAGGTATACTTAACAACCATATGCACGTTCCGCGCTGTGAATAATACAATTGGTGCTTTACACCGCGATATAGAGCAGCGTTGCGTACTTTTGCAAAGCGAGGAGGCATCGCGAAGGTAAATACAACAGCGAGCGAGCACTCCTGAATGTAAAACCTTGAATCGAGGTTACAGTCGAGGTCGAGATCGGTCGATTAATGATACTCCGCGGCGCACCGTGTTTGCGATTTTTCAGTTACTTCGTTGGCCGAGCTAATGTCACCAGTCACGTTATCGCGTCACGCGTTCACGTGTCCAGCCAAGCGAGCCGCCCGACGCAAAAACAATCGCTAATCGCTCTCTTGCACTTGTACCCCCCGAACACGGCCCCACGGAGGAGGCCCTTTCCATTTCCTCGAAAGGTCCGCCGGAGACAAGGACTGAGACAGGGGAAAAGCTAGCGGACGATAAGCCGTGCGCGATCCTTTTCGCGGAACAGCGTTCGAAGACACGCGAAACTGTCTATACCGTGTAGCCGTATATCGTAATCCGACTGCAAGTTTGCACGTAAAAACACGATAGGTGTTCGAGCCGGGTGGCGTGCTGAAAGTTGCCTCGATATGCGCGAAAGATTTCAAATAGATTTCGTAAAAGCTTCGTGTCCTACCTGCGGTCACACACCGCACACACCACACACCACACACGGTGCAGCCCGTGCACCGCACACTACACACTAGACACTGAACGCTTTACTCCGTACGCTGGACGGCGTACGCCGTTCGTGCATGCACACGCGCGTGCGTTTGTCCGCGTTTGTCATTTATTTAACGGGGCATGGAAAAACATATGCCAGGATAAATATCGGAGCAAACAAACCCACCCGCCCAGAGGGATGTAAAATGCGGACTCGGGCAGGCACGAAGGCACGCAGCCACGCACGTATGCGCCCGGTGACAGCACAAAAGGGACAAGAGAAAAGAAATACGCGTACCTAACAGCGTGTAATCCTCTGTTACTTGTTCGCTCTTCCCTCCGGAGGCATTTATCTGCATTATCTTGCCGGTGGTGGACTTCTTGCAACGAGAACCTCCGCCAACCTGCTTACCACCCCCATCGCCGACCAGCTACCGATCTTTGCGATACCATCCACCAACGATACACTACACACTTTTCTGCTCCAGCAACCCAATCTCCCCTTCTCCCTCTCTCCTTCTCACCCTCTCGTCCTCTCTCCCTCTCTCCCTCCTCCCTCCCTATCTCTCTTTCGCTCTCCTGGCCCGTGCGTCCCCTCCTCGGTTATCTCCCTTTCGACCGCTTTACGTGCCTGCTCTTTTCGGCCCTCTTTTCTTTTCTTCGGTTAATTTGCCGCTGGGTCGTGGCGGAGAGATCGCTTCAGAGGGATGCTCTTGCTCCGGGGAGTTTGCGGCGGCGAAAACTGCGCGGCGGGGTCACAGGCTCGCGGAAGATGAAAACGGCGGATCGGATCGAGAGCGAGGAGGATCCGAGTAGCGGTGAGAGCGGTAGGCGCGCACAGGAGAGACAGCAGAGACAGGAGAGACGGGAGAAAGAGGAGAAAGAGGAGAGGAGAGGAGGAAAGGTGGAAAAGAGCGAAAGACTGATCGGTCAGTGACGGCGGTCGATAGGTGGTGGGTTTCCGAGTCGTCGATTGTGGCACGTTGGCGGACAGGAGCAGGAAAAGGGACAGCCGGCTGAGAAAGATCGGGGAAGAAAAGCGCGCGAGAGGAAAAGAAGGAAGGAGACGGATGAGGCGAGCGAAAGAAAGAAGCGAAGGAGCGAGGGGGCGAACGGGTGAATGGGCGAATGTGCGAATGGGAAAGGCGAACGCGAACGCGAACGGGCGAAAAAGCAGCGAAACGGTTGGCGGCGATGCGGAATCAAACGCGACCAGTCACGTTCGCCGGATGTAGCGCGAATAGAGGGTTGGTCTTGCGCGGCAGCGCGCTCACGCGGTCATCCGGTAAACTGACAGGCCACCCCTGAAAGACCTCCGAACTGTCAGCATCCCCACCGCACCCTTTTGCGGCTGCGCGATCCCCTGAACCCTCTGTCTCTCACCCTGGTGCCGATGTGCTCTACTTCTCTTCTCCTACCGCCGACGCCGACGCCGACGCCGACGCTGACGCTGACGCCGACGCCGATGCCGACACCGACACCGACACCGGACACCGACACCGACACCGACACCGACACCGACGCCGACGCCGACGCCGACGCCGACACCGACGCCGACAACGACAACCCAAACCACCCTAGTCGCCACGCTAGCCTCGCTAGCTAGCGATGGCCCTTCCATATTCTCCCCGCTGCAACTTGTCCAGCAACTTGTTCCTACGACCGCCTTCCATCCACCCTTTCCAATCTCCGATCTCCCTTCAATTTAACCCCCTGCGCCCCACGTCCCACGACTTCGCCGACTTCACCGACTCCAGCGACACCACGCATCCGCTTCACGGTCCTTTGTTATCCGATAGTAATTTAATAGGTGCGATTAGATTGCATTACCCGAGCCACCTAAATTATCCAAATTACCTCGAGTGGATAGATTACTGGAAGCAGCGAGGAGGGTGGAGGAATGAAGAAAGGACGGTGGCGAGCGTTCCGGTGCGTCTCCAAGCCACCGCTACTCGTCGCTCGCCACTCGCCGTCCCACGTTTCCACGCTCCGCGAAAAACACCCCACCAGCCCCTGCTGGCAACCTCGATTCTATCTGCCCTGACCCCGCGTGCCACCCCGTTAAAAGCTTTTCCACTTTACTTCACTCTTCATTCTTCTCCCCTGATTCGGTCATTCTTCGCCAAAGGACTTTCCCTTCCACCGCTAAACGCGTGCCTTTGAAACGTGTCGATCGTCTACCGATCGTCTGCCGATCGCCCTCCAACTCCGACTCCAACTCCGAAGCGAACGCGGCCAACTCTTCTCGACTCTCGACTACTCTACCCAACATCCGGCAACCAAATTCCTTTCTTCTTGATTGGCCCCATTTTCTACGCCGATTACACCCCACCCGCCATATACGTCCGCACCGTATTCTTTTCCATCTTTTGTACCAATCGTCGTCTTTGCCGTGCCAGAAATGCCCGCCTCTGATCGATCAGGCTAGCTACCAGCGATCAAATTATTAATCCCGCCTAACTGTACTAGTACGTGCGTCAATCGTTCGCGCAATCCACTCTCGAACAGCGATACGATCACTCGAAACGTTATTTACGGTTTGCTCGATTGTTGTCGCGCTTTCGAGACCGAATCACCTTTCGTTTCCCTCGAGCGCGCCAGCTACATCCACGAAAAAACTTTCCGTCCCCTAAATTCGACGTTTGAACGTTTATTTACTTATCGAAGCTTATCGTGCGAACCACTCTGCGTCGAATCGACGTTCCCAAAATCAACAATCGCGCGCACATAGCTAACCACATGCAGATCCGCGCGGATTACTTGAATCCCTACCGTACCGTGGCTAGAAAGCGAAGAAATTTCTTGCAGGTACCATTCTCACAGACAACTAGCACGTTCGTTCCAAGACACGGCGCGTAAGTTTCGTTCCTCTATCGTATCTTCGATATGTGTTATACGTATCCTAGGGAGACAATATTTTAATGCTAAAATCGTCAACAATTCATTAGGTGATAAGTCTATCCTGTACCTCGTTCGTGCATCTTGTATGACCAATCGATTGCAATTGCTGCACTCGCTGCTTTAAACCGTAGGTGGCGTAAAAAGCAGTGAGATTTTTTGATGGTCGGTATTTCAGAACGTGAGACACAAAGTCCCGTAAGATGAAACGATTGTACCTGCACCACATCGGTGAAATAGGTATCTGCTACTCCGCGGAAATTCAATGTTGAAATATGATAAAACCACTGACTAAGAACAGGATAGACCACTCATCCAATGCTTTTGTTTGTCACACGGTTTTGGGGCTCATGATCCCCATTACCATTTTCGTGTCACGTCCAACGTTAACGGTTAAGCATGAAATAAATGTGCAGCGCTGCAAGTGATAAGAATTAAAACTATAATATCCGTAACAATTTAAATATGGTTGGATATACAGTTTTATATATACGTTCGACCATTTACAATATCGGCGAATTAAAAAGCATTAACAAATCAATCTCATGGTGTATCTCGTATACTCTTTAAATTATTTTAATATTACGCTGCTACGTAACGAAATGTTTAACGTATTGTATTTATCGTTACAATAAATTCCTTAGACCGCAAACGTATAATAAAGATATAAAACTTAATAAATCTTATCATATTGTACTAGAAAACTAGTGAAAAATTGAGAAAGGTCTCTTCTCACGCGTGATCCGAAGAAGGGGAGTCACGTGACATCTCCTCGCCTATATAAGCAGCGGAAGGGCGACGCGCACTCTTATTGTTGCAGGTGCTCCCGAAGGGATCGGATCGAATCTGTATATCACAGATTCACTTTTTAGCTAGATGATGACCAGAGATGACCACTGGGGCTAACCCACCGCCCACCACTACCACCCACCACTACCACCCACCACCCACCACCCACCTACTACTAATTTCTCTTAGACTCAAGATTAAATTTAACCCATTACGTTTGATACACATATATCTGTGCATGTATGATTGTATTGCAGGTGCTACCCACTAACTTTTATTACGTTATTCTATTTATTTTTCATTTTATTTATGTTATTCTTCTCATATTTTATTCTGCTATCATTTTACTTTGTTTCTGTTTCGTTGTATCAACATTCTGTTCTATTAATTACGTTTGTCTTCTAATCATTTATATATTTCATTCTGTTTAAATGTTACTCTGCTTACATTTTATTCTGCTAACATTTTACATTATTTCTCGTTTCTTGTACCTACATTCTATTCTATTAACTACTTTTGTCTTTTATTAATTTATTGCGTGGACTACTAATTTCATTTTAACAGATTAACTTCGTCACGAAGATTCAAGAATTTTAAGAAGAATTTGAACAAGAAATCAGCGAAAGAAGATTCATCGCGGGATGCGTGCGTCTAATTCTAACTTAGAATAAGCTACGTAGTCAGAGTATTTTGTACCTCGATTACTGTGCATGCATTTTGTTCTAGGATCGCTCGACAACTTAGAGCCAAAAAGCCTTAAATTCTCTTAACTTCTCTTTCAAAGTACATAATATCTTTCATCCCATTCTTGCTCGCGTTAATCAATTTGCAATCGCTCGATCCCTTCGAGATTCTCGCCACGCACTCGCTCTCAAACAGCCGCGCTGTTCGAGGGTAGTCATGGACAATCGAACTGTATGCTTGGTAAGTCGTTCTGTCATACGATCTCAATCTCATTCCTAATCGCAATCGACGTTCGTTCGCGCCTCGAATCTTTGAAATCGCTTTCGAGTCGAGGTGCAGCGGTGTTTGCGATGCGAGGATCTGCAGCCCCTATCGAAGCAATTCGATAGGGGTGCAAGGCCCTGTAGGCTGGATCGTACGCATCTCTGTCTCGGGTACGCAGTGCGGCCTTCTGTTTGTTGCTGGGGTTAACGTAATGTTAACTTTCTGTTAGACGCCATCAGTGGTCATTATGTACTGCCCTCGATGTAGAGGGATTCTTGCGATCCGACTATTAGGCTGTGCTGGATCCTCTGCAAAGCAACGCAACTTCACCTCGGTCTCGAAAGCGATTTCTTTGACTCGTGTAAGTCGCGTTCGAATTTCGCTTTCGATTCGGGTGAGTGCGAGTCGCATGACAGAGCGCTCGAGTATAGAGTTTTGTTGCGCATGCAAGTGCGTTTCGTGACTCGTTGGTTCTTTCGAGAGATAGTAAATTGTGTTTGCTTTGCTCGCGATTTTTATATTTGCTTTTCATCGCCCACTTCCGGGCGAATGTTCAAAGAATTAGCGTTGCGTACAGAGTAAAGTAGAGTTTAGTTTGCCGTATTAAATTCCTCTTTGCGAGACACGAACGTTTTAACAAAGTGTCAGTAGAGTCTCTTGCTTTTCGTAATATGGCTCTATGTTGGAAGAGCGTATCTTAGAAACAGAATACATCGGTAGGGTTAAGCATCGTTGTACAGTTTTGTGAACCGAAATTCATTCCATGTTCTCTTAAAGTTTCTTCGAGAAACAAATTATTTTCGCGCGAATATTCAGTAGCTTTAAGAAATACTTTAAGAATAATCTTCAACGGGAAGTCATCGAAAGAAGATTCATCGTGGGAGGCGTGCGTCTAATTTTAAGTACATATAAGCTACTTATATTTAGTCAATGTAAATTTTGTACAACGATCGCTGTCCAACTTGCAGCCAAAAAGCCTCAACTTCCCTTTTACAGTACATAATATCCATCATCCCATTCTTGCTCGCGTTTATCAATTTGCAATCGCTCGATCCCTTCGAGATCCTCGCACGCACTCGCTCTCAAACAAGCGCGCTGTTCGAGGGTAGTCATGCACAATCGAACTGTATGCTTGGTAAGTCGTTCTGTCATACGATCTCAATCTCATTCCGAATCGTAATCGACGTTCGTTCGCGCCTCGAGTCGTTGAAATCTCTTTCGAGTCGAGGTGCAGCGGCGGTTGCGATGCGAGGATTATGCAACCCCTGTCGCAGGTACTCGATAGGGGGTCAGGGCCTGTAGGCTGGAACGTAAGGGTTTGGTAACCCTATGTTGCAGCTGCAGTAGTTTCTAGGTAATGCTGGCTCTGTACTTTATTCCTGCCATTAGGGTTTGGGGCACTTGCGATCCGACTATTAGCCTGTGCTAGATCCTCCGCAAAGCATCGCAACTTCACCTCGATCTCGAAAACGTTTTCTTTGACTCGTGTAAGTCGCGTTTGAATTTCGCTTCCGATTCGGCGTGAGTGCGAGTCGCGTGATAGAGCGCGCGAGTGTAAAGTTTTGTTGCGCATGGGAGTGCGTCGCGAAGCTCGTTGGTTCTTTCGAGAGATAGTGAATTGTTTTTACTTTGCTCGCGATTTTTATATTTGCTGTTCGTAATATGGCTGTAAGTTGGAAGAGCGTATCGATACTTACATTTAGTCAAAGTAACGTGTACCTCGATTACTGTGCGTGTATTTTGTTCTACGACGGCTATCTAAATTGGAGCCAAAAAGCCTTAACATTTTTTTACAGTACACGATATCCATTCTCCACGCACTCGCTCTCAAACAGGCGCGCTGTTCGAGGGTAGTCATGGACAATCAGACTCTATGCTTGGTAAGTCGTTCTGTCATACGATTTCAATCTCATTCCGAATCGCGATCAACGTTCGTTCGCGCCTCGAGTCTTTGAGATCGCTTGCGAGTCGAGTTGGAGCGGCGTTTGCAATGCGAGGACTTGCAGCCGCTATCGAAAGTGCCCGATAGGGGTGTAAGGCCCTGTAGGCTGGATCGTAAGCATCTTTACCGCGGGTACGCAGTATGGCCTTCTGTTTGTCGCAGGGGATACGTCTTCCGTTCAGACGGCATCAGTGGTCCGCTACTGCCCTCAACGTTTAGTTTCTTGCGATCCGACTATTAGGCCGCTATTTCCTCCGCGGAGCAGCGCAACTTCATCTCGGTCTCGAAAGCGATTTCGTAGACTCGTGTAAGTCGCGTTCGAATTTTGCTTTCGATTCGGGTGAGTGCGAGTCGTATGATAGAGCGCGCGAGTATAGGGTTTTGTTGCGCATGGGAGTGCGTGTTTGCTTTGCTCGCGATTTCATCTATTTGCTTAGCGTTGCGTACAGTAAAGTAGAGCTTAGTTTCGCGCGTTATATTCCTCTTCGCAAGACACTAACTTTGTAACAAAGTGTCAGTAGAGTCTCTTATCATTCGTACGTCGGCTCCAAGTTAGAAAAGCGTATCTTAGAAACAGAATACAACAGTAGGGTTAAGCATCGTTGTACAGTTTTGTGAATCGAAATCCATTCTATGTTCTCATAAAGTTTCTTCGAGAAACTTTAAGGGCGTAGAATGGCTTTCGGTGGGTCTCGGCGCGTAGTCACCTCCTCGTGGTGAGACCTGGTAATTGGTATCGTTTTCCAAAGAATGAAACGTCTTTCGAAAACGATACCAAGCTAAGAACTACGCATTAACGTGTAACCTATATATTTTAGTTTATATTTTACCTTAGACTTTCGTTTACATGCTTCGATCTTAGATTACATCTTACAGCTACCAGTTTCCAAGAGTGATCGACTTCGACTTCCAAATGCATGTTACACGTATCTTTGACTGTGTTAATATTTTGCAGGCTGTGCATTTCTACTTTAATATTGTATTAATATCTATTAGAGAACTGTGTATCGTATGATTTAGACTGTTCCGAATTTGGTCTACGTTGAAGCTTTGTTAGTTTCGTGCTCCTGTGACTCAGTTTGTCGTACGTGTAAAATATCACGCGTAATATTTCTACATGTTTTTAACATATTTTGCGGAAAGAGATGTTTATTGTACGTGCATCTGTAGGCGAATACGCCTACGCGTTCCCGAAACATTCCTAAGTGTTTGTAGAAGCAACGTGATTCTTATGTCACTGCTCTTTTATACGTTTCTTTCCGTTTCAGTTACTATGACTTGCGAGTGTGGTACCGCCACGTTAGAGTCTTGCGACTGCGTTAGTAAAGAGCGTGCTAAACATCTTGTATATTGTCGTACATTTGTATTTATTGTAAATATGTCGTGCTGTTATTTGTAACATAGTGTTCATGTATTGAGATGTAATGTAGTGACACTGACAAAACATAGAATAGACTATCCTCATATATTCTTATACGAAATCATTAGAGTGCTACCAGACCCCCTTGCTAAACGAAAACATCAGCGTTTCTAAAACGATAGAATTTCTGAATAAACAATACGATAAATAACTGTCTCCGATATACGCGCCGCGATATATAATAGCTAGATTTAAAGTAACGTGCAAACAAGCATATCTTCATATCTATTGCACTTCTATCATTGATTCCTACGCGTTACTCCTTACTTATTTTCACGCGCCTTTATGTTGTTGTCTGTAAAGATAAACGACGAAGACGAGATATTATACAAATGAGATAACCACCGCCTAAACACGAGAGGACGATACTTTTGTCACCGTCATCGGCGAGTCAACGGCGACGGCTACTGCTGCGAAAATTGCAGTGTGCGTATACACACGTGAACAGAAAAACCGAGTCCAAAAACTGAAGTCGGCCTCTTCGAGGGCAACAAGATTGTTGCTGAGGGTTTAGGCGGCGTCATTGCTATCGGGTCTACTGGTGAGAAAATCAGGCTGAATAAAAAAGGATTTCTTATATACCGTCGAGCGCGGACTATGCAGAGCGACCTGGTTGTTCCTTGCCAGTATGCGTCCGCGTTTCAAAGTGCTTGCTAGGTCTCGGCTTCTAGGTGTCAGATTCCGATCAAACGAGTGTCAGAATAAAGGGCCCGCTCCCCCCTGCAAGAGGCACACGGCTTCATCACAGTAGCACTTCCGGTTCAGATTTTATCAGCGATTCTTTCCTTATACTACATTCTTTATATATTCTTTCAAGCGCGGACCGTAGAGAGCATTTCCCAAGGCGTTCCCTGACAGTGTGCGTTCGCGTATCCGAAAAGCAGTCAAACCTCGGCGTCCGCACGTCCGATTCTGATCGGCGAGTAGTCAAAATAAAGGGCGCGATTCCCCCTACAAGACGCATGTGGTTTCATCGCAGTCGCACCTCCGGTTCGGATGTTATCAGCGATTCTTTCCTTTTTTTTACATTCTTTATATAAACTTTCGAGCGCGGACCATGGAGAGCATTTCCTAGCGTCTAGCGACAGTGCGCGTACACGTTGCGGAAAAGTAATCATATCTCGGCTTCTGCACGTCCCATTCCGATCGGCGAGTAGTCAAAATAAAGGACGCGATTCCCCCTACAAGACGCACGCGGTTTTATCGCAGTAGCACTTCCGGTTCAGAAATTATAAACGTTTATTTCCTATAATTTGAAATAACTTGTAAATTACAAATGAAATTTGTTTTAAACCTATTACGGCTTATTTCTGAGCTTCTAAACTTTAAATTAAGCCAAGGCTCATCTACATAGGATGTCTAGAAGCCGAGATACAAGCACAAATATAGTGCGATCTTTAAACTCTTATAATTTTGCTTCTAGATGGCCTGAAGCGATGAGCCTTGGCTTAAATTAAAGCTTAGAAGCTCAGAAATAAGCTTTAATAGGATTAAAAGCAATTCCGTCTGTAATTTGCAAGTTATTTCAAATTATAGGAAATAAACGCTTATAACTTCTGAACCGGAAGGGTTATCGAGATGGTTCCTCCTCCATCGTATAGCCGAATATCTTCCCTTTAATTTGAGTCGTCGTTTGTCCAGATCCGATGCCTAGAAGCGGAGAAATTAATTTTTTTCTTTATCAAGAATTACTTATTGTTCGGGAAAGGGTTATCGGACAAAACTTTTGTAGTTTGTTTAAAATGCTAATTATTTGGCTTCTAGACGTCCGATTTGGATCATTCGCGGTTCAAATTACAGTGAAATGTCCGGGAATACTCTCCGTATACTTTTAAAGCCTCCGCAAGTATGGTTTTTGAGTGGCAGCAAAAAGTAGGAAAGATTTGTTTATAACAAATTAACCGCAATGTTTATCGATAAATTCGTATGGGGACAACATTTCTGAGGCATTTCCCTTTAATTTGAGCCAAGGATCATTTAAATTGGACATCTAGAAGCCGAGAAATTAATATTTTCGCTCAGGTATCTTCTGTGTAATTTACCATGACGCGATATATATTTGTTTATAACAAATGAACTGATAGGGTTACGTGCAAAAGGCTATATGATAATATTCTTGGGATCTTCTCCTTTAATTTAAGCCAAGGATCATTGAAATTGCATGTCTAGGAACCAAGAAATTAATATTTTTCCTTCGGTACTTTCTGAGTAATCTACCATGACGCGATATATATTTGTTTACAACAAAAGAACTGCAAGAGCTAGTTGCAAAAGGCTACATGATACTATTTCTGGGACCTTTCCCTTTAATTTAAGCCAAGGATCATTGAAATCGGACGTCTAGGAGCCGAGAAATTAATATCTTTCTTCAGGTAGTTTCTTAGTAATCTACCATGATGCGATACATTTGTTTATAACAAATGCATTGCAAGGGATAGGTGCAAAAGGCTAGTGGACAATATTTCAGGGACCTTCCTCTTTAATTTAAGCCGAGGGGTATTGTAATGGGTCATCTAGAAGTCGAGAAATTAATATTTTTAGAGAGAAATCAGTTAAAGACAGATGAGCTATATTGCAGCATTGGTAAATATTTATTTATAACAAGAGAACTGCAAATTCTACAATCGGAAATGCAACAGTATTTTAATCTTGGAAGCCTAAGCTTTAATTTAAGCCAAGAAACGTCGATAGAAGATGCCCAGAAGCTGAGAAATAAATATTTTTAAAGCGAAATCAGCTAGACACTACGAGAAATTTGCAGGAATGGGAAATACTTATTTATAACAAAAGAACTGCAAACCCTACCGACAAAAAATCGATAGCATAGCAATCTTGGATCCCTAAGCTTTAATTTTAGCCAAAAGATGTCGACAAAAGGTGCCTAGAAGCCAAGAAATTAATATTTTCATAGCGACATCACCTACAGGCTAAGCGAAATTGACAGGAACGCGGAATATTTATTTATAACAAAAGAACCGCACGCTCCATCATTCAAAAATCGATAGGATTTTACGCTTGGGACTCTAAGCTTCAATTTGAGCCCAAAAATGTCGGCAAAAGATGCCTGAAACCCGAGAAAATAAAACCTAACTGACTCGAATCATCAACCCCACGTTGGAAAGGGAAACGCATCGAAGGATCCGCTACTAAAATTATTTTTATTCGTATTTCTTTGTATGCTGCTCCTCAATCCTATAAAAAATCCTATCTACGAAACGCATGAACCATAAAACAATAATTTGCTGTGTGCAACGTAGCCCTACACCGTCACCTAACACCGCTCTGGTGAAAACGCATCGTTTCCTCGCGACGAGAGCACAAATTACTATATTTTGACGTCGCGATAAATGTCCGCGTTTGACGTTACGCGAATTATATTCTCTTCCAATAAATTTCTCAACAAACGACTGATGTTGCCTGAAATTTATTCCGCAGCAATTCCCTTACTCTCAGCCGCTAAATAAGTAAACAAATTGATGGAATATTGGGGTTGTGTGTTGAGTAAGAATGCTCTTTTTATTTTTAATGGAGTGATTTTCTTTTTTCAAAGGCTAGAGGAATACGTCTTTACTCCGCTGTGCTATTGCAAGGAATGAACGCTTCGAACGCTCTTGAAAGTACGCGTGGAAAACAGGCGCCGATATTTAGAAAAGACGGCCCCGGGCCTTCCATATGTTTATTGCACTAGACCCTTAGGTCTGGTACGGCCAAAGGACCATCGGCTCCAGCGACTGAGCTAGGCCTGTTGTTTAATAAGCAGTGCTTCTCAACGTAAAGATACATTTTTGCATCTGCTAAGTAATATTATTCCAACACAAATATTTCCTAATCGATACCTAAACTAATAGCCTCGAGCTTCGAAATTTTCTAAGCTACTAAACTCTCGCCGTAAAGCTATCTGTGTACGCGAAAATCGGACTTTCTATGCGCAGCCAATTCGCTCGCTATTGCTTGCGATATAATTGATACGCGTATTACGTTGTTACATGAGACGCGTAGCAATTGTACGGTAAACAATAAGGATTGCCCGGGTCCCACCAATCGGGGAGGTTGCTGCGAAACGAGGACCCACCCTAGCCACGATCCCATCCACCCTCCTTTTTAAACATATTATATTATTAACAACTCTACGATCCTTCCGATGCCCGTCCGCGAAGCGTTCACTCCTGACCGCTCTGCAGAGAGGAGAGCAGCGGAAGGAACCTTTTCGAGAATCGCGAATCACACTGAATTCCGAATCAGTGAGAATTTTGTATTACTTTAAATGCTGTAACATTAGATGGAACTTATTCTTGGACAGCAAGGAAATATATTTTACATAAAACTACTGTATCTAAATTATACAGATTTATATATTATATAAAAATATCGATAATAATCGTTGTATAAAAAATACCGCTTGTGGAGCTGTGGAGAGGGGATAGAATAGGAAAAGGGAAGGGTGTTGCGTTTCGTCCTGGGCCTGCTAGTGGACTCATCAGTAAGGCTACCTAGCAGGCCCTACCTTAGACGTTGAGATATTGGAAGGAAAGTTAAAGGCGGTATATATATGGACGAGGTAGTTGGGGCGAGTACTTTCGAAAAAGTCCTATTTTTGTATGTCCCTCTAGTGGTAGGTGCCGGAGAGTCGCCACACCGCTAGCAGTACCTTACCGTAACAAATGCTCGAAACCCAACAACAAAATAAAGCAGCCATAAGTGGCGCTAAAAGAAACACGAAACAAAAGCTGCCTTAAAAGACGCTCAAACACAAATATACATATTAAAAAGAGAGCAGCTCCAAAGGGCGCTAAATGAAAATAACGCGGGGAGCCAGAAGGGCCACTCGACAATAGCACGCGTTCACTCGTTGTAAACCCGATCAAAAATCGATGAGTGGAATCGTGACTCTTTTTCGCAACGCTACTCTATTAACCCTTTGCCGACGAGCGTCGACAAATAGTCGCCTAATCATTTTTTGGCTTTCCGAACCCATGTCGACATTTATAGCACAGAACTTAATGCAATGAATACTTAACGTAATAATAAACATTTGAAATCGTTGGAAATGAAATGGTTTGGAACTAAAAAGCGTGAAAACTCAAAGTCGTGGAATTCAAAACTAAATGTACTCACACAAGTGTTATTACTTCTCGTCCGCAAAGGGTTAAATTTGCTTACAATCGAATAGAAGCGTCTGCAAATCAATCGAGAATGGTGCTTCATCGTATCAATAATACTAATTTACTCTAGGTAACTTTAATTAAAGAGGAAAAGGAAATGGCAAATCGCGCAAAACTCCACTCCAGGACACCTTATTTATCTTTAACGCAACGCTAACAAATAGCACCTAATGCACCCATTATGTTGCAATGCGCAACGTTAATTACGGAAGGGCAGCTTGCATAGCTGCTCTTGAAGATCCTTCGGGATCTCAGGAACTTGATGTTTCCACCGTTTCAGTGGCTCACGCTTGGGCTTTTTATTATAATCGCAACGCTACGTGCAAAACGCGATCGTTTCGCGGCGCAACGCTACCTGGAAAGCTAAGGGATCGCGATGGGAGAATATCGCAACGGTACGTGATAATTAATTCAAGGGAAGTTGCTACTTTTATGCGGCAAAAGCTTCTTTAAATAATCGCGGCTCTTAGAAAACGCAACGCTACAAATCTAGCTGGAAATGAATATAGATATAATTAAAAGTTCTATTACTATAAAGTGAGGAAACGCGATTGCTATTGTCGCAACGCTAACAAATACGCTTCGATGCGGATCTCAATTGGTGCCGTGCACCGCTAAGAGCAACCGCGATGGTTCATAATTCGCAACGCTAAATCAAACGCGACAAATGTTTCTTCGCAACGCTACGAGAAAACCGTGAAACTTTTCATTCGCAACTCTAAAATTAAGCTCGCGACTTCTCTTCTACGCAACGCTACTACGTCAACCCGTTCGTGATTTCTCGCAACGCTGATTAATAAATCGCGACTTGCCCAACGTGGAAGATGAAAATACTACAGCATGCAAAGCTAACAACGAGTACAGTGACACAGGAACGGTAACGAGAATAATGACCGTCCATTCTTTCTCGTGTAAGAAAAAATGGATAGCCATTCGTTGCTGCCCTCTTCGCGACTGTTTGTCGGGCCTCTTCTTTTCTTCAGGCTCCATGCCCGCGGGAACTTGGATCTAAGCTCGAGGTTCTCTAATTGCAACCCGGAAAGAGACTCAAGATGGAGTAAAAATGCATATCGAACAAGTTAAATAACACGCAGGCGACCAACGATTCTAAGAATTCTAAGAAACTAATCTAAGAATTCCGAGCATCCTTGTTCGTGCAAACGTGCCGAACCTCGAGCTGGGTATACGTTCGTTTCGTGCAGATCGCGACCGCGTCCGCGTGACGATTTCAGATCGCCGGTTTCGAAGATGGACATTGGCAAAGCCGGAAGCGAATCGCATTCTCAGATTCGGACAAGCTTTGCCGTCGATCATCAAAACAGATTCCCTGAAACAGGTTGACACGCGCACCCCCCGTTAAATATCAAACTCGCGCCTACCCCGAGACCATATGTCAACCTGCCCGGCCCTACCTACTTAAAATTAACACACATTCCAGAAGGTATGCTACCTACCTACCTAATGCTATATTTAAAAAATGGCAAACAGGCACGCAAACACAGGCATACACCCCACCCCCCCACCCAGCGGATCACACGCATACCACCCGGGTGCAAAAGCCTACTCTAGGGATAACGCCCCGGGACGCGTCCGACACCCGAGTTCAACATACAATTCATACACACTCTAAAGTAAACAAAAATCCTGAAATCGGCTAACGCGGGTAGCGACCATTGCGTCGTGCGCGATTTAAAGCGCATTCTACTCCGTATTTCGAGTAATTGAATAGCTAACGTTTAAACTATGCATCGTTCTGGCATTTGTCAAATATGTAATTCAATAGGAAACGTGTAAACGATACTCGAGACGTTTATCGAGCACGTCAACGACAAATTGTAAACTGAGTTTGTAATAAATGATTTGCTATCGTTATCGCAAATTGTACGCGCGAATATATTTGGTACCATTTGCTTTTTAATTGACAATGAATTTTGGTACCGCTACATTAGAGAATAAATTGGGCGAGAAGTTTAATGTTACGAAAAAACGACGCATGTCCACAGCCTAATACATACACACACACAATGTGGGACATACTTCGCGCACGATACGCTACCCATAATCAGCCACCACACAAATATCAAATATCAAAATATGAAAAAAAAATGGTCGTGCCACGTGCTTTTCACCCGCTCAAGTAGCACCTGGGCACGTGAGCGGGATCCCGGCAAAACGGCACGACAGACGCTGAAAATCCTAGCTAAAAAACTTGCTAACATATGTACGTACTCTGCTAAGCGGACTGTGACTCTACTTTTTCTTTTATTTTAAAGCAAACAGACTCTACTCGTTACATTGAAAAGAAGCTACGTTATTTGCAAAACACGAAGGCAAGAAAGCTCTAATGCAAAGTGAATTTAAATACGCCAGACTAAGAATAATAAACGCGAACAAGTAACTCTAATTTAAAGTTTAAGAATAGTAAACGTAAGCAAATCAATTGATGTTAAAAACAGTACGATTAAAAATGAAACATGGGACTCGAACGTGAAATTCTAAGTGTAACACCTTGGGCGACCCTTTATCAAAGAGTCGTAACTTTAACATTGACATCGAGTTAAAGTTTGCGACTCTGATTTCAGAGATCTATCCATCGCGAAATGTCTTCTTGCGCATTTTATTTTAGCATCGTTTTTGTACGAGAAAAGAAAAGACTATTGTCTCTGTATCTCAAAGTGACGCGATGCTACTGTGATACTTGAAATATTACGTTACTCAATTCATTCAACGCGTATGACTCGAGCAATGAATACTCATAAAATATTCGCGATAAAGATATTACGTATATATCTGTATATATACACATATTAATAGCAATATACTTTCTCATTAGACGTGTGCAGGAAATATAGTTATTAAAGAAAGGAACGAAGTCGGATGGTGTCCGACTTCACCATTACAAGTTACAAATTTACATTTTCATTCTACTCTAATTCTGCACCATTACACAATATATTTATTCTCACGGGTATTCCACTTTTACAAATATCTACGTGGAATTTCGCGTGACTCTACTTTTGGTTGGAAAAATATTTAAAATGATACGCGAAGCAACTCTACGACCGACTCGAATTTCTTATTAATATACTGTAACGTTTAAAATCTCGACGCGCAAGAAGATCTAGCCTCGTCTAATAAATACAACACACGCAAGAAATAAAAATGATACACGGATATACGATCGTATACCCGCGGTCACTGTACTCGTTTATGCAAAGTCTACGTATACAACCAGTCACCCGTGCCGATTCGGACCTTTCGTCCTCGGCATGAATGAGTGACCGGAGGGACTCAAAATGCATGCCACTCACCGGTAGACGACTACGCTGTCATCTGCTGCAGCCAGGCGGATGAAAACCTGCTTTCATCGTCGTCGAGCGAAGCTGTGAAGTCGTGAAGTTGTGAAGCCTTGACGACATACGCATTGAAAATGATGTCGCGAGGCCGTGAAGCTGCGATGCCATGTCCAGTGGTCCCATGGACAAGAAGATCTGTGGAAGACCTGTAACAGAAAAGAACAGAGCGAGAAGATTAACATTTATTCTTAAAGTCGCGGTTCATGGATTATTCGACAAGTTTGAAAATTAAGAAAATTACCAAGTTTAACAAATTCTAAATTAAGCGACTACTTGTTATTTTAATAGAAGGAATAGCGAATTGGAATTCTAATCAATTTTTGAATAGATCAAATAATGGATTATTTAATTGAATTAATTTAATTGATTCTATATGTTTTAATTATTGAAAATGGAAATAGAATGCAAAGATCCTTACATGGCGAGCTTCAGGAGCCCAGCGAGGTCTACTGCCAACAGCCGAAGAGTGACTCTAATACCGAGTGCAAATATTTAAAAAATAAAAATAAAAGACTACGTTACTGTATAAATTATATTAGGCGAGCAAACACTGACTCTAAGATCGCGAACAATTTCTACAATTAAGTCTACTGAGAGCAACTGTGCTCTTTAACAAATCAAACTGATTTTATATCGAAACAAACACTGACTCTACAACCGCATTGCGCGCGGTCACAAATTCTGAAAGAAAATTAATTAACAGGAGGAGGTGGATAGGTAATAAATAAAAAACACAACATATTCTTATTGTCCTTCTCTTCTTATCGAGCATTTGTTACGAAAGATACTGCAGCTCATATTATGAATATGTATCGTATGTGAATAATATATATGCCTATATATTCATATATTATACCTTGAAGAATAATATAAGAATATTATAGACACAATAGAAGCCATATATAATATAATATATACTATATAATATAAGAATATTATATAGAATATATTATAATATAAGAGTATATAATATGAGAATATTTTAGACACAATAGAAGGTACAAAAAAAAGCAAAGACTTTGCTACGAATGTTCGTCAAGGAAATTGCCAAGTACGTTAAATCTATCGAAAAGTAAACACGGGTCGCGAGTCAAAAATTCTCGGAACTGCCCGTGCAAATTAAAGTTCGAAATGTAAACACCTTTGGGTATGAGTGAGAGAGCGAGATCGCGCCGCGCTTTTTGTTTACAAGTTCGACCGCGTTGTAAAAACAAGTTTTTCTACACATAGTCAACGGTTAAGCTAAGAAGCAAGTGACGACCGAAATACAGCAAAATACAAGGCTATTTCGATTTTTCGTTCAATTTACTATACCGCGAATCTACTGACTCTACTGGCGAATCATTAATTTATTGAGACTTTTAGTTTGGACAATAAGAAACAAGCGACTCTATCTTTCTCCATTTAATGGCTCCCAAAATATAGCAAATACAAAAGTTTTCCCGATTTTGCGTTCAATTTAATACACCGTGAATCTACGTACTCTACTGAAAAATAATTAATTTATTAAGACTACTAAGTTGAAAAGCAAAAAACAAATGACTCTATATTTTTCCATTTATCTTGATAATTTGAAAAAGAGCACGTATTACAAAGAATGAGTTAGGTATCGAGTATTACGTATTGACGATCGAACGAAAAGCGTATACATAGGACTGCCAATATTACAACAAATACGATAATTATACCATTTTATACCAAATCGCAGCAAACCGATCAAGTTCTTCCAATAGATAGTCGGGTATCTGAAACAAAAGACAAACCATAATTTAAAATAAATATATCAGAAGAGAACCAATTAGATAAAAGTGAAACCCGAATTCCGATAATAACGGAAGAAAATAGAAGCTAAAAAGTAATTTAATTTGCAATCACGAAGTTCAATAAAGTATTAATTAACCCATTGAAAATCAACGTTGCGTTAAGGGATTTTATTTGAAGCTTCCTTTAACTTTACAAAATTGTTGAACTCATGTAGAAGTATAAATGGTAACGAAAAAACTATTTACCGATTCTTCGAATGTGTTTTCGTAAACAGATTGGTAAAAAACGGAATTTTGCGATACAAATTGGTTGGAAAAGAATTGTAAGTGAAATGTTACGTTAAAACGCGTTGATTTTCAATGGGTTAAGTATCCGGTAAGTGAACGAAAAAATAAAATAAATAATAAAAATAGAAAATAAAAGATGCAGAATAGAATCGCAATGCTACTGAATTAATACCCGAAATATCGAACACGTCGTTAATAAAGCACGCGTTAATAAAAACGAGCTACTAGTAGAACAAGAACGATAATAGATTGAAAACAATAGTACTACGTAATGATTAGAAATGGTACGCACCCCATAACCCGTAAACACACATATCACACCCCCTCTCGCACCGAGCGCCGGGGAAATACTGGTTCTTCTTTAGTTCCGCACGCCAGCTGATTTTCCAAAGTGGGGGTACGCGTGTGCGCGCAACTCGAACCTGTGGATTCTTGTCTCCGATTAATGCGTTAAATGATACACGAATCATGTACATTTCGTCCAGTAGTAGTAATTTCATTAGTAGTAAATCCAGTAGTAGAAATTACATTGCAATTACGCGTACATTGCATTTATCTTATTATAAATCTAAATATCTTATCTAAAAATGTAATTACTGTAACATTATATGCACTCTACGCGTTAATGGGATATTCACGGTGGAAAAGTAGAGCAAAATTAGATTCGCATTGCTTTAATAATCTCATAAATGTAATTCATTTTTATAAATTAGTAATATACGCGGCATATGCGTGCGCAGCTCGAGATGCACGCGCAATTTGCGTCTCCCGCGCAGTCCGGCGTGTAACTTTGTAGTGTAGTGTAGAAGTGCATTGTTCGAAGATTCTCTTTACATTACTTAGGTAAAGTTAACAATTTTTCATCACCATTCGTGCTAATTCTATGCAAAAGCCATAGAAGATAAGCTTGGTGGCACTTTTATGTGCAAATATATTGGGAATAAATGCTTTTTGCATTGAAAATCTGATCGGGAAGTCTTTTGTCGATAGAAGGGTGTCCTTGCATTCTGTTTCGAAGTAGTTTCGTTCTAGTTCCCTTCTACCAATTCAGTAATGTTAATAATACATAGAAGATCTTTAAGCGCTATCGATCAATCATACAATTATGTTGAAGTTGAGCCTAAAGAAGCAAATTTCTGTTGGTAGAATTTACGATATCCCTCGGCGAAACGAATTTCAAGATGGTGATAATGCGCAAAACGTTGGGAATGCGCACGCAGCTAGAAATACGTGGGCTTTTAACCTGCGCGCGAAGTTATGGTGTTTACTGCGTAGCAATGCATCGTTCGAATATTTACTCCCGATAATTCAAGTAAGTTTAACCATTTTCATTCACTACTCTTGCCAAATTTACATGAATACCATAGACGGTAAACTTGTAGTTATTTATTTATTTACACGAATACCACAGAGCAAATGCTTTTAGTATTGAAAATCTACTCGAAAAGTTTCATGGTACTCTTGAATTCTATCTTCACCCAACTTCGTCCTATTTGAAATAGGCTATTTCTTTTCAATCTGAATTACACTTCCACCTAATTTCGTTCTACTTTCTTTCTATTAATCCCCCTATTAAATTTTTGCGGGCGGGATCCACGAATACTTGACGAATTTTTGTCTAACTGTTAACCATTTTGGGGTCGAACGCGATAGCTTCGTGCAATCGTTACTCGAAGTGCTTATTAGCGATACCAATGCAAATATTTTGCTGTAAAGAACAATATGCATGCAGAAGAGCAAAAATGCTTAGATAGTTGTTTGTCGTCACCTGTCCACAAAGATAATACAGTTAATAGATAGAATTATAAATAAATAGACGCGTAACGCTTCCCTGTTTCTTTATTGCATATGTACATATACTACGTATGGAATACCACACAATATAATATTAATAGTTAAAACGAGAGTCTCTGAAAAGCATTGTAGAAACGTAAAAAACTCTAAACCGCGCGTTCGACTCGTGTTTGTTTATGTTTTCGACGCAACGTCTGTACCGCGATTCTCGCTCGTAGTTTTTATGTTCGTCGCAAAAAAACGGTGCCACGATTCTCGTTCGATATTGTAAGGCAAGAAGTTAAAGGATAGATGGGTGGGGAAGCAGATATAGGACTTTGAAATAGATTCAGAAGACGCAATGCTTTAATGTCTCTTTATTGGCTACAGACATACTTAAACCGAAATACTGTTAACCGATCTATTCACATCCTCCGTAAATTTTCCGACGCTTCTTTTCTACATTCGGAACACGTTCTTTTAATGCTGCCAAGAAACGTGATTATAAAACAACCGAAGAAATTTGCAGCACCATATAGTTTTGCGGTGCACACGCGATGCACCAAAAAGGCGTAATAATTATACAGAACAAAGCTCGAATAATATCGAGGAACAGTAACAGATCTTTAAGATTGAGCATGTTCTCTGATTCTTCCTTTTTCTCCCTCCCTCGCACGCCCGCATTCGCACCGAAATATTCAGATAGCTAAGGATTAACGACACGTATAAATTGCAATCGATTAGCTTTCTTCGACGAGCTGAAAAATTCTTCCGATTGGTACCGGCAAAATGCAGCGAATGCTAATACATAGACGCGTTAAGAAATGTTCGCGTACGTTTAGATCTTTAAAGCTGAAGCTCCGGTTTATCTCTAACTACCTCTACTATTTCTACCATATATTCTCATATTCCAAAACAAACACTTTCCTCGCATTAGCTGCATTTCCTTCTTCTTCTTCTTCTTCCGATTTAGCCGTGAATATCGTAAGAACGTGCGCGGTAAAATTAAAAACTATGGTGGTAGAACAAATTATTCTTAACCGATTGATGATGCCTTCGTCTCGCGTACAAAGTTCTCGAATCGTATTCTTTGCCCAAAAGCTTTTCGATGGCCGGTAGAACGCAGCGCGATAAATTATATGCATCCCTTGTTTCTTCTTCGAAGTGGGTGGAGCAGTTGTGCGTAAATTTTCCGCACGGCGTACACCATGCGCGCAAATTAATGCATAAACGGATGCGATTTTAAGGCAAGGATTAACGCGTTCTAGCCGAAAACTCGCGCGTAAAAAGTAACGCGCGTCAAGTCTTAAGCTAAGTTTCTTCGCGTACGGTTCCACGATTTCCGCTTTAGCTGCAAGCAATAGAAAATCAACAGCTAAATTAACCTGCTCGCAGGCGATTTGCATCTTGTTTTCTCTTAAGCGCCGAGAGATTTCGAATCCCTGGCGAAAGTATGCAATTCAATTTCACGTTTGCTGGGAAACTTAGCAACGAAACATAGAGTTTAAGGGAAGTGCAGGTTAACAATTGAAGCTACAAATTCCAAAGCGACGCAACTCCACTGTGCCCGTTTTGGTATTCGTGGCTTCGATTTCGCTTCGCTTCAGCTGGAAACCCTTTGAACAAAAGTACGCAAAAATGAACAGCCGTCATGCTAAATCTGAATAGCATTTCGGAATTGCAGACAAGTCGCTGGTCGTTAATGTGGTCTACTATTTTTACAAACATGTGCAGCACTTGGGGGGTTGTAATTTCCGTGAAAAAAGAGCGATGACCCGTTTCATACAGTCATTCGTCGATTGATCGCCGCCTGTCTCCGAATCGTTGCTAACTATGGTTTACATAGACAAATTATAGAAAGTTAAGTGGCACTATTCGAGAGTTGCCTGAGTAGGTTTTCTTTGATGACTAGATTTCCACAGAATTCATGCCCTTCTCGTAAATAGAATTCGCTTCGCGCGTAATCTCGCGCGACTTCCAAACCGTTTCTCTTTTTTACAACGATCCAATCGGTTTACAAAACATCAGGGCTACGGTTTAGAAAAGCTTAGAAATGGAATTCCATGCGATTTTGTTGGCAGTCGGCTAGATGCCAAACATCGCGTACGCATCTCTGTCGATAAAACCTAAGCTTGATCCTATCCTATGCAACATTGATCGAGTGCAATAAGCACCAACTTCTTCTTTATCGCAATTATTAAACATTATCATATATATATATATTTATATATAAAACCTCGATCATACCATACTGTTTCTTTACATTTAAACGACGTTACGCACGAGTGTTGGGATAGGCAATCAAAAGCATAATAGGTACGAGTGTCTAGCAATAAGAATCTTTTGGATGACCGTGAGCAACGGTGTTATAGGGGTCCGTCGTGATCAAACCAATTGTTTTAGCTCTCGTATTGCCGTGTCAATGGGAACTGATTGATTCCAAAGTGCTGGTCTATGGCTAATTAATCGGGTACTCGAACGTAATCAATGAGAATTCTGTTTGCATCATGAGAGAGAGAACTATGTACAAACGATTCGGGTTACGCTAGTGCTAGGACACAGTGTCGCAATGCATTATGCGTTTTCCAAGCGTTCGTTTAACGCCCGCTGCTGATCGTGAATCGCTGCACCTGGCCACGTGCATACGCGTACACATTCAAATCAATCGCATTCGAAAGAAAACGCTCGTTGGTCTTATTCCTTGATGCGATCAGCAGCATTCCCTAAATTTCATGCCACCTTCTTCTTACTTGTCTTCTTGCTGCGGGGGAGAGTAGCGAAGTTTGTTATCTGAAAGACATACAAAATCGCGAGTTATCCATGGCGTATTCCGATATAGAGCGCGTAGAGCAATGTTAAATTTTCAATTAACCCATTGAAGAGCAATGGTGCATTGACGCAACGTTTCATTTGCAACTTTTTCAAAGTTTATAGTATGGAAGAACCTAAACGGAAGTTAAGATAGCAACGAAAAGTATATTATACAAATTGTGCATTATCAAAAATAGAACTGAACGATGTAAATTCGGCTGAAAGAAACTGCAAATGAAATTCTGCGTTAAACGATAATAGTCCTTAATATGATAAGCCTGCTCAACGTTTCGTTGCCTCTATTTCTACGTTTTTAATTGCTCGTAAAGCATTTAGAATCTTTGGTCTCAAAGTAAAAAGGCAAGACTTATTTCTGTATGGATATCGTTTCAAAGTAACTCCCACGTCACACTGGTCGCAAGGAAAATACAGCAACGCAGGGAACAAAATCTGTAATAAAAAATCTCTCAGGTTTTCTCGTTCGATCGTCCGGTTAATAATTTTGATGGCAACATCAGCCGGGTTAATCGTCGCACTGTCAATCGGCATGCGTGTTTAGGGGCGCAGGAGCAAGTAGCACTCGCTAAGTAAGATTAGTGGTCTAACAAACTATCACAAAATATTAGAAACCATTTCCATACGATCTGAACGAATTAATCCGTCTCTCCTCTGTAGATTTCCGGGACGATAAAGTGTAGGAGGTGAGGAGGATGAGAAAGGATCGGTGACAGAGGATTTTGTTTAAGTTGTCTGCGAAAACCAGTCAAAGAGACCCGTCTAACTTTTGCGTTTCGATGTTAAACGAAAGCATTTAGAAAATATCCGACTCGATTCTTTTGCCAATTCTTGGCGACTGAGACATTTCTCGTATCTGCGACTTCTCTACGTTCAATGTCTGAGTTTTTTCTTCTCTATCAGTTTCGATGTTTCTCTCCTTCTCAGCTGTCTCAGTTGTTTCAGTTTCTTTTACAACCTCAGCGCTGTCGTTTGGCGCTAGCACGTAGCTGCCAGAGCTGTTAGAGGTATCGTTCTCGCTCTTATCGTCGCCTTGAGCGTTCCCTTCTTGGCTAGAATTCGACTTGGGCGCAAGCTCGATGATCGTTTCTTGCGGCTCGATGCTGTTCGATCTGGTATCAGGTGCGCTGATATCCGAGCACGAATCCTCCGCCTTCGAGACCTTCTGTTCTTTGGAGAAGGCGCTGTGAAAGATACTTTTCGGTATAGTCAAGAGTTTCGAGAACCCTTCCTTGGTTCGCTGCCTCTTGCTCTTCTTTCCCTTCGACTTGACGTGAGCGTCCGTGGCGTGAGCGATAAACACGTCTTTGGTAGCGCTGGTGTTTGAGAAGGTCTTTAAGGTGCCAGTTTTAATTACCAAAGTGGCTTTCAACGCGTTCTGAGCATCCGCTTCGGTCAAGTCCTCCTCGCTAGTCGCGAGAGGTGCTTTTGGGGCGGGTTTCTTCTTGTACTTGCCTGCTCGTTCCAAACTGTCCGAGTTGCTTCGCGATACGTTAGGTGTTGTCCAAACATCCAAACACCCGGCGTTCTCGTTCTCTCCAGCCTTATTTGCCGTATCATTGTCAGTCACCGCCACTTTTGCTTCTTTAGGCTCCTCCGGCGTGACTTTCGTCTGCTTAGAGACGCCTTCGTCTTTTTCAGCTCCGTCCTTTTCGCTTTCGTTTGCTCTCTTAGCGTCCACGTTTTGCTGAGAATCCTTACAAGACAAGGTTTCGGGGATAGAGCTGTCGCTGTGCCTCAGCTTTTCTTGCGTGTAAACGATATTGTTGACAGCTTTGTGGGCATCGCACAGAAGTTGCTTCAATTCGTCGAACTTGTTCTGACAGAGCTCATCCGTAAGCGCGTGAACCGAATCGCTGGCAGAAGCCATTCGATTGTTTGGAAGGATTTCTGAGATTACGTTGTCTTTCGCGACTGTTTCCTCGACTTTTGCAACTTGCGCTTCGCATTGCTGCTTATCGTTTGCCTCGTCTCCCGCTGACAAATGTTCGGGGACGGTTTCAGTCTCTATACTCTGAATGATTTGAACCTCCGCGGTCAGCACGGGGTCTGACGAGTTAACATTCGTTTGCACCGCATTCGCTTCCGGGCCTGATTGACTGGTGTTTTTGAGTAAATCATCGTTACCTGCGACAAAGGAACCACGATCGAATTTGATATAATCAGCAACATTACTGTTTTGCGAGAGAAGAAGCAAGATCTCGAGAGCTTGCTCAGGAGTCACGTGACTTAAAGGTGACGGAAATGAGACGTTTTTGGAGGAAGGAGGATCGATGCTGTCGGATTCCTCTCCCGAGTCCTTCAAAAGTCACAAAAAGCGACGCATTATCAAATCAAGTAGATCCTAAAGTAACAGTTTCGATTTAATGTATCAAGATTCCATTCCCCGCACGGTCGATCAAACGTAAAGGCACATATATCCTTTGGAAAGGTTGTCGGCTTTGTTGCGAGACATCTTATTTCAGTCTGTTTATCAGCGTCGTTTGGATTAACCGGGCAAAGTTTCTGTCGGGGAACGAAATTGGGAGGCGAGTGCGCGGAATTAAACCTTGATTTATGCTGTTATACGGATTCGAGCGGGCGAATTTAGTACCTCTGGGGTCTTCTTCGTGATGGAGCGAGGTTTTGCGCGTGTTCTCGCACCGACGCTCGATGTTCGAACTAACGAATCGCCCTGAGATGTACGGCTGGTTTGCAGCGCTTCCCCGCTGCTATATCCGCTGGATATGTCGTCCGAGGACCTTATATTGCTGTAATCAACCATGCATCTTCGTTATGTCGCCTCATTCTAGAGAAATGATTCCCAAACTGTGGATCGCGACTCACCGCTGGATCCCATGTTTATTTTAGATAGCGTACGAGTAAATTAACGCGTTTATTGGGAGACGTTTGCTTATAAAAAAATTCTCGGGACGATCCAACTTCCTTTCGAAGTACACGCTATAGCACTCGAGTGCTTCAATCGCTGTCTTCCTTAGACTAATTTTATATCTTATATATTCTTTTTTTTGTGCACGTATATTAGAGAGTTTATCCCGTTTATATCAGATCAAATAAAAGAAAAAGAAATAAAATAGCATAGGCGAGTAAGTTGCGGAAAATTACCGCTTTTTATTGCGAGTACCGCGGAACGAAAAAGTTTGGGGACCATCGTTCTAGAGCAATTGCTCTTGAAAAGCTAAGTACGCACGTTAAGCTAGCCGTTGGCTCCCTAGACCTTGGTTGCCTAACGTCCACGTCTACCTCGGAGAAATACATCTCCACTCGGTTGCTGCTCGACTGCGTCCGACGAGGACTGTACCCTCTTCTACCAACGTGCTCTCTTCGACGAGGTTCCACTGCAAAAGCGTAGGAAAATTTGTTATCTAACCGTAGCCGAATCTAGGAGAAATTGAATCTGCGACAAGGTTTATTCGCGAGTAAGGGAAAGCAGCGGCCCTGAGATTTATGGAGTGGAAATTGAGGGGAATTAGGGGGTGTATAGGCGGGCAGCAACCTTCCATGTCCGTCTCGTCGTGCATGTGCGGCGTGTTTCTATTCTCGTCCTCTTTCTCGCCGGTCAGATCGCTCAGGCTGTAGCTCTTCTTTAAATGCTGCACCAGCCCGCCTCCGCCCTGAAAAACCAATCGTTCGTTTCTTTACCCTGCCAAAACACAATTCAGCGGATTTCGATTCGCGCGGTTTTGTTAGGTGTGAGTGCAGAGAAATCAAGTGCTGGAACGATCGAGCAAAAAGAAAGAGGCAACCCAAAACTAAGAAAAACGCGATGAAAAAGAGAAACGGAAAAAGAAAACAGAAAAAAAATTCTTACCAACCCGGAAAAAGGTGTTAATGTGTTATCTGCCGTCACCGGGACGTGTGTTCGATCTGTGGTGCGTCTTTAGCGATCGATCTAGGCCGGGTTCAGCAAAGCGAACGGGTTGCGGTCTCTCGCCTATCCGGCTGCGTTTCTTTCCGACTTGCATTCTGGCACGAGTTAACGGCTAGCGTTCCGCGTGTCCACCGATAGAACCCGGTTCTCTTGATTAACTGGACCAACTCGTTAGACGGGATTCGCTCGCTCCGAAGCGGAGCACGCGATCGACCGACGCGGATGATCGCGGAACGCGCAACCACTCGCTACTCGCGAGCCTTTCGATGAAAGAGAGAACGGAATAAGAGAGGAGCAACAGCACGTCCTTATAGAATGCGTTTATTCGGAGAAAAGAACGAAACATATCATAGTGTAGTGGATGCGTAAAATCTTTGGGATCGGGTATAAAAGTCTTAACCTCTAAGCGTTTCAATGGCAAATCTCCCGCTGCTACCGTTCCCGGTAGCTGTTCGGGGATTCCACGAGTGAATGTCCATCGATGCCTAAGTAACTCCAACTTCGACGATGGCTCGTCCGTTTTCGTTGCTTTTACATCAATTTCACACTCGAGATTCAACAACAATTATATCGTAGGCTACGAAAACTACAACAATCATAGACGCCGCTGTCTTTTCAGCCGCTACTCGATCTTCTTCGATCGCCGCGATTGTGCGCAGAAAAATGTTGGGCGGTAGAGATAACGCCGAACAGTCTTAAACTCTTGTCTTTCTCGCGATAAGATGCGTAGCTTATAGAAACGAAGCGACGAGTTGATCGATTCGACGTTCGACAACTCGCTCGTGAGAAAGGATTAGATAGAATTGTTTCATATATTTATTTCTTAACAACAGGGTATGAAGAGTTTGTGCAACAGTAGACTAAAATTTGTCGGATTACGATATGCTTCTCGCTTTAAAATTATTCAGTAGAAAGGCACCGATCGTTTAGATTTATTAAACGTATCACTATTCGCGATAGATCGCGCGTAAGATTATCCTTAATCCTAGGTGGTATAACAAAGAGTACAAATCGCAGACTTTTCAGAAAGGCACACAGCAACAGTTTCGTAATGTTCGCCTAAACGTTGGCCAACGGTCTCGCAAAGCCCTCGTACGTCGAATAAAAAAAATACTCGATCATTTTTCTGCCTCGTACGTCAGACGCGTAACAAAAATTTCACGCGGATAAAACGAAAAGAACCGTTGCGATAAAATCCCGTCTATTCCGGTCTCTCGCGTTCTTTCCTTTCCTTTCCTTTCCTTTGCCCCTTAACTAAATTAATACCTTCCTTAGAATTAATTCGGTTATAAAAAAAAACAAAAAAAAACACAAAGACACTCTATGATTTGTATGAAACGCACGCAGGTGGACCTAATCTTCCTCCGTTCAAAACTCTACAATTGTAACGCAACGTTAACGCTAGCCGGTAACTTTTCCCGATAACGCGCGGCGCCTCAGTATTCCATCCAAGCGTTTCCGTATTGCTGGTCCAAGTCATCGTCGCTGAATTTGTAATCGAGCGTAACGCGAGTGTGGGATCTGAGTTGCCTGGAGGAGCTTCCCGCCCGCTCCTTCTTGCTCTTGCGTTTTCTCGTGGCTTTCTTCGGCGACGGGGAGTGCTTGAACGCTTGCTCTTCGACGCGATTAATCTCGACTAGCTCGTCGTCGGTGTTCAGGTCGTCGTCATCGTCGTCGTGCAAGCTGGGCACTGGCTCGATCGGGACGAACTCCTCGGAGCTAGTGCTCGGATACGACGGGCTTGGATTCGTGGTCAGGATGCCGTCTATCTGGTCCGTCTTCTCCCTTGTGGGTGTCGAGCTCGTTGGAGGCTTGGCTGAGCTAGAAACCGCCGAGGCCGATTGGATGGCTAATACTTCGGTCGCCGTTACTTGGTCTGTCTTCAGCACGTGCTGATTCCGCGTCCCGGGTTTCGTCGTATTTTGGGGGGGGGGGGGGGGGGAAATTTTCGGTTTTTGTTTTTCGTCACACATACACGAACGCCGGTGGAGTACGTTTGATGTTACAGGTCGAACACAGTGGAGACGTTTACACAGAGTTACGACAACGTGGTATTGTTTTGTAGTAAGCGACGGTGGTTATTAAAGGGGGTGGCGATGATTTGCAGTGGTTAGACGATGTTGTGTAGCGACGACGATTGGTCGACGTTGGTGTTTTTTTGATTAGAAGTGGTAACGGCGTGCAGGATAGGCGTGCAGGACAACGAAAACATAAAATCAAAAAAAGATAACGAACGATTAGCAAGGGGCTTGTGGCTATTCGAAGCGGTGGCTGAAGCGGGTTAACATTTTAAGCCAAGTGCCTGGGTCTTTTCGCGTCTCGTCGGAGGAAGAAATCCGTGCCGCGCGCAACAGCAACTTCCGTTAGGCGTGCCAACGAATAATCCCCTGCTCTTTTAACAGGAACAAGGTGAAACTTGTTCCTTCTATCGTCAAAACATAGTGTCAGCCCCTTTTCGGTTCATCGGTGACGAGTTGTGGCTTTGAAATCAATCGACAATCGAGGAACGGCGATGGGACATCAGGGAAAGGTGGATTACTTATCGGTACCGCCTAACGCATTCGCTTTAACCCGTTCTTCCTCGAACAAGACGACTACTTTTATCGTTACGTCATCTATAAGCGAGTGTTTGTGGAGGGAAGATGGAAACTTACCTTAATGGCGGTCTGCATGAGAACCGTGGTGGCATAATTCACCCCCTTCGAGCCAAGGTGCAAGACAGCGGTGTATCCTTGTTCGGTGGCGCGAGCCAGAGCCTCGTCTATCTCAGCCTCGCGTCGGATCAAAGCTGGATGGACGAAGCGGCGGTAAAGAATGCTGGAGCCCTTGGTGGCTGGGCTCAGCAGCCAGATCACCAGGATGGTCTTGATCTCATAGTAAAATGGAAACCTATGGAAGGAAGAAGAGAAGACGAACGTTACGCGGACGGAACGAGGCGGATCTGTAGAGCGGGCGAAAAAAGCCAACGGCTAAATTGCCGTTAAGCGTGACGCAGTGGCGAACCACGAAGCCGCATCACCGAGGAAGGAGGGTAAATAGAGAAAAAAGGAAAACGATGTTGGGGTAGCGGGCAGTGGACGAATAGGACGATAGGAGAGAAACGAAAGGGAGAAGGGAAGGAAAGGAGAGAAGAGAAAGGGGAGAGGAAAGCGCGAGGGTATTCCTGGCCAGAAATACGCGAGAGCTCGCCTTTTTGGTTGTAACCCGAGTATGAAGGGAGAGATCTGGCACAGCAGGGAGGAACAGCAGAAACAGAGACGGAAGACGAGACACGCCGGTAGAATCCTCAGAAGTGCATGTAAGCCAATATCCATCTCGGCCGAAATTAGACTTTCGGAATTCCCAGTGGCGAGCTTCGGACCGCGTGGTTCACCTCGGTTTATTGGCCCCGGCTCGCTCGAATTTTACTCGCTTCCGGCGAAAACGGGGCCATGACCGACCTACCAAGCCAAACACTGGCCGCTTCAACCCCGTGCGCCCTTTCTCTCGCCGAGCACCGCCTGCAATCACGACTCCGAGCCGTGCTGCATCGTCAGGACTCTTTGGATCAACAAGTTTACAAGAGGGCTGCATTGCCCTCCTCTCCTCTCTCCTCTTTAACCTTTCCACGTTCGTTCGTACCGCTCCCGCATTCCGCACCAAAAACGTAATTTCCCCCAAAAATAGAATCGGCAAGCATAGCTCTGTAATTCTGCGGCAAATTGGAATTCGCGGTTCGACATGTTTCGAATTTGCCGTCGATTTGCATCCGAATTTGAACTCGCGATCGATGTACGTTTGAACGCGAGCTCGGCGTTCAATTTGGGGTCGGATTTCTTCTCGGTTCGTTACCGGTAAATCTAGAATAAAGTTAGAGGAAGCGCGGGGTGCTCACCAAAAGCTAAAGAAGACATCCGTGAAGGTTTCCGCGCACGTGAACAGCGCGAACACGATCCAGTACATCATCCATTTTACCTGAAAACGAAAGGACAAGTTCTTACGCATTCCTCGAGTCGTCTCGAATTGTCTATTCTTGGCGGAGGGCTATTCATCCCGAATGAACTTTGATTTCGTTTGGAGTTTACGCAGCGAAGCGAGGGCAACGCTCAAAGGGAGTGCGAGTTAACGCTAGAACCTTTGACAATTGGGGTGCGCTTATTTGTACCAAAGATATCGAGGCGACAGATGCTCGAAGAAATAATGCAGCGGAAGTAACTATAATATAATCGGTGCAAGTTTGTACGATTTTTGTGAGAAACTGCAAGGCAGTCGTCTCGATCGCTTTAGTGGGTCTAGCGTTAATGCTTCGAATTTAGGTTGGAATTGCGCGGAGAAGGCATTGGATATCGGAGATAGTTAAGCGATACGCGAGTAGGAAAAAGTTCTTTTTCGCCGGAAGGCAAAGTTCTTGTAAGATAAAAGGCGGTCGATTTTGAAGGAACAAGGCCGGGAGAGGTAGCCCGTTGGATAAACATTTGCGGAGCAAAGTTTACGCTTTCGTAGAAACAATGTTTGGCCGTGGCGTTATCGATGAGGTCAGCTCGAAGTTGCTGCTACTTCGAGCAACGTTCGAGCTAGTCCCATTAATTAGGATCATCAAACATAATCGGTGGTAATGGAAGGCGCGCTAGAGTACCTCTATTTTTCTCAGCGTGCGGTCACGCGGCTGTCGTCGATACTTACGTATTCCTTCACATTCTTCGTCCTCACCGCTTTGTACGAAGCGTAGGCTGGGTACAAGTTGCCGAATACTAATCTGAAAATTGGATACAGCAGAACGTAAGTGAGGGATCGCGGCATTACGATTACCAGCACCGCGGACAGGATCCGTAGGTAGCCCAGGGTCATTCTCTTTGGCAGCTGGCTGGCCAAGTATCGGCCGATCGCTAGCAAGCTCGTCATCAATATTCGAGGGACGCCCGTTTTATGGATCGTCCAGAGCAACGGACTTTCCTCGAAATTTTCCAATCGACGCTGATCTCTTTTCTCTTCCATTCCGTACCGCCGCGATTTTCTCTCTCTCTCTCTCTCCCTAGGGTTTCGCCTGAAGTCTCCGCTATTCGATACCGAGCCCTTCCGAATGCTTTTCGTTCCTCGTCGGCCCGATCCGACGTATCAAACTGAAAAACCGCAAGTCGTTTGAAATTTCTTCTCGCTTCCGGTCGAAATCGTTCGAGGAAAGCTTACAGAATTGGCGAAGGGTGTCAAGTTTAACGGAGACGCGTCTCGTTGCGATACTCGTCGATTGATCGTCGATCGACGAGGTAGCCGAACGAATCGGATGTCGCGAAACGAAGAGCACGGAAAGGAAGAAGATACTTTCACCGTGGTTCACGGAGCGTTGTTTGGCTTGCGGCGCGCATCGGGCATCCTTTCGTTGCGAACGATCGTTCCGTAGACGTGAAACGAGGTTGAACGAAGGCTCGAGGACGACGAGTGGAAGCGCAGAGACGAAGAACGGAATTGGCGATGCGGGTAGCTTTTACATGACGGCCCCTTTTCGTGGACTGCTGTTTGCCGCGACGCACTTGTTGCATCCTCTACACGGGATCGCTTCGCATGGTCGTTTCACGGCTACGAATTGATCCGTTTCCACGAAAGGATCCCCCGATGATCGAGTGTCGTCGGAGCGCTCGATGGAGGAAAGCTCGCGGTGGCGCGTTCTCGCGTTCTCGCCAACTCCGACTCGCGGCTGTTCCGCTCGCGGATGCTTCCAGTTAAAGACTAACGGCGTAGTCGAGTTCTGGCAGCGTCGCGTCGACTGCACTCACGGTCTACAGGCTCTATTTTAGCGCCTTAAGCCGCTGTCGCGCGATCGAGCCACGAAATTGCCTGCCAGCCTGGAGACGATAACGATTTCACTGCTAGAGCAGCCGGCCGTCCACTGACCATCGCAGGCCTGCTTCTGATTTTTACCATTCCCCATTGTCCATGCAATTACGTAACCATTGCACGGCGCTCTTTTTCAACGAGATCGACGTGTCCCGGGTCGTCTCGCTGAAACGCGGCATTAGCGTATTTGGTTTCTTTCGCGGTAGTCGCTATAGAAATTTGATCGATCGATCGATCCGCGTGCGCCCGTGAAAGGTATCCGCGATCAAATCGAGAGCGACTTTGACGACGAAGCAGGATTCGATGACTCGAACCCGACGCGAGCCACTGGATTCGGTTGGATAAAGCGCAGACTAAAGAGATCGATAGGCGAATCGCGGCTCGTCCAGCGAGAATCGTGCCATCAACTACCGCTGCGTGCGCTTCGCAGGTAATTCGATGATTGTCACCAATGCCGCTGCTCGATTGCGTAACAGGGCGTCCTTTGTGCGCAGTCTATACTTACTCATTATTCGCGCGCTAACGAGCTCCGCGCTTCCGAGTTTTCCGCTTTTTCGATCGAACGGCAGTCGCGAGATATTCGAAGCTGAAAGTGACTCGCGGCGGGCGTTTAGAAATCGCCCGGACAATGCTCAACGGAATTAGAATACATACCAGGTCAAACATTCCGAAACCTATGGCTCTCTGTTTATAAATATTGGGGCAAAGTTGGCCGTCTGCGACCCGCGTGCTCTTCGCAACGATGACGCGGAACGAAAAAAAGTTGTCGACTCGTAGAAGCGTAACGCGACTCATCGTGGATCGTGATCGCGGCGAGCGCCGATCGTCGCTTCGAGAGAGGCGGAACCGGTTGACAAAAGGCAGCTCGATTTCCAGCTTTCCGCGCGCGTAAACAGAAGCGGGAACGCGGAGAGGACGGTCGATAAAATCGGTGGAAATTCGGCCGTTCGTAACGTCTGGCTTGCACGATAAAGCCGCAAACGCGATTCACGCCAATTGTTACCGGGCTGCCGCTTTGCCGCTTTCATGTTTATTAATGCAGCCGCGTAACCGTGCGCGAGTGTGCGCTCGTGTGCGCCTGTTCACGTGTGCGTGTTTGCACGAGCGCGCACGCGGAAACGCACAGGCGACCCCGTCTCTTCCACGACGTGTTCATTCGCACGAGGTCAAGATCATTGTCGTTCGTTCGTTCGTTCGCGCGTATATACCTTGGATTCCGTAACGTTTCGCCGCGAATCCTCCGCCACCGGCTCGTTTCCTCGAGAAAGCTTCCCTCGGCTGTTCTCTGCCTGCCAGAATTTCGGCAGCGCTTCGCGCGGGGCAATTTTTGCGAAAATTCGACTAATTCTAAGTACGCGCGAAGATAAATCTATCTAAATAATCGTGGCCCGTGGAAACTCGCAGAAAGGCTTTCGCGCGCGACTTCTAACTCTTTGGCGGCCCTTGGGTGATTTTCGGCCCAAACGTGCTTCTATACCTGCGTCTACTTTGCAGCATCTCAAAGAAGTAACGCGGACGAGTTCCATCTCTAGGCATACTTGGTCGAGGGCATTTTTTGAATAGAAATGGTACGGCGAAGTGGCGCGAGGAGGATGTGAAGGGTTAAGAAATGTTGGAGGATGGAAAACGGAGGTGGTCGATTGAAGAGAGCAGCGAGAGATCGTGAATGAACGGCAAAGGTGGTTGCGAAGCCCGAAGGAGAATAGTTATTGTTTTGTATTGTCGAAAGTAAATTTACTTGCCCATTGTATTCTCGTAACAGGTTTCGATGCGAGACGCGGCTATTGCGCGTCTGGTAAATTGAAAGAGGAGTAAACTCGATGTAGTTGGGATTTTATACTGGAAATTCTCGGAACAAATTTTCGAAACGTTGTTACGGAAAGACGTGTCCTCCGCGATGGAACGCGTTCCCTCGAAATGACCCCATTTTTATATCGCAATGACAAACGAAAGGAATTGCATCTTCTATTTTTTTCCATCTAGCGTGCGATAGGGAAATCTAAAGGGATTCATCCGGAACTATTGTTCCGCTTTCGATGTACACGTACTTGCCCGAAATCCCTTTCAACGATCGCTCGTCGGCAAACGCAAAAAGCTTCATCTGCATATGTAAAAAAGATGCGGCTATTTGGATGCACCTCGGAGGGGGCAACGAGCGTGCATTTTCTAATTAAAACGCGCGAAAGAAAAGATGTGGGTTTGGTCCGAAATAACGTTCGGTAAGAGATAACGGGAATACGTGCTCGATACTCGCAGCGAGGTAACTTTTCATCGCGCTTCAGGGTCGACCCAGTTTTCTATTTTAATCGCGGCCCTTCTCGAGCCACAATTTCCCTCGAGTCCCTCTTTATTATCTCTTCTCCATTAATTAAAACTCCGTCGGATACGAAAATCACGATTATCTTAGCCAGAGCAGGCCAGGCTGGCTGACTGGCTGGCTAGCTGGCTGGCTCGCTCGCTAGCTCGCTCCAACGCGTTGCCTCGCGATTCCAGCCAACTTTGTCGTTGTTAAGCGGACTATTAACTTTCTACTAGGCGAAGGTGCGATTCGTTTGCAGCTCTAATGAGCAAGGGATCGACGAAAACATCGTAACGAGGGCGTGTCCGGTTATTTCGAGACGGGGACAAGGAGCATCAACCCGATCCGTGCACGCATATCTCGACGAGATACGCGCGGAATAAGCTAGACGCGGCTATACATAGAGACGCATAGGCTAGGTGGGTCTAAATTCGAGGTGCGTGCCGCCTCAACGTACACCGTAAACTTTGCGCGCTGCAAACAACGTAAAATCGTAATTGACCGAGTGCAACGTACGCCAATCGTTTATACGGAACATCGGAAATTTCCAATTCGAATAACGAACGCGTAAAAAGCAGAGGCTTTTTACGCCCCTTGCGATTTAAGGTATATTTAATCCAACCATCAGAGGCGATCAAGTTAATCCTCTGCGATACCACGCGAACATAAACGTTACACACGCGTAGGGGCAGGGTGAGTCTCGCAGCTCGATCACCTCGAGTAAATAACCTGCGCGTCGTTTATCGCAGAGAAAAGAATGCACCGCGCTTAAACTGAATTGTTGATAACCTTACTCGAGACACGTGATCCGAAAGAATGAAAAATTGATCCGATAGGAATAACGCGGGACGAAAAAAGGCTGGATGCTGGTGCATCGATAAACAGCGAGATACTTTTAGCCGGCGATTCGACGGCTGCTCGGTGCCAAGAAACTGGAGGAGTCATTTCTTTCCGTCGAACGAAGTCGCAGTTTGGGTGGGCGGAAAAAAGCCGCGGACACGGCCGAGTCTTCTCGTTTCGTCCGATCGAGTGTCTCTGGAAGTTTTCCAAATTTACGTAGCGTCGTTCGACCGTGCGACTCGGGAATTGCATCGGAGCACAGTGGATGTGGCGTTCCGCGAGGCTGCCAGCTCATCGTCCTTCAAGGCGATGACAAAGCCCGAAGGAAAAGCGAGAAAAAGGAGCTCGCGAGGATTCGGTTCTTTGTGCTTCTAACGCGCGATCGCCTCTTTCGGCCAAAGGCTGCGCTGCATTGTCCATATTCACATATGGAACATTCGCGACACTCGCCGCTTCGGGCAGAAATATGTCATACTTATACTCTCGGTCAACGGTCACTGGTCATGCGTCTGAAATACGTACGAACGTTTATATCCACTGGCTACAAAACGTATTCGCACATACCTCGTTGTTTTAACGAGTCGTTCTTTGATTGGATTTTACGTTTTACTTCACGGCCAGTACATTTTTATAGATCTTTAATGTTCCCCTTAAACGGTGGGAAAGCTAATATACTCGGCCCTAATCGATTACAATTTAAATACCAATGTAAATACAGGGCGGTGCGAACAGTTTTTGTAGCCCGTGTACAGGGTCGCGAATTTATTCGGACGCGATGCGTTTCGTACGTACGACGACCGGCGTTTGCCTGAACCGTATCATGCCAGACAGTATATACATAGGTCGAGCCTTCCGCGTTATTCTTTGTCGCTTTGAGCAACGATGGCCATCGAGGAGCGGGCGAGACAGCGGCTGGATTTGAATTGAACTCCGCGTAGCTAATTTGGAGAATTAGCTGTACTCCGGTGGCGCGTTTATCAAAAATACTTAATAACTTTTACCTTCGCGGCGATGATTTACGCGTGAGATATTGCCGCGTGGCACGTAAACGGTCGCTTAATTACGAAGATTAATGGGCGCGACAAAGGAGCATGCGGGTAATCCATAACGTGGAAGGACTCGCGAACTCCTCGGATACTTGGATAGCGTGGGTATTGTGTTACGGAGGGGAGCCAGGGATGAAAGGAGATCGAAAAAATAAAAGAAGTTGCCTCTTTCGTTTACCACCTCCATCGATTTATTGCCTCTCGAATGCGCTTCCGTCGTTAATAATTCATACAATTAAAAGAGACACGCGTACAGGAAATTGATCGGGGCGCCGCGCCGTGGCGCCAACCATCCTCCCGCTCCAACCATCGCCGGCATTACCGTAATTTAGCCATTCTAAAAGCTTGCCAGTATTCGCCGCGTTCCGCGCCACAGACACCTCACCACTTTTCGATCAATGTCGCCTTGCGAGTGTCTCGATTCATCGATGATGCATTCGCGAGTACAATCTCCAGTTGCGCGCATTTCAATGAGCTTTCCGCCTAACGCATCTTAACGATAACTTCTACCGATTAGGCTTCATTACCAAAAACACGATTGCCGCCACGAAACACCCGGAATTCTTTGCCCCTTAAAGAGTAGGATAGAATTGGACGAAGGATACGAATTCGATGTAATCGAATGTAATACTTTGAACACTTCTCCATTCGCTGCGATCAACCTTTTCACTTCGAGGTGATCGTTATCGCGTAGCATTGGTGTAATAAAAAATGCTCGCGTACTTTACGCGTGCAAAATAGTTTACTCGAAGCGTAAGACAGTTTGAGCGAATCTTCAAATATCGTTTTGCAATGCTAAGTCGGGAAACGAATATGTGCCGTATTACGGGCAACTTTCCGGGCGTGTATGTGTATACGCGCGTTTCGCAGTGAAAGGGTTAACCGATGGCAGCGTAAGTACGCGGGTAATAAAGTACTTAATCGTGACGAGAGGGTTTGAACGAAAATTTTTGAAGCTTCTCATCTACGCAAGCAGCATCTAAAACGTTATACAACCTTGTTTACAGACTTCGGATCAATGTCGCGAGCATTAGGATATCGCGAATGCGCGTTATGCAACTCGATACTTCTTTGCGCGTGCAATCGATCGCTGGGTTTCATCGAGACGATTCGACCGTTGCGGTGTTTTGAAAATTTCGTAGCTGCTCGAGGAGCTGGAAAACAATGCTTCTTTCGAAAGGCTCTCGACTGATTAGCGGAGACGGCGCATTATTTTTAGCAAAGTTAAACCGAGTCCAGACCGATTTGCCACTCCGCAACTTTTCAACTGTCACGCTGACACGTTGACTTCACGGTTGCGCAATTAAGGTTTCTAAAATTACAGGCCACGCGAACGCTTGCTCCACTTTACCTTTCGTCGCAACAAATATCCGCGAGACAATAACGCGCATCGGCGGGAAGCTACCTTCGTTCATCGAAGTCGATGAAATTTTTACGACTCTGCTCGTCAGCGATACTATTTTTGCTCGCATTTCGGTCGAACGCGTCCGACGACACAGCTTCCGATAGAATAGTTTGCGCGAGCGACGAGAGTCTCACGTTTTCGTGACGATCTTCGAGGGAGAAGGGAGGAACACCACCGAGGCGGTGTTCACTACGGTTATTCGTTTAAAAACAGGCAAATGAACGTTCCAAGAGTAATGGTGGTTGGCGATAGGCAGGGCCACCGGTGTGGCACCTTTCAGAGGCAACGGGCAGGTCATAATGAAACGCGAAACCTTGGGGGGGCTAGCTCTGGTCGTGGAGAACTATTTCAAGCAAGGTTTCGACCAGGCGAAACTCGATTTGCTGCGAAGTCCGATAGAAACCTTGCTCTCCGCTTAATGCGCTCCGATATTAAGCTAACGAGATTTAGGTTGCGCGCAGAAAAGAAAAGCTCGCTCGGCTGTGGCCAAGAAAACGATCGAAAGTTGGCGATACGAAAGAAAAGAACACGACGCGATGCGATGCAGAGGTGACGCGTAAACTTCTTTGCCGTAACGAGTTCAACCGTGGCCTCAATCGCCGCAACCGTTCACCAGCTGATCGACCATTAACTCGGCAATCGCGGATCGCTAGATTAGAAAGTGTGCGAGAGGTTCTTGCATCCCTGCCAACAAACGTTTCATAGAAAAAAACTCGCTCGCAACTCCTCGGGGAATATCGAACAGCTCCGATATCGCTGAATGTGCGCGCCTCGTCGTTAATAAACGTTCCTTCTCGAATCGAGCTACGATTTCACGACGCCGATATATATCTTTATCCGTTCTTGCTGCCTCGGGGAAGTCTCGCTGGCGAAAAGTTGCGAACTCTTAAGGGCTGCAGAGTTTACAAGGTCTCGGATTTAAGAGTGGCGGCTCGAATGGCGGTGCTTTCTACCCCGGAAGACTTAAAGGCAAAGTCCTGGACTTTGTTGGGAAGTTGGCGCCTTAATTCCCGAAGGAGAGAGCTTCGGTGGCGATCAAATTTCAGGGAGTAGACGTTCGACGCAGGATTTTTCACTCCTCGGGGACAAGTTTCGCTTTCTCCCGACCAGGTCGCGAGCTTTTTTCCACCGGACTATTGCTCGCGTTGTTCCTTCGATTGCACACGTTCGACCGGTCTCTTTATTGTCACGCCGTAGCAGCGGCGACCGACGTCGTTCCGGTGCAACGACCAGCTAAGTGATTCAACTAACGTTTTCTAAGCGGCGATTCGAACGAGCGGTTCGCCCTCGCCCTCGACTCCTCTCCTTTCCGACTATTTTTCTCGCCTCGTCCCTCCTTTGGGACCGCGTCTTTCCCTCTTCCGACAAAGACGAATGGCTGCGGGATTCTGCTCACGGACGAATTAATCAGCCGGTCGGCACCGTCGAATTTCGCCGACCCCCGGGGAAAATAGGGTCAACTCGCGTGGAGTTTGCCCCTAATCGGACTACCGAATATGCAACAATCCTCCACGGAATATCCAACGCTCCTCTATAAAATATGCAGCGTCGCCCCGTGTAATCATCCGCGTCGAACGTCAACCGATTCCGCAAACTCGTCCAAATTGAATAGCTCCGACTTTGTCGCTAAAGAATTCTTCCAGCGCCCTGCTGCGTTGCTCTTCTTCGAAGTTGGAGAATCAAGGTTATGGAATGGTCGACACTCAAATGGCCGTCAACTTTTCAAAATCCCTTTTAAGCGTAACGATTAGGAAGCGAGGGACAGCGGAGGAGGCTTTTCTCCCCGGTGCAGACTCGGCACGAGTGCAAATACGATGAACGATTAGCGAAGCTTGCTGCTGGAGCTGGCTCCCTTCCGCAGGAGCTTGCAAACCTTTCGAAAAGTTCCCAACTCCGGCAACTCTGAAAGCCGATTGAAAATTTCGTTCAACGCTCCCCTGATACTCGGAGCTCTCCACCAGCCGTTTCCAACATTAAAAACTCTGATCCCAATTAAACTCTCTCAATTCAGGGATTTCGCGTCGATTGTCTTAACAGCGAAACCGTTCCGTAATTTCCATCGCTCAGGCTTAAGCGTTCCTCCTTTATTTATCGATCCAAATGCTAATTTGCCAGTCGATTGTTCCCACCGAAGACGACACTTTCGAGATTTCGAGATGTCGAGATTTCGAGTTCGCTGGTCGACGAACTCGCGTTGGCTCGGTTTCTCCACGCGAAAATACGAAATCGCGGCCGATCGAGCAAGGCTCTTCTCATAAATTAAGGATAACGTGGGAAGCGGCGCGGTGATTCACGGAAACCGAACTCGCGACTCGCGATCTAATTGATCTTGGGAACGCGAGCTGTGGCCCAAGTCGGAGACCGAGTCCCGTGGCACGGAGGCTTTTCGTCGGATGTAGGTTCCACGAGCGTCGCGACGCCCGAACTGGAAGCTGGCCACTTCTGCGCTTCGGTTTATATTTAAACAGCGGAGAGTGGTCCACGACTACAACGTCGACGCCGCGCCGCGTCTTTTGCTCGAGAACGAGAGGGAGACGAAACGAGCGAAGAGCGAGAGGAGCGCGGAGCAAAGGGAAAATTGAAAGAGAGCAGTTAGGGAGAAATACCAGACGAAAAAAAAAGACATTTTGCACCGTCGAAGCGAAAACATTCCGGGAGAAATGCGCAAGCACCCCTGATTTATTTTGCCACTATTTAAAGAAGACGTATCGAAAGCGAGGCTCGCGTTCTTTCCAGAATTCGCGATACCAGGAATCGAGAGTCGATTTAGGTCGAGATAAGACGAAGAACGTCTCTCGCTTTTCTTTATACGTTGCAAGGCTTTTTTGGAACAAAGGGCCTTCTGCTCGCAGGCTTTCGGTGCACGCGTACACACCGTACACGCACAGAGAAGGGGCACGCGTGCTCCTCCGTCTCGATGAAGAATGTTGGGAAATCCGTGCTATAAAAGATCCGCAAACACCGGAGGCTGGTGCATCGCGGACCTCCCACGCGGTGCATCGCGTCTGAACTTTCTCAAGCGAGCCAACCAGCGGCCCGCACATGCCGAAACATTTACGATTCCGCCGCGCGCCTCTGCGAAAAGATTTAAGAAATGACCGAAATTAATGCGCCTCCGGATCGCTGAAGATTTACGAACTCTGCGAGCACGCGCCTCGCCGCGATCCAAAGCAATTATTTTAACGAGAGTTCGCTACGTCTTCCCGTTCCCAACTCGGACTGCCGTCAACTCTGACCCGAAGCTAGGCGCGCGTGTCGAAGAACGCGACGGGACGGAGTAGAAGGAAAGAAGAAAAGAAAGAGGAAGAAGGGATCACCAAATTGCAAATTATCTCGCGTGTCCCTGCCACGGCAACATCGGGCCCGAAAACAAAGCAACGCGAGAGAAGCCTCTCTTCTCGAGTTCGGCGCTGCATTCCAGCGCATCGTTCGAATCCTCTTTCCTCTTCGGTCGTCTAGTCTGTTGGATCCACCCACCCACCACCACCATCACCACCACCACCGACAAAACGGATAAAAAGGGAACCACGAGGAGGTGTGTTGGTCCGAAAAAGAGAAACGCAAGGTATAGGGAGCAGGGAGGAGGGGTAAGAAAGGAAGATGGAAAGGAAAGGCAGAAGGAGAGGGTGAGGAGAGGGATATCGCGGCGATACCAGGAGCGTAAGGTCTCGGGGTACGCCCAAAGGGTCATCACCCCGGCGAAGCCCACGATGCTTTCGGTTCTACCCGCGCCACCCTCCTCCGCTCTACGAGTCTCGTGCTCTTTACCACACCCTCGTGACGTGCACTTTTGCTCCCTGGCGCGTCTCCAGGGACGAAGAAATATGGGCTGGCCTGCGAGAAAATGGCGTAATTATATACGAGGGCGGGAAAAAGGAGGGTGTAAATCAAAACGGCGCCCCTCTCCGTTTCTCGGCTTCTTTTTCCTTCGCTTGGCTCTATAGCGAGGCCTCGAACCGACGAAATCGCGCAACCGGAGGAACGCCAACTCGTTATCTGCTAGCGCCTCTCCGCCACCTTCGATATTTCCTTCGATTTTCTATCTGCGGACGCTATCGTCTCGATCCTCGGGGGAATCGTTGCCGCGCAACTACTACGATAACGGCTTCGTCGATTCGGCGAACGCGCGCCGAGCCGTTAACCTGCATCTCGCGTCTACGGAAAAGATCACCCTCTCGCCCTTACAGCTCCACACCGTATTCCAGCTTTGCTTGGCAGCTTTGCGGATTTACGCAGGAGGAACCTTCACTCCCTCGCGCTCGACCTAATTTCATCAATCCAAATTCGACGATTGTTCCGAGAAGGAAAATGCTTCCCCATTGTAGCTGATAACATTCTAACGACCAGCCGAAGCGCCATTGTTTCTTTTAACAATTATTTTACTGAAAACAATTCCACAGCCCTAGATAATGATGCTTGTTGAAAAAAAAACCGTGGAAACGTGGAAACAAAGCCTCGGAAGTAACGAGTTTCCCGGGTCAGAGGAGTTCAATTTCACGACAAAACGAGCGTACGATAAAATGATAAACGAGGCGGCTGTAAAAACGGCGCTGCCTTCGTCTTTCGGCATCGGTTCCTTCGGACGGATTCGCGACAAATACGAGCACGGTCGCTAATAGCATTCGGAAGAAGCTGGGAACTTTTGCTGGTCAGCGAGAACGTTCGCGTTAATCCGGGAGAACGGCGCAGAGCGAAGCGGAGTGGCGAATGCCGAGCACGGGAGGATGAAAAAGTACGGCGAGGCAGCCGCATCGTAATTAGCGAACGGCATTCTTAATTATTCTAATGAGGGCAATGACGTCATGAGGTCGAGGATCCTAAGTACTCAAGCGTATTACCGCAACACCGACGCAACTTCCCTCTTCCTCCTAGCCGCGTCGGGTTTTCTCTTTTTTCCCTTCCAAGAGCTGCCAGCCTTTTGAAATACTCGAGCCCTCTTTACGTAGATTTCTCCTGGCCGAGCTGCCGCGTGTCGTACGCTCAGCCGAACGCGACGCAATAACGCGACAGAACTCCGAGTTCCCTGCGACAAACGCCGAACGCACACGATCGTTCCGTGCCGTGGAAAATCTGCCTATCTATCGATGGCGCGTCAACGTGTTCCCTCTTCATATGCAAAGGATTCATATGCACTGGTCTAGTAGCGATTCAACGCGCTACCCGCGTTCTCGCCTTTAATTTGTCTGGCAGTAGAAAAGAGGAGCAGGTCTTTCTTTGCTGCCACGTGTCTCGGTTTGCCGCATTTAGCGGCGCAAGTGATTTTTGTTTTGCTCCAGAGCGAGCAACATTTTCGAACGCGATTCTCTGCAAATAGCCCGGCGATCACGCGGCAACGTCACTGTGTTTCGTTTCGCATCGAATCGGTCGTCGACAACAGCCGCGCGGCTGCCAAACAGACCGTTTGCATCCATAGAAAATGAGATACCTTTCAGTGACATCGGAAATATAGGTCACGAAACGAAACAGAGAGAAGCTAGGTAGGCAAATAGATTGAGAGCGTTGGCGCGGGCGTCGCGTGAGGGGGAAGGGAGGGAAAGGAAAGAAAAAAGAGTCGATAGGTTTTATCTCGACCCGGTTGGCATAGCATTTGCAGAATTAATCGTCGCGCGTGCACCCCTTTCATCGTAGCCCAGCCGCTTGCCGTGTTCCATCGCGAAACCGGTGACCCTCTAATCGTTTGCACGGCTGCAAATATTTTACACTCCCATTGAGATACGCGAGGGTGGCGTTTTCGTTGGAATTCGCGCGAGCCAAGCCGAGGGGAAAAAGAGAAACAAGCCATCCTTGGGGGCTGGCTGGCGAGGGGAGTTGCGAGACGCCGCGTTAGTGGCGCGTGCAACACATCGAAGAGAGGTTAACGCGAGATCTCTTCTGAAACGAAATATCGATTCGCGACCAACCACCGGAGAACCGTGCCACCCTTACAGCTGTAACGGGCGAACAGGAGAAGAGAAGAGAAGAGGTGCGAACGGAAAGAGAAAAGAAGAGAAGGGAATAGAAGAGAAGAGAAGAGAAGAGAAGAGAAGGGAAAGGGTAGAGAAAGAGGGAAGGAAGAGGAGGGTGCCGCACGACCGTCCTTGCTCGTACACCACCGACAGAACCACCCTCCTGTTGCCAACCGGGCATCGATCCAACGACCGACCACGTTCCTTCGGTCTACCAAGAAAGCATCCCTCGGTGTGCCCGTTTCCTTCCGCCCGCGGACTTCCTCTCCGACATCCACCACTTTTAGACACGCCACTGATCCTCCTACAATTATTCGCCGATGAAAATTCGATTCCCGATTTACGTAGCTCCGGATACCCGCTACCACCACCGCGTTGGACATTTTCCAAACCTTGCCGAACAGCTTGACGAAAGCGTGTCACGATTTCTTCTTCCTACTCTGCTGCTGCTGTCCATCTATCTTTAATCGACGCTTCTACTTCTATAAAAATTTCTATCGGCCGAGGGGCAGCGCTATAGAAGCGTACAAAGAAAGAGGCGAGCATTTTTAGACGCTCGCACGTGCATAGGATAGATAGAACGCATCGACGACGCGACCAGGTGAAAGGAAAACGGACTCGTGTATCTTGAACGAGGCAAAGAGACAATGCTCCGCGTACACAAAGACCATCGAACGCACATGAGTCATACCGACTTAAACAATATAATAAAAGCCAGATAACATTCCCTGACATTATTGAGAGGCGAAACATCCGTCGAGGAGTATCGTGATGCACAAGTGAATCAACCGTATGCCATTGATACGCGTTTGTTTCCTCCTTCTTTTAATTCCAACGCGAATCAAAAGAATTCCTATATTGGGAAGACCGTGGAGCACCGTGGGACGATAAAGCGATTCCGTACGCTTGCATTACCAAACGCATTTCGATTGCAACAATAGGGAACGAAGTAGACCGCGAGCTGTTACGCGTTTATGGGAAATATAGCTAGGCGACAAAAGAGCGAGGTGCGCGTAACGCGCAAAATATGTTAAGCGCATATGTATGTCCGAAGTGGAACACGCGCTACTAAATTTAGGGGGTGAAGTTGGCTCCTCTGTTTGCTCGCGGTTTTTCGGAATACGGATCTTCATGCTAGTTCCTCATTTACGAACGAGCAATGCAGAATTCCCCTGAAAGTTTTCAAGCGAGAAGGAAAATAGATTGCGCAAGGGGTGTAGCTGTGGCGCGGAGATTTGCGGCGCCCTGCATAAATGCACGACAAACGAAAGGAAGCGTGTAACAAAGGGAGCGCGCAACTGCTCGTGAAACAACAAGGTCGTATTTTGCAATCACACTCGATGTCAGTATGCTTTTTACCGAATCTTTTTCGCGACCCAGACCACCACCTAGCCTTTCTCCTCCGCTGCGAAACCTTTGCGCTCGATTCGCTACGAGCACTGCTACGAAACGTAACAAAATAGCCCGCTGTTTCTTTGCTTTCGAGTAGACAAATGCTAGGGCCTCGTTATCGAGCGATCCTGGGAAGAATAGCCGGGGTCGTATCGGGAAATTCGAAGAAGCTCGCCTTGTGCTCGATCCGGCAGCAGCGTTTCTCCGACTCGTTCCAGTTTATTGTCAAGCGCAACGAGCGTGAGTCACGTCTCGGCGAGATTGTTAACGTGCACGCGTGTTATCGCCGGTATAAGTTGTCTCACGACGTCGACGAAACGTGCTCTCTAACGAGAGAAGAGGGAAGAGGGAAGAGGGAAGAGCGAAAAGGGAAGAGGGAAGAGGGAAGAGAGAACGCGCGACGCCACGGTGGACCGTCTCCCCATCATTGTGACGTAGCTTCCCAATCAGCTGATGCTCGGCCAGACGTTCATCTTTGATGACTGGATTTTAGCCCCGCGTACCAACGCGCTCTCTAACAACGTCCCCGATGCCTCGTCCTCCGTTGCATCGCGCGCAAATCGTACAATAGACGACCCCTCGTTCGATTCCTATTTTCCATCGCTCAAATTTCCGACTCCCGGGCCAACATTGGACAATTTACACTCCAAATAGCGAATGAAAGACAACGAGTAAGTTTGATTTAGCTGTCGTTCGTAAATAAAGCTAAACGAGTTACTCGGTATTCGCGAAGAACAAACGAATCCAAGGTGTTGGTCATTCTTATTCGAGTAAAATTTTGTCCGAGTGATGCTGAACGCTGTCAGCGGCCCCGTTGCCATCTTCGTTTTTACCTTCTCGATTTCGCGAAATCTATAGCTTTCAAGTTTGCCTTGGCACTTTGCAAATTAACACGTTTACCGCGCCGCAAAGAAAACGGTCGTCGCGAGCCTCGCTTTTGCAAAACATCTCGCAGATTTTTACTTCCATGCTATTAATCCTTTGCGAGGGAAACAAAATAATGTTTAACAAACTATCGCCCGCGTATTAAGCTTCCGAGGGCGGGACTTGACCAATTCTTGTGCACGTATTAACAGCAGGGTATACATGAATACAGTAGAACGTAATAGAAGTTTTCCAATACGTTAAGCATGCGAAACGCGTGGAAAACTTAGTTTTCTAATGCGTCACAATGGAATCGATGCGTCACGCGTATGTGACGCTTGCAGCGAATGCGTTAGAACGCTTTAGAAATATTTACATTCCTTTTCAGCTAACAAAGAGGAAGATCGTCTCCCGAATATTCTGATTTGCTTAGATATCGCTGCTTTAGACCACGCGACGCGAAATCCCATAAGGCGATAGGTTTATTCTGCACCGCGACCACGATTCCATTTTACTCGTAGCTTTGCTCCGAATTTATTATCCAATTGCTACGCTCAATCTTTCGATGGGGCTTCTATTTGCATTCGAAATATTTTGCTAAGCGTTTCTTTGTTTCCCTCGGTGGCAAAATTTCGCGAAGCAAAGGATACAGCGTAAACAATTCTTGTAAAATCGATGAACAAGCGTAATTGGAGTAACAGAGAAACGACTAACGAGGCACAACTCTTGGTAAATGAGATAAACGTGTCAATATTGGTATCTGCCTGTGACGCAGCGATACACGCGTACCCGATCAGCTGACGGCTAGGGGAAAAACAATGTCCGATAAACGGCAGAAGACCTCGTGCCACGCGTCTTTGTCGTTGAACCAAGGGAGTGCATTTTGTCCTCCTTAATGTGCGTCCGGCTATTTTTAAGCGGTCGGTATGTCGCGCGTAGAAAATGGGTACGAAGAATAAAGACCAAGGGAACGTAAGACCAATCCAGACCATGTGGAACATGTCCAAATCTATCCGCACAACTTCTATCTATGCCTTTGTATTAGAACATCGATCTACCTCCTAGCTCCGAACCGTCCTTCAACCGTATTTATTTATTTATTGTTAACGGGTAAAAAAGCCCAATAAGTACAAGAGAAAAAAAATATATACAATAGCGTTGACACAGACAAAGTCGCATACGAACGTATTCGCGTTTCCTACTATTTCTACAGCCATCTCCAAGCGCTTCGTTTAGATTCTTTTCAACGATTTTTGGTAGCAGAAGTGTTTGTACCCCGATTTTTCAGCGAGGGAATTTTGTACTAGCTTCTTCTATATTTCAGTTGCAGAGCAATATATTTGCGTGGCCGCGCAAAGGTTTAGTTAAACGTTTAACGATAGGAAATTAAATATATTCGGACCACCAGCGAGAAAGATTTCTAGGAGTCGATTCAGAAAAGGAGCATCGTTGATTGCACAAATAAACGTGCTCCAAAAGCTACTCGAGATGTAACTATATTTATGCTGAACAAATTATAGGACGTATCTAAAGTATAGATACAAATATAAGAGGAAGTCTTGTATAGTTTCGTACACGTGTCCAGAGTATTTTTGGTTCGTGTATATTTTGTTACAAGCATCGGAAAAGCATCGCTATTTTTTGACAATCTGCCTAGCTTTAATTAATAAATAAATCGCTATTATTAAAATGACCAAAGCTTCTGTATTTTTTTAAATATTTGGAATTTAGATTCTTACTATGTGGACTTTTGTGACCCACTGCATACAATTCTCTACTATTCTCCAATTTTCTATCGGTTCATTTGCAACCTCGTTCGCTCCTATCTACATATTTGAATACGCGACATCTTATTCCTTACGTATCAAAGTGTTTATACCGATCGACTGTAGTAAATAATATACAATGATTTCTCTAGAAATTGGCATCTTTAAAGTTGGCATAGCGAGTTGCGAAGTGTCAGTAAAAGTGAGGGATTATGCGCAATGTGTCGTAACACGAGTGTACGACCGCAATGGTTGGGTAGGCGCCTAGCTGTTGGGAGCCGAAACTCGCCAGTTAGGTTAGGTCTGTATCGGATAGCTTCGCAAGTAAACGAATGTGGGTATTGTTAAAAAATTCTGCACTTTCACTGCCACACGATCTTTCGTATCGGTTTAATTTCGCATGCGCACGTGCGGCTACTTAAACTAGCAGCTTCTGCATTCGAATTTGACTCGAAAGGTAGATCTGTGTGGCCTGGTTGGGCGCGCAAATGCTTGCTCATCTTTCGCTTGCCAAATATGGAAACGTAGTGAAGATTTCCTCTTACCTTTGGCAGCGAAGGTTCGCGAGATTCCTTGACACAGAAGTAGAATCGGTACGGTCGGGGTTTGGGCTCACCGATAAATCGATATCTCTGTGAACCGTTACAATTTTCAAACGCAATCGCAAACGGTTAGACGTGGCCGTGGTAGTTGCAACCAAACATGGAAATCTTTCTTCGAGCCGCGCTGCGACGACGCGATGACATAATTTCTTCGCGTCGAAAATGGATGTTGTTGAATGGTCGTGTAACTTTTCACTGGGAACACTGCACCTCTGATCCGATTCGCGTTACCTGACCACACCAACGAGTCACCCCTTTGCTTTTTTCCTCGCCGAAAGGGGGATGAAACAAAAAAGGAGAGCGACCGTTGTTCAGGGGCTGCGCGATCTCCTTTTTCCAATGGCCGACAAAAAAATACGTTGGCTGGCGTTTTAAATCGCACACGAGGGAGAGGGGGGAGAGAGAGAGAAATAAATTGAACTGCAATTCGAGAAAATAGACTGGGAACAACCCTGGGTTATCGATGGCGAGAATCCTGGCGCAGCTGACTCTTTGTTCGCACTGTTTCCCGGACTCTCCGGTCGCCGAGCGTTTCGATACTCACATGACGAGTCGCGAGACGATCGAAGATATCATATTAACTGTTTTCCACGGTAAATGGAGCGCGCGCGATCGGAAGAAACGAGCGATTAATACGGACGGCCGTTTGTAGCACCGCTGCTCACAGGTCAACCATGTTGGACTGGCAGCTGGCTGCTGCTGCGCGTGTGACGTCACATCGTGTTTTGGTCACGTGACTCCAGGGCCGTAGAAAAAGCTGGCAACTCGTAACCGCCACCAGCGGGGCATTTAATTCGCTTCGGAGACGCGCAACGTTTCATTCGAAAACTCTAATCTGCCGCCAATCTCTGCGAGAAATACTCGAGCTGGATCGATAGTCTTCCAACATTGTTTGGTCTCCTGTTGCAAGAGCTTGAGGCAGCGGCTCGCGTAACACTCGCGCAATTAATCATCCCCGAGGAGGCGAGCAAATAGCGAGGACGCGTCGGAATAAAGTTCTGCGGCGAAGAAGCGTATTCCGGATCAGCGAAGCTGCGCAAACAAATAAATGGAGCGGCAAAGAAAGACAGACGAGAAAGGAATTTGTTTGCGTCGAGAGTACCGACACGTGTCAGGACTGATAACGAGCCGCAGACATCGCCTCCGATCGCTCCAATTTGATACCGAATCGGTATTTAAAGAGTCGGATGAAAACTGGAAGAAACGGAATGGAGCGAACGGTGCCTAGCGGCAACGGGAAATGACGGTTGATCCCTCGTAACGGAACCCTCCAGTCGACACTTCACCCTCCACTCCACGAGGAAATTGCGGCCCCGTGCGTCTCGCCGGTGGTCGGTGCTACGGCCCTAGAGTATCTCACCCCACGTTCGCCGTGCGATGGATGGCAGCAATGGGAGAGAACGACCGCGGAGACGCTGATAGACGAAGAAGGAAACGCGGAGAAGAAGAGAAAGCCAAAGAGCAGTGTGGGTACGAGAAGAGAAGAGAGAAGAAAAGAGAAGAGAAGAAAGGCGAAGAGATGAGAAGGAGAGGAATGGAAGGGGCGGAAAGGGTAGAAGGATGGAAGGGTAGGGGAAGTATCGGTGGCGGCGCGGTGCGGCGTAGCGCGCGGCACGATTGCACGGGTCGGTGTTGTGGGGGGAGGGTCGGGAGCGTTGGCGTTCGCTTTGGAGCAGGAGGGGCTTGGGGGGTGGCTGTGTGGCTGTGGATAGAGAAGGGTGGCAGGGGGTCGGGCCGTGCGGCGGGGAAGGGGGGAGGAGCCGCGGGAAGGAGCCGTGCCTCCCTGCCGTCCGCCCGCAGTGCGCGCTACGCGATATCACTGGCCGGTCATGTGTGTGTCACTCTCACGTTCACACTGGTACCGTTCGGAGTGCTTGGTTACCGCGCTGCCGCCGTTACCGTCAACCGAGCAGTGTGTGCCCAGTATACACGGTGTGCGGCCGGAAGTTTAAAGTGTCTCCCGTTCCGTGTCCTGGACGTGGCCAGGGGCCAGAGCTGGCGAAATCGTGTCGCCGCGGAGATCATCATCGGGCAGGCGAACACGACCACGGCCGCGACCGCCACCGCGCAGGTGGAGCGCACTCTAAAAGGGAAAGATCGGCTGCGTGGTGCGCGACCAAGGAAACGGAAAAAAGGACCATACGAAGGAAGGACGAGGTGTCGGAGAACCGATCGCATCCCCGACTATCGGACAGTTTTTGGTGTACCGTGTCCAGACTCGCGTATGTAGGAGCAAGGAGTGGCTGCTGCTGCTGCTTGCTACTCCTTCTCGACCGTTCAAGGAACAGAGGACGGAGAACGGAGAACGGAAAACGGAGAACAGAGGACCGAGAAGAAGGAGAGAAAGGAGGAGGCGGAGGAGGAGGAGGAGGAGGAGGAGCAGGAGGATCGTGCGCGCCTCATGGCCCTGTTGTTTGTTGGCCCATCGTGATCACGAGGAGAAGAGATCCCAGTGACTGTGCTCTGGTGTTTTGATGGAAAATAACGAAGTGGTGATCGGTGCTCGGTTGTTCTTCTCTGCGGTTCAGTGCTACGTGGGGTTTTCTTTTTTGGGGGAGAGGCACGCTCGCCGGAGGATCGGAATAGAGGAAAAGAGAACGGCACGGTTCGTGGGGGAGAGAGAAAGAGAGAGAGGGATCGAAGGAGTGAGAAAGAGAGAAAGGGAGAAAGAGAGAGAGAGAGTGAGAGGGCAAGGATAGGGAGATAGAGATAGAGATAGGGATAGAGATAGCGATACAGAGGGAGAGAGAGAGAGAGAAAGAGAGAGAAACGGAGTAAAAAGGAGAAGTAGACGTGTATAGAGGAGAAGGAGAAAGGGTGATTGGAAGACCCGGCTGGCGATCCGAATTCGCGGATTCGACACGCCGCGGTTGCCGATCCATAATATGGCGTACAAGTTTCGCGAAGAGATCGTGGGAAAGAGGTTTCTCTCGGTGAGTGGTTTCACCAAGCTAAAGGTGAATAAGATCAGTGAGTGGGGGTGGCGTGCAGGGGTGATTCGTGCTGCCAGTCACAGGGATAACGGCTGTCATGATCTTCAGGTGAGCACCATCCAGCAAACGACAATTTTCCATTACACCGAGGCTCGCGACTCGCGATCGCGAGCTAGGAACGCGTCCAGTCTATTTACGTAGAATAAGTTGGGTTCGATGCATGCGGCCTATCTGGCATCGCGCGCGCGACACGCCGTTTCTGTTTACATTAGCGACCGACCTTTCGAATATTCGAACATCGCGTTCTACCGTCTACCGTCTACCGTCTACCGTCTACCTCGTCTCGATACCACGAGTCCGCGCTCTTTCCTTTCCACCGTCGAAACGATCGCGGTCCCAAGCCTTTCTCGCGTTCCTCCTTTGCAGCATTTAAACCGGCAACCTTTTTACTAGACGCGATACTTCTCATAGATAAAGGTTTCGTAGATAAAGGTTCGTCGTTAACAATTTTAAACCAACGAGTTGTCGACGAAGGCACAGTTACATAAACACGTGTATTTTCGTGGCATATGTGCCCGCTCTAAATGTATGTTTACTTGGAATATGCAATGAACCGTCTCTAGAGGCATTAATATTAATACACGCTCGCGTCCCGATGCGTTATTTGCTATTCAAATTTAGGAAAAATTTTGAAGCACCTCGGTTCCGCGTTAACCGTTGATAGCCCGCGCCTAGTCGCGGATCTCGCATCGAGGCTCCGCGATAAATTGCTTCTGAAAAACAATCACGAGAGCCGCGAAGAAGCACGCTAACAAAAACAATAAGCGAGTTCGCTCCTCGTTGGAACTTGGCCCCGGAGCGCGTAGCTTGCGCGTAAAAAACCTCGATTGCAGTCAAAATGCGCGTCACTGGATAGACCACGTGGCACGCGTCGCTCGATCAGCGAAAATAATTTGTTTATGCGCTAAATATCGAGGCAGTTGTAACCTTTACGAACGTATCGCGAGCCGCTTGTTTCGTCGCAGACTGGGTAAATATTTTTTCCTCTCCGCTGGCGGAGAGACTCGTCGATTGGCTTGGAAAAAAGTCGTAGGATAGGTGGAGGCGAATTCGAGCGGCTGCTCTCTCGGCAGATTGCAAGTATTTTCAGACAGCGCGCAAGATTGCAGACAAGGTTAACGAGTGGTACGATTCGGTCGTTGATAAGAGGACGTAAAATGTTTTTATATGTTAATAACGCGGTTCACGGTTGCCGGTGGTGTTGGTCGGGGCGAGATTAAACGAGAGCCTCGACAAAGCGCGGTATTTAGCGGCGAGAAATACTGATTCCACGTGACTCTGTCACCATTCGATAGCTTTGCTCTTCTAACTTATCCCTGTTCGTTGCTTATCAAACGGCGCCAAGGTTTGCTTTTCGAGTACTTTAATCTGTTTTCACCGAAAAGCGACGCGGCCGCGCGATATCGGCTTTATTTCGTATGCTAAAAACTTGATCAAACATAATATTTTTCAATCGACACTTGTTGATTCTGTTTTTTGTCATGCTGAGCTCGAGCAGCGCGTTTCGTCGTTGAAGCTTCTTTAAATAGACGATCGGTCTATTGTTTGCGAGTTCTCAAATTTCGCTGGCCAAGTCTCGTTTGTCATTCGCGAAGAAAAACAAGCAGGGAACTGTAGCTAGACAGGAGCAGCGGCTAGCGGGGAATACGTTGCGTCACGTATCGCGGGAAACTATGTATGTAGGTAGGTGGACCGATATTCGTGTGTGCGTTCACGATCCATTGAGGAGTCCGCTGGTCGAACTTGATCGGCGATAGGCAAGGTTAAACGACCGCGAAGCGGCTGCCAAAACGCAAAGTGGAGCAAAGCGTAGCAAAGCGTAGCAAAGCGTAGGCAAAGCGGACCGCGAACCAGCTAACTGGCAGAGCAGACCGCGGGCTTCTGTCGCCATTACATAAGCTATCGTGCGAACTGCTTACCTGAGAGCTTCCTTTTTTCCTTTATCGCCACGTCAAGTCATAACTATTTCAGTTTTCGAGGACATTGCCAGTGCGCGTACCACGTAAATACGTATTTAGATACTTACATACTTACATACTTACATGCGTCGCAAAACGCAAGCAGCTCGCGTTATTATTACGTGAAATATTCTCCGCGTGGCCAAAGGCCGCGCGTGTGTCACTCTAAATATTATTCCACGACAATCTCTATTCGCTCGTTCTTTTCTAATCCTTTCTGTCGCTGTCCACCGAGAGCTACGTGGTGCTATCGGCGCTGCCAGCTCTCCTCCAGACTTTTGCACACTTCCACTCGTTCTTTTTCAAGTTCACCAGCTGTAGGTAGATCGCATTTGAAACGAGGACTTGGATTCGTTCCTCGGGCAAGGCTTTCCCGTTTTCGTTAACCCCCTGACTTACGATTTCTTCCCTACCCACGTGTGCTAGTCACAAACAAATGATTAGAGTGTCGTAGGCGATATTTGTTTAACCCCTTCGCAATTCAAGACGAGAGAGACTCGGGTCAACATGTCGAATACGCCGCTATAAATATTCAATCTTAAGTTGCACGATACAAGACGCAACTATTAAGATGCGTTACGTACGAACAGCTGAAATTATCTACATATTTTTTGTATCGGCCAATCGAGGCGGAAGAAATGTTGCAATCGAGGAAATAAACTTTCTCCTATTCTTCGTCGTTTTATTACACCGGGAAATAGGTTAATAACATCCGATCTTACAACGAAAAGCCAAAACTACAGTTCTAATTAAATTTCACCGTCAATAGTATCCATTTTTATCGAATCTACGCCACAATTCGTAGAGCAAGGGTGACTCGTTATTGTAGAGCAAGAGGTTAACTCTTTCCTTCCTATCAGCGCCTATAGCTTCGCGTATAATTCCTCGAATCGTAAGAGACGGGGTTTGGGATCATTTATGGTCCCCTAATTTGTAATAAAAGAGCATAGAAGCTGCGAATCCTTCCTTCGAAGTTTTGCGTTACTTGGAACCGTCTACAGTTGCAGCGCATCGTCGTTTCGATCAACCCTAAAAGGGTTGATACAGACATTGAATTAAACAAATGTAAATTTGTACATTTAGAAACAAGCTTGATGGACTATCCGTGCATGGTGTCGATCCATGACCTTTTCCAATCCTTCTAAGGGAGCCGAAGAAATTCCACTCGCGTAGAGTTCTTCTGATTTGAAAAAGACCCGAGATAGCGGGACGAATATGGGTTAGAAGCGAATATAGCCGTGAGTTGGGGAACGACGATAAGTTTGGTGGGTAGGCTTTGCAATGGCGCGTCTATCCGGTAATACGCAAAGCTATTTTCACGATGATAGCGGGTGGTGGTTGACGGTGCGCGTAACGCTCGTTAATAGTTGAAATTTTGCCACGCTCGTCCACCGAGCGGCGTTCTTTTTTTAACGCGGAATTTAATACTTATGAATAATTCACGCGATGGTATCTACCTGTGGTTAAAAGTACAAAGTTCTCGATTCGAGCGGTCACGTTGTTCGGCGCGGCTCATTGTCGGCAGAAAATTGTTCGACGCGAAGCGTTTCGCTCTTGAACGTTGCTCGATAGGAAGGGCGATCGACGATCGACGAACGACGATCGAAGATCGAAACGAGCAGGATGGTATAAACGTTGAACGAAAAATAAGCATCGGATGATTGGAAATGATTATTTTCATAAGAGGATACGCTCGAACCGCCCTCGAAACGAAATGTGCGCTAAACTCGAAATGAAATTTTAATATTAACATTAATATTTATGATATTATAACGCAAACATTAATATTCCGTTTGGAGCGGGAAACCCAGCCATGTACGTAACACTGGAAATTATACGTTCGATAAATGTGTTTTGTTCGCGGAGGTGCGACATTAATTTTCCCCGCCATTCAGTTCGAATCGTTTAAATATAATTCACCGATCATCCGTAACGATGCAAAGCAAAATATAACGCTTTTTATACGTTACATCTAAATATTTTACGCATGCAAATGCGCCGCGTTAGCCGTGCACCCCGTCGACCTATTAATTCGTCTTGCGTTAACGAAATACCGTGGCTACCTACTCGGCTGCGTCGCGTCCGTGCAATTTATTTATTCGGAATCGACCGTTACGCGGTTGCGAACTTGCCAATCGGTATTTCAAGAACTCTCTTCCAAACTACCCTAGACGTTCTAAATGTTTTAGGCGTGGAACGACTCGCGGGCTATTCGAGATATCCCGGCTACTATAGCTGCTCTAAATATTGCGCGAGCTACTCTAGATCGATTAGATATTCCAGACGTTCTACGCGTTATGCTTATTAGCCGTTGAATATTCAACCGGTAATGACTAATTTGGCATTGTAACGCGCGGACATGACAGCTGTAAACGTAGCGCGACGAAGGTAGTAGCGTTGGTCGTTTTCCACGATCCAATTCGATCCGATCCGATCCGAGTATCGCCTCGCCTCGAATTCGTCTGCGAATTCACGGTGGCGCCAACCAGTATCTGCTCTCTGGAATGAATTTAGTTGACATCTGCTTACTATTTGCCAGCCGGAGTTCATTCGCTGCGCTGGCATCGAGCCGTGCTGCTCCGAGGTCATTGAATGCGAGCCGAGCGTCGCGGCATTCGCTTTCTCCTTCCTCCAAAATGATACGATTTCGTTCGGTCGCGCGGCCACCGAGCGAACACGCTCTCAGCCGCGCTACCTTCCCAAAGCTATCCGAGTGCCGAATCGACCGGCTAGCGAACAAAACGGAACAGCAGATGCACTCTTTTCTTCGGCCTTTGCCTCGGTTTCCCATTTATCGCGTTTAATTAGCCGGGCGAGCGGCAATTCGATGCTTCATGCGCGCGAACCCCGGATACCTACTCTTTGTTGCCGGGTTTCGAGCTATGAAACGCGATTAGAATTTAATTAAACGGCGAATTTTAATTGCCCCAGGGCTGCGAACGGGTTAGCGGCGCCTCGGTTGCTAAACCGGCGATCAGCGGCCAGCGCACTGGCCTCGTAGCTCGTTTATCAAAGATTCGTATCGCCTTGGGAAGTTGCATCATCGATGGAGCGTAGAACTCTTCCCACGCGGCGATAATTCGGAGGATTGGTCGGTGTGCAGCGTCGAAGACAGCTGACCCCGGGATTCTCGCGGGCAATTTTCGGGAACGAAACGTCCAACTGCAAGCAATTACGCGAAAGTGTTAGGCGGAGGGGCCCGGGAGGTATCTGGTCGACCGCAAATTTCGGGGTCCAGAGTTGGCAATAATTTCGGGTCTCGCGTCTGTTTGCCGGTCCCCTGCTGGCTTCCTTCTTTCTCCGAACCAGCGAGCACGTATTCTCGGGGAACCGTGCACGTCGATGCGCTTCGTACGTGCCGCATAACGGTGCTTGCCGGTGGACGTGGCAGGTGCACGAAAAAGGCGGTCTGCTGCAGAGTGGTTCAGGCCACGGCGGAGGCGAGACGAGCAGGCCACCTCTTTCGACCCATTTACGATTGATGGCGCATCGATGGTTCGCCTCGGATCGGTCCTTCGCATCGTACGACCCACGAGCTTCCCCTCTGCTCCCTGCCATCCTTTTCGCCTTCCGAGAATCCCCGACTTCGTTCCTCGACCACCGCAATCTTGCTACCCGTCTCCATTTGCACCTGCGAGCTTCGGCTAATTTGCACGCGCTCGCGTACCCGATACAGTCCACTCAGCGGAATTTACGGCTTTATCGCGACGTATTTCGACTCGCGGCAGGAGGCGACGGACCTTCTCGGAATCCGCGAACCTTCCGGCGAAGCTAAGTTCGCCGGTCGAATTCGCGTCTCCGTGTTACGCGCGCTCCTCTCGCGACCTCGACCGCACGCGTGCGCGCTGCAGCAAAAAACACGCAGCCAGGATGTCGAGGTCTTTGGTAATTTACGCTCCATTTGCCGAGAGGAATTCGAAGGAAAGCCGGGAGAATCCTGGCTGTGGAAAGAGCGAGATTTCCTTCGCCCTCCTTCGACTCTTCTCTCCTGTCCCCCTCTCGCTTCTCTTCGCCTTTCCTTCCTCCTCCGCTCCGCCCTCCTCTTCTCCGTCGAAGAATTCCATTCACCTTAAGGTGCAATAAAACGGGGAATAGCACTCGGCCCGGTGTCGCAGCTCCGCCGCCGCGTAAAACGGAGGAGTGTCTCGCCTCCGATCCATTCTACATTCTCGCGGGCAGAAATGAAAATAGACGGCTCGGTGGATAGGATTTTCCGAGTTACCCGACCGCGTATCGGTGGGCGTCCGTGGAAAAGAGGCAGGGCCGTGATTAAGCGCGAGTTTAACGCGCTCCTTCGAAGCGAAGATAGAGCATAGGTGGATCGACGGTGAATCTCTCTGCGAGAAATTTGCTTTGCCTTTTCTTCGAGGGTTCGGCTTCGGCTTCGGGGGTTCAAAAGAGTCGCGTTATTAGCCGTGGGGTCGAAATACGTATTTCTGGGAGTCGCGGGGACCGGGTCTCTTTGGAAAATCGCTCGCTCGCTCGCTCGTTGAAGTGGTCCCTTACGCTCGGCTGCTCGGAGGACTGACTCAACCGGATGATTCCAAAACTCTGGGTAGGAAAGAAACTCGTAGACATCGATGTGGTTCGGTCGGCTCGTTAAGAAGATCGTCTAACCGTTCGACCGAGTCCGGTTAACGAGCTTTATTTGGTAAGCAGGAAGACAGGAAGCTTTTTCTTCCCCCCTTGCGCTTCTACTTTGCAGAGGCTAGTCGATAAATACAACAGTGCGCTCCCCTCGCGCTCCTTTTGAAAGGGACACGTTCGTCTGCCACCATCGACGATAGTCGATTCGGCGATTTAAGGGAAGCAAAATTGTCGGTGGATTGGAGTGGCGAAGAAGGGTAACGGATTTCGCCACTTAACCGAATGAAGCGGCTAACCAACTAAAACGGTTTCCTGCCTAAAACGGTTAATCGACCAAAATAGTTGGTCAACGTAGCTATAGCGCTAGTTGAATAGGTTAGCCATTGGTCCCGGTTGCTTCATTCAAACTAAGAGCAAGGCTTTCGTCGTTATCTTTCCGTTGACGCATGCCTCTAATTGATCGCCGAGTCTCTATTATCCCGTCGTTAGACAACATTAAACAATTCTCCGTGGAATCCCGCGCTAAGAAAAGCCGGTCTCTATAAATAGACAGAAAATCTTCGACCGATGTTCTCACGACTCTGTTTACTTACTCATTTGTTCGTTAATATATACGCGAGTAGAACCCATTCGTGCACAAGTATTTCGACTCTCGCGCGTTCCCGTCGAAAGTGTAGATCGCACTATGGCTGCAAGCCTCCGTTTCAAGTTTGCTCCGAGTAGAAGCATTTCGCACTCCTTTGCTCGCTGTTTAGCTTCCCCTGAACTCTAATTCGTCGATGAAAGTTAAATTTGATCAGTCTCGCGTCTATTAGACGCAAAGTTGGCTTCTCAAGCGACGCGACAGGGTCAAGCCTCTCGTTTCCCGAAGCAGCCTACAGCGAAGGCCTTAAACTTTCCGCCTCAATTTCGTTATCGACGATATCAAGTTCGATTAAGCACCCATGGCGTCGGCTTAATCGGACGCGTTATCCGATCCGCGGTGGCTCAGAACTCGCTCGACGTCACCGAGATTACGTCGCGTCAACCGTTGAACGCTTTGGGCGTTACGATACGCGGCCGTGGGCCAGAAGTTAAGCAGAGATAACACGGTACCCCCTGGAAAACGGAGCGAAATCGTAGGCGCCTTTAATGGCCGCCTTGAAAAAATCCACTAACCGAGACCTTTGATAAAGAACGCGACGCAAGATAAGCCGGAATGGCACGTGTTCGCGAACAACCATAAACTTTGACGTCGCAACTCTTTAGACAACGATCACGTGTGCCGATCGAGGAAACCGTTCTCGCTTTCCGGATCGTCAATATTCGATGCGTCGTCGGAGTATCCGTAGGAGCATCAAATTCACCCATTCTTCGGACTCCAAATTTAGTCCGCAATTTACTTTTCCTCGTACGCTTATTGCCACGTCGGTAAGCGCAAAGAAACTTTCATACAACTACGTCAACACCCATGCAGATGTGTTAAATTTGAATGCACACGAAACCTCTGCGGTGTCCATAATCCAAAGAAAGGTTAAGCGGGGGAAATCTCGCATTAGGAGTTCACGTTGTGCTCTCGGAATGGTCTGTTTACGCGTGGAAAGGAAGGATGCAACGAACGGACGAATTGGAAACGCGTGGATCCGCGCGTCCGCAGTTCAACGACCCCGATTCTCGATTGAACGGCGGAACCGCGTGAAATCCCGCATCGCGTTCCACCAGAAGAGTATCAATTTCGTTGCGCAAATATCCGAGCCGCGATAATAATTGACATCGAAACGATACGAAAGCGATCGCGGGCGTCGTTTGGAGGGCCCTACGCGTATCGTCGGCGGCATTCCTGATATTAAAATCCGGGTGCAACGGCCGTGGCCGCGATACAGCTAGAAGATGACGCGGTTCGATGCACGCCCTACAGGATCGCCGTCGTTGCTCGTTACTCGTTCCTCGTTCCTCGCTACTCGTTACTCGTTACTCCTTGCTCGTTACCCATTCTGCATTCCGCGTTCCTCTCTCCTCCTCGCGAATCGCCTGAACCGGCGCGGCGAATCGCCGGATCGCCAGATCCCGTTCTCCGATACAAATATTTTCGTCCGTTTTGCTCGTCCACGTTGCGTTATACAAGCTGCGGCACCCACGCGACCAGACACGCTCGCGCCACTTTCTACCGCATGAAAACCGCAGCCGCGGTCCCCTCTCCTGACTCATGCAGTTAGGGATTCCGGAAAAGCGGCTACGCGAACGTCTCGCTACGCCAGAGGGTTTCTCCTTCGATCGTTACGGCATGGGGGGCATCGAAGTCGCTCGTTCGTCGCGTTACGGAGAAAAAGATTCGCCGAGGTGGTAAAAAAAAACGTGGAAGCCGGGCTCGGAGCGCGGGAATAGCCTTGCCGGATTTCCCGCTCGCGATGGGACTAAAATTGCAGCATGAAAAATAGCGAGACTCTTTCGCTGGGTGAACTGTAACGCGCGGGAACAATGCCGCCGTTACGTTTTGCTCGTTTTCGCCCGCGAAACAATCCTGTTCGGCTCCTGCAGTTTCGAGGGTATTTTGTCCTCCGGAGACAATGCCGCGCCGGACAATTCCGCGCGATCCGTCACACTTTGCCCGCGTTTTAACGAACTTCTCAACAATCGCGAGTCGTCCCGCAAAGATGAACCGCGTCCTAACGCGTCAAACCCGTGGCAGGATTTTTTTTCGTCCTTCGTTTCGATTCGATTCCGCGGTCTTTCGGATTCGGCCGCAGCGTGTTCGCGCGTTTTGGTGTTTCCCGCTTTGGAGTTTCCGACAGCGGCACGCGAAGGTATCAACCGCCCGTTAATCTTATCCAGCAGCGCTAAGAATATTGTTGTCGAATGGCAACGCGATACACTCCGCTTGCTACTTTATCCGCGGATTTTCTAGCGCCCGCGTTACTTCTCGGGGAAATGTAATTTTATCATTCATAGTTGGCGGTGCCGCGGATACGATGCTCGCGAGTTCCATTATATTCATTTGCTAAAAGCGTAGCAGGCCATTTTCATTTAACTTTTGCATATTTAATGCTTCGAGGAACGCGGGATTAAATTTGCGTTTCATTGGAATTCGGCGTCTTCGCGGAACGGCGAACGTCCTCAAACGCCAATAGCCAGCTTAATTTTCGTTTCGCTTTTGGATGATCGCCGGTAAGCTTCCAACAAATGGACGAAAATCGTGGAAACGATGCGCGCGGCGTCCAGGGCATTTCAATTACCCGAGTTACTATGTTATCCGCGCGAACACCATTGAGATTTTTAATTAACGAATGAATGGGATGGAATGGCGCGTACGCGGTGCGTGCGATACGCATCGACGGGGATCTTATCGCTGTCGCTGATTAACGAAAGAAAGAGAGAAAGAGGGAGAGATGAGGTGGAATAGAAGGAAGCTGTGGAAAGGCTTGGAAGCTACGGGCAGGTATTCCGGTTGGAAGTCTCGGTAGACCGTGCGCTCCGTCACATAGCATCAACCCACCTATTCAACGCCGACTCGTTGTAAACAATGACTTCGTGTCCGACCCAGATTCTAAGCCCACGTAGAAAGCGGACTTGCTTGCATAATCCGAACGCGCGGCGCGGCGTATACATATGCACGATGCACGATGCACGATGCACGATGCACGATGCACGATGCAGGCTGCGTTCGTGGTTCGTGGTTGTTGCGCTGTGCGCCGTGTGCCGTGTGCCGAGCGCCGACCTCGCGACTCCAGACGAGTCTTACACCTGTACAGGACACCCACATTGCGTGAGCGGTGCCCGTGTTCCTATGCGAGCCCTATCATTCCCGCTCTATCGATCGCTGCGCCTTTTTCATTCTTCTTCGATAGCTGCTCGCAACCAGCCGGCAGCGGTCCCTCGGCAGAGTTTCCCTGAAACTCCGCGGATTAAAGAGGCAAACGTTCCCGCGAGTCCTTCGCGTTTTATCGCTACGGTCTAGGGGGGAAGCAGCTGTTCCCGTTAGCGCACCACTTTCACCCGGATCATCGCGACCCAGATGATCGTGTCCCTCTAACGGGCCGCCTTTTCTCCTCCTCGATGCACGAATCTGCATCCGCCAGCAACACCTCCCCGCGTTTCTCTCTTCGCCCCTCTTCTGGACAATGTCGCGAACAGCTCGCCAGGGTTTCGCTCGCACGGTTTTCAAGCGAGCACCTCGGCCAGAGGCCGCAGAAAACTCCGTGGAGGATGGCCCGAGCGGCGGGAACGAGGGAAAGAGAGGCAGGCGGATAAAGAAAGGAGAAAAGAGAAGACACGGTCGGGAGAACAGGTTCCTGGCAGACCAGGCGACTAACCGCCAGGGTCCCGGGTCACTCACCCAGATTCTACAAACAGCCAAACACTCGGACCTCTCCTCTCTTCCCTTCTCCCTCTCAGCCATTCTTTTGAGAAGATCTACTGCGAGGTCGAATCCTTCGGATCTTCTGCCGTGCGTCTGATATCCGTCTATCCGTTCGTCCGCTTGTTCACGTTACGCAACCGCAGACCGAATCGTTTTTTCTTAATTGCAAGCAACGCTGCGATCGCGTGCCTCGCGTTTAAGACGATAAACGTTGGCGCGCTTGACAAAGCGAGCAACGGAGAAACACAGAAGAGGAGTACCGTGTTTACGCGCCTCTTCAAGGTTGCCAGCAGTCCCTCGTCTTCGTCTATTTTCACGGCCGCTGAATTTCCGCGCATCTCGTGCTCGCGTTACAAGTTTACCTTAAAGATGAAAGTCCGATAGCGACGCGTCGCGGATGGAGAAAGCTCGTTTTGATTTTCTCATCGCCGTACGTGCGCGCTCTTTTCCTCCTTCCGGAGGGCGCGATTTCGATTTTCGATCGCGGTCGGAGGATAGGTCGAGTTAAGCGCGCGGTTAAACGAAGTTGAAATCGGGCAGCGGAGATTGCCGGGGCGCTTCGTCAAAGTTCAACAGCTGAGCAAAGATCGGACGCGCGATCATGCCGATCGACGAATGCGCCCTGCTCGACTTTATCCCAGGTTAAGTCGAGGGTTAAGTAGATGGCCGGAGAATTGATTAGAGTACGGCGTACGTAGTTTAACGGAGGCGCGTCGACTGGCGACGCGACGCTGGGATGCTAGCCTGCCGCTGCTGCGGAGCGGAATCCACTGGAAATTTCTTCCGCTGTCCGTGAATGACGTTTGATCGATTCCGTCGTGACATTTGGCCGCGGCTCGAGACCTTTCCTATCGTTCGCGACCTGAGAGCTCCATATCCAGTGGCCAGTGCACGAGTGCACGAGTGCACGAACGGAGCCGCGCGAACGGCCGCGCTACTGTAATTGCCGCGCGTCCATAGCAAAGGTGCGTGCGCTGCGGTATAGATTTATCGTCCTTCTAATTATACCCTGGTATCGTTGCGGTCGAACCCCTCAGTCTCGCGCAACCTCAACGATCCTAGAACAATTTTACCCACTAGGATGGTTTGGCGGTTTCTTCTGGCGCAAACGGAGAAGCGAAGACGATAGGCTGGTCGAACGAAGGTATCGGGAATCCAGCTTAACGACACAGTTTCTTTATCTAACGACTTATTGGCTTTAGAACGGTGGACGGTGTTATCAGTCGGCCACGTTACCGTTCCACGGGTGGAATTAGCGGTGACGTTAGCGTACGTCTCGGGATTTCTGAAATTGCTTCCTCCGAAAGGGTTTCTCGATTTCATTTGTCTCTTTATCTGAACGCGTGCCAAATACCGCACCGACCTGCCACGATAACGATAACTTATCGCCACGTGCTTAACTTATCTCGACGACCTTTTTGCCCTCTCGTTTCAGCCGACTACTGCGTCGGCTTTCGCCGTTAACGCAAAGATCCGCCGCGTATCGTGTTGCCCGAAATTCGCCTTACCCAAGGATCGCGCTTACGCTTTCGGATGGCCCGCTTCGGGTTAGGTTCGCGGATAGAGTAGCCTATTTACAACGACGCCGGCTACTCCGCGAGCAGCGAGTCGAGAAGCACGCAGCTCGGAAAAAAGGCGCGAAAGGTGGGAAAGGAAACGGTAAAGAGTTAGGCGAGTATGTAGGTTTATCTCGGTGCAGCGAAGGAAGGCGCGCGGCGAAACACCTGGAGATATCGAGGATATACAGTTAGTCGACCTTGTCTGGATAACGTTAAAAAATAAAAACGTCACGCCGACGCGACGCGACGCGCGGTATTTATTGGCTTGCGCCATGGGGCCAGCACGCTCGGTGACCACCGACGAAGTGGAAGAATGGGGGGCGGGAGGGGGTGGCGGAGAAGCCAGAAGAGAGAAGTATACGGTGAAAGAATGCAGTTCTCGGTGCATTCCAAGTCACGTGCCTCTGCACGGCCTGTAATTTTATTGTCGCGCGAATATATATCGCCGGCCACTTAAACGCCTGCTGTCTTCTTCGCTGCTGTCGCTCGTCTCTCTCGTCTCTCGTTTCTCGTCTCTGCTCACTGGTCTCACGTTGCTCGTGATCCTGCGGGACACAAGGTCGCAATTGCCAGTCTCGCTTAGAGCGGTCCGCTCTAATGGCCGGGACACGATTTTTCTTCTTCGGCGAACAAGAACGCGGCCGTACTCCTGTCGAAGAGCGTCCGCGATTCTCGGCTCGCTCCGAGGCGCCGATTAGCCATTCCTCTTCAATCTTTTTCCGCCTATCTCGCGACAAATCCTCCAAGGTAACAACGGCCGGCTGGAATAGCAAAACGTTCAACGCTGCATCATTCAACGGCGACCATTTGCTAGTCGACCCCTTTAAAATATTCAGCGCCGCGACCCCGCGTACTCTCGAAGGTTATTCAAGGCAGTAGCCTCGTTTCTGGCCCTCGGGCTTTTCTCCTCGGACGTCTAGAGAATCCGCACTGAAAGAGGAGGATGCGCGGGTTCGCGGAGTGGCGAATTGTCGGCGCAAAAATCTCCGGCTAGGCGAGAGGGCTGGCGAATAGGCGGAGGTTCCGTCGCGTCGGATGGTTCACGCGCACGGGAACGAAGGAAGGGGTGCAGAGCACGACACGGGGCTGGAAGGATGGCGTTCACGCACGCACGCACGCACGCGTGACGCGTGTAACGTCACGTACGAGGGAGAGCGCGACCGCTTTCTATCCGTGAGGTGGAAATGCACGTGTGCGGTAGCTGGTATTATGTCACAGCGTGGCCGTGGTTGCGCGCGAGCGCGTGTGTGCGCCACTGGATCGGGGTCAATGACCCTGACGTGTGCACGGAGCGTGCCGACGACCCTCCAATTTCCATAAGCGCACCGGTCATCATATCATCGACGAAACTTCCAACGCACCGTGCCTCTGCCCACCTATCTTTTGCCTTATCGCCCTCGCCGTGATGCTCCGCTCCAGATTAATCGGCCCAGTCTTCTAGAACATTCCAATCGCGCGGCGTCGATAGATGGAGGCGATAATCGCAGCGACTATCTTGCAGCTACGTTTTCTCTCGTCCACCCGCGCAATTAAATTTCGTTGCGGTATAAAAAGGAGGGGGGGGGGGGGGATTGGTACCCGCGGGGGAAAATTTCGCTCGTCGAATAGCGGTTCGAAACGGATAACAATTGGGGAAGAATCTCGCAAACTTTTCGCGCCAAACGCAATTTACCAGGGAAATCCGTTGGCCGTTATTTAGCAGGGCTTCGCTCTACCCTTTTTTCTTCCGTCACGAGTTTTTCCTTTTGCCGGAACAAAAAACAGGAAATACTTCTAGCAAGCTTAATGTTCTAAGCTTCGCGCGGCCCCTCGGAAAATTGTGCACCTTAATAAGAGGAATTTTACGGCGATCTCGATTATAGATCCACTGGCAGGAAGTTTATCGTCGATATTAAAGCTGCAAAAAGAATATCTGCGAAACACTGGCAGCAGCTACGAGTTGCAGAGCTACCCGTGCTCGCGTTTCTCTTTTTCTAACGCGAAGAACGCGAAGGCGAAGCTTCTCTTTTCACGCGAAGCCGATACGCGGAATCCCACGGATGGAAAGGCGCGTGGAGGATCGCGAACACAGGGCAAGCAGCATCCTTTTGAAAAGTGCGCGAAGTGGTTGCCGGAGCGGCGAGCAGGCCGATCTCGATGCGAACGCAGGCATAGAGGCGCCTGTCGGTAGTCCTTAGTCCGTAGTTCGCAGTCGGTGTTCGCCAGCGAGAGGCACGCTTCTATTGCGAACAAAAACGGGATGTCTGAAGTGGCCGCGTGTTAAAAGTGCACGCTCCAGTTTCTTCCGAGCCTTTCCTGGGCTTTTTTCGCGGCTTTCGAACGGCTCGCTGAAGAAGGGGGCCTCGTACGTGCCAGGAATGCGCACCTCGTAACACGAAAAACCGTCCACCGGTTCAGATATTCCACAGAGCCGGGCCAATGTCTTATTTCCCGCGGCCAGCCGCATCGGTGTCCTTTCGACCAGCTGGAACCCGCCGCGTTTCATCGAGCGCTCCTCCGCGCTGCCTCATTAGTTCTTCGCTTTCGCGATCATTTGCAATTCAGAGTCCGCGTCGCGCGGCAACCTCGCTTAGACCCTCCTTCGATCCAACCTCGGTGCTCTATATTTTTTTCAACCAGCGAATAGTTGGGGGTTCTCCTCGCGATTTGCGCAACGGTACGTTCCACGTTTCACTGGCACCCAAATGCTCGATCCTTTAACCCCTTCGCTCCGGCTTCTTCGAAGCGAAAGCTGTACCCGTGGATAAGAATATCGATATGCAAATCGGGCAAATACACGTATAAATACTTAGATAGCCCGTATCGTCGCGTGCGGTTTAATACGGTTGCGCGAACGAAACCAGATATAGATTCGGTTCGTTTCGTTTAGAGCGCGTGAAATGCGTACGGGCCTGCGATTCGCGTTACAAACGTTCCTTCCTTTTCGATCTACGATCCATAAACGGAATTCGCAATTGCGGTGCTCCCGTTCAAGGAGATAAGAAGCGATACGGCTGGCTTCTAATTCGCAAACGAATTATTCAACGTTCTAAAATTTGTCATCGTGCCATAGAATTCTATTGATCCCTTTCAGTGGGTTCCTCTATTATTAATCGACTCGTGCACCGGCGACTATTATTGTAACGATATTATTTCACTGTCATTCATCGTTGGCAGGAGGCCGGGGTTACGCAATCGCGGCTTAATATTAAGCCAACGTAGAAACCCGCACCGTGCTAGTCACTTTCGCTTATTCGAACGGTCGAAGGTGCCGATGAAAGTGTCAGGGCGGGTGAGTCACGCTTCGTGTGACAGGTGGTTTTTTACTCGCTCCAACGAGAGCTCGTGAATTATTTTCCAGCTCGTCCCACCGGCGATCCACCGATGTGGATCCCGCGATTAGAATCCTTCCGCTATCGTTCGCTTTCTTCGCCGTAGCCCACGTCGTTCCCCTCCTCTCTGCGCGTTGCTTTCGTCCGGCAGTTTAAAAGAGTTGCCCCCGAGTCGGTGGAACAATTGGCAGAGTCGAAGAAGAAGAAGAAGGAGGAGAAGCTGTCGAGGAACGACTGGAAACACTGGCCATAAATATTGGAGGAAATTACGAAGGGTCTCGCGAGTTGGGCTGCAGCCCCGGTAGTGGTGGTCGTCTTCAGGTGAATAGGACTGGGACAAAAGGAGTAAGAAGGAAGGCGGGGGCGGCGAAAAAAGAAACGGGGCAGGAAAGAAAGCTCGGAAGAAGGACAGAGAGGAGATCGTTATGGAAGCATAAAAAGCTTCGCGACGAGATAATAGCTCGCGAGAACGACGTCGGAGAGAACGGAGGCTCGTGATGCATGCAAGAACGACGGCAGAGAAAGGGGGCCGAGAGAAGATGTGTACACGGACAAAAAGTCCCGGAGAAAGAGAATGAAGAGCGAAACGAGGGATACGGTTTCGTATGTAGGCCAAAGAGCTCTGCCGAGATCAATAAATTCCTCTCGTCCGCGTCCCCGAGTTCACCTCCCAGTTCACCCCCGACTCTCCGTCCAGCCAGACTTGGGCCTACCTTACGGGCTGATCCTTAAATACCCAAACCCCAAACCCCAATCGCCTCACCCCTCGTTCCTCGTCCCTCGTCCCTTGTCCCTCGTCCCTCATCCGACCCGTAAAAATCTCCCGCTCTCTGACCGAGCAAACACAACTGCCGCCCCGCTTCTAAATCCGACCCACTTTCCTCCCCTAGACACTTCAACGCTTCAAGTTTTCGCGTCACAAAAGACTGCCGACGAATTTTCAAAATTCCACCTCGCTTTTGAATCTCTCTCTTTTCGAAACGAAGAGGAGTCTGCCGGACTCTCGGACTCCGCGTATAGCAACTTTCCGATCACGTATTCAATAGTGGAACTCTGTCGGTGGCGTTCGATCGGTCCACCCTTGCCGCACCTTTCCCTTTCTCCGTTGCTGCTCGGCTTTGCGTCGCGCTGCCCCTTTGTTTGGCTTCGCTTTCTTCCACTGGCAACTAGGCTAGCCGTAACAGCCGGCAGAAAAGTTTGCTCGCTGCGACTTGGATCGGCTCGGAGCGGAGCGGAGCGCCGCGAGACCGGCCCGAGTTCTTTCGTTTAATTCTCGCTCAGCTGACTGCCACTCGCTTTCACCGTTCCCCGACTCCGACCAAACGATCACGCACGTGCTTCCCTCGCTCCGCCGGACTTGCACGTTTTTTTTAGCCACGTTCCACGCGACTCTATGCTTCTCTTTGCCCGCTTGACCCGATATCGCTTCCGACCGTGCCTCTACAACTCTTGCTTTTCATCCAGCCAGCCGGGCGAATTCTACCGGAACTGGGCCAACCTTTCGCGCTTTTTTCAAGCCGCCGAAGAAAAGGGAAAATCGGTGGCCGTTCGATAACCCGCTACACCCACATCTATACGTCCGTTTCACCTGCGCTGGGAAAGCTCGCGGTGTGGGAAATTGGAGACGTGTTCCCTCGTGCCTGGCGTGAAATGGGCTGGCGTGAAAAATAGCGAAACGCTAAAAATAGACACGTTGCGGCGGTAGGAAAATAAGCGAAGGGAAGCGGGTCACGGATGTATTACTTATTTGCCGGTTCTATCCGCGCCCCTGGTAAACAAGCGATGACTTTTCCAGCGCAACGCGTTCGATTCGTCGGGGAGGGCCAGCCGGAGCCGTGAATGGATTTCATTCGCATCGTTAGGTTCGCGGTATCTTCGATTACCTCGCGATACAAATCGGTATAGCAATCCAGTTGGCGATCGAGTTCGGGCAAATTCATTAGCGCGGCGTGGAGCTATTGCAATTTGCGGAGCCAATTCGAGCGACTCGTGCTTCTAGCATAGCCCGCCGCGATATCAGCCCCGTTCTTCGATTTCGAACCTCCTACACCTAGTCCCAGACCAACTTACATTACCGTGTCGAGTGCACTTGCTCGAGTCGTCAACTTATCCCGTTCCCGTTCGTCGACGTCGCCTCCGCCAACTCCTGGGAGCCTCCTCGCCTTTGCCCTAATTGCGAACGCGCCCCAGTCCGTTGCAAGGTATCGGAAAAGCGCGCGACCCGTCGCAGATTTCCAAATTTTTTACAGTCTCGCCACTCCGATATTCCGGACGAGGGAAGATCGGAAGAGTTCGGCGGGGAGAGAAAGGAGCGAAGAAAGAGCGGGCGAAGGAAGGAGCAGCGAAGGAAGATGAAGACGGGAGAAAGAGAGGCGAGTTGCCATGGTGACCATCAAAGGCGCCGATCAGACACGAAGGGATGAAGTCCCCTTTTACCGTCGACTTTGTTACACAGAAGCCACCACCAACCGGAAAATAGGTTCCACCCGTTCGCCCCTCGCCTCTTCTTCGCGGACGTTTCTGTCCTCTTGCGCTCCTCTAACTGCTGCTCCAGCGGAAACTATTTTTGAAATTGAAAGCACCCGAAAAGGATCATCCTTTTCACCGCTTCCAACGCTTCCCCCGCATTCTATTCTCTTCTCATTGCTTTCATCTCGCTTGGATCTTTGCTTTCTAATCGCGTATCGTCTGGAAACTCTCGCCTCGGATGCGACTCGTAACGAACTTCGCCAAGCGTCCAATTCGGAAGCTGTTAGCAAAGAAAAGTGTCGCGTCTAGGAAGGGATGCTTCGCGCCCGGCTCTCGATGAGAAAATCTGCTTCCCGACTCTTGTAATGCTCGCTCGCCCAGGTGTAATCGTACCTCAGGCGAGGCGGACGTGCAGCGCAGATGTTTCAGTCGCGAAATTCAATTACAAGTTTGCCTGTCGCGCGTCGATTGAGTTCGATCGGAATCGGAGAACGAGCTGTGCCGTGTTTCGTCCAATGATCGTCCAGATACGCGCCCCGATAAGTCCCAAAAGACCCGAGTGCTGCTTAATCCTTTGCCCTGCGATAACGAGTCACGCTCGTTCCATAAATTCTGCCACGTATTCAACGGAACCGTCTCCAATTAACCCTTACACCGTAAACATTTTTCGATTCACCCGATACCGTAAACGGCAGTCGGATTAATCCCACGAGTTTCCGAGTGAGTACGAGTCCCTGATAAGTCCGAGATCATCTTCGATCCTCGACAGGGTAAGGATTTAAGGATTTAATCTAAACTCCACCTAATACCTAAGTAACAAACCTAAAACGAGCCGCGATATTAAAATGATTTGTACGTTGCAAAAGTAGCGATCGGCTAGCGCTAGCCCAAGGAGTTAAGAAAATAATCGTAGGGCAAGGGGTTAAAAAGATTGCGAGCATCGCGGCGAACGAGCAGCTGAAAGCGATAGCGCGGAGGATGAAGCGCGAGATCGTTTGCGGCGCGGCCGTGCGGTGATATTTTTCTGGCGAGGATCGCGAGCAAGATGGGGAGTGTGGAAAGATTGCAGGGACTCCCACGTAGCTCGCGGAGGGCCATCTCGAAAGAGTTGCACACAAAAATAGAGCCGGACAGTGCACGTGTGACCTGCTCCCTGCTCCCTGCACTTCGCTTCTTCTCCGCCTCTTTCTCGACTATTCTCGTCCCGCCTCCGGACATCCTTGCTCCGCGCTTCACCTCTTTTTGTCTATCTCAAAGAAATATGTACTACTACGCTGCGCTTTTTTTCTGAAGCTCTCACGATTCGCCAGCTGCGCGATCCAGCAATTGCTTTGCTTCATCGCCGTTCCATCGATTCGTTCGCGTTCCCCTGGGCCTGTTCCGGCTGCATTATGCATTACAGGCAGAGGATTTTCGGCAATTCGCCGGCCAAACGGGTGGGAGCATGGAGAGCAGGGCACGGACAGGTTGGCGTGGCGGCGAAGCCTCCGTTATTGGAGCTGGTTCACCGGCGCAGCGTGCCGCGAAGCAGGGAAAAAAAAGGAACAGGGTCGAGGCGTTGTAAACGAGCCGTTAGTCATGAGCATCGGTCTCGCAAGTCGGACCGATAGTGACTCACTTGGCCATTGCTATTCAGCAGGCGTGCGCTCGACGTTTTTTCGGTCGCGGCCGAAAAGTCAAGGCTATCCTTCTGCGAAAGGACTGTTCTCGGAAAAAGATGACCGACTCGAGGTACGAGAAACGGGACGGGAAATCTCTTTTCGCCGGGAGAACGAGATGCCGAAGAGGCTGTAAAGGTTCCTAGAATTCGTGTCCCGTGTCCTCGAGCCGGAGAGCGTTTGATTGGTCGCGTTCCGCGGCTGAATCGGCTTAAAAAAGAGAGGCGAAGATCGGCGAACGATGCGAACGGAAGATGAAAAGACGGGAAGATGGGAAGCAAAAATAGCTGCGGCGGGTGTAGGCCTTGTAGGGGTGGAGATTGGATATTTCGAGCCCTATCTGGGCGTTGCCCGATAAAGCTTGTCGCGGAGGTGGACTGGTCGAGAAACGGGGTGGGAAAGAGGGGTCGAAGGGTGTTGAGTAACCACGGGTGTGTAGGAAAGGGGTGTGCTCTGGGCAAAGGCGGCTGGATTCGTTTTAATCAAACCCCTCGTCCTCGTCCTCGTCCTCGTCCTCGTCCCAGCACCGTTCCACGCTCCTCTCCGCTTTGGCCTCGCGTGAGAGACCGCTCGAACCTCTACGGTGTCCACGTCCACGTCCACGTACACCGTCGCGACCACCACGAAAAATTCTGCCCCGTTTTTGCGCGTCTCGCCCATTCCACCAGCTCCTACTATCCCCCTGCGAGACTTTTTCCGCCTCTCTTCGGACTTCTGCCGCGAAGAAGGCCAGCCTGGCACAGCGTCCGCTCCCAGTGATTAATAGGGTCGCAAAAAGATCTATCTTAACGGTACGTTAAGTATGTTGGTGTGCCAGATCTCTCTTTTAATCGACCTCTAAAAATTCCCCGCTGAAAGGTAGCTGCTGCTTTTTGTTCGAAAGGGAAACAGGCGGACCAGGATTCGATGGAAAAGTGTAAACAGTTAAATAACAGTGGCGAACGCGTCGAGGAAGCGATCGGCGTTTCCGATGGGGAGACGGAAATACCGGTGCATCCCCTTTAAGGCCGGTTTCTCCATCCCCCGCAAATACCGGATCGCCCATCCACTCCTGCACCACCACCGTCGCCACCTCTCTCACGGGCGCAACACCCTCTCGGGCTGATTTATTCGAGTACGTCATTGGAAAACTCATTAGGCATATCAACCCTTTATCGACCGCGCGCATCTTCCCGGAAAAAACGGCTCGCGGAATTAGACTTTGCTCGCAACTCGTAAAACTAGGAACATTCCTAATATCAGACGTGCAAACGACGGTAAAATTAAAGTGCCGTTCAGGGAGGGAGATTAGAACGATGCAGTGGACGCTCCCGAAACTTCGATTAAAAAATTGTAGAGCTTTAGAAACGGGCGTGTATAAATTTTTACGCGACAGTCAAAGTCGAGCCGGCTGGGAATGCGAGGCAATTTGCAAGCTTCTCGCATCGTAAATTTTTCGTTTTGCAATTACCATTTGGAGACGGAATGTCGAGGGATTTAGTTGACTTCGTAACGCTTCAGATAATACCTGCTGCGTATTAGAAGTCACGATAAGATTACGAAACGAGATGCACGAAAGATACAGTAATTAGATACAAAATTAAATTCCGTCGCGGAACATTTGTCGAACCTCGATCGTTTTACGGTCGAGTTTCGCGCTTGCAAAAGAATTCAAAGTCGATAGACAAATCTGAGCTTCCGTCGAATTTTGAATTCGCCCGAGTAGAATACGTCGCGAGGAACGCTTGCATCCGGTCTCAAGCTATTCCGTTCTCCTTTCCGTACAAACGATGAACGATGAAAGCTATAGCGTGGATCTTTAAAATACCACTTGCGCTTATCGATTGCTCGTCGAAACACACTTTCCACGGATTTTCATTTATTTATGGCCGAACGATCGCTTTCAGCCGCTGCTGTTCCACTCTTTCCAACGCAAGATACGAGGCTCTAGAGAAGCTCGAACGATTCGAGAAGAAAGAGGACCCTCCGCGTACACTCCGTCTCGAGAGTAATATACGTTTTTCGCGCCGCTTTTCTTCCGTCGCGCGTCGTTGAGAAACACCGACCGGAGAAACCGATGATTGAAACGTCCTCGAGCGTTGACGAGCTCGAAGTCTGCTTGGACACGCGACGCGGACCATCGTCCAGGTTCCAATTATCAAATTCTTTTTCGCAAGACGCCTCGGCTGGCTACGTTGGAGCGTCGAAGAAATATTGCGCTATCGGCTTCAATGGCCCATATTACAGTTTCAGTCCGTTAAAGGGGTCCATATCCGATCTTGCCAGCCTGCAAATGCTTTGTCCTCGTTTCGCCGCTCGATTCGGCAAATTCCACCAACTCTATCGAGTCGATCAAATTTTTCTTTTCACCGCACGCGACCACCGATCCCCTCGGAGCGTCGCAAACTCCCCCTCCCAAATTTGTTTGGATCGCGCGAAACTTCGCTTCGAACGTTTATAACGGATAACGCGTCGTCGATTGCTTAAGGATCGTTTGTTTCGCGCGATACCGTTGCCGTATTCGGCGAACTTTGCAACAGCCTTGATGTTTTATACACAAACGGTTGCGCTAGGCAAAAAATAATCGATAACGCGCCGACGTTGCCACGCGAAACGGTTCGGAACCGTCGATGCGAGCGCGATCGATCGTCGAAGATCTAGAGTAGAGGAATTTCGTAGCTCGCATGGAAACGCGAAGAGTTGGCGGGTCGCAGCGAGGCGAGTTTTGGCTTGGCGCGGCGCGCGGCGTGGAACAGAGGAACAGTTGAGCAGAGGAAAGGAGGAAAGGAGGAAAGACGACGAACCTTTGCTCCGGCGCTCTATGACCCGTGCTCATCCAAATTCATGAGACACCCGGTATATAATCGAGTGTTGAACGGGGCTGCTAGCCGGAGTTGAAACCGACCGACCGCTGCAAGGTCAGGCGGTGGCCTCCAACTTCCGGTGGTGGTATTCTCACACATAGACACATCATACGTACGCAGCATAAAAGGGAGCATTCCCTTTCCCCTCTGCCGCTGCCTCTGCCTTTGCCTCTTCCACTGCCTCTGCCTCTCGCAACACCCACACCTCTCTTCTTCCCTCCTCTTTATCTTCCTCCTCCTTCTCCTCCTCCTCCTCCTCTTCTTCCTCCTCCTTCTCCTGCTCTTCTCTTCTAACTTCGCGTCTCCTTCTCCTCTCCAGTTGGACGTGCCTCTTTCTCCAAGGCACCGAGATTCTCTCGCTCGCCCTTCGACTTCCTAGAGATCTTTTCCTCTTCGTCTCCCGTCGGGCTTTCGTTTTTCTTCCACGTTTTTCGCTTTCTCTTCGACGGAGCATCTGCTTCTGTTTCTGTGTTTCCGTCCTCCTTCTATTCGGGTCGGTAGGATTTCCAGCGCGATAGCTCGGTAGCGCCGGTTTCCTCATAAAGGAAGCGCTGTAATCCCTAAGTGATTCATAAAGAAAGGAAACTAATGGGAATAGGCCGGGCGAAAACGTATCGAAATCGGATCTACGTTTAGGTTTAGCGGAGGCGAAGGATCGGCGCGAGCAACAGTTCTTCCTCTCTTTCGAAACGACGTTTCCCTCGAGCAAAGAGGGGTTTCGCCGCTCGCTGCCCGTCTTCCTTTCTCTTTGCGTCAGCAGGCCTGCGGACGATTCAAAGAAATCCACCTAGTTGCATGCTGATGCACCTACAGCCATTAACATTTACGCTGAATCACGTGGTCGACGTCACCATCTTCCAAAGCGAGGTTTAAACGCATCCAAACCGATCGCTGCGAAACTTCTCCTTGGAACTCGGAACTTTATACAGCCGCTTGGTTCTCGATTCCAGCACGCGAGTGGAGTTCTTTCGAAGCACGGTTGGAAATGAGATGTAACGCTAGACGAGTGTCGCGCGAAAAGGATTGACGAGGGTGGCTTTTGGGCGCCGCGATCTGTTCAGCTGGGTCGCGAATTAAAGGCGAAGGGAGTCGGTACTTTTTCGCGATCTTTGCTAGGAGATACGTGGAGGGAATCGGTGGAAGGGGAAGGTACAGAGAGAGAGATAGAGAGTGCGAAGAGGAAAACAGCGAGGGGGGTATAGAGGAAGGTGGAAACAGCCCTTTGTAACACCTGCCAGGCAGTCCGGCTGGGTTCGATCGGCGAAGCAAGCAAGCAAGCAAGCAAGCCAGTCAGCCAGCCAGCGAGCTGACGAGCGCGAGCGGTAGGTGGCCAGAAAGAGGTCACCGCAACCAGCCGCCACTCTTTTCCCTTCTTCTCGCTCGCTCTTCATCCATCGTTCCTCTCCACGCGGCCTATTTTCGCGAAAATACACGGAGCGAGCTCCGCATGAAAAGCGCGCGCTGCAGCGAAACAGGGACAAAGAGGAACGAGAAAGAGCGCGGAGTGCGGAGCGCGGTAGAAAGAGGGTCGAGCGGAGGGAGGCTGCTGGAGAGAGACGCTGATACCTAACGACGCCACGAGGAATGGAAAAAAGATCTTTTGTCGAGAAGTGCGCGCCTCCCTCGTGTAACCATCCCCCACCGCTACCCCCGGGCCCACTCGTAATTCCCGGGGAAATAGGGTTCGCGTTTCCACCAGAGCCAAGAGCCGAGAGCCGAGAGCCGAGAGCCGAGAGCTGAGAGCCGAGTGCAGAGAGCTCGTCCGCGCACATATCTCGTTTCTACCGTGCGTATTACTGCGCACTCCTATTCCCTCTGCACCCCTCACCCTCCTCTCTTTTTCCTTTTTCCCTTTTTCCTTTCTCTCTACTCCTTTTCCTCTTTTGCTTAGCTTCTTTCTCTCTCCGCTTCGCGTCTATTTAGTTTCCCGTCCCCTCGGATTTTCCCCAGCGCCGCGGTCCTGATTTTGCAAAGAATTTCGCAGCTTCCTAGCGAGGACGCGTCGCGCGGAATAATTATCCTTCGCTGTAGAAAGTTCTATCGGACAGATCCGAGCTGTCCCTCTTTTTTTTTTCTTTCTTCAACCGCGCCAGGTTCCGTGTGGCTGCAACTATCGCGAAAAGCGTTCGTCACGCTCGCGGATTTCTATCGCAGTTAAATAACAGTAATGATACCTCGCGGAGGAAGTAAATAATTTCGCGGAGTCGCCCGTCGAGGAGCGAGACACTTTTCCCTCGCGCCACTTTTCTCGTCGTCGTCAGACGCGAAGAGTTGCGAAAACTTTTCGGTTCGAGGCGATTTCGAACGGCGCCGCTTGCGTTCGCGAGTCGATCGAAAATCGTTGCATCTTCGAAAGCTGCGGCAGGGAATTCCTTTTGGAAAAGGCTCCGGGGCAACGTGCGGTCGCTCCAATTACGTTTACTTCACTTACGCTCGGCCCAATTACGTTTAATTTATTTACGGTCGCTCCACTTACGGCTGCGGGCAAAGAGAATTAACGAGATTCGCGATTACCGAGATTTCTTGGGCTGGGCGACAGTGACGCGCGATTGGACCACCGATAGAAATAACTTCCCCTGCCCTTCCGACATTTTTTTCCCGCGCCAGTTAATTAGCCGCGAAGAAAAGGAAATCGTAATATCTCGAACGGCCGGACGGAAACAGCAGGCTGGTCGTGTGACTTGTAATTACAGAGGGGATCGAAGACCGGCTCGGCTCGGCTCGGCTCGGTGGACGCAAGAAAGGCCCCGATCGATAAGAAACATCGCGGGGAAAGTCAAACTTGGTTGGCGTTTGCCACGCGTAAAACCCTCCGATCCACGCATTCGTCGAGCGCGGTGGTTGGCGGAATCGAGAGGAGTCGAAGCCGGCTCGAGCGATATCGAGACGCGCCTCCTCGGTCGGAGTGCATTGTACGCGTACCTGTTCCTCGCTGGCAAGAGATGCGAAGAGAAGCGATGGGAAGGGAAGGGATGGGAAGGGAATGGAAGGGAAGAGAAGCTGCTGCTCGTGTTCCATGCAGCGTGCTATGCAGCATTGTATCGCGGCACGGAACGCAGCCGCGAGCACGTGCGCTGAATAAAGGCAAAACTAATGACACACTGAGGGATTCGGGACAGCACCGGGCGCGAAATAAAGCCGGCACCGGCGAAGAATGGACTTGACTTTTAGCTCGGCCGCCCTTCTCTTCCCTTCCGCCTGCCTTCGGCTCGTATTCGCGGGGGACGTTGTTAACGCGAACGGTTCCAACAATGCGCCGCGTTCTTTCTTTCGAATGGCGAAGTTGAAGTCGCTGGATGGCCATGCAGCGGTGCAGGTTTTCATCAGTCGACTCGCGTCGACGTCGTTCGGCTTTGTTTCTCCCAGTCGGACGCGCAGGGTCGCGCCAATGCTGAATCCTCCCTTCCGATATCTGTCTACGCTCCTTTCTTCTCTTCTCCGTGCCCCCGGACTCCTCGCAACGCGTTTCAACTTCGTTTTGTACGACTCGCGAGATCCCGCCGTCGCGTTGCGCAAAATCAGAGGCGGGCAGAACGAAATCTTGGCAGAGCGAACGCGACAAAGTCGACCGGAAGCGTAACTTGTTGATCCCCGAAGCAGGAGCGTCTCCGCAAGAGGAATCTTGCGGGAAGAGAAAAGGGAAAAAATTGAATGGGAATAGGAGAGAGAAAAGCTGCGCTGGTCTTCCCGGCGCTTAGGCGGAACGAAGGGGGAAAGCTTGCCGTTGTTCCCGTACTCCCGTGCTCCGGTGCTCCGGTGCTCCGGTGCTCCCGTGCTCCCGTTTCCACTGTTCGACGCGAGTGCAACCGATATTCGATCGACAGACGTCGCGGTGATGCGAGCCGCCCTTTGAAACTGCATTTCACGCAAGTGGAATGCCGGCCTGTTTGTCGCAGCAAGCCAACTTTCCCCGTGTCCCTATCTCTCGCCGAACGCCACCCTATTCTTCCCCTCTTTCGTCCCATTTTCCCGTTTCGAAACTTCGAACTCTTGCAGAAGTTTGTTCGCGATACGATCGGCTGCTCCTAGGGTTTCTTTCTTCTTTTCCGGACCACTCGTCGTCCAGCCGATTTTTCTTCTCTGCTCCATTCTTCTTCTTCTTTCCCTTTTCCCCGGCAACCGTTGCCGCGACAAATTTATTCGATCGGAGGGAAAGAGAACTCGCGAGCTGCGCCCTTTTTTTCCCATCGCGGCGAGTAAGTTCGCCGTTACGTATCGGAGCACGTGTTGCAAAAAGCGAAGGAAGCCCGGGGGTCGCGAAAGGGCATCGTAAAAGTGAACGTAAGCGCGAAATGATCGAAGAGCGTGCACGTAACTAGAGAGCCGCTTCTAACGTAATCCTTAATAGGGTGTTGCGCAACCAGCCATCGATGGACGGTTCGTTCTTTTCGATTTAATTCGCCTCGCGTCTATTCGATTCCAATTCCCGGCCACGCCAACTTTTTCCCCCTGTCGAATTCTTCGCGCTTTCCCTCTCCGCTCGCGCGCCAACTCGCCGCGATTCTTTAACCGTGGAGCCCAGCGAAACGCGCGGCACGTGATCGAGTCTGCTTGAAACGATCGCTGCTTCTTCCGCGAATCGGAACACGCGTGGGTGCACAGGGGAATGCATTTTTCGCATCGCCTTTCCAGCGATTTGCGTGCCTCGCGATCGATCTTGGTCGGCTCTCTCGTCGCAGCTTTCCAACCACCGGCTTTAAACGAGGCTTTTAAAAAAATACGCCGGGCACGGCTTTTAAAGCGATCTCCGGTGACCTTGAACGGTGCAGAGGCCCGGGTCATCGTTCTCGACTTTCCGGTTGCTAAAATAAACGCGCGCAAACGGACGCGCGGTACGTGCCTGAAAAATGTTCCCGATGACCTTGGAATTTTCGAGCGACTCCACCACTCGTCAAAACGATCGCCCCCTTTCACCGCCCCGCTCCGTTTCAAATCTTCCAAATTTAAATTAGAGCCCGCTCTATTTATAGGCGGGCGAATTCGTGCGGTTGCTTTAAGAAAACGTGCCTGAGAGCGTTACGAGAGGCGCGGCTATCTGCGCTCTAGAATCTGCGGACAGCGCGACTTTTTTTCCACGCCTCTGGCCAGGGCCGCGCTGCTGCCAGGTGGAAAATGATAGCGATTAGAGTCACGAAAGGTACGAAGGAAGTTGGCCAATGGCCCTCGTTTCGGATTCGGTTTAAACGGTAAACGAGCGAACAGAGGGTGCGAACGTGGCGTGTATCTGATCAGGAAGCGGCTCGAATAAAATGCAAATGCGTTCGGGTTTGCTTCGCGGTGCTCCTTTTGCGCTAAACCAGAGTGCCTTCCTTTTCTCGCCGCAACGGCGGAAAGAAGTCGGCGATGAAAAATAGAGGGGGGAAACGAAACGCGATCGAGACGGCAGGTAGGACGCGCGCGACGCGGTGCAGTGATGTTGCTCCGGGGAAACGCGAAAAGAGAGGAGGGAATTTAAATATCGTTGGGGATGGAGGGAACAATAACACGCGTGTACCGTTCCGTTCCGTTTCGTTTCGTTCCGTTTGGGTCCGTGTTCGAAACGAGGGGAACGCGCAGCGAACCGCGACGGCGCGCTTCGCGAGTAGGTGGGAGCAGGAGGTAAATCGTGGTCGAAGGTGGAGGCCGTAGAAGGGGTAAGGTTCGCGCGTGTAGTAGTAGAAGGTTCTTGTGGTAGGTCGCGAGACCAAAATGGCCGACTATCCGTTGCCTTGGCAACGAAATCGGGCGGCGCCAAAGCGTTCCTCAAAGGCGGAGCTTTTAGATCTCGGCGGCCATTGCTGATCCCCACTCTGACAGCTATCGCCGCCTGGCGGATGGATCCGCAACTTCCAAGCCTCGTTTCCGCGCGCATTTAAAGGGACTTTGCAGCGCGCAACGCGCAGCACGCGTCACGCACTGTGCGCGTATTCGATGGAATCAAGGCCGGACGAGCGCACGTTTCCACCCCTTTGCCAGCCCTTTTCGCCGCTACTTCGCAGCCATTCCCAACGCGTCGTTTATTTTTTCGGGCAACAATTTCGGCGCGAAGCGCGAGTAGAAAGAGGGAAAGCGAAAGAGGCGAAATGGATGAGCTGTCAGAGATGTTTTGCGACTTTGTTGATATCGCGATGCATGATCGGCGGGCAAACACCGCGGGTGTCGTATTACGCGAGAAATATTTCACGCGCGACAAAGAACGCGAAAGGTAGAGGCAGTTGACAGCGGGACGCGCGGAATGGTTTGGGAAAACATGGCTGCAAGCGCCGCCGCGACGGCCTCCACTCGGCCACCTAGCAGCTCCCATTAATGTTGATTTATGTATTAATTGGCCGACGCGCCGCGACCGCAGCTGGTCGCGCGTGTGCCTTTCAGCTCGCTGCGCTGCATCGCAGGAATGCGGCTCGCTGGCGAAATCGAGCGACGCGACGACCACGCGCTGCTTCGATTGGACCTCGTTCCCCAAACGCGTACGAGCCGCGCGCGTTCGATTACGCGGTCCGATATCGGAGAGTGGAAACGGCAGATAGGCGCAGACTGCAAGATAGGTTGCCAGGATGCGTTTTAACGCGGGCAAAAGAGAGTCGGTCGCTTTCGCCGGGCGCGCGACTCGACACGATGATCGCATTTATTAGGCGACGGCCAGGCCGACCTTCGATTAGCGATCGCTGGTCTGCTGCGATTCGCGAACCCTGGTTCTCCGTTGCTCGGTGCCCGTTGCCCGGTCCCCGGCGTCGAATTCATCGCGTTAACGAAGCCCAGGGTAAACCGAGCGTGAGAATTCACTCTTCCCTCCTCGACCGCCCCTTTAACGGAGCTGGTCGCTGCTCGCCGCTCGTCAAGCTCGGGATTTATGAATAATGGATACGAGCACGCGGGCGGTATCGGAGCTTCTGCTCCTCGCCTCTCGTTTCCTGTTTTCCTTTTTTATTTCCCGCGTTTCGCCGGATCGCTGCAAAGGACAGGAAAATGGTATTTGCGACGCGGCAGCGCGCGATAGCGCCTCGCGGTGAAACGGGGCGCTTTAATGTGGGTCAAAGATCGCGTTCAATTGCGTGATAAGCTGCCTCGGAATAGATACGCGTGTGACGTTCGCGGTAAGGTCAAAGGGACAAGGCTCGCCGACGGAGTATTCGCGTGGATCGCTATACAGGCGGTAGAATTCGTGGAAGGTGGAACAAGGCGCGATTGACGGGGGCGTAGATAGAGTTAGGAGTTAGGAGGCAGAGTAGGCTGTGGAAGTAGGAGAGTAGGGAGCGGGGAGTAGCAGGCTGTAGGCCGTAGGCTGTAGGCAGGCAATGTCATCGAACCCTGGTGTTCAAGAAACTCGCAACATGAACGAACGTCTTTCTTGCAGATCCTCGTAGAATACGACGACGTAGAGTGGCAAAGAAGAGAATGGCTATCGCCGCACAGGGACGCAGTGTTCTCGTTCTTCTTAGTGGAAAAGGGTCTGTATTGGGCCGAGCGACCTGACCCCAGGCATGCCAGCCTCATCGCCATCGATCACCACAATCACGCGAATAATAACCACCACCATCATCGTATGAACGGGAAACCCCTGAGGGGTGCCACCGCTGTCGCGAACACGGTCGCCTGGCCGGCTCTAGTAAGTCTCGTCCCCTTTGCTTTACTTTTGCCATCATCCCCTTCCCCCATTTCCCTTTTTCCCTGTCTTTCGTTTCATCCTTCTCGACGCTCTTGCATCCGCCGTCGTTCATTTCCGATACCCCTGAAGCGTCCATCTTCTCTGAGACGCGTTTGCGGAATTGCAAGCTGTCCGAGATCCTCGCCACGGTGCAAGCGTTCGCGATCTTGCGCACCTGCCGAACATCCGCAACGCGTTCAACGCGCTCGTCTCAAGCCTCCGTATCTCGTTCCCCCCGGTCCACGCTTGAATCGCACGTGGCAGGCAGGCAACTTTCGTATACTTGCCACGCCGCCGTCGCTCGCGTTCACCAACGTTTTTTTCTTCTCTCCTCTGACGACGCGACTTCGACCAAGGCGTCCTCGTTCAACTTTCGTTCGAGATCACTCGACCCGTCGATATTTTCCTTTTATAGAAATACAACAGAGGTAAAATTAACCGTGGCTCGTTTCTACTTTGGCTTGCAGACGTTTTACCCCCTGGTGGCGCGTGCAGAGTTACCGGAAGACGCGATGCCTCTCGAATTCATGCAAGATCGAAGGCTGGACTTCGTCGATTACTCGAAGCTGAAGCCGTTCACCGTGAGTATCATTGCACTTGGCTCTCTTCCTTTTTATTGTTTCTTCCCTCGACGATTTCACTAGTAGCGTCGCGACGACGACTATCGCGACATCCGCGTTACAACGTTCTTTCGCTTTCCAACGTCGCCACTAAATTCGCCGGACTATCCCCACCTTTTTTCTCCCTCGTCGCGTTTCATCGATAAGACGCGCGAGGATTCTTGGCCGCGTAAGCGCCGCGCGAGTTTCCTAGACCGACCAAAGCCACTTCGCAACTGCAAACTTCCTTCGTTAGAGCGGCGAGGAAACTTGCCTACGAGCAAGTTTCGGGGTTCGTGACCTATCCTACAGCCCTCGGGGAATCATTCCCGCGTCTGCGAGTAATCTGTCGTGGGATGCCGATTTCCACTGGCGCTGGCGCCAGTCGCCCATAGGTCACCCAAAGTCTTCTACCGTCTCGAATCCCCCCCTTCTTCCCCTCGAACATTTCTCGTCGATAGACATTTTAAAGCTGAGTATCCGCGATTAGTCGCGGGCCACGCGTCGACGAGGAGCGTCCGTGAAAAAGGACGAATCGATGAGCGCGTGGGTGCTTCCTTACGGAGAGGGCGGTTCAGCGTGCTGGAAAAGTTTTTACGTTCGAACGGGTGGACACGGATGCGGGGAATTGTTTCCAGGTAATTAAACTAGCGGAACTTTTGCCGTTAAAAGTTTTCTCGGTTCACGGGAGATCGCGTAAGTCGTTCACGTGCGACGAGAAGTTGCAGGAAGACCGCGGTCAGGATCAGCTGCGCAGTTTCGTGCACCGATCTTGGCTAGTTACGTATCAAAGACGATTAGCGAGGAATTAGTTGCGGTGGACGGGGAAAGCGGCGTGTCCGTTCTCTGTGCACTGGTATTTACCTGTTCCGCTGCCGCAGATCAACACCGACGTGTCCTCTCGCGGTTTCCACTCGTCCTCCAATCGGTCGCGCGATCTTATCTCCCAATTGCCTCGCGATTCTACCCGCTCGACGAACAGCCAAGGTCGCCACTCGTCGGCCACATATGCGTATACCGCGGATAAAAATATGCAGACCGGCAGGAAGCGCGCGCTGTATTTTAAGTTGAACTTCACCGCGACACGCGCAAAAGGAGAAGAAAAAATGGCTCGATGCGGCAGGAATAATTTCACCGGCGACATCGGGGTCACTGGAAATTGCTCGTGCGTGGCAATCGCTGCCCGCACATCCGCCTATCGATTTCTGATAGTCGCAGCTGCACTTTCCCTCGGCCAGCAGGAAAACGAAGAAAAACCTTCGCGAGAAACACGGGAGGGGAAGAAAGCCGGAAGAGGGGAAGGCGAGAGGGCAAAGAAAAAGGTCCGCGAAGCGAGAGCCGATCGCAAAAGGAGAAAGAAGACGCGGGAATGTTCGAAGCGGACGCGAAGGGAAAGAGGCGAAAAAAGTGGCTTGGCTGCAACAATAGGAAAAGGAGGAACGCGGAGCGGAGAAGAAGCGCGGCTAACAAAAAGGGAGCAGAAGGAAAAAGAAGCGAAGGGACTGGGAGAAAAAGGTAGAAGTAGAAGGGTAGAAAGAAAAAGGAGGTAGGGGTGGGTGGAGTAGACTTGGTGTGGGTAGGTGGGAATTGGTCGGGGCCGCAAAAGAGCGAGCAGTCTGCTGACCCTGAACTATAAATGCAACGGGTTCTTTCTGCCGGCTGTTTCGAGGCGCATAGCTAGCTGCACGCATACCGAGCAAGGGGGCAGAGCGGTGTGCGTTGCAGGGTGTACAGCTCGGAGCGTAGAGCGTAGAGCGCAGAGCGCGGAGCGTAGACGTAGACGCGTACGAGCGGAAAGAAGCGAACACGTGGATTCGTTCGCGACTCCCGTGAAGCTTCCGAGCACCGCATTGCTCTTGTTTCCCTGGCAGCTGCCGGTTTGGTGACTCGTGTCGGCACCGCGCGTGCACCAGCATCGGCGTACGTTGGAGAACGGCCAAGTCGAGGCGCCAACATATTCCCGTTTTGCCTAACGGTCCTTGGCAAACCTCGCGCGACACAGCCTTCGCCGTCTTTCCTTTCCTTTCCTTTCCTTTCCTTTCCTTTCCTTTGCTTTCCTTTCCTTTCATTTCCTTCCCTTTTCTTCTCACGGCTACTTTTCCTCTCCTTCGTCTCTTCTCCGGAGCCCGTCGTTCGTTCTCCGTCGATCAAAATCCCCGGGAAGACGCGCGGCTGTCGCGGAAGACGTGTCGGCGAGAGAGGAAGCTGGGAAGGGCGGGGTAAGCCGGAGAAACTGGGAAGAAAAGCTGCTCTCGGGGCTAGGAGACGCGCGTTAAAGAAACGAGGTTGATTCGGTGACTCGGACTCGGTAGGACGTTTAGCGGAACGTCGGGCAAATGGTCGGAGAACGTCGCGGTGGCTGTTAAGCGCTTTCGACGCTTCGGTAATAGCGTTATAATTGCCGTTACATTGCTGCCATTCGCGTGCATCGCCGTCATGCTTTACGCCGTGATTGCACAACGCGGCTGACGTAACGGCGCGATCGTGACGTAACGAGACGTTGACGCAATCTTCCCTTGGTACGCGCGAGTACCCACCTTGTATTCGTGGGAAAATCGGTGGGGAAAAGTTGCTGGAACAAGTTTATCGATCGGTGAACTTGCACGGGGGCCAAGCTACCATTGCAGAATTTCCCAAACCTTGTTTCATCTCTTCTCCACTTGCCACTTGCCACCTGCCGCGTACCCGATGACACCGGCAGCTTCGGCTATCGTTTCGCGACAAAGGCGAAAAAATCGACTGGCCGGAGATCGGGTTCGCGTTAGCGCGATGGCGACGAGGCGTAGACGCGTAACGAGTAACGAACCGCCGCCAGAGAAGAATTAATCACCCAATTAGGGGGCGAAGCATCGCATCGGATCGGATATCGCCTCGAGGAAGCCCGATTTATTGGTAGAAAGTGATCGATGCCCAGACCGACGCGACAACTCCTTCGTCTCCTCTCCCTTGTCGAGTCGCGTCGGCGTTGGCGTCGGCGTCGGCGTCGGCGTCGGCGTCGGCGTCGGCGACAGTTTCCTTTGTTTTTGTTTGGCTGGTCGATTAGGCGGCATAACGAGGCTTTAACGGATGGTTGTTTTTGCAGCAGGACTGGGAGCTGACGAAGGGCTCGGTGCCGTGGGCGAGCTCCGTCAGACGATGGGCAGAGATGCAGGACGGGCAGAGGATCCTGTTGACCACGCCGAGCGTGCTGGTTGGCTTCAGGGTCGAGGTTTATCGTGCCGAGGGCACCACACAATGGTACACTGCCGTCATCGTTGGCTACAACGAGTCCACGAAGGTGAGATCTCCCTCTCGCGTTCATTTTCTCTCTTTAAAAGCCTGCGGAAATTGTTCGGCTAAGCGCGAGCGAAACCGTGCCAGCGCAGCGCCGCGATCAAATAAATACGGCCACTTTCGTTTTCGACGAAAGAGTACTTACACTCGGCTCGATTTTGCCTCAAGCTTCGACGCGGTGGATCGATTTAGAATTTAGACGCGTCGCGGTCGTGGGATCGCGATACGTTTTAACGAGCAGTCGCTTCGTCGACCGAGAGACCATGTTTAACCCTTAAATTGGCAGATACGCGGCTCTCCGAGAGAGAAAGAGAGAGTTTCTCGCGCTGCGGCTGCGGGCAGACGAAAAACATCTGCCTGCAGGAATTATAAATTGCCGGTGAAAAAGATTTATCGCTGCACGGAAGTAGCCCGATGTTTCTCGCGACGCCCTCGGGGTCCGGGTTGACGCGAAAATGAAAGATGCTTTCCCTGTCAACGGTGTTGCTGGAGCTGGTTTCGGTCGGGAAAGGATCCTCGGTTTAACGTTCGCTCGAAACTTTGTCGGCGACAGCTGCTCGTAATGGATCACCGCGAGTCCGAACGCGGGCTACATTCGATGCACCGTGTTACACGAAATCGGTTCAAGCATTTCGATCGCTCGTTCACGCTGCTTGGGATGCAATTTCAGGACTTGACCGTCACCGACGACACGGTTCTCGAGGATCACAACGAGGACCCGAGTTTAGTACAAATGCGGCTGATCGGCGACGGAGGTGAGTCGTTCACGTTTCTCGGTATCGTTGGTATCATTAAAAAGAGCTCGGATCTCGATAGAGCCAGTCGAGCGAGCCGCGGTTGCGTTTTCCGCGAACCCGAGTAGCAGAGAGAGATTTCGTTTTTTTTTAAGCGAGCAAAAATAGGCTGGGAACACGGTGTCAATTGTAGCTCGTTCCTTTTTCCGCAGTCGTCGAGAGCATCATGAGAGGCGAGGTCGTCGGCATGACACCGAGGAGGTCGAGGTCATCGACTGCTCTGACGCACGCGCTTGTTGTGGTGAGTAAAATTCACGTCCGTTCTATTATTAAATCGCTATGCGGTTTACGATGATACGCTCTGGCAGCGGGGTGTCCCGCTGCGTTTTTTCGCCTCTCCTTCCTCCACCACTCCGTTTAAATGGAAACGTTCCTCGGGCGATCGCGGCGAGAAAGACGCGAAAGAGACGCGAGAAAAATGCTCGAGCCACGGACGGAGATGGAACGCGAAAACATTTGCGAAGACAGTACGAAGAACGAGCGTTCTCGGATGATTCGCGGTACCGTTAGCTTGATTAATACCTGTCCGGGATCGTGACATCGCGTTCGTAGCTTCCATCGTTGATCGAGCAGAAGGTTTCCAGTCACGAATCGAGCACCGCGATAACCTCGTCCAAGTAAACATGTAGCTCGCGTCAAGATAGCTCCCCTCTGCACCGTCTACGCTCCAACGCGTTCTCCAACAGACAAACCTTTGTCCTTACTCAATGCCCCGCTTCTTCTTCTTCTTCTTCCTCCTCCTCCTTCTCCACCTCCTCCCCCTCCCCTTTCTCTTCTTCTTCCTTTTCGTCTTCTTCTCGCAGGCTGACAAAAATTTATCGAGCAAAGTTCACACTTGTAACACTGGCCGAAGGATAAAAGTTTTTCGACGAGCAAACAAGCTGGCCGCGCGAGGCTTGAAAATTCTTTCGTCCTTGGGTGCTACTTTCGCACCTCGAAGATAATCAGCAATGTAACTTTCGACCTATCGGACCACGCGTTACCACCTTATCGTTCGTTGCCGTGACGCGTATCGCCTTGGCGGTATTTGTATTCCTCTGGTCGACGTTGCGCATCGGTGCGCGCACGAGATAGCCGCACGAACGATCGTAAATGGCATAGCTGGAGGAGAAACGTTTCGGTTCGAAGATAGGTTAAAAGGCGAGCGAGAGGCGAGCGCGAACCGAGCGTTTCCCTTTAATGCGGGAAATCAATAGAGCGGTGTTTGCGGCACCCTCGAGCTTTCAGGAATCGGGAATAGAGTCGGTTGCTACGTTGGCGGCCGACTTCCGTTCGCCTCGGTTCGAACACGCGTGCCCCACCTTCTTCGTGTCCTCTTTGCTCGATTTCCTGGCGAGACGCTAAATCGAACGCACCAGACGGTCCCTTCCAAACGACAATCTCCGTTCTCCGATCTTCTCGTTTTTAATCGTCTTCGTTTCCAGCGACGCTCTATGCATAATTATCGCTTTACATAATTGCTAATTGCATCTGCGATCGGAGGTCGGCAAAACGCCGATCAATCGGTAGCGCGAAAGGGAGCTTTGGAAATGGTAATCAGAAGTCGCTTTTCAAAGTTGCCGCTCGAATTTAACCCCGGTTGGCCTGCCTTCGTCGTCGACGTTTCCACGACTCGGAAACTTTCTATCGTTAGCGAGTAATTCTGGGAAAGTTTCGAATCCGACGTGGGCAGAGTTGGAGCACGGCACGGCACGGCATCCGTACAGAAGAGTTATCCCTTCTTTGAAATTTCTTCGTGCCTCGGGAAGAAAGTTGCACGGGCAACTCTCCGAATTCTCTCGATCCGCGTCGACCTTACAATCTCGTTAATGCGAGAGAAGCCAGCCCTCCGCCTCTACTCTCCGTAAATCATTTTCTTTCCGCGAAATCCATCCGCGCTCGGGCACCGCACGATTGCCAGTCGACACGATTCCATCGAAGCCGGCCCCTAAAATTGCTTTCTTCCGTGACCTTTGGCACGCGAGGCTCGCGGTGTAGCCCCGCGATTTTGCCTGGCTCGCGTAGCTCGGAGGGAAGGGCCGCGTAACAGTTCGCAGAGGTCCCGTTGCCTGTCGGAAGCTGGTTCGAAGGCTGCGTGCAAAGTTGCCGGAATTCGTGACTCGCGGGATACTTGGGTCGACAGCCCGGAGTCGGCAAGTTCCGAGCTGGCTTATACGAGTTCGAAAACTCGCCGAAAGGGATTAAGCCAGAGACTGCTCCGCTCGTAATGGAACTTGCTCTCCAGTTTCGAGATGCTTCTTGGAAACGGCCATTAGAGCTACTTTAAAGAGCACGCCGAGAAGCAACTCTCCTCGCCCAACGAATCTTCCACGGAATTTCTTCTTCCGCTGCGCGATAGTTTCCTCGAACGTTTTGCTCGCAGCGCGCTAGGATAAAGCGAAGGCAGTTACAGAAGGGGGGGCTTATCGGCGGAGAGGAGACTGGTGATCGATCATCGCGATTAATTTCACAGGGGGAAGGAGGTATCGTATCTCTCGAGTGCGAGAAGAATGGGCCGATTCGTGTAACGAGACTTTTATCGGGATAAACTATTTTTGCAGTGGGAACGCGTCGCTTTATCTTTTAATTGCGCCGCTATCTACGGGAAAAAGTAAAAGTTGCAGATAACCGCGTGATTGCGCGCTCGTTTGTAATTGCCCCGAGTGCGTTATTAAAGTGGGAATGGCGTGGCAGATATACGCGTATGAAATAAGCGAACGAGTTTTTACGCTCGGATGCGCAGAAATTTGTCTAGAAACGCGGTGGTCGGTATGCTATTCTTTTTGCCGAGTTAACAGTAAAAGGTTCCCTCGCGCTTCCGTCTTCCGCTCTCCGCTATGGGATCCCCTAACGATATCGAGTCCCGCGAAGGAACTCGGAGTACGCGAAGGCTGGCATTCCTGTACGTGAGAAAGGGGATGGGCAAGATTGGTGGCTCTCCCCACGGCCGCTCGTTCCTCGTTTTTCTCATTAAATCCACCAACAGCTTCTTTAAAAAGGGGCCTCGCGGGTCGAGTCGTTAATTAAACGCGTTCCCTGCAAGCGCAGCTAGGGGAAACCGCCGAGGCCCCCTCGAACCGGTCGCACCTGCTTTCCTAATCGGGATCTCCCCCAGACAAAAGCAGTTTGCGTTCCAGGTGAGACTAGGCCCTGCCTGCGACCTTTCGCGGCAACGTCGAGCCCTCGAATTTTTACGAGCTCGTTACCTCGCCTAACGATTCCGTATCCTTCGTAATAATTATCACTCTCTCCTCGCCGCGATCGTTTGGGGCGGCCCCGCATCCAGCTCGATTAACAGTCGAAACGAGTGGCAGCGAGGAGAGAACGAAACTCGAAATATCCTCGGTGGACGGAGCGATTTATCCGAATGTAAATATCGGGCAAACACCCCGGTGGACGAGCAGGTTGGCCGGCTGCCAATTTCTTCCCTGAACTCCCTCAAGTTCACCTGGAATGTTCGCCTCGTAAACTTCCTCTTGTTTCTGCCCTGCCTCCTCCCCTTCTTCCATTTAGTTTTTCCCTTTTTCCTTTTCTCTTTTTTCGTCCCTCGTCTCGGAGTCTCCACTGCCATTTTCATCGGCCTCGTCTCATCTTTATACTCGCCTGGATATCTAGCCGCTTTAGAGGGTCGTTCAGCCAATAGGGGTGGTTGGCCGAGTCTGCACCGGCAGGCCAAAGAAAACGACCGAGCCTCGTGGCACGTGGGAGGACGACGAGAGGGGTTGGTCGGTAGAGCGAGACTGGCGCCCCTGGGGTAAGCGGGACACCGATGAAGGGAAAGAGAGGCATGAACAGGAGGAAGACCGGCGACGCTGGATCAGAATGAAACGGAAGGGGATGGGAAGAGCGGAGAACGGAGAAACGAGAAACGAGAGGGGAGAATGCAGGCCTGGGGGTTAGAGTGGCAGAAAGAGAAACGTGCAGAGTGGCGAGAGCTAGGAAGGGAGAGGGTGGAAGTCGGGGTGAAGCTGCGAACCCAGAATGGGAATCGGCACTCGAGAATGGCAAAAGGGGGTGCGTAGCGTGGAAAGTAGGTGGGGCAGGGGTGGATGGGTGGATGGGGTTGGGGCGGCGGTCGGTAGCTGTATTGATTCTCGGGCAGGTCAGGCTGGTGGGGGCGGCGATGGTGGGGTTGGCTGGTGGTTGGCGCGAAACACATCCCTGCCCGGCCAGAGCTAACGCAAAACATCAGCCTGCAAATTGGTTAATTTCGTTCCCCAACTATCTGGAATTCCTGCAACTTTGCGCCCTTTCTAGGCTCTCGCGACCTCGGCCCTTTGCCGCGCCGCTCCTCACCTTGCCTCGCCTCTTCCTTCCCTCCCTTCCTCCCTCTTTACACCCCCTCGACAAAGCAACTTCCTTTCCACCCCTGTTTTATTCCGCTTCTGTTTACGTTAGGGTGCGACGATCGCGATTCACTTATGCGCAGCCAGACAGCAACGGTGCACGCGAACGATCCCGCATTCCGGGGGCTATGAATCGTTAACGAGTCTGTCCGCCGACCCAATACCTTTTCCATTTATTCCCCATCCACGGAAATACTTCCGCTTTATTAATAGCGCTAGCATTCCTGTCGCGCTGCCGCGCTTTCCCATCGATTCGCGGAACCACGATATTTTTAGGCAACTTGCGGGGAATTAGCGCTCACGAGCCAGTCGGATCTACTCACTTACTCACTTACTTACTTACTTACTTACTTACTTACGCGTGTATTCTCGCCCTGGAATTCCTCCAATCGATCAAACGGCCGACGATGCTTCGCTCCTTTGTGCGCGACTCAATTTCGCGGTAATTAAATTTGCATCGGAAGTTTCATGAAAGTTTAATCGCGGCGGGCCCGGAAGAGAGTGCAGTCGACTGGAGTAAAGTCGAGTCGACCGTTCTCTCTCCCACCATCCACCTGCTATTACGATGCAGGAAAAAAAAGTAATTCGTTAAATTCCCCGATACAAGGGCAAAAAGAAGCATCGGGTAGAAATGCTCGGGAGAAAATGGCATGCAAATTAATCGCGATACCGTTCGACCGCACTAGCTCAGCCGTTTTCATTCGCCGCGCCTCGCTCGCCCTCCGTTCCACCACCCCACGCTGCGCGTTCGCGAATAAATTATTCAGCCAGAAGTATCCCGGAAAATTTCGTTTCCGCGCCCCATCAACTTCCCGTCGATTGTATTTACGTTCGCCGAGCGTCTCTAATTAACGGGGGAACGGGTGGGGACCTCTCGAATCTGGGTAACAAATAGCGGGCGAATGGTTGGCGGCGAATTATCGGAATAGTAAAGAGAAAAGTGGAGCAACGATGGAAGGATGATACGCGGGTAGGTGGTTGCTCGGTTAGGTTATTCGGGAAGGGCGGGGGTGGCGCAGGATCATTTATTCCGCAGCATCTCGCGATGGATGGGGTTGACCCTGGCAATTTCTCCTTGAATCTGTAGCGGCGGAGGGTTGTTTGTGGCCCCTCCCTCGCGCCGACTCTCTCAATATTGTTGACGCGCGGAGGGTTGAGTTGCACGTGTACGTTGCGCGTCGGGGTCGTCGGTGTGTCTCGTGCAGCGGCCCGTTAACTCTGTATAGGGGAGCGTGCACGCATACAGAGAGGAGCGCGTAGCATTGGCTGGCGCCAGAAGGCCTTCATCGCCCGTTCCACCTGTTTGTGCTGGAGTTTCCCCGCTTCGAAACTTTCAGTTCCCAACAACAAAGTTCCCGGCTGGCCGAACTACTCCCGAATGACGTGCCGGATCGATACTTTGGAAGCCGCATAAATAAAGCCGCCACGCTCCGCGACTTGTTCGCCCTACCTTCCGCGTTTCATCGCCTATGCACGCTTGCCTCGCCTCGCCTCTCCGCTCCTCGCCCGCAACCGTTCCCGGACAACCACCCCTTTCGTTTGTCCTTGCCGCTGCAGTTTAATCGAGTAAAATCGAGTAGAATCGAATGGAATCGCAGCGCAGTCTAGGATCGATAGAAAGATCGGGTCGTGGAGAAATTCTGACGCGGTGCCAAGGGAGGAATTTCTTGGGAATGACGGAGGAGTTGGCGAAGCGATCGTGTGGTCGCGCGAAAAGAGCAGGACACACGCTCCTCCGCGCTATCGATTGCCAATAAATTCCGCGTAGCTGTAGCCGGCAAAGCGTAAAGGTAGCCATTTCGTTCACGGTTCGCCGGCTAGCAATCGGTTTCCGCGTGCAATCTCGGCTTCTGTTCGCGTACACGCGACGGTGAAATTAGCCAAGCCACTCTGGCACAGGGCGAACTCGAAACGAGACGGAGACGGAGACGGAGACGCGCTCGTTCGAGCTCGACCGATGCGAACTTGCTCCAGATACCATCGATCCATGAGATCGCGTCCAGCCAACCACGAAACATACTCTCTTTCTCCTTCTCGCCGCGCCTTCGACGAAGAAAGGCGAGCCTGATAAATCTTCGGTCCGATTCTACGGCCGTGGGCGCGCACTGTTATGCAAACGATCGCGACGTTTCCTCGCTCGAGGAAATTATACTGTCAAATGGCATCGTTGTTGAATTCCAAGTCCGATCGACGCGAACAATTCAGCAAGGACGTTGGCAAACGCGTGAACGAACGCATGCGGATAACGAGCGAATACCATTTCGTTGTTGGCGAGAAATCTGCAAGTTCGACGAACCCGAAAGAATTCGATCTTCCAAAAATAGTCGCCTCGTTGAAATTCATTTAACGCGAATTAACCGGGAAGCAGGAGACGGGTGACGGGAGACGGGAGACGGGAGACAGTGAGGTCGGCGTTGGTGGAGGAAGAAGAAAGCGGGAGGGAATGGGAAGAGAGAGAAAGGGCGACAGTTTATCGGGTATGCATCAACGAGCCACGTTTGCAATATTATCGTGGCTCGCGTGACGCTCCCGGTTTTCGAAGGCGGCTGCTCGTTGCCTAGGGTCTCGAGATGGGGTTCGTGGCAACGACGACGCTGCGAACGGCGTACAGCGAAGGGTGCAGGGGGTAGCATTGGATGGTTGTACCGGGCGACAACGGAAAGAGGGGCAAAAGGGGAAAGGTGGTCCGGCAAGGGTGGCAGCGAGGAGGGAGTGGCGGATGGGGTTGCGACGAGCGGAGAGAGGTGAGCGGCGAGAGGAGACAGAGAGACAGAAAGAGAGTGAGTGGTCGGCGAGGGGGTAGACGGGAGAGACAGGAACCGGAGCCAGGAGCCGGGGGCAAAGACGTAGTGGGGGGACGATTCCACGAAGGTGACGGAGCACCAGTAGACGGCAGCACTGCGGGCCGCGCGTATCGCAGTTCGTGTCTGATCGTCTGCGCGCTTTTGTCTCTACACTTGTCGACTCGTCGTCGTCGTCGTCTCGAGGGTGAACGTGCCCCCACCCTCGCGGTTCACCCCACCCCGACGAAGATTTTCTATTGTTGCCGCCGTGTCGTATCGGCGCGTACGAGTAGTGACGCTTTCGTGCCGGCGTTTCGCCGTTGGTTCCGTGCTTTTTCCTCTGGTTTCGAGTAACAACCGGGATCGGAATCGGAATCGGGATCGGTAATCGAAAGTGTCGCGCTGCCACTCGAGGAACACGACGAAGGTGCGCTGAACGGCTGCCAGACAGCATCGGCCAGGATTCTGGGCGAGAAAGAAGAAGAAGGTGATACTTGTGATTTTGCCGTTGTCCGCGTTGCGGTCGGAGCAGGTTCGGAAACATCGACGATTCGCGTGGTCGCGATCTTCTCAAAGTTTGTTTGTCGCGGCGTTGGCAACAGTTTCTCCCGGTGCCCGCGAGTCCGTTACTCGAAGCTCGAAAGTTTGTGAAAATTGACCGGTGTTTGCTTGGACGCGAGAGTCATGGGCGCGGGCTGAAGGTGTTGGACTCGGAGTCCAGGGTTTTGCTCGCTTTTGCTCTCGAGCATCCCGTTTTAACCTATCTCCGGAGCTCCCCTTGTCCAGTTTGACAAGGTGTGTTGGAGCGCGTCGAGTCCGCCAGAAAGGCCAGCCATATTTGACGCGAATACTTTCACGGTGGAATTTTGAGATTACTGGTCGAGGACTCGCGTTTCGTCCGGTGTTGCGTGTGCTTTGGAATCGCGAGACGTCTTCTCCGGAGACGGGCGTGAAAGAAATTGTGATATATCCGCGTTAGATGCAAAGTTGCTGGTGAAATGCGCTCCGAATTGGCAACATTCCCAGACGCAGTGCTGCCGAACGACGCCGCGTTCCTCGGCGACTGCGACCGTGCGAGTCCGTCCAGGCCAAGCTTTTAAACGGAAATTGCCCCGCGTTTGTCCAGCTTCTCCACATTTGTAGTAACCGCATTCGCGTTCGTAGTCGTATTCGTATTCGCTGTCGTTGCTTTGCGATCGTCGCGAGAATCGTTCGATCGATTTCTCCTGCTCCGTTTCGAGAGGTGTGTGGACATCGGCGATGATCGTTGCAGTGGTGGAACACGACGCGCGGCCCTTCTAAACGCGCCAACCATCTACGTAAATTCGTGCAGGACGATAGATTTATGCATATCGGTTTCTCGTGGCGCGTCGCGCGCGCCATTCTCGTTGCAAGCCTGCTCGACGAATCATTGTGTGCTGTGTCAAGTAAAGTAAAGTAAAGTGAAAGTCAAGCACGACGGACGGCCATTTTTCATGGATAAACGCGCAGCACGGTGACCAGCTCGAACTGGTTTCAATTCCACGGCTCCAGCGCCACGAGACGTAAGTGTTCCATCGCTAAAGATTCACTCTGATTGCCACCTCCGCCTTTAATGGCCGATTTAACGCGATTTCCTTATCAAGTCGCTCGAAAAATAGACCGCGCCGCCACTCTGCAACTTCCACTTCCACTCACACTTACACTTACACTTACATTTGCGTACGCGCGTATACATACTCGCCAGCCAGCCAGCCAGCCAGCCTTCCCTTTCTCACCTTCGCGATTTCCATTTTTAACGCTTCGCCTTGTCCTACCATTACGCCAAACTGCCGCTTCTCGTGCAAACCAGACGTGCAGCTTAATTATCGCGATAGCTATCGCTTTGCCGCGCCAATTATGCCACGAATATTAAAATATAGTCCGCCGAGTGATGCATGCCTCGCCAACAATTCCAGTCACGTCGCGCGTCTTAAACAATGGGAATTTCTAATTAGTTGCGTGAGCGTTTCCTTCCAGTCCAAAGAAAAATCCCTCCTCCAATTTACACGTTTGATCAGCCGCTTTGAATTTACCAAAATTGCCTTAACCAACCGTCACCTTGCGCGCTTTGAATTTCAATGCCTGCTCTACTAAGCCTTTACGATTCTCCTAAAAAGTGTGCTCGCATCGAAACACATTCGAATACCTCCGCGATCAAGCGAGCAGGGGAAAGTTTCCACTCGATTGCTGTTTTCTACGCGAATCCCTTTTTACTTGGCTTGCGATTGCCGCGTGCGATAGTCGTCGCGACGCTCGGATCGAACTACAATTGGGGGATGCGAATTCCAAGGGGGGAAGAGATACACTGGCAATCAAAAGTTTAAACCGGGGAGAAGTTGTTGGCTTTCGAAAATGCGACTTTGAAGGTCTGCGTCTGGTCGATGTACTTGAAAGACGGCAGACGCTCGCAACGCGTCTCTGGATAATGTATGCGGAGTTATAGGCCGATATAACTTGCGCGACCGATGTAGTTCGCAGGATTCGCGTACCACTTCCGCGTTGATTCATCCCAGACGCGTGTACACAGTTCGATAACGCGGTCTACCTAGAGTTTCGAGGGTTTTCAAAGTCCGAGCGGTGTGCGTCGCCGTATTTACGGCAATCGGTCAACGTCACTTTTATCGAGTCGAGTTTAAGTCGAATCGAGCGAGGCACGCGAAAATAGAAGCGGTATTCATGGGAGTAGTTTGTGGGACAAATGAGAGAATACATCAATCGGACAGAGTTACATAAACGCGTAGGGGGCTCGCGGTGGTGGTGTACGTGCGCTCGTTCCTGGTAAAAACGTACGTTTCGACAAAAAGAACATTCCGTAACAAAGGGGGTTTAATTCAAAGGTACACGGAGAGGAGAGGAAAAGCATCGATCTCTCGGGGTAGGAGGAAAAATTCAAGAACCCCTTTCCTTATTGACATGCGTGCGCAAACTTTTGAACGGCAGTGTACGCGAGCTCGGAGATCCATTATATACGCGTGTAGGAAGGAGAGTGAAACAGAGCGAGGAAAGGAGAGGCTCGTGGAGAGAAGGGAGAAAAGGTTGCAGCGTGACGGAGAAAGATGGCGAGATAGAAGGAACGAAAGGGTGGGTGTATGGGTGCGCGAGGGAGCGACGTCGACGGCGAGGGCGACAGGGGGAAAGGAAGGAAAGAGAAGCGCGGAGCGAGCTCGCAGCGAAAGAGAGACGAATGGAAGGGAAAATGAATTCTCGTTGGCAGTCAGATAACCCGGTACGATCGATCGGAATATCTGCCGGTCCGTTGGCGTTACACACACCGCTTACATAGAAACGCGCTTATATATAGAACATCGGCCATGTGCCGAGAGCCGCGCGCATACGTACCTACATATGTATGCATGTCTACATAAACGCGTCTGCGACTCTTTGCGAACGACGGGAACGCATGTACTATGCATGAATGCGTATACGGGGTGGCTCGATTTAGCCACGCCGCCACTTTTCAAGGAAGCACGGAAACGAAACTTTTTCGCCAGCACTTGCCGGATTACTTTTCCTTTTTTTCCTTTTCTCCTCTTTTGCCGTTCCTCCCTTTTCCCCTTTTTCTCTTTTTCTCTCTTCCCCTGCCTCTAGGCTTTTCTCTTCATTTTGCTCTTCCACCTGTGCTCACCGCTTAATTATTTTCAACGCACTCTTGGGTCAACGAGGAAATATAGACGCCGTACACGGGTCGGTCGTTTGTCGATAGCTTTGGCGAACGTTTCGCGCGGAGCACCTTTTTAAAACGGAAACTAAACATTTCTCTGTCACCTTGCTCGACCGCGTCCCTCTTTTACTCGGTTCAGCATTCAGAGGGAAATTCTGGTTAATAGATCGCGGGCTATTTTCAGCGGCCACACCGAAAGGGCGGCACGCTCTTTGTTTGTCGCCTCCTCGATTCGCGCCGCGCCGCGCCGTCGGATTCGTTTAGCTGCGAATAGGAATGTTCAGTCATATTTAATCGACCGCTTTATCCCGTCTGACAGTCGTATTCCCAGATCCCTCCTTCAGACACCGACTCCGCAATTATTCATAAGCGGAACGTTTACCTCGGATGGTAAACTCGCGGCGAGCTCGCGGCCTCTCCGCGAGCGTGTCGCGCGCGATTTCACGAAAAGCGTACTCGCTCGCGTAGGAAGTTTGGAGCGAACGGAATTCCTAGAGGTGCGACGGAGCGGCACTCGGATAGCGAACGGTGTGCTAATGAGCGTGAATAAAAGACTGATATCAGTGGTTGTCGGTTATCGCGCGTCAAGGTACGCGAACCGAACAGGCGGATCCCTGTCGACTGTCAATACCTCCGGCCCGGCGAGATACTTGACTTGTATGCGAGTCAAGTATGCGCATAGATAAAACCAGTCACGTCGACCGTATCTCTCTTACAGCGGCTGTTGCATGTCAGAGCTGTGCAAACGATACGCCAGTTACGCGAATTCGTTCACCGTCCGGCATAATGGTTTCTCCAATGGCAACCGTCTTTCGCGTTTCGCGCGATTGTTCGAAGGTCGTCCCGATGCCACGCATCGGCAGTTGTCACCGCGAGCGGAGAACCCGCCGATCGATCTATCGACGACTCGCGGTAAAACTAGATCGCTAATCGCGATAGCGTTGATCGAATGGAACGCGGAGGCTCCAAAGGAAAGAGGCGAAGAACGCGGTGGAAGTTTCTGGACAGGATAGGGTGGCGACGAACGGTGAGGAGCGGAGGGGTCGCGTGCATGGGTGGACCAGTTTACGGGCAGGAAAGAGCAACCGGTAACCCGTAACCGGTATCCGGAGAACCGGTTTCTCGCGGAGGTAGGCGGTAAAAATCGGTAAACAAGCGAGTTGAGCTGGCCAGCTTTATCGCGCCAGCCCTCCTGTCCGCGTACACTATCGATCAAAAGTTCGACCACGGCGCGTTCGCCAATCTTTCCAAACAAAGAGAAATACTTTGAATCTTCGTCCGTATTTTCTTATCTCGGTTGGCTGCGAAGAGATTCGCGGCTGGAGTTTGCGTGCAGCGCACTGGCGAACGCCGGCGGCGTGGCTTTCGTTATCGAAGCCTATCCGTGTTACTCGTTAACCGGACAGAGGGTCTCGTGCCGGTTGGCTAGACTGGCGCGCATTTGCGCGTTGATCTCCTCGCAGTTACACAGGTAACCACTTAAGCAGCGTCAGACTGTCCCCGTGTACGCACACGCACCAACACCTCCGGCTCGCGCACACCGCGCCGACTTTCCGTGTAGCCATTAATTAGATTAGCATATGCCGGAAAAAGGTGCTATCCGCCTATATCCGGCTGCAGGGACGATAGCGTTAGCAGCAGTAGCGGAGGTCGCTCGTCGCGTTAATGGCATTACGGGATGATCCGCGAGCGAGCGTGCGTATCCTTCGGCCGTTGCACGACCCTGTTGCAACACGAGCTCGCGTTATCGGCTATCTATGCGCGTCGGCGAACGATCGCCTTGCTCTCTTTCCCGCTTTAAAGGGCTGCTCGTGGAACGACTTCCACGCGAAGCTTTCCTCCTAAGTCTATATTTAGGCGGGGGCGATTTTTATCGTCGCGGCAGAAAATAGAGCGCGAGGTAAACGCTGGTTAAAAGGCAGCCACGAATCGCAGCGGTATACCGCTAGCGAAATCCCCGGCGGATTTCCTTCTCCTTTTTTTTGCCGGCCTTTGTTTGCCGTTGGAATCGATTAGCAGTCTCTCGCGTGCCGGTAACGAGAAAGTCAATGCGACGCTGGGACTCGCGGGCACGCGTGATCCTAATGAGCTTAGCCGCTGTGAAACATTAATAATTTCGTCGTTCGGGATTCCTCGGTCGGCCCAGTTATTCCACATTCCTGATGCACGGTGCACGGTGCACAGTGCACACAGCACAGGGGCAAAAGTTGCCGGATATCGGCAGAAGGTACGCCACTGGCGCGCGGAGAGAGCGACACAAAGCCGGGAGCGATAGCGCAAACTATTTATTTCACGAGCTTCTCCCGTCCTGTAGACCGTGTAGACCGTGTGGACCGTGTAGAGCTCGTAGAGCGTGTAGATGGTGTAGAGCGCGTAGACGGCCGCCTCCCCTTTTAATGCTCGGCTGTGTGTACACGAGTCGTACATCAGCGGCCGCAGCTACACAAGGGGGAGCGGTCGGTATGCGAGGAAGGCACACGAGGCTACATAAGGGCCACATAATGCGCGTGGCCATGTGCATCCGCCGGAATGCGACGGCCTAGGTGAAATGCCTGGTCCCGTGCCAGAGACTTTAACCCCGATTCGCAATAAAACCGGCTGGAGTCTTCTTTTCTGCCACTCCCGGCTCCCTATACCCAACTAGAGGAGGTCGCGACCTGCCTCTTGCCAACCGAGAGCAAACTCGCGCCCACGAAGATAGCGGATCGCAGAATTACGAATTTCCTTAAAACCTTCCAGCTATATGTTTTCCGCGAACCTCCCGGTCGTTCAAAACTCGTGGTGCTTCTCCGCTATCGGGGGAATCTTCTCGGAGGCAATTCCCGATCGCCTTTTCGTACATTCACCAGCGATATCGGCTTTTAATTTCTCCCGAGGCGGTGTTCCCCTCCGCCCCTGCGGCTTGTTCCTCCGGAGAATATTCGTCGACCGGTAATCCAGCCGCGTATCCTTTCCTCGCTCGTAAATTCGCCTACGTCCCGCCTTCTTTCCCGTTTCCTCGTTCGCGCGCTCGCCGTGTACCCGGTGGCCCCTTTACGCTCCGCGTGTTTCTCCGGGCAGCTCGAATCGCTTCGACGACTCAGCTAGCGTTCCAGTTATTATCACGGCAAGCCATTGTTGCGAGATTGAAAAGTTCGGAAACGCGCGGCTGGCCAGATTTCGCGTTAAACGATCGCTGCGCTCCCGGAATTGTTCCGACTCTATTGGGATCACTGGGTATAGGGAAGGCTGCGCCGACGTTTATCTCTAGCACCGTCCAGGCTGTCGCGTTTATCTACGGTAATAAATGCGCCAGTTGAACAAAGACGCGAACCGCCTGCACCCCGTTTACTCGCAACCCTGTCCAAGTTGGCCTGCGCGTCCCGTGGCGTGACTTTACGGGCGACAACAAAGGGGCTAGACCGACGTTACGATCATCCATCCGCAGGGAAACGCAGACGCGACAAAGAACTCTTCGTTAGAACTATCCCAGTAACTTAACCGCGTCGAGCGTTCTCGGCCGATATCTCGGCCGTTGCTTTACGTAACAGTCGACGACACGAAGCATCGCGAAACGGCTCGCAAAATAAACCTCTGCCTGGTTTCTGTTTCAGCCGCGACCCGGAAGGAGGCCCCGAGGACGCCCTGGAAACGCTGCACAGCTGCAGACTACGCCCAGGATACAGAGCCCGATTTCGCAGCATCTGGAAAAAGGTGAGGCACCACCACCCGCGCCTGTAGTATTCGCGTGCTCGCTAGCCGTGCGAAAAGAATGGAGTAGAAGAGAAAGAGAGCGTTAGGCTGGTTTAGTCGCAGCGCGGATTTATCGAACGCGTCTCTGTGAGCGTTTCGTGCGGTTGACGAAGGGAGGTCAAGTAGGGTCGTAATAGAGGCGAGGGCACGATCGCGCCAGGCCACTCGAAGGTCGGACAAGGAGGTTTCGGACGACAGGGTCGCGTTCATTGATCAAGCCGATCCGTGAGACAGAGAGAGACAGCGATAAGGGAGCGAGAGGGTGAGAGACGAGGTATGGAATTAGGGCCGCCTTAAAATGCATCGCCTCACCGCGGACAGGGACGGAGACTGCGCTCCGGGGACAGGGTAGACAAAAAGGGCTGGCTACGAAAGGGGAACGGGGAAAGGGGAAAGGGAGGAGTTAAGGGCAAAGAAAGCTGGGCGGGAAGGATAGCGAGTTGAGAGATATCCGGGGAAGCAGAGGGAGGCGCGCCAAGGGGAATAAATGATTCGAAGAACCAAGAAGAACCGGTCCACAAACAAAAGACTCGTTGCCAGGTCTGGCTGAATCTCTGGTTTAAGGGATTGAGGGGGAGAAGAAAAGAGTCGTCGTAGCATTGACTGAGAACAGGATAGACCACTCGTCCAATGCTTTTCTCTGTCAACCCGGATTGGGGGCTCGTGAACCCCCTTACCATTTTCGTGTCACGTCCAACGTTACCGATTTAACACGGACGACGATTTTAATATTGGTAGCTGTTACAAGTGAAGCTAAATTTAGCCATGAAATCGCGAGAGAAATATAGGATAGGTTATGGTAAACATATTAGAGGATTATTTGAATATCCGTGATGTACTCGTTCAGGGATAGTTGATCCTGTACCTCGTCTGTGTTGAAACGTCTCCTGTAATAAAATTTCTCGGCTTTTAGCGAGCCGATTTCGATGTTTCTTAGCTTAAATTAAAGAGAAAAGTCCCGAGAATATTATACTACAGTCTTTTGCAACTAGCCCTTGTAGTTCATTTGTTATAAACAAATATATCGCGTCATGGTTGATTACTCAAAGAAAGTACCTGGAGAAAAATATTAATTTCTCGGCTCCTAGATGTCCGATTTGAATGCCCCACGGCTTACATGAAAGGGAAAGGTCCCAGGAATGTTATCCCCTTAGCAATTTTCCGAGAAACATTGCGGTTAATTTGTTATAAACAAATATTTCCTGTTTTTTGCAGCCACTCAAACACTATACACGGGAAGGCTTTGAAGTGTATGGAGAGTATTCCTTAGACATTTCCCTTTAATTTGAATTGTGGATGATCGAAATCGAACGTCTAGAAGCCGTGCAATTAGCATTTTAAGTAAAGTGCAATTGTTTTGTCCGATTACGTATCGCGGAGCAATGACCAATTCGGAAGTGGTAAAATTATTGACCTGTTTGGTGAATTCTTCCGACCCGCCATCTAGTGGTAGAAATGTGGAATTACACCTGCAATTAATGAATAATTCTTGTTAAATTAAAAAATTAATATCTCCGCTTGTAGGCATCAGATCGGGACGGACGATGACTCAGATTGAAGGGGAGACTCTCGGCTATACGATAGAGTAGGTGTCATCCCGACAGGACTTCCGGTTCAGAAGTTATAAGCGTTTATTTCCTATAATTTGGAATAACTTTCAAATTACAAATGAAATTGCTTTTAAACCTACTAGAGCTTATTGCTGAGCTAGTAAACTTTAATTTGAGCCAAGGTTCATCGACATGGAACGTCTAGAAGCCGAGATATAAGCAAAAATGTAATACGGTTTTTAAACTCTTATAACTTCACTTCTGGATGTCCTATATCGATGAACCTTGGCTCAAATTAAAGCTCAGGTGCTCAGGAATAAGCTCTGGTAGGTTTAAATGCAATTTCATTTGTAATTTGCAAGTTATTCCAAATTATAGGAAATAAACGCTTATAACTTCTGAACCGTAAGTCCTGTCGGGATGACACCTATTCTATCGTATAGCCGGAAGTCTCCCCTATAATTTGTGTCATCGTTTGTCCCGATCCGATGCCTAAAAACGGAGATATTAATTTTTTAATTTAACAAGAATTATTCATTAAATTGCAGGTTTAGTTCCACCTTTCTATCGCTAGATAGCGAGTCGGAAAATTTCACCAAAATGGTCAATGCTTTTGTCGTTTGTCAGAATTGGTCATTGCTGGGCTATGCGTAGTCGGACAAAGCATTTGCAGTTTGCCTAAAATGCTAATTGCTCGGCTTCGAGACGTCCGATTTCGATCTACGACTCAAATTAAAGAGGAGACTTGCCGCTACAATACGCGATAGGCCCTATGCCGCTAAAGAATGCGGTTTCTGTGTTATAAACAAATGTTTCCTTTTTTTTGTTAATAACTTAAAAATCGTGCATGGTATTGACTTAAAGGTATATCAGTTACATTCCTTTGACATTCCCCTTTAATTTGAGTTGTAGATGATCGCATTCCGACGTATAGAAGCGGAGAAATTAATTTTTTTCTTTAACAAGAATTACTCGTCGTTCGGGAAAGGGTTAACGGACAAAACTTTTGTAGTTCATTTAAAATGCTAATTTCTCAGTTTCTAGACATCTGATTTGAATCATCCGCAGCTCAAATTAAAGGGAAAAGTTCGGGGAATGCTCTCCATACACTTACAAAACCTTCCAGTGTATAGTTTTTGAGTAGCTGCAGAAAATAGGAAATATTTGTTCATAACAAATTAACCGCAATGTTTATCGGAAAATTGCTAAGGGGATAACATTCCTGGGACCTTTCCCTTTCATTTAAGCCAAGGGGCATTCAAATCGGACATTTAGGAGCCAAGAAATTAATATTTTTCTTCGGATACTTTCAGAGTAATATACCCTGGCGCGATGTATTTGTTTATAACAAATGAACTGCAGGGGCTAGTTGCAAAAGGCCACAAGATAATATTCCTGGGACTTCTCCCTTTAATCTAAGCCAAGGGGCATATAAATCGGATGTGTAGGAGCAGAGGGATTAATATTGTTGACAGATACTTTATGAATATTCTACCATGACGCGGTATATTTGTTTATAACAAATGAATCGCAAGGGCCAGTGACAAAAGGCTGCGGGATAATATTCCTGAGTCTCTCCCCTTTAATTTGTGCCGCGGTTGATCAAATTCGGTCGTCTAGAAGCCGAGATCTAACCATTTTAACACGCGGATACGCGGGCATGCCACGACAGGGGCCTCTCGTAATGGTCCGTCACTTTTCTAATCCTATCGAGAATCGCGCCTCGACGCGTCGCACGAATTTGTTTATAATTTACGGACACTAGCATCCGACAAAAACCGACTTAAGCGTTGCTTATTATTATTATTATATTCACCGCATTTAGAATTTACTGTCACATTTCTTTCACGTAAAACATTGTGGGGTGTGGTTGATATTTTAGACAAACGAGCTTAAAGCGACAGGGATTGGATAGGTGACAGTACGTGGGTCATTTACCCTACTCCGCGTTCGGAATAGCGCGGCGAGCGGCTGAATAATTGAGAAATTATCTCGTATTGGAAACGCCGGATCTAAACGAGCAAGTCGCATTCGGCGCGGCGATGGGAGGGGGTGCGAAATTTCAACTGTAATCGGATTTTCGTCGCGGTACAGCGAACCAATTACGGGGCTGGTATATTCATCGGCGGAAGTTTCCCTCCACAATAGCATTTGCTGCAGCAAATTAGCGAAAGACAACCGCGTGACCCGACGCGGGCGAATTTCTCGTTCTCGGCTCGCTTAAGTAAAACCGCTATTGGGAAACTTTCCCCGCGGATACATTCCCGTTCGATGGCTTCCGAATCGGCCAACTTAATTGCCAGAACTAATTCGGTCGTCGATTATTCCAAGGTCCGAGCCGACGCGCCCGCTCATCGCCGTTTCCCAGCCAATTTCTCAGCTGGTCCCGTTCCTCTCCTCTCCTCTTCGTCTCCTCGTCGTCGGCGAAATTTCCAGGGGAAAAAGTCGCGAAGCTTTCCGGCGATACGTTCCGCGTGGATCGCACGCCTAGCTGGAAACCGCGACTGTTGGATTTTATTCTTCTCTTTTGGCTGCGAAAAGCAGCAGGAAGTCCGAGGAGGAGACGAGCCCATGGCAAAAGTCCCCTTGCGTCACCGGGCAAATATAACTGCCGCGATTGCTCCTCTATTTCTTCATCCTCGTTTCCTCCGCGTCCACTCGAGCCTCTATGGTACTTGGCCGCGCGCGAGATCGCCTCTAAACCTCTCGTTAAAGCGTAAGCATCGATGCGAAAACTTGGTCGCGTGTTTCGCGATTCCCTTCCGTCGTAGCAATTCCTCGCGGTTCTCGATTCCCCTCGGAAAAGAGTTGTTGTAAAATCAGTTTATTATATAACACATTAACGTATTAAATAACAATGGATTCGCGTATACAGTCTATAATGAAATAAGAATAAGTAAAGAGCTATAAGATACTTTAAACTTTCTGCCTTGCACGCGACGACAGTGACAAGTGTGTCTTTCGACTCTCGGCTATTAACTAAAACTCAAGGGCGAAAAACCACAACCCTTGTCCGCACCACGGACAACCCCTCCACAAGGCACGGCTTAAGATGCCTGAAAGATGGGAACCATAGGTCGTCGATGCTTGACACATCTGGCATCATCGTTGCATTCCAACAAGATTAATCGCGCTTCGGCCACGGTTCCCTCGTGCGCGTTTCACGGACGCTCCACGATCGCGTATTCCCTTGGGAATAGAGTGTGTAAACTCGGTCGACGATACGCGCGCGCGTTCGGAAAAGAGGCAAGCTTGCGCGGGGGACGATTTGGGCACGTGGGCGAGCGCGCCTAAAAGGAAAGAAATTGATGCTCCCGTTCCGGGAACTCGCGTCCAGGGTTTCGCGAGCGAAGATCCAAAGCCGCGCGCCTTCTTTCTGCGAGTCACAAGGCTCTGCCGAATCGCTCCTTTGAAGCGGGCCTGCGTCGCTGCAATTCCTCGCTTCGTCCCGGCTTTCTTCTCTTTTCTCCCCTTTTTCTCCCTCCCCTTTCGGCCGCGTCCCTCCAAAAATAAACGCCCCGCGTAAAACGCGAACCGGATGACACGTTGCTGAAAATACAGCCCCGAGGGCCGAGCGTCGAGCGTTCTCCGCGGCCGGCAGATGATATTTCGTAGTAATTACGAGCCCAAGCCAGGGGTGGAGAGGAATTCTCTTCTATGTGGACGCGAGTAAAGCCCTGGTCGCGTAAATATCCCGGCTAGAGAGAGAAGGGAAGAGGAGAGGGTTAAATGGATGCTGGTTGGAAATATCGTGCGTTAATTAGGGGAAGCTCTCGTGCTGCGGAAAGACGCGGCGCGTACCGTTTGCCACGGCTACCAGCGGCTGCTGCTAATTACAAAAAATTCGTCGCTTTCCGCTGGCAATCGGAAGAATGGCGAAAGCTAGAGGAGCGCGGCAGCGGCGGCAAGAGAAGGAAGAAGGGCTGCCGTTGGGAGACGTTCGTGTAAAACGGGTGCAAGTGCAGCGATCTAAATAGCGGGGAAAATGACGAGTTGGAGGGGGGGGGGGGGGGAGAGCGATAGGGCGGGAGATTGCGCGGAAACGAGATTGATAGCGGTTGCTGGTTGTACGGGTTGCTTGGCAGCCTACCAATCCTGCTTGCGAGTCGTCGACACTTGTTCTCCCTCTTTCCTCGTCTGCCAACTTTTCAAAGTCGAGCCGCACGGACAACACTGGCCCGGCTTCTCTTATATCGTTCGCCTCGCTCGCTCCCGAAGAAGAAGAAGAGGAAGAAGAAACGTGGCCGCTCCGCGAGGCCTTCAAACGGAGCGTCGCGTCGCATCGTGAGAACCGAGAAGGCATACACTCGCGGCAATGCTGTATCGAGATTTATTGACACGCGAATGGGCAAAAGGCGTTCGTTAGAGAGTCTCCCGGTCGCGAGATTGCGGAACCTCGCCGGCCGGATTCGGCTTCTCGAGCATCTACGGGATAGCGGGTGGCGCTGATCGATCGCTTCTGATGCCATTCCCAGGGTTATCCGTCATTCCGGTTACGTAATTTCTCGTTTCAAAATCAATCTTCGGATTGAGATTGGCAGCGGTGCCGCCCCGCTCCGCTCTACGCCGAGCCGCGGTGCACGAGATTCCGAACGCGTCGCCGGCTTCGCGCTGCACCCGGCGGATTAAAGCATCGCTGAGCTGCACGCGGGAGGTCTATCGTATTCGTGTATTGTACGCGTTTAACATTAGGCGCTGAGCGTACGCGCGAATCGCAAGCCAGGAAACCGCATCTGCCGGCCAATGAACGCCGCGTAGCCTAGAAATGGCCTGGAAAAAGCCAACGTCTCCGTCTCTCCGCGACTGCTCGCGCTTTCGACGCGCGACGACCCCGATTACCCTGCGGACTGCGCTCGTCTAGATTTATCCTACTCGTCCAGCGACCGCTCCGCTCCAATCCCCGATGCGAGCCTCGCACTCGCGTCCTACTCGGCGAGAACAATTTTCGGAGGTGCGGGAAAACCGTGGAAGACTTCCTTCGGAGATAGGAGATGAAAAATGGGTGACCTTTGCGTTTCAGTTGACCGTTCGGTGGTGGAAAATCGCCGGTCGTCGAGGCTGCGCGTACGAAACGTCGTCCGGCGAATGCATAATTTCGAGATCGATATCGGCCGCGTTGGCATACGCGTTCGCGTATGCGCAGTTGCGCAACACCGCGGGCCAGGCACCCAGCGCAGCGAAGCAAACCGGGAGAGAGAGGTTTTGCATTGCTTGGCCCGAATGGAAACCCATCGCATCGCATCCAGACGAGCCGCGACTTTTCAATGAACCCGAAGATACCTCGCTCACTCATCCTCGATCGCTCGAATACGCCACGATCCATCGCGCAAGCGCGTCACCCTTTGCTCGCCGATTCTTTAACGCGCCCCGTCGCGAGCATTCACGTTCGGGGCAAATTTCCATCTATCCTCGTCGCGTTAGGGTCGTCGAACGATCTTTGCCCCGTCCGAAAAAGTCGCGCGTCGCGTAACAAATTTTCGCTCGGCGGCCAATCGCGCGCGGCTCGAATTTAACGATGCGACCGAGTATTGATTTGCAAGGTGAATGCGCACGGCGCTGTTTACGCGTTCCATTCGCGTCCCCGCCATTCTTTTCAGCCGACGAGGCGCGCCAGATTAATTCATCGATCGGCCGGAAATTCTTTTTCCCGCGGATGTCGCGCATCCGACGCAACATCCGACGTTCCCCGAGGAAATTTCATTAACCGCGATACCGAAGACGTTTCTCGGTCGGGAGCTACGACGATTTCGCGCGCCCCTCGAACGCGCGTACTTTTTGCTCGTCGCTCGGTCAGCCGTATCGCGTGACGGTATATTTAATTGAAATTAGTTTGGCGGCCAACGGGAGGAGAGAAGCGCGGCTCGTTGGTATTCGAGGGCAGAAGAAAGGGTGGAGAAAATTCGCGGGCGACGTTTGTGTGCGCGCGGCTGATGAACGGCTATCCCCGGCTAATTAGGCGGCTATTTTCGTTTCGGTTCGAGTTCGGCTTCGACCAGCTTCGCCCACTAGTTGCAGTACTCGGATAATTCGCGTTGCGAACTAACTTTCGGTTTGCTCGATTCCGGCGCCCCGTGGTTGTTCGCGGTCCTTGCCATCGTCCCGCAGTTTGTTCGAAATTCCCTCTGGCGGCTTTGAATTCCCGTAAATTCGTTACGCGCGCGCGGGAAAGCCTCCTCCCGCAACGCTGCGTCGCGATCCGCGTGTTCCCCTCTTATCGATGAACGAATGCGGAGATTAATCGGCGGGGCAGTTGGCCAGGTTAGAAACGATCTTGCCGGCTCGCTGAAAATACGCTCGTCGATCTGGCGAATTTTACGAGCGATCGCGAGATCTCTCGGTGTCTTTGAAACCGGGGCTTTTAAAGGATCGTAAAGAGCCACGGGTATTCTATCCTCTTTGGCTGGCTCGGCGGAGCTCGCCGGAGCTTTTCTGCTGGGGAATTTTATCGCGAACGATCGGGGAGCACCTTCGCGTTACGAATATTGATGACGTCGACGGCTCGAGACCCGTTCCGGTAAGAAGCAGCCGGGGATAAGCCGAGGTCGGCTCGCGTTTCCCTCCTCGATCGATCGGCTTCCGCCGCGTTGCTTCTCCTAACCCGTATCTTCCACCGACGCCTCGTAATTGCGTCCCTTATCTCCTTCTATCTCCGTAGACCCCCCCCCCCCCCCGCCGCGCCGAATACTCCGGCTATTCAACCTACAACGTTCCACTCTCCTTCTTCTCTTGCCCGCGTGATCAGCACCGCGCGCTGAAACGAAGAAAAAGGGGACAGCTCGCGGAAGTTCGATTCTCGCGAAGAAGAAGAAGAAAAGTCTGCAGACGAAAGAGAAGCGTTTTTAAGAGGCCTCTGGCCGAGGAATCCGTAGGTTACGACTTCTCGATCCCTGGGGCACGTTAGCCCGAGGGGATGTTAGAGCGTTGGGGAGTAGGTACCGGAGCTCGATCCTCGCGCGTCGTCTATAACTTTGCGACAAACTTTGCCAGAGTAGTTTCTCCCTCCGTCTGGAGACGCTGGAATGCGCAGCGCAAACTTTTCGCCGCATCTTACGAAACATTCTTGCCTCTCCCGCTGGCAGTCGCGATGCATGGCCACGAGATCGATTCGGCATCCTTCGCAAAGATTCGCTCGCGAGCTTTTCGAACGTAACGCGAAAACATCGGCGGCTAGGCGCGCAGGGCAGAGTCGAGTAGAGCTGTTCGTTTGCAGCGCAGCGTAATAACGTTCGAGTAATAACGTTCGTTGGAAATGTCAGAGAAGCCCGGGCCCCAGGGTGATTACAGTTTCTTCGAAGCAGATATATAGGGCTCGTTACGTTCTTAGCTCGCCCTCGAGGACGTCGTACACCTTCCCCTCGATCGGAGTAGAAACATTCGCAGAGAAATTGGACAGAGCGGCTTTCCCCCGGTCCGCTCGTTCGTTTGTCCTCGACTCCGTGCGGTAATAAGCTTCCCAGAGGGGACCAAGAGAAACGAGGAAAACGACGATGCATCGCTGAAAGCTCCAGGCCGCTGCCCTTGATCCTCCTCTCTTATTTAAGTGGCATTACGACTCGGAAAGACGAATGGTGCGACGATCCGTCTTTCGTGCCACGGATCGATCACTCGAGGGCTTGGAAAAATACGCGCTCCGCGGACCTGTGGCCCTATTCGAAGCCTTTCTCCGCGAGACGTTTGTCCCTCGAATTTCTTGCGAACTCTAAATTGGCAGTCGACGTCTCGTCGACTAGCCGCTAAGCTAAACCGTATCGCGAGGATATTTAGCCGTGACGCTTGAACGCGGTGGCACGCAAAGCCGCATTTAAATGGCGTCAAGACTCGGGTCGGTTCCCCTCGGTTTTCTCGATGGTTGCTTACGCGTTGGAAACAGCCAAAGGCGGTCTGTGTTCAGCAGCTGTTGATCGTTGAATTCCAGCGGACGCACACCTTCCGTCTGCGCGCACCTTGGAGAGCTCCGAGAGAGCTCGAGGAGGGGTGCGGAGGTGCACGCAGGTGCAATCCGACGATGGTTGCCGTAGCAGGTGGTGCACGGACAGATATCGATGAGTCCCAGGCCGACGAGCGGAGGATCTCTACCGATTTCTCCGTCCCTCGCGTCTAGCGACCCTCGAAGCCGGGACATTGGCCTTCTTCGATGCGCCTCCTTTTTCGTCTTGCCTCCGTGTCTCTCGCGTGATTGCCAGCCGTCTGATTCTCTCGTAATACCGACTCGTCGAATCGGAACGCGCTCCGATTAATTCTCCTTCAATCGCGCGTTGCGATAGTGCCAATCCTGCTTGGACTCCGCTCGCTCCTGGCAGCCGGTGGATCCCTTTCGATCGGCGAGGCGAAACGAGTAGAGGCTCCGCGAAGAGTTTATCTCTGAAACGCGCGATGGATCTCGACCTCGACGATGCAATCCCTCGGTAGCCGTCGTTAATCTGGCGAGCAAAATATTCGGAGGCGAATTTGATCGGTGAGGTAACGCGCGGGAGCAGTGGCCGGGAAAATCGATGGGCACGATCGAATTGCAATTTGCACAGGTGGGCAGAGAGGCGACGGCGATGGGGACGGGGAACAGAGCTGTGCTGTGCTGTGCCGTGCCGTGCTGCGCGGCACAAAACCGAAAGTGAGATTAGCTTCGTTCCGGCTGGCAGGCCGCCAACTTTTCCCCTGCTCGGTGCCGGTTTTATTGGGCTCACGCACGCACGCAGACACGGTCCAGATTTCGCGCGGCCCGCTATTCCCGTACATCCGGGTCTTGCTCCGACGGATATATCGAAGCGAGGCCCTCGCTCCGCGCTGTTTCGCGCTCCCCATCGCTTTATTCTTATAGATGGTCACATTTCGCCCCGGATTTATCGGCCTCGCCGCGGATTTTTATCTCCCCCGTCGCGCGCCGCTGCTACGCGTCGCGTAATTGCAGCTGCCCGCCTGATTTTAATCCTTTCAGCGCGCCTCTCGTTGCGCGCTTTACGCGAAAGGAGAAGCTTCGCGCGGCGGAAAGTAAAAATTCTTTCGGAAGCAAAAGCGTGCCAAGCGGATCGTAAAATCACGGGTGCGGGGTTAAGCTCGCTCGCGCCAGCAGCAATTACTTTGGGCGCCGCGCCGCGGAGAGCGAGATATTTTACGAGGTCGGCGAACGGAGAACTCGCTGGGAGGCAGACCGAACAAGACGAAAGGAGTCGTTAAATGACGAGAACGCGCAAAATTCACGCGCCTTCCCTGTTTTCCTCTTCTTCCTTTTACCATCCGCCTCGCTCCGCCTCGCAACGCCTCGCCTCGCCGAATAGTCGATTGCGCGAGTCATCGGTGCGTCGTGCCGTCTTTCTTAACCGTTTTCTCGAAATAGACGGACGCATTTCAAACGGAAGGAATGCAACGAAACTGCGAGGAAATTTTGTAACTCTATCTCCTTTTGACGGATGGCCGGGAGCCTCTTTGAACCTGAAATAGCGATTCGAAATATCTCCGATCCATTGAAACGTACGAGATTCCTGGGCGAGATGGGGCGCGCAAAAATTGATCGGGAGATAGCAGCGGGTGAAAGAACGGTGGCCGAGCACGGACACGGACACGAACGATGAACGACGAACGTGTGCAGCGAGCGAGCAAGAGCCAGCTTGGCATCTGGGCGGCCGCCTATAAATCCTGGTCGATGCAACATTGTGGTCAAGCCGGCTCCACCGATTGCATTCCACGTTTAATAAGAGTCCGGACCGCGGACGATAACGGTGATCGAAAGCAAAAGATCCAGCAGCGGCGCACGATCTCGCAGCTCATTAAAGGGCGCCGCTCCACGCCGCGCCGGCTAAATGCATCTGCACGCGCGTCTCGCAGCTGCGCACGCTTTTGCTGCATTATGTATGCACGCGTTGCGTTGCCGAGCGACCATGCGAGATGCGAGGCAGGCACGCCCACCGTTTTCGCGCTTCCAGTCGCCACTTTTCTTCTTTCTACGCCTCTTTTCCTCCCCTGGCGTTTTCTCGATTCGCTAGCCCGCAAACACCGCCAGCCACCGATGATACGTCTCGATGAAAAAGATAACGCCGCTGGATTACAGTCGGCTCACGCTTAATTAAGTTTATTTATTCGCCGAAGCGAGTCTCTGGCTCGCGATTCGGTTTCCACGGAAGCTCGTTTCATTTCCGCCCGTCCGTCGAAATTCCACCTGCGATCGCGGAAAAAATATCTCTCGTTTATCCGGCCTCGCGCGGTTCAGATGGTAGTCGAACAAACGTGCGTTTTCGCGGACATCGCGGGGAGGGTGGGCTCGAAGCGAATGGAAAAAGCCGGACAGGGGAAGGAAATGCGCGCGGACCAACGAGTAAACGAAAAAAATATTTGATCTTAAACGAACGCCACGGCCTCGGCTAGGTTCGAAGATTTTTATCAATTTCGGTGTCAAACGCTATTCAGCCGCGGAAGCCAGACGGAAAAAAAACAGACTACCAAAAAATGTAACGAGTTGCAGGTTTTTTTCTGCCCCCTTTTTGTTCGGCCGCTTTCAACGTGAACCGTGTTTCGCGCAAAAGCGATCGATATCGCGTTGCTCGCTTCCGAAATTCCAAAAAAATATTCCAGCTGAAATCGGAGCGAGGCTTGTGCCGGAAATCCTGGCAGCATAAACAGCCTGCAATTAATTCGATGTTCTCGCGATAATTCGAAGCGAGTTGCATTATTCCGTGCCGTCTAATTCGTCCCACGCTCTCGGGTTCTCTCTTTCTTTTGGTATTCTCGCCGATTTGCCTTGGAAATTCTTTTCGCGGAGCTCGTACTCGGCTGTAAAAAGAATACGATTAAACGTCTCGTATATGGCTGGCGATATTGCAACCTTCGAGCTGCCCACGTGCCTCGAGAGATCGAGAAATCCGACTGGCTGGATCAAAGGATTAGAGAGAAGCGCGAAGAGGGAGAAGAGAGAGGACAGAGGACGGAGAGATAGAGCGGAAAACGGAATTCCATTGTGTGGGATGCTCTTTCTCACCCACACGATCGAGCGCGCGCACGACCTATCGCTCGAGCAGCTCGGGACGACAGAAAAGCTTGCTGCACGGGACGCAGAAAAGGCTGTCCTAATTGCCGAGATCGGCGTGACTCAGCCTATTGTTGTAAACGGCGGACCGTTGGTTGCCGAGAGACAGAGGATCCTTCTTCTAGTGGCGAGCGAAGCACCGAGCCACCGCAACCGAGGTAAACGAGACGGACAGAGGAAGTCAGTCGCGCGCGGCGCGGATTCTCTGTTCCTCTGCTGGCCGAGCGCTGAAAAGCGAACGTAGGAAGCGGAGGATTGCGAGAGCTGGAAAATAGTAAGCTATGAATCAGTGAATCGCGGCTTGCAGACGGCGGTTAAGTATTCCGATTGGCTTGGCCTTGGATTGCAGGAGCACTCGCGGAATTTACGACTAGAGAAAGTTGCGATTTGCTTCGATGAAAGAGTAGAACGTTGAGTAAGCGCGCCTCGTTCCGAACGCTTGCACGTATTTTCGTGGCTAATCGAAGAAGCCAGGCAACGTTTCGCGTGGCTGCATTTTTGCAATTCGGTGCGGTGCGGTGCGGTGCAACGATCGAGCATCGCGTTGCGGCAAAAATCCTGGCATCGAGCGCAGCGAAGTCGAAGCACGAAGTTGGATGGTTAACGTGCACTCGGCTAAGAAATATCCGGCATCAATGAAGAAAAGTGTTACGAGCGGCTCATTGTTGGTTCAGGAAGATCAAGGAGCGATTCGCGATTCGCGATTCGCGCTTTGCGATTCGCGATAGGTGCCAAGAAATCGTTGTGCAACGGGTGTCGCTCGCACACACGTTCGCCTCGACACGCTGGTTAAATATGCATTTATCGCGCCACCCGTTGGGAAGAATAAATAATTCCTTCGCCGCAACAATACGAATTGTTCCATTGTGTGTAATTTCATTTATAAATTACGAGCGCCGCTTCGAATTTTTCTCTCCCCGGCCAGCATCGAGCCAATGAAATTCTACAAAGCGAACAAATTAATTAACTAATAACAGGACGCTGCGCATTGTTAGAAAATCCGAGAGCAGTTCCGCATCGCGTCGCCTCGCCTCGCGTATCGTTTCGAATTAAAGTATCGTAATTTATGTCGAAACCGCGTTACCGCTATTAATTGCTTACTTTCAAGCTCGCTTTTTCACCGCGAACGAAAGCCCCGGTGAAAACGCAGTATTCCACACTTTCTTTATTACGACGAATCGTTTCCCGTGCACGTGTATCGCGACTCTTTTAACGCCGACACGGATTTAACGTTGCTCGAGCATCCCTACGCGATTCGCGTAACGCGAAAGGGCAAATACGTTTCGTTGAGAACTAGGCTGAAAGAGGAGCGCTCTGCCGAGCTCCAAAATTGGGGTAGCGTCTTCTCGTCTTCCATCGAATTCCCCAAAGTTCGGGTGTCCCCGATTCTTTAACAAATTCCCCGCGTCGAGATTCTTCGTTGCCCCGTAAAATTGATTTCCCAAAAGTCTGCAAGCTGTTTAACTAAGGGCCGTGGCCAAGATATTTTTCGTAAAACTCGCGCGATCGCATGGGGATCGATAATTCCTAATTGAATAGGTAGTCTAAAGTGCACCGTCGTTCAATATAGCTTCGCGCAATTTCCACTACCTATTCTCAATTCCAAAGTACGCGATTTCTTTTACCGCCACTAATACTTCCCTAAAAGATAGCGAAGCAATTGCAGCGATAAGAAATATGTACTTAAACGCGCTGGTGATGTAGCAAAGCGGTACTCGTCGATAGGTGACCTATAATTTTTGGACAACGCTGCGCGCGGATATATCGCTGCGTTTATTCGTGTCATTGTTTTTCCATTCGAACCGCGGAATAGATACAATAGGAAACGACATTAACGATTGCAAAACAAACGCGCGCTGTCGGAGGCCGCCTACTTCTACCATACATTGTCCCCGTTTTTCCATTTTATACGACACGTTTGGTAGATCTGGTACATCTCGAGCCACGGGTCTTTTTGCCGAGACCGTGAATCCCGTTCGGGTGGCTGGTGGCAAACATTCGAACCCGCGTATGTTTGCAGGAGAATGTGGAACGAAAAGAGATGCAAAAGGGCGTAGAGTGCGCGCGATGTAGTAGAGGAAATAGTGAAAGGCAGGCCAGGCAGAGCCATTAAAGGTGCCGCGTGGTATTTACGAGGGATCCTCTTTAAGGCAGGCACGGGGTTGGGAAAACGGGTCGATAACGCCGTCTCGAAACAACCCCCTTCCGGCAACCCCTCGTGCATTGTAACTACCGCACAGCCTTGCCACGCGAGGCTACAAAGCAACGAGAGAGGGAGGGAATGAAAGGGGGATGGGTGCTGCGGCACGAGAGCAGGCATGGGGAGGGTTGGGAGGAGGATGCTCATTCAGAGTGGGCGCCGTGTTTATCGAAAGGGGTTGCTCGCGACCCCGCAAACATCCCCGAACGGGCGACGCTTCCCTCCGCACTTATATTCCTTCGTTTGTTCGTGCGCAAATATCGAACTGGTTGCTGCCAAATTGCGTTACGAGGCATCTGCCTAAAATTCCAAAGCAAAAACGTTCGTCGTTCGCGTTCTACTACGCGCTTTCGCCTCCGACTTTGTATCGATTCGAACCGCGTGCAACGATCGCGTTAACGAGCTTTCCGCGTTGGCAATTTTCGGACCAGACTGAAACGCGTTTCCGATGAGTCGCTGAAAAACGCAATCTGGCTGCACGGCTGAAAAACACGGATAAAAATATCTCTTCCCTCCTCTCTCGTTTCGATTTACCCTCCGCCGCTTCGATTTCACCCTCAACCGCGTCCCGTCGAAAACAACGGAAAAGTTGCACTAATGGTTGCCTACGCAGGCTGCTCGATACACTCGATCGTGTAACCCGAAGAAAGGCCGTTCCGTGTGAAAGAGTAACTCGAAAACGTGTAACAATATTTTTTCATACGAGGCTTGGCTTTCGTGAGAGTGGAATTTAAATATGCTCCCCTCGACTTTCATCGAGAGAACTGCATTGCCGCTGTTAAATGAATAATAACAACAACAACGGTAATTAAATCAGCTGCATATTTCGATGCAATTGTAAGCGTGGAACAATCGAAAGCTAAGATTCGTTTCGAATTCGATAGATTGAAGCAACGAAATAAGCTAGGAGCGGTCGCAGAAATTTAATTCGCAACGCGGAATCTCGTATTTGAAAAAATGCACATCTCCACCGCGTTACAATGTAATCAAATTTATCGCGCACGAGCACCTGGCTTTATCGCGTGTTCTTAATTATCCAGTACAACAACCTGACGAAACATAGTCGAGTGCACGAGTATTCAGCGAATGTTTCAAGTCGATTTTATTGAAAACCAAACCTCGTGTGAAAAATGTTCCTCTAAATGTTTTCCACTAGCTTCTGCGTACGCGACAACCTTCTTTCCGGCTGCACCGCCAACTAGCGAACCTATCGAACTACGATTAGCGGAGTCTGGGTGTCGAGTCTCGTTTGCCGGGTCAATCGAACCCTTTGGCGTTTCGCGTGCCGCGACAGAGGATCCGGGAAAGCCCGGGTGGAAGGAAACCGTTGAAGCGGGCGGAATTCGTGAGCCGATCGAAGCGAAATTACGGTGTAAACGGGAAATTATCAAAGTCGCCGGTTCAGCGTCCGCGGTTCACCGCCAATCTCGCTCCGCTTCTCGATCGTACTCGAAATTCTGCGGCGGGCTCGCCTTATTTCGCCGCAAATTGAGTTTAGATCCTCTGGCTGCTCTCTTCTCTCAGTGTAGCTGCTCCGATCGCGCGTAATCGAGTTCTCTCTCGCGTTCGAGCTTCGACAGCCCGCTGATTGCGAGACGCAACCTCGCTGATTCCGCGTCCCACCACGTCAACCGCCTATTCCTTTCAGCGTCGCGCAAAACCGGAATACGCTGGGTCACTCGTAAAACAGAAAACATTGGGTTTTTTCACGCGCATATATAAAATCGAAAGCGGGTTCCGCCGGTGGAACGTAAACAATCGGCGTCGCGTTGTTTTTTTTCCGGCGCGCATGTTTTCCTTGGACGTTTCTTTGGTCGAGCGGCTCGACATCGGTTCGCGTTTGCGTTTGCGCGACGTTGGAGATCGGAGAGGTATATAACCCACGCGATGTCCGTGTCGAACAGCGCAGCAACTTCCACTCCATTACGAGCGACCAGTCCAGTCAGCGTCCGTTGCAGTTGCAATAGACTTTGCCTTTTTCTTGCCTCCGCGTGCATCGAACGCTTTACGCGTGCGTCATCCCCGCTGACCCACGCGATTCGCCGGAAGTTTTTTCCCCGCAACAGAAGAAGCGGATTCTTGCCGCTCGGCCCGGTGGAACGGATTAGCGGCGCAATCGATGCGCCTGGTAATTAAATATTCCCCTACGTAAGCCGTTTTTAGAAGAGTCTCGCGGTTCGCGGTAGAAGTTGGCAAGGTTCAACAGCGAAACGGTTAATAGCTTTAAATAGAATCCGACAGAATCGTGCCTCTAAAGTTAACAGCACTCTAATAGCATTCCATAACTGCGAATCCGATTTAAGCGCAGCGAAATTGCAAATCTATTCATCGTAAATGCAACACAGTTCCCGTGCCGCCCGCGAATATACGATATTTCATTTTTAATCCCCGCTGCGCGCCAGTTCCGCTTCGCTTCTGGCACGCGGCTTTCGCCGGTTTCTCTGTTACGCGGCGCTAAATATAAAGGGCAACCATTCCTGTCGGAGAACGGCGCGATTCGTGGCCGCGAAAAAGGGACGCTGAGCACCGGTAGCGGCGGAGAATCTCCGCGGATATCCACGCGGCACGCTCGGCAAACATTTGTCGCTCAACGTTTTAACCGATTCTCCATTTCTTTCTCTCGCGTCACCGCGTCGTCCTTCCGCTTCTTCTCTGTCCCCCCCCCCCCCCCCGTCGGTCAGGCAATTTAAAGCAGCCCGCTTTTTTCCACGATTCCTCGTCGTCGCCGCGAGGACTCGGCTTGCGAAAAGTTGGCCAACGTATCGATCGAACGTCGTTTCTGGCTGGAGAGCGCGCCTCGGTGCAAGGGTCGCTCCTCGACGATTCCACTTGCCTCTCGGTCGCCTTCTTTGCATCGCTCGACTGCTCCGGTGACCGCTCCTCCGAGTCGTTTTTCTTCCTCGCCCGGCGAAGAAAAACCCTGACAGCTGATTTATGCGGCACTTCTCGAATTACCAAGTTGAAATTTTCTCCTTGGCCTTGTTCGGTAGCTGGAAAAAGTCGCGCGCTCCCCGGCAGCTGACGCGCACCATCCGACACGGCCGCGTTAACAAATTTCGTGGCACCGTTTGACCTTTCCAGCGCAACGAAGGAGAGAAAAACGCCCCGCGCGAACTTGCAACGGGTTTCAGCGAGTTTTTGTTGGAACGGGTTTCTCGACTCGTAGCTGGCTGGTAGATTCGCACGGCGCGTTCGAACGAAAATAGCGGCGGCGACTTTCGAGGGAGAAGAAGCGTATCTTTGCGCAACTTTGCCCAACCTTGCGAAGCGAATTCGAACGGAGCCGGGCTTTCGCCTTTCCTCGCGCCACGGCGTTCGCCGTCTTAATGACCTTGTTATCCGCTTCCGTTCGGTCGTTCTACGCGCTCGCCTCGATGCCGTAACGAATCGCGGCAAAACTGCGCACAGCGAACGCGATCCGATCGTTGCTCGCCGCGTCATCTCCGCGTTCTAATTCTTCCCTTTTTCGTAACCGCGTCGCAGGATGCGCCCGCGTAACTCGCGCGACGCTCCTCCCGCCTGCTCGCCGTGGGATCTACTCCCGAGGCCAGCATAATTCGCCGCCAACGCCGCGCGATCTCCCCTGCGAAATTTCCAATCCGTCGCAACGCGTTTTGCAAAAAATGGGGGGCAAGAATTGACGCGGAGCGTTTCGAATCGAGTCACGAAGATCGATTTCCAAAGCATCGATCCTCCGCTGAATGAGACGCGGCAAGAGGAGGGCTGGAGGAAGGAGCGTGAGAGAGCCGCGATATAGCAGCTGCAACAGCGGCAGCAACCGGTTTGATAATGACGTGTTGAACGAGTAAACGAGATATAGGCTGGAGAATGCTACGCGGCGAGGAGCGAAGAGGAAAGGATGGAGACGACGCAAGGATAGCGCGAAGAAAGAGGAAGAAAGATTAGGGGGAAGCAGCAAAAAAGGAGAGTCCGTAGTCTCCGGCGGCGCATATCGAGGGGGCACGACCGTTAAACCCGAGTCGAGCCATCCCCAGTTGTTTCCCGTTCCTCCGCCGGCCAAAGCCGAAGCCGAAGCCAAAGCCAAAGCCAAAGAAGAACGAGAAGCGAGAAGAGGAAAAAAGAGAACGAACCCGGGAGGCTCCCTCGAGCTTCTCTCCAGCCTTCTCCCTCGCTCCCGTATCTCTATTCCGCCGTGTATTCTGTCTCTCTGCCCTCTTCCTTCGTCGCTTCGCGAGCTGTGCACGTGTGGACTTTTTTTTGCCAGCAAAAAATCACCCGAGCTCCTCCACTTGTCCCGGTCGTGAAATTTGATCCTATCGCCCCCAGCGATCTTATCTTCGACGTGAAATACGCCTGTTTTTTCACCTTTTTCTTCGCCAACTCCTCCGACATTCGTGTAAACAGCGCGTTTTTTTTTTCGAATAGGTACACGTGTCATACACGAGTTTCGCTTGTCCCGCGCCGTATCGGATTACGCTCGATTAGATTTGTTGCGGCTTCTTTTCCTCGAAACTAGGTTTTCTGCCGCTTCATTCATAAATTCGCGTACAGCCCATTCGTCGAAACTCTCGTGGAAAATAGCGGTAAACCGGCGGTGCGCGGCGTACAGCGAGCGCAGTCGAAACGACAGGTGTTTAAACATCTGCAGCCTCGTTCCTCGCACTGTTTACACTCCTAAACTCTTACTTATCGAAGTATTCCTGGCATTCGAGCGCGCGCTCCCGCCCGGCAAACGTTTTCCACGAATCCTTGACCGCGTTTGCTCAAGCTTCTTCCATTTCTGCTCGCTTTCCCGCAGCTCGACATCTTCTCTTCCTCTGCGAAACCGAGCGACTCGCGTTCTTGCTCGCGTCTCAAACGAAAACGGTCAGCCCTCCACCCGAGTATTCATACGCGAGTCGTTTGGAAACGTATCCCCGAGCAACTTTTCCTCCGGTTAATTAGAACTTTCAAGGCACATACGACTTTGGCGGGGCAATTTCATTAAAACTTTTCAAGTTCCAGCGTCGAACGACCCTTCGAGAGGACCGTTCCGCGAAAATTCTCTTCACCGTAGCTTTCGCGTTGGACTTGTTTCGGATATCGATTCGTTATCGGGGACGAAAGTTTCCGCTGGAAATCGGGTCCGAATTGCTTTTGTGATTCGAACGGATCAAAGTTTCTTTTCTCGTATCTCGTTGCGGTTGCAAACGCGTGAACGCCTAAAATGTTAATGGCGTGACTCACGAGCAACCTTGAACAAATTATTCCTTGCGTAACGCGGAGCGTAAATTGCCAAGCGATAAGAATTCCGCATATCGAGCCTCGTAATTGCCTCGCTTTAAACTCCGCGTTCATGTCAATTACCTAGGATCGCTGCGAAACAGGGAGGGAAGGAAGGGGGCTGGAAATTCATTGAGGCATTAAACGCGTCCGCGTTTGCGTTCTCGTTCCGCGTCGGTGTCGGTGTCGGTGTCGGTGTCGACGTCGACGCGATCCGAGGATTTTGCAAAAATTTCCCGGATTTCGCGGTCGAATGCCGCGATAAAAAGTAAGAGCAGTAATTTCCGAGCGGCTATGCAAGAGGCGGCAAAGAGGCCGGGGGCAGAAGGGGAGCAAAGGGGGAGGAATTCGTGGCGAAACGATTCGCTGGCGGAGGCCTTGAACACCGAGGGACACACCGGTTCTCTCGCAAATGGTTTCCTGTCGTTCTCAAAAGAAGCACCTGGCTCCTCGGATCCGCTTAAAAGAGCAGAAAAAAAAAATCGGCCCGAATTTTTCAACGGACCACTTTCACTAGCGATCGTCCGACCAACCTGTCGCTTCTCCCTTTGTGCCGAAAAATTAAAGAGCACGCGTTTTGCGAAACAGGCGCGCGTCGATTTGCCGGTAGCTGTAGGGCTGCTCGCATTCGGCGCTTAGAAACGGCAGCTGCGTTGACGGACGCCCCTAAACGAGGAAAGGGTTGGTCCGTGACCGAGGTCGAATCGCGATGTCTAATTACGGAGGCTTTTGCGGGGCCGGGAATATTCGGGTGAGCATTTCGCGACCGCGCGTTTGTCAATCCATTCGAGCCGCTGACCCGTTTGTTTGCCACGCTTGTTCCGCGTTCGCGTTCGCGTCCACGTTAGCGTGGAGTAACGTCAGGCTTTTGTTTCAGGTAAATATCCAGCGTTTTGTCGCTCCCCTAAGGGTCGTTGCATTGTACGGGGTCGGTAAGTTGCTCGTTGCGCGTTACGCAAACCGATCCCTTTCTCTACGCGCCGCTTTGAAGCTTCGCTGCCGCTTGTCCGTGAGTAATTGTTCGGGTTAGCTGGGAATGGAAACTTTTCACGATAATTGGTGACCGATCGAACGGCTCTAATCATCCGTGGCCGCACCGTCAATTTTTCCGCCGCGTAATCAAGTTCGCCGGCTTTCACGAGAGGCATTATCCACGGAGGTTTATCGCGGCCGCGCTTAGCCGCGTCGTAATTTCCAATCTTATCGCCGCAGCGATTCATAAAACTGGCGATCGCCGACGTCGCGTTACTCGCCGTCGTACGTCGCGCGTCCTCGTTTCTTCGAGCAGCTCGTAAAACGTATAGAGCGCGGAATACATCCATCCAAAGTCCACCGTTCGATAAGCGGTTTCGTATCATCGATAGACGCAATAAAGCTCCGCTTATTTGTAAAGCGGAATTAGCCCCGCGACGTTAACGCTTCGCGTGTCTCTTTCAATTTGCAATCCAAACGATTTCCACGCGCGAATCCGAGCCGTAAACTCGAAGGTCCTTAAGCTCGCGTTCCAGCTAGAATCTAGCAACGGATCGCATACGTCGCGGCGAGGATAGGGCGGGTGAAATATTTTACGGCGATCGATAAGATAATTCGCGAATCGTGGGAGGTAAACAAAAGGAGAAAAAGGTCGTGGCGTAGGAGGTTCTTTTTTTCTTCTCTCTCTTTCTCTCTCTCTGGTTGCACGGACTCGACAAGGTTCTGGGGTGCGATGAACCTAACGTATCGCCGCGATAACCCTGCCTTTCTCGCCGTAAATAGCGCGACGCTCAGGGGTTATCGGTTCGGAGCGCGAGCGTGCAACGAAATCGCCGGTTTCCGGGTAACGTGATCGTCGACGATCGCGTTGCAAAAATAGCCGCCACGCAACGTTTCGAAATCGCGAGGAATTTCGCGCGCCTAGCGAATATCCGTCGACGAGAACGTTTCCTCGTCGCAGCTCCCTGTCAGCGTTCTTGCAATTAGTCTTGGCGCGTAATCCCGCCGCGATCCGGTTCGCCGTTTCCTGTTTCGTATCGCAGCCACGGTGACTTTCACCTACATCGTCGAGCGTGCAGACGCGTCTCCGCCTCTTATCCGGCGTTTTAATTGTTCCTCGTCCCACTTGGCTCGCTCAGGAGGTTCGAGATACTGGTTCTGGGTGGTGGGACGAGCGATCGATCGATCGATCGCGTTTCGCTCCCCCTATGGTTGGGTGCGCGTCGTGTTGTCGGAGCGGATTTCGGGAGAGGCGCGTGAAGGCAGGTCCGGGACAGGTTGGGACGTTGACGAATCGCTGGTAAAACTCGTCGTCCCTGGTTCGAGGATCGTGCAACTCCAGCGGGAGCCCTTTATTCCTTTGAGTAGCTGCGAGGAGAGGAGGTCAATGGACAGCGGGAGAACCTGTTCTTCGTAACAGGTACCGACCCGAGCGCTGCTTTCTTTCCCGAGAACGATCGATCGTTGGATGCGGCCAGCCAGCGATCCGGCGATCTGTAGCGATGACGATAAAACGGTTTCAAGCAGAAACGGAAGGCGTTGCGCGGACGATTCGAACGAGGGCACGCGATCGGTGTTTAAATCATTTGGGACATCGCGGGACGAAGTTCGGAGACGTGTTCGGACGCGAATGAAACGAAACGCAAAGCAAAGCAAAAGGAAAAAGGGGGAAAAGGAAGAGGACTGCCGGTGGTGCGGCAATTGAATGCCTTTATTTATGGTCTGAAAAACCATTAATATACACACACGGGGGTTAGGGAGAAAGAATATGTAATTTGCAAGGATAAATAGGGGTTCGAACGATGATGAATGCATTTCGAGCGTCGCTGTAATTTCGCATCGCTACGATATCGTCCGGTTTCAATTAAAATCTCATCGCGGCCACTGAATATTTAATGCCCGCGTCAAGCCGGCTATGTACGTTTGTTGCCACGCGGAATTTCGCTTCCATTAACTGTTTTGAACATTAATTGAACCGCATACGATAATTCAGCGGTGGCAGAAACAGCGTTGCTCGAAGGAGAGCAGAAAAAAAGAGCAAAGCGTCTCTGCGGTTGGAAACGGAAGCAGATGTCGTTGGGGGAGCGGCGGAAAAAGGAGAGGACGAGAAGCGCAGCCTCGACGAAGCACCACGTTCGATACGTGTATTCAACTACCGCGTTTGGCTGGGGGATCCTTTCTTCGCGTCTGATTCAGCTACAAAGAAACCGGTGCCGTGATGCACGGTGCGCGTACGATCAGCGAATGCTCGCTCCAGCACAGCTCGGCTCGCCTCGCCACGGCAAAAGAAGAGGCGTCCACAATGCAGCCGGAAACAGGTTTCGGGCCTCTTAAATAGCTGGCACCTTGCCAGCTTCGTAATACGTCTGCGACTAATGCCTCTGCTGCTCGCGCTCTCTCTTCCACCCTTTCGTCTCTTTAACGGCCCAGCTATCTGCCGGCCTGTTAATCCTCATTGTGGCATCGGCAGACCCCTCGTAAACAGCTCGTTTTTATCGCTTCGCCTGATGAGGCTTGATGAGTTGACGACCTTGACGGTGTCGCGAGCAGTTGATCTCTCTTTAAGATCCTCCTCCAGCCTCCGTTTTCACGCTCCGAATACGCGTCGCGTCTCTTCTTCGCTAACTCGACGAAGTTGGTCGCGTCGAGTTTCGACTCGTCGTCGTCGTCGTCGTCGTCGTCATCATCGTCGAATGACACGATGAAACCTGCACAGCAGCCTTGAATCCCCGTGCCGCTCTCGCTCCCGCTCACGACTATCGTAGCCGTCTGCATCGATTCGCGTGCACGCGCGTAAACGTACGAACGGAGTCTCGAGTCCATAGATTGAAATTATCGCGGTGGGGACGTGGCTGGCGCGGCTGGCTCGGAGGATTCCGCGAGAGATCTCTCGCAGCGGAGAAAAAGGAGGCTTGATTCGGTGCGCGCTCGCGTGCGCTCGCTGCTTAACGATGTAATTCGTGGTGGCCGATAACGACCACCCCTTACGCAACGCGCTGCTTCGAGTGCCGGCAATTAGGGTAATTGCATTCCGCGTAGAAGAACGTGGGCGAAGGAGGAAAACAGGCAAGCGTGGAGAAACCGGGGGAACGCGAAGCGATTTGCAAGTCAAACGCTTCCCTCCCTTTTTCTGTTCCGTCTCTCAGCCCTCTCCGCCTCCTTTCCCTAGCTCGCCTCGCCTCCTCGCCTCGTCTCGCCGCGCGTCGAGTGGAAAAAGCACGGAAAATCCGTGCAGAACGAGTGGAGTTTTGTAACGAGCCGAGACCCCGGGCCCTTCTCAAAAACCACTCGCCGCACCGCCCCGGATTATTCCTCGCCGACGTCGTTAAGGAGACTAGATTCTATCGCGCTGTTTCCATCGTATCTTACTCTTCATTTCGCAAATCGTTTCTCACCGCGAGATCAAAGAGACGCGCGTCCCGTGTTTCTTCCAATTGCGAAACGAATTACGCGGCAGCGGAAGAATGAAAAGGAAACGGAGCCGGCTGAAAGGAGCGAAGGAAGGAACAAGAGCACCTCCGAAGGAACAAGCGACTTCCTCCGAATTTCTGCCGGGCTAGAGTTGCCGTTTAAAGCGAACCGGTTGCCGAGTAGTCGTAGTCGGTCTCTCCTGTTTCCTTCTGGCCAACTTTGCGCGATTTCGCGTCCGTCCTTCTCTCTCTCCCATTCTCACCCTTTTCTCCCTTCCCCGAGGTTGCCTGGCCGCTCGGTCGCGGTCGCTCGAGTGGACTGGCGTCGGGCGGCTCGTCAAAGGACGAAAAAGGCGAAGGTCGAGACGCGGGGAGAGAAACCGGTTTTTAAATGGGCGCCGTAATTATTTCCCCCTGGTCGAACCGGAGGAATACCGCAGGATTTCTGGTCGATGTGTAACCGGCCTGGCCATTAAAGCTATGCAGAAGGAAGGATGTGCGATGCTGTTGTCCTTGTCCCCCGGTTTAGCAGCCAAGCTCGCGCTATTCGCCCCGAAGCCTTCGCGAAACGGAACCTTTTCATCGACGAACTCGCGCCCATCGCCGACTCCTCCTTCGCCTCGCCGAATACGGGTGACTTCCTTTCTGCGTTTCCTCGTCGCCGATGGAAAGCATCGCCGGGCGAATTCTCGTAAACTCGTTGGCAGGAAAAGGCTTCCCGTCAACCACGCGCTTATTTATTTTCCCGACTGCAGCGTGGATTCCGTTTATCGTGGCACCTTTCGCGCGAATAAACGAAGCGGCGCGTCGGAAGTCTAGCGAGGGAAAGGAGAAACGGAATCGCGATCCGATGCGTAGAGAGGCGCACCCGTTTCCACGCGCGTCCAACGAAACAGAAGTTTATTGTTGCTCCGCGAATAGCTTTGCGGCTCGCGCGTATAATCAGACTCGTCTGAAGTGCATCTCGTAGCAGCCCGCGCTCCGTCTGCTTTATTTCCAAACAGAAACCTTTGCCCGGAGAATTCGAAAGAGTCGATTCGATCGCGGCGACGAAAATTGAATCGCGGAGTTTAATTCAACGGGGTTGGTGAAACGCGGGGAGGCACCGGGGCGAGGCTGTCGTCGCATTAGCGATCGTTTCGGCAAAGAATTCAAGGGGAAAGCTGCTAGGGGACGCGGTTCTGCCGGTGTCTGGTACACACGTGCGAGAGAAACACAATCCCGAGCAGCTCGACCCAGCTCAAATGTCCTTCCTCGTAGAAAGGGAGCGAGGGCAATAATCTTGAATATCCCCTGCGAAGTCACCGGAACGTGCAGCGCATTAAAATGCAGCAGCAACGTTACGGATGCAGAAGACGGCTCGCGCTCTTATTATCTCTTCGCGACGCATTGTCGGTTTCCACTTCGTCGCCTCGCATTAATATTCGAGCTCGCGAGGCGAGCCCGGTAAACGTCCGGAGCTGCGTTTCGTCGCGCGATTTGTTGGCTGGCAAGCTACACATAAGCGCGTAGAAGCCGATCGAGTAGGGAAATTTGGAAGGACGTTAATCTCGCCGGCCGGCGTGCACGGACTGACAGGGTTGCGTTGGACAAATTTAGAGCGCTGCGGCGCGATTGACGATTCGAGGGAACGCTTTCGAAACGATCTACATGCATACTTGGAAACGTCCGGACGGCCCTCGAGCGCGGCTCGTCGAGGATCATCCGATCGATACGTCGATCCTCGTGGCGAGAAATAGATAATTAATCGCCGATCGACCCCGTTTCGCTCCCGTCCCCGTCATTCTACTGTCCGTTTCCTCTGTCCCCTTGTCCCGTGTGTCATCGTTAATTCCCCGGGAACAGATTTGTTGTCCAATCGAGGAATTTTCATACCTCCGTGTTCCCCGCATCGCAGCCGCACCTCCGCGTCTCCGAGCTCTCTAGCCGAGCGCGTTCAAGTTATTATCGCCGGGCGACAATTGCACCGGAGGTGGCGAGATTAGGGATCCAACGGCGATCATCCGTCGTCGTCGTTAAGGAAAGTTGCTTTCGGGGGCACGGAAAGGTACGCTTTTCGCGTATCGCGGCGAGGCATCTCGCGTTTTCGCTTATCGTTGGAATAGATCGAGAGTAGGGCGCGCGAGTTGCTATCGCGACTCGATCGTATTGCGGGCTGTAGCAGCGGCATACGCTCGCCAATCCACCGATCGAATCCCGCTCGCGTAACGCTCTCATAGAGACATTCGGCCGCGCCTGCATTATATTTACGATCGATTCGAGCACGCGGCTCGCTCATTTTTCTCTCCGTTTCCCCTTTCCCCTGTTCGCCGGTTGCCGTATCCCCCACCGTGGGTAGCAGCCGCTATCCAGATCGCGGGCACGGATATCTGACTAAAGTCACGCGATCGTAATGCGGTGCCATTAACCCAGAATTCCTGGGGCACGAGGACGTAGGAAGAACGCTATCTCGTTTTCTCGTCTCTCCTCTCTCCCCTTTCCGTTTGTCCATCGCCTCGTTCCTCGCTGTTTCCCTGCTCGCCTGCTCGGCTGCTTCGCACCGCGGACCTATTTTGCCGTGGATGGAATTTCAAGACGGAACGGGAGTTAACCTTGAGGAGGTATGTCGGCTCCACTGACCGAGGAGGGTTTAGAATTTCCTCTCGACTTTCTGACTCCGCTGCAGCGGCTCCCCGAGGACCGCGTCGGATCGCCACCACGTTTCTACCCTCGCTCGCTCCTTTCTTTTAACGCGTATCTCGAATCTGGATTGCGAGTGGCTGGATTTTTCTTCGCAATGCGATGGCAGAGCACGGAAGTTCCACGTGTATCTCGGCGAGATTCGAGTCAGTGGTATCTTAATTTATGCATTTTTTGGAAGACACGGTCGCTTCGCTATCTTCTGCGATCGAGGATCGAGCCTCAGCTCTCGCGTTCCCCTTCGCTTACCCTTTATGCTCAGTCCCTGACACGACAAACCTAATTCCCTCGACCCGCCGCCGCTCCTCGAGATTAGATCTCGTGCTCGCGCAACCTTGAAGAGTGTAACGCGATGGCGGCCGACGGGCTCGAGAAACGTCGAGGAAGCTTCGCCGGGAACGACTCGCAAAGGTCGTTCGACGCACGCGTCTCGAGACTCTATGAACGATCACGGCAATCTATTCCGGAGGAAAGGGCTGCGCGGCGTGCGGAAGGTTCAACGAAATTGTTCCAACGATAAGAGAAGGGAGAGGGTTGCTGCAGCGCGTTCAATTTCGCGGCACGTGCAGGAGGAGGGAATACTTTTCTCGGTAAAGAGTACGTGAGAACATTTTCTGGTCGGCGGTGAAAATAACAGAGGGAGCAAGGTCGATTCGGGCCACGGTCGTTAAAGCTCTCTCGGCGGCGCGGAGGAAAGAGCGGAGAGAGGAGAGAAGAGAGAAGGGAGCAGCGTGTCGGGTCTCCCCTGGGATCGGTGGATCTGGTCGGTGCCAGTTCGCAGCAGCCCACTCGCAGAATCACGATCGATCGGATCGTGGGCGGTCTGAATCCGGCCGAGGCCGAGGCCGACTCCGGGTCCGACTCCGAGACCGAGTCCGAGTTCGAGTCCGAGTCCGAGTTCGAGTTCGAGTCCGAGTTCGAGGAGAGGGAGAGAGAAACGAGCTGCGGTCAGATTCGGCGAAAACGGGCCTGCTGCCTGCGGCAGCCGTAAAAAAACCGGTTCTACGCGCGGCTGAAACACGAGGACGTTCCTCGCGAACGCTATGCGCTGGGTCGTGTACCTGCCGGGAAAAAAGCTAAAACAAACGCATCCGTGATGTCGAGTCACGAAGTCCGGGACAAAAAATTGACTCGCTTCGTGTACCGTACCGACCATTACGAGTCGTTAACGCGAACGATGGAGATGCTCTTCGGCATTCTTTCCGTCCCCCCCCCCCCCTTCGCCCCTTCCTTCCTCGATCCGTTGCGGCGAGAGTGCCTGAACGTTTCCAATGAAAACCAGGTTAATTCCTCGATTGCGTAACGCGCGCCAGTAATAACCGGCGAAACATTTTATCGTCGCCGGGTTTGCTTTCTTCGCATTCTCGCTCGACTTTCCGAGCAACTGGTTCGGGGAAATCGGCCGGGCTTTCAGCGAAAAGGCGAGATGCACTTGCGGCGCGTGACTTGCCAGCGTGACTTTTCCAAGAATCAACGACGCATTTCAATGGAGCTTACGTACACCTCGGCAATCTTGATATCGCTAATGTACGACCGTAGATGATCGCGCGCCCCGCCCACTTTAAACCCCTCCCGAAATTATCACTACAGCCGCGAATTTCCATATCGCTGCAACGGATAGTCGCGATCCCGAGAAACGTCTCGCAAACATTCTCGCGACAATAGGGCAACGCGAGCCACGATTTAGCGCGCGCGCGTGCGTTTTCAATTTTTCCATGGAGAAAGAAAGGATCGCTGACTCGGGCATCGTCGATAAAATTTAATTAAATCGGGTAATCCATTCGCGGAGGCGGACAAAAGGGCAGCGATACAAGGGCCGGCTTTTTCCCGGCTGTAATGAAAATCTTGCAGCTTTTCCGAGCCGATGGAGCGTCCCGGCGTTTTTCGCGTTTTACGCGTTACAAGCCACGATCTTGCGCGGAATGTTCGAGACGATTCTTCTTCGAGGCGCGCGCTTGACCCAAAGAACGAACTTCGGCCGTGAAAGTGCAATATCGCGTTTAATGGAGGCAAGATCGCTTCTGCTATCAGCGTCTCGGCGTAAAGTTTAATCCGTAAAAAGCGCGCGAACGGATACTTCTTATCCGACCACCCGAGCCGAGCAAGCGAACGTATCTCATTGCAACGCGGCTCGTAAAGCTGGCGCTTGCCGGTATCCACTGCACGTTACAGGGTTACAACGTTACGAGCCGTTCGATGCCGCATCGCGTATCGCAAAACCAACGCTCAGTTCAATTAGAACAGCACGTACGGGGGTGACCGTTAGTCGTGCAATTTGGTCGCCGAATCATTCCCATTGGCTTCGCAGTATCGTTTAACGGAGCTTCCACGGTTCGCGATTAAATGCAGCTCGCCGATCGATCAAAGTCTCCGCTCCGCGCTCGCGGCGCGTGTTCCGCGCTATAAATAAGTCAATTTCTTTCGAGGAAACGACTTTCCGTGTAAATAGAGAAGAGAAACGGTTCGCGGTAGCGAACGCTTAAACCGGTACGGATCGTTGGTGAATTTTTTAACGGTAATCAGAAATAATTTGCCGAGTCGATATATTAATCTGATGAGTAATGCATCAGCAGTGGCTTCTCTTTTTAAACAGCAAACTGTTAGACGTAATTAACGGCCGCCGATAGAATTGCAAATCATTTTCATCGTATTCAATTATCGAGAAGTTTTCGCGCGAAACGTCGAGACCTCGTGCCGCTTCGCGATTGAATTCCAAATTATTCGCATTTTAAAGCATCGAAACCCACCAGCAGCAGCGCCTCGCGAACCAAATTGCTTCTCTCCCGTAGAGTCGATCAATTTGTCGATTATTTTTAGATCCGATTCCCAACGATTCTTTAAACGTAGCCGAACACGCTTGATTGACCGAGACGAATCGATGTTTCTGTGTCGATTCTTTTGAACGGAATCGTCCGTACCCAACGCGAAATAGACTCTCGCGATGTTTATTTTTGTTCCACCGCTTCTCTGCTAGCTCCGTGGAATCGATTTCATTTCGCTCGGCGAATCGTTAACACGCGGCTGCGTTTATTTGAACGGGGCTGCGTGTGCGTGGCGTGCCAGCAACGCAGCAGCGGGAGGGGCCGAGCGAAAGGGTTATTTTGCTCGTATTTTCGACTTGTTGCTGGCTCGCAACTCGATACAAGAAAGGATTACGCGAACGGGAGGAAAAAAGAAAATAGGAAGATCCCGTCGGCGATCAATCTGCAGCGAGCAGAGCTGAGCAGAGCTGAGCAAAGCGAGGCATTCGTTCGCGTTCTCATTCGTGCGACCGTAGTTGCGCACGAATTCTTGCGCAGAAGCAAACGGAGCTCGTGGCACGCTGAAAGCCGGTTCGCTGCTTCCAGTTCACCACGCGATTCTCCGCGGGCTCTCTCGTCTTTCGCCTTTCGTCTTTCGTCTTTCGTTCGTCTTTCCCTTTCCTTCGATTCTCGACGGCCTGCTCGAAACGCGGCGAAAGAACGCGGCAGCGACGAGGATCGTTGACCTCCAGCGACACCCCAACGTTGCCTGCAGCCACCCTCGGCCTGTTGACCCGCGTTCCGCGCCGCGATCCACAACAGAGGCGTGTCTTTTCGTCTTTTCGAGCAACAACAGACGCTCGATCGTGCAGTGCGTTCTCTCGAGGTGTATAGCTCCGTGTACTCGATTCCCCGGCACGCAAAATCGCCACGGTTTGTTATTCCGTTGAGGGTTACTTTTCCATTCAACGGACCAGCTTTGTTACTACGAAGCGGTGGATTGTTTGAAGAGCAGGATAGCCTGGCATAACAGAAAATCGGAAGGAGTAGATCCACGCGATCGAACGATGAAAGGCAGACGCGAAACGGAAACGGATGGGTGAAATATCGCGTCGGACGCAGGTGTTAAAGAATTCGATAAAACATAGCAGGTTGGAGTGTTGTGTGCGTGCGTGCGTGCGTGCGTGTGCGTGGCGATGCAAATCGAACAAGTTCCTTCGGAAACGTTCGACCGTGCTCGCGTCGTCTCGGTAGTCTTCGAAAATCTTCGGACCAGCTCGAAGCCACGCGCCAACGTAACATCGGGAGTTTCTCGAAAATCGGAATCGTCGCGTGGTGCGCGCTATCGTTTCGTCGCCCTCGAAGTGGTGCTCTTTCGCCGCTAGCGATCGGGGTGAAATCGGGGACGTGCGTTCGGCGCAAATGCGGCGCGAGCTAGCATTGAACGCGTGGCAACGATGTCGAGATCGTGCTAAGTGGGAGCAAGCGTATTTTGTGACGCGACGATTACTGCGACCGAAAGGGATTACCTTCGACTGAAAACCTAGTCTGGATCCTCAGGTAATGTGCTGCGCAAACTCTTAATGCCCCTCGATCCAATTAAAGCCGATGCGAAGCCTTTGAAGGCGCGCCAGCCGTCGAACAAGCGACAAGTTCCTGTCGCCGTTAAAAAAAAACGCGTCCGCCATGTTTTCGCTCATTATCGAATCTCTATTTGGCTATGAAAGAATTCCACCTTATCGCGAGTTTTACTCGAAAGCTCGAGCCGGCTGGCTGACGTTACATTGCACCGATCTCGCTTTCCATCGAGGCAGCAGGTGCCACGTATAGAAAGTACGTAACGGTGCTCCCGTCTCGCGTCTCGCTTTTCGAGTTTCGTCGCGTACACCGCCATGCAAACAATGCGTTAACTTTAATCGCGTTCGATCTACTTTCGATTGTTACCGAATTAACCCGCAGAGTTTCGACCTCGAATTAAGCGTACGTGCTCGGTGAAGCACGAAATGAAAACAGCCCCCGGGGACTCGCGGTGAAATCAACCCTTCTCCCCCTCTCTTTCTCTCTTTCCCTCGTACCCTACCCCTCCCTTCTGTCCCCCCTTCTAGCCACTCCTCTCCTCTCCTCGGCGACTCGTCCCGCGAGCAAAGAAACGGGAAAAGCAGCAGGTGGTGTTTGGAATTTAAACACGGCCAGGATAGCTGCTGCCCTTTTAAGTAGCCCCGTTTAAATTCCAAAGATGGAAACGGAATTTCAATTATCGAAGGTCGCTCCTTTTTATCCGGAATGCTGGACACCGCGACGAACGAATTCAGTGGGATCGTTCGATGACTCAACGGCCGCTTATCGAAGGCCAAAAATAGTTGGATCGTTGAATCCGCGCGCGCACACTCGAACGGTTCGCCCCAATTTGGCGAGCGGCGATCAGGGGCAAAGGGGCGCGTGAGCGTTTAACTGGATTCGCGGGATAAATTGCACGGAATCGCGGGAGCACGTATCTGGTATCCGATGGTCGGCTCATCGGCGAGCGGTGGCTTTCTTATGAAGACATTAGCTCTGGGAGCTGGTTAGGCCGGGATAGGCATCCGCGGCGCGTAATAGGTTTTTTTTCTGATTCCCCGGCAACTCGAAATGCTGCACGTCGCCGCTTCGCACGAGATGAGAGCAAAGGAGAAAAGAAAGGAAGGAGGGAAGGGTATGGGAGTAGGTTGGCGCAGCGCGTAGGGACGCACACGAGCGCAAAAGAGCGCACACGGAACGCGGACCCCCGGGGAACCCAGAAGCGGTCGTCCTTCGACGAAATAATTGCGGAACACGAGCCAGCTCGCGCGCTCTCTTGCCATTTAATGGCGGTATTCGCAGCGCGTACACCGTGCAGTCGTTATCCTCGATTTATGGCCAGGCCTGGCCTGAATCCTTATGCGGTGCGGCGTTCGGTTAGGTACAGGTCCGCTGGAAAACCGAGCCGGTGGACGGTTTAAAGGAAGAGCCGGAGGAAGCCGTAAGTCCGGTATGGCCGTTACTCTCCATTTAGAGTGGCGCCTCCGCCGAGATCAATTTCAACTCTCGCGTCCCGTCTTCGGGCTAAAATCGTGCCCCGGCCAGTTCCGGCCACCTCCCAATTCGCCACCGATTCGTTTGCTTCTTCTCTCCGAGACGTGACCGCCTGCACACGCGAACTTTTCTCCCGATGCCGCGAGCAGGCCGCTTTTAAAAGCCTCTCGCTCGCCATGGGACCAGAAAAACGTCTGAATACCTCCCAACTTAGACCGCTTTATGTTTTTTCGTCGCGGAGCTTATTTTCGGGAACAGACGGCAACTCGATGGATTCTCTTTCTCTCTCTCTCTCCTCTTCCCTCTCGCGTTTAACGCATTTCTGAATCGTCGAGCTGCAGCATCGCAGTTGCGCGTTTCTCCTTCTCCTCTTCTTTTTTTCCGCTTTCTGTTTCTGCTCGCTGGAATGCGCGCACCTCGCATGAAAACAGCCAGCAAAGTTGCAGCGGCGTTTTGCGGGGAAATTTATTTGTTTATGCTGTCGAGAATCGCGATTCGCTGGCATCCGTGAACCGCGCGGTACATTCGTACGCTCCGAGCGACGTTCGGGAATTTCGTTCATAGAAACTGGGTCTTAAATCGCGGCGGGAATAATTCCTAGCGGAGTTCGCTTTCCAAGGGGAAACCTTCTGCATTTCCATAAAACGTTGTTGCATCGCCGATGTACGTGCTTTCTGCTCAGCAACCTTTTCACCTTCGAAACACTCGAGCGTTTCCCATGCTCCGGGGAATCCATCGCGTGCTCGTTGCAAAATCTCTCCGACCTCTGCCAAGCACCTCGTTTCGATACGCGATCCGCGATCGGCGATACGCGAGTTGGGAAAATTTCGAGCAGCTGCAGTTGGGCGCGAACGAGTTCGCCGCGGGGAAGCCTTGAACTCGAAAGACTGTTTTCAAGGACTGGCGGCATGCGTATCAGCCAGATACCGCAGCGACAGCCGCTCTCTTGTTCTTGCCGGTGCCTCTGCGTTCTCCTTTGTGCCCCGCGTCTCCATGGGAATAAACATCGAACCGTTTAAACTTTCCTTTCATCGTCGGATGCAATGGTTGCGCAACGCCGCTGGCCGTGCACGCGCTGCAGCCGCATGAATATGTAATGCGCCACTCTGCGCTCCGTTATTGGCACGCGGGCATCGGTGTCCGCTTAAAAATGCGTTTAAATCGCGTAGCCGATATTTCCCCTCGGCGAGGCGAATCTTGCCGCGCGATCGGACAATTGAGAGAGAATCGGAGGGGAGAGGAGCTCGCAGGTTCGCGTTCTAGCGATCGCAGAGGAGAAAGTTGAAGCCGTAAGCCGAGGTGAATCGGTGTTAAAGCCCGGCGAATTAGTTTGCTCCGCGAGCAGGCGTAGACACGCGGGGAGGAGAGTTGGCTTTGGGGATTTTCGAGGCTCGTCTGGCCGCGAGAAGCGGAAGGCGGAAAGCGGAAAGCGGAAGGGTGGCAGGGTTGCGCGGACATTGTGCAAACAGGAGCTCGCTGGAGAGATGGGTGGGTTGGGTTTCACGGTCGATCCTCGAGAAAGCCGAGAGATAGGAGAAATAACAATGGCGGGGCAAGTAAGTCCGCGGTAAATGTTTACCTTTCCTAATTAAATGAAACTCCTTGGGCTCGTTGGTTGGCGTAGCCGGTGCCGTGCTTCGTTTCAAACGAGAGCCACGGTGTAACGGAGACGATGCTCCGGCGGAACGATCCACGCTGTCGAGAGGACGGATTACGGGAATGAAAATAGGGGGAAGAGTGTCGCGATGGAGCGTTCCGCTTCGGGCGGTAAATCGTTTTTTGCGCAACCATCTCGAGCGAAAAATTCTTTTTGCCGGGGAGAGAAAAGTTTGCGCGCGTACCGGTTGTTCGCTACAAAGTTGAGCTACGTCGGTGGTGGAGAAAAATCTTGCCCGCCCCTTGCTCCCTCCGGTCGGCGAGTAAAAGCTGTTGTTTGTCTTTCTGGGAGGCGCGCGACGTTGATCCATTTACCGCGGTGGAATGGAAAAACGTTGAAGAATAGGTAATGGGTGACGGGTGTCCGGACTCTCCGGACGACTCACCGTAAAACCCCGTACCTCTGTGAGTTGAGAGTTGCGAGTCGACGGTGAGTCACACTTAGCTTATCGTGCAGAAAGTAAACCAGCGTGCTGCACACTTTCCGATAGCCGGGACGCATACCTCCGCGCTATACTTTTCTGCACGTCAACTTCTAATTAAATTCCGACACGAAAATACCCCCGTGTGCACCAGTGGCTTTGCCGTTGCTGTTGCCGTTGCCGTTGCCGTTGGCGTTGGCGGTGGCGTAGCGACGGGCGGTGGTCAGTAGACACGCGAATCACGCGATGGCTGGCTTCGCGTAGCGCCAGCCACCGTGCAGTATCGTGCTACCAGAGCCGAATACAATTACCTGCTTATTAACAATTGGGACACTGCTGTTCGCTGCTTAGATGGCGAGTGCCAGCGAGTTACGTGCGCCGCGTTAAGGAAACGGTTCGGGAAGCCAGAAGGTAGAAAAGACGATTCGAGTCACGGCTCGAGTGCGCCGCGATCCGCGTTACCAGCAGCGGTCTTTACGCGTGTTCAGCAGATGCACCACTGTTTCCCGTGCACGTATACACGCGTACGTGGCCACCACTGGCACGCACGTGCGTGTTTTCATGCGCAGCCAAAGCGTAACGCCCGTGTAGCGCCGTGATTAGACACGCCACGGACTTCGGAGAACCGGTTCCCCGCCTTCTTCTCTTTCACTCTTTGCCTCTCTTTCTCCTGTGCTGCCTAACCCTTGCTTCGCTTCGCCTTGCCTTGCCTTACGTTCGTTCCTTTCTCTCTGTTCGACCGACTCGATTATGGGTCGACGGAGAAGAGAAGATGGCGAGGAACGGCAGACTCGCAAAAAGACTCGCGTTTCGTTCGCTTCGCCGGCGCGACTTTCTCCTTGCGTAATCGAACGCGGGACTCGACTTTCTTCTTCCTCTCTGGCAGAGAGCTGCTGGAAAATCCACCTCTCGTTCATTAATTCCTCGTTACGCCGCGCGTCCCCTTTCCACCGTCCACCGTCCATCGAGCGCGATTCGATCCGCTGGCAAACGTCGCGGAATCGTTAACGAAACGAGCGCGAATCCGCATTTAAACGCACCTCGGGGCAGGTTGATTTTTTTCTGTTCGACGAGAAAACGAAGCGGGGCTGGTTCGCGGAGGAATTAGAGCGATTACGAGGCCGCGGAGTAGATAAAGGAGGCGAGAGGTTTATGTAATAATTCGACATACTCGTTTTTAATTTACGAGTCGATAGGCGAGTTCCGAGAAAGTTTACAGTTAGATACGCGGAACGTGTACAACTGTGTAAATACACGCGGGCGGGACAGAGAAGGGGAAGATATAAAATAATTCGTTGGCTTATCGAGGAAAAATATTGACTCATCGCGATAAGATAAAATAGCTGTTCGATCCCCGGGTTTACGAAATATGTAGTTTTATTTCTCCGCTCGTTAACGAGTATCGTTCGCCCCGCGAATATTTCACGTGATTTTCCGCTCGCGCGGCGTGGATCGCGATGACCCACCTTCTCGCAAGTGTATCGAACGCGATAATTATCCTGGGGCCCGCGATCGTGCTCGATGGCCGGCGATTATGCAAGTCAAGCGTTTAACGTCCATTCGTAGTTTGCTTTTCTGGCCCCTCGGCCAGAAAACGAAACGTTTCCCTTTTTCTCTAGAATCGCCCCGCGTTCGCAGCTGCTGCGTCGACGAAAAACTTCCCCCGCGGGTATGACTAACCCCTTTCCGGGTATTTAATTCAAAGCCGGTGGATCGAACGATACTACGTACTTCTGCTCGACGTTCCATGCGCGTAGCAGTGAAAAGTAAAACAGCTCGGATGTGTTTAAATTCGATGTATTTGTACAAAGTACCCAGCTGTATCTCTTGATGCTAGTTCGTTTACTTTTACGCACTTGTGACGCGAACTTCGGTGGGCAAATGAAAGCAAGTTCTACGTGGCGCGTACAAATATGCAAAGCGGAGTAAATTTTGAAATACTCGCGGAACGAAGCAACGCTCTGCCCGCGGTCTACTCCTTCGGCTGTGTTCGGAACACGATGAATTTCTGCATAGATCCGCAACCTACCCGTGACGTCTCAAAGATGTGGTTGCAAGGGAAGGGGTTAATAATTTGCCGCGATTAATGAACGAGCTGGTACGCAGCTACGGCAGAATTTCCCTTTGGGAGCTCGTCGTCGAGGCGGAGCGGGCGCTGCAACGTTGAACGACCAAGAATCCGTCCGCTAGGTCCTTGGAAATCGAGCATTGGTTGGCCGTTCGACTGCGCGAAATTCGACGCACGTGCAACGAGCGGTAGAATGGCAGACAGGGAGTAGTGATTCCCTTATTTCGTGACCAAAAACTTGAAAGAGATCGTAGAGCGCGCGGTACACGCATAAATAAAGTGGATGCAAGTTCGAGGTAATGTCCCGTAATTGCAGTTCGCGTGGAACGCTAAGTGTAGCTTTCCGCCTGGATCAGGGCGAAAGCGTATTATTAGCTGCAGCGCTAAACTCGAGACGCCCGAGTCTCTACGTATGCCGTTTTCTATAATAGTCGAATAATAGGATAACGTATAGATGAAACGGTGAATGAAATTGACCAGGATACGGCACGGCTTTTACGATCGCGTTGCGTTTTTCAATTTTATATCGGCTTTTTACGGCTCTACCCGTATCCGAACGAAATACCGTGTCTTTTTTTCCCCCGAACGGCACACCGCAGCCGGCTTTTGCGTTTCTCCGGAACCTTCCAATTCTTTTCTCACACTACCGCGATCGTTTTCGAATCGCAAATATATTTCGCTTCGCGTTTCGTCGGTCGACGAAGTATCGAAAGACGCATAGCGATGAAAAGCGAGCGGGGTACCGATCGGCAGGTTTTACGGGTCGAAGAATGGCGTGTAACGAGTGGCGCTACGACGTCGACGTCGTTAGAACGGGTAAAAAGGTACTGCGAAAAGGAGACACGCGGAGCAGGAGAAGGGAGCGAGCAAAGTAGACAAGGTCAGCGAGAGAGGAACGGGGACGGGGAAGGGTTGATAACGAAGAACCGGTCAAAACGTCCTCATTAGCGTAATTAAGTCGACGATCGTGTAACAAGGCTGCGGCGGTGCGCGGTTGCCAATAGGGGCACCGCTAGACGAAACGTATATACATATATATATGTATACGTACGGTGCATCGGTTTTTACTCGCTTGACGGTTAATTTACGAGTTTCTCAAACGCGTAACAAAAACACGCCGCAATTATAATTGGCGGTTTAACGAGTAGCGGGAATAAAACGCGTGATTCAGCGATCGTTACCGGTGGTGGTATTAAAGCCGAGCAAAGGTTCCTCGTTGAAACCGGAGTACGCGAATGTTGTTGAACCCGCTCCGATCGATCTCCTTCGCTCCCGAGAGATTCCGAGGAATTTGCGAAAGAAGCGTTTGGTTCCGTGGAAGAAAGATTTCGAAGGGGAAGAGGAGGAAGAAGGATCGGACGGCGAGGGCTCAATCTTCCGTGGTGCATTGTAGGAGGAAATTCGTGTGGCCGGGCACACACGAACGGCGCGGCGCGCGGAGAGGAGAGGAGAGGAGAGGAACGTGCGCGGAGTCACTGGTAGATCGGGTTCGAGCTGGGAGAGCGGGTTCAGCTTGTGACTACTTCGTGAATAATGCATGCCAGCCGCGAGCCCACGCCAGCACGCTATATACGAAGATGCCAGACACGCTACTCGGAACCGGGCTTGTATCTATATGGCCACATAAGCTCAGGGAGGGGCTCTATGTAGCCGCTTTACGTACGCGTATGTACGTACGCTCTGTACACGCACACGTCTATCCGTTACACGTTCAACCGGCTCGCCACTCCGCTATTTGTGCGTCGAGGCTCGTCGAACCGTGTATGCTCGCGAGCGGACCGGCTAAAGCCTGAAACCAGAAAGAGGGAGCGAGAGAGAGAGGTTTGCGAATGGCGCACCGCTCCTATTCATCGGCGATGTCTCTTCTGCGCTCCTACGCTCCTACGGGACACGTGCAGCAGCTCTCTCGTGCTCGTTCACGTCCACCTTTGCGTTACATACGTCCGCCGCGTGAGCCGTGTTTCGCTTTTGCACGGGCGTGCCAAGGAAAATGCGCTCAGCTCCGAGCCACCGCGTGTGCTACTTTCCGCGACGGACAATCGTCCCATGGCTATTCACCAGCCTCTTTTTGTTCGCACTCGCGCAACTGGAATAGTAGTCCGTCTCCTGCCACGTGCCATCGATTCGTAGGAAATTTACGTCGTTCTCAAGTCTCGCGAAAAAGAAACGCGCTCCTAGTTTCCTAGCGGAGTTGGCAGAGTTGCCGCTTCGGGCAATTCCTTTGAGAAGGGACCAAAGAGTGCAAAGTTCACGGGGTTAAAGCGTGGTTAAAACGGGCTCCAGCGAGAAACGGCGGCCATCGCAGTTTCCCGAGCGCACAGGAAGAGAAGCGTAATCGTGGCTTTTTCAACGCGGCAAGCACGAGCAGAATGTTCCGCAAAGTTGCGTGTGCCAGTTTTCCTCGGCCAGACACAATTCTATAGGAGCAGTGCAGTTCCACGGTGGACGCGTCGCGTCGCATCCAAAGTTTGCCCGTATCGCGCAACTTTTCCAATTGATCACGTTCTCGCCGCGAAATCCTCCGCTCGCGTACACATATCTCGCCGCGCTCGTTCGCGGAAAGAGCTGCCGCTCCGCTCGTGAAAGCATCGAGGCTCCGAAGAGGACGGGAATGCGAGGAGAATGTTAAGCGTGACACGGGAAAAGGGGCTTGCGTTCCGGTGGATTAAATGCTGTGACGCAGAAGGGCTTTCTGGGGCATGGTAATCGGAGCCTGGGGGTAAGATCCACGGGGGGGGGGGGGTTTCCCGGGGGTAGCTGGCGGGATGGTGAAAACGTAGCAAGGGTGAAAAGACGCAGCTACGAGTGCAGCCAGCGCAACGAAAAGAGAGAGAGAGGAGAGAGGGGGATGAGATGACTAAATAAAATCAATTAAAAAGTTTCACCGCGCCGAGAGTCGGGGAGTCGGGGAGTTTTCACAAAGTTTTCCGCCGTGCGCACTTCTCCGGGTATATAGCGTCACAGTAGCGAGCGAAACTTCCGCTATAAACCGACGATATACCAACACCAACGACCACGTCGTGGTAGTTTCGCTAACTTTCCGACTTTCGTGTCGAACTTGTTAATGGCTTTCTGTGGTGGCTCTCTGTTACCATCGCGCTTCGCCGTTCCCTCTCTCCCCCTTGCGTTTGTCCTCTCTGACGCCTCTGACGCAACTGTTCGCCACGTTATCTATCCATCTATCGATATACTTATCTAAGTACACCTCCTATCCAACCTATCCGCGTAATAAATTTACCCTTCGACGCGCCACCAGATTTGTCCCCGTTCCTCGTCTGCAGCCAACTGCAACCCGTGCTCCAGCCTTCTCCGCGATTGTTCATCGTTCATCTTCGAGGTCTCCAGTTCGATTACAGGCTAGTCGCGTTCTCCGCTGAATCGTCAATCTCTTTAAACGTTGCGCGCTTCACTAGCTCGCTCTTTCTACTCGCATTCACCCTCCTGTGCGCTAAAATACACGATACTTCGTATCTTGCTTCGAATATTCCACGTATTCTTTAACAGGTGCTTAGATCGGAGAGGGAAAGGTACTTGTTAGCTGCTGCGGGGCACGCGATTAAAGCCCATATTTTATAAGTAGCGAATCAAGTTGGCAGCGCGATAGAGTTAAGTCGCGAAACGATAAGATTGGCAAACTTTTCGCTAACCATAGCGCTTTCTTTCTGTTGCAGGTAAGCAGACGCTCGGCGGATCTTCGTAGGAGGAAATTGGCAGCCGAGACGATCGCGTAAGTCGATGAAAGATAGAAAATAGTAGGCGAGACACTTTGCTGGCTTGATTTTAGCTGGCGACAGTTGGGTTCGCTTTAAGAGAAACACCTTGAATTTCTGTGAAGTGCAATTCTATCCGATTACGCGTGCAAAGCCCGTGTAAAGCGAAACCGTATATGTGTAGATGCTTCCCTCCTCTTTCTCTTTTCCGTGGGCAAAAAAATCGCTTGGTTAAGGTTGGCCGAGCGTCCAGGAAGCTACATACGTCCGCGATAGCGCAGTTTCGGTTATCACGGTGAAACGCGACGACGGGCCGCGTTCCTCGCGTTCAGCCTCTCTTCGTAAGCGTAAGATTACACGCGGGACGCGATTTCGCCTTCTTCTCTCGTCTGCTTCGCTGTCACGCGTTTCTCGGCAACTTGTTTCATCGCTTTGGAATTTCTTCGCGAGCTCGTCTTCCCGAAACGTTTCCCGATGAATTCGCCCATGGTGTGCGAGTATAAAACGCGGCCAATCGAGTCAAGTATGATTGCTATGAGAGAAACGTGGATTCGGAGTATCGCGGGAAGCCGAACCACGTCCGATTGCGCGCAATTAACAGCAGAACCTGTTTTGGACTTCAACTCGAAATCTTAATTGCAATCTCGCGGCGACGGCGATGTTTAAGGCGGCGTGGACTCCGCTTTCATTTTTCCGAGACTTCCGATGAAAAAGTTGGCTCGCCGGTGTTGGCGGAAACTTTAAATCGGGTCATCTCGCGCAGAATTATCCGCGTGGCTTGTGCAACGCGCGGCTGGTATCTTCGGCGAACGTACCGATGGTTCGGCGGCGGTGCAGACAAATGCAGATCAAATTCGATACGTTGGAAAGGAAGAGGATACGACGCGACGAGAGCCAGTAGAAGTACGCGAGTAGACTTCGCTTCTGGAGTCAGCCAGCGTCCGATCGTATTAAGTATTGCAATCGGAGACTGGACGCTTAATCTCGAACGCAGATACCCGAGTGTGAATTTAAATAACAGGATTATCCGCGCGATAAATCTGCCGATGCTATTTCCATTTTAATATCTCGCTTATCCTCTCCGCTACGATTTTAATTCGCTAGCGGGGAACGGGTCGCGGTGCCCCGATCGAACAACTACAACCTCCTCCTTTGTTTCTCGACTCCGAAATTCTACCCGGCGAGAGTAGCTTCGCGAAAGCTGAGTCAATATTGACCGAAGCTAAATCCCGCGTACGTAGCGCGGCTTAACCCAGATTCGTCGAACGATAGAGATCGTTTGGCGGATCGATACGCGCACCGCTCGCGTTAGATCGCGGAGGAATTTTCGGCCGCGTGTATCTATTAGGATCTGCTTTGGAGCCGCGGGCGGCGAGGGTAAATAAACGCGATGCGATTCGGGGGGTGCGGAACGAGGGCACGCAAACGGGGATTCTAAAATGGCCAGGTTTATTTGTCGCGTTTCGAGGAGTCAAAGTATATGAGATTAAAAATAGAGGGCTTTAATAGAGGTTGCGGGAATATAATCGTTTCAACGTGGTGGCTGAAAGTTGGTCAAGAGTAATTGCGAGCGGATCGCGCGACAAGGAGGATGTCGCCATTAAACGCGGACGTGTGCAAGATTACGCGGGCTTAAATCTCCGCTTCTCTCTTTTCCTCTCCTCTCCTCCGAGAAGATTCGCGTTTCGATCTTACACGCGTATACGAGTGCTAAAGGTGTCCTCGTCCACCGAGGAACGATACGCAAAGTATTGGCCGGAGGACGCGAAGAAGAAGCGGGTCGAATTTACGATCGCGCGTTTACACGACCGTCCTTGTTCGATCGTCATTCATGGCGACGCTGGTGAAAGAAAAAAGGCAGCCAAAGAAACACACTCGGGGGGAAGAGAGAGAGAGACGTTTGGGCAATGGCAGAGCGAATTCCAACGATTACTTTGGCAGCGTACAATGGACGTATGCGGTGCGACCAGGCGAAGGGGCAGAGAAGAGGTTGAAGAGAAGTGGAAAGGCAGACGAGAGAAGGAGAAAGTGGACAATGACGAATAAGTAGTTGTGCGACGCGGACGAACCAGCTGGCCCGACCTCACACGTTTACACGATAGTGATAAATTATTTATCTCGCGACGTCTGGCCAGCGGCCAAGATTTTCCGTCGCCTTCGGCTTCCAACGATTCTTCGTCTATTTATACGCGTGTGTACACACGTCCTGCGCTCGAGATTCGAGATGCGTCTCCCTGCTCTCTTTTCGTCGCCCCTTTCTTCTCCTCTCGTCTCTTTAATCTCGTCGCTTTTTTTCTTTTCGTTTCGCTCTCTCTCGCTCTCTCTCTCTCTCTCTCTCTCTCTCTCTCTCTGTCCGAAGTATCGCAACGGTGTAACCTAAATTCGCGGTTCTTCTCTTGGGGAACAAAGAGCGCGAAACGCGAGCTCAGTCACGCAAAACAAATGGATTAGATAAGGAGTCGCGCGAAGTTTAACCCTTTCGCAGTTTAGTGCCAGAGAGCGGAGCGAGACGTTGACGACGGCGCTATAAATCTCGCGTTTCGAATTGCATCGTGGGTCACGTGATTATTAACCCCTTGCCTTTGCAACCGCGCGTCGTACTTACTCATAGCGTAAGCTGTGGTCCAAATTGTACGCAGGATTTAGTTACGTTACGTCGCGTCTTTATCTTACTACTCTTCGTCGCTTTGCCGCGTTGCGAAAGGGTTCAAGAAGCGGGGGACTGTTTCGAGGTTTTTCCTGCTCCGCCTCGTGGCCAAAATCGGACAGGAAGGGAACGGATGGGGTTTTTCTTTGTACGTGGAATCGGAGCGGCTGGATAATCGGAGTGGGATTTCGCGGACGCCAAGAGTAGCTGGAAGGAGGAAGGCAGGTTTCGTGGAAAGGAGTCGCTTTAAATAGGAGTGGCATTGGTTGAGTACGGTCAAGATCGTTTCCGTGGTAACGATTACGTTTAACCAGCGCGTAATTGCCGGGCGTAATTTACTAATTCCGGGGAAGCGTACCGCTTCGGGCGACAGGCAGCCGAGAGAACAAACTCGCAATAAAGAGAGAACTCGTGGAGCGTTGCATCCGTGTAAACGATTGCCGTCCCGATAAATTAATCGTTTAAAAGCCCCTCTCCCTTTCTCTCTTCCTGTTACGGGTTACGGGTTTCGGGCTGGGGAGTGACCTTTTTCCATTTGGCAGCTGTAAAATTTGGCCGACGACGAGGTTGCGCGATAATTTTATCGCGAATTTTCACCGGGCATTCCAGAGAGATAATTTTGGAGCGGCGGGGCGGCGCGTTGGCGAAACAATTTTCCGGCGGTATTAGGGGAAACGCGAGAAAAGGGAACGGGGTAGAAGCGGGAACGGGGCGGAAGGGAAGAGCGTACGCGGTTGCGAGGTTGTGCGCGAACGCGTGCGGTAATAGCAGAAGTGGAGCGGAGAGGCGTGGGACGGACGGGAGTGCGCGAGAGGAGAAATGAAATCGCTATCTCGATTGAAGCATCGCGTCTGAATGATCCGCGCGATATCTGCTGCGTGCATATCGACGCGTTTGTCAGAGGGTGAGGAGGCGAGGTCGAGGGTTGGAAGAGGATGGCCGTAAGGGCGGAGGGAGGGGCTCCTTCGCTCCCTCCGATGGTTCTGCCCACGGACGTTACACCGCAATTACTCGACGGCGTATTGATCCGACGGCTCGCAGTCCCACGGTTCGCAGAATCCCTCGTTCAAGCAACCCTCTCGCTCTCGCTCTGCCCCGCTCCGAACACCCTTTCGTTTCGAGAAGGAGAAAAAGCCCGGCCACCGAGCCGCCGAGCAGCCGAGCAGCCGAGCAGCCGAGCAACAGAGCCGCGACTACGCCCGAGGAAATACGCGTCCACCGTGTTCCCGGCTATCTTTTAAGCTCCATCGAGTCGCAAACGTGGCGAAAAAAAAGGCCAAGCCTCCAGTCTGCCTAGAGTATCGAGCGAGCTAAAATCGAGCCGAAGAAAATCAGGCACCCCCGGCCGTGGAAGAAGATCGTCGACGGATGGAAACAGATGAGATGTGACGAGAAGAGAAGAGAAGCGAAGAGGGTCCGAAGCGGACAAGGGAACGAGAAGAAAAGGAGGCGAAGCGGCGTGGCGTGCGGTGTGTGGGCATTACGGGACCACGGCAATTATCCGGGACTTTCCTTTTGCACCTTGCCCCTTTCTACCGGTCCGCACACTCTCGCGCGGTTGTATAGGACGAGTGTGTGCAGAGGAGAGGCAAATCGGCTCCACTCTGGACCGAGAAACGAGAGACGAGAGAGGAGCGTGGAGAGACGAGAGACGAGAGACGAGAAACGAGAAACGAGCCACGGACGGCTTTTCAACCGCGCTCGTGCGTGTACACACCGACGAGACGATGGAATGAGCCGGCTGGAGAAGAAGGAGGAGAAGGAGGAGGAGGTAACGGAGGAGGTTACAACCGGGGTTTAATGAAACCAGTCGAGGTCCGTCAAACCGGTTCAGCTAGTTCTCCGTTTGCCACGTTGGCCCTCTCGCCTCTCGTTCCTCCGCCAGTCGGGTCGCTGGTTCGCTGCTCCGCGTAGAAGGGATCTCGAAGAGCCGGAGAGTACCAAAGAGCGGAGCAGGAACAGAGATATCGACCTGTCTCTCTTCGTCTCGCTCGTTAACCCGTTCTCTTCCCTTCCCTTCCCTTCTCTTCCTTTGGCTCGGTTCTCCGTTCTACGCTCTCTACGTTCCACGTTCTCCCTGTCGGACTGCATATCTCAGACACAGATCGCCGCCAGTGACTCCTGCACTCGTCTGCCCGGCTGTGTAACCTTGCCTGGCTACGTGCACCACGCGCCTCTACACATCCATCGCCAAACGTGTCTGCGTGAAATCCCCTTAACCGAGAGTACACCCACGACCACTGGGTCGAGAATTATGGCGCGGGGGGATCCCAGTATCCGCCCCTGTTTGATAGTCCCGTCGCGATATAAACTCGCCAGGGAACCTCCCGATCTCTCTCTCTCTCTCTCTCTCTCTCTCTCTCTCTCTCTCTCTCTTTCTCTGTTGCCATAGTTTCCCGATTCGCTCCCTATCTGCATCTCTCTTCGTCCTTCTGCCGAGGGGCGGCCAGGCTAAGGGGAAATAGTGATGGGCGGAAAGGGGAAAGGTGAAGGGAAGAAGGTTCTGGCGGTTCGTTTCTCGTTTCGCGTTTCACGATCCGCGTAGGTGTTGGGTGCGTGCGAACTCGTGACTCCGCAAGCAGAGATCTCGGCTTGAACGAGCACCGCGCTCGTCTCCTGATTCCTGACCCACTCCATGCTCCGTACTCCACACTCCGTACTCCACACTCCGTACTCCATAGCCCGATGGAGCGGAACTGTGCAGCCGACAATTCGGGTCAACTTGCTTTCGGCGAATTTACGCAGCGCGTTATTTTTTGGCCTGACCTAATGGAATTAGACGGAGGAGGAAAGAAAGGTTAGATCGGCGAGGAAGAAGTGGCGAACAATGGAACGGAGCGCGGCGCGGTTGGGTAAGAGGGAAAATCTCCGAGCTATCTGTTTGCAAATGCGATTCCGATTCGCATTCATTTTTCATTGTAACCGCATCTGGTAAACAAAATGGCATACGCACACACCACGGTCGTTCCTCGGGAGATTCATTTTTGCGGTACGTAGTCCTTCCTGCAGTCTGGTTGCACGCGTTTAATCGCGAATCAGTAGAGTCGCTAATTATCAGTTCCTATCCTTTAATTAAGTACATCGTTAACGTAACGGAGTGTCCACAAAATATTTCTCAACGGCACACGTTGTTTCGCGTCGAAGGCATTCGAAAGCGGCCGCGCATACAATGTTATCGGTGGAAACTTTCATCTCGCTATTTGCTCTAATTGCTGGCTCAGCCAGAAAGATTGGCAAACATTCGTTTCCCCGTTAATGAGTAAACGCACGCGGCCGCCACGTAATGACTGTTTTTAATAGGAACAACTTTCTGCTCGGCGAATGAAGCGCGCTCGCGCGTTCCTGCTCGCCACCGCCTCGTCTCCTCCTCTTCTCTCCTCCCTTCTCCTCTCCCCTCGTTTCGTCTCGCCATCCCGCTGGCGCCCTGCAACGTAACGCAATTATTTCTGTGGATACAGCGTCTGCCACCTGTTCTATTCCGATCCACGCCGACGTTTATTAGCCGAATTAATTAGCCAGCGGCTCGTCGGAGACGACGGAGCGCGCCTCGAGCTGCTCCATTCCGGACAGCGATACCTCGCCGCGTCGCGTTGTTTCGCGCCAGCCAAGAAACTCTCGAAGCGGACCACTGGATTCTCCGATCGAAAGCGAAGAACTTCCTCGGTTTCTCGTTCTTAATGGCAAGTCGCGGAAACCGGCGCAAAGCTAACAAACCGTATAACAAATCCTGATCGGCTCGCGGATGGGAGGCGAAGGTTAACGTCGGGACGGGAGATGCAAGCGGTAAACGAGCTTTTAAAGCCAGATAGACGAGATTAAGAAGCTAACGAATCTCTGGGACGCGTAATTTTAATCCGGAGACTTGGACGAGTTTACAGTTTTTCCCAGCCAGCTCTAACGAGACTGAAAAAAGTCGGGAGCAGAAGTTTACGACTAATAGCTGTGTAGCTACTCGTCCGCGTGTTTCTCGCGCGAAACCCGTGGGACGTTTCTCAGAGGAAGATCGCCAGCCCCTAGGGAAACTTCCAAGTTTCTCGAAGCGATCGAGAAGCGGTCACAAATTTCCTTTCTTCGGGAAAAGCGCGTCGAAGGGATCCTTCCGAGGTGTAGATTTTTCTCCGACACATGGGCCGCAAACAAACGGCTGGCCTTTGGGTGGTGCTTTATTCGTTTGCCTTGGCTGTTTTCGCAACAGAATCTCCTCCCATCGGTTGATGCACGGCGCGGTACGGTGCGGTGGCTGGCACACGGAAACCGTATGCACGCAGCTCGGATCGGTGTTGGTTGCGGAGCTCAGGTATCCGGTGCCAGCCCACCTAGACCAGAACTCGATGACTCGTCTCTCCGGCGAGGCAGAAATCAGAGGTCACCGTTCCCCTTTGACCACTTTCATCCGCGAGCCCCGCGTTCAGGCGCCGGTTTCGCGTTAATTACTCGCTTTCCATTCGGTGAAAGAGCTTTCAACGATCGCGTAACTTTGGAAACCTTTGCACCTCGAGCTGTTCGCTGCTTTCTCCGCGAAAGAATCCGACCTTCGGTAAACGCGGAGCACCGGATTGCTTTGATAGAGCGCCGATAGCCAGATGCACTTGACGCTGGAATTAACGGAAACGGAACACAATCGTGGCCGGGGATTCTTTTCGATAGAAACAACACTGGGTTGGAACACTCGTTCGACTGACTCTCGCAGCGTCGATGTGGGTGTGTTCGCGATAAGCGTTCGTTTTATTTGAACGGTAAGCGATACGATAAGTCCCCTATCGCCATGTTATATCACTAGCTATATCAATACGGGTGTTGCGCAAAAAGAGAAGGAAAAAAAGGGAATAGATTGCGGGAATAAAAGGTGCGTTAAACTTGAGCGCGATCGAAATGGGCTAGCTTTTGAAGGACAATAGAAATACGACGGTGTCCGATCATCCCTCGATTCCACCGGCAACGTTATCCACAAAAGCTCGCGGGAAAGTTTTCGCTCGCGTGGAAAGTTGGAATCTCGTTGGAATAATAGCGAGATACGGGAATACTCTGCGGTGTGCGGTGTAGAGAGGAAGCATCGAAAAACGTATCGGAGCGTATCGAGGATGGAGGATCGAGGATGGAGGATCGAGGATGGAGGATCGAGGATGGAGGATCGAGAATCGAGGATCGAAAATCGAGGATGGAGGATCGAAGAGAAGAGAGCGGTTCTCGGTCTGGGTTCGCTCGAAGTGGTCGTAAAAAACGTATTACCGGCGTTGAATCCCTATTTCCACGCAGCAGGGTCCCTGCCAAAAGCTACACTTTACTCGAGGTCCGTTTACGTCCGATACCGAGAAGCCTTTGAACCTAACGACTGCTTCTCCTATCTCCGAAAAGAAAGAAAGAGAGAGAGAGAGTTCGCGACGCGTCGGCGCATTTCTAGAAAAAACAAGGGAGACTTTCCGGCGTCGAGACGCGACGTTAAAGTGGCCCGTGACTCGCGGTCTCTTTCCGTTGCTCTCCGTCTCGCTCTCTGCTCCGTTTTCGCTGTGCTCCACTGACGTCGAGTACTGCAGAGCGCATCGAAAGGCAACCGCGTCTCGTCCAGGAATAACGACTGCCGCGTACACGCGCAACTCGCAAATCGCAACTCGCGACGAGCGACCCCCGAAGCCATTGCCTCGCGTTAAACTCGCGGACTGGCCTCAGGGGAGGTCAATTGGTCGTGACGTCATCGGCGCAACACAATAAAATATAATGGCCGAGGCAGCCTAAGCAAAACACGCGACCGGTTCGTGACCCGAACGAGACGCCCGTTTCCAGCCACCACCCCGCTTCTTCCACTCCCTTTTTTCCTCTTCTCAAGCCCTAGTCGCTTCAATGAAACGTCGTCGTAGCCGTAGCCGTAGTCGTCGTTGTCCCACCGATTCTCTCCGCGTCCCGTGGAAAATCTTTGCCCTTTTGCCTCGCGTATAGGAGCTCTCTCGAGTAGCCGCCTGGGGGCCTCTCCGAGTCGCGACAGTGAACCCTTTCAAGACCTAGTCGCGTCGCCGCGTCTACGTTTACACGACGGATAGTCCGCGGCGAGTAGAGAGCGGAGAGCCGTGTATCGCGACCGTTTTACGCACACTTGCCACTCATTTGCGCTCGTTAATGACCCGTTCGCCGAACGGGCCGATGTATTTGTCCTGTGACTCGCATGAGATGGACAGGCCGATTCTCGGAACCGCCGATCCGGCTCCACCGTCTGTGTAATTAGCGCGGAGGCATACACGATCGTTGTCCGATAGCCGCTTCGCGGAATCCTTCTATCACGTCGCGTCTCTTTGTCTTGTCATTGAGTTTGATTCTTCTCGGCGAATCTCCGCAACCTCCTATCAACCTCGCCTTATTATTACTCGATGCGATCGCGCGCGGCCAACTATTCTGCGTCGTTGCTCGCGTGTTTTAGCCTCGTCGTGTTCGTCGCGAAACGCGAAACAAGGAATTCGCGTTGAATTTCAGTTGGATGGAAGGTGGTCGGCACGAAATACGAGTATTCTCGGTGGGCGCGCGTATCGATCGACCGACAATTATTAGAGGCAGCGTGTCGCTCGAATTATCGTGTAACGCGTCGCGTCGCGTCGTTCGCATGCAGGAGGCACGAGGAAGCGATAAAGTCGTGGACACCCTGTAGATCGATCGAAACCCCGGAGAGAGCTATTCGCAGGGGTTAGGTCAACCTACAGGTACGTAGTCGGTGGCTTGCACGCCCCGATCCTTTCCTCTCTCTCTCTCTCTCTCTCTCTCTCTCTCTCTCTCTCTCTCTCTCTCTTGGTCATTTCCGCGTTTACGGCCCCCCCCCCCCTAAAGTCGAGAGCTAATAACGACCGCCAATCCAGCGTTTGCGATTCTCCGCGCGCCACGACCAATTACACAGCCCTACGGTTTCCAGTCTCCAACGAAACGCAAATAACCGATCGATCGCGTTGTGGCCAACTTCGAAATGAAAAGCCCGCAGCACCGTTCGCAACGATAGCCCGTTTTCGCGTTGATATTTAATAAGCTCGCGTTCCGCCGTTTAAATTTAAATGGACGCGCGGACGTTTTATTTCTCGCCCCATCCCGTCCGGCCGCGAGTCCGCGCGAGCGGCAACGTTTAAACGAAATAACATTTATTACTCGGTAACGCGCACCGGTCGAAGCACCTGGTTCCCTTCGACGGACGTATCGTTCGAGATACATTATCGCGGCGGGAAAGGAAGGCAACGGTAATTTATTAATAGAATATCGCTGGCTGGAAGTCTCGCGGACGCGTGAATCGTATTCGAATGACGCGGAGCTCGATTTACAGCTAAATACGCATTTGTCAGTGACGCAGATCCGAGCGGCGATAACGCTGCTCGAGTGATTCGTGGCGAACCCGCTGAGAATCGCACGAAGGCACTTTTCATTCGCGACGCGCTTTTACGCGTTCCGGCCGCTGATTTCGGCCCAAAGATTCCGGAGTCGTCCTACCGTGACCGTCCGTAAAACAATTCTTACTGTTACGCTTTCAAGGCCGTCGACTCGCGCCCACGCTAGACCCACGCAAATGCCGCGCGAATATATTTCAGCGAACTTTTCGTATTGTTCCCAACTCCTCCCTTCGTCCCTCCCATGGTCTCTTTCGGACAACCGTGCACGGCTATGTTGCTGGCCCGGGTTTGGCTAAAACACGACGACAGGCCAGGGACAGAGGCACGAATCGCGCGGACGTTGCTTCCCTCCGCTCTCCTCGTTCGTCCATGTCGAGGGCCGTGCCGGTGACATTTTGCGTACGCACCGATCGCGCTCCGTCTCCGTTTCTCTCTCCATTCGTTGCTTTCTCCTGCCTCGGTTAGGCCGGGCGGCCGAGTAGGCGCATAGGTGCGCTCCGTGTATCGTGTATCGTGCACCGTGCATCCTGCACCGTGTATCGTGCATCGTGAATCGCGTATCGTGTAGGAGGTGGGGCGTTGGAGCTTTATCGGTCGTAAACACGCGAGTAATTATCGTAGCCGGCCATCTTGGCCCGCAGGCACGTCACATCCGGTCACTGACCATTCAATCGTTGCGATCCCAGCTACGGCTAATAAATAATTCAGAAACAATGGGGACCGCTCGCCTCTGCCGCTGCTGAAACGCCAACGAGAGCGTCGTGCTCCGTCTCGTGCCGTTAACCTCCTTAACTTTAACTTTAGCTTTAGCATTAGCATTAGCATTAGCGTCGCCGAACGAAACGCGTAACTGCCGCTTTCCGGCTCCTGCGGCAGGTTCAAGGTTTTCCGCGGCTTCGACCTCGCGCGGGTTGGCGAGCCGGTGACATTTCCTCGGAGCGTGTACTCGGTTGGTTCGCCTTCAACGTCGCGGAGTAGTAGGCACTCGGCTATTTGGCTGGCGAACGGAAAGGAAACTTGGAACGAGACGCGGAGCCGAGTTCCACTTACGCGAATTCCACGTTGGAAGGGCAGCACGGTAGCGCGCGGAGAACGCGCGGAATCGCCTAGGAAAATTGCTCGGACGCAGCGAGGAATTCCTTCGGATCGAGAAGCAGAGCAATACAGTTCGCCGTTGACGTTACTCAACCACGTGGATTGCGTAACGCGGGTTACGTTGCTCGAGACGTAGATAAGCTCCGCGTAAGAAGGAAAGTTTCCGAACGGCCGCGGCGAATGATATAATTCGCACGCGTGCCGGCTAACCGTTTCTCCAGCTGACCGTGGTCGTTGATTCGCTTTTTCTCCTCCGAGCTCGCGCCGCTCCGCGTTTGCGTGTTCCCTTCGCGAATCGTCTCGGCTTTTTGCTTCCCTCGATTCTCGGGGAAACAAAAGAAGCAACGCGAACGAATGACCGCGCGACGAGGCGCGGCGCGGCGTGGCGTGGCGTGGCGTGCGAGGCGAGGCGAGGCGGCAAAAAAACGGAGACGCGATCTCTCTGCTCGGAGTAGTTGGAATTCGTCACGTGTTGCCCATACGGAATCGGTTCCTATTTTTTCCGAAACCTCTCGGCGTTCTCGTAACTCGTCAGCCTGGCCGCTGCCTGTCAGGGTGTCCCGTGGACGGGAAAAATGTGTCTCCGAGGGACGCGGCACGATGTCGACGAACCGAGAACCGAGAACTGAGCCAACCAGAGGTTCTCAGCTCTTCTCGATACGGAGGAAAAGAACGCGAACTGGTTCGCGCGGATTGACCCAGTTCGTTTCTCCGTGTCGCACTCGCAGTCGCAGTCACAGTCGCAGTCGCATCGATCGCGTCGATCCCTTTATAAAAGACGTTCCACTTTAATTCGAGCGACGCCGGCTGAGATGCATCCACCGCGTCGCTTTATTTTTACCCTCGTAGCCGCTCCTCGCTCGAGGACGCTGAGCGAATCTTTGCCGAACGAACGCTCGCGAAACGGAATCGCCGGGGCTGCATTTAGGTTTACGATTGCGGGCGAACTATCGGCGTTGGCGAAGGAGAAACGTTCGTGGTCGGCGAATTTTGGGGGGGTGGAACGAGACGGGCGAGTCGGATGACCGAACGACCGAGGTTCGACGAGGTTCGAAGACGCCAAGACGGGAAGACGCGACGCGGAGACCGGCGATAGTCGTTTTAAGGGTAAATTAGGCAGTCGGCGCGAGGCTTGGCATGGGGCCTGCGAGTCTCGGAAGAAGAATAAGAAGAGCGGCAAGGAGGTCTCTGGCGGCTGGCCAAGCCTTTTATTTTTACACCGCTCCCCGGTGTCGTTCTCGCCGTCTTCACCCCCGATCGCCATTTTCCCCCGCTTTCGCAAGAAAATCTCTCCACCGACTCGTTGGAAATAAGTTTATCAACAAACGGCGGGAGATCCTCAGCCGTTGCAGGGAGCGCCGGCAGAAATAGAGCGGCTCGAAAATAGCCGAGCGCGAGACGAGACGCGAACGGCTTCGCAAACCATTTCCCTTCCGATCCCCTTCGCTACCTTTCATTCATCCATCGATCTGATCTACCTCTTTTCTCTTTTCCCTTTTCCATCTTCTCGGCCAATTCCATCGCGAGCTTTGCCCCTGGCACTCGGAGTATCGCGAGAAGAGCGAAACGCTAGCGTGTCGGCAATTAAATGGCAGAATTATGGCTAGCGGAACGCGATCGAGTAGCGGAAGACAGCAGCGAGAGGAATCGATGAAAGGGATGCATCCCGGAGAATCCGAGGACTACCTGCGCGACGTTCGGATTTTGACAAAGCGTTTAAATGGCCGGCAGACTCGGCCAGCCGTGTCTACGTTCATCCCTGGAGCCAGGTCAGGGCGAGTCGATATTCATCGGGCCAGGGGTTGCTTTGTCCCTCCTCGCAAACAGAATCTATCGCGTTGTTTTTCCCGACTCTACCCTTCGGGAAGGGCATCGTTGAAAGGGCTAGCAGTTCCGCATAGGTTGCAGACATTCCTTTCGACCCGTAAATATCGCCGCGGAGAATCGGGGATGGATTTTTCTGTTGTACGTACGTTTTACAGTTGACGTAGAATTTTCGTTTCATCGAGTGCGTGGCGAGTTTAAAAGCCGTGACGGGATTTCGCCGGGCAACCGGTGTGCGTGGCGCTGGGGGCCCGTTTACGCGTCCGTCAAACGTTGAAAATGAAATCTGGCCGGAGCTGTCACAGTGGAGCATCGCTCGCGGCCTTCGCTTTTGCTCTGGCAAAACGTTCACGGCGAAACGAAAATCCGCCGTGGGACGCGGGGCGAAGCGGCAGAAATCCAAAAGGCAAATAAAAATTTCGCCGGAATGAAAATTCATATCCTGTCTGCGGCGCATTTTTTCGGAGCTCGAAATGCTCGCCCGTATAATCCCGTGCCTTTCAATAGTCTGACACGCGCCCCTCCAGGAATCCTCTTACTTTCCGCTGAAATGTCGTTGCCCGGATTATTTCGTTCCTCGTTCCTCGTACCTCGGTCCTCCGTCGCCAGAGCATGGGAATTAAACGCGGAAAATCTGTCTGCCCTGGAATCCGGAAAACGCGCCCCTAAAAGAAGCCAGGATTGGCGGAAGACGCACGGCTTTCCGGTTTGCACGCGCGGTCGAGAATTACGGCTTCTAGTTTCACCGGGGCAAACGTTGCTCGAGCCTGGCTCGATGGCCGATCAACTTTGAGGTAATTTGAAAGCGGAGCGGAGCAAATGGAGCTGAGTCGGAAGGTACGCGGTGGTGTTGGAATCCGAGGAAATTTCAGTTACGTTCGAGCGCGCTCGCCTCGGTCAGAAATTACGGGTTCTGGTCTCGCTTTGAGGCCGCGTCTAATTCCGTTGACCCGGTTTAAAGCGGGCCGAAACGAACCCAAACAAGGCACTCGAAATGCCGAGATTCGAGCGTAGGCAACCGTTGGCGAAGCGCGTCTCCTTTTTCGCCGTTCGATGCGCGTTTAACTCGCGATAATCACTCGGACTTTCCACCCTTCCTTCCCTCCTTTCTCCCTTCCATTCGAGACGCGACGCGTTTGAAGTTTGCATTTGACGCGGTCGGCGCTTTTACGCCGGCGTCCTAAGAATAATGGCCAGGCGAATTAAAATGTAAAGCAAAGTACGTCGGCGCTGTTCAATTACGCGGAGCGTAATGCATGCGGAGCGCGGCCGAGGCGGGACAGGAGGACAAACCGCAGTCGCTAGGAAACGCGGAACGCCGAGTTTGCGAACGCAGCCATCCGCGTTACGCGTACACGTACGCGTAAACGTGTATTCTGGCTACACAGAGGTCTGCGCATCGGATAAACGCACCCCACGTATGCAACGCCGTTGCCCGCTCGAGTGCTTCTCCCCCTCCGGGTAATAACAGTAAATCCTCGGTAATAAATCCCTCCCCCCTGGCTTCTCCTCGCCGTGGCTCTGCTGTCTCTCAGCTTTGGCCTCTGCTTGCCTCCTCCACCTGTCCATTCCTCCGTTTCTTCTTCCTCCCGTGCTTCGCTGGCTGCCTCGTCGCCGTTCCCATTGCCGTTTCCGCTCCTCTCCGCGCGCATCGCGTTTCTCCCTTGATCCGTTTAACCTTGTTTCTCGCTTCCTCTGCATCGTCGTCTCCTTCGCGTTTTCCTCCTCCTCCGAGCGCGTGCTCCAGCGACGCCTCGCCGCGAGACCCTTGAACTCCCCGGGGCTACGTTTCCTCGCTATCGAACGTTTGCGAATCCGATCGGGGTCAAGGAGATGAGAGCACCGCCGGGGCATCGGGCACCCCGAAGGTCGCGCCAGGCACGTATTTGCTCGCCAGATTAACCGCGGATCGGCGATTGCTCTCTTCCGCGGCGGTGTTTCGTCGCTCCGGCGAACTCCGATCCGTCGACTCGAGAGTTGGAAGAAATTAACGGCGAGTCGCGGTGACTAGGCGAGGAGGGCCAGGTGGGATTGCCGGCGCGCGGGCAATTCGTTGCCCGCATAGTTTCGCGATTACACGTGCCGGAAGGTGTGCACCTTTTTTAACGGCGATGGAATCGCGATCCGCGCACTGCACGCGCGTATCGCACGCATTAGCGATTCCGCCGGGTAATTGGTTCTCGTGATAAACGGCCGGCGCAGCGACCATCTACGTCAAATCGATCGACCTTAATCGACAAGGTTGAACAAGGGTACGCGGACAACCTTCCACTTACCGCATAGATGCGAGCCCGTCCGTGTCCGCGTCCGCGTCCGCGTCCGCTCGGTGATCGATAGCCAGGATTGTACATTGAACGGCATACGTCGACGCGAAGCTACGACTCTACTTTCGACTCGTCCGTTTTGCGAGGAACGCGTGTCGGAGCGGATGCCTGACCCGAAGTTTAATTACTGTTTCAGAGAAGAATTCAGCGCGGAACAGCCGACGAAGACGCGTGAGCGAGGGTGCCAGTCGCGAGAGGCTAGAGAAGGACGGGGATAGCAATCTAGCGACGCGACAGGAAGACCGTGAAAACAAGGGTCCACCGTCTGGCAGGCCCAGCAATCGCATACCTCGGACGGTGCTGGAGGAGGCGAACAGCGCGTCGAGTAGCGCCTCGAAGCTGCGAAAACGGGGGACCGCGGTAAAGAGTCCGGTGGAGAATCCGTCCCAGAGACCGGTACGGCGAAGACCCAGGCCCACCGGCCACGAAACGAAAGCGGAGCCGGCGGAGGATCTCGATCGCTCGAGCCACGCAAAGTCGCCGGTCGAGAAGGACGAGCGGCTCGCCGGATCGGACGAGGAGGATCACGGCGAGGAAGAAGACGAGGACCACTGCGATCCCCTGACCAAGAGGCTGAGGACAAGCCCGATCGGCAGGAAGCTTAGGTCGGAACGGAAGGGTGGAAAAGAGGAGGCTGCGTCGGATCTAGAGGAAACGGAAGAGGAGGAGAGGAAGCAGGACGGGGCCGAAGGAGCGGTCGAGAAGCTCGAGGAGAACGAGGAGAGTCAGTCGAGGGAGCGGGACAGGGAACCGGAGCCTCCACCTCCGAACAAAGTAGACCCTGGAGGCGACACGGTTCTCGAGCAAAGGCAAACGGGCGCGAATCAGGAGGTTCGACGCGAGGAAGATCGTCGGGAGAAGGGCAAGGGGCAGCAGGTGTTAGTGAATGGATCGGTGCTCGACGCGTCGGTGGTCGACGACAAGGCTAGCCTCCTCCTCGATGCTGGCGCGACGCTGCTGAAGCCCGCTGCCGTCTCGAAGGGTGAAAGCGTCGAGGAGGAAGAAGAGGACGGGTCGGCGGAGGAACGGTTGCGCGAAGAGCGGGACGAGCCCGAAGAGCGGGAAGACGAAGAAGAGGAGCGAGGCTCGAGAAGAACCGAGCTGACGACCGAGCTAGGCACGGAGGATAGCGTGGGCAGCGCGAGCGGCGCGAGGGCGGCCAGCGTCGAATCGGTGGTCGAGCTGCTGGAGTCGAGCAGTCAGGACTCAGGCTCCGTGCTGGAGAGGCTGAGTCCGCTTAGTAGCAGCGGCGGCGGCGGCTCCGGCAGGCAGAGCCTGCTCCTCGAACAGCAGCGGGAGCAGGAACGAAATCGCCACAACGAGAGCCCTGTCATCCTAGCCGAGAGATTGAACAAGCCGCCACCGCCGGTCGCTGGACACCATCACCCGCACCTTCAGCAGTACCACCACCACCATCAGCCGCATCAACAGCCGCAGCCGCAGCACCAGCATCAGCAGCCGCCACCGCACCACCACCAGCAGCAACGATACTCCACCGCCAGTCCGGTGATACACCACCATCCTCAGCAGCAGCAGCAGCAACACCAAGCCCAGCAGCAGCTCCACCAGCACCAGGTAGCTAGCAGCCCTCACCACCAGCAGCACCAACACCAACACCAGCACCAACACCAGCACCAACAGCAGCAGCAGCAACACCACCACCACCAGCAGCAGCAGCAGCATCACCATCAGCCGCAGCAGCTGGCCTCGTCGAGCCTCCTCGAGGTACAACAGCAGTCTCACACATCGAGGGGCGGCGATGAGGCCGGCCTCATGGAAGTGGAGGCCGGGGCCGGTATACCTGGAAGCGGAGTGCTCGCCGGCGTGCCAGCAGCAGTCAGCATCCGAGGGGTCGGAGCCGCGGCCGGGAGCGGCGCCGCCAGTGGAACCTATGGGGACAGCGGCTCCGACAGCGGGGTAAGCTCCCTGAGAAGCGCCGGTTCCGGCGACGAGAGGAGCGGCAGCAGAAGCTCCGCGTTGAGCGTCGACGAGACCACCATCTCGGCGACGCCAGCGGCAGCAGCCACGCCGGCAAGGGTCTGGCACGTGCAGAGCGTTCAGCACACCTCCTTACTGATGGCGCACCCTCAACCGCCGCCCACCGCCGGGCCGAGTTCCGCGGCCGCAGCCGCTGCGGCAGCAGCCGCCGCTGCAACCGCTCCGCCGGTCGGCTACCAGAGTCCGGCACCGCCACCGGGTCACCATCACCCAGCCGTGGCGTCCGAAATGCTGTGGAGGTCGCAGAGGTATCCGCCGCTGCCGCACTCTTTGCTGGCACCTGCGCAGCCCACCACCGAGGAAATTGTCGAGAGGGAGAGGCTGATTCGGTGAGCCCCCCTTTTATTCTACCATACGTTGCACACCGTTGCGCTTTGCCGCGTCAACCTCCATCCACCGCCGTCTCGCCATCCTCCCGCCTACTTTCCGCCGCTCCGTCCTAGTTTTACCCTTGAACTACTCAACGCGGCAAAAGTCGTTCGCCCTACTTGAAAGTTTAGGCTAGTATCGACGAGCCGCGCTGCCATACACATAAATATCGCCGCTATGAGCAAACTCGCCGACCGCTTTCCGATTCGGCGAAGGACTCGCACCGCTCGGCGTAGGTGTCGCCAACGAGATAGGCCCGCCGTCTAAGAGCGGCAGTTTCTCGCGTCGCCTGGCTCGCTCCGAACGGCGTTGCAGGTTTTGCACCTTGCGTACTCTTTGGTTGCTCGGGAAACGGAATGCCATCGGGGAAGCGAACGTCTCCGGAGGAGGCAGCTGCGCCTGAACGCGCCGCTTCTTGCGCGACCTCAGCCTTTCCAGCGTTCTTTGTTTGCTCTCGCGTGACTGTCGACCATAGCAGGGAGCAAACGAAAAAGTGGCCGCAGGAGAAGCAGGCGGACGTGGCCGTGCGTGTACCTGGGCGCATTTCCGGGCGGCAGCTGCGACTCGTTGCCAACTTCCGTCCGATTCGCGCGATAGTCGAATGCGGTTGCCTCGTCGATCGGCCCTCTTGCCCAAAATTCCCCGCTCTCCGATATAAATAAACCCACGATCGAGTGTCGATGACCCCGCCTCTCGAGCTCGACCTCGGCAAAGGACGCTCGCTCGAGTTTCACCGACGCGGTGAACTTCTTTCTCTCCGGTGTAACTCGTATCTGGATTGCTTCCCCTAGAACGCCCAGCTTCCGGTGGCCACGGTCCCGTCGACGCGTTTTCTAGGTCGTTCCGCGTAACCCGCGAGTTAGTTGCTTTTCTAGCGCGACGAATCGCTGTCGACGTAAATTCGTTTCATCTGGGAAACCGTGTCGTCCGTCCTCCGCGCTCTTTTCGCCGCCTATCGTTGACTTAACGACGGACGTCGGTCGGCAAATTGCGAGTTGCCCGGCCATAGGTTCCAGCGCGTTCAATCTCTCGGAATCGCACGCGCGTCTCGGCCCGTGTACGTTGGTTGAGGGGCATAGGTTGGGCGATTGGTCGGCGGTCTCGCGAGCGAGCGAGCGGGCCAACTCGCGAGCAAACGATGGGGAAGATGTACGAGGGACAGGGCAATAATTAGCGAGCACAGGCGATCGGATCGATCTTGCGGCGTTTCGTAAAAAAGGAAACGACGTAGGTGGTGCGGGTTAGAGGGTGATTGCATAGCGGCGAGTTGCAGCAACGCTGCCCTGACTGTATCGGCCGCGTACTTTCTGCTCCAGTAAATTGGTTTCGTGTATATCGCCGGGAACGTTAATTCAGCTCGTGCCTTCGCCTTGAATAATTTTTCCAACGAGATCGGCCGACACGTATCCAGGATTGATCGCTCGCACGAGGCATAGATCTCGCGCGATTGCAGCCCGTATTTTCCGATGTCACGCGAAATCTTCATTAGCCGGAAGATATTCGTGTCGGCCGCTGCGAAACGCACGCTTCGCAACCGGCCGTGTACTTTCTCGATGCTTTCGTTCCTTTTCGTGCATCGTAGATCACGCCCCGAGAGCCGCTGGACGATCGATAAATCGCGGCACCCCAGTCGAAACGCGTTCGATCGATGCGAGGAAATTCACCGGGTTGGCCGCGAGACGCGGCAGAGATTAGACGTTCGAGAGTTAGCCTTGCCGCGCGACCAACGTCTAATTAACGGCGCCAAGTCGAGAGAGAACGATCCGAGCTTAGCTCGGTCTACTTTCGCGCGCTCTCTTGAAGCGGAGCCCTTTTGGCGCGGTGGAAATTTCGGTAACGAGCTTCCGTTTCCTTGGAACGCGACGACTACGACGACTACGACGACGACGACGACGGGTAGAAAGGGGAATTGCGGTATTGCGGCAAGTGGCGTCTCGATGGAGCAAAGACCGCGGCGGAAGAGGCCGTCGGTTTAGGGAGTTTTCCTCGAAGGAGCACCGGATCACCGGATCGCGGAGCCGCGCTGTTATTCTGCTCCAAATACGACCAATTACGCGGCCTCTCCGTGTAACGAGCACGATTTAACGCTTATGCAAGCTCCCCCGTAGACCTTTCCGCGCGCAGAAAAGAGGTAATCGCCGACTGTGGCAACAGAAACTAGCATTTGGGCACAAGGTCAGGCGCTGCTGCTTTTTTATCTCCTCCTCGGTGTCTCTCCTTCTTCTTCTCCTTCTTGTCCTTCTTCTCCGCGGTCGCGGCGTTCGTTTTGCTCTTGTATCATTGCCACTTCTTCTTCCACTTCCACTTGTTCTTGTGCGCTGGAAGAGCTGGTCCAAGACCGTTGGCCAACCGGTACGAGCGGTAGAGGATCAGGAGGGTGGAGGAATTCTCGGCAGGAAGCTATAAAAATACGTAGCTGGCCGAGTCGCAAGAAAAGTAAAGAGGAGCGCTCCCCTGTGTAGAGCGCGGAGCATGGAGCTTGGAGCGTAGCGTAGAGTGGCGGTAGCCTCGTCGAGGACCGCATCTGCATAGAAATATGGTCTCGCTGCTGGTCGTTGGCAGTTTTTCCTAAATTGTCGTTCTCCCTCTGCCTCTCTCTCTCTCTCTCTCTTTCTTTTATTCTCGATGATGCGACGCCTCGTTCCCTGGAACGGGTTCTCCTTCGGCAACCTTGAAACGCTACGCCACGTTCGTTGATCCTCCAGCCGAGGGTCTCTTTCGTTTCGCTCCGCTTTTTGCGAAGCTTTTTCACGGTTCGCGATAAGAAGGAGCCGGGAGCAACGCGGACGTGCTCGAGTTGAAAATTGCGGGTTCGCGGAACGCAGGGCAAGGTTTGACGATTCGAACGAGTTGATTGCGCAACCAATTGCTATCCATCCGGCGAAGACTTTCTTCTTTCGTTGGTTGGGCACAGCTCGGCGCTGGATGCCATTGAAGTGAGCGCGGTCGGGACGAGCAATTTATCCGGAGGTCATCGCGTTATCGTCGTGGTGCGACAGGCTCGCGGGCTCACGGGCTCACGGGGGACGCGTTCAAAGGCCGAGTGGGCGAAACGCAGCCACGGATCGTCGCTCGTTATGCGGTTCACGTGGCACACGTCCATCAACGCAGACAGTTTGCACGCTGGTCACGCACATGCGTGCAAAATCTGTCTACTCGCTCGCTGCTCTCTCGCTCCTTTCTCTCGACCTGTACGTACTATGTACCTATCGGCGCTTGCCACTGCGCGCCGAATCCGCTGCCAGATTATACGCGTACGCATACGAGTGCTAGTACGCTGTGAAAGTCATCCGCGGCGTTCAACGTTGCGACTATGCTGCGGTCGCGTTCCCCGTTTCCCGTCTCCCGTCTCCCGTCTCCCGTTTCCCGTTTCCCGTGAAACCACCGAAATAGCCACGCGGCTCGTTTCGCGGTAAGAAACACGCGAGAAAATTTAGAGCTCTTTACCGTTGGAATGTTTTTTTCGATTGGTCGGCCGGCGGAGTATTTATCGTTGCCGCGATTACCCTTGAATCGGCGCCAAGAAAACGTTGGGCGTAGAAAAAGCCGAGGAGACGAGAGACGAAGAGAAGAGAAGAGGAGAGAAGAGAAGAGAAGAGAAAGGAGAGAAAGGAGGGAGATGGAGTTAATAGAGTGGACGCGGAGGGAAAAAGGAAATCCAGCGTGTAACCGATTCCGAAGGTTCGTTCAGCTCCATTGAGCTCTCCCGTGTCGGCAGAAAAATCAGCGTTGCGTCAATGACTTCCTCGTTCCTCCTACGTGGGCTCTATTCGGGTCACTGACTTAACGAGTGGAATCCAGCCCCGAGACCGTATTCTCGGCTCGAAATCGCGTACACAAATAGCCTGGCGTAAAATAATGCGCGAGATATAGCGCCTCTGCTATAATTGAAGCGACGTTCTGGTAGGAACGCGCCGGATCAGACATAAATATTTGATCCTGAAACGTTCCCCCGTCTCGTCTCTTCTCGTCTCGTCTCGTCTCGTCCCGGTGTCGCGAACGCGTAACCACTCCCGACGCGCCTCTCACCTGTTCAATTTTAATTAACAGTCTAATTACGCAACGAAAAGCTTCCTTGTCTCTCGTTTTACGCGCTCCGAATTGAAACGCGAGCCTCTCGTCCCTCGACAAAGGCACCGAAAGAACGGAACGACCGAGAACGAAGGACGAAAAGTGGCTGGATCCAGCTGCGGAAATATAGGCGAGAGGCGAGAAGCGAGAAAACGCTGACGTCTCGGGAACGACAGGTTTATCTGGCGGCAAAGAGCGCCGCAGACTAAGCAAATTCCCTCGGTTTCGTAAATTCGCTTCTAGAAGCGCGAGAGCCAGAGTCGAGGTTCTCGTGTTCCGCTGGCTAACGACCTGGCCTATCCTCGAGGCAGCAAAGGAAAATGAAGCGGTCGCTTCTAATTCGAGAGACCATTAGAAAGATGAGCGCGCGCACCTTGCAACCCTTTCTTCCGCCAAGAGAGAAAGAGAGGGAGAGGGCTAGGTCGAGGCTTTTCACGAGCGGAAGAACGCGCAACGAGATTTGCGTGGCCGAGAGCCATAAAACGCGTCACGCACACGCTGTGCACGCTCGCATTCGCGTTCACGCTGGTGTGCGTGCCTGTGACTGCGCCCGTAGCTGTGCCTCGCTGCGTGTTCCTCCGAGTGGCTGAAGTGGCGAGCCCATTAGCGTGGATCATAAAGGTCCTCAACCTAGTGAGTCACTGCGGCTTAATAATTACTAGCGAGGACCATGCGAACCACCTCTCCACCCCGCTCTCCACGCTTCCCCGAGCTATTCGTCGGGATCCGCGATTCACAGCGATCGCGAAAGCAAGTCGCTTCAATTACCACGCTGAAAGAACCGTGTCAAGATCCGTGTAATCCTCCTTTCGTCGCCGCTGTTAAACGTTTGCCAATGCCCGCTCCGATCTCGACGATTTACGATCCGCCGGAATATTCGCTGACGCGTGTTCGCATTAATTTATCGGCTCTCGGAGTTCGACCTTGCTTTTGCGAGGCTTTCTCTGGTCGGGAAACTTTTCGGGATACAGAACTTTGGGAAAAGCGGAGGGGTTCGTCTCGTCCGAAAGATGCGCGCATTCAAACGAACCATAATAGGACGAAACGTGCGATCAAATTTTAATAAGGGTTGTTCTGTTTTGCGAGCAACGTATCTCGGAGAACTTTGCTCGCCGAATACCTTTCTAATAGGCGTTTAAATTTGGGGGTCGAAGGAGATGGTACGTACGATCGAAGCGCAGCGAATCGGTGGAGGAAGCGTGGCGCAGAGAGACGTAGGATGGTATTAGGGTTCGTGAAGTCACCGCGTTATATTTAGAAGCCGCGTGTTCCCTTTCCGTGGCGCGACCCGCGGCTATTAGAAACGCTACGGGGGACGAGTCGCACGTTGCGAATCGTTGCCGCTTAATTTCCATCGTTCGAGCGGACTCGAGTTCCGTAACGCGCGTGGCGCCGTCGAACACCGCTGACCTTTTTATCCAAACGCCGCGGAGAATCCTGCTGGCCGTGTAAAAGCACCCCGAGATGATGGCCGCGCTCGTAAACTTTGACCCAGATTTCAGGATCGCTTAAAGATCGTCGGGATTTGCGCGGTTAGCGGCGGGGAGGAGGTGATCGAACCGAAAGCGGGGCAGGTTTTGCGTTCGGTGATAAAGCGTTGCGAAGGTGTAGGTCGAAGGACGTTGCCTCGTATCGCGTTCCCGCGTTCTCGCGTTTACTGGCTGGTTTATTGGGCTTTTTGCACGGGTGCCTGGGTGCGCGCAACAAAGGCGAATAAATATTTATCGGCGCGAAACACGTGGCTTTCAACGTTCGCTGGAACCCGTTTTAAAAGCTGGAGCCGAGCGTTTGCACGGGTCCAGCGGAGCTGGTGCGCGATGCAAAAGTAAATACGAGCCCCGAGCAACTCGTTTCCCGTTAACGCGGCCGCGTTATCGCTGAAATTTCTCGCCGCGAATCTTCCACAATTATACATCGACCGTTTAAGGGGTGGTGGGGGGAGGGGGGGGTGGAAAAGTGAGGTAGCGATCGAACGATTAGCGGAGCAAAGTCTATTTACGCGAGTCGTCACGCTTGCCTGGTTTTAATCGGCGCGGCTGAGTTCCGCTCGGCAGTTCGCCTGTTCGGCTGCAGCTTTTCGAAGGAGAGTAACGACGGGGCGCGAGCATTTTTTACGAGGAAAGTAAAACGAAACGGGCCATAAAAGCGAACGCGCCCGGCCGCAATTCCATCTCTCTTCAACTGCGCCCTGAAATCGCATAAACTTTGCAACAAACTTCCTCATCGCGCGCGCATCCCGCCGCCCCCCGTGGCCGTTTCCACCGGCAAAGTTAACGAAACGATCGTGTCGGGGGGAAGGTTGGAACGCTGTTTAACGGCGGTGCGCTTTACGACCGTAGGGAGTCTGGACTTTGAGGAATTTTTCAACTTCGGAACTGGCTGGATTATTCCGGCTCTGCGAGAAGCTTTAGCATTCCCGCGGTCGACGACGTATTAACTCCCACGTTCTTACTTCGCTCGAGATCCGAGTCGTTAACGCGCGGAGTCGCAATTTCTCGCGAGCCAAGCCACTCCTCGCCTCGCCTCGCCGCTTCTTTAATTCTTGGAATCCGCGCTCGATTCCAGCCCCTGGCCAAACTTCCAGCAAAACCGGAGAGCCGCAGAGCCGAAGAATTTCGCGGCATCCTATATACGTGCCGCGTTTATGAGCGCGACCACCACGCAGCCTCTGACCGTAACCTCTTTCCAGTCTCTTGGAATCGTGGCAAGATCGAAGCTTTTCGCTAGAACGCTGCGGTCGCAAACGTCGCCTCTAAAAATACCCCGTAGCCTAGCATCGAGGTCGTCACGGACGAACGGGAGCGATCGAAGACTCGACTCGTCGCGGGGGAAAAACTCCGACGACCGAGTCGAGCGGAGCTGGGTCGGGTCGCGCGCGGCCAACAACGGAAAGAGAAAACAGGGCCACCGCGAAGGTGGTGAAATGGACTTCGGTGGATGCGGGGTGCTGCGAAGAGGAAGACGGATAGGACGTGAACTCGATTTCGAGATCGCTGGTGCGCGTCGACTGTTTACCTTTCGCGGTTAGAAAAAACAACGCGCGGGAGTCGCTGCGAAGTTCACCGCGGCAAAAGCTTCGCCTTCCAAATCGCATTTCACCGGCCCCGGTGAAATTAATCGACGTTCCACGCTCCTCGGTGTTTCTTTTCTCGTTTCATCGGCGAGACGCGCGTGCTCGGCGACGCGGAATTTCCTCGTCGATAGGAATACCGGTGCCGCGATTCCCGGCATCGAAGCGGAGGATATCCAGCGTCAAACGTAACGCCAGAAACTGGAACAACCAGTTACTCGACTCCGACTCGTCTCCTCTGCGAACTTTCCTCCCTCCTTCTCTTTCTCTCTCGAACGCCGACCGAGTCGCGAGTCGCGAGTCGTGACTGTAAGCCGGCGAGCGGCTATTCTAGGTTACAGATGCGAGCCGCTCGCCTCGTAAACTTTGCCGCTGTCCTCTTAAAATCGGTCCGCCACGGTTCGGGTAATTATCCGCCTCGTGGAGCGAGGGGCTGGCGAAAACCGGGGGCAGCGATCGCAGAATTGCCGCGTTGGGGCGACAGCTCCGAAAAGCGGCGGAAGTTGTTGGAGAAGTTGGCTCATCCGGCCATCCTCGCAATCCCTTCCCCCGTTTCGGGGAGCCGGTCGGTCGGGGTGCGCGTTCGGAATCCAGAATTTGTTCACACAAACGCGAGGAGGAGTAGTAGACGGGAAGGGAAGAGGGGCCGATGCCTAGCACGTTCCAGCGGAATGCCTGCGCGAGCGCCGCTCGCGCTCTCCCCTGCGGAATACCAAGTGCCGTGGCGCGTCTCGCGGCTCCGACAGCCCCGAATTAAAGCGGGATCGAACCATTCCCTCCAAATTGCTACCACCTACCAGCTAGGTAGTCCAACGCAACCCGCTCGCTCAGTTTCGCGTCATCGCTATTCTCTCTCTCTCCCTCTTCCTCCCTCCATTTCTTTCCCCTCCCAACCCCTTTCGCTGTATTTCGACTGGCCGAACGTTCTCGGAATCGCGATCAACGCTTGAAGCAGCTCGAAAGGGTAGAGAATCCGTGAGACCGAGTCGCGCACCTCTAGCGCAACGACGTACGGCCTCTGGGCCTCTGGATACGGTAATTGGCGCGGCGATATCATCTTTCTGGGGTAAATTAATCTTGGGTCGCAACGCCTCGGCCGCCGGGCCAATTAACGTAACGGCGTTTTATCGGGCCGCTTCATCTTTTCCTCGCGAGGGAACACGTTTAGCCGGGAAAGTAGGCCCTACGCTTTCTGGAACTCGTTTTCGATTTCGATGAACGAGCGCTTCTCGCTCGGTTGCCGTCCGTCCGGCGAGCAGGCAGAAGATGCTTCTCTGGATAGATGGAAGAAGCAGAGGCGGAAAGAGAACGGTAGATGGGCGCGGAGGAACGCGAGCTGCAAGATCTCTGGCGGACGAGAGTGAAGATCGGGCCGGAGGTCAGGCATGGTCCGCTTTCATCGTGCACCACGAACCTTTGCGGTCTGCCCTCTTCCTTTTCTATTCTTTCCTCTCCTCTTCTCTCCTCTCCTCTCCTTTCCTTTCTCTCGGAGTCCCGGTCCCAGTCCCCCTGCGGCTCTTTTTCTTCCTCGCTCGCCGGATACACCGCGTAGTTATGCGTTACACATACAGCCAGACGCCATAATACATAATGTCCGAACGTAGGTAGGCGCTACATGGTCAGGTAAATGGGAGTCGAACCTGTCGAACCGGTTTTCCCTGCCCTCCTCCACCTTCCCTGCTCACCGTTCTCCTCCTTCGCCGTGTTCTACCTCGACAGACCGAACCACCGATCCTGTCTTCCCTCCACCTTCCGTGCCGCCTCTTCTCCGAGATAGACCATCGCCATCGGCATCGACCATCAGCCTCTTACCCACCGTGGATACCGATCCCTGCTCTCCACCTCCCCCTTCTCGCAGCCTCTTCGTTTAAATTTAGCACGATCCTTTGAATTCGAGCCACTCGCGGCTTTCGTAAACCTCGACGGAACCTATCCTCCTCGTGTACCAGAAATTCGTCCTCCGGCTTCGCAACGCTCAACCTTCCTCCTAGGATTGTAATAAGAAAACCGTCAATCGCAAGTTACTTGCACCTCGCGACGTGGATCGCGATAGAGGAGAACAGGTTACGTTACTACTTTTTTCCACGTCTCTGACCGAGTGTTCGCGTCCGGAGTGCATCTCTGCTCCCCTCGAGGCGGCTGATCTCGTTGGCGCGGATGGTAACGGGGATGAGAGGGTAGAGGGCGAAGATTTGGGCAGGGACGGGCCTGAGGCTTGCCGATCCGCTGGTTGGCGAGCAGGTTGCGCAAAACCAACGGTGGTGTTTATACGGTGTCGGAAAATTTCGCGTGGACGTTGCCTGTAATTTGTTGGCGGCTAATGGGCAGCGGAATTAGGGATCGGTTATTATCGGGAACGAGCCTCCGATCCGTGGCGGGTGATCTTTGGAATTACACAACCGGGCATCGTCCCTTTCTTCGGGTACGATTGCGAGCCATTAGGATGAATGCGACTGGTGGAAAGTTGAGCGGACGATCGGATGCGACCGGCATTCCTACCGAAACGTCGGAGAATTACGCAGAGGCGATACGGCGCGAGGCAAACTGGGTAAACGAGTTTCATCCAATTATCTAAAATATCGTTAACCTCGAGGCGGAGCTCGGGCCGAGGTAAACAGCGCGAAGAAAAACTGCAAACCAGAACCGACTGCACGTATAAAAGCCGGCGTGACTCATCGCGAATTACGCTGCGCGCACGTAAACCGGCAACGTGTAATAGAAGTGAAACTGTTATTACGCGAAAAGATAGAGGCAAGGAGACGGGGTCGGGGACGGAGAACGGGTTAACACCGTTCCCCTCCTGCCTCTCGCGTTAATTACCCCCGCTTTGCTCGCTAACTTTCTACAGGTAGTTGGCTGCGTTTGACAGCTCCCACCAAGCGTGCGCTGAAAAGCTCACGAAGCTTCCACCAGCGGCGACCGATTCGTTTCAACGTTAACAGCATTACTCCCTTTCCGTTCGTGATCGCGTAATCCCATTCGCGCGGAGCGCGCAGTTTCTAGGTAGCTGGAGTTTCTCTATCTCGGACGAAGCAGTCGCCCCTGAGGGCAGCGCGAGTTTCTTATCCCGTGCAGCTTGCCGGCCAACGGGCCCGACCCCCTTTTCCGCTTACCAACGCACACGCGCCTTCCACCGACGAACAAAGCGCGCAAAATTCCACTGCGTTCCCTTTACTTTGCTTTCCATTCCTTTCCTTTCCTTTGCTTCGCATTACTTTGCGTGGCTACGCGTGTTCGCTTCAACCGCGTTTCCTCTCCTTTGTGTCCCTCCGGTCCTTGTATAGCCGTGCGTCCCCTGCTGTTCCCTCAACCCCGCTTCCCGTTTTCTCTCCTCCATCGCCTACTAGCAGCTTCTCTGCCGATTCCTCGATTCGGGCATCCCGCGCGGAGATCGTTTAATTTGGTCAAGGATATGCAAATATAAAAGACGGCGGAGGAGAGGAAAAGCGCGAAAAGGAGAACGGTTAACGAGCGATGATCGATGGGAATGAAAGAAGAAGGTGACCCACAAAGCACGGCTACACGGGGTCCCTTCTCGAATCGCGCGAGCGCGTCTGACGTGTCCCGATCCACTTGACCTTGGGCGATGTGCCGGGGAAAAAAGTCTCGACGCGACAGAGCTAAATTGCCTCTTTATTACCTCTTAATAATGCCCCTCCCTGAGGCTGGCGGAGCCGCGATACCGCTGACTGGCAGCTTTTTCACAAGCGCTCCGATTGCGTCACCCATTCACTCGCCGCTTGAAAAAGTTATAGCGCTGGCCATTCTTACCATCTTATTAAACGCTATCTCGCATTGCAACCGTAAAAAGAGCGGAGCAACGGCGCGACGCGGCGCTGCGCAAATGGGTCAAAGCTGCGGATCCTATGCAAATTTGCATCGGCTCTCGGTCGCGGTAGCGAAGCGCTATCGCGTTGTCGTCATCGGCGTGCATGACTAGTCGTAGACGAACGTACGAGTCGCACAACCCTGCCTTGGCCGAGTTTAGAGAAATGGAACGACCGTCCGCCGAACGCCGAACAAGGCGATATTCTTCCACGCGCGCCGCTTTGCAAACGCGGAACAACCTCCAGCCGATTTTCCTCGAAAGTAAAAGCTTCCCTTTGCTTGTCAGCGCGAGAGGCACGCGCGTCTTCTGCTTGTTCGGAGCTGTCCCGTCGATCGTTGCTCCGCGAAGATAGATAGCATCTACTAGGAGAAGCGAAGAGGGGAAGGGAAGCGAAAAAATTCAATTACTCGCTGCGAGTTTCCCTTGGAGCGGAGTGGGTAATCACGCGAGGTCGAGGCAGCGCAATATCGTGTCGGACGTTTATCGGCCGGCTCGTAACGAGCACCGCCGCGCACGTCCCAGAAGAACATGTTTCGTTACGCGAAGTTGTGTAAGCGGATGCAAGGCCCGAACGCGACGATGCATCGGTCGTTTACAAACGTATCCTCGCCGGAGAACGAGGAGCGCTGCGCCGCGTTTTCGTTGCCTTTTTGTCACGCTGGCTGCGCACGGATCTGGAATTCATCCTCGACGTTTTCGTCATCGCACAAGCCTTGGCCTTTTCCTGGCCACTTTTTGCAGCCTGCTCCTGCCGTTGCTGCGTCATCCTGAATCACCGTCGTCCACGCACGCTCGACCGCGTTTCACGTCTCTCCTCTCTCTTCTCCTGTCCCCTTCTCTACTCTCCTCTCCTCTTCTTTCCTTTCCTCTCGACCGCTTTTGTCCCGACTCGATTCGAACAACCAGTTTTCGATTTCGTTCGATCCGCTAACGAGTTGCAGCCTGCGATCGATCGGATAGCCCCGCGATCGGTGCGTTGCGTCACCGATATTTTTTGCACCGTTTCATCTGGTTTCGGTGGAATTTTTGCGCGTCGGCCGAAGCGTCGCGCTATTTCGTTGCACGCGTCTCTCTCGTCTCTTTCAGGCTGGTCGCATGTTCCGCTGGAACGACCCAGACGCTTTTCTATTGTCTTGGCCATTGACCGTGACAGATTCTCGCTTTTTCTCTTTCTCTCGCCGCGCCGCGGACACCTTTTACCGTTACTCGATTCGTTGGTTCGCGCCCGTCTGTCTCGCCTATCCGGTATTCGCTGTCTACGGTCCACGGTCCAGGGTCCAGGGAAAGGATTTTGCTCGTTCCTCGTTTCTGCCGCTTCCTTGGAAAACACGTTCGCGGTTCCCGACGATAGAGCGGCAACCGTTTGTCGAGAAAAAGGCGCGTCGCTGGAATTGGAATTAGAAACTGGAGCAAGCAGAAGTGGACGAAAGCGCGCGGGGGCTGCTGAGAAGCGTTCGCGTTCGTTAACGCAGCTTTCGAAAAAAGGAGTCGCGCGCGTAGCGTAGTCGTGTCTGCTGAAAGGCCTCCTCTTCGACCGATTTGATTCGCGATAAACTTCAGACACCCCGACTTCCACTTTGCTCGACTCTCGCTGATTTACGGGTGAACGAAACGCGAGGTGACCCCCTTTTCCGAAAGCCAGCCAGATTCCCAAGGAATCGCTTCGAAAGCATCGCCTCCGAGCCGGCGGGTTTATGCTCGGCCGATCTCGTTAATTTAACGGCCAGGATAATTTGCGACGATGCGGCTCCTTAATCGAGGGACACCTTTTCGAGACGGATTCCAAGATTTACGATGGAAGCTATCGCGGCCTGGCCTCGTTTCCCTTCAAAGGTCAGCTTCTACTTTGAATTATGAAAGCCGCGATCACCCTATCGACTAGCAGCTTCGTTAAGCCCCGAAATGGTTCCGAGTTAGTGGCACTGCGGGAATGCGTTATTAGTCGGACAAAGGGTATTCTTCCAGCTAACGGTTCCTCCTGCTTCTTCGAATGCCGATAGGGGCGCACCGGAAGCCTGTGACTAATCTCTCCGTGTAAGGTTTGTGGGAACGCTCTGGAAATCTGGAGCCCCGCACACACCGCCTGGACCCCGCAAGTAGAGCATAGCTGCTCGACGAAAAGCAGCGCGGAGGGAAAAAGTTCGCGGCTATATTTCGGCGGTCGAAGGTTGGCGATCGAAAGAGACAGTCGAAGTCGTCATCGGCGGGTTCCAGGTTGCGAGGGAATTTCAAGGTCGCGGCAGCGGAAGATACGCATCGAAGTTGTTGCACACACACCGAGAGGCACCCAGCCGTGAAACTTTCTGGCAACTCGATTTCAAACTTCCCTCCAACTGACCCTGCTCCGGGCAACTTTTTCTACCGTTTCTATCTCTCTCTATCTCTCTCCTGTTCTGCGATCGCGTGTGGCGTATCGCGGTCTCTCCTTTCGTTCGAAATAGACGCTCACGATCCAAAGATACCGAGACGACCGCGATAAAAAAACTGGTACTGAGTCACCGAGGCTGGCACAGCGAGTCGGCCGGTGGAACGAAGACGAAGTAGAAGCCAACGGCAGGGGTGCAACAGAGAAGGAGAGAATCAAAAGTGGGAGATGGGAAGACCACAGGCGATAAATGTTGCATTGCTGTTCTGGCTTGGAAGAACCAGCTTGGTGCGTTGCTTGCGCAACTAACCGCCACCTTCTTTCGCCCCGTGTCCCGCGTCTCCCTCGCACGCACACAAATCACGTCTTATAACGCGTAAAGTCGTTCCAGAAAGCCGGAACGACCGAGACTTCGATCGGTCACGATCGTAAAAACCCATTTTTGTCCACGATTCTGGGGAACTTTTTCGTGCCTAATTCCACGCTGACCTAGCTTCGAACACGTGGACGATCTTTCTCTCCGAGATACCCGCGATCACCTTTACCTGTCCCATCGGCAACGATTGCTAGGTTAGCTTGACCTAGGACACGCGCCGTGAAGCCGTGCTGCGGAGGCCGAACTTCTGCCGATCGATAGACGGATTTCGGAGCGGCTCGATGCTCGTTCGTGCGAAAAGAAGGAATGGTGCGGGGTTCGGGTTGCCATCGCTCTGCGCCGTTCCCCGAAACGAATCATCGGCGGAGGGTAGCAGGTAGCCGTGACCGTCACCGTCACCGTTACCGTCACTGTCACCGTCACCGTCACGAAGGAAGCCTGAAACCTGGGGTGCGCAGCTAGGGGCGAGAGGGTGGAAAAAAGGAAACGAAGGGAAATGATCGTAGACACGCGAGTCGCTCCACCCCCGAGCCTGGAATGTATCGCGTCATCGCGTCAAACTCGTTGGGGCGCCGAAACATTCCCCTTCCTTGCTCGCCAACCCCGATCCGAATCCCTCCGCTCTGCGCATCGTTTCGTGCCACCCTTGCTCTTGCTTGCTCGCTCGTTCCATTGTGTACACAGCTTCATATCGTCACAGCCGGCACAGCTGGTCTCTCTGCGCCGCTATCGCCAGCAGCTTTAACGGAACAGTGTCGTGTCGTGTTCCTGATACTCGCGCAAGAGGACATTTAATTTTTTCTCCCGTCGCGTCGCGTTGCGTCGCACGAACGCCACCCTTTCTACGTTCTACCCACGGGGCAGGAACTCGAGCAGGGGGAGCCGGCCACCTCTGTTTCTTTCCCGATACGTTCCTCGTTCGCAACCAGACACCGAGAATTCGCTTCTAGCGTTCGATCAAAACCGTTGCGTAGGCTTGCACGGTGACATGGTTTTTCTTCTCAATGCCTCTTCTCTACGTGCCTCGCGACGAGCGATGTCTCATTGCGCGCGATTCTCCGATCTTCGATTTCGGATGCTCCAGAACCTGATTTCAGGGCTACGGGTCGCGAGATCATTTCAAGTGGGTCGCGTGAAATATTAACTCTCTGCGGACAGGTGTCGCAAATAGCCGCCCATGTTCTTCGTTAATATATAGAGGAAGAGATTTTGCTTTTGCGAAGGTATCGTTTAGCTAACGCATTTCGAGCTTCGGCCTTTTTGGGTTTAGCAATTGGATAAAGATTCGCTGGGATCCGTTTTCGAAGGGTTAATGATTATTCGAAAATTCGCTAAACGTAGTTCCGTTCCGCCCGCAAAGGATTCAGACTCGATTAGAAGACGCGTACCTGCTGAACATTGTCAGGTGCGGTTCACCTTCCCTTTAAAATACCCTTCGCAACGTAGAGCGAATGGCGAGCACAATTGCAGTTTTTGAAAGGGCATCGCAGGCCCAAGACGTTTCGAAATCGTTACTTTAGGAAATTGGGCGAGGAGAGAAGAGAAGGGAGGAAGTTTGCTGGGGCAAGGATTGCCCGTCGTTTGGCAATGGCTGGCGTTTTCACTGGTTTATCGCGTTAGGCGTTTCGTTGGAGAGAACAGCTGCTGTTATCGGACATATACTTTGGAATGTCTCGCAGCACTCGATATACGACGTCGATAATGACGCAAACAACGGCAGCCAGCGTGCCTTCCGCGAGCTTTACAGCCGGCCTTAACGTAACTTTACAACTCCGCGCTATGTATGCCGAGGCTCCAATGGCTTCCTGCTTTTACCTCTTTTATCGCGCATCAGCCGCAACCAAAGCCCTCGTCCTTCGTATTCAAATGCGCCTCGCTTATTTTTAGCCGCCGCGTAAACTCCGCCAGCGCGCGGATCAAAGCTCTTTCACCATCGTCTCCTTCTTTCGCGTAATCTACGCTTTTCCTTCGCTCCTCAAATGCATCGCCTCGCGTTGCGCCGACCAAGATAGACAACCGTGTCATTCGTTATTTCTTTACCCCTCATAGGACTCTGCTCTCGTTCTATTGGAAATTGGCTTATGGTTAAATAAAAATGAAAGGTATTCTTTAGTATATTTGTTAGATCGATCTCTGGCCTGTACAGTCTTGTTGGATTTAGTTTTTGTATCTTTATACATGTAGGGGATAATAATCGTTAGGGTATTTGTAACATGAAATTAGTAACTATTTATTAAATACAAAATGACTAACACTAAACACCGCACGATGTGCTACGCTATTATCTCTCGCTACGACCGTTCACGCCCAAAACTCTCTCCTCGACTGCCTCTCACGCGTCGCATTCATCCTTTAAGGCCCTTACACGCGCATTCACACACTCTCACACTTCGCGGACGACCACCCGCACTTTCACTCAAATCTGGAAAAACACACGCAGGCACGTAGGTCCTTTCCGTACAGTCCCAAACGTTTCTCTCCGCGCATCGTTCACTGGCGCCAGGCATACTTCATGCATTCGCACGCACACTCGCCATCCCACATACATATGTACGTACGTGGAATGTATAGATCTAACGCGTTTCAATCGATCTTAAACCGCGCTCAAACATAAATTTAATGTTTGCATTCTTTTCAATATTCGACGCGTACACGCCGATCGTATTGTCCGCAAGTTTTTCGCGATTTTCTATCTCCGCTTTTTCTACGCGTGTGGCACCATCCCGTTTTGACCTTACCATATTCGGGTTCCTCGCTTCAATAAAGCTAGCTTTTTTATCTTGCACACGAAAACAGCGAACGTAAAGAATCTTTCGTATCTCGCGTCTCGCGTATGTAAATCGTAGATAGCGGAAATCAATACGAAGCTTTATCTTCGAAGTTACCCATAGCAAAAGTATCGTATCCGAAGTACAGTTGTACCCGGTTCGATCCTACGATAGTTAAAACTCGGCGGTCGGCGATAGCGAGTCTGGTTTGACGGATAGAATGGGGACGGTCGTTGAGACAGCCGGCGAAAATCACGGAGCTTTCCACCGATTAATTACAGGGCAAATGCAGGGCTGGCAACGCAGTGTCATACGGGCACCAGCATTGCGTCGCACGGAACCTCGTGCTCGTATTCCGTCCGCGATAGACGAGCTATTATCTCCGCTTCTGAGAAAACAATTTTTTTGCTCTCGCCGGCGATTAAGGCAGCAGGATGTGGGCCAAAGGTCTCGTTCGCGTCGCTGCGATGATACCGAAAGTGTGTCGCCTCTCGCTGATAAACGATTGCCCGGAGTATCGCAGAGGATCGCGCGTCGTCCTCCGGCGAATCGTCGACCTATGCTCCGAAACGTTTTCGCACGGAATTTCGGCTTGAGGAGAAGTCGTCGCGTCCGTCTCGAGTCGCGTTTAAACGGAAGGATCGCTAGCTCGGGTTACTCGGCGGTAAGATATTTAAAATAACAGGCAACGCAACCGCAGATAACGTATCGAGCTGCAGACGATATCGAGGCTCGGGTAATCGAGAAACCAGATTAGATTAGCCAACTAACGTAACTCCAGTTACATTCTCGTTTATTTACGCTACGAGAGCCGGGGAAAAAAGCGACTATCCGTAATTGTTCTTCCTGTTTGTACGATGGCGCGTGCAACGCGGATTCCGATTATCGAGCAACCCAGATAGATTCGCGAGCGCGTCGCAAATAGCAAACGAGTATCTGCTGTACGATTCGAGCTCGGTGTCGCCTGATTTCCGACCGGTTCCAAGGAAAATAAGCGGCCGCCGCGAACGTCTGGCGGGCGTTTTCTCGGCACCGCGACACCGCCGACACGATTCGTCGTCGTCGCAAGCACGTAGTAATTAAAGATAATGAAAGCCGACGTGGATGGATGGCGAGCAAATCGTCCAGCGAATCGGGCGCCCAGGCCAACCGTGCTCTCTTCTCCGTCTGGCGAACACGCGCCATATCGAGTGCACGAAGATCGATCGACCAGGCCTTAATTGCAGACTCGGGACTCGTTTTCGACGGCCAGCGGCGAAGGAAATTTCGCGATTTAAGGATCGATCAAAGCCACGGGGAACATTGGCGACGAATTTGGAAAGCAGACGCGCAAATTGATATTGATGCGAAGGGGGAGGGGGTGGCGCGAAAAATTCACTGGCCGTGCGAACGTTTCGCGCGGACCCAATTTCCTCGCAGAATCCACTCGCCGAGCGGTACCTGAGAACGCGCGCTTATCGCGCGCGCATAAATTTCGCGAAATCGTTTTGTAATTGGCTGGCGGGGAGCATATTTTCCGAGCGAGGTTGGTTGGGCAATTGTTCGCCGCGTTGCGTAATGCGGTATAATTAAACGATACGTGCGAGTAGTTCACGGGTGCGTAACAGCAAGCATTAGCCCCTTAACGGCTCAATAAATTGCACCATTACCGTGCACGCTTTTGCGCTCCGTGTCTCTAGACGACGGCTCGAATTGAGATTCATTCAAGCTCGCGCGGCTAGAACACGTTTCCACGGAGCGGTTACAGTTACCGGCTTCTCTTCTCCTCTCTCTTTCTCTTTCTCTCTTCCTCCGTTCGCCCCTCGGCCGGTTGCTCTTTTTTTCTTGCTCGCAGCGATAGCATCCGCGGGATAATCGGTTCACGATATTCAAATTGAACCTGTTCGATGGAAAAAAAGCGCGAGGCCGTTTTTCAGCCGTCGAACCAGTGGAACTGGTTTCGTTGGGGCCTCGTCGAGAACCTGTTTCCCGTCTCGCCACTGTCGCTGACAGGTCTTACTGGTTTTCACGCGAGTTCGTAATGTTCCGTCATCGCATACGCCATACTCTATACGCCATACGCCATACGGGAACGAGATTCACGAGCCGGAGCGATCCATCGATCGCTATCATTCTCAGACCCGTATCGTTATTCAATTACCGAGAGATTCGAACCTGACCTTCTTCTTCTGCCACGTATACGCACCGAGGCAGCTTTTTTCTTCTACCATTCCCTCCGCTGGCGAACGCTTCTCGAAATCTCAAGCCAACCGCGGGCGCTTACGCGAAAATCCGCGAAAAGCCTCGGGAAGGAAGGGGAAAACGGGAGGAGATACAGGGGCGGTGGAGCAGGCACTCGATCAAGCGGGAGAAGATCCACGGGAACGGTAAAAGTGGGAACGGTTGTTCGCGTTCTACCGCCACCCCCTCGGTTTCGCGGATAAGAGCCGCACGATTCGAGCCAGTGGAATATTACGCTTTCACCGAGGTAGCCCGGTTGCTGGAAGCAAAGGGAAGCAAAGGGAAAGGGACGCGAAAGGGAAGCGATGGCGATGAGGATGGCGATGGCGATGGCGATGGGTGTAGGATGCGCGGCGTGGTTGGTTGGTTGGTTGGTTGGTTGGTTGGTTGGTCGGGAGCGCGGAGAAAAAAGATCCCTCGGTGGAAGGCGCCGGTCCTCCGGGAGGATCTGGGTCGTTGGCTGTTATCCTAACGGTATATACGGAGGGGAAAGGGAGAGGGAGAGGGAGGGGGAGCGGGAGAGGAGGCGGCTCGGAGTGTATGGGTGCACGTAGAGGTACTCAGAGAGCACACGTATCGAGGGAAAGGAAACTCTCAAAGCGAGAAACGAGAAACGAGATTCTGCCGTGGCTCGAACGATTCCTATCTAACGACCGGAGGACAGATATAGCCGGTTGAATAATTTATATCGACACTGGAAACTGCGGACGTGGCCGCGTTTGTTTGCAAATGTGTGGAAAAGGAAGGTATTTAAATGGTAGGGCAGAAATGCCGCGACGCATCGCGTCGCCGGCCTACCATTCCACACCGATCTCGTTTAAATTCAGCTACGTGCCCCCGCGCTCTTCGCTTCGCCGCGGATCGATGCTACGCGTCGAAGTCGCGACCACCGTGCTGCGATTTCGCGGAAATCCTCCCGTCGCCGAGCCGATAAACCGATTCTTAGACCTCGCGTTCGTAACCTCTTCAGCTTTTTCTCCGAGATTTCGTCAATTCCGTTACGATCCCACGGGGAGCGATCGCTCGTTGGTAGCTGGGTGGTTTCGGTGGTATCGGAGAAGGAGTTGGAGCGTTATCGGGCGGAATGGTTAGGCTGCGACCTTTGCCGGGCGTCGCTTGTGGCCGATACCGATGACCTTCTCCAGAAGAACACTTTTGCCTTCGCTGTTGCAGGCTGGGTCGAGGCTCGCGTTCGTTTCTCCCTCCGTGGGTTGAACCGCGGCTGGAACTCGGCAGTTCCGAACGTGGGCACGGGTAGATGTACACCGTACGACCTCTCGTAAATGCGCGCACACACAAGTGCGTGCCGATGCGGCGGGTGCACGTCCCGGGGAGACGCTTAAATCCGCTGCCGAGCGTGCAACCGCGCATGCTTGTTCCTCTCTCGACGTCGAGGAGCTGCTCTCCCCGACGTCTCCTAACCCGTAACCCTTTCTCGCTCTCTCTCTTTCTGTCTCGCTCGCTTACTCACTCGGGTCTCCAGGCCGGAGCGCGGAGCAGAACGATGGGAACGAAACTCTATCCTCGGCGGGTTCGCGAAAAACGATTCGTATCGTGGAAGCGGAGGAAGCGCGACTCGCCGCGCACCCGCTCCCCGTTTCGATCGAGTATATAGAGCTTGCAAATGGCAGACGTGAACTCCGTTAGTCGAACGACTGGCTAATTTATGGTTTGGGTGACTGCGCGTAACGAACGGTTAACAAGAATATTTCGCGAACTGCGCGAACGCGGCGAGGGCAGTTGCCTTGCTTGAAAATTCTATGCCTATCGTCGAATTAGTCTCGGCATTAGGCGTGTAGCTGGTTTCTCGTATACGAATGCGAGCGCGAGCGCGAATGCGAATGCGAGTGCACGCAGTTGCAGCGTTGCAGCGTTGTTGCAGCGTTGCAGGGTTGGAACGTGTGCGCGATGGCGTGTGTTGTGTAGCTGTGTGTCAAAGGAATACGTTATCGACGAGGAGGGAGCGAGAGCGGGTCGTAGAGAGCGGTAGTGGTGTGCCAATGCTGTGCGGAGTGGCTCAGCCGGTGGTTACTCATGGCACATTGGCGCTGCACGGAGGCCTTTGACCTCCCGTTTCTCTCTGCTTCTCTCCCTTGTGCTCGTTCGCTCGCTCGCTCGCTTGCTTGCTTGCTAGCTTGCTTGTGTGTTCTCGCTTGTCCACCCTCTCTATTCTCGTCTCGGTTCCTCTCTCGCTCTCCTCTTCTCTTCTCTCTTTCTCTGCCGTTCCACCGGCAACCTTCTCCCTTCTTCCCGGTTCTCCGCCGTATTACAGCTTACAGCGCGCGCGGCAGTTCATCGTCGCTATTCCTCTCTTTTTCCCGAGCAACCAATACACACGTATATACACGTGCAGCAGTTCCCCTCCATCGGCTCTTTCCACTCTCTCGTCTACTCGTCTCGTTTCCGCGCGGCCCTCGCACCGCACGCTACCCGATCCTCCTCTTCTCCTCTCCTCTCCTCGCCGCTCCTGCTCCCTCGGCCGTCCGGTCCCATCCCGTCCCTTTCCCATCCCCGCTGGTCCCCGCCGTCCCGCAGGAACCCGAACCCGCGCCACGACACCGCCGTACGTACATATATACGTGCAGCCCGCTACGACCTGCATTCATCGCGCAACAAAACATCCACGACTCTCTCGACGATAAACGAAACCGTGCACTAAGTGTATTATAACCTCCCACGTTCCCGCCGCTAAAGGTCATGCCTTAACGAGCTGCTTTTTTCCTACCTTTTCTTCTTCCTTCACCTTCTCTCGCACCCTTCTCTTCTTCCTCCTCGTACTCCGCCTCCTGCTTCTTTTCTTCGTCTTTTCTGTACCCTCCTCTGGCATCGAACGCCTCCGCTTTCGTCGCGCTTTCTTCCTATGCGCGACGACGACACCTCGCAATTGCCGTCTTTCGACGCGGCACACCTCCGGTCGGACCACCAAGCGTCTACGACCAAATCTATCTCGCCCTTTGTTCGCGACACGGCGCACTGATTCTCGGTCATCCTTGGGAAAAGTTTATTCGCGCGATGCACGACTTCGAGGAGCTGCACCTGCCCACCCAGCGCGTAATCTTCCGCCGAGCTATCTTATCTCGCGTCCGCGATACGACCTGACCTATCTTCCGGCCGCCAGGCACCGCTTTCTTAGAAAGCCTTGCCCGCACTCGTTGCTGCCTCGCAAAGCGCTCGTGCTAACCTTGAACGAGTTCTTACGCTAGAGCTGGGTATAGTTGCCACCCTTGTACGCGCAGGGAACAGCTCTTCCTCTTTAGAGTTTGCGTCGTTTACTCCTTTCACACGTGTCGTCTCGAGTAGCTTCCGTTTGCGAAAGTAACCGGTCTCCGGTGAGAAAAGCTAGCCAGGGGTCGCGGCCTCAAAAGGCTGCCCGTTAAAAGCTGTTGGGCGAAGCTGCAGATTTCCGCCTGGCTCGAGCTCCCGAAAGGCTGGCGAAGTTTCGAAAAGTGACACAAATGTGGAGTGGACGGAGACCAGTCTTGGATGGAACCTGTCGCAAGTCGCAACCGGTTGCTCCCAGGAAACGTTCGCGTTAACGCGGGGACGCGGACGCGGACGTCGACGCGGACGTGGACGTGGACGTGGACGTGGACGTGGACGTGAACGTGGACATGGACGTGGACGTGAACGTGGACGTGAACGTGGACGTGAACGTGGACATGGACGTGGACGTGAACGTGGACGTGAACGTGAACGTGGACGTCGACCAGCCAGCAACGTTTCCTCCGCTTTCTTCCTGCCCGGCTGCCGCCGCGTCGTTCAATGGTGAATCCGCGCGAAGGAATTCTTTTGTTCCGTCATTCATTGTCAGGCTCGTTATTATGTAATCCCAGGACACGAACGCGCACACTTCCGACCGGGTTATCGATTCGGGAACGCCACGGTTTGTTACAGTGTGCTCGCAGTTCGCACGGAGCAGAGAAAAACTCGCAGGGAAAAGCAGCTACGTGATCGCGTTGCAAAAACCTGTCTGCCGCCTAACTGTACGTCCCCCTCGGACTTCTGAAACCGCGTTTCCCACACGCCGGATCTCGACTCGGGGGGGAAAAATCGCGTAAAGACCAGTCGCTCGTCGAACATCGACTTTCTCCTCGCGCTTCGCCTCTGCCTCTACGCATCGCGATGCTTTTAAAGCGGGTAGCCCCTACGTATTCGACTTCGTATTTCGCGTTTCGCGTATCGCGTATCGCGGAATACGGGGCGCCGTTAAAGCCAGGCCAGACGGACGATTATTTAGCCGGGGACGCGGTAAATAACCGTAACGCACGTGCGCGCGTTATTTTTCCGAAACATTCCACGGGGATATATGGGTCATTTGGTATGGACGACGCCGCGCATACGTCGGTGAAAAGCAGGAAGACGAACGGGGAATGAGAAAAAGGGAGAAGCAAGAGCGCGAAGGCCGCAAGGGAGGACGAACGAGCGCAAGAGAGTGATAGAGTGAGAGAATGGGAGAGGGAGTGAGGTTTATAGCGGAGCGGAGTGTGCGTTCGTGTTAGCCGACGTAGCAGGAAACACGTACGCGGCAACAAATGGTAATAATAAAAGGGGCTCGTTCGTCGGCGATCCATACCAAGTAACAATGCAGGAAGCGTGTGCGTGAGAGGCTGCTGCACACACTCGTTCGAGTGCCCACGGAACGAGCTTTTTTTCCCACTGCCAGTCAGTTACCGCTCTCTGACACTCCTTCGGCTTAAAGACGCGGGACTGCTTAATGGGCAAACTTTTCGTCCGCTATTTCCACCGTCGTTTCTGCACGTCCTTGTTTCTTCCCGGCGCCTGGTCCCAGCCTGCAAGCCCATCCATCCGTGTGTGTTCCATCGATCGACTAGCTTTCCCAGCGTCCACCGTTTTTTTGCCCTGCGCCCAACAAGGAAACTTCTGTCGGCACGTTTTCGGAATCGAGTGTACCCGACAGGAATACAGCCGGCGTCGAACGAGAGGTACGCTGTCCCACGCGAAACGGGATACTCTTGCCACGACCGGAAAAATTCTACGGCTGCCTGCTAGCGGGAATTTTAAGCGAGAAATTAACACGGTTTGCACCTCCGCTGACTTTCCTCTGGCCACGAGATCTGTCGCGCGGATAGATATCGAAGGATTTTAAAAGCGTCGAGAGGGAAATAGAGAGAGAGAGGGAGAGAAAGAGAGCGTGGTTGCGCGCAGAGCTCTTGCGAGGGGCAGAACGCGCACGCACACAGCTGCGACGCGACGCGAGGCAAGAAAAGCCCAGTTGGCTGTTGTAGGCTGGTGCAGAAATCGCTGGTGTGTGGCGTGCAAAGAAAGCACACACGCACTGGGGTCGCGTAGCGAATGGGTCGGCCATCTTGGAAATAACGATCCCTGTCGCTGCCTTACCGCCGTACAATGCCGATGCATTCCACGCTCGTCTTTCGGTGATGCTTCGTCGACCCTCCGACGATCCAGTTAGTCGGCCGAGAGATAAAAAATTCGACTGCGAACTTGGCACGCATCCTCTTCGCGGAGTTCGAAAGATCGAAAGAGCCTCGCGGTGGAGGAACAAAGCTGACAACGAGGGAGGAGGAGACGAAGATCGAAGGTGGTTCTTCGAACTTGGCTGAACGCGAATCGGCGGAGGTGTGTTGGTGAGGTCATGGCACGGCCCCGAGTAACAATATAACCGAGCATCGAGCTCCTCTCGCCGCCGCAGTTGTCCCACAACTTTCGTGCAACTTTAGCCTCGCGTATCGATCTTCAAGGTCGTGTTCAGACAGATTCCAAAGCTCGTGGAATTTGCGGCGGAGTAGCCGAGTAGCCGAGAAAATTAGAGGCGCGTTAACGAGCCTCGCAACTTTCCATCCGATCACCCAGTTCCCTGGGAAATTCGATTGCTGGAATTCGGTTCGCCCCTTGGACTGGTTACGCGTTTGCGAGTCTCTGTGCGAGATTACGCGGAAGCGCGAGCGTAACGGTGGACGCCGAGGAGGCCTTGCTAGCCGGTAAAGTTCGCCAGCAGCCATTTGTACGGATCCTGTAGGTGGCCGTTGGCAAACTCCCACCGGGAACAAGTTTTGCTGCGAACGAAAGTCGATTACACGGCAACACGACGTCGGCGGAGGCGGTGGCAACGGCGGGTGGAACTTAAAAACTTGTTCCACTTACACGGCCATTCGACGAGTTTTTCAGTTGGCTCGGAGAAGCGGAGAACTTATGATTGGAAGCGTGCTAGCCCATCAAACTTGGCGTCCAACGTAACTCCGCTCATGCATAAGCGATCATGCGCTGAAACTTAATACGGCCGCGTCGATAATGCTCGTCGCGGCAGACGTTTGTCAACCCTGCAATTACCGCAAAGGTTCCACCAAGTTAATTCTACGGCCACAGCCGGTTTCGTCCGGGGCATTGTGATATTCGTTGGCGCACCATTCGCCGTGGAACACGTCACTGGCTCTTAACCTCGGCTTATAGACTTCTTTGCTTCTTACGTCGCAACAGGCATCGCCTGGAAATTGCAGAAGCAACTTTTTCCCTTTCTAGCCGCTTCTCCGCGTCGCGATACCTTTCTCGCTCGCTCGCTCGCGAACCGTTTATGACACACAGGGGTAATCGATCGGAGCAACGTCTGGCGCTCCGCGCTTCGTTACGTAAACCTCGTTACGAAACGATAACGCGGCCTGCGCGCGTTACGCGACACTTGCCGCAATGAATTTCGAGCCAACTTAACCGTTTTGCTCGTAAATTAATTCTCGAGCGAGGAGAAAACAAGCGGAAGTGAGGCGAGAGGGAAGAGGTGGCGAAGAAACGGGGTGAAATAGGTAGCTGGAGCGTGGTGTTGCGTTCACGGACATCCGCGGAAGCCCCGACGTCGAACAGAATCGATAGTCCCCGGTCCGAGCACCTACAATGGGCTTTTGTGCTCGCCACTCGCCACTTGGCACACGCAACCAGCGGACATTCCGCTACGCGTGCTGCCGCTCCCGTTCACCGTTCCTCCAGCCTCAAACACCTCGATCAAGGCCATTTCCCGTTTATTGCCGCCGAATCCAATCGAATCGAACCGCCTGCAATTTACTTATTCTCTCTCTCTCTCTCTCTCTCCCTCTCTCTGTCCGGCCGTTTCGCTGGGATGCGACGCGGCTCCATTTGTGTGTCATGCCACTGTTTTCCGCTGGATTCACGGTAATCGGAGCAGCTTGTTACTTTGGTAAATGGGAGCCGTTAGCTCGTTGAAGCCGCGTTTAATTTGCAAGGTTCCGCGTGGCGCTTGTTCGTCGCTTGACTAGGCGAGTGCAGCGTGCAGGCAAGAAACGCCGCGCCAACTCTCCGTTTATCGATCCCCGCTTGTCGGGAATTATACTCGGTATTGTAGGAGCACGCGTACGTGCCGCGTATGCGTGTATGCGTGTATGCGTGGCTGCCTGCGTGCCTGATGCAGCTGAAGCGACAAGGTCACCCGTAACATCAGCGTAAAAATGTCGCCGCTGCACATTCTCCCGATAAGCCGTCATACGTGTCCAATGTACAAAGAGCTCAATGAACACGCGTATTTTCGGTTTCTTTCTTCGGCTTGCCCCGCGCCGAGCACGCGAAATATAAAACCACCGCCGTTCCGCGTAATACAATATTCCGGGCAACATTTCGCCGGTGCGAAATTGAATTACGCGTATCGTCAACATTGCCAGCTATTAATTAACTCGCCGCGTCAGCCCGGATCGCGAGCGTTTCTCGAACGTAACGTAAGCGTTTCTCGAATCGCTTGCATCGACGACGAACGAAAACATACGCTGGCCCAAGGATAGCAGGTCGGTTGTGATTCAACGAGGAAACTCGACGACGCACCATGCTTATGGCTCGTGGGATGCCATAAAAATGAGCCACCGTTCTTAGAACCCTGTCGCTGCTCCAACAAATGTCATGCGCTGGAGCACGTGTTGCAAACGTGCTGCCATTCCACGTATGAGTTTTAGCAACGTCCAGACGTGGCGCGTTTCACTCGCTCGAATTTAGCCTGCGTCTCGCGGTCGGATAGAATTTTCTGGCGAGGACGCGGCACCGTGGAAGGAACCTCTCTCTTTCTCTCTCTCTCTCTCTCTCTCTCTCTGATTTGGAGAATCGCAAAGACGGTCGTGGCTCCCGCGGGCACTGGTGCACAAGTCTCTGTCCTTGAATAAACGCGGGCAGGGTGCTTGCGTGCGTGTGCGTGAGCGTGCAGAAGAGTGTGCGTGCGACCGAGTGACGCGCAGAAGGATAGCAGGCGTGCGCGCATGTGCGTGCACATGCAAAATGTAGGCAGCTGCCGGGAATGCGGGAGACAGCAGACACTCGAAACGGGCATTAATGTCCCTCTTCAGCCGTGTTACATAAACCAGCAGCAGCGAGGCCTCCTCTCGCTTCGCCCAGCTACTTACTACAAAAGCCCACTGGAACCTAGCTATTCCCTCGGTTTCCTGCCTGCCTGCCTGCCTGCCTGCCTGCCTGCCTGCCTGCCTGCCTGCCCGCCTGCCATTATTTACCGCCACCGGGGAGATCCTGTTTGTTCCTCCGATTAAATAGCTTTGCTCCGATCGCTCGTACATCTCGGCTGTCGTTAATTCCCGATTAATTCGAGAATCGGAATCGTTCCTCGAGCGAGCGATCGTTCCCGGTTGCGTCGCCTCGCGTCGCGCCCCGCTAATTCTACAGGCTTCGTTAATTAATACGCACCTCTCGACCTTCGATTGGATAACACCGTTCCGAGTTAAACACTCGATTTACATGAACTGTCACGCTCGAACGAGCTCTTAATTACTTATCGGATTGTTGTTTGCTCGTCGAGGCAATCGACGATTCGTGGATCGTGGATCGTGGATCGTGCCTCGGCGACCAGCCCTGGAATAGGGTCTTAGCTCACTCGCCATTTGAAATTCATCGAGATCCATTTATTCATGCGTGGTACACGCTCTCGAATGGAAGAAACATGAGGCACAGAGTTGCCTGCATCGTATGGAGGTCAAACGATTTTAGATAGGACGTTCGGCGGTCGAGCTATTCGCATGCAGTGGCACTTTTCAACGCCAACCTTTAGCGCAATTACGTAACCAGGCTGACGATTCGCTGGAAAATATGGAAAAGTTTGCTCGAAACAGCTGGCCAAAGGGTACGAAAACATTAGTCATCCGGTAACAACGAGTAGTCGTCCGTTTTTGTTGATCGGTGCTAGGCGGCTGCTAGGCATAGGGCATAGGGCATCGGGCATCGGGCATAGGGGCGAAAAGCGACGTCGCGCGCTATCCGCGGGGATATTTATTTGCCAAGGTGGCGCAACGTGCGTCCCGGACGGACGTAACGAGACGTATACCGGTATATAATGATAAATTGCCCGGCCGAGGCATACCGCTCTCGGATAAGAAACATTCTTTCGCAAGTGCGAGGCGTAAAAACTCGCGCCACTAAGAGACTGCTGCTCGGTTCTATACGTGTACGTAGCGTAGGCTATATGCGGCGCAGGATTTTTCCGAACGAAACGAAACGAAACGAAGCGGAGCGGGGTAGAGGCACGCGGTGGGTCGCTGGCGGAGAGATACCGTTCGAAACGAGAATGTAAATAGCTTCGCCGTTGGCTTCCGATAAGGGAAAGCATCTTATCTTTACGAGCGTCGAAGTTGACGATTCAATATAGCTCGCGTGACATCGGATTAAGCGGAGATAGCGAGGGATCAGGGAGCACGGAATGGGAGACATCTGTCGCGATGACTCGGGTCTGGGGCCTCGGGGTTCGAAGCGATTTCGAAACGAAGCGAGGCGACGCGAGACGCGGAGCAATTAATAACGAGAGAAGCGTTGTTACACTTTGCTTTCCTCGAATCGGTATGGAAGTCCGGGCAGATCGAGTCGCACGATTGCCAGCCATTCCTACATAACTCCCACGTTTCTTCACGACTCGCGATAAAATCGCCTCGAGCGTCTATAGTCTACGGTCTACGGTCTACAGTCTGCGGTCTACGGTCTACAGTCTACAGTTTAGAGTCTAGAGTGAGACGCGCGCAATGGCGATACACCGTGCGATACCTCTTTAAAGCATCGTCCGTGGAAAATAATTTCGCTTTACGTAACCCGCGCATGCCAGCGAGGAGAGAAGGCTGGGGAAGGCGGAAACGCGGCGCGTAAACCTAAAAGAGGTTCTCTCGATACGTGCGGAAAGGACGCGGTAAAACGCACCGCACGCACCTACGACGAAACGCAATGGTGTGTCGCCGCGCAGAATCGAGCAGATAGGGAGAGGCTCGAAGGGAATCGAACATTTTCGAGTAGACTCGTCCGTTTCGAGGACGTTCGCACGTGTGCAACAGAAATATTGCACAGTGGTCGTGCGGAATGGCTGCGCCATTCCAGGCGACTTTGCATAATAAAGCGGAGCAGGTTGGGCAAAAAAAAAGAAAAGATAAAAAGCGGAAAAAGGAACAGGAGAAGTTCGGCGTTGCGAGGCCGAGCGTCATTTCGCTGGGCAGCAAAAAAGCGGAGGAGAGCGCGCGTTCGGTAGGTAGTAGGCACAGCAGTGGTGCAGCTACACGCGCGAGCACGTGTGCGTGAATGCACGCGGAATATTTTTTGCGGCAGTCAGCGGAGTAGTCGTGCTTGAGTTGGCCGCGCTCGGTCGGTCGCCTTCGGTCACACACATAGAAAGAGAAACACCGCTCGAGTTCGAGTTTAAAAGAGAGAGACAGAACGACGAGAGGGAACAGGAGCGCGGCTGGCATCGCTAGGGATTGCGAGGAAGAGAAAGAGTAGAGAGAGAAACAGTGAGAGAGAGAGAGAGTGAGGGGGGGGGGCGAGAGAGAGTGAGAAGGAGACAGGGAAAGAGAGGTTAGGTGGGTGTCGACGGGAAAGGAGCAGGGCGACGTGGCGGCAGTAGCCGGCACTGCCGCGGTGGGGATACGTCGGGGAAGTCTGGTGGCCGTGGGCGTGGTGGGGGGCCAGGTTCGCTCGGTGCCGCAGTAGAGTAGCGGCCTTCGACGCGATCTCATCTTGGTCCGCGTCGTTAGTCTCTTCGTGTGTCAACTTTTTAGTGTATATGTGTGTGTGTGATAACGTGTTATACGCAGCCCATTTTCTCTCCTACTAATTATTATAACTCTTGCGCCCTTTTTTCCACCCGGTTGCAGCGTTTACCGTGGCATTCTCGCGAGTGTGGCTGTTCGACCGACATAGTGTTCCCAGTGCAAGCTTGTTTCTCCGTCTCTGGCTTTGGCTCTGGCCCTGCCATAGCGAGGATTAACCAAGCGTTGGTAGTTATCGCGGGACGATATTGTTTCCGCCGAAGCTTGGATTATACAGTGAAGTGTATCGTCGACGATATGTATGCGGAAATTGTAAAAGTTGTTGTATCCGTGCGCTAAGAAAGCGGCGCCACCCGTTTTCTTTTCGTGCAGTGCGAAAGAGGATAGAATAGGAGCGGTGGTCGGACGAGGAGTCCGCATCGTCGCGCCATTGTTCGAAGAGGTCACGAGAGCAGTGGTGTATCGTGCTGGTTCGCAGGAAAGTGCGGCTACGACGAGTTGGATCGCGATTCGCGATCTCGCAAACGCGTTCTCGTTGCGGCCACGTCTTCGCAGCCGTACAAAGGCCAACCTGGCCTCGCTCTCTCTTTCGGTCCGATTATAGGAGACGCGTCTCGAAGCGAATCTGCTGGCGGAGATGCGAGTGTGGTAAAAAGCCGAGTGCATCGACTAGCGGTTAGAAAGGAAAGGAAGGAAGAAAGACAGAAAGAAGGGAAGAAGAAAGGAGGAAAGAAAAAAGGAAAACAGAGCGCGCGACCATTGTTCGTCGGTCGATCAACGTCTGTTGCGAGCGCTTCGTAGAGGTTCGGCAAGCTTCGTAACCGATCGTATCCCGTGGCTTCGTACGGTTCTCTCTCGCGCGACGACGGAGTGATCTCATCGTCGCACGCAGTGCGCGCCAGGGTGCTGCCGGTGTATACGAACCAGTTGCCAGTGTTTCTTGTTTTCCTCGGTGATTCGCGTCTCTGTACACGGATTGCGCGAGACAAGGTAGAGCTGCAGTAGTAGAGCTGACGCGAAAAACGAACGTACGTACGCGTATAAAGTGTGAATTAGAAGAATCGAAATATGGTGCGTGCGCGTGTGCTGGGTTAGCCGGAGAAGAAGCGGAGCGATCGGTGGCCGCCCAAGTGCGCGCGTGACCAGCTAGCTGAACCGGACCAGATCGGATTGGACCAGTTAAAAGCTGCATCGGTTTTGCTAGAGGAGCGGCTCGATCTCGATCTCGATCTCGAGACGGTCTCGCAGGCCGTCCCGAGAGATGAGCCGCACCGCGACGCGGCAGATTGCGGCTCGTACGATGAAGAGAAGCAGCGTGCGGATCGAGAACGAAGCGAGGAAGAAGGTAGAAGCATGCCACCGGTGCTAGGAGGCGCGGCAATGGCGGTCCTTCCGGTAAGCCCGCAGACGGCCACGCAGGGTAACCCGCACCACCACCATCACAATCATCACGTACATCAGGGACAAACGCAAGTTTTACTCGCGGCCGCTGGCGCAGCCACGCAGGCCCAGCCGCAGCTGCTCTATCAGCCGTATAATTTGATGCCGGCGGGCAACTCGCCCTCCCCCCAAACCGCCTTTCAGCATCATCCTCATCATCAACAACACCAGCCGCAGCAGCAGCAGCAACAGCAACACCAGCATCATCATCACCATCACCAGCCTCCCAGCCAGCAAACCAACTTCCTGCCGGCAGACATTGCCAACGCCGCTACCACGTTTACATTGTAAGTCCACGTCACACGTCATACCTGACCCTTGTCCGCTCTCTATCCATCGTGTATAACCCTATACAAGTTCTCTCCACCTACGTATTCGCGTCGCCAAAATATCCAGACTTCCCCCGTGCTTCGAAACTCGACCGGAATAGCTACGCAACCGACCGACTCGGATTCGGTGTGTTTATTGTTGTGTTGTGATGGTGTGCGAGTAGGCGTGTGTTGGTTGGGTGACCGGTGCAGGTGCGATCGACGTTCAGGTTGACTGACTTCTGTTTCTTGGTAGGCCATGGAAAATCGTCCAACCTCCTGGGAACGATCTTCCGCTGTTATTTGCCTCTTTCCTTTCTCTCTCTCCCTCTCTCTCTTTCTCTCTCGCTCTCTCTCTCTCTTTCTCTCTCTCTCTGGGAACCGTGAACTCGAAGTTCTCCGTTTCTCTCTGCGGACGCGCAAATTCCGCCTACCGAGCAGCCACCAAGAATAATGGGAAACTTTGTATTCGAGCAAAGTTTCGCGTGAATTACGATCCACTTCTATTTTATCTACGAGTTTTATACAGAGCGAGGAAGCTTCTGAGATATTGCACGCGGAATATAAATGGTCTGGCTGTTTATGGAAGCACCGTTAAGTCTTTGGTATCTAACAGCGCCGGCAAACTTGAGATGTTTGCGGCTTGCGTATCGGATTCTCGCGCGCGGTGAGTTAGTTTCCGATGAGTCGTAACTTCGGGGAAGGATGTAGATAGTGGAATAGATTAGCGCGTCGATGAACGAGGTAGGACGTACGCGAGCGATTCGCGGAATCGCTCTAATCGCTGCCCGAGTCAGTCGCGTTCGCCGGAACCGGGATTCGCATTTACGTTCGTTGTAAAGAGATAAAATTAGACTCGAACGTTGGAATACGATGAAAACCGCGAAGCTTTTCGACCGGGGGAACAACGAAAATAGCCAGGGCCGGGGTACATGGATCAAGAAGAGCGGCGCGCGGAAGCGCAGCCCTTTGTTTCCCAAGAGAGCAGTTCCCAACTTTTGCTTCGCGGCGATATCGTTTCCTTCAAGGTCGCGACGCCCGCTTCGCCGAGTAACGAGCGTTTGAACTTTACCGAGCTTCCAGAGCTCCCTCCTTTCTTTTTATATCTCGACCAGCAATTTACCGCGTCCTCGACTGACTACACGTACATATTCACTTTTGCCGTCAATCGCGATCAGCCAGATGGTCGGATTCGGCTGGGCGTGCTGGGGATCGATAACGGTACCTCGTACCGCGGCCGAAACACTTGTCGATCAGCGAACCTCGCGTCCGCGTAAATCCACGGACAAACAAGCCGTGGTTTGCGCAGAGGCGTGCGAGCCTGCACGATCCAATGAAAGACTAGATGTTTGCAAACTGGTTTCACTCGCAATGTCGACTGGGTTGCGTAATGTCCGGCACAACGCGAGCCTGATTTGTAATCCATGCTATTCAACGCGCGTCATTGCGCGTAATTAATTGGAATTCGTTCCATCGCATCCGTGGCTTGACGTGCGAACGATCTCTTTCGAGATACGCGGCCCCAAACAGAACTCGCTCCATTTGCATTCTTCCTCGCTTTATTTTCGTCTCGCTTATTATAAGCCGGGCATTGTTTTACCAGCTGTTGCGAGGCGACAATAGCATCGTCTCTCTTTGCTTCGCGAACCAATTTTGAAAGGGGTATCTCGATCTCTCTTCTTTGATCGACTTGCAATAGCAGCAGCAGCAGCTCTTCAACGGGAACCGGGAACTAAATTAAAGCGAAATTCTCGTACAAGCGGAAAGGAAGGAAACTGAAATTCGTTTGACCTCGTAAAAGAGAAAGAGGAAGAGAGGATAGGGCGGGGAGTTCGCTTTAGCCGCATACAAGGTGGATAGCCGATGCACCCACGTACATAGCAGGCAGGAGCTTCTCCACTCAGCCTTCCGAAAGATACATTTCGATGAATTTACGGACCGTATTTATTCGAGCGTGGCATAACAGAACTTGCTTGCTCGGCGGAGGTGGTTTCCAATCGAGGTGCGCTGCTCGGCTCGGCTCGGCGTTGTCGTAATCCTCTTGGAAAAGAATCTCGATGGTAATCGATCGGAACGAGCCTCTTTCGATCGACTCAACCCTGAACCGGAACACGAAGAAAACGTTTGATGGTTGAGTAGCGGAGTGAAACCGGGACTGGTTCAGCCGGGCACGCTTAATTAGCCAGCCAGCCGCCTTTCCTTTTCGAACCATCGAGTTATTAAGTTGACGTGGCAAAGCCTTTTTTTCGCCTACATGGATTTATTCGATTTTCCGGGCTTCCCTGCATAATTCAGGCAGAAATTAAATACCTTTGAAGACTCTCGTTTGCCCGCAGACGCGGTGCATTCCGTTCGATATCGGCCAATCGAAATCAGCCTCGCCCTCGATCGGTAAATACCGTCCCCGTAACAACATCCTCTCGAGTAAAAAGTCAAAGGAATTTTTGCTGCGAACGCGTTACATCCTCGCAGAGAAGAGAGATTTACGTCCGCGTTTCGCACGGAGTTCGGTCGAGTTTGCCTTTCCCTTTCAGCGTTCCGAGAAATAATCGAGCCCCGGGTACGTTTGGTTGAAGCTCTCGGCTAGCCGGTCCGATGCTGCGTAGAATAGGTTTCGCAGAAGCCCAAAGGTGTCTGTGAGCAAAAGAATGGCCCACGGCGAAAACAGAGACTGTCATCGCGAGCGAGGGGCGAGCAGAGAATTTTGTTTTGGCTTGCAAAAGGAAGGAATTCCGGTTCCATCTCGTGAGCCGGGCGCAGACGATTTTCGCGAAGACCGTTTGTCCTCGGGCAATAGGGACGTTGGGGTGAAGAGACGAAAAGAGAGAGAGGGAGAAAGGGAACAGAGTGGCATAAACTGCGCGCTATAAAGGGCTCTGGGAAAACGTAACAATGCGGTTAATCGGGCGCCGGGACTCCTTGGTAAGGATGATCCTGGCGGGGGGGTGGGGGGGGGGTCGTGGGTGAGCGGGGATAAGCGGGCGGGTGAGAGAGGAAAAAATTTCGAGACGCCAGGCATTGCTCCCTTTGTTAGAACCGGGGCTGGCCTCAGGTAGAGAGAAATCACGAAAGTCTGCCGCATTCTATGGAAATACACAAAGGCACGACTGGTCCTTTTGTTATCCCGAGGGTTTCTACCTGCCCTTCTCGACCGTGCCTCGCGAACAATGTAACGCCCCACGGAAAAAATCAGACGAGAGATAGAGAGAAAGATGGCTCGCTCGCTCGCTCGCTCGCTCGCTCGCAAGGCAGAGCACCGGAACGTTTCCGATGCTACCGTACACGCGTAATCCTCTCGAGGTCATTCGAGGTCGAATACGCGACAGCTTATTCTTATCTATCTAGTGGGGATGAAACGATTCGTCGCGAGGATCGAACGCAACCGATCGGGCGCTTGGGAAATCCTCGAGTTGCGTAACGGTAATGGCACTTTCTGCAAATCATTCATAGCGTCGCATAGTTGAATTCCTGCCGAGAGGAAGGTGAATTCTAGCCCGCTAAGTTTAAACCCGCGTACTACGCTGCGTCGACCTTCGATGAATGAAAATAGACGGCGGAGGATCGGCCGCGTATTCTGCCTTTCCATTTTATTTTTTACTCGCGCATGCCGTGCCGCGACTCCCCTTGGAAAGAGCACGCGCGAGATCCGTGAACGCATCGAATAATTCGCGATAAAATAGAAAAGCGAGAGGACGAGAAACGTGACGGGTGACAAGTACAAGCAACTTTGGCCTAATTTTGGCCCGCCCCTTCGATATATTACTGCGTCGTTGCCGCTCGACCGTGTCCCAGCCTCAAAAAGTATCCAGGTTATTTTTGCCCCTTCGAAAGAAAATATTTCGTTCTCTTCTCACGGCCTTTACTCGCGCTCTCCTCCCGTAGCTCTCAGTCCCAAATCCACTGTCGTTGCTTTTCCCACGTGCACGGACTTTACGCGAAACCATTTATTCGTCCGCGAGGCATCTATCCGATCCTTTTGCCCTGTTCGATTGCTCCTAATAATTGTGCAAAGAAACGACGAATCTTGCGTGTTTAAGGGGTTAATAGAGTAGCATTGTATATTCAGGAAAGAAACTATTCGGTATCCGTGTTTCATTTCGGGTGAAATTGAGTGCGCGATGGTTAAGCGAACAGAGTGCTGCTAGGATCGCGCGTGGTTTCCCGCGAATTGGCTGCGCAATTTCCTTGTGCCCCGTTATTGGCAAAGTTGCCGCGGGTTTGTTAACGTTGGACTCGCGCGAACTCGTGCGCGATGAAACACTTGGCCGGTACGCGTTTAATTTATTCGAGGAGGCTTAGAAACCGTTTGAGAATCGCTGAGGCAAACGAATCTCGTTGCGTTCGAGTGCGAGTTTGAGCAGAGCAGAGCAGAGTCGGTTCGAAGTCTCGCAAATGACTTGTTTAGTTATATATCCGGCGGATCGTTGCGGTGGTCGGTTTTCTTACTCGATTTTCTAGCCGACTCTTCTCCCCTTTCTCCTCGGTGCGGTGGCCGTTCAGCCGGGCGCAGCGCTGAATCACAACCGCAAATATCCTTCTCCGGTAACTGGCTGTGCCGGTCGTGCTCGCCGAAAGAGAGAAGAGAAGAGAAGAGGAGAGAAGCGAAGCGAAGCGTCGTCGCGTCGTCGTGGTGCAGCGGCAACCGGAGAGAGGTGCTCTTAGCAGCTCCACCAGTCCATATATTTTACAATCCCGCCCCACGCCGCTCTGCGCTCCGCTGAGGCCACGATCTAGGTCAATAGAGAATAGAGAGGTCGGTTTCTCTCGTTTTATCGCCGTCTTACGTGGCCTAGTGAATCTAATTTCGTGGCTCGTTAAAGATCGCGTAATAAGCTCGTCGATACGTTGGCGATCCTTGTTGAATCGCGCATCGTGTGTATCGATACCGATTCCACGCGCGTTCCCAACGCTCGTCCGAGGTCAGTTTTGCAACGCGCGCACCGCTCGCCTAGCTCTTCCTGGTGCGCGCCATTCCGCTCCCACGAAATCTATTCCCTCTGCCTTCCGGCTATCGAACAGCCATCAATTCCTCGCTACGTTTCGCGTACGTACGCGTATCATCGCTTCTCTTAGATTCCGTGACACGTTCTTTCGCATTTCACGGTGGTGACAAGTGTAAGCAAGTTCATATTTTTGTAAGCACAATTAAAGAAATGGGCTTCAAGTGGCGACTTGTTTCACCTTTTAAATATAATAAGGTGTGGCTACGTGTAGGTATTTTACGTATATTGTCATGCTACGTACATTAGACAATCTTTTGCAGATTTAAGTTTCCCATAAATGCCTAAAAAGCCGCAGTCTCATTATTGATACGAATGTTTACTCGTTTATTGGGAACGTGAGTACGCGAAAAGACACGGAATGCGCGTAATATGCGATAATATACAAAATATCCACAGGGGGCTGTAAATTATTTTACTCGGAGGGCGGAACACCGCTCCGTTTAGTTTCCATATCGTTAAAATCCGCTACTGCGCGAAAGGATTGCGGCAACTGTTTCCAATTTACCATGCTCGGACTATTAATAACATTCCGCATTCCTCGATCATAGTATCGCTTAAAAAGTAACATCGCCGCGAGACGAGCAAACTTATTACATAACCTACTTAGTTCGATCGAGCAGAAGCAAATACTCGACGGAAGATCGAGGAAACGTAAAGGGGAATGGAGTTGGCTGGTGTTTTTGGTATCGATTCGGCAACGAATTAACACAATTCCAGTGACGCATTATTCAGAAGCTCGATAAATCGTGCATTTCGTAATTCGAACGTCGCAGATCTCGCTAATCCGAGCGCGCGCGTTATCTCTCGCTTCCGTATCTCTCGAGTTTCTTCGAGCATTGTCAACCTTATGACTGGAGTCCGAAGGTCGCCAAGAGACGCTGCCTCTACGCTATGTGTATGGACGACGTGTACGTCTCTACGTATATGCGTGCGCCGCGTATCTCGAGCAGTCTACGGTATCGCGCGATGCGTTCATATTTCGCATTACTCTTCCTTATCCGGCCAGCCATCCTTTCAGACAAAAATCGCTATTGTCGAGAGTATCGCGAGCGCCTTATCTTATCGGAGTTGCACGCAGGTTGCGCGTTCGCGGTGTCAGAGGCAGCGGGTCGGCCAGATATATTCGTCGTCGCTCTCCTCCCTCTTCTCCTTATTCTCGTTTCGCGCTATCCGCTCGTTTCTCTAATCTTCCAGCGGCCTAACTTTTGTTGCCTCCTTCGCGATTAACGAGCCGCATTCTCCTCGTTTCAGCAGATAGCGCCATTCGAGTTCTACTTCTGTCAGCGAAGATTTAGCAGGCGCGATGGAAAGTTAACGTTACGGAGGCGCGCGAGGAGGCTAGACTATTTCCAGCGGCGTTTACTTTAATCGATATCCAGCGATGTTTTCATAGTTGGCGCGTTATCGATCGCTCGTTGGATGTACGGTTATCTACGGGCGGAGCGTGTTTGTCATCGTCTTCTTCGAACAGCAGCGTAGCCTGTTTTGAATCGCAGTTTTCGCCCGGCTTTATCGCGACGTTAACGACGTATCGTATATTCGCGAGAATTCGCGTTGACGCACGGAGACGCACCGCCGCGTCGTTACGAAACTGCTAGCAAGCAAACGTTATGAAACTGTGCTGTTTGCCGTTTGCGCTTGGCTGGAAAATAAAAGGGGTCGCGATCGTAATTCGTTGGACCGGTTTCGTTAAAGAGCCGGGCTTTACGTATCGCGCGCGGCGAGGGTCGACGACGAGACGCGAAGCTTCGAGATTGCAACCGCGCCCTCGAATTTGCTCGCCCTGTTGTTTATCGAAAATCGAGTCTCTGGGAGGTATTTTTGATCGACCATGGAATTGGCGTGCAAACGTATCGGCGACGTGTGCGCGTGTGCGTAGGGTCTCTCTCCGGTGAAATTCGAGCGGACAACAATCCGTGAGATTCCGTATCGGAATCGAGGTGAGTCTGTTTGAATTGCAGATAGCAGTTTGCGTTCGAATAGAAATTTGCCCCCTCGTTTCCTTTGCAAACACGCGCGTGCCAATCTTTTCTTTCCCTCGGCCACCGGAAAAATCGTTTTCCATTCGTCCCCCCTCCTGCAAATATCTGCATACGGAGATTACGATGCGCTGCGCGAACGTAAATATTTCAACGTTAATAATGCAAACGGGAGCGCAACGTTTTTTTTGCCGGCCGCGTACGCTTCTTTTTGCTCCGCGAATACATTCTCGGAGTAAAATTACGTATTCCTTTTAACTCGAGGGCGCGTCTCTGCGCGAGAAAGAGAGCGGAGACGCAGTAAATCGAAGGGAAAAAACGAAGCGGCACCGAGAGATCGGAAAACTTCCTGGAAGTATGCAGAACGGTGCACGAGTTATTGCATTTCTTTCGCAAGTTTTTGCTCGCCTGCAAAGAGTATAATTCAAGCAGAAGTATAACTTGTTGCCTGGCTCTCGGTATGCACACGTACGTACGCGTACGGCACGATACGGGTAGACCTCGCGCGGACAAATTGCCCCAGCGATAATTTCAATCCAGTCACGGAATTGTCTGTGAAAAAGCAACCATTACGTCGAGCCGAGCTGCACGGGGACGTATGTGTGTACAATGTGTACACACTGTAACCTTGCGTCGCCGTGTTACGTTTGCGTTCACGTTGGCGTTCGCGTTCGCGTTAGACGATAAAAAAAGGAGTATCTCGTTAAATGGAGGCCGGTAATGAAAGACACGGTTAGCTGGATGCTTAACGATGCTAGCCGTTGCACCGAAAAAGCTCCGGCTATTCTCGATCGAGTAACGCGAGTAAGAGATGCCGTACGTGCGAGTAGTACGTTCGTTAGGATCGGATTGCATGGAATTCGAGGAAGAAGATGGAAGAGGGTGTTCTCGGTTGGCTCGGCTCCCAGCTGGCTGCGCGTGAATAAGCGGGGGCGAAATAATTTCGCATTTCGGATATCGATGCCGGACGAAGCAGAGGGGACGCAAGAATTTCGCATCGTCGCATTATTTTCGTCCACTGTGTTTTGGCAGTTTTCGGGTCACGGATACTTTCGACGATAAACAGATAACGCGAGGAGAAACGAATTCGGAGTCGCGTCGAGCGTTCCTCGGAGATTGATCGGCGGTGGAATGGAGGAGGGAGCTGGGACGAGGATCGCGCATCGATGCGAGGCAATCGCGAGGAAAGGTCAAAGGCTGCGATGCGCAGGAGGTTGGATAAAGAAGCGGTGCGGATCGGTGGGGCACGTTCAACAACCTGGTGACCTTCCTCGACTACTGCACGCGAATATATCTTGCTCTATTTTCGAGCTACATGCTTACGCAAGTGTCGTTACTTTGCGCGCACGAGTTGTTAAACGATCTACGTTATATTTGGCACACTTAGTTGCCGTAGGTCTCCGAGCGGCGTGCCGACGCGTATTTAACCGAACAACGGATCGAAAGTTGAGCGATTACCGTTGGTCACGCCGCTAAAATGGGTCAGCCGCGCGGTCTCCGCTCCGTTATCCAATTCACCGGCTTCGCGTTCGCGAAAAATCTCAGCAGGGGGAAAAAAACGCGGCAAGGCTGGACGCGAGAGCAGGGCGATAAAATAAGCTCGGTCGATTTCGTTGGACGGAGGGGACTCGAAAAGGGTAAAGGGAAATCTGTGGAGACGAGCCGACGAGAGATCTAATTGTGGAAGCAAGTTTGACCCGGTTGATCGCGAGCAGAGTATTCGTATTTTTGCGGAAGGGAAGGAAAGGGTTGTGGAAGTTGGCGAATCGATGGGAACAATTAGATTATCCAGGCACGCGAGAAGCGCGCGATGTCACGGTTTGTTGGCACTCGTGGGTCGTTGCAATTTCTAGAATAATGTATTCCATTCTGCGTTGGCCGCGCGCCAAGTATATGTTTACGGAAATCTCGGGGGTAAAGGGAGCGAGATAAGGAGCCGCAGTCGACTGAAAGACGTGTACTCTATTTGCGGATGCGCCAAGTCGAGAGACAAAAGAGATCGCCGCTAGCCGCTAGCCGCTATCTTCCACGTATAAATGGCAACTTGTTTATGGAAACGCGATACTGCCTGCCGTCTCGCCCCAGAATCCGACCGCGAAAGTCGCGTCTACAACCACTTTGTTCTCTTCCGACTTTCCCACCGAATCGGCTGCAATCTCCGCGTCGAAGCGTCGAACCAGCGTAAGAGGGGAAAAAAAGGCACGCGAGGGCTCGCGTGTTCGAGCTCTCCTCCTCTCCCTCGAGCCGTTTTCCGAGAAACGTCTTGGAACGCCGCGCGGCTTTTTATCGGAACGCATTGGCGAAACATCAATCGCGATACGTGTAACACCACTAATTCATTTGCGCGATGCTTTTTTACGCGAAACCGGAGAAGCGAGCGGGCCAGCTGGCATAAAAAGCCGCGCACCGTTGCCCCATAAAACCTGCTCGAACCGTGACTCGCTTTTTTTGCTCGACTCTCCTCGACGAGAGTCCGCGCGGACTCGATCGCGGCGAGTTTTTTTTCCTCCGTCGCCGCCGTACCTCGCATCGGTTTCCAAGGCCTTGCTGCCCTCTTGCTTCCTAGCGTTCGTGTTTCGCGTTTTGTGCTTCGCGTACTTGTATTCCAGCAACTATCTCGCTTCCCGGAAATGGTTCTCGTTCCGCGAGATTTCGTAAAACGACGAGCAGACTCGACACCGCGAGAGAGAGAGACAGAGATCCTCGTTAACTATTTTTAAAGGTGGCCTGCTCTCCTGCAGAGCGAACTCTCGCCGGCTCCTGATTGCCGAACGAGTTCGGTAACCCAATGCAACGTCGCTTCTCGTTTCCCTTGATCTTTGCTCGCGTCGAGCGATTTACCGCTCCATTGCTTCTTCTTCTCCTTCTTCTTCTTCTTCTTCTTCTTCGGCTAATTATATTCCGGCAGCGAGAAAAGAATGGAGGCGGCCTCCTCTTCCCAGTGTGCCGCACGGTCCATTTAACTCGCCGCGCCCGCGGACGTGCAATTATTCGTTTAAAAACAGGGCCGCGTGGACGGTGCGACACCTCGCGATTCTCTCGAGTCTGCCCTGGGGGCCTCGATCGCGTCATTATCTAAAATTCACGCTGACCGTGTTTGGCGGCTGCCCAAATTGCGGCTTCCTCTTAATCGCGGTGACGAGGCGTTCGAAAAACTCGTCGAAAGCGAGCCGAGCCGATGCTTCGTTATCGGGTTTTTCCTTCTCGCTCGTTAAAAACGCGACGGCGGACGTCGCCAGCGTGGCAGAGCGATTAGGTTATTTGGTCTTTGGTATTCGGACTCGACGACGCGGAAAAGAAAAATGTTGCCGGAAAGGGTTCAATCGGGGAGGAGACATATGTTGAATTTTCTCGCCGCTTTCAGGGCGATCCCCCGGCAACGATTGCTCAGGCAAACGTGCGCGTGTGCACGTTAGAAGCCCGGCCTCATCCCCTTTCGAAGCCTGTCATTATTCGATTTTACGTCGTTTCCAGTCTCCATTGAAACCCCGTCCGAGTCCGAACTTGCCAGTGAAATCACCCTCCGATCGATCAACCGTATCAACCCTTGGAACACCCACCCTCGCTCGCAACCGTTCGACCTTTTATACCGGCTTTCGTTGGATTTATTGATCGCCCTCGGGCTTTCGCTGAAACATCCACGTCGAGGACCAAACTTTCCCTCTGCGCTATTCTTCATCCCCCCTCGCTCTTTCTCTGTCTCTCTCTCTCACACACTCATTCTGCCTTTCTGCTTCTTCTCAATGCTATTTAGACGCTCGGAAAACATTTGTTTCGTGCCTGACCGGTTTGCGAATGGCTTCACGGTAATTTTAGTTTCACGAGAGAGAACAGAGAGCGGAGAGGAGTTTGTAGCCAGTGATAAAGGAGAAGATAGCAGAGTGCTCGTGGACGCGGCTCCCCCAACTATAATTAGATGCCGCATATTTATATAATCGTAGGAAAACTGAACTCTCGAGTGTTTTATTTACAGACGCTCGCGCGATAGATTGCGAACTATTTGCGGGAATTTCTCTTAATTCTCGTCGATCGTCGCGCGTGCGTCTATTCCTGTGGGATTTTCCCGTCCCACGGATTTCGAAGGGGATTAAAAAGTATCGGCTGGTCGAATACGGCGGTAGTGGAATCGTTGGGGAAAAATTGCGCTAGGATACAAACGGCGGCGCATGAATAAACCGTGGGACGATAATATTCGTCGCACTTCGAAAAATGTATTTGGACGCGAGGTATCGATGACTCGGATCGTAGCAGATAATGGAGCGGCGCTGTGTCACGTGCATGAATATTTAGCACGACTGAATCAGCCGTTTTAAACATCATTAGCGCATATCAATTACGTAGCCTGTAAAATGCGTACTTATAATTGATTACTCGTTTCGTTTATGCAACGCTACCGCTCACCTCTAGGAAAAAGTTATTTCTATTGCCACTGCGAGCCACGCATGCTAATGCAGCCTGTATGAAATTGTAATGAACCTGATGCATAAACCATCGTCCGGCGATTTGCATTGAAGTGAAAGCAGCAAAAATCGTAACGCAAACCAACCCATCGTTGCTCCTCGCGTCGAGCGAACGTTAAACGGTGGTGCGTTGTGCGCGATGCGGCGCACTCGCAACGTCGAAGAATCGATTTAACCTCGATCGAACGAAAAATCACCGAGAAGGGGAAACGTTGTAGCAGAGGGAAATTAAAACGGGAAGTTAGAAGCGACGATTCGGAGAGAAATATTGGATCGGCGGAGGACGGAGAGAATAAGAGGCGTTCGTTTTCCCAGACTCTCGAGCCAAACGAGCGTTCCCCTGTTGGCCGTGGTAAAAATAGAGCGAAGATAGTAAGACGTTTTGGCACGTCGGTCGCAGCAGGAGCACGTTTACGAGCGTCGTTCACTCGTCAAAAGCCTAAGCGGCGCGGATCCCATCGGGATCCGCGTATTCCGGGTACGCGCTCTACCAACTGCCAACAACATCTCCAACCGGCTCCTATCTCTGTCACATTTTTTTCCCTTACTATTATTGTCTATTTTAAACAGAATATAACCCCGCTAACGTACACACGAGACGTACAGAGTAGCGTATAGGCTAGAGGAAACAAAAGTACGCGCGGCGTAATTCGTAACGGAACGGGTTACAGGAACGCGTAACAGTTTGTACGACGAATTCTTAGAGGCGCACGCGTTGCTCGATTCGGACACGATTTAGGGTGGGTATCGATTGTAGACGCGTAGAAAGCTGGATGAAACGACGGCACGCATCTCAGCGATCTCGATGGCGCGTAAAAACGTACGATTGATAGGAGTTACAGGCAGCTTGCGGCAGCGTTAATTAATTCGTGTAAAAACATGAAATCGGTAGCGGCTCTCCCTGTTACGATCTGTCCGTAATTATGATCCGCAAAGGTCGTTCTCTGTCCCAGCTGGAAAGGCTGCGAATCCGAGGAAATCGCGTTGAACTCTTTCAACTAGTTGTTTATATTCAGATCGGATTCGGCAGACCAAACGATGTACCGCGTATTCTTGGCTAGCAGAGCAGTGGCGGTATTTTACATTGTGCCGAGAACGTTTAAACTCGGGGTTCATCCCTAAAGATAGCCGCCGCGGTAGCAATTATAGGTGTCCGCGGAATTACGCCGTTCAAAAATAACGGCCGCTGCCAACGTGGCCGCGCGAAGTCAACATTCTAATAAGTTTCTAGTCGCTTGCTTGTGTTTAGGAGCCTCGGCGCGCTCGCGAACAATTTAGAGCGTGCCTCGATCGCAGGAAGAGCGAAACGTAGACAGCAACACACAGCAGTGCGGAGTTGGAGCCGCCGCGGGGATATTTTTGTCCGCGTCGGTCAGATTTACGTAGCGTAGAAGCGACGACGAAACTGGACGAGACGAAGCGAGATAGCTCTCGGTCGGTCGAGTCAACAGGTTAATCCCGCGTAACATTAACGTGACAAGTCTCAATTACGGGCTGCAATAAAACGCCGACTCAGGCCAGCGATAGTCACGCGTTTTCCCACTCGAACCTACAAACTAAATCTGATTCGTATTATTAACGGCGATCGCGGTCGCGACTCGCCGCACCGCGCGCCGTTTCCCGTTGCCCCTCTCGCGTGTATTAATGGCTTCCGAATATACGTGGCAGCCGGTAGCTTGCCTTCTGCAAGGTTACTGACATTTACCGTACCCTCGTAGCAAAGCCCTGCTCTAGCTTTTCTATGGACGGACATTCACCGGCTGTTCCATCCTCGCCAGCCGAACGTGTCTAGTAAATTCAATTTCGTTTGCTCGGCTTAACCCGTTACGGACCGACGTTGCGTTAACGCAACATTTTATTTCCCGCTCCTTCGAATCCAATAAAGTTGTATTAGGTCATCCCATTGCTAAAGTAACGTCGTTCCTTCGCTTCATTTTAAATGCAGCTTATCAATTCAAACAATTGCGTCTTCAATTGGGCTAGATAAGATTGCAAATGAAACGCTGCGTTAAAACGTGTCGGTTGGTTAACGGGTTAACCCTGAAACTGTCGAGGCTGTTGAAATGTCGGGTGGGTCACCAATTTGTCGTAAAAATTATACAAACTTGCGGGGGTACATTTTTTTAGAACCATCCGCGATTTTACGTGCGAGATACGAATAAAGATTCGCATCGATTCGGGTTGGTCAATCGAAAAAGCATTCGTCCGCGTTAAATATTCGTTACTAAACTTTGCACGCAATTATATATTAGCAAAGAGCAAGGCTACTCTAAGACGTTCGAGTCCCGCTACTTTAAAACATACACCGCGATACAAGTGAACAACGAGTGGATGAAATTCCTCGAGCGTGTTCAGGCAGCCGGATACTTTTACGGGTAACTGTACTTTATTTCTTTTTTTCCATCGTGCAACATTTTTATTTCTCTGGGGCAAGTAAGCGTATTTCGGTCCCTGGTAGTAGTAGCATCGTTGAAGCGCGTTCCGAGATGCGGCAAATTCGAAGCCGGACGAGAGCGCTTCGCGTCTGTAAAAAGTAAAATCTGTGAAAGCCAGCAGGCTTTGAGAGGGAAGCTTGAGTGCCACCCGGTAGGTGTACCCGTTACATCGAAGCTCGTATATACGTGGCGGTTGGCGTAGGCAAGCCAACCTGTCCGAATGATGCATTGGCGAACGGAAAGGTGTGCGGCTATCCGTGAGACGAGCTCCGAACGAGCACGTGTGCGCCACGAAAACTCGTTTCGTCTCTCTTTCTCCTTTTTCTTTTCCTTTTCCTTTTTCTTTCCCTTCCCGCTCCCCTTCCATTCCCCCTCCTCCTCCTTCCTTCTCCGGCAAGCTCGTCTTTTATCCGTTGCCGTGTGTTTCTGTCTGCTGCGGTGAAATTACGTCACGTAGAAATCATGGTAATCACACGGTGGGTGCAGAAAGCGTAGGAATGCAAGCGCTAATTTGCCGTACGATACGCATAAAGGGGCAGAGCGTGCGCTCGGCGATAAAAAACACAGCTTCGTGGATGCGTGCTTTTTTTTACACCACCGCCTCCTCCTCCCTCTCTGGCCGTAAATTTATTTCGCGGCCGTGGTTACGACTCGCGACGCGTCGCCTCTCCTTGTTCGTTCTTCTTTCAATATTCTCGACGACGCGACGAAGGGCTCGCTATTGTTGGAAGTCGATCGAGCGGATCCAATAAAGCCGCGTGAATGTTTGATACCGCTCGTCGGCCGGTGTGTCCGGCTGTTTGGTATTTGGTGGACGAGAGCCGGATTACGAGGAAATTACGCATTCTAAATGCGAGCCGTGCTCGATACGTGAGAAGGTGATCGAATGCAAAAGAGTCGGCCGTTTCAATAGGCAGAAAATAAAATGCAGCGTACGCGGGTAATAATCCAGTGACCTTTGGCAAGCTGCTTTTCCAGTCCAATTACGCTATAAAGAAGAGAGGCGCAGAACGCGCGTCGCTTGGCAAAGAATTCCTTGGAGTTTGCGGACTCTCTTGCCCCTTTAACCGTGCCACTATCGAACGGCTCAATATCACTCGCTGGCAGTTTCTCGGACAAGTGGCACAGACAATCGTGCGGATGCATCTTTGCAATTTCCCACGATTTTCTTTTAAGAGAACGAACAAAGATTTTTACGTTTTCGACAATAGTGAGTTTCGTTGTGCAGTCGACGGGACTTAGTCATTCTTTGTTAACAGACTATATTGTAAATTTCAACAAATATCGTTGGCAGTTGAGCCACTTAAATGCGATAATTAAGGAAGAGCGTCTAGAGGTGGTTTGAAGAGGGAGCGTAAAAGAGGTAATTAGTAGCTTTGTTTCGGTAAAGAGGCACTAAAGCTCTTCGACCTTAATATAATTTATTGCGATCCCTGTAAAACCGTATCGATGACCAGAAATTGGATACTCCGCTACCTGGCAAGGATTACCTTGCAGGAATTCGCTTCTGAAAAACTTCCCAATAGACTTTCCTTTCGATTGTGAAACTTTCTACTAGCCATAAGGTGACCAAAAAACATGCAAAATTATTCAGTGAAATGATACTCGGTTGTATGGCGACGTTTAAACGATTCTCGAATATCGCTACGAACAATCCGAACAGCCTAATACATTTCTTCGGCTTTGCGTGGCGGTAATTTCGTTAATACCGATACCTGCACCTTCATTTTCGGTGGCTCTAGACCGTTAAGTCAGTCATCGTAATTTTCAAAGTACGATATATAGAGCTTGCAAAAGTATTCGTACGTAGCCCAATTTATCCATGCGGCGGCGTATTTTAATCGTGCTCAACGTTTCTCTTTTACGACACCTAGATATTTATAGTCGCACAAGAGAGAACCATTGAACAATCGCAGAAGCAATATTTTTGAGTCTAATTGGTCGATAGTTAGGTGCCAAAATAAATAGAACGATGTGCGAACACTTTTTGTAGCCTCTGTAAGAGCGTGTTGTTGGCGAATTCGACGAGCAATAGAGCCGACGTGTCTAATTCCGTTTCTCTGGCGAAATAACATCCGCCGAGGGGTTTTTGCATTTCAAGCGTCGTTCGCTTTTAACGCATCGGGAATTTAGCAACGATTTGCATTTGACCTTGGGTTCCTATTCACACACAATGGCGTTGCTTCACACCGCCGCCGTTTCCATGGGGTCATCTTGATACTCACGGGAAAGAAGGTCACTGAATTTCAAGCTATTACTCGCGGCGCTCGTACTATTTTAGCGAGCAAAGTGGAATCCAGCGACGTGTTCGTGCCACTTTGTCAGAGCCGTCGAGTCGAGTAGAGTGGAGTGGAGTGGAGTAGAGTGGAGAGAAGTGGAGTGGAGTGGAGTGGAGTCGAGGTGAGTCGCATAAAATGAAAGCAAAAATAGGCTCGCAGCGTAGCAGAGCTAGTCGTTGGCCAGAGAGAACGTAGCCAGGTTGTGCTTCCCGCAGAGCGAGCAGCTCTCGGGTAAAAAGAAAGGAACGGCAAGGAAAGGAAAAGAGCGAGGAAGAACGTAGACGGACAGGTGTCTGGAAGCCATCTTGGTCGTCTCGTGCGCCTTCAGAATGTCAGCCTGGCTAAGGTCGAACCAGGCGCACGAAGAAAGCGGTATTCAGCACATCCTACAAAATTCATGAGCCGTAAAATTCGAGCCTCCAGCATAATCGAATCGCTTCTGCTCGGATAAGAGTGAAATATCGTTTTCCTGTCGCAATATGCACGCAAATACACCTTCAAAATCGATCCCCGTTATCTCGCCGCTCTCTGTTTATTCCAACGATACCGCCGCGAGATCGTTGCGCTCCTTTTCCACATCGCGGGCTAATCGTCGAGAGTTTCGCGGCAAAGTCGCTCGCTCTCGTTGCTTCAGGAAAGTTGGAGCACAGATTAAGACACAAGAGTAGACCAGTCGCGTAGAGTGCTTTTGTGGCCCGAGTTCCTGGGCCTCTAAAAAAGTCTCATTACCATCATTCGATTGCGTAAAATCTATGGGTTTTCCGTTGGCTTGCGTACAATTTGCATATTAAAATACTTTAGAGGCGTTTAAATCCCCTTTCAGCTGATAGAAAGGAAGATGCTCTCTCGAAAATTCCGATTTCTATAGATGTCAGCGTTTCGGATCGTGTGACACCATAAGGTGATTTGTCTATTCTTACAGTGAAAGTTAAATGTGGCTATACGGCTCGCGAAAATAAAACTGAGCGAAACTATAGCATAATTAGAGTCCGATTATAGCAGCGAAAGAAGTATTGTGTAACAGTAACATAATTGTAGCATCGTTTATAGAAGATACACTACGGTATAACTGCGGTACAATTTGCAGCAAATAAATTATAACGTAATCTTTCTCCTGTAAATTGGATACTCGGCTTTGGCTCTCTTCGTGCTTTGGATATTTTGTTTACTTCTGCAACTCGTACAGCTTACAGGGAGAATCAAAAGCTAGTATATACGCCAAGTTAAATTGCAGTGCAATTGAAGCATTATTTATAGCAGTGAAATAAATGTCGTGTATGATAGCGATAATAACTTCCAGGGAGCAAACGATAGGGTAATTTCATTTTTGTAAAGCGCATACTTGCTTTTGACTCTCGCCGTGTATCTCGTTTGCGGTTGAAACGACTCGAGTCGTAGAAGTCGAATATATTTTTGTCTCTGCGTAGAAGCCTCTTGGGTTCGATTGCAAAGTATCGATACCCGAGAGACAAGCCAAATCCTTGGTTTTATACGGTATATTTGGGTCACGATTTGTAAACACGAACGAACGAACGACGATCAATGGCCCTTTCCTAGAAATCCGTCTGCCGGTTTGCTTCGCCGAGACACATACTACGCTGGGGATTCTCCTGTCGCTCGTCGCCTGTATCGACTGTTTGGTAAATATTACATAAAACTAAATTGCGTTGGACGGGGGAAAGGGAAAGCGGGGGAAGGTCGAGGCCGAAATATTCGAGCGAGAGAACTCGTAGGCGAACACGCACGCGCGCTCGTTTCGATGATACTCCTTTGAAGAGTTGCGATTTGCGCACCTGCCGCTACGGGCTTCGCTGATTAAATCGTAACGGGTAACGCTCGCAATCGGTGCTCCGTAGGTAGCAATTACTACGCTTGCGTTTCTCCTTCGACATGCTAGACCTTGTTAAACTGTGTTTAGTTAAAGTTGGGAGTGTATTATATTAAATAGCGGGTTGATAGCGTTTCGACGTTGCCAGGGATACGTTTCGAGCGATCTCTCCTTGAGCGGGAACGCGCAAACCTTGCAAACATCGTTTCGCGATTGTTGAACGTACTCAAACATTCCCAAGCGTGTTCCATGTATACAATAGCTGCTAGCAACGCAGTCTCGCTAGATTGGAAGCGTTCCAAATTAAAGGGGATTGCCAGGCAACTTGCAGCTTCCAACCGAAGATTCTCTCTCTTGAAACCTTATCTTATCGCGCGCGAGCTTCGCGTTCTCTCGCGACTCGACTTTTCTGGGAAAATATTTTCGGTGTGGCGAGTAACCGACGCGGAGGTGATCGAAGCTCGTTGCGCAACGCGTTCATCGCGCAGAGAAAAGAAGAGGAGATATCTGTGATTCGATGCGATGCGTTGCGTGGCGTTGAAAAGAGAAGAGGGTTTCGGCGACGGTGGTGACACGCACGAATATAGAAGGAGCGGTTCACGAAGGCAGAGAGGAGCAAAACAAAAGAGGCCGCGAGGCAAGGATGCGTAAGGCCTTTTTTGGTGATATTTGCCGTGTGTTGCTCGGTAGAGCCGGTCTTCTGGTCAGGCCGGTCTCCGCGACCGGATTTTTCAAAGGTTGCCCGCAGCTCGAACCTGTCCTGTTCCCATACCGGACTGGTTTATCGACCGCCACTGCCTCCCCGACTCTTCGCCTCTGTGCTCCTCCGCTTCTGCTCTTCTCTGTTTCTCTCTGCTCGATTTCTGTGCAACTCCGAAGAAAAGGGACGAAGCAGAAGAAGGAATTCCTGTCCTGTCCTGTCCTGTCCTGTCCTGTCCTGTCGGCCTTCGGCCATCTCCGATTAACCTTTTCTCTCCGGCCAACCGTTTCACCCAGTCGCTAAACGCAATTAGGATTTGCTCTTTTTTTCGGCCCGATTAAAGGCAGGGACGCGTTACCGTCACTTCGTATGAACTAGCATCGCTTTAAGTTAGGTGTGAAGCGTATAGCGAGAAAGAGATTGCAATGGGGTACATATGTCCTAATATAATAATAATAATAATAATAATGAGAAAAAGAATCGCTTATTTAACGGGTACATCCCCTTTTGCGTTTAATATAAGAAAGCGTGGTCGCGGTTAATACCTACGTTGATTACATTGCGGCCTGAATTCGGCAGTTAGACAATAGGAAGTTAATATTTTTACCCTACCTTGTTGACACTTGCGCTGACTCAGTTTACAGAGTTTTGTTGACAAGGATAGATCGTCGCGCGGTATCTGGAAGTAACGATATTTGGTTGCCTAGAGGCATAACATTAGGCCGTAGCAGTGAGTAATCCACTTCGCTCGTTAAATTCAACTCTCGCTTGAAAGAAAATCGAACATCTAGCTTATCTTGAATATAGCTCGCGTTATTGTACAATGCTTTGCGTTATTTGTTAGGCCAGCTGTATGAACTCTTGCTGCAAAGAATGCGTCATCCTTTGATAAAGTAGCTTAATCGATCCATTTAAAAATGGTGGATTACTTATTGGCGCACCTAATAGATTACAGTGACGTATCTCTATCTTAACAGCCGATTCGCGTTCATCTGTTGCGGAGAGAAGTTCGTCCTGTCCGTCCACGATAAGAAGCCAGACGAGTCTTCAAAATCCTCCCTGTAGATATGAACTTACTGTCTTCCCTATCGCCACACGCCGTCTTCGTCGTTACTAATCCACCGTCGATCTTTAACGTCCTCGGTTAATAGCGACGAACAACGCACGTGCGCATAAGGGAGGCCAGTAGATTGTACGTAGAACGGGAATGTAAATACTCGCGCGCCTTCTTGTCGCGAACGAATAGGAAGAGTAACGAGGTTGCTGAAATTTTCCCGAAGCTTACATTCGAGCTTCTATTATATAAACGACGTCGAAGGAGAGAGAAAGGTTCCGGGGGAATGTTAATAAACGACAGAAAGCAACGTTTAAATTAATATAGCATAGCTTCTCGGTTACACGTGTTCTTTTAGCTTGGCTGTCCGCGGCTCGAGTTTCAAACTGCCGTCCACAATGGCGTATAAAAGTTTGCCCATAAAATTAAAAGTTCCCCAACGAGCGTATCTACAGTTCGACTCTGAAAGAGTTGGACTTGTACGCGCTTGCAAACTCGAGACCCGCGCGATTCCGAGCAAACTTCTTCCTCTTGATTTATGCATAACACAGCCAACTCCGGTTTCTTTCTTTGCGCGGCGCACCCTATTTTCCTTCTCCGTCTGTCGCACATCTACATATATACGGCCGATTAAAATTCGATGCTCGCTACGCTATTTGGGGCCTACGAATAGCAGCGTGTTAGGGTTCCAGTTTCTCGCGCGGAAACGTCGGGGAAAGGCTCGCTGATTCTGCTTCGAACAAAGCCGCTAGCTAATGCCGTCGTTCTGGAGATTGTGTCGGGTGCTCGCAAAACGTGCAAGTAGCGAGAACGAAGCGATCTAATTGCTTTAAGACTCTTAATCCTGGACGGTAGTGGGGCACGCGAAATCCGAGGCAGGTAGAAATCGGTAATACCGTGAATTAGGAAGAACAAATTAAACTAGAGCATTGGTAGCGGAAAAGTTAAACGAAAAGAAGGCTTGCGTGGTTTATTTAAAGACTTGCTACTATGAAGATTGGTTTCAGGGTTCTCCGTTAAGTACAATGTAGCTCGTATAAAATGTTTTCTTTTACTAAGCCAGGAACTAACGAGTTCTCGACAAAGCACGTGTTATCGACTTGTCCCGTATACGCGACAATTGCAAGGTACGCCGAAGTTTCCCCCGACTTCTATCGCAAATTTTTCCTGCGTCCGGCAAATGGAGGTCGCTTAAAGAAGTTTCTTTAGGAACGCGTACACCAAAGTTTACCGTCAAATTAGAACAATATAGCGGCGATGTTGCTGCGCGCTTCGTTGCGCCATTCTTGCCTGTATTAACGTTATCTCGGAATAATTAATGCAACGCGGAAAGAGTAGAGCATCGCTCTTCCGTATTTATTCGAAGAAAAGTTTTAAGCGCCTGGGAAGAGGGGGGAACCGCGTTGGTATGCTGGCGAAGGCAAACGCTCGAGAAACGGCAAAGTTTGGCGGGTAGCAAAAATAGAGGAACGCTTTCACCAAATAACCCGAAGCCAGCGGTGTTGTTGGGAGCGCGGATTGAAAACACGGGTCGATTTATGCAGCCGCCGGCTGAATAAGTCAGCCGCGCGTTTCTGAGATGCAAATCGGTCGGATGCAGAAACTGGTTCCGGTACGTCTAAGCGTAATAATAAGCTGTGCTCGTTCTCGGAACGAGTACGCGGGTCGGTCGAGCCTCGTTCGGGCCCTGGATCTCGTGGAAAACGCATCAGCCCGTTTCTCTTTTCCCCACGGACAGCCTTTATGCATTTATATCGCCGGCGCATTGTGCGCGCCTTCTTCGCGCATTAATAATACCACCGTGTACCTACTCTCCGTACTCCATTGTGGCTCTATTCCACCGCTCGTACAGGCTTTTCCCCCCGCTGCATTTTTCCGCTGCTGTTTTACAGCTGTCTCGCGCGAAGAATATCGCCCCTGCGCTTTTCGCCGTTTCGCCTTCAACCGTTTGGAATTTCAATCCGAATGCAAGAGAGATAAGGGAAATGCCTGGATTTTTGGACCGGCGCTAAGCCCCCAGATAAAATTGCACGCTACCGTCGGAACGAGTCCTGGCTAACGGCAGTGCTGCAATTCTTTTAGCTTTTGCGTTAAGCCCTAAGAAAAGCAACGATTCTCCCAGTCGAGGTTAAAGGAAAAATCGAAGAGGTACGAGCCGATTTACGAGGCGCGATACACGGAATCGCAGGCGGCTGTTGGCGCGAGGCGATGCGATGCGAAAGAGTGTGGGTTTGATCGGTGGAGTCGGAAAGCAAACAGGAGGCCGATAAAAGATAACCTCCGTACTTGAAATAACAATAACAGATGCCGTGCGAGTTTGGCGAGAGGAAAGCGGTGCGGTGTCAGGATAGGAGTTTGCCACCTGGTGGCTGGCTGGCGGCGGTCGTCAAGGGGATATCCTTGACGGAGGAGTCGTCGGTGTTTTCTCGCTGGGTGTTTAGCGTTTGGCGTTTAGCGAGCGCGTGAAAAACGGCAAGGAAAGGCAAGGCACGACACGGCACGGCAGAGGCGCATGAAACTGGCGAATACGTATTTATCGCGCGGATCCAACGCGTGCATTGTAAGGTCCGCCGACCGAGAACCGAGATAAACACGCGCGTTGCGCACGTAACAGTATAAATAACTTGCGCAAGCATTAATGAATGCTTATCTGGCTGAGCCCGTTAAAAAGTCACGATATACGCCAGCCACCGTCGGCGTTATTATCGCGGCTCTTTTAATACTGGCACGCCGGGTGCATGCACGAGCAGCACACATCACGCGCACATGCATATCCACTTCCAGTTTACTCGCTCCGTGCCCCCTACCTGCTCTCTCTCGCATTTCTGCGTTTCCAAAACTCCTCGCCTTCCTCGTCGACCCGCCGCTTGACCTTTGCCATCTCCTGCAAGTCACCCCGTGATTCACAGCCTTTTCTCTTTTGTTCCGATGTTTTCCATCGAATTTTTCCACCTCGCTTGCCTGCGCAAGCTCTTCTTTTTCCGTTTGCTTGTGTTTTTCCTTCCAAACGTCTCGAGTCGCGCGGTGTGGGAATTCAGGGGAGAAGCATTGAGAAACGCGGAGCACTACGATACTGCCCTCCTAAGTTGAAATATCCTATCTAGCTTTTTTACACGTGCAAAGAACCCGAGATGGGACATTTTAGTACGCCAAACGCCTTGGAATCGTATCTATTTCATTCCGTCAAATGTGCAAGCTGAAACGTGAAGAGCTGTCGACGTAAAGCAGATGTACGGTTAGGACTACATATTTGACTGGAGAATCGATGAATAGAGGACGTTTTAAGTTAGGAGGGCAGAGGAGCGATAGATCCGTAGGAATGGGAGATCGGTTTGGCGGCATGTAGTAGTATATATCTCGGATATTAATAATACTCGAGCGATATCGCTCGGCTGTACGGTTTTCTCGTGGAGCGATGGGCCGAGTGATCGAAAGAGGCGGGGAATCGGAGAGGAGTGGCTACGATAAATCGATAAGGGACATGAATATGAAGCAGAGGGAAAACGTTGCTTGCAAGCGCATAAATTACGCGTGTTTTTCGAATGCCACGATCGTCCACCGGGGCTCCCTCTTCTCCTCCTTTTTGCGTAGCAAGTCTGCCGTCGTAAATCGCCGACTCCGCTGAGAGAAGTATCTGCCTACTCCTGTGGTCGTTAGCGTTCCTCGTTTATCCTTCCGTCCAATCCGAATGCGCCCGATTCCGCGAAACTTTTTCTCCAGATCGCGGGAAGCTGCGAAAAATCGCAGCTTGACTGCGATCGCGAGCAAATAATCGAAACTGATCGGAAAAAGATGTTGCGATCGAGAGAGAGAGAGAGAGTGAGAATGTGAATGTGTGTGGGTGCGGATGGAAGCTGGCATGTTGTAACCTTGAAACTTTTGTGTGCGTTGCAGGGAGCGGCGAGAAGCGGAAGCCCGGCTGGAGAAGCGTGAACGGGAGAGAGAGGCCAAGATGGAAAGGGAGAGGCTGGAGAAGCAAAGGGCCGCCGAGCAGGCAGTTCACAAGCACTTCGAAGAGTCCCTCAGGCTGGCACAACAAAAGGTTAGTCAGCCTTTACTGCCTGTTTTTCTCTTCTCTGCTGCGCATGTTTTTAATGACCTCCGGGCTCCTCCGCGTCGGAGCAGCAGGTCTAACAGATGCTCGACAAAAAATCGCCGCCATTATGCGCGTCTTTAACCGACCGATACCTACTACTCTACTCCGCGTAACGTATAACCGAGACCGATATTTCTTTTTTCTCGTCGACCCTCTTGCTCCCTCGCCTCTTTCGGACCAGCAGAAACGGCAAAAAGTGCACGCGGGATCGTACGTACGGCGAACGAACGCAAAGCAGCCACGAGTCGACGCAGCAGAGATACGACCAGCAGCGGAATCCCGGAAGTTTCACTTGCCGGTTGGGTTTCTCGCGTCCCCGAAACTCAAACAATCTCTCGCCGCGTTGCCGAGGACATCGCTATGCGTCACCTCCCGCTTCCCCTGTTTCTTCTTCCTCTTTTTCTGCCGCGAGCCGCGATCGACAGCCGGAAAGAGAGAAATATTTTTATCGCGCGTTTAGCCAAAGAACCGACGTTGTTAAATATTTAACGGTGGAACTCGATTATGCAAGCAACGTCCAAGGGCGACGTCTCGGAAATTCTGAGATATCTAGCAGCCACTTGTTTGCACCGGCATTCCTTGGAAGTTGCAGCAAATTTCCAAGTAAGATGTCGGGCTGGGAATCGAAGCGATTCGTTCATCGATTTGCCGGCTGCTCTGCGAGACTTTTCGACGAGAGGAGGGGAACTAGACCAGACTCGACTCGACTCGACTCGATGCTCGCGAAATGTATTATGGAACGAGTCGCCGGGACACCGTGCAAGGGGCTAATAACGCGGAAGCCTGGAATTCTCTCCCCTTCGAGGGGAGAAACCCACCCTCGCCCCTATCCTTGCCGCTTTTCAATCCTTATCCGACGACCAAGTTTTCCGGGAACGTGTCTCGGGGTCGAGCGTGGGCGTTTCGATTAAGTCAGCTACTAGGGGAAGAAAACGCCCTTCGGGCTTGATTTCTTACTCGCGAGTTTATAGCGCGCCACGATTACCGACTTAACCAGTCCACGTACCTCTCGATATTGCAAATTAACTAGCCACTGACGCGTACCGCCACCCATTATTATTCCAACCAGCAGAGACGTTCGATTACTTATTTATTTGTTAGGCGCACCAGCAAGTACCCCGCTATTCTCGAGCGACTTTGTGAATTCGTTTCATCGAAAGAACAAGCTTCCTCTCGAATAGGAGTTTACAGCAGCTCGCCCCAAAAGTGTAGCAAATACACCAGCAACTACATTTTAAGATCGAGCAAGCGTAGAATTAATTCGTTGGCGCGTTCAATATTTGTTTCGCTTACTTCACGGGAAAGCTTTGCATTTTGAATCGATTCCATTTCCAAGCGTTTGCATTTCCAAAGCATTCGAACTTCCAGGCTCTCGAGTTCTAAACCCTTGAATTATTGCTCGGTACACGTCCATCGATTCTCCGAAGTCGTTCGAATAATTACGAGCCGGGCATGTACGCGTTTCACGCGGCGAATTAACGGCGAATAGCTGGGGGGAATTTCATTTCTAAACTGCTGGCGCAAACAATTTGGCGCATTTGCCAACCGCAGCGACGCGACTAGTTTCGTGGAAAGCGAACATTTCTCTCGGAAACCGCAGCCCCAGTTTCGCTCCGCTGTTAGAAATTCCCTTTGCGGAATTTTCCACCAACTTTGTACTCGATGGTACCGTGGTAACTAGACATTTTCCAAAGCCCCAAACCTATCCAATTATTGTCCCGTAAAATTGAATCCAACTCCTCCGCCAATTTCCGAAATTTCAAAGCCGACCGCGTTGCGCAGCTGCTTTCCTTTAAAAGGAAAAAGTTCTTCCGCGCGAATCGTAACTCGAAGAAGCCACGGGAGCGTGAAAGATGCAACGATTCGGTCAGGTGTTACTGGAAGCACGGGAAAGCTCGCAGGTGGACGAGGAAAGGAAGAAGTCGAGGCGAAAGAGCACTTCGCCTCGTGGTCGGTCGGTCGGTGGATGTCGGAGGAGGTCACCCTCGTCCCGAGAAAAGAAGGATAAGCGAAAGGCAGCTCGGAGATGGCGTTCTCCCGTGTCCCGGGTCCTGGGTCCCCGGGGTTTCAGGGCCTGCTGCGTTTCCCTGGGAGAGAAGGGCGAGTTCCCAGAGCAGATAGGAGCAGGGACGGGATGCTGAGAGGGGGCAGAGGCAATCAATGCATTCCAGCACCTGCCTTTTGTGCGCGTTACAGCCCTGACAGTCACCCAAAACCTGCCTCGCGTTCCGTGTACTTTGCTGCCTGTTTGCTGCCCCACCTCAGCGATTCTCATCCTTCTCCCTTCCCTGCCTTTACTACTTTTTTTCTTCTCTTTTCTTTTCCTTTCCTTTCCCTTCGACTCGCTCGATATCGATCGTATCTGTGTTTCAAGGCTTCGCAAGTGTGCTTTCGCTATCGATTTCGCTGGAGCGCGTAATTCGTGGGACGTGGTTCCTCGTCTTTCGATGACATGGAATTTTTCTAGTAGCAGCTGTCCGTCGATTGTTCCTCTCTGGATTTCGGTGGAAGGCAGTTCTTGCGCAACGGAATGAGATAATCGCGAGAGCGTCGCGCGACACTTCTGGAAGTATATCTGTTTCGCGGCGCGCGTATCTCTTCGATCGAACGTTGCCCGAAATCCTTTTCTTGTTCCAAGTCGTCGTCTATCGTTATCGGGATTGGATTTTTCCGGCTGGCAAAGAAATTATGCGGGTGTAGGAGTGCGCCTCGAGTTACGGTTTTAGCAAATTTCAACGTGTCCTTGCCTCGGAGATTAGAGATTCCACTTGTCGCGTCGTTTAAACCTACGCGTTACACATACAAATTTAATTCCACCGTGGTGCCTCTCAGCTGAACTTTCAACGCAACTAGCTTGCTCGCAAGATTCTTCTTTCTTACTTTAGGCCGTTCTAGATTTGAAGTTGAGTTCTGGGACGAGTTTAGAGTTCTATACGCGACGATATCTTCCTACGAGTTATCTTTCGTTTATTTGAAGTGCTATCGCGTATACCAGTGAATCATTTTTAACGTACACGCGTGTATTAGGTTGTTCGGAAAAATTCGTAGCGCCTTTGGTAATGTTTACTTCTGCTGTTTAATTGGTGAACTGGAAGGAGATTACTTTTTATCAACTTCGGCTAAATAGAAACACTTTTAATCCGCACAAATCTCGCTCCAATTTGGGCCATTTAAAATCCAATACGCAACGAAACGATACGTAGCTAAGGCCACTTCTTCCATTGGACAGCGTTTAAGCAACCTAACGGTTTCGATAATTTAGTAGCAAGAATTGTTAATCGTAGCCTAGGATATTCTACCGCTATCGTTTATCGCGACGCTTGCAAAGTTTTCTTAACATCCGGAAGTCGAACATATTAGAAGCCTAGAAGAAAGAGAATTACGTGCATGGGATCATTTCGGTGGAAATTTTTCTGGCAAGGGGAATTAGGAAACTTTCCGATAGTCTTACGTGTATTAAAGGCAAATGCGACACGAGAAAACGATTTACTAAAACATTAGCGCAAGCGCGATGCCTTTCAGCGTTTCTAAAATATCTTTACGAACATTCCGAGCAACGCACGAGCTGCGCTCCGTTCTCGACTTTACCTGCTGGTAAAGGGTGTTGTTCACCCGTAAAAGCAAATAAATTAAAGTTGTCGGTGGAAAGGGACGAGCGAGAAAGGAAGTTGGGCACCGCTGGGGATAGATTGCGGACACGTATGGGTGCATAAAGCAGAGAGGATCCTTTCACGCTTAGGCCCGGGGGCCTACCTGCCCTTCCACCCTACGAAAATGTCCTACCAGTCGTTTGCGAGCTTTCGTCCTGCTCGGACGAGCCTTCGGAGCTTGTAAATCACCGCGCCGTGACTAGGCTCGACGATCAACCTTCCCCCATGGCGCGACGTTTTCTCCCCGTCACCGCGCGCGTAGATAAATCCTGATAACCGCTTATTGGCCGAGTGTTTTCCATTTCGCAGCTCAGATAAAGCGTGACCGAGTGTCTCTCGACGACTGCCCGATTCGTCCGAGTCTTCGAGAAAAACTCGAGCCATTTGCCAGCGCGAATCGAATCGTCCACGAACGTCTTCCTACGTTTATATTCTACCGTGTTTCTCGTTTCGTTTCGTTTGGTTTCTTTGCGCGTCTCCGGTGATACTCGTGAGAGAATGCGGCGAACCGTTGTTTACGACTAATCAGTGCTGCATCTGGTGGAAACATGCTCGAAGGCAACGCGGAGGCTGGAATTAGGACTTGAGGAGCGTTGGATTGCACGAGAGGTCAGTAATTTGCTGGGACAGCGGACGAGGTCTGCGACCTTGGAAAATTTGCGAGAAGCAGGGAACGACCGATGGCGTTATGTTTGCACCACGATAAGAGGTCTATCTGGCGCGGGTGATAACAGTGCCAGCAACGGCGTGTGTACATAGCGGGCAGCGATAAATTCTTTCCTGGCTGCGTTGAAATTGCTCGCAGCTTTTTGCCCGAGATCTATTCGTTCCGCAAGGACGGATCCCAGTGCGGAAAGAAATACTTTTCTGGAACGCTTTGAAGGCTGTGGGCGATGGAAAACTCGGCCTGATTTACGAGCTCGCCGTCTGTTACGCTTCGCGTTTGCCATCGATTCGTGGAACCTTCGGAAACCTCTGACATTTTTATTTATTAATAAAACCGCGTACGTTACGCGCGATATGCAAATTAGCCCCATACGGTATTCGGTCGAATGAGGGGGAGGGGGGGGGGGGATTAACCCTTTACTCTTCGTTGAGCTTAGCTTTTGCTTCTCCGGCAATTGTAATAGTTTCGCGAGTACACTGCCCTCGTCACTTTACATTTGGGGAGCTCGGTTTCTTGAAGTATACTCGTAGGTAAAGGGTTAAACAAAACGCGGACAAGATACTTTAGCGATATGGAAAGGCGTAACGCTTAAAAATATAAGAGGTTTCCGATAGAAACGGGAAGCAGGGCGTGTAAAGCTACTCATCGAGCCGGAGAAAAGTTCTCTACGCTTTCGGTGCAAGAGTTAGCCTGCCTTTACTTCCGGCTCGATGCAAGTCCGCGCTCGCTTTGCTTTTCCAAAGGGGTCGGCGACAGTCCGGGCCCGCTGAAGTACGCGGAAGACCGTTACCCAACGATTCCATTGAAAGAAGAGGTTCGGAAGGCAATCGCAGGGAACTTGGTGTATATATATTTGTCGAAACGTTAAGGACCGTCGGTTCCTCGCGGAGCACTCGAGAAGACACTCGAGGCACTCGTACACAAAGACACGCGCGAAAGATAGGGCACTGGAGATATTTTTCGGAAAGCCTTGGGGAGCAGGCTGGGCGATCGATCGAGAGAGCGAAGGAACGCGAGCAGAAGCGAATAGCAGCGCGAGCGGTGCATCTCGTTGCTCGATGCAGAAACTTTCACGGTGTTTATTGTACTAGCGAGCAACGGGTTCGGTGCACATGCACACACGGCTACCCGTTTATTTATGTGTCCGACGAGAGGGGGGGAGAGAGAGGGCCGCGTGCGCGCGAGCGAGTGAGCGAGCGAGCGTTTCCAGGCGGCATTTGCAATGCAAAACTCGACCGGCACGAAGGTCATTAATTATGCACTCCACGGTACGCAACAATAGAGCTCGACGGTGTTTCGTTTCGTGCCACGACACTCTGCCTCTCTCCGTTTCGTTTCCTCGTCGATGGACTTAAAGCCGGATTAAAGCCGATATACTGCCGTCTGAAAAATCTATCTCCTCTCTCCGACGTATCTCCGCGGCATCTTCCATGTTAATTTCGCTACGCGATCGTCGTCGTCGTCGTCGTCGTCGTCGTTGCGACGCTACCCGGAAAGTGGCGTGGTGTTGCGCGAAACTCGACGGCGAAGTTACGTGAAAATTTTCATTCGCGTCAAGAAGCATAACTCGGAGAGTTGACGTATTCAGCTGGTACGCTCGCCCGTTACGGCGTTAGTTACGGGTGCGCGAGAAGCGAGGAGCGAGGAACGAGCAACGAAGAACGAAACTTCTAATTGGAACGCATTATTTATAAACGCACGATAAACTCGAACGCACTTCCTCGTAAATTGCGCGGATTAATTAGTCAGGGTTACCGTGGCGGTAATTGGCCGAGGTTACGCACACTTGTCACGCTACCCGAGGCAAGAGATCGCGCGAGCACGCGAGACACGCGCGAACAAAAGCTGTGCATCGCGTATCGAACGCGAGGCGAACGGAAAGCGTTCGCGAGGATCGGGAGTTTTCGAATACCGTCGATGTAATACGGCGGTTGCCAAGGAGGAACGCGGAGAAATTGAGCCGCGCCGCGTCGTTGATGCAATTCCTCGTCCTCGACTGTCGAGCTTCTTCAATCGGACCACTCCGCGTTTCTCTCCACTTTCTTTTTCTCCTCCGAGTGAATGACATTTTATCCGGCAACGAAGTCGCGCGGCTGATTCATAGCGTGTCCATTCACCGCCGCGAACTTGGTCGAAAGTGCAGCGCAGCCTCGCGCGCGTGCATCCGCTCGCGTCTTCCCCGCGCGTTCGTCGGGCTTGAAAGCAAAAAGGAGCAGCTATCCGGATCGGGAGAAAACTCGAACGTCCGCTCATTCGCGTGGCCGAGGAGCGCGTCGGAGAAATTAAAACGCCCGGTTGACATCCGATCCTGTTTTTCCGTTCCGGAGGACGGCCTCGCATCGCACCTGTCCTTCTCTTTTCGCGACTAATCGCGTGACCCTTTTCCAGCTTTGCGCTAGCTTAGTATCGGAGAACGCGCGTCGCGAATTCGCAGCTCTCCTCGATTCCTCTCGCGGAGCAGGAGCTCCAATTCCCTCGATTAATCAAAAAGGTGTAGCGGGATCGGGAGGGAAAAACTAAGCGGCGCGGGCGTATTTAGCTCGTTAGGCGAGAGAACGCGACTCCCAGCGAGGGAATCGGAAGAAATTAAAGCGCACGTGGAAACGAGGCGGTGCGACGCCGGAGAGAGGACTTGCTCTCGGTGTCCCCACGGCTCTCGTGCATCGCAGCGAGCGCGCGCACACAGTTGCTTCGTTTGCCGTAAATTCGCTCAGTACCCACGCCTTCTAATCCCGTGCAAAGTTAATTACCTACCGCGCCTCCCGGCCCCGCGGAAACTCCTCCAGTATCGCTGCTCTCCTGGGAGCGTACGCGCGTATAAATCCTGTCTGTCTCCGGGTACACGCGCGGCGCATCCCTTTGCCTTGCTCCATCGGTCGCCTCGGTTCGCGATGCTTTGCAGTCGGCACAGTTACTCCCTTCGCGTACTCTGGCCGTTCGAGGCCTTTGCGTGCCTTCGAGTAGAGTAGAATTCATCGGTGGAGAATTTCCTTGTGAAAGGACGTGGGGTGGATGGTTTGGAGGAGGGAAGAAAAGGGAAGAAGCCGTGCGCGAGAGAACGGTGGTCGGTGATCCTTTCGGTAGCATCCTTTTGTGTCTGGCTGACTGGGGAACAGAGAAGAGGGCTGTCCCTTGGCTGTGGCGGATCCTCATAATTGGGAAATAAATCGTGGCGCGGAGAGGGTAGGACGGTGCACGCATTCGGCATCGGCCTGGAATGATCTCGTTTCTAAAAGCACACCACGCACGAACCGGCGTGGAAGTACGAACAGACGTCGAAACGGCGGGGAATGCGAGAGAGCGGGCCGCGTGCACGGCCTCGAATAAATAATTCATGAAACGATAAACGCGCGCGCGCGCTCGTTCGTTCGTTCGTTCGTTCGTTCGCTAGCTCGCTCGCGCGATCGCCGGATGCGTTCGCCGGCAAGTAGATTCACCTGCGCATAATTTCGTCAATGATTTTATTAGTCGGCTGGTTTATCGGTCTCCGGCGGGATTACCGGTTCGCGGGACTCTCGAAGCGGTGAAAGCTGGCCGCGCGCGCGCGCCTGCAAACAGAAGACTGGAAATGCGAGCGTCGGGATTGGAGCAGCGGCATAAATTACGGATCGTAGGTTTCGCAAAGATGCCGGGAACCAACGGTTCCTTTTATAGCTGTGGCGATTTTATATCGCCGCCGAGGGAGGAAAGAAAGAGCGAACGGAAAAAGGAAAGCAAGAAGAGGAAGAAGAAGCAACGAGAAACAGTTGGTTGCACGCTTGACAAAAAGACGTTGCCGCCCGTCAAGGGGGGGAATGCAATTTGCAATTCCCGTTCTTGCATCGTGGTAGCGGCGGCGATAAAACTGCTGCTGCAAACCCGGGGAGGAAGGAATTTTGAAATTACGGGAATGCTTCCTCGCCCTTCCTTTCTCCGTTGCGCTTTCGTCGCGCTCTCGGTCGCAGCCACTTTGTTTTCCAAGCGTTACCTTTCAATTGGACGGGGCGAAACGCGGTTACGTCGTGTCCGGGGGCGGGACAGAAATGCGAATAGTCAGCGAGTCGCCGCGTGTGCTGACCGGGCACGTACATAGGAAACCTCGAGAGTAGTTTCTCCGCAGCGTCGTCAGCAACTTGCATCGTGCCTCTCTTACAGTCATTTGCCGTAGCTCGTCTGAAATTTAACGCGCCGCTGCGACTCTGGCAAATATGTCTCGCTCTCGCTTCTCCCCTTCACGCCATCTAACCTTCCTTTCGCCTTCCAATTCGTTCTCCGCGTTTCTCCGCCCCTCTTCCTTTACGTCCCCTTTATCGTTCAACACCCATCGATTTAAACAAGCGGAATTGCAATTTAATTCGCGCTCTAAACTCGCTCCGATCCTATCCTATCCTATCCGACGCGATGCGATGCGATGCGTCGTTGCCATCGCCCGCGCCGCTCTGCCCCGTCCTATAAGTATGCGCAACTCTGGCCTCGAAATTCCTGTCTTTCGATCTAATGCTTAATTCAGTCGGCGTTGCTCGAACTTTTCTTCGAATCTCTTCCTCATTCCTCGCCTGTGCTTCGCTTCTTTCGATTACTGCGAACAACTACACCTCCTTTCGTATTCTCCTCCTCGACTTCGCTTTTTTCCCCTCCAAACCAGTCACTCGGAATCCGTAAACGAGTTCCATTGAAAGTTTCGCGCGTGTCCGATCGTTGCAACGAATTCGGAAAAGCCCAGGCGATGGATCGTCTCGCTATCTCGCGTTCCCCGCTCGATCGTGCTTCCTCCTAAGAGGCGTGAATCAACCGCGCGAATCGTGCTAAAAGATTACTAAATATACGCTTATCAGGCACTCGAGCGTGCTCGCTACAGATGTAAAAAGATCTGCGTGGCTCCGGTTCCTTCTGCTTTATCTTTCCTATCATCTACCCAGCTATCTGTTTGCTGGAAGTATAAATACATTTCTCGACCCGTCGCGATAAGATAGCGTGTTCCGCTATATTATTCGCAAACAGTTGACGCGGCATCGAATTCGACGCCGGAGCGAACATCATCCCGAGCCGACTCGCGTTCGCCGCGTTTTTTCGCTCGCCGCTCCATCTATTTTTCGCTGCCAATTCCGCAGCCGTTTAAATAAAAGTCTACGTTCTCCTGCTAGCGTCGAAAGCTATCGTCCGCGCGAGTTCTTGATAAGGCCTCTAGCTCGCCTATCTTATCGCGATTTTTTGTGGAAATGTTTTGTTGGGCTGATTGATAACGGCGAGTGAGATCAGACTCGGCTGTAAAGAGGATCTACATATTTTGATCGAGTCATTATTACTCGAGTCTTTGCTTTCGTCACGCTGTTCAACGATTCGTATCGCGAAATTTGTCCCGCGATTATCAGCGTTTCGTCATCCGCTGCGGAACAACGATCCGTAATTTTCGCGTCGCCTATTTGGGGCGGACGACTCATCGGAAAATACCCGAGTCGACTTGTTCGCGGCCCTTCGCTTCGACTCCGATTACCGCCGAATCGATAAGCGCGGTGAAAAAGGAGGAAGGCTACTAGCAAAGGTGTGTAACGCGCGTGGTTTCAGCGAATCGCGATGCCGTCGCGCTCGCCATTCACGACAACCCGGCGTAAATCAACGCGATAAGCTCCGGTCTTATTTCTGTCGATAAACCCCGTTCGGCTATCGCGAATAATAAATATTTGTCGAGTTTCTCAATATTTCTGTTGAGGTCGTTCGATGACCGCGTGCGATACGCGGCTTACGCGATATATACGTTTTGTGTGCACGTGCGCATTTAGGTCCCCGTCGTCGTCGTCGTCCCCATCCCCATACCCGGTCCCTTCCGCTTGCCGAATAATTCCCAATTACTAGAAGGGCGAGAGTCATTGCTCGCTTTGCGTCTCTCAGCTCGGTGCTCGTGGAACGAACGTCGGAGCCAAGGTTTTCCGAGCGTCGTGGAAAAGCCACCACCCCCGGCCGGAATCCGTGGCATTAAAATTTAAATCGACTGCGACGAAAGCGGAGAAAGAGAGGAATGGAATGGGGTGTTCCTTTGCGGTCCGAGGGGAAAATTGACGAATAGATTACGCGAAGCGAGAGAGGGCGAGCAGCTATAACGGGGGATGATTTAGTTCGCTCATCGGCAACGACGAGAGTCCCTCTTTTGTACTAGTCGCCCCCGCGTTAATGCGTCCCCTTTTCACGCTGCGAGCAGCTCGGTAAATAACGAATGCCCGAATATTATCGTGCCAGCAGACAGCATCCATGGGGGTTGCAACGGAAGCGAAAGAAAGCGGCCTCGCGAACGCTAGGATTCCGTCCTTTGATCTGGTAATCATTTGCGGGGACCTTGCTTGCAATTTAATAAATTATTAAGGACGAGTGCCAGGTGATTATCGGGGATCACGCGTCCGCGTGTTATTTAATACGATCATTGCGATCTCTGTTAACCCTTCCGACGCTTTTACATTCATATTTGACGAAGGATTTTACGTTAATTGGTCCCTGCGTTGAAAAACTCGAAGTTTCTTTTGGCCAAGCTAATATATCTGGTAGTGTCTTTCCCCTTGAGGAATTAAAGAGGAGATAGATTAACGATGGAAACGGAGGGGGAAATTGGAATTGGAATATCGCGTTTCATTTGCGCGGCGCGTTATTTTTTCGGCGGCCGAATGGCCGGTACGATTGAACGAATTATTGAAAGGGTTCTGTCGATAGCGCGCGAGTGCTGCAGTACTTTAATTTACGCATCGAAAATAGAAGCACGGTGATTAAACGTTCGGCCCTGGCTCAATTAGCGTGCGCGCACGCGGCCAAATAAAACGGACGTGGAACGCGCGATCGGAGATAATCGATATAATGCGGTCGAAGCTGCTCGCGGATAGGAGAAAAAAAGAGCGCGCTACTCTGCATTCGTGCAAATGTCACATCGTGTGTTGTATTCGTGGAATTTATCAGTGAAAACGGGCACGCGGTTGAACACACGTAACGCTCTGCCTCGTCGACTGGAACGATGATATCGATCGTCTCCCTTCCGCGGAAATTCTTCGCCATCGATTCCTCGAACCGGGGAACTTAAATACTTGTGATTTTTCTCGTCTCTTATCGAGAACGCGGCGCCTAAGGCTTTGGCGGGATTGCCGTCGTCTCTGTTCACTTATCTATCTGTTCATTTGTTTGTTCGGGAGTAATCCATTAATCTAATTATAAGAATCGGTTAGCGTACGCGTGTAGCCAGCTTCGCGTACGCAAATACAACTTCGCGCAGCTGCTGCACGCGAAGAAGTTCTGCTGCGTATCCTCAGCTGCTACATACGAGGAGAACATTTGTCCGCGCAGAGTGGCGCTTTGCGCGAAGCAGGGAAGTTTCTTCGCCGCTTAGGAAGCGACCGGCTATTTTCGTCCGACGTTGCAAGTGGAATATTCCGCGTTGGTCCTCCGCTTTCCATTATATTCCCCGCTTTGATCTGCTCGCGATTCTAAAGCTCCGAGATGTCGCGTTTACGTTGCATCGATGGAATTCGAAGCCCCCGGTTGGATAGCGCGATTATTTTTTCGTCGACTCGACCGCCGCGTAACTCGACCTCCGGCAGAGGTGCTATCAAAGTTATCGATGGACATTGGTTGGCCGTGGCGTTTCGCGTTGAAACGGACTGTGGATCGATCAGCTTGTGGCTTGCGGGTTACGGTTTACGGTTTACGGGAAGAAGGCAGGCAGGCAGTGGTGTTTCTAGCGCGATACGCATCGTCGATATTAGCGGTAGCTGGTTTCGAAGTTGGAGCACGATGACTCAAGCTCTGGCTGGCTAGATTTGCTCGCACGGCATGAATCGTTGCGCTCGTTAGGACGGTTGGAGTTCGCGCGATATAGCGGTGGCTGTTGCGAAACACGGGTAAATTGATGCACGTTTAAAAAGCGTGACGCTGGCTGAGTAGGGATGAGGAGAGGAGTGCGACGAGGAGAAGGAGACTCGGCGAAGACTCGTTTCGCGCTGCCATGCCATCAGCCAGCTAGCTAGCTAGCTAGTAATCAATAACACGAGCACGTTTTTAATTCGTGCATCAGCCGAAATAGCCTCCCCCGTATTTATCGCATACTTTTCATCTTATAAATATTTACAAGGTAGACGATTCGCGCGCGATGCGTGAAACGTTCCATCTCGTAGAACGGCTCGCGGCTAATAATAGACGACGATTCCTCGATGAATATTTGATCTGCAATTATTTGGAGCAGAACGGGGAGAGTAGGAGCTCTGAGAGCCGAGAGAGGAGAGGAGAGGAGAGAAGAGAAGGAGAGGAGTTGCTGGCAGTAGGCTGGGAACAAAAAGCAGATTAAGCGTCACGGGTTAAGAGTCGAGGAAGAGAAAGTCAACGAACCAATGGCAGCCAGTCCCTGATTGAGCCTGAATGCCGTGTTCTGGCTTTTATTACGCGCAATCGCTCAGATTCGGCGCGCGTCCCCTCTCCCTTTCTCTCCTCTCCGGGATCGCGCGTGTCTCGCGCTTTTAACCAGCGTTTTACGAGCTTTTGTCCGGCCTCCTCTCGCTCTCTGCACCTTTTGTCGGCGATGCAATACTCGAACAAAACGCGCGCGTATAATGCCGCTACGCGGACAAAACACGCGCGCAATCTCCGCTGATACACACTCGGACAGGCTTGCAACGCGACTCGCCTCTCTCCTCTTTCCTCTTGCCTCGCGCGATGAAAAGAATACCGTCAGCCGAGAGTCCATCTTCTTCGTCCTGTTCCCTCTTTCTCTCCTCTCTCTTCTCTCACCAGTCAGCGACTTTTCGAGCGGCTTTCTTGCCTCGCCTTTGGATTACCGCGAGCCTGAATCTTGAATGGCGCCCGTAATTTGCTCTTTGCCAAAGGTAAATGCCTCTTTTTTGGCTTCTAACTGTTTCTCGTCACGGTACGTTCACCGTTGCTGATACTTTTCTAAAAGTCTCGCGAAAGGAACGAAATGCTCTGCCGAGCCGAGCCGAGCTGAGCCGAGCCGTGCCGTGCCGCGCCGAGTGGAAGCCAGAAGAGAAGAAGCCTCTGGTATACGCGCGATCAACGCGAAACAGAGAGACGCATCGAACGATGACGCGAGCACCAGGCAAACAGAACACGTGGGTTGACATTTACTCACGGCTCGATTAGCATAGCAAACCTTCTTCTCGGACCAGACTATAATTAGATTCGCGGTCTGTTCTTGACAGGCTGCTTAAAGCCTTCCTCTTTCTCTCTCTCCGTACGCACCGTTAATTCCTCCTCCTCCCCCTCCTTCTTTTCCTCTTACTCCTACTTGTCCGGCTCTCATCGTCGTTGACGGATTTTATCTGCCGACTCGCTAGCCTGACCTTGACACAGTCCTCGCCCGACCGCAGGAAAATACCGCGTCCGTGTCCTTTTTCCCAGTCATCTTCGTAAGCTTGCTCGTGCCGCGAATCCCAATCGCGGCCACCCGACTCGAGGAAAAATTCCTCTGCGTCGTCGTTCGTCCTTCGAGCATGGGAAAAGCTGAAACCCGATCCAAAGATGAGACGCCTCGGATCGCGCGTGACTTTGCTCCCTGCTCGCTCCTCGCTCCTCGCGCGAAGCAATCACCGAGACTCTCACGGCTCGATGAAGCGCGCGCTTTGAATAGCGAAAAAATGATCGACTGCTCGGCGTTGCATAAACGGCTCGGTATACGCGGTGCTCCGAATACCACCCAACCAGATGGAGGAAAATCTGACCGAAACGTTCGGCTGCTTCTTATCGGATTAGAACGTGTCTGCGTGACACACGCGGAAAGTCCCAATCGGACAGACGTTTCTTCACGGCTTCGAGTGTTCTTCGTAATGCGACTCCCAAGTTGAATCGCAAACGCACTCGTGCATATCAATGAGAACGCGAAGCTTCTTCGGAGCACGGCATCGCCAGTGTTTCCCGATACACATAGATCGGAGCCGCTCCGTGCAGGAAAAATCGTTGCAGGGCAGGTAAAAAAATAAACGCGATTTAGCACCAAAGTTGGCAAAACGATCGCGTCAGTGAGAGAGCGCAGACTACTTTCTCCCGCGGTGTCGGTGTCTGCATCTGCGTCGAATACACGTTTCCGTGCGCGCGATCCTGACAGGGGAACACGCGAAAATAGCTGCATTTGTCGGGGCGCATCGGGAGAAGGCAGGACAGGTGTCGAATATCGGACAGGGAACAGGGAACGGGCGTGACGATTCCTCCGCTTCGAATGAGCAAACTGATTGGCAGTATTTATTGAAGTAGGTGTCTTATGCTCCGCAGAGAAACATGCAGTCGACCTCGATGGCGTGGAACACGTTCATCCCGTTGCCACCGCCGGGAAGCAGAACGCACGCGGCGCCGCATTCCGGAATGACGGCGCACGTGGGCCATCATCATCCGGGGCCAGGTGCGGCGGCCGCGCATCCAGCCACGATGGCGCAGCAACAACAACGGGAGCGAGAGGAACGGGAACGGGAGGCGAGGGAGCGAGACGCGAGAGAGCAGCGGCAACGAGAGAGCGAGAACCTGGGGATAAGGGAGCACCTGGCCGCGGCCGAGAGACTGCACAGGCAGGCCGAGGCCAGGGACCACGTCGCGGCTCAGCAGAGGGCCGCGTATTACGCAGCCACCGCACCTTCCGCTCAACAGGTACGTCCGCGTTCAAACGTCGATATCTCTCAGTCGGCGGTTCCGTCCAACTTCTCTATCCTCGAAGCCTCGAAGCGGCGCGACGCGACGTTAATTCGAGCCCCGGCTCTTTTGGCGCAGGTGTCTCGACCGTCGAGCGTACCTGGCAAAGTGGACTATCCACCACCTCCGGCGCACTCGAGGACGTCCAAGTCGTCGCTTCCCGTCAGCAGTCTTCACGAGAAACCACCGCCGGTGGTAGGGCCGTCGCACAGTTCTCTACCAAAGGTCGAGCCGAACGTTGGACTGTTCAGCTACTCGACGTACCAGCCGCAATCGTCGTACATGCACGATATCAAGGTGAAGAGCGACGTGGGACAGCCGCACAAGTCTATGCCGAGCAAGAGCGGGCTGGCCGGAGGTCTGGAGAGGGACCATCACGGTCGGGAGGTTCTCCAGAATCCTCCGTCGCTGCTGCCGGACCACAAGAGCTCGGTGATAGTGAAAAACGAGGGACGGGAGCTTCCGAAGGTGCCGACGTCGCAGCAGCACTCGCCGAGCCCGAAGATCATGCCGTACTTGAACGTGCAGCAGGTGCCGCCGCAACACAAACAGTACGAGTACAGGAGCCCCACGCAAAGTCCTCACCACCTTCACCACCTGGACGGGCTCCAGGCGGCGAAGAGCATACCTCAGGGTCATCACAGAAGCAGTAGCGGGCCGACCACCACGACGCAGTTACCCAGTCCGCACGGGCATCCACCGCATTCGCACAATCGACAGTCACCGCACGCTCAGCATCCTCATCAGCCGCAGCATCCGTCGCCACCCGAACCGCGTTATCTAACCAGGCCGGAACCCGGCCTACCTTACGCTACTGCCAAGTCCTCGTATCCGTATCCACATCCGCATCCGCCCACGGCCTCGCCGACCTCGCATTACGCAGCGCCGGCCGGATCCAAGCCGAAAGTCAGCAGCCCAGCGCCGCCTCACATCTACGGCAAACCGAACTCCGGCATCATGACCGGCACCCCGGTCAGCCGAGCCTCCGAGCCCGCCGGGGTCGCAGCCCCGATTCCTCTCACCTCCAAGGCCGGCGGCTCGCCTTACCAGCAAGTGCCTCATCATCACGGGGCGCCGCTTCCACCTTTGCCTCCACCCGCGCACAGTAGGACCGTGTACGATCCGAGGGGTTACACCGGCGGTTCGATGCCGGCCGCCAAACTACCGCCGCCGCCTCTTCACAGTTCTCCACCGACCGCCGCCTCGGCGCCGCTCTCCAGGCCGATCGCGCACCCCGCTCATCACACGAGTCCGCACCAGCAGCCCAGCCAGGCGGTGCAACACGCCCAGCCTCAAATCAACGCCGCCGCTTTCCAAACGCAACCGCTCGATCTCGGCGTGGAGAGATCCGGCTCGCCCAAGAGAAAAGCGCCCACCCCTTCGTTGACCGAGACTCCCGGCCAACCGGTTTCCCTCGAGGTATGCAAGAAACGCAGAACCGAAGAACCGCAACCGTTGTCGTTGCAGTGCGTCGGTCCGCCGGTGCTCTCGAGAGTGAGCGAACCGAGTCCGTTGATCGCCTCGGCCGCCACCTCGATCACCACCGTGGTCAACACCGCGGCCCTTCTCGCCCAGCCGAACGCGCAAACGACACAGGAGCGTAGCGTGACCGCGGTCAGCCCCGCGCCTCGAACCGCCAGTGGAGACGGATCCGTCAGACCCGCCAGCACCGGCAGCGTTAGCTCCTTAAACCCAACGGTGAGCGCGGCGCCCAGCCCGGCACCTATCCCGAGCCCGGCGCCCTCCACCGCACCAAGCCCGGCGCCCAGCGCTCCGGGCACGCCCGCCAAAGCCAATCCTAGCACCGTCGACAGCGAAAAGTCCAACAGCCCGGCTCCCAGGCCGCCGAGCAGCACCAGCTATCCCGTTCACAAGCTCAAAAAGGCTTGGCTGCAGAGGCATTCCGGCGAGGACGGCACGGAAGACACCACTGGCGTCGTAGGCAGTGGATCTTGCCTCACTTTGCCCATGAACATCTCCCAGGCACCCTCGCAATCGCTCAACAGCAAAGAACGCGACTCCTCCTCCAACTCCAGCAACACCGCCACCACCTGTTTGCCCAGCGCGGTCAATTCTATTCACAATATCGGCAGCATGGCGGTGAACAGCATCAACAAGAGCAAAGTGCCCGCGAAAGGCGGCCGGAAATCGGCCAACAAGGAATCGTTGAACGGTCACGCGACCGACACGAAAACGTTGCAAGAAGACTCTTCGAGTAGCGACCCGGAAAGGAAGTCGCCGCCCAAAAGGAAGCCACCCAAGGTATCTATATGGATCGCATCTATCGTATTCCTTTTCTCTTTATCCGTAGCCGAACTCGTTTCCTTCGTTTGGCAGTACGATTCGTCGTTGCATCCGTTACCGTATTACTTTTGCATGCTTCTTCGAATCGGTCGCGCTCCTAATATACACGCGCTGTATTCCTTCGTAGCAATCTTTATTCGTGTACGTACCCCACTTTTCCTCCGGCTCTTCCCATAGCTTGCGAACTTTGTATAAATACCAGGGCTTTGTCGTTGGTCGAGTACGTATTTATTTTAACCGCCGTATCGAGCATGCACCGATACGCGGGCGAGTTCGTAGATGGGTCGATTGCCGTGACTCGTGGAAACGCCAGATGAGGGCGGCCTTCCTTCCTACCGTTCGCATTTCAACTTTCCCGCCTCGCGTGCCGCCATTTTCCTATCGCTAGTGTATATATAAGACACAAGTAGCAAAGTGAATCTGCGTAGGTTACATTCGGAGGTGTTTCGCGTAAGTTCGTCGGGTTTGAGCGCAGCGGTGCGCGCCTCACTCACGATCATCGATCGCGCGCAACATGTATACTCCGTTCTGGATAAAAATGGTAAATCGTTCGGCCTTTTCCTTTGAACGATATTCCTCCAACGGGAACGCACTTAACCTCTCTCTATTTATCAGCGAGACAGGAATTGTTTTCGCTTTTTCTACTTGCTCGACATTCAAGAATAAACGAACAGCCGTCCCGTTATCCGATGGAACCGAATTTTTTCTGCGCGAGAACGGTCTTTCCCTTGTCCATTTTTCCGTTTAACTCGATAAAAGGAAGTTGTTGCATGCAACGTAACGGTATTATCGAAGTCGAAATCGATTTGCTTGGCCGCGATAATAGAAACTGCGTCATATCGTAAACGAGATAGAGATATACGAGAGAATGAAAGAGAGAGAGAGTGAGAGAGAGTGTGTGCTAGAGGCTAAGTTGGTAGTTTTTGGCAGTAGTTTCGGCAAGAGCATGAACTTCCTGACTACTTAATAATCTGTGCCCTGTGGTAGGTAAAACGAAAGAAGGGCGCCGCACGGAGGCAGCAAACAACCGCGGAAGATCAGCGGAGGCGAAAGGAAGAGAAACAAGGTGGAGGGGCCGGTGTAGGCAGCGAGTCTAGTAACGAGAGCGAGGCTGGTTCTGCTAGCGATACCAGCGAGCAGTTGGGTTCCATTCAACCTACGTCGAGGGTGCGCCATACCACCGCCAATTCCAACAATTCCTCGGGAAACGGTTAGTTGACGTTGCTTCTTGTAAACGGACTTCCCACCAGGTGAACTAACTATTCACTTGCAGGGTAAGTGATCCGAGTTCCATGCTCGAACACTTACAGTTTCTTCGCGCGATACGGCTTTTCACCGATTCGCCAGCATTGCCGAATCCCGACCCGACCGTAACCAAGGGCAACACTCCTATGCTTCTAGCTTAAGATCTGCAAACTTCAATTTCGACGTAAATGCAGAAGCGATGCGAACGCCTGGCTTTCGATCATTATCGATAGGATAAAATTATCGAATCGGTGAAAAAGCCGTATGGGGTGAACGAACTGGTACTCCTTTCTATAGAGCTGGGCGACAATTCGATAAATTCAACAGAGGGTCTTCCGAAAACGGAAATATACCGCTTTACAATTTTCTTGTGCGCAGCGAAATCTCGCTCGTTGCTTTAAACGGGGGCAAAAATGCGCGCAACAAACGAGGTACTCAATTGTACGATTGTTTTTCCTTCCTTTAGCATCGTCGATCATCATTTGCTTTCGCGCCACGATCGTTACTCTTTTATTTTTTTTCTACAAAGCCGATAGTCGCCAACGATAATACGTAAAATAGAGCAGACAAATCTGACTCTGTATCCCTGTATCTTTTTTCGATGTGTAAATCGCCTACAGCTTCGAAAATATTTCAATCCCCAGTCTTAGGTGATTCATCCTGTATGTGTGTCGCGTATTATGCGCATCGCAGACTTTTTTGCGCACTTAAATTTCCCATAAACGCATAAACATCCGCAATTTAACCATTTCCGTTCCCATTACTCACCGCCCAAACGCAACGAACGAGGTTTTCGCTCGCAAGTGATTCAGATCGCAACGATCGAAGTTTCGATGTTTACCTCTACGCGTAACGTTATCTCTTTGCACTCTGAAACTTTTTTAATGGTACGATCCAGCCTTAATGGTAATACTAGTGCGTTCTTATGACTCTCGTGAATATTTAAAGTACCGCCGCGTGCTTCGGAAAGGGGAAAAGTTGTCTGTAGTTTGCTTTGTTTCGAACGAAGGGGGAATCGAACTCTGGCGGAAGTAAATAAAAATCTGAAATCTCGACTCTCGAGGGAATCGAGTGCGAAGGGTTAAAACGTTTTCGATTCTCCGTTTCTACGAATCTCTGCGGATCTTTTTAGCGTTCTTCGATTTTCCGAAACTCTTTACGTTCGCCAAAAGCTCTACTCGAACCTCTGCGACCGTTTCGCTCGCACACTTACCCTGTTGCTGTACAAAAAGATAGAGTTGTCTTTGTGATGATAAAAAAGCGATCGATTTCCGTGAGATACAAATAACTTAACGAGCTTTTTAACACTGAATCGCATTAGTCGCGAATACAGACGGCTGTACGATGGTTGATAGGCGCCGCTCAAATAGGTCGCATGGTCTGTTCGGTAGGAAATAAGCCGAGGAAACGAGGCAGAAGACCAAAGACTACGAAAGGCAACGAGTTGGGAGGAGAAGATCAGCAACCTCGTCAAAAGAAAGAGCGGAGAGACGACAGTGCGAGCGGTGGGAACAGCGGGCCGGGTGGAAGCGGTGGAAGAGGCGATCCCTTTCGTAGACCCCCGATATCCCAGTTAAAGAAAACCGGTGACAGTTGGTTGCAAGACGGCGCTTGTTTCGAAGTCGCTCCGAAATTGGCTAAATGTCGTGAGTGCAGATGGACACCGCACCAGCGCTCCAAAAATCTTCCACAAAATATTTTCTGCAGATTTTATGCATTCCGTAGATTACGGTACACGAAAAATGGACAGTTGGCTATAGCAGGATTTAGCGATCCGCATAAGGATGCTTCCGAGGTAAATACATCAAGCTTCTTCCGCACTTTCGACTCCGTCTCACCCCCGCCTTTGTTTTTTGAAACTCGGTAAAGCGAAAAGCCTTCTCCCCTTTTGCGTTGCAGGTAGATCTTCGGTTATGGTTACCAGGAAAAGACAGCTCGGATACGAAGAAGGACGAAAAGTCCGACAAGAGCGATAAAGAGAAAGGAGATAAGGAAGATCTAGATTTGGAAATGGCTCACAGATTGCTTCGTCAAGTCGGAGATCAATTTTGCGATCTCCTCCATCAAGAAAAGGATGCTCTTCAACAGCACATAGCGGAAGGTAAGTGTTCCTCGATATTCTCTTTCGATTCATAGGTATCGACTCTTCGGGGACGTTGTCCGTGCGTGGAACGCATCTTAAGCGTTGCCCAAAGTCGTCGCAAATTACAGTAAAGCGCGCGACACCTCAAATATAAAGTTAACAGCTTTATTGGCGTAGCAGGAAAATTTGCATCGTCTCCGAAGAGTTTAAGTATCGTAGGTATCCGACGATTCGCGCGCAATCCGTAATACTTTCACGCATGATTCCACGCGTCGATATAAATCGTCGTTAATGTTGTACGTAAGACGTTGCTGGGAATAAATCACTGGAAAAAGAGACGTGAATCGCCCAGCGTGCAATTGGATCGCGATCGATCTTTCTTTCGTTTTCGTTATCCTGTATCGTGAATTTGCGTTCTCGAAATTTCGGCATGCGATTATGGTTAAAGCGTACAAAAAGTTGCTTGGACGATTTCCTTTGTTCGCATGATTTAACGCTTTGCGTATCGATTGTTTCTTCACCTTGACAGCAAGTTCGGGACTTGTAGACGGAACGGTAGCTTGGAAGAGAGTGGTGCAGGGTGTTCGAGAGATGTGCGACGTTTGCGAGACCACCCTGTTCAATTACCATTGGGCTTGCGGCAAGTGCGGCTTCGTCGTCTGCATCGATTGCTACAAGGTAAGAACCTTGTCTCCTCTTTTGTTCGCGTTCCTCCAAGTTTCCTCGCGGTTAATCGCTTATTATTACCGTATACATACATACATGTGATGACAAGTAACCGGTTGAAACGCACGTGATACGATCTACCAAATATCGAGCTTTTTAACACTGATAATACGCGATAGCGTAAGATAGGAGAGATAGAGATCGGCGGGCAGACATTTGACGAGACGTGTAACTATTGTGTTAGGGACGGAAGAACGGCACGATCAAGATTTGGGGCGAGAGCGGGAAGGATCGGGACGACTTTTCGTGGCTGTTGTGCACGAATAGGCAAGTACACGAACCGGAGCGGCTGATGCTGACGCAAATTATTGCGGGCGATAGCTTGACGCGTCTCGGGCAACGACTGCACGAATGCCGCGCGGAATGGGGAATACCTCAGCACTGCGGTTGTTCGCTGGTCGTGCAAGCTCCACCGAACGAGTACTTGCGAAACATGATCAAGGGTGATTCGGTGCCGGTACTGAACGGCAACGTGAAGCAAGAAATGAAGGAAGAGAAAAAGGTGAACGAATCGAACGGATCCTCGGAGAGCAAGACGAACGGAGAGGACAAGAATTCGCCGTTGAATTGGCTGGCGGACGTGGCGCTACAGAATCAAGATAAAAACGAGAGCGGCTCCAGTTCGGACTCGGACGAAGATCGGGACGGCAATTACTCGACGTTGAGGGAATTGCTGATCCGGCCTTCACACAAATCGAACGGCAGCGGCTCCAGATCGAATTCGCCGACCAACAATTCCGGCAACGTGAACGTCAGCTCCGGAAACAACGCGCAGAACAACGTGGCCAAGTCCGGCAAAAAATCGAAGATGGACACGCTCGACGAGGTGATATCGAGCGTGATAGAGCACAGCGTGAAAAAGGAGAGGGAAGGTGGACTGGACGACGAGAAGCCGAGGGAGCTGAAGCATTTCGTGAGAAGATACAAGTGGACGCAGAAGGGGAGGGAACCGTTGCCCATCCGGATCATGACGCTCACCGAAAGCAAGAGCCTCTATCCGGATGTGCCCCACTCCTGGCTCTGCGACGGCAAATTGCTCAGGTTAAACGATCCGAACAATCCCAACAACTACAGAATATTTCAAGACCAGTGGAAACGAGGGCAGCCGGCGATAGTGTCGGACGTGGCGAAGTCGTTGGACATGAATCTCTGGCATCCGGACTCTTTCGCAAGAGATTTCGGCGACGAGAAGAACGACCTGATCAACTGCATGACCGGAAACCTGGTACCGAATCAACCGATGCGTAAATTTTGGGAAGGATTCGAGCACTTCTCGAAAAGATTGAAAGACGAGAGGGGAAACCCGATGCTGCTGAAACTGAAGGATTGGCCTCCCGGCGAGGACTTCGCGGAATTGTTGCCATCGAGATTCGCCGATTTGATGAAAGTTTTGCCGCTGTCCGAGTACACGCATCGAAACGGAAGACTGAACTTGGCCAGCCGTCTGCCCGACTGCTTCGTCAGACCAGACTTGGGACCGAAAATGTACAACGCTTACGGATCGGCTCTACATCCGAACAAGGGCACCACCAATCTCCATCTGGACATCTCCGACGCGGTCAACGTGATGGTTTACGTGGGCATCCCGAAGGATGCCGACAACGACGAACACGTTAAAGGTAAATTTCTATCGCTTTGCTTTCCTCTCCTCTCTCTCGATGCGTGGATTTCGTTGTTGGTCATCAAAGGGTTAACGATGCGGGCACGTTGACGATGTTACAGAAGCGCTGAGGGCGATAGACGAAGCCGGCTGTGATATCCTAACGCGGCGACGCGTTCGGGAACGCGGAGAAGCCCCCGGAGCGTTGTGGCACATTTACGCGGCTCGAGATGCCGATAAAATTCGGGATCTGTTGAACGCGGTGGCTTTGGAGCGTGGAGCACGCTTGGAGCCGCATCACGATCCGATTCACGATCAGAGCTGCTATCTCGATGGGCCTTTGCGCGAGCGATTATATCGCGAATACGGCGTCGAAGGGTAAGCAATCGTCTCTTTAATTCTTTCAAGAGCAAGCAACTTTGGCATCCTCCAATTTACTTTGCTGTAGTTTATTAAACAAATCTTCTGCGTATCGTAGTATTAATATCGTCGTCTTTAATCGTTGTATTTCTTTAAAATCTGCAAATATAGCGTCGATCTAGTATTAACCGCGCAACTGCTGCGTGTTGTAACCGTTGGAGAAATGAAAACATGTTTTCTGTTTCGTCGTGTTACAGATACGCGATCGTACAGTGTCTAGGCGATGCAGTATTCGTGCCGGCCGGCGCGCCACATCAAGTACGCAATCTTCACAACTGTATAAAAGTGGCGGAAGATTTCGTGTCCCCGGAGAACGTGTCGCACTGTTTCCATCTGACGCAAGAGTTCCGCGCGCTGTCCGACACGCACACGAACCACGAGGATAAGCTGCAGATAAAGAACATAATCTATCACGCGGTAAAGGACTCGCTGACGGTGTTGAGCAACGTGAAGGAGGACACTGTTCCAAAGTTGAAGGCGCCCAACGAGATCAAGAAGGAGGAAACGTAGCCCTAGGCCCCCATGCGCGGTCGCAAGAGCCGTTGATCGTTTGATCCTTGATCGTTGATCGTTGTTGGATGAAAGTCTCGCGGTAGCAGCGAGTACGAGCCTGTTTGTTGCCAGGTCCTGAGTCGGTCTGCCGGGATTCGACGGAATGGTAGGCCAGGATCAGTTTGGGACGACAGGGGGAGAAGGAGGAGGAGGAAGAAGAAGAAGAAGAAGAAGCAGAAGAAGATTTAACCTATTACACGCTCCGGAACGTATATCGAGGTGCAAGAATTTGTTGTGATATTTGACGAGTAACTCAAAAGTTTGATTTTGTTCGTATTGGCTGAGCCAATGGAGATTATTCGTTGTTTCATTTGAATTTCCTTTTTACGTATTTCTTTCCTTTCTCTCTGGAGCAACGCGTGCTAAAACGGACATGAAGTCCGTGGAGAGAGTTATTTCTCATCGAAGAAGTATGGAGTTGGCGACGCGTCACGCGAGCGTGAGGAAACGCGTCGCGCGCGCGCCAAACGTCCATCGTCATATTGTGATAGCAAGGAGGAGGACTTTGGATCATACGTTATTTGTAATTACTTATATCGTGCCTGTATTCAATACATACTGTCTATATTATATAAATGTAGATAATGGATTACTGTGTAACGAATAATTCTTACTAGCAACTACGAGAGGATTGTCTAGAGGTACCTTTGTGCAATTAGATGTCGATTAAATTGTTAGCTGGATCAGTGATACTTGTCGATCCGCCGTTACGTTTACGTGCTCTCGTGATCTGGTGCTTTTTGGTATCGAATTAACACAGAAGCGCAAACGCTTTGCCAAATGGCCGATATATATTTCTCGCTAACGTTCTTGTGTTCCCGCGCGATTACGAACACAAGAGAAAAAACACTGCCTAAGCTGTTCGCGCGAGTCCAGTTTACCGATCCACTGGCTCCACTTTTGCGCGTCAAGTACATTAATGTAATATATATACGTACGAATCGCAGTTCGGCTTTCTCCGATAATACACACCTATCCCACCTTCTCTCCCCTGTCTCTCTTTTTCTCTATCTTTCTCCCACACCTTCCCCTATCTCTCTCTCTCTTCCTCTCTCGGTTCGTCTTTCTTCTTCGAAAAATATATCGGCTATACCGAGCAAAGTCTGTTCGTGAAGGTTTGTACGACTATCGTCGTTTAAAGTATATAAGGCATCGGAAACAAAAATAACAAAATGAAAAGGTTGAGCGGAAATTTTTCGATACTTCTACTACCTTTGCGGGGGAAAAAAAGAAAAAGATCTATAGACTATTCGAAGTAAGTGTTTTTATAGATTGGATTGACGTTGTGGCCCAGTGATGATGACCCGGTAAAAAAAAAACTAAGGGGTAAGAGAAAATGAAACAAAAGAAAAAGAGAAGAGAAAATTGAAAAAGATGCTGTTATTTTTGTCAAATCACGCAAACCGTCTATCCGATAGAGCAGCGATATTCTAATTGTATATGTAATTAATATCGATTTAACTATGGTAACATTATTTAACGCGAAGTAAAGCTGTAACGACTTTCGAAGTGCCAATGTTGAACGACGTGGACGTATCATCGTACGCGTGTAGGTAGACAAGGAAAAGAAAAGAAGAGAGAAAAAAGGAAGAAAGAAAGAAAGAACACAGATTAGTCATGCAGAATTCACAGATGAGAGGCCGAGTTCCTATCATTCAACTTTCCTCATAAAAAACGAACCGCTGCTATTTACGGTATTGCTGCGCGACGTCTGAATTCTTGAAAGCCATTCCCGTCCTCGTTCATTGTGTTCCACGATCGCACTCGCACGCGCGTTCGCAGCCCGGGCAATATCGTTGCCGTGCGTTCACGGTTCGGTCATACTTTCAGCGGCGAAAAGAAAAGAGAAGAGACGAGGGAAAAGAGAGGAAGGCAACGGCTTTCGAGAAGAGGCGCGGGTAATTTAGCGTCTCGCGCTGTTGCTGCGCTTATCGATCGTCAGACGATGTTCTCTACGGCTGGCAATCTCGAGTCCGACATTGTTAAGAAACACAAGCATAGAGAAGAAGAAGAAGAAGAACTTACAAGAACAAGGAAAAACAAATCACTGGAATCCTGGAATCCGCACGTTCTTTGATCTCAACATTCGTCTAGCATACAACGACTTGATTAAATAATATTTAACGAGTAAATTTTTAAATATCTTAGTGTCGATAAGTAACGTTAATATTACGGAAATTATAAGTAACGCAAGCAAGAAAAATAAAAAAAGTACCCTTATTATTCACGAGCGACGATGATGATGCGAATCGATGATAACGACTAAGCTGGCGAAAATGTATAAAGTTACAGAGAGAGAAAAAAAAAAGAAAAAAAGAAAAGGAAGAAGGAGAAAAGCATACTCTGTGTATTACTGCTGCAGACAAAGCTACTATTTGTTCTCCCGCTACGTGTATGTAAATACATTTATACATACATATATGTATACATATACATATATAAATACGAAGAAACTGTAGAGTTAAGGACTACACACTCCACGAACATGGACAAAAAAATACACTTTACACGCGTAGATAGATAGTTTATTATACCATTATTAATTATTATTATTAATTATTATCATTATTACGATTAATTATTACGAAGAATACCGATATTTAAATGTTGCTGAGTACGCGGCGAAAAAAGGAGCACGCGAACGAGCGTCTATAGTGTATAAATGAGAGCGATTTCGAAAGCGTGCTTGCGTGTGTCTTCTTGCGTGTTGCGTGAGCGCGTGCATGTGTGTACGTGTTGTTTTTTCGTGCGAAATTCCGGAAGAATGAGCGAGAGCAAGAGAGAACGAAAGAGCGAAAGAAGGGGCCGTGTATTGGGGGCGGAGTGGAATGGATGAGACACGTGTACAGCCCTTTAAAACTCCTAAAAAAAAAAAATATCCACCCCCAAAGTCCCGCACCACCCCACCACCGGCCGCCCCCAGTCATAGCAATTATGAACCGCGGGCCGGCAGGTCTGAGTATAATTTTTTGTACTGTGTAAATGTAAGAACATACGTTTGAATAAGAAAAATGTTTATATTACAAAAAAAAAAAAAAAAAACGATTGCGTTCCTTTTCTTTCATCGCTATCTCTCTCGACCACATCCTCGGATACTAGTATCTCCAAGTTTGACCAGACGCTTAAAACTTGATCTTATTAGGAGACTTGTTGCGCCTAGCCACAACGCGCTCTGACTTGTTGCTTATTGGCAAACGTTCAATAAGAGATTTCTTTCTCTCACTTTGCGGGGCAATGTCTAGAGTTTGTTAACACTACGGTCGCCTCTGTGTTTTCAAACTTTACTTTGTTTTCGCGTTCAAATATTTGAATATTAGAGCGATAGATAGTCCGGAGTTCGAATCACAGAGATAACGTAGCCGGCATTGTTATAAAGAAGGCACTGTTCGAATGAAATACGCGACGTCTGCGGCCAGACGACTATATCGCTTCGCGGTAGCGGCGAAAAATCGATTTCGCGGTACTTCCGGAGCCGTATCGACGAATCCCTACCCTGCGTGCCACGCGATCGCTACGAATTCAAAGAATTTCGAGGGCCTGCTGACGGCGGTGCCCCGGTGGGTTTAAAAGCGTGCGAATAGGTGCGTGGTATCGGAGAGCGCGCGCATTGAAACACGTATCGATACGTGTTCGGATTATAATAATAAGCTAACTACGCGTGTGCTTCCGTTCTAGAACACACACCTGGCTTGTTTCCGGTGTTGAATTTGCGCGAAATCCCATAAGACTGCGAGCGGAGCCGGCTGTGGTAGTCGGCAGTCGGCAGTCGGCACTCGGCACTCGCTAACTCGGCACTCGTTACTCGCAGACTCGGAGAGGTTTTTGACGAGGGCTATACTCGGCCAATGATAGCATATCCGGCGTGAGAAGGACAGACAGAGCCGATAAAGATAAACTACGGTACAAATCTGTAGCTAATGTATAGTATGGTACAGTGTCGCCTACACATTTACGCTGCCAAGATGGCGCTCAACCTGTGGAGAGAAAGACGATCGAGCGTCTGAACGACTCGGAGCTCGGAGCTCGGAGCGGCTTTCTGCTATAGCTGTGTCAGCGCGTCGTACGATGAACGAGTGCCGGACCGTTACCGCTTCTTTACACGTCGCTGCTATTAGCCAATCCTAAGAATCAAGGATCGCGTTCCGCGTCCCGTTTACGTGCGACGTGCCAGAAGCAAAATGTGCGGCCACATAACGCGGACCAGCGTTAGGCTAGAGTCGGAAACGAGTACGTGCCAGTGCTGATTCTTCGGTTATGTCAGTGTGTTAAGTCAAAATGGCAGCCACGTTAACTGTCGAGCAAGAGCAGGTAAGCGATCGCGGATCCTCTCATTCACCTTACACACCTAGATCCCCGCCGTTACGTTTCGTCCTCTTGCCCACAACCCAGCCGAACCGCCGTCCATCGCTTTTATCTTTTTTTCCCCATCTCTCTAACGCGAACGTGCTCGTCGTACGCGCGTAATATAAACATCACCAGTTTCCCTCTTCCTTCTCTACTTTGAATTTCTTTTTTTCTTCTTTTTTTTTTTTAATAACCAACTAGCCAACGGAAATCCTGTGCGGGAATAATTGTATCGCCGTGGACGTTGTGTCTCGCCAGACGAATTTCACCGACGATTATCCGATGCGACGTTCCGTTAAACGAGCGCGAATGGATAAATTCGCATGTGCGCGTCGAGCTTTAATCGGCGATGTTTGTACAACTAGATACTGTCATCGCGAGCATAACATTTCTTCGCTTAGGTCTGCGAGCGTCGCGATGTTTCATTAGCGCACGCGAGTAATTCAACAAGTTCCAATGATTTTTGTTGCAAAATTCCCGAGTGATTCGGTGTATAAAAAGTCGGTGGAATGAGCGCGGCTAACGAGAACTTTCCGCGACTTTAAATAGACGCAGACGCGAAAAAAAGACTCCACTTTTGCCGTGCTTTAAAAATGTAACGGAATCGATCCAGACAGCATTCACGCGTGTTTTCCAAGAACTCTCGACGAATGTAGCGCGGCGGAAGGAAAGCGAACGGAAAGCTGTCGTTTAGCGAAGTTTTATAAAAGTATCGATCGGCGATATTAAATTTCTTGACCCTGGAGCGAACCTATCCATTTACCGTGCCGGTCCCCGGCGAGCGTACTATGGCGGAAGTTGCCGGTGGGGAGGTAGTCGGGCACCGGAAGTTATATCGGTACTCAGGGCATGTACACAAATCATTGACGAATCACTCTTACACACGTTTCGACAGTGTAGAAATGCTGCGAGACCTTCCAATTGTTCTAAACGCGCCGCGTAGCCTTCCTTTCCATTAATTATCGCCATTTCGTTTCATTGTAATTCCGCGCGTTGCGTAAATTAGCGTTCCTCATTCGGAATACGCGAACGCCAGCCGCTCGACGAGCAACGTCAAAGATCTCCTAAGGCCGACGCGAAATATTCACCGCGATAACGAATATACCCAGGAATACGCGCGTACGAGTTAACAAAGGGTGCAAAGAGGATGGCATAAAATATTGAATACCGCTGCGGATGCTTCGCATCCGTTTGAGGGATCCTTAACTCCTTAAAGTGGTCAAGTCCGTAATTTAGGAAACGGCCTACCGCAGACCAGATACAGAACAGACCGCTCGTTTTGTGGAACTTCTTGTCACGCGTTCCGAAAGACCGGCATCTAAAGGAATCGGAATTTTCGTCAGAATATCTTCCTCTTTCTTCGCTGAAAGGGAATGCAAATAATTCTAAAGTACGAAGAGTGCACCTCTATCCTGCATCTCGTCCGTGCTCGTATCATATTTCTTTCAATCGTAACGGGCTGTGGCTAAAGTAACGATATTTAAGACGAAGATACGAAGGAAACGTAACGCGTTAATAACGATAGCGAACAATCGTGCAAAGAAGCACGGTTCAAGCGAGCCGGTGATGACACTCGAGGGCTTAAAGCGTTAAAGGGTCAACTCGTTACTATTTTATTAACGAGCTCTGAAGCCCTTTTCCAATGTAGGTGTAACTAGTATGAGCGAACAATCGATTATGCCGTTTATCGTTCTGAATATACCCGGTCGATTACCGTCAAAGAATTCTATAGGACGCGATACGGTCGTTGAAACGCGCCTAACCGTATTCTCATTAATGCGAACAAATTGTGCGACTCACTGAGTGTCTATAAATTATACGCGAACCGTGGACAAAATCTGCTAAAAGTTTTACCGTCTTTCGTTGTCCCTTGCTACTGGCAAATAAATGAGCGAATAAGTAAAATTCGCGACGTGCGTTCGACTAGATTTTGTCACCGTTCCGAAATTAATCGGAATTCAACTGGTTACGAATTCCAGGCAACGAAAGAATTCATAGAAGCGGTTAACAAGTGTCGGGCTGGGAGAAGAGCCGGTCCAGTGTCGTGGAGCACGGCGGTGAAATTTTTGACGGCGAGAAAATTCGAGGTTGCCAGAGCGCTAGCTCTGTACGAACAGCACGAGGCCACCAGAAGGCGAGAAGGTCTTGCAGTTTTGCATCCTACTCAGGAACCTTTGCTCAGCGAATTACGCACAGGAAAATTTACAGTTCTAGTAAGTGGCTGAACCGAGTTAACCCAATGATCCCGTTTCGTCCGCTGCATACCATTTAAGCGACACACGTTTGCAAATGTTCTAGCCTTCGCGGGACGCTACAGGGGCAGCCATAGCCATTTTTACGGCGCATTTACACCTTCCGCAAAACACAACGCACCAAACAACGCTGCAAGTGAGTATTTCCACGCGCGAGGAGTTCACCGGAAAACGGGCCCAAGGATTCACGGTTTCAAAGGTGTTGCGATACCGCTTCCGGTTCTCGAATCGGTTGCGAAAAAACCGAAACGACGTTACAGCTAGACTGCGAACATTTATGCAAATGCGCGTTTAAACATTTTTACCGTCGATTAAAATGACAATGTTTTGCACTTTGGACGGTTCTAGGTAATGTACAAGTTGCGTAACAAAATTCGTAACGTGCACGCGCTTTGATATCAAATAAGAAAGGCACCGGCAGTCTTGAAAGTCGCTTTTCGAGGTACAAACAGATCTCTCTAAACCGAACCCGAACCTAAATGTAGGATTCTTTCATCCTCGAAACACTGCGTTAAATATTATGCACATCTTTATATGTTACGCGTACCCCGTGTCTTTTCGCGCGTTTAAATTTCTCGTAAATGCATAAAGATTCGCAGTCCAGTAACAGCTTGCGAGTGGAAAAAGGTTCCAGTCGATATCGATCCCGGTTACGCTCCGTAGAACCAATGTTATATCGGTTCTGAAAGTAAACACTAAAGCTGCACCAATATCGGTGCAATATATGTGTAGAACCTCTTGAGAATCGATATAATAGTTGTTCTACGGAACCGTAATCGGAATTGACATCGACCGGAAGCTTTATCCGCTCACAGAAGTTGTACAATTTCGGCTTTTACTGGATCCTCTTTCCGAAAAACTCCTCGTACGTATCGCGGGAAAGATCTTAACGCGAAGCAACGATTCGCGTCGACTAAATTATTCGATCGCTTCTTTGGGACGATCGTTTAACAATGGAACTTTCTCTGTCTCGTTACAGGGTGTTGTATATCAATTAGATGCGGCTCTAGAAAGCGTAGAAACTCAAAAGCATGGTCTGGTTTTTATTTATGACATGTCGGATAGCAAATACCAGAACTTCGACTATGACCTCTCGCAAAAGATTCTCACCCTGCTAAAGGTAAGTTCGAATACGCGTGCAAGCGCAGCCCTTACCCCCACGTAATTCTATGTAAATATTATCCTCTTTCCTTTTTGGTGTTTCGAGTTAAAGCAAAAGAAAGAAAGAACAGAGGAGTGAACGAAAAATGATAAGACCCTGATTACATTTTAAGACACAGCTATTTATAAACCCTGTCAAATTTTGAATCAATAAAGGTGTTAACGTGCTGACAGAAAGTTTCTATTGCCGCGACAAAATCGGAAAAAATTCTCCAATCTCGATATTCACGTTCGCTGTTTGCCGTTCGCGAATCTGCATCCGGATTCGATGACAGAGCACCGAGAAACAAAGAGGCTTCGTTACAGCGGGCAACGCGTCGTTCCGAATGTAGGCCATTATCTTTGCAGGCAGGAAATTTAATCAACATGTTTCGCTTTTCGTCTTACCACGAACGAAATCAGACCGCGCGAAGCACACGCGCGTTAAAGATCAGTGCGAAGCCACGCGCCAGCGAATATTCGAAACGCCTGAGTCGGATTCTTTCGAACCGGTGGCGATACAAAGGGGTAGGTCGGTTAGAATTTCAATGACACAATACGTAACGCGATGTAAAGCAATTGCGGAGCGTCTGGTAGAGGGGTACGCGCGTAGAGGGTAGAGAAGGGTGCATATCTCAAAGAAAAGGGAGGCTTAAGGGGTTGTTAACGCTTGACGAAAACCCACTTGCAATTGGCCAGTGAAGCGAGCGTGTTACGAGCACGAGCAGAGCAGAGCAGAGCAAGGGATTTTCAAAGGTTTCGCCGGAATGACGCAGTTACGCAGGATATTTATGAAACTATTTCCACCAACATTTTCACGTCATCGGGGCTTGGGATAAAAATACTCTTCTGTTTAGCCGGTGGTTTACCAGGAAGCGGGAAATAAATCTGAAATTCTATTCCGAACCGCGCGTATCCGGTCTAGCCAAGTGCATAAAAGGGAAATATAATGCTGTGTCTTCTATTCGGTTAATAACGTTTCCGATACTCTCTCATTTTCCGCTCTATTATGCTCGCCTGTATAGCCTGCGTTCCGTGTTCTGCCAGTCGTCTGCAACTTTTCCGATAAAACTTTCCTCGTCTTTTCATCGACCGTCGCTCGGCTATCGACCGATCAGCGATGAAAATCGCGCCTCGTCCTTCTCCACGATCTCGCCGATCCAATTAACCCTTTAAGTGCTATTTAGTTTACGAACTCGGGTCTTTGAACCCTTTTCGGATTGCAGGGACTGCAAAGGCCCGCGCAAATTTAAACTGAGCACGCTTCAAAGGCTGCTACTACGATTGATTGAAAGTTTATGCAATCTCGTACATCGTCCCGCGAAATTTCGTATGCCGCAAAGCAATTAGCTTGCGCTTGTTAGCTTGGCAGTGGACTCAAGGGGAAAGCTAAACAATGGAATTTAAATTGAAAATGCAAGGAACGATAGAAAAAAGTACGAGCGATCGGTACGAGTTCGGGAACGTTGCAAGAATTAATACGATGACTAGACTGTGGACTTTTATGCATACTCATACGCCTACGAATTAGCTCGAAGAAGTAGGATCGAAGTTAGGGGTTGCTTCGCTCTCCAAGTATCGAAGTTTCTATCGTGATTTGGATGTTTCGTATAATTCCGCGGATCATTCTCCGCGCCTTTAAATTTCTAACAGATGCATAGAAATCCGCAATCTAACGATGACGATATTAACGCGAAAGGTCACGCGGACGCTTTCCTCGTGAAACCAAGTCTAGAAGCCCGCCGATCTCTCGAAATTATTCAGCGCTCGAAGGGTTCGAAATGAAAGGCTCGACACGGAGGGAATGCATATTTTGTTTACGCGGCCGGATTGGCCACGTTAAAAATACCTTGGACCGTTCTAGTTTTAGTAGGAGAGGAAATTATTAGAGGTTGATAACCCCCGGTTTGCACGTAACGCGGTTCACGCATGCCGTATCGCAACGAATCCTGATTAAGCGCATCGCATCGCGTCGAGGTTGCCCAACGAGATTGGTTGAGAAACCCTGGCGTAATACGTCACCAGCGCACGTAGGATCGCACCTTTGCCGGGGAAAAAGAAATTCGCATAAGGGTTGCTAGAGCGGTGGTAAAAAGAAGGGGTCGTTGGCGCGCATGCGCGCATACGCGGGATAACGTCCCGACGCTCGCGGTCAGTAATCATCGTGACCTCTTTGCAGCATTATCGCGCACAGATCGCAAGAAGTTACAACCTGATTCCGCTGTGTCGGGCCTCCGTAATTTCCTCGAGAGTCGCGCGCGCGGCCATCTCTCTCGCGACTCGCACCTGGCCACCGATCTTCCGGCGAAGCACGCTCGAATCTCGAAAGCTGCTCGCGCGCGCGTTATGCTCCTCCGCCGAGCAGTTACACGCGAGCACTCGCGTCCCGTGGATTCGTGTCAACCGTAGAAAACTCGGGTTACAGGCTACGTTCGCGTTATCGATTGACTGACCGAGTGCCGGCAGTGATTTCGCGTGCATCGATTCCCACCATACTGGATATGCCCCGGTGATTGCGCGAATCCCTTAATATTCGCCCTGTGTGTCGCGTTATATCGTTGCATCGGCGTTCCTCCTTCTTTTGCAACGTAATCCAATCCATCATGCATCGTCGTTCGATGCGAGTCGATCGTGCAACGAGCTCGCGTGTCATCGATGCCCCGTAAGCTGTTCGCTCACGGCTCACGGTAAACGAAAATTCTAATCTATCGATTTATTGCCCGAGTGTTCTATTTATCGGGTCGAGCGAATATACCGCCGTAATTATACGAAATCTCAGTTCAGTCCCTTGGAATGGGAGAAGGAGAGGGTTTTGCGAAAGGAGATCGGCTAGAATCGGTTGGAAAACAGCTGAAAATCGTTGACACATTCGGTCGGTGGTTTCGCGGGGTTTCTATGTAATAGGGTTTGTGCGCTTAAGACGGTGAAGATGTAGTGGTGCTGGTGACGTGGTTGCCGTTACGGTACTTCCGCCCTCTATACACATCGCTGGAGGGTGTCGAGGGTTAAGTTACCGTGTTTCCTGCATTTTCTATGACCCAAAGCGAGCAAAGGAAACACTTTTCGGGCGATTCACCTGCCTCCGAATGATCGCGTCGAGCGGAAATCTCGGATGCTCGTAGACCCCTTGGCTACGAATCGCTTGTCCCACTTCGATTGAATTCCGCATCGCTTAATTCAACGCACGAGTAGCCTATAAGAGGAGCTTTAGCGTTAAATTGGATCGAAACTCGTGCGATGTAGCGGCTCCGTAATTCTCCTTTAAAACGAAACCTCTTCGTCTCGTGCATTAAACATATATGTGTAAATCCGAAGATTGCTCGCAGTTGGCACTAAACGCGCCTCTCGGTTTATATACCGTTCTATTATTGCATCTCGTCTCGCAAAGGTCGAATTTGAAAGTCGCTCCATTTCGAAAATAAATTATGCAGTCACCTCAGCCGATCGCTTTTTCGTATCCTCCTTTTTCTCTCTTTTTCCTTACTCGCCTCTCCTGCGTGTGCGACCAGCAACGAAAGTCTCTCGCAACGATCTTCGCGTTTTACGTTTCTTATGTAATATCATCGTACAAGACTAAAACCGATCGCGTCGTTTGATTACTCGAACTCTGCGGCATTTGGTCGATCGGCGAACAAGCACAACATATGTTGCACGTTGCAGCAGCGTTGCATATGTGCTTATTGTTGTAGGGTGGCTATCCAGCGAAGCTAAAGAAAGTTTTAATAGTGACTGCACCGCTGTGGTTCAAGGCACCCTTCAAGATCCTTCGATTGTTCGTGCGTGAAAAACTGAGGGACAGAGTATTCACCGTATCCATTCCCCAATTAACGTTACATATTCCACGAGAATCATTGCCGCATCGTTTGGGCGGCACGTTGGAAATACAGCATGAGGCATGGCTGCTCCACTGTCTTAAATCCATGACAAACAGGGGCGGGGGTGAACTTTGCGAGGTCAGTTCTCCTAACGAAGTTCCTTCGATTGCAGATGCATATTAATCCCTTAATGCGCAAGCTTCTTGTACACGTTTCTTCGTAAAGCTGTACACGTTGTACGCTCGCGCCGTCAACGCGTTCGCTACCAGCGCGGTATACGCGCTAGTTTCGTTGCCACGCATTCGATAACTAGATCTCCCATACGGTTCGTACACGTGCCGCACTGGAAAACTATTCTACTATATTTCGCTAATCTTCGCGTTTGCGAGATTTGAATCGCGCGTAAATCTCGATGAGGTTTTCCCCGCGGCGCGGTAGCGAGCGCGTTAATGGTTTTTCTTTCCTTTCTCTATTCCGATGGTACACCCCATTCGAGTGGAAGAAGTTGAGCGTTGAGGGGTTAAAAGAATTGCAGGGCAAGAGCAGAGAGAATTTGCGTGTTTACAGGTTACCCCCAGAGTGGGTACTCCTCTTTCGCCCACATCGAAAAGTCAGACGGTTCAAAATCCGAATGGAACTACAGTGAGTAGCTCGACTAGTCCTATAATCGATAAGAACAAAGTGAAAAATGGTATCTCGAATATCGGGGATATCGAGATCACGAATGGCGACGCGTGGATGGGAACGGACGAGGCGCCGTCCCCGGTTCAGCCTCCGTCCTCGGCTAGTTCGGGCTTCAGCGACGACGACAGCCTCCACGGGGATCTCGGCCTGCAAGCCGTCACCATGGAGCAGCTCATCGAGGAGATACACTCGAGAGGACGGACCGGACTCATAGCGGAGTACACGGAGATCAGGCAGAGACCACCGGAAGGTTCTTTCAATAATGCCAAGTACGTAGCGGCCTTATCAGTCCCGTCGGGGATTCTTCTTCCACGCGTACGCGCCATTGATCGTTCCATCGGCAATTCCAAATGCATTTTCCAGATTAAGGTCAAATCAATCGAAGAACCGGTACACGGACGTGCTCTGTTACGATCACAGTAGAGTCTGCCTGTCGCAAGTGGACGGAGACGCCACGTCCGATTACATAAACGCCAACTTCGTCGACGGTTACAAGCAGAAGAACGCGTTTATCAGTACCCAGGGTCCTCTTCCGAAGACCTGCGGCGATTTCTGGAGGATGATCTGGGAACAACAGACGCTCGTCGTCGTTATGACTACGAGGTACGTCGCTTCGCGCCACGCGAAACGTAGCTAGAGCGGTGTTACTCTACGAGGAGAGCAGGATCGCTATAGCTCGCGATGGATTTTAGGGTGGTGGAAAGAGGACGCACGAAGTGCGCGCAATATTGGGGGCCACAACCGGGAGACGAGGTTCAGGCGGGCGGGTTCACCGTAACCACTCTCGAAGTCGATACGAATCCCGACTACACGATATCGATGCTTCTCCTTGCGAACAACAAGGTGCGAGACCGCGACTACTCGCGGGAACAGCGAAAGCTGGTACCTCGACCGATTCGCTCGAATTCGAATTTTACACGTAAACGCGACACCGTTTCATTTCAGACTGACGAGGCAAGAGAAGTTTGCCATATGCTGTACACCGCGTGGCCGGATTACGGTGTCCCGCAATCGGCCAGAGCTTTGTTACAGTTTCTAGCGTTAGTGAGGCAGCAACAGAATAGATTGCTGGCGAGTAGAGGCGACACATGGGCTGGACACCCGCGAGGACCACCCATAGTGGTGCATTGCAGTGCCGGAATAGGAAGGACAGGTATTTATCGAGCTGCACGCGAGCCGAGAAGGAAGGCCGAGAAGAAGGAAAGACGGTTTACTACATTGGCGACGCGCTATGTTTGCAGGAACGTTTTGCACGTTAGACATTTGCATATCGCGACTAGAGGACACCGGAACCGTGGATATTCGCGGGACTGTTGAGAAGATCCGAGCGCAGAGGGCCTACAGTATTCAAATGCCAGACCAATACGTCTTCTGCCATCGCGCTCTGGCGGAGTACGCGCTTTCCAGGGGGATGCTCAGTCCTCAACATCTCGCTATGTTACCTCCAACCATAGAAGAAGATTCCGATTAGAGCGCGAAGCTCTACTATCGCGTACCAGATCGATGTTCTTCCCGAGTATGCATAATAGTCTCCTTGCATAGCCTATTTCTAGCTTAAATAACTGAAAGTTATTTTTTGCTATCATCTCCATCGATGTAATATTTCAGATTTCTACTCTTATGTTAGGCTACATATCTAGAGGATATCTTCTAAGGAAAGACTAGTTTTTTCAAGGCCAAATGTGCGAACGGAAACGCGAACGTTTCCGTTCCTTGGTGTATATCTTGTGCTCTGCGAAACGAAACCATTCGATATACTAACGATTATCTACTGTAACGACGCGTATCGAAAATCCGGGAATCCGGAGAACCGGAAAACCGAGCACGCATGTCACCATCGGATCACGCCGATCCTACTTTAACCCTCTCATATGTAAATTTTATTGTACATTCTCCTCCATCATACCTACAGGTTATTTAAAACGTGTAAACTATCGAACGCCTTACTTTATAAACATTCCATTCGAAAACAATTACTACGTCAATTAAATTAATATATAATATATACGAGTGTGAATTATCCTATCTCATAGGTTTACAGAATTTTTTCTTCTTCTACTCTGTGTTGTTGTTACGCGTGTGAAGAGTCAAGTTTTTACGAGGCTTCGCGCTCCAACCGAACAATACGGTTTCTTTTCGTTCGAGCAATCAGCTGCCAAGGTAAGGTGACCGTATTTCTTAGCGTAATAATTCGGCATAGCCGTGATTACGCGACTTCAATCGACCCATCGTTTGAATAATATTAGTAGCGATTTCGAATCGACAAATACGCGAACAGTTTCAGAGTAAAGGTTTTGAATTAAGAACTGGTACACCTAATAATTAACATATGGAACGTGTTCGTGCCGATCCGTTGATCGATACAACTATTGCATCGACTTTTAGCGGATGCAAAAAGTATTTGCGCATCGCTGTGTTAATGTCGGCACTTAAGTACCAATTAATTACAGCGTAATATATTAAAAATTCTCATCGTTAAATGGTACTCTTGTGCGGCTACACAGATTCGTTGCTTCGCAATCGAAACGTGGAATGTAACAAAAAATCTCCTTATCGCACGCGCTTGTGAAAAGAAATCGGGACAGAGGGAAAGATTCGGGACGTATGGTCACCTTAATCGAGGTAACAGTTGCAAGAATCATTATTTATTAGCGTACCACCGTACAACTTAACGATTAAGATTAGCGTTTCCTTTTGTAATCGTATGCTTAGTTTGTCGTCGCTTGTGTTACTGTCTAATATATATATATAGATTTGATACCCTAATCACGATCTTGCGTACGTGCTATTCTTCCACGGAAAGAAGCCACAGCTTTGTTTACATTCCCACTCTTGTTGCAGTCCGCTCACTCGTCTACGAACACAGGCAGTGATCGCTATTGACCGAAGAAGGTGACGAAGATGAACGGCGACCACTGCCTGTGTTCGTACGCGAGTCAGTGAACTGCATCAAGAGTGGGAATGTAAACATGCTGTGCCTTCTTTCCGTAGAAGAATAGTACATTCCGCGTAGCAACGATCAGCTTCGCATTTTTCGTGTCGTTTGCACCAAATGTCCCCTCCCCGAATAAACACGCTAGCTGACCTTCGTTACTCCGAAGACGAGTGTCTTCGTGCTTCGCCTGTCCGAAACTTCTATCGTCAAGTACAAAGTCACAGTAAGGATATATCGTTGTAGAATCTTTGTATGAGAGGGTTAAACCTGGCACCTGGCACCTGACAACTTTAACGAGAACGAAGACCTAAGCGTAACGCGGCTAAACTTAAAACCATTCGAAGGAAGAGAAATAATAAACGTTGCGGAAAGTCACCAACTGTGGGAAACGTAATAATGTAAGTGGCCAATGAATAGTCACCGATGTCTTACGTTTAAAGACCTACGAGTATAAATATTGTAACGTGTAATCGCAGCGGTTTCCGCCGTACAGAAACTAAGTGATCGACGATCGTAATTGATAGGCATTTTTGGGTAACCAAAGATTATCTCCTACGCCAATGGTTCCTCAACTTTTTCGATCCGCGACCCACATTCGCACGAGAGACGGAAATTTTTCATAACTCACCCTGTGCCGTTGGGTTGATCAAAAAGTTCCATCGCGTTCTAAAGACGGATAGAAGCAATACTTTATCGAACAATGTATCGTCTGCTATTTTGAACAATTTTCCGCTGTATGAAACAGCTTCATCGAAATGTTAACATTCGACACGACCCGCTTAAAATGATCCAGTGAGTCGCAAGCAACAGTTTGGGAACCATTGTCCTACACCATCTCGGAACATCGCAACCGAAAACACGTGGCTGACACTCGACGAAAGATTCCTTTATAAGGATCGCCAATCAGGGATCATCGCGTAGATTAATGATACTTCCAATTCGATTAAACGTTAAGGGAATTAGAAGGATCGTGCGAAGCTGAACTTTAAAGAAAAAAAAGAGGGGGGCGAACGGACGACGACTGGTTTACCTCGAGAATCAAACTTCGTGCTTCGTTCTAGCGAGGATAGAATTTTTTTAAAATATTAGGTGTGCAAAGATACCAAGCAAATTCAAAGTACATACGCTCTTCCATGAAAGCCTTCGTGTATTATATGAGAATAAGGGGGAAGGAACAATGTGATTTATAATTTAAGCTTGTAGAAAGCTGACCGATCTTTTTGAACCCTCGAAAGAAACGCTTGCGTTCATCGGAGAATCGATAGATGGTACATAAATTCGAAAGTAATCCGTCGGCGAGATTCGTGAGAATTATAGCGTCGTCCAGAGACGGACTGGCAAATAAAGAGCGGTCTGTCGATTTCAGTCCCAAAACCGGGTCTGCACTGGCAGGGATTATTTATTAATTTAAATTAGGCACGCTAAAAAATACGACATCTTATTTCTGCAACGAATCGCTTAACCATTTGTTCATCCGAGATACGCAGTTGAGTATATTCTTGATTGAGAGACTGCTGCCTTCGCTGAAATTGTTTGAAAAACGTGCTCTCACTCGCGGCCTTATTTAGTAGAGAGCAGAGAAGACCGTGTTTCAACCAAAACTAGACTTACATGGCCAGTCCGCCCCGGATGTTGTCGATCAAAAGTGAAACGAATATACTCGAAGTAAACGCTGATACGATTTAGGGAACGTATGCAAAAAATACCGCTGTAGATGCAAATGCTATTTTAACGCGAATTTTTAACGCTCACTCGCTGGCGGCGAAGCCACGAAAGAGAGGGATTTTTTTATCGGCGAGACGCGAAGCGATTCGCGGCATCGAATAAAAAAAGCGAGCGGCGATAGAAATTCCGTTTAAAACGGCGTTTGCGCGAATGTTTCGTCTCGAAGTTTCTTATAAGGCAATTCACCTACCCCGAATATCAATGTCCACGCGAAGAATGAATGTCGTGAAAACGAATCCGTGTCTAAATTGTCCGATTAATAGCTACCGCTCTGTCTAACCGTCTATTTGTTGAATGTATATTAAATAGTTGCAAGGGAATCGTAATACTAAATTGTTGTTACAAAGACAATGATATCGCAGTGTATTTCTCGCGTCGTAAATTCGATGTATAAATACGGATTTTAACGGAGGACACGGTGAATTTGTTATCGCGAAATACACCACACATCAACACACACACACATGCACGTAACAGACGACACAGACACACACACACATGTGATAGCCGTTAGAATTTTCTCTACACACACGATTTGTAATTTTTCTTCTCGTTCGTAAGAACGCTGCCATGTTAGCGTAAATGTTTCAATTATCATTTCGCGTCTATTTAAATTTCATAATCTAGATTTACCCGTTCGACTTCGTAATTTATTCTACTCGATTTGCCATAACGCATTACTAGGAGATGCCGTTAAGGAACTTATTTGGAAAGAGAATCTTTTGATATTTTGTCGGAGAAAATATTGCCCACAACCCAACGCGTGTATCTTGCAGGGGTTGAAACGGTTCTGAAAAATACCTGTTTCAAACTGTTATTATATCGGTTCCGATTGAAACGGGTATGGTAACCAAAAAATGTCACCAACTTATGGATATATCGAATGTCACGTCGGTTCTATATCATTTCTACACCCGCTATTTTTTGGTTCGCCATATTCTCGTATCGATTGTTAATTTTATATTACACGTTAAACTACAAAGTTGATAAAATGCCGAGCTAATAACGAAACTGAAATCATTTATTTTGAAGCCAATGTTATGGGAACAAAGTCACATTCTTGTCTTATTCCTGTGTACGGAACAAAATTGTTTTGTTGAGGATAGAAGAGAGATGTTGTACGCAAGAATCAACGGCCGCGGTGTACGTAGCGACAACATTATTGCTAAATGAAATCGTCTGCTTTGAATAAGAATATACGTATATACCGATGCTATATAGAACCGAACCGAAATCGAAAGGGAACCAAAAGATAACTAACATCGGTTCTGATGAACTGTAACTGAAACCGATAAATCTGTAACAACTGTAACACGTTTCACAATTTCGTAACTGTTTGAAGAAGCGAAACCGATATTATAATTGTTTTCAACCCCTGGTATTTTCTGTACAGTCTGTGTATGTATATTGTGCGCAAAATTTAGTGGTCGCAAAGGATCGAGGCCTCGGATCCAACGGTGAATCGTTTGTTACGAATATCTTCGAATTTCATATAACGGAAAAGCGCTGTTACGCTAAATGCTTACAATTAGTCAGACTTAAATAAGTTCGAACGATTTTAACGTACGCACGTTCCTCCTACTCTTGGGTTACCTTGCAAAGGGCATACTATCGGTACAATCACCTTTATTATCATTACTATTATTACTATTATTACCACCGCTACTCCTATTATTATTATTATTATTATTACTATTATTATTCTGATTATTATTCGTATTCGTATTACTATATTATATTATATTTCTCTAACGTTTGTAATTAGTTCACAATGCCCTTTTATATTATCTACATATTTATTAAAAAGATTATCTCTTAAAGTATTCGTATGATATATGTACATACACGCACATGCTGTCACGAGATCTTAACGTTCGCTGGAACCTTCGTGTTCTCAGGGTTTCACTTTCTATAGCTACAGCGGAGCGCGCCGCGAATATCGGCAAACCAGGAAAGAAGCATTGCGTAACGTCGCTTCTAACGACCCGTTAAGGAAACCACGTCATTTCTAATTGACTCTCTTTCTCTCGTTAACCCTTTCACTGCTATCACCGCCTATAGGCGTTTTCAGCCGGCTAACACGCAATCACAGACGCGCTTAACATTGATCCATCTACAAATATACAGTGACTCACGAAAGTATTTGAACACTTACCATGAAATACTTTATTAATTATAATAAATATATTATGCAATACTTACAGAAATATTATCAACATTATAAATAGGTATAACTGTCTAGATTATACAGGTCAAATTTCGAGTGAATCGAAATATGTATACAATAGTTATGAACTATTTCTTCCAAACATAAACTTTGCTAATGCCACAAAAGTATTTGAACACGCAGAAATGAGTTATAAGAATCTGAGAAACAAAGTTTTTCAGGCACTGATGGTAAACATTCACTGTTGTTAATTGTTCTACGTGCGTCAGTCATAGTCGAGCATTCATGGTGAAATATTCTATTGAATGTGTGTCCCAAAACATCTGAAATTCCTAAAAGTGAGAGAAAATGAATTGTGAAGTGACGTAACGAAGGAAAGACGTATGGTGAAATAAGTAAATTATTAAATATAAATAGATCTACAATACATCATATTGTTAAACGATCGAAATCTGAAGGAACTGTAAAAAACAAGTACAGTTCAGACCGTCCAAGAAAACTAACGGAAAGAGAAGAAAGAGCTTTGATCAATGAAATAAAAAAAAATCCAAAAATTTCTGCTTCACAACTTGCAACCATAGTTAAAGATTATTTCAAGAAATTTTGTAAATCCGGAATTATGTAGAAGAGTGTTACGTGAAAATGATTATCATGCCAAGGTTCCCAGAAAGAAGCCGTACATTAGTGACGTTAATAAGAAAAAGAGATTAAAATTCGCCGAGGAATTTATCAATAAAGATAATGTTTTTTTGGAATAAAGTAATCTTTTCAGATGAATCGAAATTTAACGTTTTTGGATCAGACTGGTGCAGTTTTGTTTGGAGACAAGCAAGTACCGAAATGGAAGTGAAAAACTTGCGTGCTGCGGTAAAACATGGGGGTGGTTCAATTATGATCTGGGAGTGTATGGCAGCAGGCGGTACTGGGAATTTGGTCTTCATAGAGGGAATAATGGATAAATACAAATATCTGAACATTTTGCAACGAAATTTAGAAGAAAGTGCAAGAAAATTGGGTATATACGAAGACTTTTACTTTCAACAGGATAATGATCCTAAACACACCGTAAGAATCGTTAAGGAATGGATCATATACAATACTCCCCACATATTGATCACACCACCACAAAGCCCCGATATTAACCCAATTGAACATCTATAGGCAATAATAGGAAAACAATTTAAAAAATGTAATATATCATCCATGGCAAGTTTAAAAGAAAAAATTCTCGAAGTGTGAAATTCTATATCACCGAGTGTTACAGAAAAGTTAGTGAAGAGTATGCATAATCGCTTGCAACATGTTATTCGTGCTAAAGGTGGACCTACTAAATATTACAGCTTTAAAAGTTATTTGTTCAAATACTTTTGTGGCATCATCAAAGTTTATGTTGGTAAGAAATAATTCATAACTATTGTATACATATTTCGATTCATTTGAAACTTGACCTGTATAATCTAGAGAGACATACCTATTTACATTGTTAATAATATTTCTGTAAGTATTGTATAATATATTTATTATAATTAATAAAGTATTTCATGGTAAGTGTTCAAATACTATCGTGAGTCACTGTAGCTGGCTGCAATCTAAGAAACAAAGCGTTTATACGATGTTCATTGACACGCTTACCCTTTGGATTCGCTACGCAGACGAGCGAAAGTTTGATTAAAAGTTAAGGTTTTGAGTTGCGTGAATTTTATTTGCGTCAATTACGTTTTCCACTCCTTCGAAATAGAAGCGAAATACGTAACGCGCTATGTTCTCGCTGAAGTCCGAAAAGTGTATTGAAGTTGCTGTTACATCGTATTATTAATCAAAGGATTAGTACAGCGATCTTTCTCGCATCTGTGATTGCGGGTTAATATCGGTTATCACAAAACCCTATTAGCGTTTTGGAACACCTGAAATTCTTTGCCATCTAAAGAATAGCGAAAGGGTTAAGCGAGAGTTTCCTGCGAGCACGGAGGTTTTATGCGATTTCGATTTTCTCTGAGACGGAAGGAAAATTTCGATTCGATGTTTCGGTCGTTTCTCTCTCCCTCTCTTTCTAATTAAGCGTGAATGTAAAGTGTGATTTTATAGCAACTTGCGTATAGTCTATCCGACGATATCCTCAGGCGTGTATCGGTAGATCGGAAGATGAATGCGCGAGCGGAAAAGAAAACCACCGGAGCAGGTACCAAAGTTTTTGTAAGACATTCTCGAACGAGTCGCTCGTACTCTAAATCCTTTTAGGATAATTTCTCGCGCGCATTGATCGGAAGCCAAGGATACGGATAGGCGAAACCAATCGATTCAAACAGTATTACGATCCGTAATTAGTAATTTTATATTCCCACTGATCGATCATCTGTTTCTCTCCCGCGATTAATGTTTCTTTCTCTGCTCTTCATTCGGTTGCTTTCATTTCCGTAACGTTTAAGACCAACTGCGAGGAAACGCGAGGTAGACGCGATGAAGTGGCAAAACGATAGAAATTGTTGCAAAAACGTAAAACCCACTGATATATTAACGAAGAACAGAGATTTAAATTAAGAGGGAACGAAAAATTGTACATACGAGTGATGTGACTTTAAAACGACTATCGCACATAAATGTATCTAATAATTATTTAATATATTGCAGATATAAATGGCAATCGCCTTCGCGTTTTCCTTATTCTTAACATTAAATTTACGGTCAACGATTCTATTAAATAAGTATTGCAGAGTCAGGGGAGAAGGGACGTTGAATTAGGATAGCTATTCGTATCGGTGCATCAATCGACTACAACGTGAATTGCTTAAAAGGAATATTTACGATTCCCGTAACTTTAACCCTGGAACGACACCCCATTCGTGAACTCAACAAATTTTTTTAACTTATTGCACGAGGAAAAAGTGACAGCAAATAATTTTCTTCAACTTTCTTTGGACGCTTGAATTTTATAAGCTCGAGATACAAACTTGAGAGCAAAGGTTCGAAAGACTAACAATTTTCACGTTCGAATATCGAAATAATACCGGTATTTATTTCGGGTTTTCGGAATGATAACAGTATAGCTATTTCGGTACGAATCGATTTTGGTGTTATATCGGTATCGATAGTTTTGCTATGAAAATTACCGGTATGAAAATTATGCCTGTATTAAGTTCCTAACCGTGTGAGAGTCCAAAAAAGATAGGGTGCCGTTCTATGATTAAGCATAAAATCCGAAATCCGTTAAATTTAACGTTAAAAAACCCCAATCCAAGTTGAGTATGAGAATTGTTCTTAAATTAAGAAACGTTCAAAGAGGAAACGTTTGGGAATGCGCGTTGCCATTAATTTGAAATTCAAATGCGCAGTCATTTGGCGAGGAGGTTAGCAAGCGCAGCGCGTGCGCAGTGATGGCGGTGCACCACGCTGCATCTCTAATTTTCGAAACCAACCCATTCGAATCGCGCATCGTTGCAAGTAATTACGCGAGACAAGCAATATACAAATTACATCGCTACAGCATACCTTACTTTCCCCTCGCAAACCGCATATTCACACCGCTGGTCCTCTGTGTTCTCCAACGCTACCGCCGTGTCAATAAGCTACCACAAAAGCCATGCAAACTTCTCCAAACAAACATGCATCTCACGGAGCTGGCGATTTGCACACGACAAGCACAACAAGCACAACACACATACACACACATGCACAGCGATCGCACGACCGACGACCGATCGAAATATCAACGATCAAAACGGGACGCGATAAACCGTAGTTTTGGAATTCCCGAGGCAATTGCAATTAACGTTGGCGGCACAACAGCTGATTTCAAAGCGGGACCTCTGGCGACCGTGAGCGAACTAGTAACGCGGATACAGAGCACGCGGAGCATAATCTATCCCGCAGTTCGTCCGTGGCGAGACTGAAGACTGAAGAAAGAAACAAAGAAGCGTGCTTGCCAGAAAATCTGCTGTGCTATTTTACGCGAACCGATTGGCTAGCGCTTCGGTAACGTCGCGGACTGGTGGGAATTGTGCGTTGCTTGGTAGCGTGACGCGATGATGCCAAATCGTAACGTAACCATAATACGCGTAGTAGCCGTAACCTAACCTTATCCGTGTCAGACGTTACAAAAATGCAATGAATAATGATATAACCTGATATAACGCAATATACGAAATGCAATTGTAACGAATCGAGCTGGAATGGCTCGACGTCGACGTCGAGGTTCTGCAGGGATGGGAAAGTAGACTTTAAGAGTAGATAAATATTTCTACTACTTCAAGCGATGTAAGATTTGACAAATAAACTTTTCATTGGAATAGTAAGGGGCATTTTACCCGTAAAAGTGTTAGCAATAGCACTTCCAAATGGTCTATTGTCTACAGAAATAGTTCAATTTTGAACATTTTACCCCGACTATTTCAAACTTCATCGAGTGTTAGTGCCGCGCGGGATCGCGTCCCGCGTTGTCAAGCTACGCGATCCCTGTTACTCCTGCTGCAACCAATGAGATCAAAGCAGCTTCGAAGCGTAGCAGATTCACTGGCAATTGTTGCGAAGAAGGAAGCTTCGAGAAGGGAAAACAGAAAGCGAAAAGTGATCGACTAAGTAAGCGCCGTCTCGCGAGGGTTTCTCGTATTCGGGGAAGATCAATGGGCGGTCAGAGTGTAAGATGGCGGACTGCGAGTCGGAGGTGCAGCGCTTGCCAGCCGCGAACGAAGACGTAACGAAAAACGCGAGCGTGACGATGATCAGTAACGGACGTGTGCCGCAGCACCCTGTGAACCAGACGAATCCGATCGGACAAGGGCCGAGATGCGTCATCATTTACAAAACCGAGACTGGTTTTGGGTTCAATGTACGCGGTCAGGTCAGCGAGGGTGGACAACTGAGAAGCATCAACGGAGAACTGTACGCGCCGCTTCAGCATGTTAGCGCGGTGTTGCCTCGAGGTGCAGCCGAGAAAGCCGGCGTACGCAAAGGCGATCGTATCCTCGAAGTGTGAGTAACCTTTCCCCAACGCTTCCTATCGTTTCGTCTCGTTTTGCCTCGGTTCCTTCTCGCAACCGAGGTCCTTTCGTCTTCCTACCGACGGCTCCGCGTCTACCTGTTAAACGGGTACCAACTCTTACCTTGCCTCGTCTCCGAGCTACCTAACGCAATTTTTTTTACCCGCCACTTACGCCTCGCCGCGATAAACATTGACTAACTCGTTCCAAACGAGCCGCCGTCGTATCTGCTTTGCAAAATCTAACGCGGCTACCGTGGCGGAAAACTAGGCCCGCTTAAATTCCGCGAACTTGTTTTGTCTCTCGCTCGAAATTTAAGCTTTATCGATATTGGCCGCGATAACGCGATGCTCGTTTCTCGTTTTAATCGATTCGCCTGGCGAACCTAAGGTCGGCTTTGCGACGGGAAAATTTTGACAGTTTACGGTGCATTTTTGTTTTTTATACAATCTCTTACGTCTTGTACGACAGGTAGCTATTAAACTATTCTTGCCGCGACAAAAGGTCTTTCCCGTTAAATAAGCGAATCAAATAGCGTTACTGGTATTGCTATTTTGCCGCGATTCCAGTCAAAATTCTGATTCTTCCAGCGACGATTTTATTTTGCGCGTGCAGGGTGCTCGTAACATACAAACATGTACAAAGTATACAAAGTACGGTAGATGTTGTAATATGTAACGGGTAAAGTAATCCTGTATTTAGGTTCCGCTTAATATGAAAGTCAATCTATTTGTAAGTCCCGCACGATGGAGATTGAATAATGGAAATTATTTCGAACATCAAGATTGTAGGACTCGATTTTCCGTAAATCTACCTTGAATTTTGTTAAAACGCAGAGAATTAATTTTATACACCTAATAATTCATAGCTGTTCCGCAATTAACGGAACGATCCACATTTCGCGGCGAATTATTCTCCGCGAGATTGACATTATCGAAGGGGAAATCTCGGAATGCGCGCGATTTTTTTTACTTTAATCATTAACGCGATAATGCGATTATGTATTATAAAATAGTGGAACGCGTTACACGACCTAGAAGAACGTAATCGCGCCAACTCTAGAAACCGCGTTACGCAGCCTCTACACCGAACAAACTTCGTTCACGCGTAATTTAAGATCGTTATCCGGATATAATTGAAATAGCAGCACAAAAGAGTAAATCGTTATACGCGCTTCGAGCTACCGGCATGAATGGCAGCAAAAATTCGCCGCCCGCTACTTGAAAAATCCCAATACATCCTGCCGTGTACGTCGGATTGATTGTTATGCTAATTGCACGTGCACGCGACAATTAAGCGCATGCCTTTATCCTGAAAACAATTTTCCGTCGTTTCGCTGAAATTCGGTTTCGAGGAAAAAACAACGCATCGCATTTGGGAATGAAATTTGGGATTCGGTTGCTCTCGACGTTCCGTCTAGCCGCTGCCTCTAATCAGAGCACTTGGCTTTTCTGCCACTTCATCGGTCAGACGAATCTGAATTGAATGAAGCTCCTTGTGAACTCCGCTCGAAGATAGCTTCCACGATTCGTCTTTGCAGAGCTTAACGTTAGGTTTACGGAACCCGCCAATTCGATGGGCTTCGAGTATCACGTTTAAGGCTACAAAAATCCTGAATATTACTTTAAAGCAACTTGCGTTGGCTTTGATTCGTACAGCGACACGAATAGTTATGTATTTATTCATTGGGCGGGTAAAGAAAGCAAAGAAACGAGAATGTACAGATAGCAACAGAAGAGAAATTTATTTTGCAATAGACATACATACATATGAAACATGGGGTTAGATAGCTTGGATCTCTGAATTATACAGTCGATATCCCTAAATCTAGCGCAAGTTATTCCGTATATTTTAGCGGCGAGAAAGCGGAGCTGTTTTTTTCGACATTGGCACACGCCTGTTGTGAATCATGCCATCGATAATTTATCAAACGATATTTTCCTGCGTCGCGTTAACAAAATACAACGCAACATCGCCAGCGGTTCGTCGTGTTTTAGATGATAATTTAGACGACATTGGCTGTCCGTCGCACGAGCGTTTTTTGCCGCGCTTATAACATCGTACTTCCGATCCACAGCTTTTCCCCGGCTGCAATAAACAGCAGCGTAATATAAGCGTTATCGCGTGGATCGTTGGCCGTTGATTTCACAAGATCGGCAATTGCCATCGCAGCCGGGGTCCCAACGAAGCACGCGATAATTTGTCCGGACATCGCGCCGCGGGTTTTTACGCCTGCAAACCGGGGTGGCGATGTTGATTTTCTTTGCTCGTGTTGGTACATAGTTTGTGAATGGAGATTCAATTTGCCAACTCCGTGCGAGCGGCAAACCGAAAGGAAAACCAACTGCAGTTGAGCACTTTTATTTTTCTACCGCGTGGACGAGCCAGACACGTGCTTTAAAATAATTTTAAACGTTTATCGCAGCTGCCGTTTGCGATCGGTATCACGCGGCGAAAGATAAACGACACTCTGCCGCGAAGCCTCCGACGCGTGCGATTTAAATTGCAAACGGATTTCGGCACGCGGTGTCCGCCTGCAACGGTAATTAATCCTTTCGCTACCAACAACGTATCCTGCTGTCCATACGTATTTGGACACTTTTACATTGCTACAAAGATATTAGGCGTGCCAACGAATAATTGTCCACTTCTGTTGTTAAATTCAACGTTTAACATATTTCATATTTAAGCTACATATACTTATTAAGAAAGTAGCTGGTTACTTCCTGGTATATTTGACACAAGTGCCTATACAAATTTCCGAGCAAATAAATCTTTCAACAAGGTTACTAACGCCCAACGTGTCTTAGTTCTTCTGCGTGCTAATTCGCACGTTGATCAACGCTGATCTTATTTGGAGATGCTTACGATACATCCGAGGACGTAAATCTTTCGATCGTATTGCGTCAAGTGTCCAAAAACGTATGGACGATAAGCGTACACGCTTACGTATACGCTCCGATAAATTGGGCTATAATTTGCTTAAAGCATATCTATATCTTTTTTGTAACTCGCGTCGGTATTACTGCTATTATCATTCGTATACTTCGAATCGACCACGAGTGTTGGTGCAGATTATCCAAATATTTATACGTGCACTGTTTGCGTGTTACTAAAAATTGGCCTCGCCTATGCATCGGGAACGCCTTCGCGTTTTAAGTGGCGGGGCGAAGGGGTTAAAAAGGCTGCAATAACTTTCGAACGAATTCGCTAATCGATGTACGTATGTAATTAACGGTGTGCAATGGCGTGGCAGGGTAAAGGAGGCGAAGAAGGAGAAGGAACGGAGGGACACGCGTTCCAACGATGCTGCGTTGACGGTGTAACGGTATCGTAGGCTCGCTCGGCTTGCTAATGTTATTCGTGGTCGAAGGCGAACCAGAGAAAACGATTCCTGCGAGACGCGAGATCTTAATTGCAGCTGTAAAAATCTCGCGAGAAGACAAGATTCCTGTCGAGCACGCGATTCCGAGACGTGACTCAATTCTTAGGCATTTTTGCTTTCGTTCGAGGCGTGACAATCCGAAGAAAAGCACCGTTCCGTCGTGTTCAATTACTCAACGTATTATCTCGCTTTGGCGCAATGGGTCACCGTGCAACGTTCAACCGTCTGCAGCTAATCGGCCGTTAATTAGACGCGTTGTTTGCGGCGATTTTTTATCGTTCATGCGACACGCGTCGATAGAAATTGAGGGGCTTGCGGCGAGAAGAGGGCAACTTCACTTTTGATAGTTTCAAGTAGATTAACGCCGCGTTCATTTTACCTATTTAAAGGATTCATTAAAAAGTGCAGGATTTTAACCTGGGCGCGGAAGGATAACAGTTTCGTTGCAAGGCTTGCAATAAATAGTTTACATTTTGTCAAACTCGCGTCAACTTGCAGAAAACGATGCGGAACTCTGTTTTCCAAGTATCACGCGTGATAAGTAAAAAGCTGCGAAAAGCGGAGGTGTTCCCCTCGTGCTGCAAGGCCCTCGATCGAAGTAGCGCGTTCTAAAGAAAAGAATTTAATAAAAGGGGCCGCGTATTTCCCTGTGATCGCGACGTCCTTTGGAAATTGAAACAAAGGCGACTTGGAAAGTTTATTCTCGTCTTCGGTGTGCTAGGCTTTAGCAAGCATTGCTGCTTCTAAAAGGTTTGTCCCTTGTGTGGCTTCTAACAAGTGGTTACACGTATGCCCAGCAATCTCGTGGATGGATTTTTTAGCCGCCAAGGGCACCATATTAAATTAGAGCGAAACGGGTGTTTATTATACGGGCGCCATTACGTGTTTCAATACGCACAGAAGAAAATTGCAAGTGTTTAAGCGGGACTTGAAAATAACGCGAAAGCAAACAGCAATTTTACCGGCGCCAGCGCGATCCTAAGGTCAACGATGAATCAGCTGTCGAACCGTAAATGAATAACAACGAATGGTAATTCGCGAATGATACGTGGCCTGCTTTAAGGAGCTCGCGCTCGCTTATTTTCGCGTTAGAATTGAAGTATTTACTTTTGCGCAACGTCGAACGCGATGTCCAAGCCAGTCTACCGAGCGAGTCAAGCGACTGCACAAACTATTTGTACACCGTCGGATTTATTTTGATATTTGGCTAGCAATTAATCAAACTCAACCACGTTAAGTTGCTCGTAGTTTAACGGGACTTGTATGCGACTACGCGTATTCGGTGTCGCGGAAGTGACACGTAGAACCTGATAAAAAACCGGTCGCTTAAAATTGTAGGTATGCACGGATACTTTTCGCAGCCACTTCGCACATTGCAACGTACACTGCTGGTTAAAAGTTTGAGACTACTTTTTAAAGTGCCCCTAAACAAATGTGCACTCCCGTTCGTAATTCAGGGCAACTTCTCCGGTTTTTGCGGTAGCCAAAGGGTTGCTCCATCGCGGAACATTTGAGACGCGAAAAACGTTCTGAGAAACCGGGACGAATTTACGTTACAATGCCGTACAATTTTGTTTCCGCAGTGTCATCGTTATTACCGATTCCCCTACATCGTCCTCGAGTGTAATTAGCTCCGCTAATGCTACACACTTTCGGCTCTTATTCGAACGTCGGTTGGCGAGTTGGGTAATATCTTAGGTCGGTATTACCGTTGGTGTATACGGCGTTACAACTCGATGGCATCGAGTTTGATAATTTATTAATAGATAGCTGGCTTTCTCGTCGTGAAAGCCGATTATCTGGCTGCCGTTGAAACGCGTCGTCTGGTTGACACATCGATACGCTATCGACGAATGTAAATACCTCGGACGTTCGTACAAATGTAAGTACGTGACCCCTTTCCCATGGTACGCGCGCCGCTCTTCATACTTGTTGTGCTAAATGGCCAGAGGGTTGTGGAAAAAACACGCGATGATAACGGGTGATTACGGAGTCCCGCGATCCCAAAGAGGTCAGGGCATACTTTTAAGAAACGAGCGACACGTAACATCGTCACAATAGCCGGTCGTAGTTTCTTCGTCGTACGATCAATTCCGCGCCGCTCGTCCAACGGGCGAGATGTTAACGTTCGTTCAGCGAATTTATCGCGATCTGCTGCTCGCTCAGCTTTCTCTTCGATTACGTCCGCGGCTCCGCTGATTAAAGTCTCGAGAGTCGAGAACGGTTTCGAAGGGAACGAATAGGATCATCGAGTAGGTGGCAAAACCTGCGAGATTCATCCCTCGGTCGGATAAGGTCGATGGACGATTAAACGACGATGTAACCCAGATAGCATCGGCCGTGCGCTCGTCTCACTTGTAAATCTTCTCAATTATCAGTTAACGCGTTCCGTGCCGCGTGGGTCGCACGCGTCCTACTGTAAACTTTCCGTTCGAACCGTTTCAAATTTTCTCAATTGTCAAATGGAAGCTCTGCATCGGGGCAATCACTCGTGGAGGCAAATATTTTTACGATACACGAGAATTATGATTTCCGTAATCTTACAAACGTGAGGCGCGCGTCGTAAAGCGAAGCAAAGCTAGTTTCGATAACGCCGGGGCGCAAAGTGAATGAAAGTCAAAGTATCGAACGCGGTAACGAGGAACGCATGAAACGACGCTTCGACGTCTTCAACGACGCGAAGCGTGCAGAGCTACTCTACCGCGTTTAATTCGAAAGGAAAGGCAAGCAGCTTAGCAGCTACCTTTCCAGCATATTTCTTGGAATGCCATTGACCAACGCATTGCGACTCTTCCAAGGTCGATCCTCGATGCTCGATAAAGAGCAAGTAGGCGTCTTAGTTGCGTTATCGCCAGACACGATGCTTACTCCTTTTTGGCCAGACTGCGTTGCAAGAAAAGAAGCGCGCGATAAAAAAATCTAACGATACGATTATCGCGACCCATATATGTATGTATCTTCGCGAATCGATCTCTTTTTCTCCTCTCTGGAAGCGCTAATCTTGACCGGAGCAACGAACCGAATATCGATCGGCGTAGAACCGGTAACGTTACGTTCGATCATCGTCTATAGATTTTTCCTCGATCACCGGCTTCCTTTCGATAATCCTCGTTCTGCTTTCGATCAATAGCAGTTTCCTTCGATTCGTTTCGTCACGGTCTAGGCGAGCGGAGCCGTGCGCCGCGAGTAGGAGAAGCAAGTAGGAGAAGAAGGAGCGGATTTTTTGTTGCATCGATAGACATACGGGGCAACCGCGTAGAATACCTGCGAAAGGGTTGGCCGTAAAAATAGCGGTACGCGGTAAAAATAGTGGAATTCTTGCACGAGTCGGTCGGCAACTTGCCGGAGAAAAGTCGCGAAGAAAGAAAGCTATTTCTACGCGGCGGATCGATGAAAGCGGACCGATTAATTGGAAAGTTACGCTGATTAGCCGCAGCTCAGCCCTCCATTGAAAATGAAATCACTTTTATCCGAGGGGCAAGCGGGATGGATGCACAGGTAGCGTGATTCAGCGAGCGAGGACCGTTAGTCTTTTGGGAAGCAGCTCGCGCGTATCGATTGCATTGCCCGGTATTATCGAATTGTTAAGAAAATCTTCAATCGAACTTACACTTTGATACGAAATAATATCTTCCTATGAGCCGTCTTTTATTTGCTTCAATTACTATCACGTATACCAATGCACCGCTTGCAATGTTCATATGTAGCCGTGCTCCGTTCTTAATCCGTTCAGCTCCTAAAGGGAGTTCACTCGTGCAACAAATAAAATAGATAAATAGAATGTTAATAAAGAAGGCCTTTATCTTGCAACTCTTACTGTATTGTCCTCGATCATCGCCAACAAAATATTGTTTGCCACCATTATCGCCGACGAACACCGATAATAGAATTTCTCTTTTTTTTTTTTTTTTAATATTGCCGGTAGCGTAAAAATTCGGTAATTTTGAAATGCCTACCCGCGATATCTGGTCAACCCGGTTTGCCGAGAAGCCGGAGATAATAAAATAGAGTCAAGGGGGACCCGCGACTGATAGGGAAAAGTATAAAGTGCGCGGGTCTCTCGGGTGGAGCTCAGAGATCGCGGATCGAGAATAGAAACAGAGTCGAGCCTCCGGTTGCGGCCAATAACAGCGGTCCTTTCACGTGGCCAATTCGAAGCTCGACCAAGGCTGGTCACCTGTTCTCCCCCTGTTTCTTTCCGCGGGTCGTGAAAGTCGAAACCAGTCGCGGAATCTCAGCTGGACGAAGGAAACAGGAAATTCCTTCGATAGTTCCTCTCCTTCCTCGCTCTCATTCCGATCCGAGCGGCCATTGCGTCGTATTTTTACCGATATCGGAGCACGATAAATCGCCGAACATGTTGACGTGTTACGTGACCGCGATTCAGTGCGAGTGGATGGAAAAACGCGAGCATCGCGGACCAAACGTGAACTCGCGATTTAAGGCGATCGCTGGCGGGTAAAGGAAGATCCGCCGCTCGATCCGTGAGTCTCTTGCCGAAGATAAGGTCTGCTGTTTGTTGCAGTAACAGCGTGAACGTCGAAGGAGCCACCCACAAGCAGGTGGTGGACTTGATCAAGTCGGGAGGCGATGTTCTAACGTTGACCGTGATCTCCGTGACGCCGCAGGAAGCGGAAAAGCTCGAACCGTTCGAAGATCTGAGGTACGAACGCCTCCGCGGTTAGCTTGCGATCCGCATGTTTAAACGTTCGCTGTCGCGTTTCGTCGATTTACCTGTACCGCTCGAATGCGCTTTCTGCTAGCTATGCGTCGGTGGACTACAGCGAGAAGCGGTCTCTTCCTATCAGCGTGCCGAATTATCACGTCCGCGAGAGGAAGCACGAACGTTACGTGGTTTTCAACGTCCACATGGCAGGCAGACACTTGTGCTCTCGACGTTATCGGGAATTCGCCGCGCTACATATGGCACTGAAGAAGGAATTCATCGGCTTCAACTTCCCCAAGCTGCCAGGGAAATGGCCATTCCAGTACGATATCTATATCAAGCGTATCGATCGAGAATAGTCGCGTCTACAGACGTATTTATGCACACGTAAATACCTGCTGTATATTTGCATACAGATTGAGCGAGCTGCAGCTCGACGCGAGGAGACGCGGATTGGAACAGTATTTGGAGAAGGTTTGCGCGGTGCGAGTAATCGCTGAGAGCGATATCATGCAGGAATTTTTGGCCGATAGACTCGAGGAAGACGGGGACCAGGGGCCGGCCGTAGACTTGAAAGTACTCCTACCGGATCGCGAGGTCGTCACCGTCACGGTTGCCAAAGCCGCTTCCGTCAGCGACGTGTACGATGCGGTTTGCAGCAGAGTCGGTCTCGACGACGAAACCGCCAAGTATTTCTATCTCTTCGAGATCGTCGAGTACAATTTCGGTACGTAGCCGAAGGACGAAGCCGAGCTAACCGATGGGTGCATAGGTTTCGATGGTTTTTCCCAATAGGTTGCTCGAAAAAACGTGTCTCTGTTCTTCGAGGAAAACGTGCTAGCAAAATGGTGCAGAGAAATTGTAAAGCAATAGGGATTGTCCGATTAGATTTATTAAGATTAAGGCACGGAATTAATTTGTACTTCTGATACACGCGTACAAGCGTAGCGAGTTAATAAAAATGATTTACGATCCACGAACGAGCCCATCGAAACTTTTGCACGCGCCTAATCGTTTGCACGCGCATCTGCCTTGGCGCGAAATAAAACGCTGTTCGTTTGTCGCAGAACGGAAACTGCAACCCCACGAGCATCCCCACACTTTGTACGTTCAAAATTACTCGACCGCCAGCGTGACGTGTCTAGCGATACGAAGGTGGCTGTTCAACGTAAACAGACCGCTGAGCGAGCAAGCGTTAACCTGGATCTTCTGGCAGACCGTGGACGAAGTAAACAGGGGACACATCACGGCCGGCGAAAGATTGTACCAGCTGAAAGCGCTGCAGGACGCGTCGAGGAAGCACGAGGTACGCGCGAGACAATGTTTTCCCCCCCTCCCCGTGTTCGTAAACCGAAGGTCGTCGAACTTGCTCGGCATACCCTTGGCTTTTGTTTACAGTATCTGAATCTAGCGAAAGAGCTGAGCGGGTACGGCGACATAGTGTTCCCACATTGCGCGTGCGACTCGAGGAAGGAAGGCCACGTTGTGCCCGCCGTCGGAACACCGGCGTTTAAGTTACACGCGGCCAAGGAAGACGGCACCTTGGAATCCCAGGTTGTCGAGTTTCAATGGAACGCCATTACTCGATGGGAGGTCGACGAAGAAGGAATGGCGTTCTGCTTCCAATACACGCGCCAGGACAACCGTCCTCCGCGCTGGCTCAAGCTCTTCACACCTTACGTAAGTACTCAATTCTACACGTACTTCTTTCCGACGCCAATTTCTATGTACGCCGTCGTAAACCTGTCCGAAGTCACTCGTTTCGATACCGCGGTGCTAATTACGATGACTCATCCTGTACAGCACGCCATCCGCGTTTTGTCGCGATAGCTAACGATCTGTTTGCTTTGCATGATGCGTTTTTAATTTTGTTACGCCTCTCGGGCCTTCCGAGTTTTGTTCGCTACGGTGTTATTAGAGTTTAGTCGAACTATCGGGCTGCAACGTGTATTCGTTCCATTTCTTTGGGAGTTCCGTTACAATTGTTTACTTGCAAGCGCAACGGAGAGTTTAATTAACCCTTTCTCTCGTTGCCGGCGAGTGTAGGCGTTTAAAAAAATTCGAGTCTCGCGGACGTAGTCGGCGCTTCCCGTCGCGTAAGGCTTCGAGTAACACGAGAGTGTTTTTGGCGAACGTTCGTACGCGTTTCCCTCTCCTTTTCCCTCAGCCTAACGAGAAACAGAAATACGTAAACGTTCGTCGAAAAAACGCTCGCGTGGCTCTAGGCTACCCGTGATTATCCAACTCTATTGACGTCTCGAAGTACTATTTGCAATCTTTTGCCATCTGAATAATATCGAAGAACCGCAGGAAGAATCCGAACCGAATTGAATGCAATTCAGCGTTCTTACGATCTGTTCGTACTCTTCGAGTAAACTCCGCCGGGTTACGGAAGTACGTATGCGCCACCTCGATCGACCGCTCTCCTTCATTTTTTGCCAGCCGAAGATTTGCTCTCTCGTAGAATTATCGTGGCATTCGCACGCGAAATTCCGATCCAAGAGGGACGAATATATTTTGCAGCCGAATATTTTGAGGGAATATTTACGGTTGAAGGGTTAACGTTCTATTCGCAGTACACGTTCCTGTCTGATTGCTTCGATCGAATAGCCGAGGAAGCAAAGTGGGACGACCCAGGAGAATGAGGTAACGTTCGACGTTAAAGCAAACGTGTTTGGTGCGTAATAGCAAAGATATCGTTTCATCGAACGTTTCACTTGTCCTTTGTAGCAAGAACTTTTTGATTAGGATTAATTTTTTATGGCGATCGAAAGATCGGTAAGGCACTCTAATCATATCAGACTCTTGCTTCATTAGTTTCGCGACGCGCGCGTGTCTCTCGCGTCGAGATCATTTCTAACGGTGCATCGTTACGCGTTGTTATTGTACGCTACTTTAGCAGTGATGCGAACACGAGACACACGCCGCTCGGAAATTACCATTCTTTTCTAAACGAGATAGCAAACGTAGGCGTGGTCGGCGCGGGAAACCGTACCGTTCTGTCTCTAGCTGATAACACTTCTATCGTAGATCACGATACTTTAGTTAAAGAGAAAAAAAGAAAAGAAAAAAAAAAGAGAAGAGAAGAAAAAAGGAAGCAAGTACGCGTATTACACTCCGGGTAAGATATTGTTGCTAATATCGCGTCACGTTAAACACCAACCTAGATGAACCTAAGTACCTTCTGGCCTATCGTTCATCGCGTGTAGCGCGTATTCGGATCTCGATCCAGAGAATCATTCAGAGACGTTCCTCTTTACTAGCCTAATAGGTATCGCAAACTTTTGCTCGTTCGATCCGCGCGAGCAAACCAACTTAACCAACAAGTATTATCGTCTACGTTCATTTTCTTCGCACCGACGCGCTTCATCTCTTCGGACTCCTTTTAGCTTCGTTACTTTTTTTTTCCATTCGCGTGACAGTCGTGCGCAGAGGTGGTGTCCAAGTACTCGAAAACGTAAACCGAGTCAAGCTTAGCTTGGATCGTTTAAATCGAATCAAGTATTCGAATGCTTAAGCAAACTTGATTGCGTACTCTTCTTTAACGCGCATCGGTAATAACGATACGAAGAAAGCAAAATTGTTGCACGTGGTTCATTCGCGGAGAGCACGCGCTTAACTCGAAGCAGATCGTCTTTGGTTTAACTCGAACGAAATCGAGAGCTGTTCAAACGTTCTAGCAGATGATTTTTTTCATTCTTTTTTTTTAACTGGGTGTTCAAGCTACTTGGATAACCAAGTGCTTGAATATATCGAAGCATTTGGACACAGCACTAGTTGTACGTATCTCCGAATAGCCAAGTAGATAGTCGCGATACACACGTTTCCTGTTACCCGTGTAATAGAGGTTCGAAGGATAGCACGGATTCCTTTTTTCCGAATACTATATTTTTTCTATTCAAAAGGCAGAGGTAAACGAATAAAGTAAAAATCGTTCTCGAGTGGGGTATAGCGGATAGTGTACAAAGTACGGTGAATCCGCCGGAGGTTGTAACGCGACGCCAGTCAACTTAAAGTCGTAGTTGTGCGCTTACGCGCGAAGGAGCGCTTTATTCTTCTCCGCTTTGCGAGACAAAATTCGTAACGAGCGAGCGCTCGTTTCAGCGTAATTCGACGGATTTCTCGGAGAAGAAGAGCGTTAAGTCGGGGACTCGCTGTTGTCGCGTCGCGTGAAATCGAATAACTTCGGTTGACAATCGCGGAGCGAGAGAAAAGTAGTTCGCGTTGTGATCAGGGATGGCAAAGCGGTAACCATGTTTCGATGTATCTGTTACGGATCAAGCGACCGATAAGCGCGTTACTTACAATGTCCGGCAATTACGAATAATGTCCAAAACGGTCGGTCAATCTGAGAAATATTCATCGATTAACCTAACTCGACCACGCGATAGCAGGATTTGTATTGACCAGTCAATGTAATAAATTACAATAAGCTACGTTAAATTTATTACGCTGATCGAATTCGTTTGCCATTATTCGCAATGACCGAGCATTGTAAGCAATGCCCGTATTAATCGTTTAGTTTATAATATATCGATTCCCATTTTTTGCCATCCCTAGTTGCCGTCCTTTTTTCTCTTCCGACAATTGTCACCTAAAATCGTGCGCGATTTCACGAGAGGGGACAGGAGCGCGTGCCTGGCTTCGAGATCCTACAAAACACAAGACTTAAGAGAACGTTGACGAACGACACACATCGGTAAGAACGCCATAACGAAGGGGAAAAAAAATAATACTCAGTGACATTGTTAAAGAAGGGAGATGCTGATAATAAGAACGAAACAGTTATCTATGTATAATTTTAGCGTCTTTAAGAACGATGAACTTTTTAGAGCATCTTGGCCTGCTCGTCGTGTCACAGGATGGAACGGCGAATCGTTCGCGACGAATCTATCGGGAGGAACGCGCATTTATGGTTGCACGTCTTTTCCGTCTTTCCTCTCCTTTCTCCTTTTTATTCGCACTGCTCTCCGCCCAATAGGTTCACCTGCGTGGCGAACGATTCGCCGGCGGTCCTGCAACGGGAGAGAAGCCTCGGCAGATAATAATTATAGAGATAGATGTATAACTATCGTTAATGTTTTTAAACTTTATTCGGAATGAGTCGCGCGTGATTTTGAGGCAACAAGGGCCGAGTGATCTATTCTAACGAAATGGAAGAGGGGCGGTAACGTTAGTAGCGTTAAGAGTTACATCGTTGGACCGCTTTAAAAGTAACGAAAACCCATTTATTCGGTAGAAACAGGTTTCTAAATACGCGTACTCGGATCGGTTGAGTCGAATCGACCAGAGATTTACCGTTTGTGATCGTGCACAGTATTCGTTAAATAATAGAACTAAGAGGTAAGAAGTAAGAAGGAGAGAGAGAATATGTAGAAGTAAAAAAAAAAAGAAGAAGAAGAAGAAGTAGAGGTTTTCATTATTTTTATAGCAGTCTGATGCAAACGAACACCGCGAACTATTTAATCGGACGTATAGAAGAGGTATGTCTGAGAGACAAACTTACTTAAGTATATCTGTTCCGCGTGTCGATCGATCAAACGGGAACTCTACACGCCAATTCGATCTTGCTCTATCGGCAATTCTATTGTGGGAATATCGCAAAGTGGGCTGCGAGCACCTGTCGGCAATTCGCACGCTTCGCGTCCGATGGGAAACGAACACTGGTGGACCATTGGGTTTTTCGAGACTCGGGAAAAGATGAGACGCGAGCACTCCGCGGCAAAAAGGGGGCAACTCCAATTCGTCGCGAGATACATTTTAAAACTCTTCTTTATGTATAACTTTGGAAGCGAGGAACGATCGCAAGGTTCGCACCGTGTACGGATCCCGTCTCCGAAGGATTAAAACGAGCCGATCGCAAAATTGTTAACTCGACTTAACGTTGAAAAGAAAACTTGTCGACTGTTTCGTCGGTTGAATTTTTGTTTCGATTCGATTCGCCTCGGTATACTGTTAGGTTGTTGGGAAAGTTCGTAACGATATTTGGAAAATATTCAGAAGCCATACAGAATACCGAATACGATTTACATTATTGTGTAATACTACGCGTAACATCGAGTTACTTCATAGATTCTTTTCGCAACAGATTTTCATATTTCTCGGGAATTCATTTCAGCGAATAGTTTTCCTGTCGTTCCATTGTACTGAATTTCTCATGATTAGAATGCGGATCTTTATAATGCATTTATTAGAAATTTAGAGACGCAAAAGTGTGCAGAATGCGTATAATAAAGTAGCCGAAGCGTAATAGAAATTACGATACTCGGAGGGTGAAGCTATCCTCAATTTAGGTCCCCCCTTCGAACTGATTTACGAAGATACGAATTTTCATTGGCAGCAGCTGGAATAAACGCGAATAAAATATTCCCACCTTCGGAGTATCTATTCTAGGCATCGTTCAACTATCTTTCCCATTCCGACGGGACTTGAGATTTGTTGCGATTAAAATGTCCAACCAGACGTTGCATTTATCCGAATTAAGAGCTCAGCTGTTTCGCAAAAAAATCGTAAAACCTTTTCAATTTTACGATGCGGTCGTGGTGGCAAACGCTACTAGCTTTCCGGACAACCCAACATGTATATCGCTTGCAATAACCAAAGGACTGTGAAAAGTGCAGGTGCTCCCCTCTTGCCGCGAGATCCTCGATGGTATCCGCCGGGTTTCGAGGTCCACTCGAGTCGAGTACCGAACTGTGGTTTGTAACTTCGCCAATACGATTTACCGGAACAACTTACCTACGCTTCCCCCCCCCCCCCCCATTTTTTTCGCGCCTCAGTTTTTGCAAGCCAGTCGAATTTGTTTAACGATCCGCGTGCAAAAATATTAGCGTTTAGACGCGTTAGGCGTTAGTCGTTGTTTTGAGTTGGCGATCGGCAAAATATGAAACTAGAACGCACGAAGGACGGAGGAAGTATTAAAACGGAATAGATACGAGTAGATGTTGGCCGGTGGTCGCGTGGATTGGCAGAAACCGGTGCGCAAGATTTCCGGTGTCCTCTCGCGATGCGTTATTCCATTAATCGATGAAGTAATTACATAATTAATTACTTATAGGGTCTCTCGTGGGTAGCGCCAGCGTAAACACGCGTCCGCGGCAATAATAATATTTTTGGCGAAGTTATATCGTTGCACGTTAATTAGATAATCGTGGATAAGATATTTTCCAGGGGAATTAGGTAAGTAGACGAAGAGGAATAGTGAGGGGAAAAAAAAATGTACGTCCAAATTGTATTACTCTGAAGCGGCAATTGCGAAAGCTTTCACGCCGGGCAGCAGCGGCCTGCCGCGCCGAGGCGTGCACAGGGAAATCTGTTGGCTAAATTTTTAACGACGTTTGTTACCGCGTGTATTTATTTATATTGTTTGTTCGTTGCGATTGTATTGCGCTCAAAATCAGGTAGGCGATTCTATCGATGCGTGAATATACTTAATTTATTGTCGTCCAATAGTATTTTTCTATCGAAAGAGAAAGGAAAGTTGAGTTTCTTTACTTTTAAGGGAATAGATATGCGCAACAGAGGTACGGAAAGCGGGCGATTAATTATTAATTACTTCATTAATCAACGCGTTTAAATTGAAGGGGCAAAAAAAAAACAAGTCTGTCGAATTGGATGACGAATTAGGTAGTATAATTTAATTATTGTTACAGTAAGAGCATATCGTTACACGTAACTCCTTAGACGTTAATTAAAACTATTATGTATAATCGTAGCCCGTAATAACAAATGCTCCAAACAATTTATCATGTAATATCAGTTCGCGACTTTTGCTGTAAAACTGGTATTTCGGATTAGCGTTGGTATTATTCGATTTCTTTTCGAATCATCTTATCCAGAATCGGGGAAAAATAAAGAAAAAAAGCACGAGAAGAAGAGAAACCTTGTCTTTACTCTGTTGTCACACCTTTGCCTCCTCTGCTCTCCCCTTCATCGGACATCGGTTAAAGCCAAATCGAATTACTTCGCGAACGTAGTTAAGCGAAGCTTACATGCAGCCACAATTTAAGCGAACGAACAAGTGAAAAAACTTCGTAAGACAGTTATTAATAAAGATAAGATGTACACGTACATAATATCGATCCACGATTGGCGGTGGAAAGATGGCAGCGATCCAAAGAAAGAGTCATTATTTATCTAGGTATCGAGAGTTTCGAATCGCTGTTATTACCTATTATTTGTTCGCAAAAAGAGTTTCCGTGTTTCGTAGCGTGCCGTCTCCCTCTCTTACGTTCGAAGAGCGCGTTCGTTCGCGGAACGCGATAATCCGCGTATGTAGACACGCTAACAATGCTCGCGGAATGATTTTTCTTCTCTGTAATTTTGCACAACTGATTTCGCGTCGCGCTCGATACACAATGTCGCTTATGTAATAAAATTGTGTCGTGATTTTGCGCATCGTATAACGATGCTCGCGTTGGAAACCGTAACCGTAACCGTAACCGAGTATCTCCGTAGCTCCGTTTCCGAACCGCGTTCTCGAGTTTCCCCGAGATCCCTTCCTATATCCAAGCTGCACCGCGCTCTCGATAATAGCTAACGTTCGTCGAGTGAAGGCGATAGCCAGAAATCTTCCTCAAAGTTACAAACTTTCTTCGAAACGCTAATCGCCGAGAACCGCGCCCCCTCTTCGAGACTTCCGCGGAAGGCAAGTTTGCTGTTGGAGATCGAAGGCCGCGCTCGCTCGGAACAGCTGAAAAACTCCTGTTCCTTCGCTGGCCAGCGATCATCTCGAAAGCTCGTCGGAAGTTGCAGCGAGAAAATACGAGGCTGTGGAAAATCGCGAAGCGGCAGTGGGATCCGATGAACATCAGCAGCGGCGCAAACACTCTCGCTGTTACGCTCCGATTTGGTCACTCACGGGATTTATCGATATCGCTCGTCCGTGGGCGGAAAGAGGGACGTATCTCTTGCACGTATACACAACTATGCGCTGTTTATTTCTATGTGGTAGTGAGCGCGTGCAAAACTGTGCATGTGTAAGCGCGCGCGAACATGTTACCGATACATTGAACGCGGGTCTCGGAAGATATCGCTAAGTGGTTGCCGATATAAGCAACGGAAGATCAGTCTAAAACCACCTGTCCTCGAAGGTGGAGGCTCTCGCCTAATCGGCTCGATCCGCGATACCATTTCCTCTCGAACCTTAAACATCGTCCGCGAACTACATCGTCTACGATCTACGAACAATGGAGAGATTAAAGAGGAAACGGAAGAGGACCAACAACGAAAAGGTAAACTCCACTATTTTTCATCCCTTTTCGTTCCCTTTCAACGAGTAGCTTTCGCGTGAGCAGTTCGACAATGGTTTTAATGCTTAGGCTTTATACTGTAACTGCTGCGAGCCTTCGAAGAGATAAGAATCGCCCGAATGTCGTGGAAAACTCGCGCGTTTCGCTATTTTCAACGCGATCGGTTCCTGTTCGCGTCGAACGATTTCGAAGAATTTTTTTACAAATTTTTTGTTCGCAAACCGTGCGCTTGAGAAAGTTGCGACGCGAAACGCGCATTACGGTCGATAATTTCTTTTTTAATCTTCTTCGGGCAAACGTTGACGTTTCCTTTTTTTTATGAAGTGCAGTAAAAAATGTAGCGAAAATTGTTGGCGCGGTGAAACCACGCTATTATGTAACTTTGACACCGTCCAACAATTGACTCGTTGATTTACACCGTTTTCGATTCATTTAAAAATAGCACTCGCTAAATACGAATATCACCAGAGAATCGTTTAGAATAGCATTCGTTTCTTATTCACGTTCCTCGTTACGGCGAACGCCAATTGTATTCTTCAATTGGAAGAGAAACAAGTTACCGTTAGCGTTGGGCAACGAAATTTACGTGAAATAGAAAAATCTAACGTAGGTAAATCGTGTTTGCGCTCGAGATATCTGCCGCTAAGATATCCTTCGCGTTGAACAGACTCTCTGACGTCAAAGGACTTATCTAGTTTTTCCAGTAATCCACTTTTTGTTCGAACCAAAGCGATACCAACTTACTTTTGCTCGAAATAATTTTCCGCGCCGTCGTTCCGCCTCGTTTAAGATCCTCGGGCTGATTTATCAAGCCATCGACTACTCGTCTTTTCCTTGGGATCAACGCGTTTCGATACACCGTTTCGTTTACAAATTTTATCCAGCCAATTCTCTCAGGTGGATTCCGTCTGTTGGTTCTCGATGGATCAGTTTACCTCTGCGCTCGTATATTGGGAATCTAGAATCGGAAGCTCTCATAGGAGAAATGGTGCAATTAAGTAGGGCCCCTAATCAAGGTAGCCCGTAAGTGGTATCCTGCGCTCCCTAATCAATTTCTAACCCAGCTTTACGATAAGAGTTTCATTTTCCACGCGTCTGTTGTCAGGTTTGCAAATTATTTTCCGTTTAATTTGGACTTTGCAATGACCTCAGCATACTATTTGCGTTTGTGAAAGGCATTATACCAGCTAATCATTAACCCTTTCACCGTTGAGCCTGTACATCGTATGTGTGTATCGATTACCGATCCATCCAGGATATACGGGCAATAAAATCGATTTAGATCTCAGAAAGCGAGTTTCAAGAGGATCTACGCTTTCCTCGCTTGCAAGAAAAAAGCGCACAGAATTTGTAAACTATTTTTTCTCAATTCTGTATTACCTAAAATTGTCTTCGTTGTACCGTGTCTTAAAAGGGTTCGATACCGAGATACGCGCTACAGATCATAGCAATGAAATATTTCCGTTTGCCATGGATATTCTCAATGAAAAGTTCGACAAAGTCTGCGTCGTTCTCGTCTTTAAAGCTACCGACAGCAGACCTGCACGATTCGTTGCGCGAAAGTTTGTCGTTCGACAAGATGTCAATGCATCGAATACAGCGTATAACGTGACTCGGGAAAAAAGTAACGCGTGCGCGCAACAAACGTTTGCATATCATGGAAATTAGAGCGCAGTGAAACGGCGGAACGAGTCGCGTATACGTACACGAAAACGTGGCAAGCGCGATTTGAACTTGAAATCGAAAACGCGAGAGATTAAATACTACTATTGTGAATGTTGCACCGACTCGCGTCTCGTTCCTTCGAGGTCGAAAGTCATTTTGCCGTTTCCACCGTTGTTAACCTGATTTCGCGGCAAACTTGCGTCTTTGCATGCAAACCGATCAGCCACGCGAATGAGATCATCGTTGATAGTTTTGCTGCTACTGGTTCCGCTGCATTCGAATTGTAAAATCCTCGTCGTTTGCGGTGCGCCATTTTGGCGCGAAACAATGGCGCCCGCGTGACACGGCTTCTAGAACTGCTCTGCTCTTTTTGCCCCTTTGTAATGCTGATTCCGTTCTTTGAACCGATGGGACACGGATTGCCGGTTAATTGGGAACGCGCGACGCGATGTTTGAAGTTCTCCGGTTGAACGCGAAAAAAAGTCACGCGGTTTGCTCTTTGTTCGAGCGGAAGTATCTTTGTAGGTTTATTAGGAGAGAACGGCAATAGAGGATGATCTGTGGAAATGGGTTTGGCTTTGTTCAACACGAGCGCGATTTACATCGCGCGCGGCCTTCGCCCGGTTCTTTTAATCGCTTTATTGTCCCATTTGTTTGAAATTCTGTTCGTTGCACCGCCGAGCGTAAACAAGATACGGGCACCCTTGATAATGCCGGCTGCTACTCGATGTACTTGCTTTGCAAGTAGACTCGCGGTACAGCGAATAAGCGCAACGCGCAAATCTCCGGCTTATTTGGACACTCGCGGCTCTCCAATATTTGCTTCCGTCAAACATACCGCGTCATCATCGATTTGCGTTCGAATATAAGTTGCCTCTCTTCTCGGTTTGTTTAACGCTACCCCCAAAGAGATACTCGGCGCGCCTGCTACGGCGATCCGTCGATATTATCTCCGACCGCGAGAGGCTGAAATTGGCCGAGAAAATGAAACCGCCGTCTCGTATTCGATTGGAGTTCCGAATACGAGAGGTACGCGTGGCATTATCGATTTCCATTATGTAATCTCGATGGTCCTGCATACGTCAGCCTGTCACTCCGGTCTTATTTTCGATGATTAATCGTGTGCAAATACCGTAATCTGATGTATCGTTAACGAGCTCGATCAAGTGCCCAATTATACCCGTGAAGTATCGGTGCGCATCGTGATACAGACCTTTCGAATATTAAGTTTATCAATCGCTAATTACAGTTCGCCGCTATCCGTGGCCAGATTTAAGGTAAGGCGAAAGTCTTAAAGCTCGGCTACTTCGTTCCTTTTTCTTTCCGTGGGTGTCGACCATTTCTGAACAATATAGGCTTTCCTCGAGGTATCAGACGTAACAAACTGATGCAAAATTATATTTTACAATTACAATTTCCCCCGCTTAACGTTAACGATTACCAAGCGATACTTTTATTCGTACGTTTATCTTTGCGTTGAAATTCTTCGCGTTCCCAGAGTTTTACGTACTTCTTATTGTACCAGATATGACGGCGAAAATGTAACGAGAAAGACGCTCTTTGTTTCATCCCGATCGGACTTCTCATTCGCGATATAAAAAGTTAACGTATCGTTACGCTAAAGTTGACCGGGTTCCCGATGCTTTATGGAATTCCCGGTACTCTGGAAACAACGACGACAACGAGACGAGAAAAATGCTTTTTTTTTTATCCCGATCGGATCAGCCGTTCCGGAGATATGTACCTCTAAAGTTTTCCAAAGTTTCGGTAATAGATGAATGAAGAAGAGCGATTGTAAAGCGTGGGAACTAGGTTACACGGAAGCGTAGAAAAAATTAGCCGGATGTGCAAGGAAGAACACATGTTTTCACACTTCGAGGTTGGCGCGTGGAAAAAAAACTCGCCGACTTGTGTATCCCTACATGTGTAAACACGTGTAAACACGTGCAGACACGTGTAAACATGTGTAGAGCTGTCAGCCAGAAATTTATGGCCGCAAAAAACCGTGGACGAGCAGCAAGGGTCGAGCGTCGACTTCACCTCTCGCCCCCCGCACACCCCGCCCATAAACTCGAAGTTTAGGTAACATCGGTAAAGAAGATAATTTCTTTTCCTCGAAGCAGACTTCAAGGGATACTCTCCTATTGCAGACTTGGACCGAAAGTAACCAACATTAACGAATTTTTTCCAAACAAAGTACCAAAGCTTCCGAGCCGTGATTCGACCAGCCCATTTCTACGTCTTTGGAAAAGCTCTACGAATTTTTTTGGTGCAAAAATAGTTGCCGCTAAGAAAGTTACAGGCCTACCAAGACACCCCTCCCGGAAACTTTTAGCGCGCGGGATTTTTAGAATTTCTTCCTTCGAATCGAATCTTTTTTAATTTTACTGTTTGGATAGGCCACGTAGAGCAACGCGAAAGAGTACTTTATTAAAAAATATGGACTATATGTGTAGAAATCGGAGAGGGAAAATTCGAATACGTGTCAAATCGAGGATCTAGGAGGAAGCGCAAGGAAACGAACAGGGAAATAAATAAGTAAATAAACGTTACATGCGAGCAAGTAGCTTTTAAAACGTGCGTTTATCGCATGGTAGAGTACAGAAGTAAAAAAGAAGCGCTGCGAGTCGGCGGATAAGAGTCCGAAACCGCGCTCGTACTCCGCACGGAACGCGTTAACGAAGCTTAACTAGGGAACTGCCGCGACGGTACTTTTCTGATTGCCCCTCCTCCCTCGTGTCACGCTCTCTCCATCCTTATTCTGTTTGCGCAGAAAGTATTGCTCTCCATCGTCGATCCCTGGGACGTCAGAGTAGCTAGTGTCGACCCAGTCGGCTTAGCAGAACGACGAGGCGTTTCCTTGTCAATCTTGCCTCCGCAGCCGAACGGGAATAGCGGACAGGAGTGTTTGTCTCCGGGTAGGGTAGTCAAGATCCCGTCACCCTGGTACAAGCCTGCTTACAGCAGCGCGCTCGATCAACTTCCTGCCGCTGCGCCCGTACAATCCAGATCCCCCCAACCCATCTGGGTGGATCCTTGGCAATCTTCCAGCAGGTAAATCGCGTTTGATTCTAGTAAACATCTAAACGCCAGGGATCGACGCCAGTCTACCTAAGCTTTCTCTCTTTTTCTTCTTTTTTCTTTTTGCGATAACACTGAGCTTTCGCGAAGTTTCGCGACCTTCTGGAGTATTTTTGTTAATCTTTTTAAGCGGTAAGAAACGCGTGTTTGGATATTTCGAAGGTCGCCGAGCGAAGCGCGGTCCCGTTCCCCGGAAACGCCGCAGAAACCGACGAGAAAGAAGACGCAGAGCGAAGAGAGGGCCTCGAGAAGGAACGGTGACCTCCGGAACGGCAAGCCAATTCCGGACGGCAATGGATTAATCGGCACGAGGCCGGAAATCACGTCTCATGATTTCGATCACGAGCACAGCAGCGGGACGGTCGCGAGAGTGCGTTTCGAGAACGAAGAACGTCCTAGGTAGAACGCACGCGCGATTTCACTCGCCATTTCTAAGGGGAGAAAAATGGAACACTTTTATTGTAAATTCAGCGCGTATTGCAATAATAAATTTATCGCGGGCGGATAAACATTTATCGTAAGACAGGGATCTCGCGTATCCGATAATATACAAGTCAGTTTTGGATGCAGGAGTTCCACTTGGGGATCGAGATTCGACGAAATAAATCGTGCCCACGAGAAGAGTCACTTGTACCCAGCGAAGACCATTCAATTGCCAGCCGCGAGTCTCTTCGACGACCGCAAGCCGACGCGCGAGAAAGAAACGCGCGTAGAAGGGAACGCGAATATCTCCGCGGTGGACGGCGAAGAAAATACAGATGAGAAGCGGTGCAAGCTAGCCGAAGAAGCGGAGCAACTCGGACACGGATTCTTCGAGGACGCGGAGCTGGTGAATGTGGTGCAAAACTTGGTGACTTCGAGGTATTCGTTTATCGTACCATCGACCGAGCTTTTACTAGAGGAATGCAAATCACGGCGAAGCTATAGCCTAACTTTTTTTATCGCCTCGTGTGTTCTATTCCAAGGTACAGCCCCGTTCTAAGCGGCACTCACAGAAGGTCGGCAAACAGAAGAACGTCATGTCGACGTCGCGAATCTCCAGAGGAAACAGCCACAGTAGGTGAGACAGTATGCAATTTATTAGCGGTAAGAGCAATCGATGCGTATCAAATTTAGTATTCACGTCGGAATCGTGGCGAGATCGTGGGGCAGCTTTGGTTTGTTGGGATTATTCGCGATCAACCAGTTGGCAAGCCACAGCACGGGATCTGCGGGTTTTAATTTGCAACACTGCGCAACGGAACGTTCGTTGGTTAGAGTCGATCGGTAAAAGGATTCCGTCGCGGTATATTTTACCGTGGACAGAGCTTCTACGAGAATAGGGTTCAGTACTTCCCACAAGTAGTCCACTGCTGCTTCGTTTTTCAGGATAGGCTCAAGTGTGACTAAAACGCGAGAGCAAAATGGTTAGCAGCTTTTAGAAAGACGTTAACCTCTTAACTTTGCGGCGCTTAGTTAGAGGGTGAAGCAACCCTTAATTTAGGTCTTATTTCTTCAAATGTTAAGGGGTTAACAGGGTTCGTTTGTGAAATTTGTACAATCGGGAAAGAAGAAGTGAATTTCTCTCTCGGCTTGTTCCCGGCTGTTGCTTCCGTGAACCGCGTTCATGAAATCCTCGCCCCTCCTGCCGTATCTCGCCCGTATGCTATCGGGATAGTACAAGCGAGCTTCCGTCACCTGAAACATTTTACAAAATCGCTCCCGAAAATTCGGACACCGTTCAGAGGAATCGCGATGCAAATTACTTTCGTTGGGCCCATCAGCAATCTCCACTCGCGCACGCCGTTTCGTTTCGCCAAAACATGAACGATTACGGGGCCGGAAGCCATGTACGCGACCAGATGCGCGAAACTTAGCTGGCCGTACTTGTCGGAGTAAAATTCGGAGACCTGCTCCGGCGTGAGCTGCAGCCATCGGGTTTGGTAAATCTCGTAACCGTCCTCGAATATACGCTGCTCGATTTGTTTCTTGTAAATTACTGCCTCCGGCTTTATAATCGCCAAAGTGCACTCGATGTCTGGCTTCTCTTCGACTTCCTCCTCCTCCTCCGCGCAAGGCTCGTAGTGGAATACCGTTGGCTGCCAAGCTTCTTCGGCTTCCCCGAGGCATTCGCATTCACGGCCGCTGACAAACTTGTACTATTCGGTATTAAAGGGAACCGCCAGACATACTCGAAGGCTTGTCAAAATATCTCCAGACGAGTGTACGTTCGCCGACAAAAGTTAAGAAACGAGGTGATCGTTTGCGAATCTTTGCAGGTACCTACACGTTCTTTATCTTACGAGTAACACGATTTAAGATTAAAGATAGGACAATTCACTGCAACGTTAGCTTCTCGTGCAACGTTTAATTCTAAGCTGTTCCCGCGCAGAAGAATATACAGAAATTCGTAAACGATTCCTCTGTTTCTGAACTTCTGCCAGGAAGCGTGCAAAACGGCGATCAGAGTATAGAGAGCTCGTAAATTAAAGACTTAACGCAAGAATTGTCAAAGCGGTCGAAATGTCGTACAAAATGAATCGTATAAATTTATAGCGACGCTCTAGCTCTTACATTCGACTGCATTTACGATTTCGCTATACATGCATACGTTGATCGCTACCGTACCACTTTCGAGGAACTGGAGAAACTGTCGGAGCTCGAGTGCGATCTCTTTGGCGAACCGCAGACTGTATATCCGATATCGGACTGCGAGGAACCCACAGGACTCCACGCGTGTTTATCTGAAATTTTATCGCGGCTCAGAGGCTCGGCTATATCTTTCCCTGGCCGCGACGGTTGCGGACACTTTCTAAACAGCGTCACCGTTTCCGGGGCCTTTTTATCGTCGTCCTTTCCACCTGCCGGGCAGTCGCACATTTTTGGTGATGCCTAAAACCTTTCGCCCTAATCGACGCGTTTCATGGAGGTTACGATCGTAGATTTGACACTTGGACGCTAAAGACAAAGCAGCGTTCACGCTTACATCGATCCGTGATTTGCAGACGCTTCGAAGGTGGCGGGACTTAACGAGGACGCAGCCTCTATCGATTCCACCCCCGACAACATTTCGGACATTCCTAACGGCAGGACGGAAGGGAGATATCTCGAGGTACCCGGGAGACTTAGCGCGGCGCGAATTCGCAAGACGAGCATCTCGATGCCGAGCAATCTGGACGAAATGGAGGATCTACGAATCGATAGGCAGAAGGTGAGTCGAGGAGGAACGATGGTAGATCTAGCGGCGCTTATTCTCTCGGCTGAATTCGCGTAAACATACGTACCCTACTTCTGCACGTTCTCAAATCACACATCGTTCCTATCCCAGCGCGGATATAATCAAAGTCAGTCTGCGCCCGGCAAGGGAACTATTAGCAACGTTGAATCGCGTCGTCGTGATTAATCGCCGAATTTACCGTACGCACCGAAGGAATTCTCGCGCAGGAGACAGCGCGTTCCTGTTCAGCGAAACGTGATTCGCTCGAACAAATTCGATCTCCGTTGGTTTGCTCCTATCACGCGGGACTGCGTGTATGTACGCTGTTCGCATGGCGAATAGAAAGGAGAGAACACCGTTGGTATCTACGAGCGAGAGATATGCAAGGGGTCAGAAATACAACTCTATCTATTCTCCGGAAAGGGCATTGACGAGTGCAAGGCCGCGAATCGTGGACGCGATACGCGAGGTTCGTTTCAGTTACGATGAATCTTTGGATGCGCCGATCCTCGCGATTCTCCGCGCGCTCACAATCACAATCAGTAGCGAGATCGCCGCGGTGGAGGGGGCGGTGCAATTCGAGGGGCACGTGATTCGCTAATTGCGCGCAATTTTTTTATTAAACGCTGCGGGAAACGTGACACCGTGAAGTTGAAATCCCAACCTACTCGCGCGGCTGTGCTTCCTCCGATTCAGCTGCGAATCGCTGGCGATTCGTCCGTGAAAAGGCACGATGATGTCTCGGTGATTGCGTAATGTTTACCTTCGTGAACCTGTGCGTTCACCGTGCGGTGCCCGTTCTACGTTTCCGTGAGTAGTAGTTGTCGTGCGTCGGTCGAAGCGAGAGATCTGGCTTTCGACGTGGCTGGTCGCGGTCTCGCCCGAAGCATCTCCTCTTGTCGCAGCGCGTATCACACGCGGCCACTTATTTCCTTCCCTTATCGCTCCGTTCGTATTTTTATCGCGTACCGAAACGACCGGGAAACCGAACGAGGAACGGTGTAATTTTATCGGCGGCGCACCGTTCACCAGTAAGTAGTCAAAGTTTCGCAGGGAACCGCCTCGAAGTTCACGAGATCGGAGAGCGACGACAGCAGCAGCGTGACTTTCAGCAATAGCGGTTCAACGCCCAATGGAAGTCCGCTCGGTTCTGAGACCGAGGAAGAAGCCAATGACGAAGAGTTGGCCAAGTAAGCCGATCGTTTATTTACTTGTTTATTTACTCAAGCGGGATAAACCCATTAGCGTTAAGCGAGCAACGAATAAAAGTTCATATAAACTTGTACGAGACAATTGCCACGTTAACCCTTTGACTGCGAAAGGCGCATAGTACGCCCAGCAGATTTTCTACAACGCGGTCAATTTTCTATTGCTTAACGTACCTTGTGCGGCTGTATTTGCGTTCAACGGTAAAGAATTGGGCACGGTCGAATCTAACCGAGTGGCAGTTAAACGCAAAGAGCCTTAGCCACTCTTAAATTCGGTTGATCCGTGGGGTCCACTCGTTGCCCTAACTCGCGTAACGCGTATCTTAGAAACTTATGCCGGACTCTTTCTAACGCTAGCTTTCCTTTGCTTCCGTTAGACGCGTGGCTAGAAGAAGTAGCGAAACGGGGGGCTTCGAGATATCAGAATAATTCGTTTCTATCGAGAACGGTTTTTCCGTTCATCGCGGGGATCACCTTGGAATTCGACCTTCCTTTATATCGCTTCAGGGTTATCGCACTAAGAGCTCGCTCCAAACTCTCTCCCAATCGTCGTTGCACCAGTCAGTCCGCGTTTGCCCACTAACGATTCTCTAGTTTTCGGTCTTCTTCTCTGCACGCGAAACGGATCTCTGCCTCGTTTGTTTTATTCGCGAAAGGATTTCCGCGCAGTTTTCGTGACACGGTGTCGCGTACCCGACTGTGCGATTTACGATGCACTCGTCGGCGTTAAGAAGCCGTTTACCTTAGAGATTTCGAGGCGTTCGCGACGCTTGCTTTTCTAACAGGTGCGAGATACCGCGCTTTGTTTTTACTCGTTTGCCAACCGCGCCGATAAGTCCGATGAAAGTTGAACGTGGCGAAGTTTCGAGTGCAAAATGATTCCGAGATACGACATCGGCAGTGCCATGTCCCTGCAAAGGTAAAAAACGGAAAGGCGCATCTTTCTCCCGATCGGTTTCACTCGACGTACGAATTTTCCACGGCTGTTTAGAGTACCGTTGCAAGCTCCTCCTCGAAGGAAAAGCAGAGCCATTTCGCCAATGATGAACCCGAAATTGGGAAACGATCCGATGGAGCTTTCCGGGGGGCAAAGCGTCAACTCCACGATAACCAGCGTCAACAGCATCAGCAGCTTGCTCAAGGAAAAATTGCAACTATCGATTCCCCAAGCGCTGCGCAGCAGCAAGAAGAGACAGAACGCCGACTATCGGTAAATATGGGGCGCTTAAGGTAGGAAGGGCGAATTTGAGAAAACACACCTTTCGAGAAAAATGCCTTCTATCGGTACCGTAAACGTTCCAACGATTTTTCTCGTACATCGTTGTGCCGGAAAGAAAGACGAAACCCACGAAACAAAGCAACAGGATGCCGCGAATCGATTCAATGTAGCGAAAAGTATTTTTAAGAGCGTTGAGTTCGCCCTTGCTATCATCGATGCCTCCCGTGAGAACTTTAAGCGATCGTTTGCCCGGCTGTTCGCAGACTCCGAGCCTTCGTCGGGATATTGTTCCTCTGCGTCGTGTTCCTCGTGGGATTCGCCCACATTTATTACACGCAACACGTTCTTCAGCGGGCGTACTTCGATAAATTCCGGTTCAACAAAAACGAAAGGGTGATGCACGTGTACAGCAGCACCGGAGCCGAGGTGATCGCGGCTCGCCTCGGCGAGGGAATACCCGCGGACACGGGAGTCTTTCCGTGTCTGCCAAATCACCAGAAACAGGACTCAGTTTGCCTCGAGTGGCTGCAACAAGCGCGTCTCTATCTCGCTCATACCAAACACGCGGACATGCATTGCTACCACGTCACCTGGCAGAGTCTGAACTCTTACTACAATCCGAAAGATTGCTTCGATTGGTCCGCGAAAAGGGGCCACTGGTACGGCGGTGGGCAAGTGCAAAGCATGCCCTATCCGTTGGAACGCGGACGCCTGGATCTGAGCCCCTTCATCACCGGCGACATCACCAAACATCCCTTTGGCAACGTGCTCAAGAGATATTTCTTGAACTCGAAGGGCGCCACGATACTCGTCGACCCGGAAACGCCTCTCTACGTCTCCATCAACGCCAACAGGAGCAACAACTTTTGCTTGCAAGCCAAGCACGACGCGTTCGCGTACATCAACCACCTCACGCCGTTCCCGCAATTGAATTACACGATTTGCGCCACCGACAACATGAAGAACTTGCACTCTTCGATGGCGGAGAAGTCCCTGTGGGACGGTCTGAAGCCGGACGAACTTCACGCGGTTCACTCGCTTCTGTCCGAGCCTGTCTGGCAAATTTCGCCGACCAGCGAGGCTGCGGTTTACAATTACACCGAAGATGTGATAGCTTTGGGCTTCCTGCGGCAGGGCCACGTTTTGCTCAGCGAGGAGTGGCAACCCAGTCTGGGTGACTTTGTCCTGGACGAAGAGCGATTCCCTTCCATGGAGGAAACCATCAACATCATTCATCGTCGTGGGTTCAGGATTGTGTTTTCCATCCAGCCTTTTATTTCCACCGAGTCTATCAACTTCAGGGACGCGGTGTCCAACAGGCTGCTGATCTCCGAGAGGGTGAGCGATCCGAGGATACCTGCCCTCACCAGGTAAACCAATTCGATTCGTCGGCGAGCAAGTACAGGATAGGCCATTCGTTCGTAGGAAACGTGGTCAACTTTTAAACTGAAATTCCGATCGTGCAAAAAATCCGAAGCTCCTTACGCCTTTTTTCGATTAGCCTATTCTGTGCTTGATCGGTGGCGCGTTCTCCTCCTCCTTCTTCTCTCGGCCATCGATCGAGGTAAAAACTTCTGTCCGCAGATACAAACACAGTAACAGCGTCGGCGTTCTCGATATCACGAACAACAAAACTTTACTTTGGCTGCAGTCCAAGCTGGAAAGTTTGATCATGAAGTATCACGTGGACTCGTTCTATCTGGATTTGGGCACGGCGCAAGACATGCCCCACTATTACAAGTGCGAGCAGCCGCTCACCAATCCGGATCACTACAAAACGATATTCACGAAATCGATTTTGGGATCCGTACCGGTTATCGGTGTTTCCGGGGCAATCTCCAGACCCCGAGCGCCGGTCTTCGTCTCCCTTCCGCCCTTCTCCTCCTCCTGGAAAGCCATCACCACGGTCATTCCGACCGTTTTGACCTACGGAATGATAGGCTATCCGTTTATCATGCCCGGTGCCGTCGGCGGAGACGTGGCTCTTCCGATGTCCGACAACAATCCCGACAACGATTTCGAAGTGAACTTGCCGGACAAAGAGCTGTACATCAGATGGCTGCAGCTTTCCACGTTTTTGCCAGTGATACGCTTCACTCATCTGCCGAGCAAGTATTCGGACGAGTCCGTGTTGGAGATAGCCAAGAGATTGACCACTCTGAGGCAGAAAACCGTGACGCCGCTGTTGAAGAAGTACGCGAAGGAAACTTTGGACACCGGCTTGCCGATAATTAGACCTCTCTGGATGCTGGATCCGGCCGATCCGGCCTGTCACGTCGTCGTCGACGAATTTTCCGTGGGGGAGGAGCTTATCGTGGCGCCTGTTCTCTATTCCGGCAGCAGACAGAGGGAAGTTTATCTGCCCGCGGGAGTGTGGAGGGACGGGATCGACGGTAGCCTTCGAAAAGGATCCAGATGGATCCACAATTACAGGGTGGCGGAGGACAAAGTCGCGTACTTCGTGAAAATGCCGGACAACACGAGGTTTTAAGAGGCAGCTTCGCAAGCTCGTCCGAATTGGAGAGACTTTAAGAATCTCCGAGAGGAATTCTCGATGAAGGATGGGAAAAATTAGGGACCAGGAAAATATCGCGGGGCTGTTACTTCTGTAGATAAGACCACAAGCGGAGACCGCGGATGGTCGACGAGAACGTCAAGGGCCAAGTTTCTAATAGAGATCTCTGTTGCGCGTGTCTCGAGATACACGTGTACACGTGCGATCAAACACGCCAAACTTTAATTGGTGGAATTAAATCGCACGGAGTTTTAATTCTTCGACACGCGTTTGCATCCGGGATCTCTAGTTTCCAACATTCTAACGCTCTGCAAGTATTTATTTCTTTATATTAGAGAATATATTTATTTTATTTTACGTCGTGTGTGCGTTTTATTGATAAAATCCCCCGCTCTTCGAGTCTCGCGTAATATTCGATAAAAGGATAGGATTGCGATAAATCGATACGCTAGAAATCTATTTCCGTGGGTATGTTGGACAGACGCGTGCGTTCGCGCAGCCTCGAGTAGTTTATTGCGTTCACAACGAGTCGCGCGTTCTACGGAACGTTCAGGAAATCGTGCCCAAATTTTGTTTCTCGTCGTGTGGCTGTTGCTCGACTCGTTGCTCGACCGCCGAGTTCGATTGAAACGATTGCCTCGGCGAATTATTGTCGAGGAACTTCTGCAAATCGCACAGCTTCTTAAACTCGACGTGAATGCGATTCATGTACTCCGAGCGACACGTTTCCAAGTGCTTTATGTAATCGGCTCTCGACTCGCAGCGGCTGAACAGCTCCGAGAACGGTTCGCACCAGTCTCCCTGCAACGCGCGCGTTATTTCTATGCAAATTCCCTGCTCCGACAGCTCTCGACTCGACTCCGCGCTCTGCAAACAATCGCACGGTGAAATTTCAAATGATACGAGTCCGCAAACGCGTCCACTTATCTCTATCCGAAGTCGACCGAACCTTTTGCGGATCCGTCGAAGCGGAGTACTCCTTGCTGAGAACCTGATCGATTATACCAAGGATGTGCCGTTTAATCCCGCTCAAATTCAGATCGGTATCTCCACCCGCGTAAACGCTCTTCCTGTGTTGGCTTTCCTGATCCCCTTCTTTAATGGCCAAGTCGCGGTACGTTTCTTCTCTCCTCTCTTCTCTGATTATAGTCTGCGGGTCCTTTTCGATTCCGCAAGAAGGATCCTGCCGAGCGGCGAGTCGCGGGTACGATTTACAGATCGATCGATTCTCCTCTTCTTTCGGGAAGTCATCCCCTCTCGGATAGTCGCTCTGCTTAGACTGGCAGGACGTAGAAAGATAAAGGAGTAGGCTACGCGTTCGGAAGGTGAAAGAAGATAGGATTTAGTGGGCATCAAAAGGTTTACCAGATCTTCGGGGTTTTGATATTTCGACGAGGCGTGCGAGCCGTAACCTTTCAGGATGGAAAGCTTATTGCTTTGCAGAGCGATTCTCGGCTGCCTCTTTCGATCGCTCTCGTCTTCTAAATTGGTATTCTTCGAGTCGAACTTCAGCCTGCTCTTACCGTGCATCCACTCCTCGTTTTCCCGATCACCCGGCTCGTCTTTCTCGTTATCGTTCACCTTGCCCGCCTTTTCCGTGTGCTGCCTCGAGTTCCGAGCCTCGGATTTCAAACTTCGTTCTCTTCTGTACTGCATGTACTTTTCCGCCGTATCGCGATCCATATCCGCGGTCCCTGCCATTCCCATCGGCGTCTGTTTCGCAAACCTATCAGTCTTGGAAGCGTTGCCAATAGCGCAGCTGCAAACATTATCGTTACCTGTTCTTCCCTGCAACAAGCCTCTTTCCTGTAGCTATTTCTCGTGGAGCGCGGATACTCGTAGCTGCCGCTGTCCAACGAATTCTTGCCAAACGAGATCATCTGCTCGTGCTCGCTTCTGCCCGGGCGTCGATGACTCGACGGCTGCCTTTTCCTCAAGTGACGATGAACGTAGTCCGGTGCGTAATTGTTCCAGCAATCTCGACACCGTCTCGGAGACATGGGGTGGGATTTCCTGAACGTTTGGTTCACCGGATCCGTCAGAAGGTCTTCGTACTCGATCAGGACATCGTCCATGCTTTTGGGACAGCTAGCCGAAAATGAAATCGTTCCGCGTGCGCGGCTTTCAATGGGAGATCGAAGGTGTCGCTATGTAAAGGGCGTTACTTTGCTTTTCCGATGGAGTATTTCACGGTTTCGTGGCAGTGACAAGAAGGGCAGTGTTGCAGCTGCTCTTTCATTCTTCTGCTTCGTCTTCTTCCCAGCTTGGGCGACTCCGCTTGGACGCCGCATTTTTCGCACTTGTGTTCGAAATCGTGATACGATTCCGCCTGCTTCCGCCTATCCTCGCGATATCCCTGTGGCGCGTAACAGACCTCGGATTCCTGAAACGCGTCGCGGGATTTTATTTTCGGCCGAAAGAAGCCGATGGTTTAGAAATCCTAACCGAATTGTCCTGCCGTTCCGTCATCTTCGTATCGTCAGAGTCTTCCGTGTAATTGACACTGCTCCACATGCCGGACAACCCGGAATCCCCTAAGCGCCAATTCACCTTCGTTCATAATCAGTTCCGCTATCTTGCCCGACGTTCCTCTTTCGTCGAAGCGAATTACCAAAAAGAAAAGACGAAAAAAACGCGTAAGAAAAGTAGGTAAAGCTTGTATAGGATAGCAAAAGCACGGCGGTAACGTGCGCTGAAAGAAAAAATTGACTCGCGCGTATGCTGCTAAAATTCTGTCGTCCAAGTAGGCCCTGAAAATTTACGCTAGCTTGGTGAAAAAAGAGAAGAATCGAGCCATGTTTCGCGATCGAATGCCCTGCGAAAATTTCCCCGCACTCTGCTGCGTATTCGCGTGGATCTCTTTGACGATTGCTTAACGCGCGGATTATGGAGACTCGAGTAACAGCGTTATCTCTCCTATCCATCTGCTTCCTACTTTATTACATTATCATTCATAATAAATAGTCGCGTGCAGGCTGTCTCTCTTATCGATCGACGAAAATCCCGCGATATGCACGCGCGGCCATTCGTATTTTACGCGCAAACATTCGCCGCGTATTCGAGCGATTGCTGTTTGGCAAAGGCGGGTTCCTTGCGAACGAAAAGCTATGGAAAAGCTGTCGCGAAGCGTGCCAAAATCGGTGGCAGGCGAGAGCGAGCACTTTTACAAGAATGAAATACTGTCGGACTTTCAAGCTCGTTGGAAAGCTACTTTAAAGGAAAAGGAATCTGTGTGGGCGGATATTCCAAAGGGCATCGGCATGTCGACCATCAATCCAAAATCCACCGCGGGCAAATACTTCGTGGAATTTGCGAGCTCTTCGACGGTGCACGGGTTGAATCACTTTGTGGCGCCCAATAGACATCCCATCGAGAAGTGAGCCTTTTCCATTGTTAGATTTCGTAGCATTATTCTGCATTCGCGGGGAACATAAATACGCAAAGAGGCACAGAATGCGTGGAATATGCAAACGTGTACGAAGTAAACGTGTATAAAATGCAATAGAAATCGTAGGATTTAAACGATGAAACTACCCTCTATTTCAGCTTCGCTTCTTTAATCTTCTTATCTGTATCGTTACGCTATCCACGCTTGCGAGTAATCCTTTTCGTATGTATCGAGGGACTCGTGTTCGTCGATAGAGCATTACCATCATTCCTAACTTTGTTCCTACAAATATGACGTTGCATAAAGATCCGCAGTCTAATAGTAACGTGTCGCGTACAATTTTTCGCACAAGATTCCTCGCGGTGCTGTTCGTCGGGATAGCTCTGTTGTGCCTGATCTTCCTGTCGTCCATCTTTTGGAGTCGCTATCAGAACAACGCTACAGTTATTGTAGTGAACAACAATCGAAAGGAATTAAAAATAGCCTTAGCAGCTATCTTCATTTGTCCAACACCGAACGTGGAGCTGAGCAAATTGCCAGAGGTGTTCAAGAAGTAAGCTTCTATCCAGGCAGCTCTAAATCTGAAGCTTTCTTTGCTAGACGCGTTACAAATTTGCATGTATCTTTCTCTCTCTCTCTCTCTCTCTCTCTCTCATTGTCAGATACGATATCGAACATACTTCGGAGGCGGAAAAGTTCTTCGGCTTTCTTGGCAACCTCACCTATCAAAATATGAATGATACGCCTAACTACGACAAGGTTCCGGCAAACAAGTGGCTGGAGATTCTTTACGACTTGCGTAAATCCGTTCCCTTGAATCTGCTGAAGGAGAACGATCCTTACGAGGCTTGGGTGGTGACCGAAAGGGGCATGTGCCTGACAACCAGGAATCGCGTTGCGGTCTACGCTACTATAAAGTTGCTATTTTCTATTTACTATTTACTATTTACTATTTACTCGCGATATCTGAGCTGTGGACTTTTGTGCAGTTGTATCTTTTATCTTCGTACATTTCGCGCATCCTATAGCTTTTTCTGCCATCTAACGTTCCCATAAACGCATAAAAGCCCGTAGTCCAGCGATATCGTTATCCCATACACCCTCTCGGCAAATCGAAGTAAAGAAACCCTAGTCAACTGTAGTTGTTGTAACTGTGTGGTCGCGAATTGAATTTCTTCTGGTTGCAACAAGCTACTGGAAAAGCAACAATTGGACGGTGGAGCCAGTGGGATGGGGACTACCGAACTATGATCCAAACGCCGACAACCACAGAGAAATGTTCGTCGTAGAAAATACTGCTCTGGTACGCGTGCATCTCTTACGGGAAGGCATTAAAAATACGCAAATTCATGGCGCGCGATTTACCGTGATTAGATCAGCGCGATCGACCCGCTGGAATTAATAACGTACGGAACACCTATGAGAGTGGTGCAGCCAAAGATGCTGCAGCGCGCGGTTATAACGACGTCCGCGATTAGGACAATGAGAAACATGATAGGCCTCAGCGTCGAGCAAAGGAACTGCAAGTTCAACTTCGACGGTGGCTTGGAAACGTGGCCAATTTATACGAGAAGCATGTGCATCATCGAGTGTAGGATGAAAATTATACAGCAACACTGCAACTGCCGTCCGCACTTCGCCAGGCCCATTGGTTCGTGATGTTAACGAAGTATCGAAACGACCCCGGTAATAAATTATGAGACGAATCTATCCAACGCATTAATGTTTTCGCAGAGGGCGTAAACACGTGCAACGCGATGCAACTTCGGTGCATCGGTCGCATAACGTCCAAACTTTTCCTCTTCACGCATATACCCCATTCTTGTAACTGCATTCAAAGGTGCAACTTGGTCACCTATCAAATGAAAGACACCGAACAATCCGACTTGTAATTATCCAAGCTGGTCCCGCCTAACCGTTGGGTTGAACGGGAAATTCCCATCGTTGCCACGAAACATTCGGAACAATCTTTCGCTCGGGAAACTGAAAAGTTGCGCGCGGAATGAGCAATGGAGCTACTCGAAAGTGTTAATATCGAATTTTCCCATTCAACCTGGCGGATTAGAAGATTACGAACACGTTTAAAAGGAAAATCGTTCTAGGGACAATACCCCGGTAAGCTCGTCCATTACTACCCTAATCGTGGAGCTCCCGCAAGTCGTTTACTATCGTGTGATATTCTACGACTTTACCGATTTCCTAAGTACGTATCACCACCTACGTATCAAAACTATGTATGTTTACTTTAACTTGATTTGTTCGTACGCGGATAATGGAACTCGTTAGCTTGCACAGATAAATTCCTAGAGCAAAATTTGCATGCGCTTGTAAACTTAACATCGAAGTTCAGATACGGAGACGTCGAGTATCGCGTCGCATTTAAAATTCGCGATGAATTTATTGGCGGCAAATAGTCTGCAAAGGGTTAAGTATTTTTGCTCACGGTGGTTTCGTTGAACGTGTTGCAGCTAGCGTTGGAGGAGCGGCAGGCTTGTTTCTAGGAGTCAGCGTGCTATCTTTCGTTGAAATATTCTATTACGGCAGCATGCATTTGTGCTGCTACATGTACCGAAGCTGGAAGAAGGGCAAAAAGAACAAGACGATGGGTATTTCGGGAAAGGGAGGGACTGTTTTTGGCGTACAAAAGCAAAGTATTTAAAAAATATCGTTTATTGTAAACAAGTTACTTCTGCTCGACGAGCCACGATGTAAAATAAATATCATCACATTCACATACAACTGTACACGCAAGTTAAGACCGCGCAATGATTGTACATCAATTTACAAGAAAAGTTAAAAGTAGCATTCCAACGACTGACTACTACTTCTCGTTTTTGATTTAATCGTCTCGCATCGAAGCGATCGACAACAAGACTAGCTAGAAAGACGCTAAAATGTCGCTGAACGGAGTTCCGGGTTCCTTTGCCGCCGCTTCGAAAGTTTCCGCGAAAGCTTTCCTCTGAGTTTCCTTAGGCAGCTATCGGAAAATGAAAAGCGTCGTCAGCGCTATCGTAAAATTCCCGTCCGATATTTCGCATCCTTGTCCCTTGAAACGAAAACGGTATACGTACCTTGTGGTAAAAGTCAGAAGCGGCGATGCACAGGATCTTCTTGTCCTCGTACTCGTATTTACCTATCCTCGATTGGATGTAGGGAAACCTGAACGAAACGTTAAGGAAGCTTCCGACAGAACGATGAGCGGACGAGTGAGCTGTAAACGCGAAAGGATACAAGGCTCTGAGCCAGTGGTTGGTGGATGCGCTGATAAAGAAACAAGACAAGCACCACGTGGACATCGTGACCGGCAAACTCTGGATGAAGTTTGGCAAACTGAACACCACCCAGTCTTGAAGAAGTTCCATTTGCGCGCAGGTGCACGCCCTTTCGCAAACCTGCAAACATTCCACGCCGCTCTCGCGTTAATCCGAATCCCTAGACTTTACGTTCTCGTATCAGGGATACAAACTTTAAAGACAACGGCGGAAAGCAATCGAGGGTGCGGCTGCTGCGGCGACAAAAATTCTCCTATCACTTTGGTTAAGATTTCCGAGGGTGGAAAGAAATCTCCGAGAACGCCGGATAGAACCGTGCACAAAAGCTCCACTTCCATGGAATGTCCTCTCCTGATCTTATCGAAGATCGCCGAGGTGCACTCTATGGATCGAACCAGCGCTTCCGGTTCCGCGTCTGGCAGAGGTTCCTCCACTTCCGGTTGATTCAATCGATCAGCTGCCTCCGTGTACATGCAAGTCAGCAGGAGTTGCAACGCGGGCAACGATAGCATCGGACTGGGTTGCTTCAAGCGATCGATCGCAACTTTTACTATTTGCTCGGCGACCTTTCCGATCACGCTTTTAGTCGCCACCAGTCGCTCCAGTCCCTGAATCGAATGCATCGTAATTGCAAGCGTACTCGTTGCGAATAAAAGATAGCACTACGCGCGAGTACACTTCGGTATACCTGTAGGAGAGTTTGATGCAAGCTGCAAGAAATATTGTGGGACGTAAGCAACGTGAGGACTAACTCTAACACGGCCGGGGCTTCCGTGTCCGGAGGGGTGTCTTCCGCGTGTTCCAACAAGAAGAACACCAGAGCCCACATCACGCCTTGGTGCTCCTCGCTTTGATTTAACACGCTACGCCAAACAAAGAATTAATTCTGGCAAATCTGCGCCGGAAAAGACGCGCAAGTAAGATTAATACGGCTCACCCGATCGAGTCTTGCGCGTCGAGATGTTTCTGTATGTACTCTATTGCCAACGGGTGTATAATGTTCATCGTTTCCTCGCAGCTCGCGAGCACGGCGCTTTGCAACAGATACAGAGAACCGTGGAGGGCGGAAATCCTCGCGGGTAAAAAGCTCGACTTTAAGTTCGCGTCTACCAAGCGCTTCACTTTATCCAACGTCTCGAAGTCCTTCGAGATATCGCAGAGACAATTAAGACTGCTCTGTGGCTTACGTTACGAGTGGCAAATAAAAGATGTTCGATTACGTACCAACGGTGTGAGTACTGCGGCAGCCTTGCACACGGAAACCACCAGATATTGATGCAAAATTACGTTCTCCGTCGGATGGATCCTCGATATTTCCAAACACATGTCCAGCATCCACTGATACTGAGCTCTCTCCACGAATAACTCCGAAATGGCTAGAACGGACCTGATCACCTCTGTCAGTAGCTGTATCGGTGTGTTAGCTTGCGGAGCCATCCAAGACGTGTAAAGTTCCACCAAGAAACGAAGGCAGGAATCCAAATCGAGGGACGCGGACATGAGCGCGTCGTTTCTTCTGTTCTTCAAGTTGAGCACCGAGGCGTTCAACTTATCCTCGTACGAGTTGCACAACGACCACAAATAGGAAACCGAGAGCTGACTGTACGCGTACTTGTTCGAGTTCGCCACCCTTTCCACGTTTCCCCGATGGAAGATGTGGTCCATGTTCAAGTTGCTGATCGTCTCCGAGTCGTTCATGCACTCGTACTTCCACGTGAGCAAATCCTGGATCGCGTACAGCTTCTGCGAGCTAACTTTGTGAACCGAAAGCTGAGGATCCCTCGGATAGTGGATCAAACTGCTGGCACTCGGATTTCCCGGATACGGAAGAAGCAAAGTTTGCAGCAGCAGCCTGGTTATCGCTTGCACGGCCAAGCTGCTGGCCTGAATCAGCGTGGGAATGTCCTCGGAGAGTACGTTCTCGTTCTGCGAAAGATTCAGCACGCCTAGAAGCGCCATCCATATTTCCTCGAACTGCAGCCGAGAAACCCAACCCAGCAGATTTATCCTATAAATGAACTGCTCCAAGATTTCCACCTCCTGAAGGAGATTCGATTCCGAGGGCAACAGGGGGAAGTAACACTTGGTTGCACCGGAACCGTCCACGTTCCAATTTTGCTTCCAAACCAGGGGCGGAGTTAAAATGTAGGAATTTACCAGCGGCTGGCGGCCGGTACTCACGATCAAATCCTGAATCGCGTCGAACAGATAGCGCGGAATAGTTTTCGACGACTGCTCGTTCTGACATTGCTCCAGCCAAGCGACCAAAGCGGCCATCCGCGTGCAAGCGCGAGCGTAATCTTTCGTCTCCTGGTCTTGGAGCGCTGGCTCCAAAGCGCGCGAATCTATCACCGGCAAAGCGTCCACGGTTGTCAACAAATATTCCGCTATCCTCGTCAACGAAGCGGCGCTGCTGCAAACCCACGAATACTTGCCGCTCTCCCCGAAAATCTTGCTAGGCCCGGGATGCTTCAGAATCTCCGAAGCGCAACTTAACGCGAGTTGCATATCTCTCGGCCTCAATTTCCGCGTACCATTTTCGTCGCAGTGAACGAGCCAGTGCGTCAATTCCAGACAGAGTATCGCGAATTTGGCCAAGTCTTCCTCCGATTTCTTATCGATTTTCGCTAAATTGTACTTGGCTAGTTTTGGCAACGTTTTCATATATATTTTAACAGCCGGGATCAACATGAAAAGTATATCCCAATAGACGGGCTCGCTGAGAAGCTCGTTGATCCGAATCGCGTACTTCAATTCCTTCGACGTGGTGCCACTGGATTGCGTCGGCGTGTAAACGTGATGGGGTTTTGGCATTAAGTCGGTGACGTAGCGGACGTGCTCGAGGAGGCACTGCTTCGCGGCACCGTACAACGGACTAGTCTCGAAATTAAAATCTTTCTCGTTCTGCGCTACACCGAATTCTAACATTTGGCACATCTCCACGCTCAACCGTACGCCCAAGCGTACGCACGGCTTCAGGATCGTAATGTTAAACTCTTTGGAAGACAGGATACCGAGACAGTCTTCGAAATCCAAGTCTCTGAGCAACTGCGCTGCCTCCGAGCACGTGTAGCTAGCGTTTGGATTGCAACAGCGCAGCTTCACCTGAGACAGAAACCAACTGCGATCCAGCTGGATACTTTTCACCGTGGCTGGATTGAACGGCCTGCACTGATCTAATTCCAAAGGCGACAAGTCGTAGTATTGCACCCCCAATTTATTCAGCAGGCTAACCAGTCCGCTGTGCTTCTTTGCGAGCTTCGTCACCTGCAGAGTCTCCATGATCTTCGCGAAATCCTCTTTCGATAGCTGCTTCGTAACATCCGCCACGGGAGTGGTTAACAAAATCTCCACTCTTCGGCTTGCTATCTTCGCCGCCATTCTAGACAAAGCTAGATACTTGGTGGACAGCAATCTCGGGATCAGCGTCATCAAAACGGCTCCGCTTTGCGAATGATGCGCGCCTTCTATGCACTGCAAAAGTCGCTTCACGAAGCTCGGCTGCGAAAGATCCGTGCACTTGGTTGCGATCGCTTGGACCAGCAATCCGCTGGCTGCAGGATTCCTGTGTACGGCTGCGGTCAGTAAATCCCTAACGGGAGATTCGATGGCGCTGTTCACCGTCTCCTCGGTGTGATTGACCAGCAACCACGTCAGAGGCTCCGCATCGCTCAGATTCTCGCACACGTAGTCGCAAAACAGGATGATGCCACCTTTTCGAATAATTCGAACGTTGATGCTGCTCGCCTGGTCGACGTTCTTCCCTTCGCTCGGGGAGCAACGCACCGCGTACTCCGATCGACGAGTGCCCAACACTTTTCCCCAGAAGCTCATCTCGTTATAGCCCAACAAGGTCATCAGATACGCCCACTGGCAAGTTAAGGTTGGACATTTGCTTCCGATGTCCAGCATCAGATAATTTAAATCGGCGATCGGCAGTTTCTCCTCCTCGGGAACATTGCGGCCCTGAATCATCTGTATCGCGGCGTTCGCCACTTTGCAGTGGCTTCCGGATTCGAACATGTGAATGCACAGCTGCAGGAAGAACGCAAACTGGTGGATCAAGTAGCAGTCCTTCTCCATAGACTCGGAGAATCCCACGTACGGATCGCTCAGCTTGCGATTCACCAGTCCGAGCAGATTGTACACTTTCGAGCCTACCAAACTGATCACTTTGAAGATGAATCTGGCCAGGATTTTCTCCGGTGGCATGTCCACGGACTGGCTGTCCATCACGTTTAGAGGGTCCGTGGTTCGAGATGAGGATTTAGGGAAAAGGAACAACTCGGACAGGTCGTACATGTTCATATTGAGATCGGAGAGTCGGCCGAGCATCGCTTCCTCCTTTGAGCACGCGATCAAAGACAGCAAGACCACGTTCACCATTCCCAGCCACCGCTTTAATCTCAAATTCGAGGTCTCGAGAGAATTGGGTTTAAGGAAGAGTACTTTCAAAAGAAGGTCCACTGGTCTGAACACCGTGGGAGAAATAGCTGCGAACAGTTTCACCAGAGCCACGTGCGCCTTCTCCGACTCTATTCGAACTCTTCCTGCTGCCAGCATCGGAAGAATCGACTCCATCGTCTGTCTGGACCATCTTCTCCATTTTTCCTCTCCGTTCCCATCTCCGCTGAATCTCGACTCGGTTAAGCAGAGCGCCAGCAACTCGATGATCTGGTAATACTCCACGAGTCGCAAAAGCATCGAGATGAGAACTTCCCTGGTAGTCTCGAGCTCTCTCTGCTCCAAAGGGTTCGAGCTTGCGTTTCGAACTAGGAACACGTCTTCGACGACCGGAGCGAGAGCCGGGATGCAGTGCGTAAGCGCGGGCTGACCGCTCGCCATAAGCCCGTCGCACAGCTGAATTATCTTTGGAACTCCTATGATCGCTTTCGAGTGGTTCTTGCCGTACGACAAGTGTACCAAGAAGTTGAAGATCTTCGGCAGAAGTTCCTCGGTCTGCTGCACGTGACCCTCCTCGATAAATTCGAACTGCTTCAATACGAAGCCGATGAATATTCTATCGGAGTCCAGCAAACAGTAATTGACCCTCAGCTGCACCAGCTGGCTGAGCAGCATTAAAACTTGACACTGTAGCGACACGCTACTCGTTACGGTGTACTGTTTCAAAGATTTTATCACCATTGGCTCGAACAGACGAATGAACGAAGCTACGGAAGTTTTCTGATCGGACGAGCGAGCTAAGTTTTTAAAGATAGAGGAAAATTTTCGATCGCCCTTCCTGCGCAACAAACCCACCCACCTGAAAGCAGTAACACGATATACGGATCTGTGGAAGAGATCCTGCGCTATTGGGTTGCAAGTTGTAACATATATTCGTGTCGGTTTCGCAGAATGCTTTTCAAGTGCGAGAAATTTTACGAGAGAGAAATTCTCTGTCTATTGGAAAGACGAAGGAAGCCCGTAGAAAGTGAGAATGCAAACTTACCCAGTATCCGGCTCGTTTTCACCTCTGCAGTTGTTTCCCATCGACTTGATGGTGTCTGCCATTTGCCGGGCGGGACTTTGAAAGCAGTGATTGTAAAATCCTCTGGCATCGTCCCACAGCACGGTCATCTTGTCCGAGTTCTTCTGCGCGTCCATTTCGTTCCACTGCGCGTACACGTTCGTGCTGAACAGGCACTTGAGCAACTGCTGGACGCACTGAACTGTCGCGGTTGGCGAAAGCACCACGGTGCTTTGAAGATAGTACAGGATCTCCTCGGCGATTTGGGCGGCCTCGTTCACCGATATTATTTCGAGAATCTGCGAGAGCACGTCCAGGATCGCGTTCAGCAGAGACAAGTACATCTCGCTGGCATGCGGCTCGAGAGTGGCCAAGTAATTCAAGTGCGCCGCTTTCAGAATCTCGTACATCCTCGCGTAATGCGGTATCGAAGCGAACGCGCCCATCTGTTCCTTTCCAAATTTCCAGCTTCCAAGTTTCTCTCCCTTCTCCTTCAACTTTGGCTCGGGCACCGTTACCTTTTTCTTGGGGGACAACGTTTGCGTGGACGTCAAAGAGGGTAATACTGTTTTTGTGCTGGTTTGCGTCAACTGCGCGTCGTCGATTATCTGAACGAATATATTCAACACCCTCGTCACGTGTATCAACAGCAACTCTATTTGCTTATCCTTAAACGTGTCCCACCAAGGTTTCGTTGGATCGTTCGGCTTAAAGTTGCAAAAGGCTAAACCAGACGCGAGATTGCCAGCGAGAAGAACCAGATACTTGTGCGTGGGCAAGTCTAAACTTATGGGAGAAGACGAGAGAAGCGGCAAAGCCAGAGACAGGAGACCATTGCTCACGGATGATGGCATCATCTCGTTTGTGAAATTCGACTCGCTGATGTCTAAGCGGCTGCCGCTTTTCTTGTGCGACTTTTTCAACAAAGTCTTGGGCGAAATGCAGTCCCATCCTCTGATGTACACCGTGGTGCTGTACACCTCGCTCAGGCGAAACAGAGCCTCGCAGCAGCCGTACACCAAATACTTGGACGACTGCACTCCGAGGATCTCCGCCAGCATGTTGATCACGATCGATAAAGAGTATTCCACGCTCGGGCGATAGTTGACCGAGTTGTGGGTATTCAAAGCCGCGAATGGTTGTATCGACGTGTTTATAAAGAACTTCTGCTTCCCCTGACACGAAGACAATTCCACGGAGCTGCTTGTTACGGCGCTTAGAAATCGCGCCGTGTATTGAGCGGCTTTCCGCGTGACAACGTCGTCGTGCGGCTGTTGAAAATGTAACAGAGGAATGCTCCTGAAAAAGATCGCGTTAATCACGAGGGAACGCAGCGTTGAAGCATTTGGCTTGGATAATTACTTCACGATAGCATCCGACGCGGCGTGCCTGATTCTCTGATCCTGATCGCCTAACAGCGTCACGATAACGTCGATAAAGTGCTCTTGGAACATCGATCCGCCGGTTATATGTTCCACGGTAACATACGATATCTCGCTCAACAATTCCACTAGCTTAACTTTGACCAAAAAATACGGGTTCTTTACTAGCTGAGGTAACGCAGTTAACACGGTGATTCCGTGCTTGTTGTCGACGGATTCTAACAATTCCGGTAGACACAAGCTGAGTGCCGCTAACGTTTGCCTACACGTGGTAGCGGAGTCGTCTTCTAATCCCTGTTTCACAAATTCGCCTGTTAACATCTTCGCAAAAGTATCCCTCGGACCGACGCGAAATATTTCCCCTCGATCGTTTCAAGCTTTTCTTCTACCTCTCGCGCTGATATATTAAATATATTAAACGTTTACATATGAATAACAATAATACGTAGCGCCAAGAAGATGCCGCGAAGAATTTGCAAGCCCCGCGAATTTTTCGCGTCGATTCGAAAATTCGTCGTTCTTAGTTCGAAGCACATTTACCTCGAGAAGCAGCTTGATCAAGTTTTCCAGCGAGAGAGTTTCGCGCACGTTCTTGCTCGTGATTTCCTCCTCGAACTTCTTAAAAGATCCGCCGTACTGGGTGTACACGGCTTTCAAGAAGGTACCGATAATCATCGATATGTTGCCCCTAATTTGCGGGTCCGGATGTTTCGCAAACAACAGGATATCCGTTATCGTCTGCTCAGTCTCGCTGGAGCTCGCGTCTTTGGCAACGGGAATCACCAACAGATTTGGGCAAAGCTTCAAGATGTAGGCCACGCAAGTTAACGCGAGAGACTTGACGCTAACGCGGAAGTATTTGTCGGGAATTACGTGGCCGGCGTTGCCCGTTAAGAGAAAAGACGACACCAAGTAGCGACAGCAAAATTTTAGGGGCACGTCCGCGTCCGTAAAGCTTCCCACGTCTATTTCCCGTAACGAGAAGTCCAGAGAAAGCTTCTTGGGAGAAGCGATCGACGAAGCGAGTTCTTCCGAGCATTCAGCTTCCTTCGCTTCGTTCTGCAAACTCGAGTAATTCTTTTCCGACTTCTCCAGTTCGCTTCCCACGTCGCTTCCCTCTTCGATAGTAGCTTCGCCTGAAAGGAACACTGTTAAAAATAACTCGTTCCTGGAGAGAATCAATGTATCTTGCGCGTTACAGTCTTTTCTCGTTGTCCGGTTTTCGTCATCCGGTTCAAAATTAATATCGCGATTCTTGTTCCTTTACTTAATAAAAGCAACAAACTCAAATCGAATGAAAAATCGGACGATGAAGTCCGGACAAAACGAACAGACTCTTACTGTCCGAAACTCCGATCTTCAGGCCGCTATAGTTTTCTAAAATCTTCCCTTTCATTTCAACGACATTGTTGGAACTCTCCTCGGCGGTTTGCGAATTTTGTACTAACGGGTGTATGCTTTCCGAATCCAGCATCCACTTCTCTATCTTTGGATTTATTTCGCACACATCGGAGTCGAGTAAGTTTAAAGTAGCTTCGGAAGTTTCGCCGCAAGCAGTGGCTACGCTGGAAGTACTCGCTTGGCTCACCGACAGCATCATCTCGTTTTGATTCGTGTCTATCGTGCTACTCGTTATGCCTCGATTCGACAGCAGCAACGGTATCAACGCTCTCGGAGGCGACTTCAAGAACTGCGTCAGCGTTTCCAAAACGGCGTTCACCACGTTGTGATCCGAGTGCCATTTGGTGTAGTGCAGGCACAGCTCGTAAATCTGTAGCAAGCTTTCTGTGGGTACCGGCACGTCGTCTTCCACGTCCGACGGGTTACACACGTGCGGCAAAATGATCCTCACACAACCAAATATGCCGATGATGGTTGCTATGCGACCCTCGTCCTCGTTCACGGGCATCAGAATCTCCAGCAGATGCTTCAGCACATAGTTTAAAAAATATTGAGGCTTCTTGCAGTTTAAGCAGGTGGCCAAAATCATGTTAGCAGCCGCTCTGCGAAAAGCTGCCTGCGCCGAGGATACGTTTTCGAAGAAAGCCTTCAACAGCGTCTGCAAGCAAGCGCAAGCGTTCGTTTATAGTCGTCGCAGCGATATTACAGACAGACCGCGGACCTTTACGCCTAACTATAGAAAATGTAAATACATAAAAAGAATTACCTTCACATCGTTGTCTGTCATAAATGGCCCTAGGGCTTTCATGATTAATGGCAACGATTGGGACAACGTTTCGATCACCGACTCTTCGGGACGGCGAGCAATCGCAACTATGCGCGGTATCAAATTAGACACATATGCCTTTCCCCTTGTGGGACGAATCATGTGACTTAGAAGTCCAAATCTCCAGAGAGCAGCCCTCAGGGTTCTGGCCGGTCCATTCCTTTTCACTTCGTTGTAAAGTTCTATCTGAACTTTGACAATGTTGCTGTCAGCCATTGCCTATTAAATAGAGTACCTGTTAAGTAATTCTACTGGAATTACTATTGAAGAGTATTATCGCAAAGTATAGGAGTAGTGTACCCTTATAATTTTATTTAAAGTCTCATCCGCTACCATTCTGACATCAGATTCATCATCGTTGCACAGAGCAAGCAACATTTCAATGGAAATGCTAAGAACCTGGGGGAACTTGGTTGCTACCTTGACGGTAGGTGAACATACCGCCTCTGCTATCGTCATGCAACATGCTAACTTATCTCTCCTGTTATCCAAAGCAAGAGTTTCCTCAGTCTTTTTTTCTTTTTCCAGTTTTAGTCATTGTCTTTTATTGTACGTACATACAGAATGCGTTTACAAATGAAAGTAAATGTCAAGGAGATTGTATATTTTATTAGGTGTATCAATAAGTAATCCGCTATACTAATCCTTCCACGAAAGGATGCCATAGTTGGTCTGGAAAATCTTGTAAAACGTTACAGAGTAGCAACAGTTGCGATTAAAGTGAAGCAGGCGTTTGGTTTTGTTCACAGTATAGATTGAATTTGAGAAATAGCGAATTGCTGGTTGGTACACCTAATATTACAAGGATGTACATATAGTATAAACAAAATTGCGTGTACAAATGCGTGTGAAAGAAAAATAATACATTTATTTGGGGAATCTCTTTTTATTGTCACAGTCGCAGGATGATGGTCTCAATTATGGTTAAATGAAGAAAACTGCTTGTTCTTGTACCTTGCGCTGGGATCTGACAGAACATTGGCCGACTCTTGCGCGGATTTTAAAGCTTCGATAGCTTTCAGCACGTTGTTTGCCATTTTGTTCGATGTATTTAAGCAGATCGTTCCTTGTCTCCTATAAATCAATTGGTTTTAGCAAGTTACATTTTGGTAATGTAGGCCGAATTTATAACAGACGTATCGGAACATCGAAGGCATTAAACTACATGCTGTTCGCTACCATATTTATTTGTGATTCAAACGTCACGCTGTAAGCGATCACAGGTTTTAATCATGCAAAAGAACCAGGCATAAGAAGGCTGACTTAGTCGCTTGATGTGTATTTGCCGTTATCTCTCCACTTCGTTTAGGAAAGTTTGCGATACGGCGAATTTATTTCATTGAAATTAATATACAAAAGGAAAATAGGAAGAAGGGATTTAACGCGGAGTAAAGTGCTTCTAAATAATTTATTCTAGCAACGATTATTAGCAATGATCATAGTAATCTGTAAGATTATTAAAGTCTACATATATAGTTAATATATTACGTAATATATATAATATTAGTATAAAATTTCTAAATTCTTTGCATCTTCGATGAAAATAACGTAATTTTGTCTCGACGATTGTGGAATTTGAAAACGCACGCATCGAGTCCGGAAATTATTATCGCGACTACCTACTCGAATGCGCGTAATTCATGGCGAACATAAATTTAGCAAGGCCTATTTATAGATGCAAATATGTATAGCTTGCAACTGCTTGCAACTAGCAAAGATTTTATTTAATTAACGAGAGTTGCGTAGCCTTTCGCAAGTAAACCTTGCAGTTCATTTGTTATAAACATATATATCACGTCATGGTAGATTACTCAGAGAAAGTACCTAGGAAAAAAAAAATTATTTTTCCGCTTCTAGACGTCCGATTTGAATGTCCCGTGACTTAAATTAAAAGGAAAGGTCCCAGCAATGTTATCCCCTTATCAATTTGTCGATAAACATTGTGGTTAATTTGTTATAAACAAATATTTCCTATTTTTTGAAGCTACACGAAAGCTATACTTGGGAAGGCTTTAAAAGTACATAAATAGTATTCCTTGGTCTTTCCCCTTTAATTTGAGTCGCGGATCATCCAAATTGAACGTCTAGAAGTCGAGATCTAACAAGAACTTTGACATGGGGACACACACTGGCATGGAACGACCAGGTCCCTCATAATGGTCCGCGCTTGACAGTATAGAAGAAAACCTTGCGTATATGTGGTTTTATTCCTGCACGACTTCCGGTTCGGATTTTATAAACGTTGATCCCCGTTATTCTTTAATAACTCGGTAGCTAATAAAAAAACCTTTGTTTATAACAAATGCAGTGCAAGGGCTAGTTGCAAAAGATTATAATATAATATTCCTAGGACCGACCCCTTTAATTTAAGCCGAGGCATATTAAAATCGGCCAACTAAAAGTACTTTTTGGATCACCAGCCCACTCGACAGTTCGACGAGGAATTAAAGGAGGGTTCGATTAACAATACACCCTGCTCCCAAATTACGGCAATAATAAAATAAGGAACGTGCAAGCTGCTGAAGCAGTTGTCAGCAACTTCTAGTCTAGGTTAACAAGAACACAGCTGAGAAAGAAGAAACTACATTGTAACGCGTATTAGTTTATGAGCCCATTTTAACATTACTGTAACTTGTAGTTTATCGAACAGTTTAAATAAACGCCTAGTTAAAGATAATTCATTGTTTAAGCATTTGTTGACCTGTCCAACAATCCTGAACTGACCCTTCCTAATCCTTCAAAGAGAAGTACCGCGGAGGAACTTTAATAAAAAAGTTCTGAAGCGAGACTCTCTAAACACATGCCCCGCACATCATTGAACTAGTCAGTAGTTAAACTAAACGTTTGCCGAATTAGTCGTATATCGTGGCAGTTCTTGGAATTTTACGTCACTTCCTGGAATCGCCGAAATTCTTGGAAAGACGTCATCTTGCCATGATCGCAGGATACCTCCTCGCACATCATATTCGCCTAATACAAACTCGTCAAATCGGCCGAACGTTTTTGTTGAAAACCCAAGAAACTCGACAGTTCTTGGAAAATGACGTCATTTCTCGGAATAGCCGAAATTCTTGGAAATGACGTCACCTTGCCATGTTAGCCGGATACCTCCTCGCACATCATATTCGCCTAATACACAGTCGCCAAATTTTTCGAAAAATTTTCGGATCTTTGTATCAGGAGAACATGAGTTGCCAGGAGGTCGCCGAAAGTTTTGGGCTATGACGTCATTTCCAAGAATTTCGGCGATTCCGAGAAGTGACGTCATTTTCCAGGAACTCGCGAGTTTCTCGTGTTTCCGAACAAACGTTTGACCGATTTGGCGATTTTGTATTAGGCGAATATGATATGCGAGGAGGTATCCTGCGATCATGGCAAGATGACGTCATTTCCAAGAATTTCGGCGTTTCGGAGAAGTGACGTCATTTTCCAAGAACTGACGAGTTTCTCGGGTTTTCGAGTAAACATTCGGCTGATTTGTCGATTTTCTATTAGGCGAATATGATGCGCGAGGAGGTATCCGGCGAACATGATCGAGAAATGACGTCATTTTCCAGGAACTGGCGAGGTTCTCGTGTTTCCGAACAAACGTTCGGCTGATTTGACGATTTTGTATTAGGCGAACATGAGGTGCGAGGAGATATCCGACGAACATTGGCAAGGTGACGTCATTTTCTAGAAACTGCCGGGATTCTCTTAGAACTTACAACTAATTTAGTGGTGAATAGGACCAGTTTTCAGAGTTTCTTGCTTCGGGACTTTTTTAATTAAAGTCCCACCACGATACTTCTCATTAAAGGATTCGGACATGTATTTTAGGATCTTGGCACAGGTGATTAATTGTTTAAACAATCACGTGTCTTTAACTAGTCATTTATTTCAAGTTTTTGGTAGGGTACAAATTACAAAGATGTTGAAGTATTCTTATAAACTATCGCGCGTTGCAAGGTAGCTTAAAAGTAGTTTATAATAAAATACAATGTCTCTTAATTATTAACACTAGTGCCTCAAGTAAATATAAAGGACGTCTGTTGTACGTCTTCGAGTTCCCGTTGTATTCTTTTGTTCTCGTTCCGGACGGGAAGCTGTCACCCACTGCTGCAGCGGTAATTTAGCCAAACAGCGAGGTAATTGTCAGGTATTGCAAAAGTATTGTCCAATAACTGCAAAACAGTTATTACGGTATGAGTATTGGTAGTATACAAGGGTACGAGTATAGTGAGGAAAAACTATTGCGAAAGGAGCAGAATGGCACCGTGTCGCCAGTGGCAGCACAAAATCTATACCACAGGGTAGCAAGTAACTAGTACATTGGTGGCTGCAGCAGGTTGGCACCACGCTACCATAGACTATGCGACCACTCGTACCCCAATTCCTCGAAGAAAGTCGTAAAAGTTCTGCTCGTCCGACACCTCTGGCTGACCAACATCATTGGCTTTGGTAGGGAGTTGCATAAGAGCGCTGACGCGCAACCGATAAGCGTTCGTTACGTTTCGTGCAATCGTCCAATCTACGTTACATCGATTGCTCGCATGTTATAGGCGTATTTCATATTCAACCTTGTATACCGTATAGCGTATACGAAAATCGATTTTATCTCTGCTGCAAAATTCTGGCCTACCCACGCTGGTCGAATTGTGGCAACAAGTTGCCGCCGACTTCGCAGTTGGGTGGGTCGAATAAGTCGGCAAAGGCGGTCCGTTTTTGTCCTTCCGTTCGATAGCTCGTATATTACATATTGTAAGAGGCGAATTGTAATACTCGTTCTTTTAAAAATAAAGCACGTAATAAAACTTGGAAAACAAATTATTCAAAAACTAGTTCACGTTTGCTTCGCGTTAATTTAAAAGGAATGATCACGGCGTTACAGAGATAACCGAGGCACTCCTTGCATCGATTGCTTACTTTATTAATCACTCTCGCTGTTCCACTTCAGCTGAGGCCGAGAAGAGAGGGAAAATTTGAAGCTAATTCAGACGAAATAACTTTTCGACGAATCGTGATGTTTCGTTTCTCGAATAAGTGAAAGTTTATCTAAAGCGCTTCGGTCCGCGTGACTCAAGGACAATCGACGCAGTTAGAACGATCTTTAGTAATGTAAGTAGAAGTAATTGTAGAAATCGAGCTAGCAGTCCGATTAAGAGATACCACGATAACAGCTGTGCCATATCATTCGTCAGTGACATCGCTTAACGTACAAATGGGTGGCAAAAATTGCAAAGGATTTCGTCCAGCATGTTCGATTGCCACGTCGGGCAAAACGCCCAGGCCAGGTGCGAATTACTTTCCTTTCCTTCTTAAACTTCAAACGCATTTCAATATATAATATCTCTATTTGCGCGCAGTACAATCGACGATACCATCGATATTTTCTAACGATGTTCTAACATTCGATCATTCGATAGGCGGCTACTTATGAGATAAGCTTCCTTGACAAACACCTACTGAACTTCTTCTTTCCGCAAACTTAATAAACGCCCATTCAATTTTAGCAATCGCAATTTATCCGTTTATTCGTAACCGTACCGTATTCGTACAGATACGCGATATAGATGCGAATGATTAAACGCAAGCATCATCGATCTTCTTTTTATATACGTAGTATATACGCGATAAAAGTTTCCGATCGATTTTTCCATTCTCCGACAAAATAGTTGAGAACGAACGTCGCGAATAAAGCCTTGCTCCCGTTTTTCGCTTTACGTGTGGCCTGTGTCCTTGTTCGCCGATACGATATGATATGAGGAAAAAACAGAAACGATAGCTGCGACATTTGCTGAAATGTAAATCGTCGACCTGTCAAAGCGGTTGAGTATCCTTACGGGCGTGTCGCGCACGAACGTATGTAGGTACGTATACATACGTGTGTGCGAAATCGGATCGAAAAACGGTTTCGCTATGCTTCTTATGGCTACTGCGCTGCACTACACTTGCAAGCTACTAAGTACGATGAGTAATCAGTAAAAATTTTATATAACGAAACGAGTAATTGGCATGAGTGGCGATAAATTGTTGCGATGATACGCGCATACATGTTGCAATACGATGCGTGCATGTAGCGTGTAACAGAATATTTCCCGTTCGTTTAAAGATAAGCCCCGGAACAATGTCCGAGTTGCAATCCCAAAGGAAGATTCATACTTGCAGTGAGTGTAACAAAGAACGGGAAGATATTAAGCGGTTGCGTAACAGCGCAAAATGTTGCTGTAGCTGTGAGTTAAGGGTTTCCCGTTTCCACGCCGACCACCCCATTCCCCATCATATTTGTATCGTTAATCAAATCTTCGCGCTCGAAACAAGCATAAAAAATAGATCTATCTTAGCAAATTGTAGATAAATCTTTCATGTAAATATTTTGCCTGTTCCTAGGTAAACCAGAGAAGTACGACTATGTGGAAGATGCTGTGTGCAAGGAAACCGACATCAAAGAAAATGAGATGAAATTGCTACCCCTGGGGGAAGACGGAGGGAAAATTCTATTGATTAAGCAGAAGGGAGAGTTGCACGCCATCGGTACGAAATGCACTCACTATGGGGCCTTACTCAACACTGGAGCATTGGGGGACGGAAGGGTAAGATGTCCATGGCACGGAGCTTGCTTCAACATCAAGACAGGGGACATAGAAGATTACCCGGGCTTGGATTCTTTGCCATGCTATCAGGTACGCGGACGAACGCGGACACGCGCGTTCAGCCTTATTACCAGAGTAAATTAATACGCGACTAATTCGATAGGTAAACGTGGACGACGCTGGTCTGGTACGCGTGAAAGCGAGACGCAAGGATCTGGATTTGAACACGAGGGTGAAAACGATGCACGAGCGAGACGCGAGGAACGAAACGACCGTGGTAATAGTCGGTGGCGGGCCGGCGGCCGCGACTTGTGCGGAAAGCTTAAGGCAAGAAGCTTTCACGGGGAATATAGTGATGGTTTGCAAGGAAAACACGGTACCGTACGACAGAATAAAGGTGTCGAAAATCTTCGATCTAGATATCGAAAAGGTAGCTTTAAGGCCGCCGTCGTTTTACAAGGAGCACAAGATCGAAGTAAAGCTGGGCGTGGAAGCTACAGGTAACGATGCGGCCGCGAGCTCCTCCTTTCACAGCATTCGATTCAAAACCAATTTCACGATACAAATTATTGCAGGACTAGATACAAACGAGAACGCTGTTCGGCTAAGTAGCAACGAGAAATTAATCTACGACTATCTGTTCCTCTGTACCGGAAGCAAGCCTAGAATGCCCGACACAGCCGGCGTTAATTTGGTCAACGTTTACGTGTTGAGAGACTACACAGATTGCAACGCTATATACTCGAAACTATCGCCGGACAAGCACGTTGTGGTTCTCGGATTGGGTTTCATCGGCATTGAAGCTGCAGCTTATTGCATAAACAAATGCGCGTCCGTTACCGTTATAGGGAGAACCTCAGTACCTTTGCAGCCGGTTTTCGGAACGGACATCGGTAACAGAATAACGCGCGAGTTCGAAGAGAAAGGTGCTGCGTCCACGTACTTCGTACATTCTTTCTACCCACGTAAACAACGAAATATTCAACGAAACATTTCTTCGAAGGTATCAAATTTATGTTTGGACGCAATATTGTGGAATTCGTGGCAAGCGAAGAGGAGAAGAACGCCGTGGGCAAAGTGGTGCTCGACAACGGGGAAACTCTTCCCACCGATATAGCGATAATTGGAATTGGATCTACGTTTTATACGGACTGGATAAAGGATTCTCCTATTCAAATGCAACGGGATGGCAGCATTATCGTGGATAAGGTACGCCGGTACCTAACGGAAAAGGAATCTTTCGAAGTTTAGCTTATCCGTTTCACGGAGCAACGCGTATCGGCATTTAGGTCCGAGATAAAAGAGATGGAGAAATAAAACGATATATCAGATTTCTATCTCTATCTTTCTACCTCGGGCGGAAAATCCGATACGCGTCACCCCGTGGACAGATGGCGTAACATTGCGCATATACAATTTTAGTACTTGAAAACAAACGTGGAAAACGTGTATGCCGGTGGAGATATAGCGTACGCCCCGCTATTTGGCACTGATAGCGTTTCAGCCGCCATAGGCCACTATTCGCTAGCGCATTACCACGGAAAAGTGGCAGCGCAAAATATAAGCGGTAAAACTACCGCCCTAAACACTACGCCATTTTTCTGGACACTTTTATTCGGAAAGAGTTACCGTTACGCGGGTATGTTGCATTTCTATTTATATTTTTATTTCTAAAGCATTGAAAGGGAACAGGATGCAAACGGTTTGCTACAAATTGGTCGCGAATTTCTTAGGTTACGGAAAACCGGAAAAAGTGCGAATTCAAGGGTCCTTGGAGAATTTGGAATTCTTCGCGTTCTATATCAAGGATGGGAAAGTTATTGCGATGAGCAGTGTCGGAGCGGATCCCGTAGTAGCGGATTTCGCCAACTTGCTTTACGAAGGGAAGACGCTGACGGAAGCGGAAATCGACAAAGATCCGTTTGGCTGGATAAGAAGCAAACCAAAGGACTTGGAAAAGAAATTTCAAAGTGAACTCGTCGTGGCGCCGTGAAACGAAAGCGTGTAACGATGAAACGCGTTTACGCGTAAAGTGTTAATTTTGTTCTGGCAATTTAATATCGCGTTTTACGACGCGCTATTACATTTTTTATGACGTATTATTTTCTTTAGTATTATTAAAAAGGGGCAAATGAAATAAATTAAACAACGAGATTATGCCGAATTTTTGTAACATCCGTGTTGCGCGTGGTGCTCTTGATTTATACTTGCATTTATTTTTTATTGAAACGAAACCATTGTACCTCGTTATAAAATAAACTCTAATCCCAAGCTTCAGTCACCTTTAAATGATTCAACCGGTCGGCGATAGTAATTTTCTTGTTAAATTTCTCGTTCTTTTCTTCAAACCACATTTTCCTCAACTCTTCAAACTTTTCCCTTTTAAACTCCTGCATGTGTCCCTGAGATTGCTCCACGGTAAGGTAAGGATGTCGCAACAGGAGCATGTTCTTTTCCTCCCTTATCAGGTCCAGCTTAAATTCCATGATATCTTTGAACGTTGGCTTCTTAATAATGCCGTGTTTTCTGCGTACAAAACGATATTTTCGAGTAGCTTAAATCGCGGTGCGCGCAATACGCGCGACAACGCACTATGGAAGAATCGACTCGTTTAAGTAACATCTTCCCTACGATTTTACGATAGCAAGGCAGCTTTTTCTTAACCATTTACGAAATAGTAGAAAAATGTAGTTCAAATCGAAGGACCAAAATATAACCTAGAAAGTTCGTCAGAATGCGAGAATTGTTTGAACATACCCACGAAATCGATACGGGATATTGTTAACTTTATACAAAAGTATGCTTGTAAGACGCATTTTTTATTGCACCTTCCTTCGACGATGTTCGTTTGTCACACGTTTAAATGTACGAAAAACGTTAAAATTCCTGTGCCACACCGTGCTCAACTCACTCAACTGTGCTATCCGACAATCCACCTATTAAACAAACCACACGTGTAGTCCTTCATCCCTACCCCAAACGGTTCCTCCTCTCTAACCTCTAATCGCTGACCAATGCCCAATGCCCTCTACGCTCCACTACTAGCTGCTGTCTGCGCGCACTGAGGACACAGATGGCAAGGCAGGTCTCGCGGCACGCGCCCTTATCGTCACTACACGTTCGATCGGTCGAATCGTTTCACCTGAAACGTGCAACCCTATTCACCGAATTTAGTTGCACGCGCTCGTATAGAATTGTTACCACTCGATTATTTCGATATACCGTACGTTGAGCGATGATAGAAAATTGTGGAGAACGCCTGCCAGCGGGACAGATCGGTTCTGGAAGGATGGGGGGGGGGGGGATTGAGAAAAACGTAGGAAATCGTAGTTCCATGAAAGAATTGATCTATTTGATAGCATTTCAAATTTAAGACAAAAAGAAAAGGTGATATTCTTATAATTAATAACAAACACGTTGTCAAATTACGAAGGAGGTTCACACATTCGATTTCCGCGTTTATACGCGAGGCTTTTGGTTTTCATCACCGCTGTTTTCTCTTATGCGCGCCTGTCCGCCTCCCTTTCTCTGCCCCTTTCCCGTTTATCCTTTAACTCTACATCCGTGCTCGAGAATCGTTCGCGGTGTTTCGCCCTGCAACTCCAACGAATGACCACTTGACGAGCAACGAGTACCAAGGATGTCGATCGTTCGCGTTGGTATTCGATATTCGATATTCGATACTCGATATTCGGTGCTCGGTACTCATGGCTCGCCGGAGACAAGACGAAGCGGGTAAAGTGAAGCAAAAAAGGGAAACAGATACGAGGAGAGAGACAGAGCGACAGACAGACAGACAGACAGACAAACGGATAGAGATACACAGCGAGTAAAGTGACCGAGCGATCGGCTAGCTGACCGGCTCGCCGATTCACCGACTGACGTGACGTGACGTGACGTGACATGACGTGACGTTGACAGGTAGGCAGAAAGGGAGACGGCCAGATAGGCGAACGGATAAACTACACGGACAAATGGTGGACTACGCTATCCAATAACTGTGGCTTTCTTTCAAATTTCACCATCTACGCGTATTAAATCCCTCTGCTGGTTTTCCATGTTCCCTATTATAAATCGAATTTGAAATCCGCTCTATTCCGACACCCTTGTTCAACCCTAAAACACTTAGCGCTTGCACACGCGACACGCGCACACTCTCCTCTTCCCTCTTCCTTCGTCCTCTACGCTCCTACTTACTCGCCAACTTCACCGTTTGAACACTTTTATTTCTATTAGGGGAAGCTGGGTGCCAGACTTGCCACTCTTTCCGCTAACGATTATCATACAAAATAATTAGAAAAATGTACAAAAATTCATAAAAATAGTAATAGTTACACAGTACAAATTACATCTGGGTAATTAGAGTAGTGTGATCGAGAAACGAGCATGAAAAATTACGGTTCCCTACTAATATTACATTTTGTTTTCCGTGTGTATGTGTATCTGTGTTTCCCATTTTTTTGTCGCCGCTTCTCCTCCGCGATTTCTTTCCTCTTTTTCTTTCTCAATCGCCGCCGTCCCAACGAGATTGGTCGTCGTCCTCCTCCGTTTCCCTTTCCGCACGGAGAAAACGTCAACTTTTCTCGTGGAACGATCACGCGCGCTAATTATTCCTTACTCGTATCTAGTCGCGTTGCTGCATGCGTACACAGTACGCACACGCCTCATCCTTGCACGCTTTTTTACGCGTCATCATCTACATATACCTCGCCGAATCTTGCTTGCAGCGGATCGCGTCGCATACGTGTACACGTGCATCAGCGCAAAAGAAATCCCGCTGCACCTCCATCGTCGCCGTTTATCCGCGTCGTGGCACAATCGATCCGTTTTTACCCGCTTCCGCGAGGCGTGCACCTTTCGATCCGATAGCGGAACGCTACTCCAGCAGCACCTAACCACGCGAACGACGAGAATGCAAATACAGCGGATGGAATATTTCGTACGTGTGTCGACCTCGTTCCTGCTAAACGCGATCTTAATTTTACTAATGCCACGATACGTAGTCACCGTATTGTTTCTTGCGACGTGGACGTAGTACGAACGGTCCCGATTCCCGATTCCCGATTCTCGATTCTCGATTCTCGATTCCCGATTGCCGATTCCTTTCGGATAAGGACAGGCGACGGCTAGCGTCGAGGGAGCCTCCGAGGAGCCAGTCGCTCTCTGTCCAATCCTCCGTGTTCTCTAATCTCTATTCGCTATTACCTAGTCTCTAGTGTCTAGTGTCTATTCTATAATCGATCGTACGATTCGATGCACAATTAAAAGAGAGGAAGGATTGCGGTGAGCTCCGCGCGGTCCCTCGCATCCCGCGGTCGGGTTTCGCGCGACGCAGTCGCTTCGACGGATGCCTCGCGCGATAACAGCTTTTTCCCTATGTTTTTTTTTCCTTTAAAAATGTCTAAAAACTCTGCCTACAAGTTTTAAAAGAACGTAGAGTCTCGCGACGGAGAAGATTACGCGTGTCCACGAAATATAGAAATAGAAAGGTAGTGGAACGATAAAGAGACGGAAATCGCGCGAGACGAAGACGAACCAGTGCTAGGATTTTGCAAATTCAGAAGCGAACGACTGATCGCGAAAACGAGTGGATCCTCTCGAGTGGGGAACATCTACCGAAAGTTAAGGCGACCCGGAGAATTTCGCGAATCCGACGACTAGCACTGGCCCCTAGCATCTCACTCCACGCGGCTTTCTCTTTTCCTAGCCGATGATCATCGCGTGCCGCGTGCGATCATCGCGTGTTCGCTGTCCGCTGTCCGCGATACGCTATACGCTACACGCTATACGCGACTAGACGTACGCGAGTACACACGCACGCTAGCATGTACAAACACATATACACGTACACACGCACACGCGCACTGTCCAAGCACCCCCGACACACGAGCTTTCCATTCTTCGATCCGTTTCCTCGCAACTCCTAACGCGTTTCCATCTACCGTCTACATAAGTACGCGCGCAGAAACTTTATCGCGTTTCCTCGCGTCTCTCGCTTCCGAGTCTGAGTCTAAATCTGAATCTGAATCCGAATCCGAATCAGAATCTTCCGTCGTTCGCACGCGACGCGCACTAAACGTGTACACACCTAGAACGCTACTCTGCGACCAAAAAAATAAATTCTATCGTGTACGTACGTTATATCGGCTATAGTTAAGCTACAATTATGCCGCGACCTCCGCGACTAGATCGCGATTTCACGATACTTTGCACGCTATTCGAACGAGAGCCGAACGATTCGAAGAAGAAAAAGGAAGCTGCGAGCATCTCGAGAGTACTCGCGTCCAACGGTAATCTAAAACCCTAAACCTTGCGATCTTTCGCTATCCTCGCGATTCACCTACGTCTCGCTGCTCGATCGCGTACAATTTTCTAATACATTGACTTCTGCGGAGCCGATCACAGCGCGAACTCGAATCTTCCTCTCTTTTGGCTTCCCAACCGCTCTGTCCGCTACGCGACAGATTCTACAACCTTTCCTTCGATTCGAGATATTCTTTGCACGGAACCGAACGGAACGCGTCAAAACTCACGCCGAGCATCTTTCAAATGGAGAAACGTTACAAAGGGGGAGCACGGCTGTTCTCCGTTTGCTCGATAGCGGTGCAGTAGCAGGATTCGCTAGTCGGAGAATCGACAATTTTCATCGATACAAACGAATCACGTTGGAACAACGTCGTACAAAAAGGTCTCGTCGGTATCGTTGCAAAGCTTCTTGCGATAGAAGGCAAACATTCATTCGAATGCGATTATTTCGGTCTCGGTCTCGGTCTCGGTCTCGGTTTCGTCGCTTAAAAGCACTACCGATTGCTATGCTCGCTTGCACGCGTGTAATACGTAATACGGTATCGGATCGAATTGACAAGCGGCCGCTCGATTGTTCCATTTTAGACGCGGTCTCGCGCGGCTCACGATCACTGGTTCGATGAAAAAGATTCGTAACTCGGTATTCGCAGTTTTGTACAGCTAGTGGGTTCGTTTGCTAGGTGAGCACCGAACGATTCGGCGATTGCCGAGCAGATTAGACGGAGCGACTCGGCTGCTCGTTCGAATAGCCTACACCCGATGCGCTTTCGATAACGAGAAAAAACTTCAATCTAAAGGTTTCGACGTAAGAAATATCGCATACATAGTATTGCTTCGACGTGTTTAAACGCTAACCTAGCGCACGAATGCGGCGTTTAAAAGTAGTTTTAAGTATCCTAAATCTTAGATAAGTTTATCCGAAGGTAAAGAGAAGTGTCGTTTAAAAATGCTACTCGAACTTGTAGAGTCGTAAATCGATGTAAGATCCGAGCGAACTGCGAACGCGAGTCTTTCTCGTATGTTTCAGCGCAACTGAACGGTACTCGTCTCGATCGGTTTCCCTTTCGTCGAAACTTCTACAACCATTGAAACGTACATACATCGTGTATCTATATAATATCGTATCTACTCGCAGTCGATTGCCATCCACGTTCCATCCACCAGCGGATAATTAGTCGTCGAGTCCGAGAAAACGTGCGATGCGCGGAACGAATAGACAACTCTTGGCTTCGCCTTTCAAATACAACGGTGTAACAAACGTATGAACGTTGCGGGTGACACGTTTTTACGCGAAGAAGCACGTTCGCGGCGCAGCGGTGTCCGAAATCGGTGGTAAACATTGGGCCAACGCAACCGAATTGAACTGAACCGAACCGAACCGAGCCGAAGCAAGCGCAGTTGTCGCAAGAAGTTGCGCTTCTTTGCTTTTCTGCTTTCTCGCACGCTAATCGTAAGAGTGGCGACGTAGAAAACGATGATACGACCAGACTATCGGTACGTCCGCGTAAAGAATCGTTTACCGTGATTGCGTAATAAATTGTTGGTCTTTATTGAAAATTCCCAATGGAAAAGTATCGTAGAAAGGTAAAGAAGATACATTTCGTTGGTTTGTAAAATTTGCCTATTAATAAAGTGTAGCTACGATAGGCGCGTAAAGCTACGTGAGAGGCGAAAAAAGACGTATCGGCGGAACGATAAAATTAGCAAGGTGTCTGCTTTCACTTAACGATAGTTACTTACTTAAAGTTACGTTAAGCGTAATGTGTGCAATATCCTACTACGTTTTGCAGCGCAATTTGTTTGTTTGTCGGACGCCGTTTTTCTTAGCCGAATGATCGTCGCTCGTTTTGCTCGGCCACGATCCAATCGCCGCATTCGTCGCATTCGCCGCGATCGCATCCATCGGCTAACTTTAATACTGTAACGAATCACCACGATAAAGCTAGTACTTTTTCCTTCTCCTCTCTATTATTTCTCGTTTTCGAACAAGCGGAAAGATTTGAAAAACTGTATGCCGAGGTGAAAGAATCAAGTCCATCGCAATGCGCGGTTCGTTCCTCCGAGCACGCGGTTCGTTTGAAAGTATACGCTGCAACGGCGCTAGACAGGTAGACAGCGTTTAGGTTGCGTCGGATATCGGTTGCCTATCTATCGTTTCAAGATCGTTTGGTAAAAATGCGCGTAAAAATGGAACCGTGGACTTGATTCGTGTCAGCTGCGAGCCGCTAACGTGTACTTTATACGTATAGATATGTGTACAAAATTACAGATACGGTAGAACATAACTGTGAGCGGATACAAGAGAGCGGTAGAAGGTTGGATCGCGCGCGGTTCGACTACGCTCAAGGATATATGTACCTCGGGTATAAGGGGCGAGTCCTTTTGTCGCGCGCGCGCTCGATCGAGCTCCTTCCGTTCTTTTTCCATCTTCGAATCGTTCGACGAGCTTTGTAGGAAGCAAAGGAGAAAGGTTTGTGTTTGTTTGGTGTGTTTCGATGGGCGTGTATCGAGGGTTGGAGTGTTCGTGTGAACAAAAAAAAACAGACACGAAAGGAAGTCGGTGAAATATGCGTAATCTGCATTTAACTGTAGTACGAATAGAAATTCATTAACAAAACAGAAAAAAAATACGAACGAAAGGAAACCAAGTCAACGTGGCTATATCCAAATACAATAGTGTAAAGTACTTGAAAGTTGTTCTCGGTTACAGACGAGCTAAAGTACCCTTAACGTTACCAACGATAATAAAAATGTGTTTAAAAATAAAGATCACGATACAACGATATGCGGTATTCGCTAGGATAACGCGAACAACATTAACGTACAGGTGAACGTAGAAATAACGTATAAAAAGGATCTCTCGAATCGTGTAAATAGTCTCTAAATAATCAGTAGGACGTTTAAATCGCGTTAATAATACCTATTGGCTTTTATCAAAAATTCAGGGATCGAGATACAAACAAAGTCTTTTACTTGAATCGAAAGTAAAAACGTTTTCTCGTTCGTTTCGTAATTTCCGTGCAACTTTCGTGGATCGAGGATTGACTAGTAATATTCTTGCTTTCACATTTCCATTTTCCCTTTTTCCTCTTTTTTCGCTTTTTCGTTTTTTTTTCGTCTTTTTTTTTCTTTTTGGTGTGCTTTTTTCTTTTTTCTTTTTTCCTTTTTCAGTTTCTTGCTTCTTGTTATTCGTTTAATAATTTGCCTAAGAGAACCTCCGTCGATATTCAAGACGCGACCCTCGACGATTTATTTACAAAACGCGACAAAGATTTATTGCGACGCTCGTGTCGTAGCCGTAGCCGATGCAGCGAAATATGAAAGAGCATACGTTATTAAAAATAGAAATGCAATGTAAGAAGGGGTAAAATCGCGTCTTGCATTACGACAGACGTCACGTTCGTTCGTTCGTTCGTGGTTTTACCCAGCTTACCCAGAGGTGGGCAGAACGCTACCGCTGGTATAAAAAAATAAACACGATCGTTAAAAGAGCTCCGCAAAAAATTGCTTTAATAAAAAATTATATCCTTCGAGAGTACGAAACCTCGCAGCTTGGTAACTTCAAGTTAAGACTTAAGTTGCACTTATAAGTTTTCTCTAATTCCACCATCGTCGCCATCCATTATTATATATTACAAAATCATAGAAATCTGCCTTCATACTCATACGTATACGCTAGGAAAAAAGGGGCTATCTTAAGTAAATACGGTAGATAGTATTAGTAACAGGAGACTCCTATCGTAACTTACGAATACAGACGGCGAAATTTCTTTACAATAAAAACAAACGTCGACGTATAAATGTACATAAAAACATACGTACAAAGTCGAAACGACATTTAAAAAATTCCATTTCATCTCCGCTATTACAACTTTCGTTCTCTTCCTCCTTATCCTCCTCCTCCTCCTTACCACTCTCTCTCTCTCTCTCTCTCACTCTCTCGCGCTCGCTCTCTTTCTCTCCCTCTCTCTCTCAGGCATTCTCTTTTTTTTGCTTTTTCCTCCTCTCCTTTTTTTCTTTTCCTATAGTCGTTTTTAATATCTAAGAGACGTTTACTATTTCCCATAAAAATTTCCACAGAACAAAAGCAGTCAGACTTTCTATTTCTACGTAAAAAACGCATGCACTGTGCCCGCCTCTGGGATGCACTTAGCTTCGTATTTCTACTCTCCGCGCTCTGTTTCGCATTCTCTCTTCCTTTCTCTCCTCTTCGCAAACACGCTCAAATATACAGATTCACGCAACTCGTCCAAAGACGACCCACCGACACCCACCCACGCGTTCGCTCTTTCCCCTTTTCTTACTCTCGCTGTCTCCCCGGATCTGCTATTTTTCTTGCTTGCAAACTTTATTCTTCCTCTCCAAGGTCTCGTCTCGTTAAAAAAATAAAAAAATATCTTCTTTCCTCTGTTCTCGCGATACTTTCCCTCTTCTCACGTCTCTCTTCTTCCTTTCTCTCCCTCTCACGCACACGCACACGCTCTCTCGCTCTCTTTCTCTTTCTCTCCATCCATTCTTACTCTTCGCTCTTTCGTTTTATTCCTTTCTTTCTTTCTTTCGTTCGATAAGAACATTGCACGGCTCCCAGCTCCAGCTTATACTGTCTTATAGCCTTATCACGTTTTACGCTCTAAGTGTCTCCGTTAAACATATACACGTACATACATCGAGTTTAACGCTGTACCACACATTTCCATTGAACGCAACCAGACTATGTTGTAGCCGCGTGGCGGCCGATCGATTCGTCGATCCGTAGATCCGTAAATCCGTCGACCGGTAAGACGCTAAGTCGATTGCGCTACGATCGAACTGCGTTAGGATTAGGATAGCGAAATCGTTTGGTAGGCGAGTGAGACGCGGCTGTAGAGCGGCACGCCGTACGAATACGACGCTCCTTCCCCTCGGCAACCGAATCTATGTACATATTTCTCTCGTAGTAGGCTCGCAACGCCAAGAAACACTCGCGATTCGAATCTCGGATCGGACAGAAAAGGGTGAACGGCGGACGCGTTGCCGAGGCAAGGAAATATGGGATACGCGGCGCAGCGAGGGCAACGCGTAACGAGCTCGCAGCTTCGATCCGCTCCAATTAGACGACAGGATTCATCGTGCCTCTCGTTACGGTTCACCTCCCCGTCCTTCCGTACGCCTGCCCGCCTCTACGTGTCCTAACGTGCACGTGTCCATGTATACATCAGATGTACAAATATGTTCAACTGTTCTTTGGTACATGGAGATATATGCGTACATCTACAGTAGACACTCTAATAGTAGTAGGAGTAATAGCAATAGCAATAGTAGTAGTAGGAGTAGTAGTAGTAGTAGTAATAGTAGTAGTAGTAGTAGTAGTAGTAGTAATAGTAGTAGTAATAATAATAATAATAATAATAAGAATAATAATAATCATTATCATCGTGTAACCGTAAGAATAGTAGTAGCAACAGCAGTAGCAGTAGTAATAATAATAGTAGTAGTAATAATAATAATAATAATAATAATAATAATAATAATAATAATAGTAATAATAGTAATAATAATAATAATGGTAATAGTAGTAGCGACAATAATAAAAGTAACGTTACTAGTAGGCGAATAATAGTAGTGACGATAATGATACGCGCAAAAATAACAGGGTCAATATTAATCGCGATGAAAATACTAGCAACTAATAGCGTTACGCGTAACGAAAATACAATGACGAAGAAATTCGCAGAACGAAGAATGAAAAAAAACGGACACGATCGCTCGCCTTCGGGACTGTGAAACTGTGAAAATGTGAAAGTGTGAAGGAAACGGTAGAAGACACGAAGGTTGGCGAAAGGTGTGGTGTGTTTGACGCGAAGCGATAGGCCTGGCAACGGATAACGGAAAACGGAAAACGAATAACGGAAAACGGATAACGGATAACTGATAAGCGAAGGGTTGGTTGGCTAACTCGGGTGTCCGTTGCCCGGTTGACCGTGCGCTTGCGGTGCGTTTGCCTGCGAGGTGTGGATCGAGGTAAAGAATCGCGCGACGAACAAGGGTTACCTTGCAACGCTACAACAAACCAGAAGAATAGATTTACAACTTATCCCTACGAACACTATGAATATTCGTTCGAATGTCCGTTCGAACCTCACCTATACATACGAGGACGATAACGATCGCAACGTTTTTAAAAAAATAAAAATCGACCGCGAATATTGTACGCGTACGCGGAAAACGGTATAGATCGGAGGTTGAGCAAGGAGGTGGTACAGATTACGGATTACAGTTAGGATTGCTAGCAGTAACTAGAGATAAGCGCGCGTCTCCGTCTTCTCACGACCGCGTCGATCGCGTCTCCGATTTTTCCCTATCGATTGCTCTCTGCTCGCTCCTCTCTTTCGCATCGTACCGAGGCCTCTGCTCTCGAGGAATCTTCCGCAACCCTTCCTACGCACGGCAATCATAAAAATAATCTCTCTCTCTCTCTCTTTTTCTCCCTCTTCGTCATCTTTCTCCTTCTTGCGAATAATCGTGCGATGTCGCGCGAAAAAGATTTAGAAGAAACAAGGTCGATTCGAAAGATCCAAGCAGCGAAGATTCCTCGCGAGCACCTCGTTCCTCCCCTTTCGAGTTTACGCTGTATGCAGTGTTTATGCTTTCGCAATTCTCTCTTTCTCTCTCTCTCTCTCCTGTCTCTCTCTCTCTCTTTCAGCCTTCGATACGCTCATTCGCTCGACTTCTTTCGCTTGTTCTTGCTTATACCTTCCTTGCTCCCTTTCTCCCTTGCTCTCATGCACCCGCATATATGCACGCACGCACGCACGCACGCAACACTCACGCACTCGGCGTTCTTCAATGCACCTAGGTTTCATGCAAGCTAAGACGCAACCATCGTCTCTCGCATTTTCTCTGAACTAATCGTAAGATATTTAGACAAGAATATAACAGCGGTATAAAAAACTTTTCAACACTGAAAAATACAAATCTATCATAAATGACTACCATTATTACTCGTTCCCCTAAATTTTCATCCCATTTATCTTTTATCTTTTTGTTCGAATATCATTCTTCGAATGGTCGGCGGGGATTGCTCGAGCGACAGGGAATGCGTTTGCACCGTTTCTATGCTGTCGCGTCGCGCGATCCGCGTCTAATTTTCCATAGCATCCCAGTGCCTTTCTCTTTTCGAGTCAGAATATATTAGATATTTCGATCGTTATTATCAATTATATATTAGTACTTTATGTATATAATATATATATATATATATGTATATATATATATATAATTGTCATTATATTATATATTATGGTTTATCACACATATTACAAAGGAGGTGAAGAATCATACCTAACGTATCGTTTATTATTTGTTGTTGTTGTTGTTGCTGTTGTCGTTACTTCTGTTACGGGCAATTCGAAACGATAAGTTTGCTGCGAACGTCGCTTATCATTATTATTATCAATCGTCATCGTTACGTTTGCTTTAAATTCTTAGCGCGCCACATCGCGGCAGATGCGTTTCGTCGTGTGTGTACGCGTGCACGTTCGTACGTATAAAGTTTCGCTATGCGCGACTAAAGTCGCGGTTTCCTTTAACTACACTTTCTCGCGGCTTCCGTTTCTCATGCAAATCAGAGAATCGCGCGCGAATAATTGGCGCGTTCAAACGGCGACCAAACTGATTTTCGTGCCCCGCGACCCGAACCTAACCCGAACCTCGTGCCACCGTTCCAGCGAAAACTTTGTCTCCTCCACGCGTACCCTATCCGCGCCTTACTTCTCGTCCCTCTAAATTCTGCAACGTTCTCCGCGCGTTTTCGATGCGATACAAATGAAAATTTTTAGACGCAAAACAATTTTGCTAAACTCGCCGTGCAACGAACGCGGCTGGCTGACAAGAACGCATCCCGAACGGCGGGCTATCGAGAAGATCTTCGTCCCCTCGGTAACCACTCGTGTTTCCCGAATATTCAAACGAAAGGTACTTTAATTCACCTAAACTTCGAAGCCGAAGAAAACCAGCTCGTTTCCGCAAGCTTCGCTGCCGCGCGCTCGAAACATCGCCGAACGCCAAACAAACGAAACGAATCTAACTTTTTCTATCGATGGATTCACGAAAATCGTTCGGTATCGCCGACGCGGAGCTAAGAACGTTTCGAAACCGGCCTCGCGCCGCGTCGCGTCGCGCTCACGCCGATTGACCTCGTCGAAATGTCTACCTAATACGGTTCTCGCCCCGACTTTCGTGTTACGTGTTACGCGTTACGCGTGCTTCGCGAATCGCGCTACGCCAATACCGTGTAACAATTTCTTCGCGTCTTTTGCCACCTGGTCGGGACAATAAAAAGAACTTTCAGCTAAATATCCACGTTTAAAGAGAATCGACTACGATTGAACGCACGTACGTTTCACGCGTGTATGTATCATATACCAAAACGTGTTTCTAGGCGAGAAAGTGTAAGCGCAAGTGTACGCGTGTGTGTGTGTGTGTGTGGCGCGGAGAGAGATGGGCAGGATCCGTGGCAGAAGAGCGAGCGTAAAAGACGCTCGAGAAGAATCGGCTTGCGATTAGTCGAGCGGGCGCGTTAATTCTGCCACGGATCCCACGTCTTGCCTTCTCTTTAGATTCCAAGTTCTAAATTCTAAAGTGTGGAGTGTTAGAGTGTAGAGTGTAAGGTGTAGAGTGTGGAGCGGGGCGTGTACGCGAGTGTATCGATAGAGGAGACGCTCCGCGATTCAGTGCACAACTCCGCGCATTTGTCAACCATTACAAAAATTTGTCTAGAAAAATCTCGATCTCGCGTCTCGCCCAAATACTCGGATCGCGCTCGAGTATCGGAACAATGCTACTTTCTATATAATATATATTAATATATATATCATATGTATATCAATATATATATACTTTTTTTTAATTATCAATTGATTTAGGTGAATTGGTACCTAGGTAAGTTTCTCTACGATTATATCGATCGATTAGTGGGGAGAGCGTGTCCATGCACCAACGAGATCCTCTCTTTGTATCTAATTGTAAGTGTTTCTCTCGTTCTCGTCTACTTTTCCTTCTCCTCCTCTTCCTCTTCCTCCTTCGCGCGTGTCTGTGTGTCGAGCATGTGGCCGCGCGCGAAACCCTTTCGGTCGCGTATCGTTTCTTGCTCGTTTGCGGGATGCAAATTTTTGCCTAGTATATGAACCGCGGTATCCTCGTACCGCACAACAGCGATACCGATTTCCCCGTTTCCTTCCAACCCGTGGCAACGTCCCCGACTTCTTCTACCGCGTGTTTCCTATGTATCGCTCTTTCTTAGGCGCGCAACCTTCGACAAACGAAACGGAGCCTCGCGCCGCACCTCCGATCAGTTTCGTGCAATTCACTATGGAAACAAGAGAGGAGACGCGACGACGCAACGAAGCAACGTTTCCCGAGTGTTCGTTTGTGGCGCAACGATCCAGAGCAGTAGACTAGTCGAAAAGAGTTTGCTATTCGAAGCAGATTTTTCTTCGGAGGTTCTTGGTTTCTCGCGCAACGAACAACGTCCAAAGCGAAGCCTCGCGTCGCATCTCCGACCAGTTCCGAGCAATTTTCTATGGAAACAGCAGAGGAAATGCGAGCATGCAACGCTTTTTCCGAAGACGATTGCAGCGCGATGGTCGATGGTCGAGCGTCGAGCGTCGAGAGTAGAGCCCAGGAGACGTTTCGTTTTCGAAGCAACGGGGAAAGCGTTTCGATGCACCGCGTCATACATGTATGCACGCACATACTTTGCGCTCGATATATGCGATGCGTGAATTAATTTATCGACGAGATAGTGAGGCTGGCGAGGCGCGCGAATCGCAGCGATTCTTGAATGGTAATCGGTTAGTCGGCGCGTTTCGCCGCTCCTCGTCCACGCGAGAACGCCGTCCAGCGTCCAACAATTACTCTAACTAATGCTCTTCCCTTCCTTTGTCCTTTTGTTTCGCAAAACTCTCGCTCTCATTCGTTCTCGCAGCCTTTCGTTCGCTCGCTCATGTTCACCCTCTAGCTTTCAACAAAGTCGCAACGCGACGGATAGCTTGGCTCGTTCGCTTCGTCGAACACGCGATACCCACGTCTCGCCAATATATTCCCTCGTTCGAGATACCTTTCGTCTCTGCCAATGTTTAGCGTTAAACGGTCGCGAGTCCGCGAGTATCGTCGAACAAATTCATACGAACCAATGGACGAGCAGTCATCTGACAGATGCTTCCTTTCTCGCGCATACACGGTCACAGACGCAACGCAGACGCAGATGCAAATACAGACATAGGACACAACCACAAACACAGCCACAGCGCCACAGACGCACTCTCTCACAATCAGACGCTCATGGTTTCTCGCACCCCCTTCACGGTTTCTCTCTCGTTCGCTCGCTCGCTAGCTTGCTTGCTTGCTCTGACTTTCGTACAGCGTTGCTGATTCGCGATTTTTGCTTTGCTCTCTCACGCGGATATCTCGTACCTCGTGCGGTGCCTAGACGTCACCTAATCTTCTATGGCGACAAGTATATACAAAAAGAGTACCAAAAAAATAAATATATATGTAAATATATATATGTATATATAGATGTGGAGATTACTTTTGTTTATTCATTCCTCGTTACTAGACGTACGCGAGGTACGCGTTTAGGTTCGTTCGCGACCGCTCTCTACCGATTCTTTCTCGGATTCCACTACGCGTTATCAATTTCGCGTGTCGTAGCTATGCGTGTACGTGTGTAATACGTGTAGTACGCGTGGTACGAGTGTACGTATGTGTGTGTGTGTGTGTGTGTTTTTCGCGGACGCGTAACACGCGAAAGCGTGTCGTTAAAAGATACTCGTCGTGCGAGGTTTATCTACGAGCTTACGGTTTCGACTGATGGTGCTGCTACGTATAAAATGTCCATCTATTAAGCGGAACACGTAACGTTGCATACTGATATCCACGCGTGTCCTTTCCGTCGCTCCATCAAACTTTCCGCCGCGCCATCGTTTCTTCTGCTCAGTTTCTCTTTCTCCGTTGCAATGCTCTGCTTTGCTTTGCTTTGCTTTGCTCTGCTCGAAAGTAGGAGCGAAGGAGTAGAAGAAGCGGGAAAACGCAGCAAAGATTGGCGCGAGGAAATGACACCCGAGGAACGATCACCGAGAAAAATCCTCTCCGTTCCTTCCCCGAATCTGTAGAGTAGAATCTGAACCTGTAGTAACGCGTCTCCGTCCAGATCGGATGAGATGAGATGAGATGACGAGATGAGATGAGATGAGATGTGATGAGATGATTTCATTTGAACTACGTCGATTGCATCACTGCGTTTGATTATATACATCGAGCGAAGAAATTCTTTAGGATTAAGAAAACGTGCATCATGACAGCCGTTTAACGCGAATCGTATCGGTAGAAGAAGGTTCGATATTTACACAGGAGGGATCCATGCGATTTACTCTATCGATTTAGCATCTCCGCGCGAAAAGAACCATTACTCCTAGCACGTGTTTCCTTCCAATCTTCTGTATCGGACGTATAAACGGTTAATTAACTATTACAGGAGCTTGATCGCCACGCGCGTTTCCCCGTCTTCTTCGCGATCCGCGACGGAACCTTGTTCTGCTCCCCATGCGCGAGCTTAACTTGCCCCGAGAATGCTTGCCCGCTGCGGAGAGACGTTCACCGCTCGAACGTTCCTCGAAAAACGAACGCAGATATACAGGTACGTAGAGTCGTGGCACTCCGGCCGGCCAGCTTCAGTGATCGTTTCCGAGTTCGCGGCCAAACGAGTCCCGCGACTCGTGATTCCGTTTCGCTTTGCGCTTACTTAGCTGCTCCTCGTTCGACTTCCGCGTTGCGGCGCGCCTCGAGACGAGCAGAGGACTGCCTCGAGGCAGCGCAAGCCCGAGCTCCGTCGCTTGCTTTTTTTCTTTCCTCTCCGTTGACGGTGGAAAGGTCGCTTGATAACGGTTCATTCAAGTATTGGCAGAGAACCTGGTACGGTTAAATAGAGTTGGCGCGTGATCGCGCTTTAAGCAAATTGAACTAACTTCTCTTTTCCACGTCCGTTTAGATTTCGTTTTTCTACTTCTCCCTTCTAAACCCCCAAATTTACCTTCCACTCTCGCGCACAAACACTCTCACGTACTCGCGCATTCTCTCCTTTTCTCGCTCTTCCGTTCTCCGATTCTCTCCCCGCATTCTCTTCTCCCACTTTCTTCGTCTCTCTCCTTTCGCTTTGACTCTTCGTGAAATTTTCCCTACGTCTCGCACTCGACGAAGTTGATTAGTAAAAAATCGTCTGCTTCGTCCAAATCTTTTTTTGTCCACGAGAGAAACGCATGTGTATACACATATATATATATATTATATATATATATATATATATACATATATATGATAATATATATATATATATTTTTATATATAACGCACCTATGTAACATATTCGATAAGTTCTTAAATGCTAAAGACTGTGTGATACAGAGAATTATCTAATACACAGCGGTTTGAAGCGTGGATGTTTTTCATTATCTATTCAACATTGAATGCGAACGGTTCGCCCCCCGACTTTGCGTCTCTCAACTTACTTGTGTCGCTGTTTCGCGTTTCTACCAGCGCCCGTCCCCGATCCTCTCCTTCTTTCTTCGGACATCCTCCATCCTTTCTTCCGTCACCTTCCGTTCTCACCCCTTTCCATTCGCTTCGGCACACGCGCACGCACCATTCTTTCTCTCTGTCTCTCCTCTCCTCTCTTCTTCTCTCCTCTTTCACCACCTTTCGCTTTTCTCTTGCTCTATCTTGCTCTCTCGCACGCTCGCTTTCCCGTCAATCTCAATCCTCGCACTTTCGCGTCGAATCAGGTACTACTCGCTACTACTTCTTACCGCTTCGATTCAACTTCGCACTCGTCTCGTTTGTACGTCTCTCGGCCGGATATCGTCGGCCGAAGCCTTCCATCGAGGAGAGGTGAAACCGATGCTTCGTTTCCGCGGTCGATCGACGAAAAGAAGGGCCACCTGCCTCGTCGCGGACCTCCATTCCTCTCGTTCTTCGACTTTCCTTCTCTGCCTAGGCTCGATCGAGAAAAAGGAACGGGCGTCCACAGGGAGAAGGAAAGCGCAGCAGGGTCATTTTTTCAAGCAAACACGCGAAACGAGAGGCATGGACTCGCGATGGCGGGCACACCTTCCCGTTCCCCGCTCGAGACGCGATCACGCGACCGCGCGATCGATCCACGTGCACCCGTCCACGTCCGTAATCGTGTTCGCGTCCGCGTCCGTGTGTCGGCTGATGCGCTGGGAGAAAAGGGACGAGCGAACGGGCAACCAGAGAAGAGGATCTCCCGGAGCGAATCTGCCTGCTTCGCGCTCGATGCGCGATACTCGACACGCGATACTCGATACTAGTTATTCGATACTTGATCCGCGAGCGCGTACCGCGAATCGAGTCTGCCGCCGGTTCGCGTCTGAAATTAAGCTCGACACATCGGAGAGAGGTTCGTGTCGCCGCGTTTACGAATTCCCGTGTACGTGGCTATATACGTGTATCGATATCGGTAACTAACGCGTGCTCCACGTTGCTCGCACGAGAGAGGTTCACGGGGACGATCCGTTACTCCTTTCTTCGCTTCTACCGTTGCCGTTGCTTCGTCCGTTCGTTCGTTCGCTTCCCCGCGTCTCTTCTCCGACGATCGCTGTTCCCCTGGTACGTCGAATGGTTTCCTGTGCGCTAGCTATCGCAAACTCCGCAACGAAAGATCGAAGAGGTGGTCGGGGCGAGAAGGCAACTTCCGAGACGCCGAGACTGGATCCGCTAGTAGAGCACGAGCCGATGGCGGTGGCGGCGGCGGCGGCAGCGGCGGCGATGGCAACCGGTTTGTTTGCCGTGCAGCCGGCAAACGCGTCCAAGTAGCAGTGGGTAGCAAAGTAGAAGTAACTCAGTGGTATAGTGGAATAGTGGAACAGTGGAATATTATTGGTGGTGATTGCGCAAGGGACGGTGTAGGGGGTGGTATGGGTAGCGGCGATAACAGCGATAGCAGTAGAATAGCGGTAGTACCGACGATCGAGTGGGTGGTAGCGGGCTGTGTCCGGAGGCAGGTAAGTATGCGAGCAAGGGTGAGACGGAGCGTCGGGAAGGTTGAATGAATGGGTGGTTGGGTGGGTGGGTGGCTGGGTGGGCGGGGGCAGTAGGAGGTTCACGTAGGGGGAGTGGTGGTGGGAGGGGGCTGGGACGTAGAAGTGGTAGTTAATTAGCTAGGGTTGCGAGATAATTAGGGACAACGTAGCTGGGGTTAACACCAGCGGTAAGGCACGGGTCGAGGTCGATCCGCACCCTCCTTCACCAGCGGCTTGTGAAACTCCCGACCTGGCCGCGAGTGAATCGTCGCCCAACAGTGCTCGCAATAGTACTGCAACAACAAACAAACGGAATGCGCGTTTCATCGCTGTCGATGCAATCTCATGGAGGCAAACGGCGAAAGCAGCGGAAAGAAAATAAGGAGAGAGAAGGAGAATGCAGAAGCCGGCGAGAAGGAAGGAGGGAGAATATGTACCTGTAGGCAGGTAACGTTCGCGCAGAAGAATGGCGCGAATTTGCCTCCGCAACGTTGTCCCTGACACTCGTCGCACATCTGATCGTCCAGAACGTACGGTTTCACTTCGACCTGTACAAGCAGAATAAGGGGTCCACGATTACGATCGAGTTGCCAACCTAAAGCGCGCCGGCGCGCCTCGGCGGTGTAACGTTTAGACGCGTACTTACTCTCTTGTCTATGTCACCGTGCTGCAGCTGAACGAATCTAGCCGATATGGCAGCTATGTAGCTTTGCTGATTGCTGAAAGCGACCCTACCGGCTCCCTTTGGGTACTTGAGTTCGGGATCGGTGTCGATGCCGGCGTAGCACACGCCTCCGTACAGTCGATCCATGATCATCGCCAGCTCGACGGCTTTCAAAGGCCGCGGCACGCCGCCCACGAACACCGTCTTTCGCGGATCCAACGGCATCGAAGCGTCCAGCACGAAATCCGCGTCGCTGAGACGCCACGGCCGAATTTGTACCGGCTTGTCCTTGGTCGTCGGCGAGCTTACGCACAGATAAAGTTTCTCCTCATCTTGAATGCACGCGTCGATCAACTGTTGCACCGATGCCTCGTCCTACCGCCCAACAAAACGGCCGAGTCAGCGCTGCTAACTTAACTTAACTGTCAACTACGCTCTCGAGTTAAACGCGGACCGAGTTTCTCGCGTACCTGGAAAAGCAGGAAAGCGTAGCCCTTTGGTGGAAAGTAAGATTTGCTCTCCGCTTTGTGAGGCCAATCCACGACCAACGATCCGAAACGACGGAAGCTGGATTTGATTTCCTCTGCAACGAGAAAACAGCGAGACTCGTCAAGTTGAGTGGAGTGTAGTGGAGTTGAGTGAATTGGAGAGTAGGGAAGAGAGAGAGAGAGAGGCAGAGAGAGAGAGAGAGAGAGAGAGAAAGAGGAGAGGAAAACGTACCTTCGTCGATGTCCGGTGGCAGGCCACCGACGAACACTTTCCTAGAGAAGCGTTCACCGGTCTCACTACCTTGGCTGTGAGGACTGCTCCGGCTCGGGGATGAGAGCGGCGCCGTCTGAGAGCCGGTTATCCCGCTGCCTACGCCGACACCGACACCCACGCCTACGCCGACCCCGACTCCGACGCCGACTCCCACGCCAACTCCTACCCCGTCCAGCTGGCTCACCGCGTTAGGATCTTCCAGCAGCGTACCGCTCTGGTCCTCCAGACTCGGGAAGAACGGTGATTTGCCTGAAATCATGCATGCGCGCTATTTCTCGCAGCTTCCTTCTCTTTTCCTCCTCTCCTCTCCGCGGAAACCGGATTCGTAACCATCCGTTTCGCTTCGTTTCAACCTGTCAAACGCTCGGCGTACGTTGCGTCACCGTGACCCCGAGAAATTTGTCCGCAACCCGACAGCTCCGAAAACGGATCAACTCTCCCCGTGAGTACATCGTGCCGCGATTCAACCGTGAGACGCGAGACGCTGCGCATTCCGAGAAATCGAGGGCGACGCTTTCGGAAATGTTCCCTTTCCCTTGCACCGAATGGAAAACTCACTGTATCTCCTTCTGATCGGGAATCTCGCTCTTCTAATAAACGTCGCCATTCTTGGCGGCGAATCTTCCCTTCGTAGACGAATATAGGCAAAGAAATTTGTGCTATAATGTAATCGTTTGTTTCTCGCTGTCGTTAGGGGAAAACAGAAGACAGATATAGCGTTCCCGCACGCGAGTGGGATAGTCGAGTTTCATTGCTCCGCGTTCAACTTTTTTTCCTCGCATCACGGCAAGATCGATAGTTTGGAACGTCGCGTCGCGTCCTGTCGCGTCCTGTCCCGTCCCGTCCCGTTCCGTTGCGTCTAGTTGCGTCGCGCGAATCCCTCCGATCGCGGTCACCCGCCAATCAAGATCGCCTTTTGTCCAGCCGATCGATCTTCCAGCGGCAGAGTCCAAACGACCCCGTCTTTGTCTAGAAACGATCAAGCTTCTTCGACGAGTGGCGAAAGCGAGACGCCGTGTTCGACGTACTCGCCGTGCTTCCTCCGCCAGCCCTTCCTTCGATTTTACCCGCTCCCGGTGCAGTATCGATTACTCTGCCCAGCTCCGATACCTCCCGGCTCTCGCGATTTCCGATTTCCTCCTTCTCGCCGACGTGTACATTCTTAGCCGAAGAAAGCTGAAGCCGAGTCGATCCGCTAGCCGCTATTTTTGCAGCCAAACAGTTGCGACGTTGCGCCGCGCCGCTCCGAATGCGCGATGCTTATACATACGTATACGTATGCAACGTGATCGCGGCGAAGAAAGCGAGCCCCTCGATTTCGTCAAGTGGCCTGAATCGCCTTCGATGCTACGGATGCGGAAAAAGAATGGATCGACGATTGAACGCAACTATATTCCCCGAAGCACGAGCAAGGCGGCATTTAATGCACGGATCTCCGCCACGGGATTACGGGTCATCGAATAAAGTTTCATCGAGGTGGAGCAAGACTAGGAGAGGAGAGGAAAGGAGACAGACTCGGACACGGTTACGCACGCGGGCAGACCGTCCGCTCGTATCGATTGCAAGATATTAGGTCGCAAGTCCTTCATCCTCGTAACCCGGCTCCCAGATTCCTTGTTAATCATCCGCAAACTCTGACAGTAGGTTCCACGGTCGAGGGTCGAACGTTTCGCGGTGGCGCGTCGGAGGCAAGGCGAATCGTAAAAAGACGGGATGCGAGCTAGAGAAGGGATGCTAGAGGGACGAGCCCCGTCCCTTTTCCAATTCATTTGCGGCAACTGTTCTCTCTAGCGGTGTTTGTTTTCGATGCTCCGACAAACACGAATCCCGTGCAAGCAAGAATCACGTTTCTGGCTTTCTTTGCTTTCATCCGCTTTTGCCTCGCATTTCCTTTCCGCAACTTTTACCGCTCTTCGTTCTTCGATCGTTGCCTCCCTCCCGCGGTTTTATCCAGCCAACCACCCCTCCTCGATCCGCTTGGATTTCGTGGAAAAAGATACGGAAGAAAGAGGAGCGGTGGATAGAAGCGCGGCGAAAGACGATGCTTTCGTTTCGCTGCACCACGACCACGACGACAGTTACACAGGGAACATCCCTCTAACGCGCGCCACCGACGCTAGCAGCTTCTACGGATCAATATTACAGGTAGAGCTGCCCTCGTGCCCGTTCCGCCCTTCCTTCTCCCTTCTCTACTATTCGTCACCCCTTAGACCGAGCACGCCGATACCTTAGCCCGCCTGTACCCTGCACCCTGCAACCTACACCCTACATTCTACACTCTACACCCTACACTCTGCCTTATGCACGCCATCTTCGCCACGCATCTATCGCATCTCTGTCTGCTGCTCGAGCCAGTGACCAAACGCGGCCAATACGGCCAATCCTTTGGCGACTACCCAAAACACCCGCATCCGCGTCCGAATTCGTGCCCGTGTCCGTGTCCGTCTCCATGGTCGCGCGAAAGCGGTGGCAAGAAGCGGGCGCGTACGGAAGCGGTCCGAGGTGAACAACCTTTTCTAGCTACCACCTCTCCGTGCCACCCCTATCGGCGGTCGCTAGCTCCCCTAAGTTCGTGCCCGTACTTTTGTCGTTTTCCTTCGTTGCTGCCTTTCTTTCTCTCGCTCGGTACCTCGCGGACACGGAGCCCGTAAGCCAGGAGCACGTGGATCACGCGACCGTCCAGACGCGTCGTTAACCTATCGTTCGACTAGCGGTATCGCGATGCATACGCGGCAAATGCCAGCCAGCGGCTGCGAACGCTTTCGGTGCTACGAACAGCGGTGTTTGCAATCGATTCGCCTGGTAGGTTGGAACGGATTTCGCGAGAGATTCACGCGAACGTTGATGGTTGGCGATAGCGATGGCGATGGGGTAGGTATATGGTTAGGCGATTCGGCTTAAGCGCGCCTATTCCGAAGGGAAAGATCGATCGCGGTTACGATGTAACGCGCGATGGGGTAGCTTTTTCGCGTGGTCGGCTTTTGGGGGCGAGGATAAAAATAGAAGGGACCATTCACGGGATAGGTGGACTGTTGCTCGTTTAGGAGGCCGAGCGAGCGAGCTAGCAAACTAACAGTTAGTCACGCGACCCTTTACGAGTCCCATGCAAATGTCGGCTTTCCTAGACGCAGCCGCGCGATAAGCGGCCTTCCCTTCCCTTCTCTTCTGCCCCCATGATTTTTCGCTTCGATAGGAGGCTCGTAAATTTTAAAGCCGCGTGCGGCTTTCCGCGGGATATCGACTGCGCAACGTTTCCTACGGTTTTCCCCTGATACCCGTTTTTCCTCGTTCGTTCGTTCGTTCAGTGCAAGATTAGAGAAGCTACGAGAGGAGGGCTAGTAGAGCGGCGACGCGAAGGCTCAGCGGCGCGGGATCTAATCCAATTCGAAAAGCAAAAGGGGAAAAGCCGGTTACGTAGGAAGAGGAGGGTTTATCGTAATAATCGGCCATTGTTGGAAGAATATAATGAATGTTGTCTGATGAACGATGCTATGCTGGCCATTCTTCTCTCATGACGTTCTTCCTGTCCTCCCGCAAAATCCCTCGGCGTGCCCGCAACCGTTTACTCGCTCTTCTTATCCCGAGAGAGTCGATTTAATTTCAGATAAGTCCGAAGGGATTAGCCGTTTCCAGCGAAATTTCCGATTGGACGGCGCGGTGCTGCGGTTTGTTCGCTTCGCTCGACGGATTCGCGGCGGCGGATTCGAGGAAACGGAGGGCGATCGATCAATCGGGCGAAGAAAGGTTAAAAGGTTGAGAGGAGTGGAAGAAGGTGGCGGTTGCACGGGCTGGCAACGCGAATGGTAATCGGGGAGAAAGCAGCAATTAAAACGTTACTAGGGGCGCGACGTTTTCGCCACTTCTCTTTTCGCGGTCTCCCGACCGTCTAGCCTACCTACCTACCCCTCCGTTCGCCCTTATCCACCTTTAACCCTTCTTTTTCCCTCCCTTCCCTTCTCTTCCCTACCCTTCCTTCCGCAAGCCTTCCGCTTCCGTTTGCCAGTGCAACTTATAAAAATTCGTAATTATGGGCTTATTAACGACTTAGAAAATCCTGCGAATTAACGAGCGCGCGTCTCAAGAGCCGGTAGCTCTACGACAGCTCTCTCGCGTTCTCGTTCGCTCGACCTCGACGAGTTGCCGTCTCTCCGCTTCTCTACCTCACCGCCGCTACCAACACCGCTTCTTCACCTTCCCTCCTCTTTCCCTCCCCGTCCCGCCTCCTCCTCCTCCTCCTCCCCTTCGCGCTTGGTCGCGGTTCGTCAACCCCTTAGACCAGGATCTAACCACCCCGAGAGAGACCGAGAGGAGAGACCAACGGAGAGCGAGAAACGACGCTAGTTGCACCTAACGTACGGACAGGTAGCGAGATCGATTCGCGTTTCAGCTATCAGAGCGATATCGGGACGCGTCTTCCCCCTGTCGCCTTCTCTCTCCTTTCCACCTGCCATGTTCCCCCTTTCTTTTTCTTTTTTAACGTTGCGAGGTACGAAGGTCGAAGCTCACACCGGTGCAAGAAATGAAAAGTTCGCACGGTCAAAGAATTTGAATCGACAGTTTCGTCTCTGAAGCGACGTCTCGCTTTATTTAGACCGTCCTTCTACTACTCTAGCCGATAGCTCGCAATCCCGAACGGCGGCTCTCGAAAACACGACGGTATGGTATAGATTTGCAACGAGCGACAACGAAACGTACCGCAAGCTGGAAACGTACCGCGTGCGATCCAACAAAGAAAGGGAACGCGTAACCTGCTGCACTCTTGACCTTTCCAAAGTCTTGTGCAAGCGACAGACTATAGAACGTCTCGGCGCGTTTCTAGGAGACCGCGTCTGAAATCCGACTGGAAAGAGGCAGGAAAATTGGAAGGCGGGAAACGCGGGCCCGCGTTTAACGCGGCAGCTAATGGAAACCCGTGGTGGAAGCTACTTTGTCGGTTAAGTGGAAATGGCAATGGTGGAGCGCACGCGTTGCAACGCGCAAAGGCAGCTTGCCAACCAGCGAACGACGGCTAACGAAAAAATTTGACCATCTTTCGCAGCCACCGTTCGCATCTCGGTGACTTTTTCCCTTTCTCGGGAACGCTTTGTCTTTCCATGTTTTTGCATCCACGTCGAACGCGAAACTGCTCTTGATACGAGACGCGTCTCTTAACGCGTTAAGGCAGGTCTTGAAAACAGGTCTCCTCGCTCTCTCTTTCTCTGTCTCTCTTTCCCCTTTTTCTTCTTCTCTTTCCTCTCGGTGCCCCGTTCCTTCATTCCTCGGCGTTTCACCGCGAGCTTAAACTCCAATTCGAGTAATCATTTTCGCGGCGCCTCGTGCGTTGGCGAGCCAGCGTAGAGTAAAGCGTAGGGAGACGAAACGCGTGGCGAAGCGCGAGGAGATAAAGGGCAGGGGACAAAAAGGTACGGCGGTAAAGGCGAACGAGGCGAGGGCTTATCGACGGCAGCAAGGTAGCGGAGAGAGCACCGATTCGAATGTACGACAAGCGTAGGAACAGCTCCGACCGCTTGAACGGGTCGGGTCGAGTGTACCGTTACCGCGTATATCGATTCGAGCCGCGTGAATTGCAAGAACCGCGTCCGCGTCTCACAAGCTATATCCTTCGCCATCAAAGGTATCGCACCTGATCCCAGCCCTGCTGAAACCTAACAATTTCATATCGCGGCTCGATCGATTCTCGCAGCGTCTCGAGTGTGCAAGCGCAGTCATTCCGCTCTGCTCGCTACTATTTGAAATCCGACTGATGACGAAACCAGGGACACGAAATACGGAATACGAAATACGAAAGAGGAATCGGAACGCGAGAGAACACGTGCAAGAGAGAGGGAGAAAGGCATGCGTTCTCTCTCTATCTCTCTCTCTGGCAAAGTAGTTCGCGATGTCACGCGAATCGCTCCGATACCACTCCTCGCCAATTATCTCTAATTGCGTCGCTTCGCGATAACCTTCTCCGCGATACGCGCTCCTTTTAATACACCGAGGAATCCTCTTTACCTTTTACCGTGTTTGCGGCAAGTTCGTCGCTCGCGAACCACGCGAACGACGCGAGGAGCAACGCGAAACGCGAACAACGAACAGTAAACAGCAAACAGCGACCAACGACCAACGAACGGTGAACGCGTCTCTACCAAAAAACGCTATGCCCTTTCGCATTCGAAAACGGAGTCGCAGAAAGAACGTCAACGACGCGAAACTTTGCCAAGGATGCTAGGAATGTAGGACAAGGAAAACGTTGCGCCTTGGCTTCGATGCGTTTTATAGCGACGATTAGCGTATCGGTGGGGCTGGCGAAAACTCAAACTATCGGATAGCATCGATATTTCGATATCCGCGTCTGCAACGCATCTGAGGACGCGTTTCCCGTCCCATGGGAACGCTACCGTTTCGGCACGCGTTGTTCGCGCGATATCTCGGATATCATGGAAAATTTCAGCTTCCACTCGTTCGCCGGCCAACTATTTCTATCCACGTTGTATTCGGAACAAGGAAAAGTCACAGCCGCGAAACAAAACGAAACGAAACGAAACGAAGGGGAGCGAAAGCAAAGTGGAAGTCTAGCGAATAAAAGTAGAGTCTGCTAGCAGCTAGTTCTTTTCCAACGATTGCAACTTCAACTAAGAAAGAGGAAGCGAGCGTCGCAAAGGAGGGCCGCGTTTCCTTGATTGCCGTCAGAAAGGTGTACAAGCCTGTTGCAAAGGCGTTGCGCAAGCGTAAATTTTAATTGAGCGTGCCGCGGTTCTCTGGCGTCTCTCTCTCTCCTTCTCTCTTTCGGAGGATCTTCCGTCGTGACGTGGCTGAGATATCGCTCGAGTGGCACTCGAAAAACAGCCAAACCGAGGAAACAGCGAACCAACGAACGAACGAACGCGAGGAAAGGAAAAGGCACAAGCCGGCAGTTTTCACTTACCGTGGAGTTGCGCGAGCGATTGCAGCGTGCTGGCATTGCAGTTCATGTATCCTGAAACAGACAAAGGAGATCGGTGTTTCGATTAAAAGCGTACTTTGCCACTTGTCGTAGTCTTCAATTTCGAAAATACGCGCGCGAGAGCGACGAGCGAAAAGTCGATTGGCGATCGGCGATCGGCTGAGATTGGTCGGCGGGTGTTGGACGCGCGCGGCGCGCAGAGCGCGGTAACGCTAGACGCGCTGCTGAAGTTACGAGCGCGATATTATATCGCAAGGATTAAAGGTAAAGGAAAAGAAAACGAACCGCTCGCGTGCGGTTCTTAGAGATCACGTTGCACAGTGTCGTAAGTAGCGGCACGAAAGCCCGCTGCCGGACATGTGGGTCAAACGCGGTTTCACAATTTGGAAAAAGTCCGCGGATAGCCAGGCTTATCGAGAACGCGACACTGGCAACCGCGAACCAGCAAACGAAACTCAACCGTTTCTCGGCGACACGTGTCCCGAAAGGTAGCGCGCTTTTATACGTGTATGCACTCGTGGTAGCTACGCGCCTATCGAACGTACGAGGTACGTCGGATCGTGGCTTCGGCAACGGCAACGACAACGGCAATTCGACCTTTCCATTCAAGGTTGCTCAAACGAGTCGTAATTTACAGTGGACGGTAATTTAAGCGCGAGAACTCGACAACTAAAGACACGGACGTTAATTACGGCGCAGAAGCAAGACGAGTCGCGCGTAAGTAAGTACGTTGTCGTTGAATAACCGCTGCGCGCAGAGAAGCACGCGCGCGCTTACCTCGCCGAGAGTTAACGCAGCAATTGTGCAATCGCCTCGAATCGAAAATACCCGCTATATTCGGGACGCTTGTTGCGCGAGCGACGCTTCCTCGTTGCCACACTCGCAGGCCACAACGCGGCCACAACGCGGCAAGAGCGCGATACCGATAATACCGTACCGTACCGCCTGCCACCGTGCCCCGTGCCCCCGTGCCCTCTCGCCGCGGAAAACTGCCATTCCATCTGGACGCGAGTACTCGGAGATGCGCAGTGCACGACACGCGTAACGCGCAAATTAACATGCTTCCTGCATCGACAGACGGCAAGAACGCCGAGAGAAAAGATACGCCTATCGATAGCGTTTCCGCGAATCCTCCCGCAGGAGATAGAACGTTTAAATCTCCGCTTCTTGCTACTGGGCATGTATACGTATTTCGCAAACGAAATACTCGTCTCGGGTGAACGACTTGCTTTTCCCTTGCCACGAAAAGCCGAGTCACGAAACCACGACGATTTGACTTTTTGCCAGATCATTCCGTCCTCTGACACATCGTGCCGATCAAATTTCCAAACGCTTTCTCCTTCGCGGCTTCGGGGCTGAAAACTCGCGCGCTTCGCGTCTCGCCGATGATCGGCGTAGGGCGTGAACCGCGCACGCAGCCCAATCTTTCCACCTGCAGCTCCTCTCTTTCCATTAGCTACCGATTCGAGCAGCGACTCGAGTCGCGAAACGTCTCGAAGCCCAGCTTTACGATATATCAAACATTTGCCGCACAGACGGGGAAAGTTCGGAGGGAAAACACGGCAACTTTCTCCACGTGCGCGATGCCGGAAGGCCCAGCGTCGAACCCCGTAACGTTGGGGGTAGCAGCGGCTAAGGAAGGGCGCTGGGTCTATAAGTATACCTCGCGGCGAGTCCAGGGGCAACGTTTTTTTGGTCACGAAGACGCGACTTGTAAAGCGAAACGGAGCGATTTGAATCGAGAGAGCCATTCTTGCAATAGGCATCCGCCTATTACGTTGAAAGTTAACCTTTTCTTTCGTCGTTTGGTTGACATTTAAATTCTAACGTTTCACCGGACCACGGAGAATATCCTCGCGTACAACAAACGTCGTCGCCGCTGTAAAAAGCGATCGCGCAACCACGCTTCGACTGCTTTCTTTCCATGTTCGATTTTCCATTCGCGCGAGAATAGCCCCCAACCGCGATTCTATGGTTCGCGCTCGCGGTAGCCGCTTTCTACCCGAAGCATCGAAAACATCGCTGCTGTTAGCGGGACGGTGCACGACACCGCGTCAAACGAAACGAAACGAAACGAAAGACGCGTTGCGCTTGCCAGGAGAGAATAGAAACGCGACCTAACCGTGAAGCGAGTCGACCACCGAATTCGTCCGAGTCTAGTCTGGTGTGTCGCGAAGCGGTCTATTTCGCGCGGAGCCGCTTAGATGCTTGCACAACTCGAGAAACCTTCTCCGTCGAACGTTCGCCGACTTTCTTTCTCGCGATCTGCTCCGGTTCGGCCCGCTCGATCGATCGGATCAGTCGAATGCCGAATTTTGCAACCCGAATAGTCTCCTATCTCCTTCTCGCTGCTCCGTCAAAGGGAAAGAAATCCAGCCTGCTGTTTCATTGCCGACGCAGACGATCGCGTAGCTGTAGAGATATATGCGCGGACGCGACGCGACGCGGCGAGGCACAGTCGCGAGGTGTCCTCGCGTCGCGATCCGAAATCGTTGCCGTCTCGATGTTTGCTCGGTGAAAGTGTTAGATAACGATTTGAGTGAAGCCATGCTGGACTACTTTGGCCTCGGATCGCGCGGACAACCGAAAGCGACCTTATTCTTCCCCACCGTTTTTCCCTAGACGAAACGAGAGCAAATTCCTACTTGATCCGCTGCTTCCTCGCGAGTTTTCTGCCGATTCTCCGTTCCCCGTGCTTGCAGAGCAGTCTAGAGACACCCGGTAGAGAGCTCGGCCTATTCAATTAGAGTGGCATCGGTGACATAACGCGAGCCGCGATACGGATGTGCATATTAACCCATTTAGCTCGGCTACACACGGACAATGCACGATCCGTGGGCTGCGCGATGCCAGGCACTTTGTGATCGCCGAAATGGACGCGGAAGAAGGACCGTGCGCGTTGCGCGTGGACAGAGCTACGGTAAACAAAACGCGTCACTCGAGAAAGTTCTGGCCGCGCGAGGATGCGCGGCTAGCCAGGCTAACCAGGCTAACGATTACGACGATTACGTCGAGAGAATGCAGGTGCGCCCGAAACTCTATGCCATCTATTTGCTCGCTTTCTTCCTACGAATTTGCATACGAAAGAAAAGATTCTGAGTTGGAGTGGCGTTGCGAGTCGGCAACAGCGTCCGCCAACACTTGCGAGCGAGCGTTTCGGCCGAATAGACCGGCAGAGGTTGAAGCCAAAGCAGAGCGCTTCTCCTTCGTCGAACCGTTTCTAGTTTTTACACCCTAAATGCGTACGCGGACGGGACACGTGGAACGGCCCTAGGCACGCGAATCAAAAAAAAGGAACGGAGCAGCAATCCGCGGAACGCGAGCTGCCCTTGTAGCCGGTTGCGATTCTATTCCCGTCTTCGCGAGACAACCGGTCAACCGCTAGTGCTACAGCTTCTAGCTAGGATTTCAACGGTGTGCAAGCGCGTCGCTCCTCGTCCTCGCTATCGATAGACGTAGCTGGTAGCCTCGCTTCCATTTCCTCGCGATCTTTCTTACATTGAAATTACAAGTGCACGGTGAAAATCGATCGCAGGCGAAGCTACGTATTCGTATTCAGCGCTAGACATTAGGCATTAGGCCACACGGGTCGCACAACGCCTTGCAGTCGTAGTAGAATGGTGGAATAGTGGCATGGTAAAATGGTAGAATGGTAGAATGGTGGAGCGGAGGGATGCGGGCACGTGTAGAGGCAAGCAGAAGCGGGACTCGGGGGAGATTTCGGTGGGGTGAGCAACCAACAGGCGAGCTAAATTTAAATGGCCCGGTACTCGTGTGTCGTTAACAAAACGCACCGCTAGCCGGCTACGCTATTCCCTAGCCGACTCCAAACGGACGTATCAACTATATACGCACACATCCGCGCATCTGTGTACTTGTACACGAATACGAATACATATTTATAATATGTTCATGTGCGTAGAGGCACATTTACCAGCGACACAGAGAGAAGGGAGTATATAGGCAGTGCGTACACGTGCGTCAGCCGCGGCGATCAGCTGGCCCGCATAGGCGCTTCCACGACCCTCTCAAAGCTCTCTCCCGGTGATTCCGTCCGGGTCCGCTCTCTCTTTCCGGTCTGCCCCTCGCAATCAATCGTGTTCGCGTTTACCTTCGTGTGCTCGCGTCCACGGGAATACCAATCGCTGCACACCGTCCACGCGTTCTTCGACAACGCGCGTCCGTGAAAACCCTTTCTAGCGGCGCGGCGGCTTCGCAACAGCAGGACAAACTCGAGAGCCGCTAGCTGCTGGTTCCGTTGCTCGCCGCGCGTCTATCGCGATCCACAACGCCCCGTGAATACGCTCTCGTGAATGGAGTTGTCGCAGTCGAGCTGGCCCATTCTCCTCGCGTCTATTTCCGCGTCGGTGTCGACCGTCAAGCGTCAAGCGTAAAGCGTTAAGCCTCGAGCGTCGTCCGCGCAGCAGACCAACCGAATCCAACGTCGAAACGAAAGTAGACGCGTCGATAGCCACCTCCCGCGAATCCCAACCGTACACCATACACGAGCCAAGGAACACCTTCGTAATATCCGGTCTTCGAAATTGCACGGGGCTCTCGTTAACGTTTCTTTGATTAGGCGGGCGCAGGGTGTGAGTAGGTGGCAGCAAATCGAGGAGCGTAGCAAAAGGAAGAGACGGAGAAAAGCTTAGAGGGTGACGAGAGAGAAAGAAAGAGAGAGAGAGAGAGAGAGAGGGAGAGACGGGGATCGGAATGGGCAGGGGACGAGGATGGGGGAGAAGGTCGGATCCGGCTGAGAAGAGGGTGGCTGAAACTATGCGATCGATAGTTGAATGCCCTGCCAGTTGACATGCGTAGATCGTACCTGCTCGCTTACCACTCACCCCCCGTAACTTTTCCTCTTTTCCTGTTTTCCTTTTTTCCCTCGACCCTGCCGCGCGCTATCTTGTCCGCTCCTTCGATCCTCGTTTCCCCGACCACCTCTCAACCGAGTCAGACCTTTCTTTTCTATCTGCCGCGTTTTTTATCCGCAACGTATTCTCGAGCAAAGAAGACGCGTCCCTGTGGCCGTCGCTATCGACTTTGCGGAAAGCAAAGCTCCACGCTGCCCTGGTCGCCACGCTTGCAAACGTCCACCCAGCCAATTTTCTGTTACGTCCCGCATTTTTTTCCCGCTTTCCATCGAAATCCCTCCCGTCACCAATAGCCAAAGCAATTAGAAAAATTCGGAAACCTAGCGCTCCCCTTCCCTTTGCCAATCGTATCCAATTAACCGCACGAGTTGGTATTCATCTGCGAAACCGTTCGATAAACCATTGCCGCGTTAATTAGCGCCACAGTTCCGAGTTATAATTATCTTCGTATCGCAAGAGCAAGCTGCGAGAAGAAGGACATACGGTGCAGTTATCTGGAGGAGTTGCAGAAAAGCCAATGGAGCAAGCGAGCGCCCAGACGATATTACGACGGGCTCGCGAATCGACCGCGCGCTATTTTCCTTTGTTTCAGAAGAACGCGCTTCGAAATATCCAAGTAGATAAGATATTCGCTAGATAAAGTCATCTCGAGCAGAGATTTGTTTTGCGTGGGAACGTTGCATGACCCTTGGAAATGCTACGCATGTAAGTACGTCGCCCTGCTCCAGTTACAATCGCGAAAAACAGCTACGCAAAGTAATCGGTGATCGAGCATGGCGCTAAACCCGTAGAGGGGTCGAAAGGGGAACGTAAGCGTTCGTGCTAGGAAACGAAATCGATATCTTATCAGAGGTTCGCGATAACGTGGAGTACCTTCGTTGTACAATTGCGCCTCGTTTCTTTCTTTCTTCTATCCTTCCTTCCTTTCTTTCTTTGCAAAGCGTCGCTGCTGACAATAATACTGAACAACCACCACGGTCCGTACTCGAGGCAATGGAAAGCCGATCGCGCGACCCATTTTCCTACGCAACGGCTACCGGCCAATAAATTAACGACAGAAGGAGGAGTTTGCATAACGGCGCCAGTCATTACGATCTGCGCCACGGTTATCTCGCGAAAAAAGCGCACGTTCACCGTGCTCAACGACCACTGTACGTCGAATCAACGTGCACGTTAACGGGGCGAATCGGAGTCGAGCACGCTCCGACTCTTCCTCCGACGAGTATCGGAAAATATCGACGAAACAGCCAACGCGTGCAACGTTGCTACTTTTACACGACTGCTGCTCGCACCACAGCTTGTCGCTTGCCGCTTGCGCAACATCGCGAACGAGAAAGCAGCCCGAGCGGAGAAGTACATAGGTACGTGGTTTTTTGGAAACGTATAGGTGGACGGAGATGGGTCGGGCACGGCTGGCATTGAGAAAGCCACGAATAGCAATAGGGAGGCGAAAAAGGCCGGAGGTGTGGCGCGTAGCGTGGTATGGTGTACTTGTCGGCGATCGATACGGGCAACCGTGTTGCCAGCAAATTCGACATAACCGTCTGCCGTATGTTTCCTGCCAGAACACCCGATCCAATCCGTTCCGGCGAAAATTCGCTGGCCTTCGATCTACTCGGAGCGAAACGATCGGCAAACCGTGAACGAATTTTCCATTCGGCCGATGCCTGGCTTGGTCCGCCCGGCCGTTAGTTTCATTGGCATGCGGTATTCGTATCGCGGTACTCGAAATACGAACGATTCGATCGCAAGTAGCCAAAACGTATCGACCAACGGTCTCGCAGTATCCGTGTCGTTTTCGAAAGTCGGTCGAGGCTGTTGCGACAAGCAACGAATCGTTGAGAAACAACGTTACGAAGAAAAGAGAATTTCGTTGAGCGGGAAAGAAAAATCCCATCTACTTCTTTGCCAGTCAGATATATCGGGCAAATGCAAAGCGCGGAAGAATTTGACAAGCAAGGTAAACGCAGTGACATTTTTAGTCACGGTCGATGCGATATTCATTGTGTTTCTGTTTCTGGCGAAAGAGAAGCGCGTTCCATTTCTGTCTATCGGAGCAACGCGACGCGACAGCCAGTCACCGGAGGACGACTAACCGTGCCAGCAGCCTATCGATTCCTCGCAACGCAACATACCCGCTTCGCTTCCTCTTAACTTGGATCATCGAGGATTCATTGCGCCGCACGTTTCCCTTTTCCCTTTTCTAGCTCCCCTAACAACCCCGTGTCGCATTCGCGCCTGCGTGTCTAGCGCGTCTACCACTGGCAAGCCCACGAAAATGTAGCTATCTCCTTTCTCCGCACGTTTCCTTTCCGCTTGTCGCGTCTCCCTGGGTTTTCCGCGGGTCGGGTAAACCAGTCAACGATAGCAGATAAACGAATCCACTCGGAGACGCTAACGGTTCTTTTTGTTTACTTCGCATCCCACGTGCACGCGCACAGAACGAAAACGCATCTTCCCGTCGTCCGTTCGACCGATCGATGGGCGCTTTTAAATGAAAATTTATCCTTCGAACGATCGCGCGGTTACGCTTACGAGAGAGGAAGAGAGCGAAGAGAAAAGGACAGGCGGAACACGCGGGGACGCGTTACCGAAACAGATAGGCGAATAGAAAGCATGGAGGGAGGACGAACAGGGAGAGAAGGTTTTCCCGAGGGGTAGGGTGCAAAATTGCGCAGGTCAGGCCAGGTCAAGGCACTCTACAGACCAACCGAATACAGGCTGGGCTAAAAATCGCGACGCAACCAATTCGATGCTGACGCTTTTAACGCAAAAGACAAGGCAGCTTTAAATTGGCTCAACTGCTGATACTGGCGGTATCACAGAGTGGCAGGACTGGACGAGAGGCGAGGCGAGGCGAGGCGATAAATGGCACGGTTCGGTGTAACGCGAACGCGACATTCGGTTAACCGATTATCGCGACTACAAAGTGGCCCCTCGGCGTACGGGGCAGGGGAACGAGGAACGAGGAAAGAGGAAGGAGCAAGGGGAGCGCGCGGTTTGCTCGGCTCGAGCGCGAAACAGGTGTACGACACCTGACCTACCGGAGGGCCGTACCTTTTAAACTTTAAAGGGCCACTCTCTCTCTCGTGAGAATTCACAATGGATCCATTGGAGCGTTTCGACGCGACACGACACGACAGGACGCGACGCGAACCAACAGGATTCGATGCGATGCGATGCGATGCGACGGAAGAAGCGTGCATGGTATCTTGCCTCGCCACGTGCGCCACCGAAATCTCCGCTATGCGTTTCGCCTTGCAATCGAGGCTTTCGAGAGTTTCGAGAGCTTCGAGGGTTTCAAGAGATGGCGATATTTTCCTTCGACTTGTCGCGCTACCGAGAACAAGCGCGAGCCACGTCGCTAGCTTAATTGCAACAAGGATTAAGAAAGCAGAGATTGTGTAACTGCCGCCAGTAAGCATGCACCTTCGCGGACAAGGGGAACCAGTTAAAAAATGTCAATGTGCCGTTACAAAGAAATTTTGCGGGAAAAAGACGTCTGGATGAAACGGGAAAAGTTGCGACATCGAGAACTCGACTAGTCGACCATCTTCGCCGAGAAATGCGTTTAATCCACAATGTTATTTATCGACAATTCAACCTCCCTCCACGTCTTCTCGCCTGCTCGCCTGTTCGCCCATCCTCCCCCCTGTTTGGCTATGGCCACGGCGCTGCCCCTTCTCGGTCGGTCGCTTCGCGACGCGAAAACCGCGTAGCTTTGTCACCAGAGTAGAATTTCGAACGGTATAAAGGCGACGAAAAAGAGAGAAATGTTTTTCGCGTTGGTTAAATCGAGAGGGAAACGAGAACCAGAACGGGAACGGGAACGAAAAGAAAATACAGCAGTGGACGAAGGCGCGAAACGCGATGCGCGAGGTGCGATCACGTGGCGGGACACGCGTCGACGAACTCTTGGTTCGAGCCGAAAACGGGCAGGCAGCGCGAAGAGTGGTTGCGTCACCGTGCCCCGGACCCATCGCCCTCGTCCTACTCGTCATCCTCGTCGTCCTACTCGCCGCCACCCCGTATACCCGTACCGCTGCTTCGCCACCGCCGCCGTTCAGTTTGCAAGTTTAGTTTAATTTAGCTTAGTCGTAGCGCGTACGAGACAAGTATAGGCACACCTTTGTTGAGGAACGTGGCGGTCCATGGATAGATGTCGGCGGTTGAAGGTGTTTCAGCCGGCGCAGCGCCGTACGCGCGAAACATCTTCTTCCGGAGCGCGGGCTACGTGGGTCTGTACGATCCGATTACGGTCGACCGACCAACTCGGAGAATCTCACCGCGCTGCTTCACCGCTTCTTCCGTGTTTGCCCAATGTTTGCGTTTCTCCTGCGAAAACGATTTTCCTCGTGGCTGCACTGGGCCCAGCTCCGAATACGGATACTGATACGGATACGGATACAAATACGGTTACGATTGCTCGCGCGCACTTTCAACTTTCAACTTGCAACTTTCAACCTCACCTCGGTGAACGACTCTCGATTCTTGGTAGGTTCGGCACTGCACGGATTACGCGAAGCGACTGCGCGCAACGGGTCGCGATCAGAGCATCGGAAGTTCCGAGTTTATGCACAACACACATACGGACAAGAAGAACGGCACACCGACGGGAGCGAGCAGCCAGACCGGAGCACCGGAGCACCGGAGTACCGGGGTACCGTTTCCCGATCAACCCTAGATAAACCTTCCTTCTCCTTCGCCTTTGCCCTCGACTCTTCGTTTCCTCGCTATCCAGTCACCGCAGTCACCGCAGTCACCGAGCTCTCGCACTTCAGACGATCTTCGATTTCACACTGCTACGCACCTCGCACTTCTACGTTTCTTTTTCTCTCCGTCTCTTTCTATCTCTCTATCTCTTTCTCTCGCTCTCTCCCTCTATCCTTCTCCTCCGCCTCACCCTCTCTCTCCCTCACCCTGTCCCCCTCTTCCACTGCTTCTCTCCTTCTTTTGTCGTATCTTTCCTGTTCCACTATCTCCTTTCGTGTTTCACCCAGCACAGGACAACGAAGCACGGAATGCACGTTGTCGCTACTTTTATTCGATCCGTGAGCACAGAAGACTGGGCGGTGTACCTGGATTAACGCGAAGATAAGCGCGCCTCACGGCCAACGCAAAGCGAAAGCGTTAGTTGCTACGTCGAGAGTTTACGCGATAGAGCTGCGGAACAAGCGGAACAAGCGAAAAACTCGCCGCGCGCACTTTGCTTTGATTCTATGCACCTCCCTCGTCCGCAAAGCAGATCGTGCTCCGTTTTTTTCGCACTTCACCGTTTCCTGCTCGAGAATCCGACTGGTTGCGTTGTGACGAACGTACGTGACACGGCTGAGTGTTTGTTTTTGGAAAAAGGCGTGGTTACGGTTACGTTTACGGTTACGGTTACGGCTACGACTACGGTCACAAACTGTTACGGCTCGAAATGCGATTGCGATTGCGATTGCGATTGCGCGGCGCGGCAACGCGAGACCAGACACGATACACGCTGTTCGAAACTCGCTGAAGGAATGGCCGCTCCGCGATGGTCTCCGGCCCCCAGGCGTGGGAGGAAGCTAGTGCCGAGCGGAGGCGCGGTGTGGCGAGCGGCGAGCGGCGAGCAGCGAGCGGCCAGGCGAAACGAACGTGGTAGGGTGAACCGAACCGAGACCAGGCGAAGAGAAGCGAAGAGCGGCGGGACGAGGCGAAGTCCATCGCGGAACATGCATGCAGGGGACGCGCGCACTGCCGCGCACCGACCAACACCTCCCTATCCGATACGTGTGCGTGTGTGGCTTACCGCGCGCACCCGCGCGCTCTCCTCTCTAAAAACGCGATGAACGAGCGCGACAGAGTCGGAGCACGCGCGCGAAAGGGATCGATGGCGCCGCGCACAAGCCAACCCGGCCCACCAAACTACTCGCCAATTCGCCAAAGCTAGGCCAAGCGAGAAAGCCCTTTCGGATCGAAAGAGACGCACCGATTATCCACGCGCGACGCGCGTACACACATACGCGCGCCTCCGGGCTTCGGAGCACGAGGCAGCCAAACAGAACCAACGACGCGAGTTAAAGCGAGCTCGAACGACGCGTATGAGATATAGCTCGGTGACGTACTGTGGCCAAGAGAGCGGAGGAGAGAGAGCCGAAACGCGTACAGCAGGGACGTAAACGCAATCCCCAATGCCCCGAGGTAACTATTTCGTACGCTTCTCTGCGAATAGTGAGTCGCGAGCTAAACGAATACCTTACGATTGTACGTAGCTATATATCGTGGATACGCAATCGGACCCGATCATTTTCGAAGTGGAGCGGTAGTTACGGACGATTAGCAAAGGGTTAAGGTAGGGTTCGCGCCAAAGGGGGTCGAGGAACGAGTGGGTCGAAGGTAGAAAACAAAGATAGGAGACAGTGCGCGGTTTCGCGTAGATAGACGCGAGCTAGAACGGTGAGCAACGAGCGAGCGGGCAATGAGCACCGGGCGCAAGTCTATTGGAACTAAAAATGGGAATCGGCGTACGTACGCAAGGGTACGCGTGCGTGTAGGTGCGAGCATGCTTGCGGATATTTTTGTGTATACGCGTAAGTTGGCGCGTGCGAGGCATCGGTAGCTGAGATCGTGTTGCCCCGTTCGCTGCGTCGCTGCACTGGCTCACTGGCTCATCGCTCCGCTCACGATCAAACGCGATGACTCAAAAACTAGCGTGTGCGGCGTGCGGCGTGAGGCGTGGGGCACGTCACCTCTATCAGATCAGCTTGCATTGGCATAGCGCGTGCATCTACTGCCACCGATATACGCCTACCTAGTCACGAGCGGGCCACAGGCCATATGCTTCAGCTCCTTTCCTCTCTCTACTTTCCCCTATCCTTATCTATCTCCATTTTTCCGTCGGCAACCCTCGCGATTTCCACCCGTCTGCCCGTGGAGAATCGTTGCAGCCGAACAGAATCGTCCATTTCCTACCGCGTTTTTACATCCGCCCAGATAGATACCTTTCGGGGGGCTTCCGTACCGACCTGAAAGGTCTTGAAATTATTCACCGACGGCGGTGTTTAACCTTAATCCCTGAATGCAAATCGGGGAATGAATTATAGGTACGCGGTGGATCTTGGGCCGCGTTCGTATCCTTTGGTCGGCAACGGCAACGGCAATCATCGAACGGGGTGCGCGTGCACCGTCTACAGCCTACAGTCTACAGTCTACGATCTATGATCTACAGTCTGCACCGTCACCAAGGAGATTTCACCGTGAATGAAGAAATAACAAAAACGGTTCTAACGTTTCGTGCAAGCCCGTGCAACAGCGACGATACAGAGGAACTCGATAATACGCTCAAGGTTGTCTAGCCGCAAGTTGTTCGTTATGCGCGCGTTTCTCGCTACGTATGCATACACGTGACATCGCGTAATACGCGAATGTTGTTTTGCCGCATCGGTTTCTTCGATCTCGGCTTGCGTTCGATTCTCCTCGCGATCTGTAAATTGCAACTTGCGTAGCGCATCAAGCAACCAGCAAACATCGCTCGCTGTAATTTTACAATCGAGTAAAATGTTCGAGTAAACATCTTTGCTTTGCGCCGCATGACTGGTGTAGAAGCATTAGATAGGATACACGACGGGCGTTACACGACGCGGCACGGCACGGCGCGGTGCAGCGCGGCATTATCTGTGCGTAACGATTACTGGACTGCGAGAGGTGTACCGATACGAAGGATGCTTTGATCGATGTTCAAGGTTAAATGACACAATTATTAGCTTAGCGTTCGTTGCGACACGCTCGTGGCCGGTTGTCGGTTGTTGGTTGCGCTCGCGGTTCGACCACCACCGCCGCATCGATACGCAGCCGTTCGTTCGTTCGTGTGTCGGCGTTTTCTGACGCGCACTCGTTACATAATCATCCAGCGTAGAAGCGAGCGTGCATAGCCAACTCGAATACCCTGCCTCGGCTTTACCTATCCATCGCACCGGTCTTCTCTTCTCTCTCGTTTTTTCTTCCGTTCCCAATCTCGTTCCTGTTCCCGTTGCTCGTCGATTCCTCGCGAGCGTTGCCTCGCCTGCAAGATGTCAAGGAACAGTCCGACAGAACGATCGGTATACTATCCCTTCCGAAAGTATAGACGCAGGAAAGTACCTCGATTGTTTCCGTTCCGTTGCCTCGAAACGCGTCAACGATATTTCGTAACCGATGACCTGGTAAAAGCTTGGCAATGGCCGACCGCCGACCGATCGATCCGCTGTTAACCAAAACTCTAAACATCGAGCAAAGGAGAAGCGAAGGAATGTGCGTGCGAAGCTTCGTTGTGAAAATTAGTGCACGCGTGCGCAGCGGTACAAATTCGCCAAGCAGAAGCTGATATCGCGCCGTGTCCTAAACAGGTATTTAGTTTTGGTCGAGCGCGAACACCTCGCTCACGATTTTCATTGAAATCGTCGAAAACGGGGATGATGCGTGCAAAAGTGGGGCAAAATGGAGAAAAGGAGAAGAAGAAGAAGAAGAGAAGAGTGGAGAGGAGAGGAGAAAAGAGAATAAAATGAAAGGAGGAACCGCGACCACGACCGCGACGAAAGAGGAAACGGCAAAGATGAGAGCAGAGTACAAAACGTTGGTTGGCAGAAACGGTTGGCCCCTTAGCTAAAATAAGCGGAAGTAAGCAGCGCGAGCGCAGCTAAATTTAGAAGTCGGAGTGTGCTCATCGTTCGGCCTTTCGGCCATTACGCTGTCAGCTTGTTCGTTGCATATCTGCCTTACAGTCTGGCCTGCTGTTTCCACTCGGAATCCCTGCCTCTGCTTCCAACTCCGACTCCGACTCCGAATCCGAATCCGACTCCCTGACTATCATGCCGGTCCGCGCGCATCTTTTAAACTCCATACATAATGGATATCGGAGATGCCGCGTTACGGAAAACACTTTTCATTTGCATTCCCATGTTTCCGACTCGCAGCGCTAGGCTTGCCTTAGGTTTTTTCCACAGCCAACAACGGACGAGGTTAAAGGACGCTCGCGCGTTGCCTCACGAATACGAAGCATCATCTCGACTTGTATCCGGTCATCGATCCCGACCAGAAAACGAAAGAGTCCCGCTAAAATGTCCACGTACGCCCGTGCCTCTGTTAAGAGCGAGAAGAGGAGAGAAGCGAGAAGCGATTCGGTATGCACGCTGCCTTATCTTATTGTTAGATTCGCCGTGAAGGCTGGCTGACACGTAAGCGCGTACAAGATACGTTACGCGAGCACGAATCGGCCGGACCAGCTGATTGCCAAAACAGCCGCAACCGTAACGATACACGCGATGATGCATCGTGCTTCGTCCTCTTCCGCGCCTCTCTCCTCTTCAATCGCCCTGTACACGCTACACGTTACACGCTATACGCCACACACGCGATTCAGGGTTGCGCTCAATTGCCTGTCCACGCTTCCACCCCACACTCGTTCTTTTCTCCTCTCGTTTAGACGCATCGGGCGTGTACAAGTAGGTGATTGTTATCGCCGTTATCGATGCACCGTTCTCATGCTGCAGCTCCGACGAATCTTCCCTCCGGTTGTGGCGATCGCTTTCGAAAACCAAGTCGAACCGATTACCACTGGGCAATTCTCTCTCTCTTTCTCTCTTCCGAGAGCTGCTTTATTTTTGGCCTTCTTACGTAACGAACAATGCGTCGGTCGACGACCGAGACGACGAACGCGTTAATCGTTCCACACGATTTTGGTGCGAGTGTCGGAGCGTGATCCTATGTACGCGCTGTTCCGATCGCGTTCGTCTCGTGGCTTCGAGGTACGCAGGAAATTTTTCGCAGAAATACGAAGCACAGAGTAACGGCTCGGCGAAGGACAAAGGGGACAGGGAAATTCGATCGATGGGATAGGTTTTGCTGGCGCGAAGTGAAAGTTGCCGTTATCCAATTCCAATCATCTAGAAAATTTAAATGCTTTTTCCGTTCTATTTTTGTCAGACGATGCGCACCAAAAGGCCCGAGTATCTATCCGGTGGCTGGGCTGGGAGCAGGAGAAAAAGCAGCACGCGGTCGAACGCGTGTTTACCGAGGAACGCGGATACGCGGAGACGCGGAGGGATCAGGAGGACAAAAAGTACCACGTTCCCGGAGATAAGCCGGGGCAGGCCCAAAAACTGATAGCAGAGCAGCTCGACTAACAGGAAAACCACGATCGTTCGAGCGCATAGATGATGGCGCACCGCTACGATTTCCACACGCCAACTTCTTCACCGAGCTACGATTTACCAGCATTTGTCATTCGACCGAATCGACATCGATGTACACTTGTATTTAAGAAGGTGGCGGTTCAGCCACCTTCCGTCGAATAGCAGCGATTCAATGCGGTACTCGTTACGATGACCATTTTGCAAAGGCATTTGCCAGGCGTTTCGTTAAACGTTCCAGCGTTTTTGAGACCGCGCCTTCTCCAGATAACGATTAAGCGCCGCGCGATGCACGCGTTGCCACCAAACATGGTTACGTCACCCATATAATACCTTCAATGAAATATCGTAACGTAACGAATGCAATACTCGACACTGCGCACGGTATCCTTGAATTTATATAATAGCCGTTCTTCCATTATACGTTGGGCTTCTTTCGTTTCCCTCTTCCCGTTCAGCCCCTTCTCATCATCCTCCTCTTGCTCCCGCTCCGGCTCCCGCTCCTCTCTATCTTGCTACGCGATACAACAGTTGCGTAACAATTTTTGTTGCTCCGTTGTGTTTTCGCTTTTGAGAATAATTCGATAAAAGGTTGGCGGCGGAGAGTCCGCTTCCGTGGCAAAAGGGAAGGCTCCGCTAGATGAACGAGGAAACCTGATTTTACTTGCAATCGGAAGGATGGAACGCGAGGAAAAAGATGGTAGGTTCCCGTTCGATGGCAGTCAGCAGCCAAGTATGTGCCTAGGATCGAAGGAAAGAGGGATAGAGGGAAAGAAGGAAAGGGGCAAAGAGAGAAAGAGTACAGAGAGAGGAGGAATCGACTGAGCGACAACCGGCGAGAGAAAACCAGACGAAAAGAATAGCGGTAGCGTTCCGGAGAATAATTTTCGAGAGAGGGCAAAAAATATTTAATTGCCGGTGGATCGGAGCAAGCGGTTCGCGTCTGGTTCACGGTTCGATAGATGAGATTTTTCGACGGTTCGATAGATAAGTATGGCCTCAAAAGCGTAACAAAAACTGTTAATGTTTCCATCGCGACTCCTGTTGCCTTTTCTTTCTGTTCGCTGGCTCTTTTTTGTTGACGACTCGAAGAGCGGCAGGACGGTGATCGGTGATCGGTGATCGACGATCGGTGATCGGTGGAGCGTCAGCAGAGTGGCGCGAACTCTTTGAATTTGGTAAAAATTCGAGGCACGGAATGGTCGATTGAAAAGGCGACCTTGATAAATTTCAAGTGCAAGGGCAAGAAAAGGGTTCCACCGGTGTCCCGGAGCGAGTCGCATCGCCGAGCGCGTGCCGTTGCTTCGTTCCTTCCTTCGTTCGCTCGTCCGCTCGTTCGCTCGTCCGCCAACCGCTTTCATCCACTCTCGCTCTTTCACCCTTTTACCCTTTTTATTCTTTGACGTAAGCCTTTTGTCCCCCAGGATATTTGCGGAGCTTTGTTTCGTCGACGACGTGTATAGCGGCTTAAATATACGTCGCTAATGGCACGGCATCCAACGCACAAAGGGCTGCTTGCTCCTCCCGGATACCCACCAATGTTTATTTATAATTTGACCGTGGTCAAGAAAATAACGAGCGAATCGAGTGAATCGGAAGCAGCGGAACGTCCACTCTCCGAGCAGAGAAAGCACTCTGAAGGGTGGAAAGCGTTCTCTCCCTCTCTCTCTCCGAACCAGCAAGCCGAATAACCGCGAATACGCGCCAAACGTTCAAAGGATCATCGTATCGGCATACCACTGGCAAGAGGAAAGACATGGATTTATCGGCCGACGAATCGAATATCCCTTCACGCGTTCACGCGCTTACGATCCGCGAATGCAAGATAGCAAGTGCAACGTTGCAGGTCACTGCAATGCGGTTGATGGTGGCAGTTGGTCAATAGGCAAGCAGCCAAATTCGATCGAATTTAAATAAGCCCTTGTGCCATTTTGCACGGTCAGCTCCGAATATAACGCTTGCGAAGACGTATTGGTTGGGCGTGCGCGCGGCAAACGAATCGCGATATCGCCAGCGATCCGCGCCGCCGATTCCACTTTCATCGATATATCCCCCGCGTCCTCGCATCGATAGATACCATCCCTATCATCGACACCGCTGTTCCTGCTTCCCGAACCGATGCACACGATTCGTTCCAAGCCGCAAACAGAGCGCCGATCCTAGCGCGCTATTTTCATACCACGCCATATTCCGTATGCCGTATGCCATATTTCATATTCCATATTCCATATTCCATCGAGCATCGATCTCTCGAATAGATTTTTAAATATAGCGTGCGCTTGCGCGATACCAAGTCCTCGTGCTTCCTTTCGCGAAGCGCCTAGAGATGGCGGTATGTATGTTTTCTAGCCTGTGCACCGTGCTCGCCTCGCGCATCGTAAAAACAAGGCGCGCACTCGGTCGGTACTCGCTTCTAACCGCGCGTCAATCCCAAAGTAGCCGCGGCTCTCGCAACTCCACCCTCGCAATTACGCTACCCTCTCGCTCTTCTATTTCTATCTGCGATCTGCAATTTGCACCTGTATCCGTTTCTGTAGCTATCTAGCTGCCAATCGATACCAACGCGTTGCCTCTTGCAAGCGAGCACGCTCGTCGGCTTGTCGCGGTTTCCGTTTCGTCGTTTCCTCGCGCTGATCCAAGCTGATCCCTGTCGTCTCTACCTCCGTTTTCCGTCTTCTCTTTCGGCCATAGTATCGCCAGCGTTGCGATCCAAGGGAAAAAAGCTAACGATCCAGTTGCGTCGTCCGTGCCATCGTTTTTTCCAGCTATTCGACTGGAATACTATTTTTAGTCCAATCACACCTTATCGCTTTACGCTCTTATTGTTTGCACCGTTACTCCTTATCGGACGTTAGCTTCATTTTTTGGATTATTATCTCTAATTCACGTCCGACTGTGGTTTATCGCGCGCGTCTACGACCACACTAGCGTACGTTATTTAGGAACGTGTTTGCCGCCTTTCAACGTAACTCATTGGCAAAGGCAGAGACACGTGGCAAGTAGGAGTACGAACAGGCTGGCGCGTACAAACAGCGGATACGTAGACGGCGAATGTTTTCGCCGCTCTAGCTCTGCACATTTCAAATTGATTCACCTTCGTCGCGTCCCGGTCTCTGGCAAGCTTTTTCATTTCACGCGTGCCGCGATCGATAGCTAGCCGTATCCCGAACCGCTGCGGTTGTCGCGTAATTCTCCGTCTCGGCCAATATCGCGCTTACACACGCCTCGTAGTCCTCTACCGAATCACCCGCCGCGCTCCGCGCCACCTTTTCTTTTCCTTTTCACGGAGAATAGGCTAAAGTTGGCCGCTGCTTCGAAACAGAGATCTCGGTTTTCAGTAGGTGAATTAAGGTCGAGCGTCGAAAGAGGACAGGCCGTGTTAGTCGAGTGGGATCAGCACGGGATACGGGATACGCGATACGTGAATGCGACCAAGAAAACGCACGCTATTCACCCCCGGCTTGCCTTCCCGATACGCGTACCATTTCAAACAGAAAAGTGCAACGAGCTCGCTATAATCGTCCCTCTCTTTTAAAGTCGGGTTTTGCTCTTATATGTGTACGTACGTATCGCATTATGTACTGCGATTGCACGCGCGTGTGCGCAATCGTATGCGATTGTACGGGATTGCACGTCGATGCAGCGATACGATGCGTGAAAGGTGGAAAGGTAGCAAGGTGGAAAGGCGACAAGGGGGAAAAAGCGCGATCCAATGAAACCCTAGATGGTTGGAGAGCGGCGTTAAAACCACCCTCCACGAATCCCGTCGACGTTACTAACCGATTACACCACAACACGCGTATTCGCGATATATAGGTCAGAGAATGCAACTGTAAAGCAGAGGCTCGTTCAAGGACGGAAACTTGGCTGCAAGTTGGCCGCAAGTTGGCTGTCGCTGGTCAAATATCTGGACGTTCAATCGAAAGCCAACTTGACGCGGCGGACCGAAAGTTGCGATCCATCGGGATACGCCGCTCTACGCCGCTTTAAGCCGTACGATGCCACGCGAAAACGATAACCCAAAATCGGCCTACTTGCGATTACTTTTAAGAGGATCTTATCGAAGCGAAACACGCGATCATTTACGACTGGAATACGGCGCGATCCCTTTTCCGATATCCGTATCGCTGCCGCCTCTACCGCGTAACGCGTTACCCGTCCGCTTAGTTCATTACGCGAACTTTGTGGCACGTTGGCATCTCCTTGGTATCTTCCCGTCTCTCGTTTCGCAGGAAAATTAGAAGAAGCAGAAGAATAAGAAGAAGAGGAAAGGGTGGCAAGATGGAAGGGGTGGGTGAGGAAAGGGATGTGCGCGGTATCGTTGCCGCGGCGAGGTTGCACTCGGATTTTCCGAGACTTGACCTACTAGTGCAGTTTAAAATGCCGTGCTGACACTTTTAAAGATGGCGTAGTAGCGAGCACGCCCACTCAGCGGGGTCTTACAATGCCTCGAGAGAGGTTTTTGTTTTAGAATAAAGACTCGTTCGCACTCTACCATTTCCCATCCTACCCTCGCCCTCAACCTTATTATTCGATTCTCAGCCGAGCTTCTTCCACCGAGACACCGGCGTCGCGTCTCGTCTCATCGTCCCCAAAAGCTTCCCCGTATCCCTCTCAAGCACACGTTTCTATCGCAAAGTTCTTGTCGCCCATCTATTCTTCTTTGCAGTGGACTCCGAGTCCGTTTCCAAACTCCAACGGATCGTTATCCGCCGCAGCATTTCTATCGCGAGCGAATTTTAATTGCGACGCGAACAGTCCGCGGCAGACTAAAGAGGAGAGAGAGAGGACATCCGTGGTGGTGTTCGACTTCCGACAGACGCGATACGTACGTCGACGTCGATCTCTTCGGAGCGAATCCGTGTCGCAGCGGAGAGTTAAGATTTCAAGATTAACGAAGGAATCTCGCGCCTGTCGAGCGTCGACGTCGGCGTCTTCTCGATGCGGCCTCGCGGGCCACTTCATCCTCGTAGCCTGTCGTGGCTCTCAGTGGTGTAGGATATCGGTGTGTAGAGGAGCAGAGGAGCACTAAGGAAGAAGAGGCTTGGCGGTACCACCCTTGCCCTTGACTGCAGGCGCGAGACCGCTTGTCTGAGGGTTGCCGGAGCTCGCAGACAGAGTGGATAGGCGAGAGAAAGAGAGCGCGGCCAGAAATGAGACAAGAGACAGCGCAAGCGGAAGAGTGAGCGTAAGCGTAGGCGTAGCGAGTAGCGAGTAGCGAGAGGCGAAGCGTTCCTGCTTCTCTCGCTTCCGTCTATAGTAGTCCGTAGTCCGTATACTGGTATGTCGGCTGGCGAGTGGTGTCGCGCAACCCGGAATTCGTAGGGCGTAGCGGATAGAGCGAGGAAAGCGTGTAGAGTCGCGTCGAGTAGAGGGTGCCGAGAAGGGTTGCCGCGCGTTAAGTGGTCGGCTGGGTGGCTGTTTCGTTGCTCTCGTTTCTTTCGTTGCTCTCCGTGCTCTCGTTGGTTGGATCGCCGATCGATTGCGTTACGTCTAGCCTATATGTGTAGTCATGGTCATAGTCGTAGTCGATCCTATTCTCTCGCGCTCCTCGCTCGCTCGCCGCTCCTTTCAAAGTATTCCTCTCGCTTCGTTCTCTCCTCGCATTTATTCTCGGCTTCTACTTGTTCGGCTACGTGCACGCAAAGCATTCGTAGTCCGTGGAACGTGGAACGCGGATTCGAGAGACTCGGAGGAACGTAGACGCGCACGAGAGCTTTCTTTGCGAAGCTCCGTCTTAGACACTCAGCGTTCAAACGCTTCCACGATTCTAGCAGATTCTCAAACTCACCTTTCACGTGTTCCGAGGTGTCCGCGATGCCAGCTCGCATGATGTCGCTCAAGTAATGCTCCAACGTTCTCATACTGTCCAACGGTGAATTCCCATTAGCCGTCATACGATCCTGCAAAAACATTATTGCAATCGCTGCGTTATTTCTATCGCATCGAAGGTAAATGTAAGCGACTCGTCGAGTATTTCGCGGCGCAACTCTATTGGCTAGGCGGCGCGCTCCTATTGTTCCCGCAATTTGCAGCCACCTAGCTGATTTGCCAAATACAAGCGTAACCGCTTGACAAACCGTTTCACCGTTTCATCGGTTTCCGTTCTCGCATGCAATCGAAACGCGTCTCCCCGGTTGGAAAGGCTGCAGGCTGCTGGCGAAGAGCGAAGAGCGAGTCGCGCGACTGAATCGAATAGGCGGAGACAAGGCGGAAAGAAAGCGCGTCAGAAAGAAAAACAACGGACATCGATCGAAGGCAGAAAAGATTGCTCTTTGTTTCTCTTCGTTACCCCTTGTCATCGAAAATGTATCTCTAGCTTTGCATTGGCCGGCTTCCCACGATATTCTTGCGGCTTCGGCCAAAAAGACCCCGCGACTCGTAGCCAGGAGGATAGCGTGCTCCAACGGAAACCGAGGTTTTCCCAAAACAGGTCCAAGCGGGAAGCAAAGTTCGCGATCGCCCAGCCTCCGGTCACGAACCGTCTTCTCCTCCCAGTTCTACTTCGCAGGGAACAGGCTAACAACTTGGGGGAACCGCTCAAGAGCGAAAGAACGCGCGTTCGCCTGGCGTAACGTTATTAGGTTGGCGAGTGCGCGCAAGCACACGGAACAGGATCTCCGAGGAGCAACAACGGGTGAGAAGCGAAAAGTAACAAGATGACGAGAAGAAGAGAAGGAGCGGAGAAGAGAAGGAGGAAGACAAGGAAGCTCGATGTCGGATAATGCTGCCTCGCCGGCGTTGTTTAACGTTGCCGGCACAGCAGTGGCGGAGGTGCAAAAGGTAGCCCCACCTTCTTCGCATTCGCGTCTTCCTCGGACTACCTGCTACCCTCGCTAGCGCTCTTTCCACCCTTCCGCGTGAAACGCGGCCTCTCTAACCCTCGATATTTCAACCCACTTCCCCTTCTCCGATTTTAGCCGCGCACACGTTGCCTTGCCAGAAATCTGACTGGACGCACGCGCGCGCCTACACCCACGCCTGCGTCCACAGACACGACAGATCGGTACCGAGCGCACGAGCGCAGGAGCGCACGAGCGCTCTGCCAGCCAATTTCCGTGCAGGAGGAACGCGGAACGCGGCACGCGGCACGCGCGCGTATCCGTGTGCGAGCACAAGCGCCGAGCAACCTTTTCTCTCGCTTTCGCCCTCGCCCTCGCTCTTGCTCTCGCTCTAACTCACCCTCGCCCTCGCCCTCAGCCTCACCCTCGCCCCGTGTCGCTCCGTTTCCGTCTAGCTGGAGGCACGCTAGAAAATCAATATAGGGAAACCAGGAAGCGACGGCAGGGCGTCGACAGAAACCTCTGTGCAGGCTCCATCACAGTATCACCCCTACACTCTACTTATCCCTTCCTTCATTTCTCCACCCCTTTCTTATCCATTTATCTAACCCCTCTTCTCTACTTTTCCTTCCCATATTGCACCCTTCTATTATCTTTTTTATACGGACGCAGTTGCTTGCACGGGCATTCCCTTCGTCCATTTCTAGGTAGGTTGCCCGCGTCAGGCCTGGCCCAATTCCAAACGCTTCGTCTCCCAACCCAACCATCACCGCCATTCTTTTGCTCTCCTTTGGTCGATGCAATTGGTCGGCTTTGATTTTTGCCAGCAGCCGCGAAACAAGACTCGCGAGACGATCGTTCGCTTGGAAAGGGGCAAGTCGCAGGGCGCTGAAAACAAAACGACGCGCCGTGATACAAGGGCGCGACGACGACGATGACGACAACAACGACGACAACGACGACGACGACGACGACCACGACCACGACCACGACCGCGACGGCGTTCGCGGGGAGAATTTCAGAACATCCAGGTGGAGAAAAGAGAAAAGAGAAAAGTGAAAAAAAAGAAAGGAAAAACAGAAAGATCGCGCAAGCCGGGGAACGCGCACAAAGGGAGAGAAGCGTAAAAGGGATTGTTAGCGAGTGTATGCGCGTGCACGTATTCAGACGCGTATCCATCTTCGGCTCCTCCATTTCCGCGCATTCCGTCGGTCTAGACGCTACCGTTGTTCTACGCGCGTTTTTGTACTCCTGCAGTCTCTTTTTCTTTTACCCGACCAAGCAGATACGCACACGCACACGCACGCGTCGACGCGCTTCGACGCCTCCTCTTCTCCGAACCCGTCTCCTTGTTTTCTTCCACGACGCCTTTCCACCTGGACGGTAACGCGACGCCATGCAACATTTCTTCGCATCTCGCGGAAAGAGATTCGTGACGTTTTTAACGGAAACCGATCGACGCGTTGCGTGGCGTGGCGTCGCGCGAATGCAACAGCGTTGGTCGATCGATCAACGAAATACGAAGACAACACCGATGCGTTGCGGGCAAACGAGCGAACAAGCGAACGAGCGAGCGAACGAGCGAGTAAGCGAACAAGCGGGGGTGTGGAAGCCAGGCGGTTAGACCGGCTGAGCGTAACCGGGATCCAGAGGCGTGTGCGGAAGAAACGATTGCAGCCGGCTACAGTGAACTAGGTCACTGCTGGTGGAGCCGAGGTGAGCCGAGGCGCGACGCGCGACGCGCCGCGGCATGTCGAGCAACACACACGTGCCACAGAGGGGTGAGAACGGAGTGGGAACAGAAAGGAAGGGATGACAGAGGGTAGAAGGCACCGGGGGTGGAGGCAAGTTGATGGCAGCGGAAGGGCAGAGAAGGCAGAGCTTTGCTATCGCGCGTTCTCCGTTCTCCGTTCTCTGTTCGCCGTTCGCTTCTGCTCCCGCGTCCAGCTTCCCTAGATTGCGAGTTTCGCTTCTAGACGCAGATCTACGGCTGATAGGGAGCAAATAGAAGAAGATGGTCCTGTTTGGAGGTGCGATAGGTGAAGGGGGGGGGGGGGGGGCAAAGTGGTAAGGCAAACACGGGACTGGGACCGCAATGCGAGGCTAGGCGAGGCGAGGCGAGGCGAGGCGAGGCGTTCGATAGTAGGTGTAGGTGGCCGTAGACCGCGCGCATACCCCCTTTCGTGGCAGCCTCGCCATTCGTTGCAGGGTCGTCTTGTTTCGTTGCAGTTTCCCGTGTTTCGTTACATAAGTTGCGAGCTCGCCTCACGTAACCGATCGATACGAGCCTAATAACTTTTCATCTATCGTATCGCGTTACTGAAAATACAGGTTCGTGGCTCGATTTCGATGGAGAACGAAGGAGCGAAAGAAAGCGAAGGCCAGCGAACGGTGCAGGCGTGGAGGATTTGGAGGAGGTCGGCTGGGTGGTGCGCGGCGCAAAGAGGGCAGGGAAGGGCAGTGGAGGACAGGAGAGAGCGGGGGAAGGTGGGACACGGTGGAGCTCCGCTTCAGCAGCGAAAAATCTATATCGCGCGAAACCGGAGTGACCTATAAACCTCGTACCGGGTCGGGTCACTCTGCACCGGCGCACTCCCCAATTCAAATAGGAGGGATCTTAAATTGGGTTAACGTCCGGATATACCGCGCGTCACCGGAATTAGCGGAAAAAGTTTGCCGCTGCATCTTTTGACTCGCGCAGGCAAACCTTCGCCATCGGCCGCGAGCCGCCTTCCGCATCGTTTAGTGCCTCTTTCCAACGCCAATTTATGCCCACCGACCACCGTGCAACGCAATTAACGCTTTTAGCTTGACCGTTGCGCGAAACCAGCCTAGCAAATGCCACCGTTTCACCCTTCTCTCCTCTATTCTAGCGGCAGCCATCCTTCTCTTCGCTCGCTACTAGCTGCACTCTTTATCGCCGCGATTCGCTCCCTTTCCCCCCAACCTGTCAGCCGATTATTATTCTCGTAAAATACGTACCTCCTATCGGCTTTCATTCCCAATACCAGATGCCACGTGTCTCCGCCTACGTTTCGATAAGCGCGTCTCCTACATCTATATACTTCTAGTCCAATCCACCACTGTACAAGAATCAAGCAGACCCTTTTCGTTCCACCTCGCCAACGACATCTCGCTTTCGCCGCGACCAATTTTCCACCTTGCCCGCCATTCTTCTCTCGTCTAGCGAATTTTCATTTCGCGGGCAGCGGTTTCGGCACGCGTTTCGTAACGACGCATATCGAGGCTGCCTTGCGCCTTTTGCGTCTTGTACCGCGTGCCGTGTAATACCAGTGCGTCAAGGTAACGTCAATAAAAATCTTTATCTTCCCGCGCGTCCTATGTTTTTCGAATCGACGTCGGCTTCGATCGGGAACGTTTCGCCGCTGTAAGCTGGTCGGAGCCGAAGCGCAACTTGTCCCAGTTTCCCTGTAGCTCCTCTACGAAATACGGTCCACGGATTTGGGCAAAAAGTAGCAGAAACGAGGGGGAAGCGCGTAATCGAGCGCACGCGTACACGGAGAGTCGCGTAATCGGTGCTCGTCTTCGATTGGTTTACCATGGCTGGCCTGTCGGCCTACAAACACGTGCCCCGATTCGCTTCCAAGGTGAATGACGACCAGCGACGAGTTATCGGACTCGGAGCCTAACGCCTAACGCCTAACGCCCAACACCTACCGCTCATCCAGCCACTCCGAAACTTTGTTATCGTTCCTTCTGGCACGCGGCGCAAACCAGACACGCACAGCAGCCTGCACCGCTGTCCAAATATCGATGAAAATTCCCTTCGACTCCGCATCGACGCCACTTGCTACGCGACGCGGCCAACACCCAATTAATTCCACATACGTAAGCGTTTCCGCGTGTGACGTAGCAGACAAAAATATGGCAGCGAGGCAAAGGAGATATGCAAATGACCCGAGCGTCCGTTTCTGTTCATCGATTTGCCGCACGTGCTCCGACTTTTTTCCCCTTTGTCGAGCAACGCGTTCGCTTTTTTAGCGGTTCTGATCGGATCGGATCGAGTCGATAAACGCTGACGAAAGAACGCTCGACGATGCATGAAACGGAACGGAACGAAATGGAAGCGTCGCGGTCGCGGTCGCGTGGAGCAGAAGGTGTCGCGTCGCCGAGCGCGTGCGATTAAACGATTAAAATTTCCAAGTCCGCGTCGATAGGCTATCGTGGCTCGCGCGTTCCTTCCCTACGCGCGCGTACGCTTACGCGTCCATAAATACTTGAAAATCCGCGCGACTTTAAACGAACCGCTGAACGCGGTCTCGCAGTTTTCTCCACTCGGCAAACAATTTTAACTACTAGTTTGTAGTTGCCGATCGATTTCGCGTTAACGTTTCAACGATACATCGACGAATCTGCACCACTGCGTTTCAACTTCTCCACGCTACCATTCGACGCTCTATCGGCTTTTCCAACCACTCGGATGCTTCCACGCTTCGGCACTCGGATACTTGGATTTATCGATGATTCGGTACATCGGTAGACCGCGAGCGAACGAATGAAAGAACGAATGGCGGGAACGCGTGCGAGAAATGCTCCGCAAAATAGCTGCCGTTGGCGTTTCGCGTTGCGTGCGTCCATTTGTCGAGGAAATGTTTGCAAAAAATGCGTCACGTGCTGGCAGCCGCGAATCGATCGCGAGAAACGTAAATGCGCGCGGAGAGCTATGCACATTTCGAGGAAATATGTACGTTGTAAGCAGTTTCGAGGAGAGGTGGAACGAGACCGCTTTACCGCGACGTACGATGAACTAGGTTTCGTATAAGTTATAAATGGATTACGACGCATCAACGCAGATTAGGAGAACCTTCGCGTTTCCGAGAACGAACCGAATAACCGAGCAAATTAATTTCGCATCGCGTCCGCGTTCACTGCGAGATGTGCAAGTGTTTGGAGAGCAAAGTAGAAAACGATTGGATCCGGTTTAGCTAATGAAAGAAAGCGAGGAGCGAGCGAAATAGAAGGAGCGAAGGAGGCTCGCGAAGGGTACGAGCTGGTATAACGGAATCCGCCATTTCTCTCGGATAGCATGCAGGTCTATTTTTGACAAGTGGTTAAAATAGCTGAGCTTAAACTTCTGCTAGACACTGTTTCAGCTGCCACGTACCAAAGGAATTAGGTCAGACATCAATGACAAAATAAGTATCGAAAAAGTCCTTCTCTCTTTTTAGGTCGAATCGACGCGCTCGAAAAGTTACGAGTGCGCTCGATTATTAACCGACTCTCTCCTCTCTTTCTCTCTCTCTCTCTTTCTCTCCCTCTAACGACTTTGCTACTTTTTAACGCTTCACTTCGTCTACGTTGCCATGTTTCGCAACGCGTTTCACAATACGCGGATACGACGGATGACAGCAGAGTCCAAGTGCAAGTTCGACGAAGCTTCCTTCGGCCTTTGAAATTGGCGAGCAAAAGGAAGGAAAAGCGAGAAGCGAGATGCGAGCCGACTGGACGGACGAAGATCGAGAACGAAAGACGCGGGAGGAAAAAAGATCGCGCTTCGAGAGTTCGTCGGGTTTCGAGAGACGTGGTTCGGTTTAAAAACGACCATGTCACACCGTACACAGCGAGAACGAAACCGTTGAAACAGCCGTTGTACCGTCTAAATTTAAATGCATGTCTCGAAGCGGTTGCATAACCTGGCATCGAGTGCGTGCACCAACGAAACTGCGGAAGCTTAGGAAGCTAAAGCTACCGGCATATAGGTGTACTTTTCCGAGCGAGCCGCACGACCGCGTTAAAGCCGAACCGCGCTCAAAGAGAGGTGGTCGCGATCGGATTGCTTAGCGATTGGAAACAGGGGCAAGAAGAAGAAGAAGAAGAAAAAGAGTAGAGTAGAGTAGAGAAGAGGTGTACCTGTACCTGTTGAAACGGTGGAAACTGCAGCAGGTCCCTGTCTTCGGCGGTGGTAACTTCGAAGGTGGGCGCGGGTTGAGGCGGATATATGTTTCCTTTGCCGGGATACGAGGTGCTCCTTCGAAACTTGACGGGACTGATGCAAGAGGGATGAGTCGGTGGGCCTGGGTGTCCCGGAAACGTAGGACTGGGTTTTCTGCCTTGTAGGCCAGCGGCAGCCGCAGCCGCGGCAGCTGCGTGCAACGACGAGTGCAACGGAGGAAGATTCGGCACCGATCTACCGCGATTCCACGGCGAAAGTCCCGGACTTGCCACCGTCGCGGCTTGCGGTCCAACGCCCCATTGCGGGGGGACTTGCGGCCCTCCGGACCAAGCCGCGTAACCTTTCCCGGGAAGATAAACACCCGGATGAGAGGTGGCCGATGCTTGCTGTTGATGCTGTTGTTGTTGTTGTTGCTGTTGTTGCTGTTGCTGTTGCTGCTGTTGTTGTTGCTGTTGCTGCTGCTGTTGCTGCTGCTGTTGAATGGACGATACTTGAAGGCCGTGTCTGGTGGTGGGAGCAGTGGCGGTAGCGTGCTGCTGAGGGAAATTATGACTAGCCGTGATAGCGCGTCGTGCCCCGGCGGACACGGTGGGCCCGGTACCGGCGAACAACCCGGTCGGACCGCCGGTTGGAAAGTTCTGAAAAGCGCCGATGGATCCGTTGACCGGTAACGTGTGCAGACTCGCATCGTCCGAATCGGACCACAAGCTTGGCACTCTGCCGGCCTCGGAGAAGCCTTGGAGCGCTGAACTAGTGCTACACGCGATCTCCTTCTCGCTGGAGGAGGGCGTCGTCGCCGTGATAGCGATGCTCTCCACCTCGACTGCGTCTTTCGACTTTTCTTGCCCAGCCACGTTTTCCAGGCCAGTGCTCGGCGATAGCGGCGCTGCTTTGCCACTGGCTTGCTTCTCGATCAACAAATCGTCCTGCATCGTTGACGTTGTTACGCTTGAGGCAGTACTCGCGCTATTGCTGCTGCTGCTAGTGCTGCCGATGATACTACTGCTGCCGCTGCCGCTGCTGCTATTGCCGATCGACGACTTCGTTGCGCTGGACAAGCTACTCGAGAACAGACTCGTCGCGCTAAAGTCCCCCATAAATCGTTGCGATTCCAAGATCGGCGAGTATCCCGTGGATCGCGTCGAGGTCCCGTTCGCCGACCAACTCCTTTTCGATCCCCCTGCCGAACGATACGGATATCTTTTAAGCTATTTCTTCGCTCTCTGCTGCTGCCTGCCTGCCTTCCTTCCACTCCACTCGAAAATTAACCCTCCTATTCGAGGTAAATCGCGTCGTTTCTGCCGGCACGGACGTCGTCGACCACTCGCCGACCAGAGCTCGCGAGACAACTATCGATCCACGGCGTACGCGTAAAAACACCCACGAACCCCGGAAGCTGTACCAACTACACCGATATTTCGATTCTCTTATTTTCGTCGTTTTCCTCGATTTCTTTGTCTCCCTTGCTCTCTCTCTCTCTCTCTCTCACACACACACACACACTCTCCCTTCTCTCTCTCTCTCTCTCGCTTTCTTTCACCCCTTGCTCTCTTTCTCCCACTTTCTCCCTTTTCCTCGGATTTTCTCTCCCTTTGTTCAACGGTGGTTCGATCGCGCGTTCTTTCGTGACCCGAAGCGTACTCCGTTTCTTCCTCTCGCTTTCTCTCTTTCTCTCTCGCTCTCGTTCGCACCCTCTCTCTCCCACTCTCTCTCTCTCTCTCCTGTTTCGGACACGAGGATCCGCCAGTAACGTTGAAATCGATTAAATTACACTAAAAATACGTGGTGGCGATACAATCGGAGAGCAAGTTTACTTGAGCAGCATTCTCTCGGTTATCGAGCGACCAGCCGTTCGACGAGCATCACCGTTGCGCTGGTCTAACGTCCTTTTCCGGTACTCAGCCGCTCCTGGCGAACGTACGTTATCCTTTTGCAAGTAGAGGTATACGTGAGTCGGGTCGGGTCGAGTCGAGTGGAGTCGAGTGAACGCGGTGCGGCGTTCCGTCTTGCGATGCGATTATACGTCGATTCCTTCAACCGGGTTTTGCATACGCATACATACACGCGCGCGCGCACACACGCACGCACACTTTGCCATAGACACGCACGCACACTTGGCGTACTACTCGAAACGAGGCCGGAATCGTCGTTGGCCGTAGCGTACGCGGCACTCTACGCTTGTCACTGAGCACAGATTCTCGATAAAAGGGTCGCGACTCGCGACTCGCGACAGTTTCATTCAATATTCAATATTCGATACTCGATACTCGAGACTCGATACTCGTTATTCGATATTCGATATTAGATACTCGATACTGGTCGTTCAACGTTGAGCATAGAAATCCACTGCGAGAAGCAGCAGCGCGCGTACCGCTGTTTCACACTCGCGTCGCATCGCGTCGCATCGCGTCGCGTGGTTGTCGATAGTAGCGAGTATTTGCCGATTAGCGATCGCACGGCTGATCGATCGAGTAGACGACAGAGGCACCGTATCGCAAGCTATCCAGGCTGCTCGGATCCAACGGCGATGGAAACGTGATACGGATTACGCTTTACTTTTTACTCTTTACTAGTTACTGGTTACGGGTTACGGGTTACGGCCAACTTACCGCCTCGACTTGACTTGGTTCGATCTAGCGGTGCTTCTCATTGGCAACGCGCGTACTATGGCCACTCGCGATTTATATTTTGCCCCTGGCACTCTTTATGCTTCTGCACTAGGTCTGCACGAGTCGGGCACGGGTTGGATGGGGTGCGGGGCACGGGGCACGGTGCGCGTTTGCTACGGTGAGCGGTAGCGGTAGCGGTAGCGGTAGCTGCAGCCGTAGCCGTAGCCGTAGCCGTAGCCGTAGCCGTGGTAATGTTGCTTGCCAGCCGAGTTCAGTAGCAGGATTTCGATTTAGATTTAGATGGCAGGTTCCCGGGCCTGGATCCACGTTGATTCGAGTAATCCGGAATGGAAGAGGCAGGTGCCCGTTTGCACGGTGCGCGTTCCCTGGCTGCGCTCGATGGAGCACTCGACCGGAGGCCAGGCAAGCGCGATTCGACGACGCAGCAGCTCGGTGGCTTCGCGTCGCGCCTAACACGATTCGTGCCCGTGCCTGGTGCCGACTTTTGGAACACTGTGGCCGCACTCTGGCCCACACCATACCAGCCGTAGTCTCTCCGCGTAGCCGTGCGCTCGGCGATCTTCGGCCGCCGCTTCGTCCTCGTCCTCGTCGACGTCGTCGTCGCTACGTTGCTTGCTGCTGCGTCGCACCGCGCCGCGACGTCCCTCACGCACGCGCGTTATCGTTCGCCTTCGAGCCGCCGTCATCGCCGCCTCCGCCGCCTCCGCCTCCACCACCTCCTCCGCCGCCGTCTCCGTCACGATCGCCTCCATCGCCTCCATAGCCCCCAACCAAACACCACCGTCCCTCCGCTTTCTTGCCACCTTCCCACCCCTTTACACGTTACGCGTTACGCGACAACCTTCCTACCTTCCCTTCTTCTCCTCGCCGATTCCCGCGGTAACGCGTCATTTTTCAAATATCCACTCGGCGACAGTGCCTCTCCTCGCCCCGCCGTCCCGCGCACCGTTCTATTTTCTACTACATTTCACCCCAACGTCCCTTCCACCCCCCTGCCCCTCCATTCCTCGACTACACCAGCTCGATAATCCAAATATCACCATTTTTCTTTTTTTTTAACCATTTTCTACATCTTTTCCGCACAATTAGCATCGCGTTCTGCCGCGCCTTTCGTCTACGATACTTGAAACGGATTCTCATTCTCTGACAGTTTTACACGATTCCGCGAAGCGAGGCCTACGCGCGCTCGTATACGCCGATTTCCATTTCCTTATCGCCCAACGCTATCAGCGATTCGCCAAGTGCCACGGGCACAAGTAGGTTTACAGGATAGCAACTTTACCGATTCAGCGCGGCACGAGACCACAACCGCATCCGCGAATAAATATAATTCCAAAACTCGCCGCTCGGGATCGTAGAGGGCATCTTAGACCCTCCAACTTCTCACGCACGCCTTCGGCAATGCGTTCTGTACAATGTGCTGCTATGTAACCTTCCCAAGTTTTGCTTTCGATTAAACGTATAATGGACAAGCGTTCTTCGTCGATACCAACGAAGCCAGACCGGATTTTAAAAGTGTACAGGCACAGTGGAATTTTAAATCCTTTACTATACAGCATTTATATTCCATAGATCTTTGGTGGACCATCAAGGGCGAAGAGGGACCTCTTTTCTAGAAGAAGCTCAGCTGCTAGCTGAACGAGACAGGGAGGTAATCGACGCAATTTATATCCATCCGCAAAGATAGAGTTTGTTGGAGTTCGCAAGAGGCCTATCAAACCTAAGACAGTCCTCGCCAAAGTAGTTCAACTCTCTCAAATTACTTTGCCTGTGGTTCAATGTCAAGCTTGTATTCCATGCCTGCACAGATCAAATTCAACGGTATTGTGTTAAAAGCCTAAGCATGGCAAAGTTCTACAAAGGGAGCTCGGCACTGTTGCTGTATCAACATTTGAGTCCATACTTGCAAAACTTTGTTCAATCCAGATACAAGTATGCTTTCTTCTTACATAGTCCCAGCAAAGAAATTCAAAGGGAGAGGCCTGAGCTGCCTCGCCCAAGTTCTTGGGTAAAAGTAAGACGCGATTTCGTAAAGACTGTAGGAAATTCGGAAAGCCATTGAGAAACGAGAGTACAGGATAGATCTATCATCTTACGGGACTCATGCGCCATGCTCTGAAATACCGACCTCGAAAAAACATCCCCGTGTTTCATACGCCCTCTGCGTTATAATGCGGCGAGTATAAGAAATACCTGTGGAAAAGCTGCTAAAGACGATAAAATCAACAGGCTCAAGTGGATCGTTACCTTTCGCAAGTCACAAGGAAATCTGTTTGATCATTACGCGCGGTGTTTTTTAATTTCATTAAAACTTTGAATAAACTATGCGCAACTCCACTCAACTTGCATTACTCCGTATTATACTTTAACCGTTACGTGTATTCCGAATTCTCTCCCCTAAAATATGTGAACTACTTTAAACGCGGTTTTCGCATATCGTTTTATTTACTATTTATTTACGGATTTGTACCACTTAGTATGCATGAGATGCGCATAAAAATTAGGGTAACTTTATACCGTAAATGTAATATATTCTTCGATAGTACGGAAATATGTTTTTAAACGGTATTTTTCTACAACAAATGCTCAATGAACAACACAACGATAAACCAGACACAAGTGGCACAGAAATAACATAAAAGAAATAGCAGCCCCAAAGAGCGCTAAATGAAAATGAACAGGAAAATAAATCGAGTGGCCAGAAGGGCCAGCCAAAAATGGTAATCATCCACTCGTAAAACCGATCAACCCGCGAGTGGAACATTCTTCTTCTTCACAGCGCTACTTTACTGGATCTACTTATCGCATAGCAAATTCAACAAACGAATCGCGAAAGGTGCTTTATTCTATTGCAAAAGATACTTTACTCGACTTAACTTTAATCAAAGAGGAAAGAAAGGGGCAACGTCGCGCAAGCGTCCATTCCTGGACGCTTCGTTGACCCTGTAACGCAACGCTAAATAAATAATAACGACTAATCTATGCACCTATTCGTTTTTCGAAGCGCAACGCTAATAGCGGAAGTGCATCACGCGCAATGCACAGCTGCCGTTGAGTCGTCCATGATCCATCGATGATTGAGATCCACTATCTCATTATCAGTGGAACACCGTGGGCTTTTGTCTCATATATGCGCAACGCTACGTGCGAAACGCGATCATTTAGTAGCGCAACGCTAACTGCAAAGCTAAACACGCGCGATGCAAATTAACTTTTTAATTCATTCAATGGAAGCTACTACTTTCGCGTAACGGAAACTATTCCGCGTGATCGATCGAACGATGCTTAGAACACGACCGATATTATCGCAACGTTATCAGTTATACTACGATGCTAATCTCAAACAAGCTGTGGACCGCGATGTTAAGGAATGCTAAGAGTACGCGCAGTATTTCATACGCGGTAACGCTAAATCAATCGCGATAATCGTATCTTCGAAACGCTAATGTAAGCCCGCGATTCGCCATTCGCAACGCTAAGATGAAACTCGCGATCTCTTTTCTTCGCAACCCTAATGCAAACCCGTGACATTTTCATTCGCAACACTAAAATCATCTCGCGCGTTCATTGATCCGCAACGCTACGTCAACCTGTGCGTACGTTCTCGCAACGCTACGTGAAAAGTACGCGGTGCCAAGATGTGCAAGCTGAAAACACTACGACATGCAAATCTAATAACGAGTACAGGGACAAACTAACAAGAGTAATGGCCGTCCATTCTTTCGTAAACAGAAAAAATGAATAGACATTCGTTGCTGCCCTCTTCGCGACAGTTTGTCGGGCCTCTTCTTTTCTTCGGGCGCCATGCCCCTCGATCAAACTTAAATCTAAGCTCGAGGTTCATCTACTCTCGGAACCAAAGAGTAACTTAGAAAGGTGAACGGAAAATGTGTAACGCGGAAGACTGAAAGCGCATCGACGACCAAGGAGTGCAAAATTGCGTCTCCGTGATCGTGCAAACGGGCCGAACCTCGAGTTCGTTCGTTTCGATATCGATACACGGCCGCGTCCGCGTGACGATTTCAGATCGCCGGATTCGAAGATGGACATTGGCAAAGCCCGGTGCGAACGGCATTTTCCGATTCGCCCTAGCTTTGCCGTCGATCATCAAAACAGATTCCCTGAAACAGGTTGACACGCGCACCCCCCGTTAAATATGAAACTCGCGACCCGAGACCATATGTCAACCTGCCCGGCCCTACCTACTTAAATGTAACACACACACACCAGAAAGTATACTACCTACCTACCTAACCCTCCTATATTTAAAAAATGGCAAACAGGCACACAAACACAGGCATACATAAGCGGATCACACGCATACCACCCGGGTGCAAAAGTCTACACTAGGGAGTAACGTCCCGGGACGCCTCCGACACCCGAGTTCAACATACAATTCATACACACTATAAAGTAAAAAAATCCTGAAATCGGCTAACGTGGGTAGCGACCATTGCGACGTGCGCGATTTAAAGCGCATTCTACTCCGTATTTCGAGTAATTGAATAACTAACGTTTGAACTATGCATCGTTCTGGCATTTGTCAAATATGTAATTCAATAGGAAACGTGTAAACTATACTTGAGACGTTTGTCGGGCACGTTAACGGCAAATTATGAACTGAATTTGTAATAAATGATTTGCTATCGTTATCGCAAATTATACGCGCGAATATATTTGGTACCATTTGCTTTCTAGTTGGCAATGAACTTTGGTACCGCTACATTACAGAATAAATTAAGCGAGAAGTTAATTAATGTTACGAAAAAACGACGCATGTCCACAGCCTAACACACACACACACAATGTGGAACATACACCGTGCACGATACGTTACCCACGATCAGCCGCCACACAAATATTAAATATCAAATATCAAAATATGAAAAAAAATGGTCGTGCCACGTGCTTCTCACCCGTTCAAGTAGCACCTGGGCACGTGAGCGGGATCCCAGCAAAACGGCACGAACAGACGCTGAAAATCCTAGCTAAAAAACTTGCTAACATACGTAATCAATTAAGCGGACTGTGACTCTACTTTTCCAATGCGTTTAAAGCAAACAGACTCTACTCGTTGAATTGAAAAGAAGCTACGTTATTTGCAAAACAAGAAGGCAAGAAAACTCCAAAGCAACGTGAATTTATAAAGGTGAGGCTAAGAATAGTAAACGCGAACGAGTTACTCTACGTTAAAGTTAAGAATACGATGATAAAATAGAAGAAAGGACTCTAACGTGAAACTTTAAGTGCAATCCCTTGGGTGATTCCCTTATCAAAGCGTTGTAACTTTAACATAACATTGCGTTAAAGTTTGCGACTTCGACTCGGAAATCTACCCATCGCGAAATGTCTTCTTGCACATTTTATTTGACATCGTTTTTGTACGAGAAAAGAAAAATCTACTATGTCTCTGTATGTTAAATTGAATTGAAGCTACTATGAATCGCGAAGCAATATATTGCTCAATTCTTTTACGAATTACGATTCAAGCAAGGAACTCTGATAAAATATTACGCGTATACCTGCGTGTATTCCAGTAGCAATGCGAATACCTTTCCTCATTACTATTGTGCAATGAATAAATCCACAAATATAACTAAAAACTATAACGTGCTCAAACATACGAGCATTCCACTTTAATAAATATCTTTGTGGAATTTCTGTTGACTCTACTTTTAAGCGCATCGATATTTAAAAAGAAGTTCCTACTAAGTGACTCTACAATTGACTCGAATTCTTTTATTAGCATATGAAAATATTTAAAATCGCGTGCGCAAGAAGACCTAGCCTCGTCTAATAAATACAATACAAGCAAGAAATAAAAATGATACACGGGTATACGATCGGATACCCGTGGTCACTGTACTCGTTTATGCAAAATCTACGTATACAACCAGTCACCCGTGCCGATTTGGACCTTTCGTCCTCGGCATGATTGAGTGACCGGAGGAATTCAAAGTGCATGCGACTTACCATTAGACGACTACGCTGCCATCTGCTGCAGCCAGGCGGATGACAACCTGCTGCCATCGTCATCTAGCGAAGCCGTGAAGTCGTGGAGTCGTGAAGCCTTGAAGTCAACGCTATGAAAAATGATGTCGCGAGGCCGTGTAGCTGCGATGCCATGTCCTGTGGCGCAAGGACAAGAAGATCTGTGGAAGACCTGTAACAAAGAAAAGACAACGAGAAGATTACAATTTATTCTTCGAGATATTGCTTATCGATTATTTGACAATCTTGAGATTAAAGACGTGCAAGTTTAACAAATTTTATATTTTTAAATCACTCTATTTCTTAGTTCGACAAAAATGAAATAGCAACGTGGAACTCTACACATTTTTAATAGATTCTATATCTTTTAATTCGTAAAGATAAACGTTAATTGCAAAGATACTTACATGGCGGACTTCAGAAGCCCAGCGAGATCGTCTGCCAACAGCCGAAGAGTGACTCTAATACCGAATACTATTACTTACATAAAAAAAAAGGGAAGTAAAAGACTAGGCAACCGCGTAAATGTATTCGGCGAGCAAACACTGACTGTACTTTCGCGAGTAATTTTTATAAATGAATCTAATTAGAGCAGTTGTGCTCTTAAGCAAATCAAATATCGTTCGACGGCAAACACTGATTCTATGATCGCATTGCGCGCGATCACAACGTGCTGAAAAAAATGCTTATTTAGTAGGAGGGGGGAAGGGTAAGAAAGTACACAACACAAGAAATATATTCTATTATTCTTATTCTTGTCGAGCGTTTGTTTGCGAATACCGTTGCTCTGACGTGATTAAACGATATTAATGTCTCAATATGAAATGAAATTCTAGAGTTCTATTTGTAAGATTTGTATGCGCGACGCCTGTATTATAAATGTACGCTACGAATGTTCGCGAATTGGAATCGAAAAGTTCGTTCAACTCGCGCTTCCTAAACGTAAGCCGCATGTCCTCCCACCCATAAAATTCTCGCAAATGCTCGCGTAAATAAAAGTTGGAAATGAAAATACCAGAGTGGGGCGAGAAGAACGCGGCGCGTTTCCGGCGACAGTTTTTGCGTGTTTACAACTCGAGCAGATTCGTGGAAATAGGAAACGCGTTTTGAAACCAATGATATACTACATAGCGAAACTCGCGACCGAAATACAATGAAATAAGACTCTACGTGTAGTAACTGTACTATTGTTAACAACTTTTCAACACGTCCACGATGAAACGGAATAAAAAAATAACGAAAAACCACGAATGATTCTAAATTCCGCCCTCCCTTCGTTCACGTTGGTTACGAAATATAAATGACTCGAAATAACGAAACGTACGAACAAACAAAAAAATTAATAAATGTGAATCCATGTGTATGTTACCACGTGTTAGCGCAACGTAAATATTACCATCCACCTCTTTAGCCTCTCGAATTACCAACCAGGTATCTGTAACAAAAAGAAGAATGCAAATTTTAAATAGATTAGTTAAAATAAAAGGCAGCAGTAATTCAAGGAAGGGGAGGAAGTTAATTAAGAACAAAGAAAAAAGAACAAGGTATCGGAACGTTGAGAATTGTTAAGTTAATAATCGTTTGTTATTTGTTGTTACGAATTAGCAATAAATGATGCGACGTTGATTAAACAATGCTACTAAATTCAGGATGGAGGGAAATGGTACGGAGGTAGAGGGGATACGCACCGTACGATTATGTATATGCAACCTTCCTGCACGAAACTCGAAATACTACTGACGCGCCGCGCTCGCCGAGCTCCAAGAGTGGGGAACGCTATACGGTTGCGCGGCGCGTGTCACGCAGATCATTCGAATTTCGAGATACATATCTGTATTGATATTACGATCAAAGGAATATTCCTTCGATACGAAACGAAGACTATCGATAGATTAATATATTTCAAATCTTATATGTATTATATTTAATGCTATTTAATGCTTTACTATACTTAGTGCTATTTAATGATTTATTATACTTAATGCTATCTACACGCACGACAAACTAAGTCACACGAGCACGAAACTAACAAAACTTCAACGTAGATCATATTCGTAACATTCTAAATCATATGATACACAGTTCTCTAATTGATATTAGAACAATATTAAAGTAGAAATGCACAGCCTGCAAAATATTAAGAAATAGAAACCGAGATATGACTACTTTTCCGCAACGTGTACTCACACTGTCGCTAAACGCTAGGAAATGCTCTCCATGGTCCGCGCTCGAAAGTTTATATAAAGAATGTAAAAAAAGGAAAGAATCGCTGATAAAATCCGAACCGGAAGTGCTACTGCGATGAAACTGCGTACGTCTTGTAGGGGGAATCGCGTCCTTTATTTTGACTACTCGCCGATCGGAATCGGACGTGCGGAAGCCGAGATATAACTACTTTTCCTACTACTTGATGAGTGGTCTATCCTGTTCTTAGTCAATGGTATTAACAACGTATTATTGCGTCTACCAACGTTAGAATGTAATATTACCAAATCTGCATAACAAAGGCCGTTTCTCGATTAGGCGTAGGCATCTGGAACGCAGAAAATAGAAATCGTAATTTAAAACAAATGTATTAGAGAAGCACCTGGTGTCCATGCGACTATTTCGTAACCTCGCGTTAGATAGACGAAAGAAAGCAAACGAGAAATGAGAGATTCTATTCAAGGTTCGCGTAGCAAAAGAAAAAGGACGTATGTTAATTAAAATACGCGTTAAAGAAGAAATACTATTGAAAGTGTATGCAAGGACGCTTAAAATGCTGGCGAAATGCGTGAATAGGCGAAACGTAGGAACCACGCGTTAAATCTTTGATCCGTTTCTCCTTTAAAACAATCCAAACTCGACTGATGACGTCGCGTCGCTCGCAGCGCTGCTCGGCTCATGCGCTAGCCAAGCTCTGAGAGTGGGGAGACGTGTCAGATCCGAGCCGCGAAACTGCTTGGAAATTCAGAATTTATTCGGTTGAATTTCTTTTTATAAATCTTTTATAAATTCCCGAATATTGTACTTTACGTTAACGTCGGTTTCTTCGCATATGTAAAATTGAGTAGATGGCTTGGATCGACAATTAAAATTCAATAAATTTAATTAACAAAGTCCTACGTGTGACTCTTTACTTATTTTCACGCGCCCTCGTGTCGTTCTCTTTAAAGTTATGATATGAAGACGAAATACTATAAAAATAAGAATATAACTACAGTACAACGTACTATAGTCATGGTTGCAACAAATTCTTAAGAGCACATAGTTGCAGTAATCGTAGAATGAAATGTATTATACAGATAATGTTTGGATATCGTGTTGCAGCATAACAATGGCGGATGCGACGGCACGCGTATTATAAGCCGAAGCGTTTAATATGCACCAAATCGAACGAAAATAATGTCTATGTTCCTATATTCTAATAACTATATTTGTATAGATAACTGAATGTGCAAAGCATAACGTAATACGTTCAATGAAATAAAATAGATCTATATCGCAATGATATAGATAAAGCGCAATACTGCGCGCACATTCCGAGTTGCAAGAAATTCTTCAGTCTTTCGCAATGGCGCCCTCTTAAAATTTCAAATTTATTCAAGGTTGTAAAAAAACAAATGAAAAAGTAGGACAATCAGAGTAGAATACCTGCTAACGATATGGTTATCAAACGTGCACGGCAAGTCGTAACTTTTGCTGGAAAATTTCAATTCGAAGTGGCGGTAGAAAATTCAGCAGCGATAGCAACGCCGCTATGACCCACTGCAGATGCTGATTTTCATTTTCGGCAGCAGTATTTCGAACGTCGCAAGCCGATGAGAGTGTTAGACTTTGCTACGTTTCACTTGACGAGAGAGGAAATGGAAATGCTGCTCGAAACGGAGCACGGAGCAGCTAGCGTACGCCGCTCTTGATAACAGATGGAGCAACTTATCGCATGAGTCAGTTGCAAGTTGACTTGACGTTTCGATCAAGAGTAATCGAGAAAGAGGCGAGCGAAAGAGAAAAAGGAGAAAGAATAGTTTGCTACGTTGCTACGTTTCGTTGGGCAAAATGAACAGACTTTTCGGACGACCCAAAGCCAAAGAGCCAGGGCCAAGTCTTACCGATTGCATAGCCGGGGTAAATATTTGTCGCTGCACCACTAAAAGAGGTTACCTTGCAACCTTACGCGCATACGTTCAAAATGTAATTATCGTTTACATTTACGAAAGGTCGACAGCAGAGCGGATTCCGCGGAGAAAAAGATAGCGAAACTGGACGCGGAATTAAAGAAATACAAAGATCAGATGGTGAAGATGAGAGAAGGCCCCGCGAAGAATGCGGTTAAAGCTAAAGCGTTGCGCGTTCTCAAGCAACGGAAAATGTACGAAGCTCAGGTAGACAATCTACGTCAGCAAGCCTTTAACATGGAACAGGCAAATTATGCCACTCAAACGTTAAAAGATACTCAAGCTACGGTCGTTGCCATGAAAGAGGGTGTCAAGCAAATGCAAAAAGAATTTAAGAATATCAATATAGATCAGATCGAGGTATTTTTGGAGCAAGTATCCGCTTTTCAGGTTACGTTTTCCCTCGGAATGTTTACATCGCGTCGATACGATGTTTAGGATCTTCAAGACGACTTGGCGGATATGTTGGAGCAAGCAGACGAGGTGCAAGAGGCGATGGGCCGTAGCTACGGCACGCCCGACATAGACGAGGACGAATTAGCCGCGGAGCTGGAAGCTCTCGGGGACGAGCTAACCATAGACGAAGACACGAGCTATTTGGACGACGCCATTAAAGCGCCCAGCGCTCCCAACAAAGAACCCGGCGCGGCCTCCGTTAGGAATAAGGTTCGCGTCGTTGCAAAATCCGCGCCATGATCGTACTTTCCCGATCTCGTTCTTGTAAAACATGTTCTTTCTCTCGTTTTAGGATGGGGTCCCGGTGGACGAATTCGGCTTGCCACAAATACCTGCTAGTTAAAACGCCGCGTTCTATATTATCGACTAAGATTGTATCGATACGTCCAAAGATAAGAGTCAACTTTCCGAGGAGTATCAAAAGCTTTTTGTATAGGTCACGATACATAGATGACGTTTCAAGCTACTAAGATTTCGATTTGAACCTTATCGACGCCGACTCGTGAAAATTTCAAGCCCTTAACGATTAACAAATGAACGAGTAACGTGACTTTGTCGTTGCCTATAGATATGCTATTTTTATTGCATCGTGTATATTCTCCGAGCATATAAATTGTATCAATAAACAAGCGTGTTTGCCCTAAGGATTTCAAAGGATCTGCAGCCGCGGAACATTAATTTGCTTTCGACTTTGCAACTCCGCATACCGCGCGATCAAGTCCGAAATCGTCTCTTTGCTCGCGGTGAAATCCGTTTCTTCGAAACCGCGTACTTGCGTGTAGTGATACACATGTGCCTGCAACATAATCGTACGACTACAGAACGTTCTTTGTTACTAGACGCTCGCGCGCGCGTCTAAACGTTACCTTTCTTTTGTACAGCCTATCGAAATGTCCCACTATGCTTTTAAACATCAGCGAGATCGACGAAGAATTGAAAAGACACAGCAACGAAGTAGAGTGGCCGGCCGGTGGCACGGAGCACAAACCAACTTTCATAGCTTCGCCGGCCCACTTCGTGAACGTTACTTTTTTCCGAAATCTGCAAATTCAAGCGTCACACTGCAACGCTTGCGAATAAATATGCCACCCGTGGAACGCATCACACGTACCTTTCGACGTTTCGTTTTAAATCTTCTATGGAACAGTTGCCTCTAACTATGTGCGCGGCGCTCACCACCACCGAATCTAACAGCAATGGGTCTACCTTGATCAGCTGATTGTTTCGCGACCACGCGTTAGCAAACGTTTCATCCAGTAGCCTTAAAAAATGCGCACCGCGCTTCTTTAATTTCATCCCATGCTAGGAACATCGAATACGTACTTGGTTGCTCGCGCGCTGCATCTCGCCGGCGCGGTTAACGCTAACGGACTAACGCTGCTAAATACGTAGTGCAATTTCGGATACGCTACAAGATTCGTTGCTATTTCGTTCATGTCCATGTTCAAGCTACCGGGGAATCTGGAGCCGCTAAAACGGAATTCTTATTTTTACGATACTTGCTCGCTGCAAGGTAGAGTTTGCATGCCCATTGCGATTACCTAGTTAAGTGAAGAAGCATGTTTACAACAATGCTATTCATATCTTGGAATGGTTTGCACGAAACGTTGTAGTTTATCTGATTTCTGTTCTCTTTCTGTCTAAATTGCGCGTCGCAGATATCCAAAAGCGCTTCGTTTTCGACGGGAAACGCGCAAGTCGCGTGCTCTATCACCTCTCGCGTTGCCAGCAACGCGTTATACGGGGCTGTCACCACGTCTTGCATAGCGGTTGGATATACGCAACATACTAATCTGTAACACAAGCTACTTGTATCATTAACGTACGAGTTAACGATTTTAACTGTAATTAAAGTATATATAAATACAACGTTATGAAAAACGTGCGCGTTTTCCTATAGCAATAATACCTATCCACGGATGGATATTTATCAGCTAGCAACTTTAACATGGCTGTTCCCACGCCAGACCCAGTCCCACCTCCCATAGAATGCATGATCAAAAAACCGTGTAGCTTGGAACACTTTTCTGCCATACGTCTTATAGCTTCCTCTATTCTTTCCCTATACTCCATACTGTGGCTATGATAACCCATGGCCCTACAATTTATCTTTACCATAATTATTTGCATCCAAGAATTACCATTCCTAGTACCATAACAATTTAAATCGACGAAAGACTATCACCAATTGTTTGCAGAGCCTGGATAATTGGTCACAATGCAAGATCCTTCGAACAAGTGACCTATGGGGCTCCTTTTTACTCCTCCTATAACGCTATCTTCCATATCGATCAGCACAGCCTGTGCATTTCTATGTAGTTATAAAGCAAAGTAAAAGAAAGGAGAGCAAAGAAGAGCAAATAATATACCCTTGCTTTGACTTTAGCTTTTTTCAAGTCGGTTACATTTTTAAAGCTAAAGCCATGAGTATTATCAGGAACAAAAAAGAAGCTGTCAAACGCATCCGTTAAATCGCTGATATTTCTCGTGCGATTTCGTTGCGTTTTAAGTAACGCGGTACCAGTGCCGGTAGTTTGTATGCCATATTCGTGTAACGCCAAAGGCCAAAACGTCGAGCCAATTTGATTTCCGCATTGTCCGACTGTGACAAGTACAAAACAAATATAGTTTTTATTCAATTTCAATGTATATGCGTACACGCGTACGCGTGTCGTCGAAAGATAGGTATCTAGCCGATAAGCGTATCACAGTCGTAATACCGCTTAAAAATATATGTACCTTGCACCGTGATAAATTGACTCATGAAATCATCAAAGGTAAGCAAATTCGAGTGCTCTCTTCGTACTTGGTGCGCGCGTATCTTAATATTTCATTCAACTTTCAATGGAAAAGCGTTCCTTCTAAATTTTTGAAGCGGGTTAAGAGGTACGTTACTGTTGCCAGGACTTGCGTCTCTACGGCAGCTAGGAGTAGAATGACGGAACCGTTTCGGGGTGAGGATTCGGGGATGCATGGGATACATATGCAGCGCGGTTGCGCGCGCGCGACTATTGCAGTAGTAACCTACTACTATTGTTGCTCCAGCCAATGGCATCATAGCTATCGTAGAGCGTAGCAGAGTCGTGTGGTAACACGCCATCAATTCTACCCTTCTATAATATACACATTTCTTCGTGCATAGAGTTCGCGCTATTTTGAAGCTTTGCTCCGTGAAGTTAGAAGCAACGGCTTCGATAGTTGTGGACCAATATATCGAGATTCGGCAATCTCGATGTTTGAATTTCAAACGAAGAACTTGTAACTTCACAGTGCTGCGGTGGTCTTCAAAACGCGTGGATCCAGGTGCTGGAGACGATTCACTTTTGCGTAATTAACGACACGAGCAACAGAACGATGCAGCCGCTAAGTACAATTACATTGTTGCTTCTGTGCAACTACTTTTATACAGAATCTGCCGCAACTATGGAATCAAGTAAGTTAGGCTAACCTATAATGTTCGATTTGCGATTGAACATTGGGGAAACGATCGGATGTACTTTACGCGATGTCGCGAGGAAATATAGAGCCGATGGAAAGCAAAAGGTGATTCGTTTCGATTCGTGTGATATCGATATTCGGGCATTCGTGTTACGTTCACGTGCAATTGCAATCTGCAATATCTTACCGTTGCGTTTAGCGTTACGAATAATGTATCACACTACGCTGCAGCGAACTGCTTTTTTCACGGGAACAAATTTTCTAGACACACTCGAGTTTAACGTATTTATTCGATCTTCTTTACCTGAACTTTTTCTAGTACATTTTTTAAAGCCAGGAGATACGTTTGAAAACGATAAACCTGGATTACAGATTTTTTGTCACAGTGCCAATTCGAAATACTTGATACACTTTTGGAGAAGCTTAACTGTAAGAATGAAATTCTTTTCGAGTACTTTGGCATTCCTAGCTAGCCTGTGTAAAAGAGCACCTGTAAGCCACTCCTTCTATTGTAGATGCACTTAAGTACAAATATAGAAACGTATGACCTGTACGATGGGAAAACTGCCCAGGAGGTGATAGAAAAGCACGATGATAACCAGAGGTCATGGAGATTTAATTTATTCGGCATAAGAAAGAGTAACAAATTCAAAGTAAACCCGTTCCAGGATGTATGCGTCGGGGTATACGTGTATCCTTCTAACTTGCACAAGTATAGAATGGGTTTAACTCAAACCAGTAAGTGAAGGAGCAAAACGATCGAGTAGAACGTTTTTCGCTTAACGCGAGATACTTGAAAGAATGGCATTGTTGTACCAATAGGTGTGGACATCTCCCAGTTGAGCTTGATGCTGCTAGGCATTTTCACGTATTGCAGCGCCGCTAAGCTAAGCGGAAACGCGGTATTTTACTATCTGTGCGGGGTAACGCTCGGCATCACTACGTCCATTGTAATTTTAGTCTACTTTGCCAGCAAGTTCATGCTAAGGGTAAACGACGTTTGTACTTGGCTGTTGGACGGACGCGCGATTTATCGCGTCCCTTGCGATAGCTTCTCTAGCAGTAAGATTAATGCACGCGCATAATTCAAGGGTAAAGCGATGTATTTGATGGTTGCCGCGGGCTGGACGATGAGCTTTTACCTGTTTCAAATGTTATGGGAAAACACCCAAGTGATCGCGATGCAGTACAGGGAATGGGTGATGTGGTACATTTTGCTAGTGTCCTTTGTCAGCTTCGTAATTTGTTACCGATTCGGTCCAGTGACAAACGCTAGGACGAAAAAGCTGATCGAATGGTTCCTGCAGGTCTGTAAAATGATACCATCGATCGATCGATTGCTCGCTCGCTCGCTCGCTCGTTCGTTCGCATTTAACGATGTTTTATCGTTCACTTAGATAGCTGGATTGAGCGCCGTGTATTACAGCAGCTACTTTCGCGAAGCATCATTTTTTTCTTGCATTGTAATTATCCTTCTTTACAATTTCCCTACTGCGATCATTCGAAAGGGGCGAAGTTACTGGTAAGTCGAACCGATCCTCTGGCAACCGCAGCGTTGTCGAGCTTTTCCGTTTTGTTTCAGAATCCGTTGAAAAAAGCTGCTTTTTATTTTTTCCCGTGTATCGTAGCGGTATTTTTCGTACCGCGATCGAGCGTAAATCGATAGAAGATTGGTGTAAATGGCAACGCAATTTTATTTTCTATTTAATAAACTGGAAATTGAATTACTTTGCAAACCCTGACTCGTTTTACTAGGAATAGAAATTTTGTTTGCTTGGTTGACCCTATCAATCGGGCCGTATCTTTTGCATGCTCGTTTTTCCGCGTATTTTCTTTTCCCTTCTCTGCACCGCTTCTTTGTTTGAACTTTCCGAAAGCGCCGAATATTAATAGCAATAATAATGATAATGATAATAATAAGAAGGACAACAACGATAGCGGTAGTAACGCATACGCCTGTTCGAAACCAGGAAGAACATGTTTCCCGAAAGAAGAAAATTGTTAAATGAAGATCAGTATCGTAAAGAAGGAATAAGGGAAACCAACATCGCATTACACGAGTTAAAAGAATACTGCGCTAGTCCCGAATGTAATCCCTGGAAAACAATTCTCACATTGAAAGATCCGATAAGGTTACTATCTATTGCAGATTACGCGTTAGATCGTTGATCACAGATCATAGATCACGGATGCGGTCGATCGGAGGAGGCTATCCGAGGAGTCGACTTGCGCGTATACTCGTAAATGTAGCATAACTGAGCAGCCATGCTTTTAGGTTTGCCAAATTCGTGGAGGGCGACTCGCATTTATCCGAAGACGAGTCGCGAGAACACGACGCCGAGATCACAAGAATTATAGATGAATGCGAATACACCGATGACGAGGATGACTTTTAATAAAATATATAATATTTCGTTATTTAATGTAACGGTACAGATCAAACACGTTTGTCTTTTTTTCTTTTTTTTTTTTGATGCTCAAAAACCCACTTTTATCTACCGCTATCGTTCGACGGCTTCCCTTCGCGCGATCACGTGGCGCGCGTTCGTTGCTAGTTGTAACGCATTCAAACGTGCAACATTTCGCGCGATATTTGACGCATTTTTGAGGAGCGCGACTAACGCGATATGGGGGCAAAGGAGCGAAGGTGAGAAGCGTTGCGGTTTCACAAGTGTTGCTACTCGCCTGGGCAAAGATAAGCGGTGCATTCTTGGCGTTTCACGGAGAGCAGGTATGCATGGAATCGACTTTAACGAGGCGTACAGCAATCTCGTATGGGTTGCGCGTACGCACTGCTTTCTCCGTTACGCGGCAAGGAACGGGTAACGAGTAATCGGCCGAGTAACGAATAACACCGACAGGTGGTCTTGAATCGGGCACCTTGCAAATGCACGAGGCTTCACTGGCCGTCCCTCGCTCCGTCCTATTCTATTACAAATTGCCCTCCAACGCCCACAGATTCACCACTCCGCCGATTCGTCGTCTCGCCTTCCACTTTTCCCTTTCGTGCAACCGAATTTCTCTCGTCGCATCGGGCATCGCTCTTCCTTTCCGAAGAACGTCGCGCGACGAACGCCACGGTTCCGTATCTATCCGAATGCTGCGAAGAAAAGTCGTGGAACGACGCGCAAGAACGCGTTACATCGAAAAGCAAATTGTAGCTGGCCGAATGCTCGGCAATGGAAGCCACGTGATCGGCAGGTGGGATTGGTAGCGGTCCAAAGGGCAGAAGCACGATCAATAAGAAAAAGACTGGTTTCCCGTGATGCATGGCACACCTGCTCCTCGAAAAACACGAGGAGAGCGGATCCGATCTCTCTCACGATCCTTCCTCAAAAATCTCCAGCCCGATCGATCGATCCACCGATCCACCGCTTTGTCCATCCTTCTCCATAGGCGTAAAGCAATGCGAAGGAATTCGCGTTTAACGTTTAGAGTTTAGACGAAAGTCGACATCGGAGAAGCGACGAGCTAAAAGGAACGGGTTCTTTGGTCGCGGTATATATACCTGTATAGGATATATAGTAGGAAGCCCGAGAGTAAGATGAAAAAAAGAGGCGTCTCTTGGGCCTGGACGGGACCACGGCGAGGGTCGAGAGCCGAGAGCCGAGAGCCTGCAGGCAACGCGTGCCATCTGCCAACCAAGTTTCGGCTCTTTCAATTCCGAGCTACTGCTAGCTCTTTACTTGCCAAACGCCAAACGTATAACAAATAGCCAGCAACCTTTTACGATCTATTCTACTTTTGAATCCTGAATCACGGTCAGCTGCCCACTCGCCGTCCTTCTCCCTTGCATCGATCATCAATCAGCCGGGCAGAGCAGAGCAGGGACGGAAGAGCAAAGTCGTTCGATAGGAATAGGATATATCGACGAATAAAGGATCGCGCAGTGCAAGCGTGTCTCGTTTAACCATTGACAGCAGCGAAATAATTTCACTCGCGAGATATTGGATTTTCCATGGGTGCGCCACAAACGCAGAGAGATACCGTACTGCTCGAAGCAAGTTGGCTGCAACCGCAAGCGCAAGCGGTGCTTTTACGCGCACGCCAACCTATCGTTTCATATTTTAATCCTACTTTTCCCGTCCCTGCGAGACGCATCGAAAACCTTCTTTGGAAAAACGTTAGAAAATTTAAACATGCCGTCTCGAGTTCCCGTGCGATATCGTCGAAGGAGAGGGACAGCTGGAGAGAAAGGATATCGGAAAGGACGCGTGGAGGAGCAGGAAGGGAAAAGGAAATGCGAGGGGAATAAAAGAGAGAAGAGAGGTGAGAGGTCTGCGATCCTGCCACAGACTCCTAGCCAACAGTCTCGCTCACGATTCTGACCCTCATTACCACACAATTACTTCCTTTTCTCCAACCAATGCCGTTTCAACCGCGATCCTGAACTTCTCAAAAGACTCTTCAAATTTCAAGCCAAAACTTCTCTCTCTTCTAAATACGTTCCAACTTATTTAGTCGTCTTCGCTATTCGCTATTCGCTATTTGCCATTCGTCTTTCGCTATCCGCTGTGTAGAAAGAGTAGGAAAAATTCCAATGCAAAGATCGGACATAGGATTGTTATTGGAAAAGTATAGGAAAAGATGGATGGATGAGGTGGACGAAGGAGGGCGAGGAAGGGTGGAAGGTAAATCGTGGCTTGGGACGCGGCGGAAATATTGCTGTCGCTGGAAATTCGTCCCGGACATTAGAGGTCGATGCGACGCGTCGTTGAAAGGAAATGAGATCGACCAGGTAAACCGGAGCAAACGCTATTAGAAACGAATATCCTCGGGGGGAGCGCGCGTTTTCGGCACGCGCCCAACGCGTATGTACTCCGATAGCGGAGCAAATAGCGTACTCGCTATCTGGCTGGCAGTATTTCTCGCAACGTTGCTCGACCTTGATTGCGTGTCGCAGCTTTAACGAGGGGCATAAAGACCGGTTCACGGAGTAGCTGTTCGATGCAGCTGATTATTTTTTCTCTTGCTTCGTTTCACGCTAGATCGAGCGGATCTTACGACGAGAAGCAACGCTCGCTTCGCGTTCAACCGTACCGCTTCTATATCCTTCTATTTCACTGCATTTTATTATATCGTACCGTATCGCATCACATCGCATCGCATCGCGTTACATGCTATCGCATCGAATGGAACGCAACGGTAATCTCGTTAAAACGTTTATAGGACACGGAACACAGGCATGTTCGATGCGTTTGCTGTTCGAATCGAATCGGCTCGTATTTTTGAAAAGCCGTCGCTGCAAGAGCAAACCATGAACGCCGATGATCGAAGCTTTACTCTTTTCAACGTTGCTATTTCCGATCGTTCGGAAGACTCGTATTCGCTTGCGCGAATGCGCGCCTGTACACACTGTACACGCTGCACTGTACAGCGTACACCGAAGAAAAGTGAACGCGTTCGAACGTACTTACATGTACGCGTGCAACGCGAAACGTGGAACCAAACATACCTACCGTTTATTTGTTTCAACGCAGCAACGTCAGAACTCGTAAATTGAAAAAGTTCAACGATGCTTTCTACACGGTCGAGTAGTTGGCTGACGAGATTACGCCATTTTCTAGTTTCGCGCATGCCGTGCACGCTTCCGCGACGCTACCGATTAAACGTTTGCACAGCTTTAAAGCGGAATCGGTCTCTCGAACAAAGCGTTTGCAATTTGAAAAGGAATCGCGAAACGTGTGCTATCGCGAAAGATGAATGTTCCGGGTCGAATTTTGACCGAGCAAACGAAACTGTTGGAGCGTGGAAACGCGTAATCGCGATCGCGCAATAATTAAAATTTCGGTTAGCAGCGATGCACGCGAATCAGAGGCAAGCCGAACGGGACAATGGAAGATGATAAATGGAAAGCAGTTTAAGAGACATCGGTGGTGGGTGTGCGAGCGATTCGATTATAGGTAGATTCGCTTGTTATCCACGGAAAAGGGAACACAAGAGAAGAGAAAGGAGAAGAGAAGAGAAGAAGAGAAAGGAAAAGAAAGTCGATAAAATAGTATAAGCATAGTAGAATGTAGGCGCGGAGGAAGGAGAGAGGGAGAGAGAGAGTGAAGAGGAAAGAGGCAAGAGAACCCCTGTAGCGCAGAGCAGAGGCAGAGGCAGAGGCAGTGGCAGAGGCAAAGGCAGAGACAGAGGTACAGGCAGAGACAGGCGAGTCCGGCGATGGAGTAGGGAAAGGTAGTGGTCGGGCAGCCAATGAAGGGAGGAAATGCGCGGCGCAGATGCGCGCTAGATTCGAGCCGCCGCGACTGCCTGCTCAGAGCAAGCGTGCACGTTTACCGCGTCGCATCCTTTATCTTTTTCGTTTCGTTCCTCCTCGCTCATTCCTGCTCCCGCATCACGCTCGCCAGCTCCTCGATGATTCCTGTCTACGCGACATACACGAGATACGCGAGTTACGCGAGTGTGTTCGACCATCGACTCTCCACCACATTTCCTTTCTTCCTTCTCTTCATCTTCTTCTTTCCCTTCTTCTTCTTCTTCTTCTTGCAATCCGAATCGCGAACACACGCGGAACCCGGGGCATCGTGGAAACTTCCGGGATAGATTGGAACGCGATTTGAACGCGGAAGCGATCGACAGTGCAGCCCGATGACATGTGCAGTGACATTCGCGTCGAACTTTGAACGGTTGATGAAGATTTTCACGTTGCTCCTTGGTCAGCTGCAGCATGCCAAGTTACGCTACCACTCGAGGATACAGAATTGCACGTTTCGTTGGTAGCTGGTCGGCCTGGTCGCTGGTGCTCACGCGAAGCTGCGAATTCGAACGATGCTAGGGATCAACGGCATCGTCTTTGCTCCTCTGTACATTCCAATTGCATCCTGCAGCCGCTCGTTTCTTTCTCCAAGCGAACTGGTCTACTGTCCATGAGAATGTAAACATTTGCCGGGAAAAGAAATCGCGAGTGTCGGTAGTTTGCAGTGCTGGGTGAATTGGACTGCAGGAAAGGCATCCAGGTTCGCTGGGAGTCGGCAGCCAGTCGACGAATCCAGGATCGGAGCACAAAGGTCAGTGTGCGTTTCATCGTGTTTCATTTATCGATCGTCGCTGCATGCTTCGCTATACGCGATACTCCATCGAAATTTCTTCCTTTACCGTCCGACCTGTAAATCGTGCCAGCTAGGCATGCGAGCAGTGGAGCGGCGAAAGAAAGGAAAGAGACGAGGGTAGATTGGAAATAGAGTAGGAGAACCGCGCGTGAAATGGGAACTGGTCGCAAGCTCTGGGCATTGGATGCTCGATGCTTAATGCTCGATGCAGCGAACAGTCGAGGAATGGAGCAAAGCTGTGGACTGTTGGTTGCGAGCTGGCTCGTTTCCCTTTTTCATCCAAACGAAATGCTTCGAACATGACCGTTGCACGCTACTTAAGGAGTACTCGGGGCGTAATTAAGATCGATAGCCCGAGATTAGATTGTCCCGCGGAAAGGGGAGCAGCGAGGGTGGAGTGACGAGGGAATTCAGGATCGAACCGTGGCGGAAGCGGTGGAAGGTGTTGCGTTCCAAAATCCCGAGCACACTCCAATCCAATGAATCTGCCTCCTGCTTACTGCTTCCTATTTCCTACTTCCTGCTTCCTGTTAGCTTGCCAAACGTCCAGCACGTCCACCTTTCCGTCTACTCTTCGAATTTATCTATCGCGATCCACGCTCACCGCCCTAAATCGTTTCGTCGAACCACGCGCCGCTTATCGCCGTAGAATAAGATCGTTGCTCTTCCTGTAAATATTAAGATGGATAGGCTTTGCCATCGAGCGATGGGTTGGATCGGTCGACTTTGGACATCGATGTATAATAAGACGGAACGACGGAAAGAGCGCGCACCGAACGGTGACCATTAGCGCGACGCTCGTTCTCGTGAAACTCAACGTACCGTGAAGTCCTCGGTTCTTGGTTCTCGGTTCTCGGTTCTCAGTTCATTCATGGTTACCGTGTTGCGTAATAATTGCTGCTGGCACGTGCCACGTACACGCTGTAGCGACGCTTACGAGTTGCGAGTTACGATTAGCGGTCGGCAGAGATTTCGTATGGCCCGTGCCGCGAGAAATCGCCTCGGTTGCGACGTGTCGTTTCCGCCGCACCGGCTAGAAGCGATGGAAGGTGAAAAGGGAGGATATCAAGTCGGTCGAAGGAGGGCTAGACGATGCTGGAAAGCGTGTCACGCGTTCACTCGTCGAGGCAATGTTTACCACCCTTTTCCTATCTATCTCCGAGCACACAGCTCGCGTGTACTCAAGAAACCGGTGCAAGAGCCTCGTTCACAGCTTACGCCATTGCGCTACCTACCAAAACCTACTCTCGGCCTTTTTTTCGATCCCCCTGTATTCCGCCGCCACCCTTCCATCCATCTATCCATCCACCCATCCTTCCTTCCTTCGTTCCTTCCTTCGTTCCTTCCTTCCATACTTCTTACTTCCAGCTGCCAGCTACATACTTCGCTACCTCGTTCCCTTTCGAAACGGTCGAGCTTTACCCCGACGCCAGACCGTCTCGCTTCCTCTCTCTTTCTCCTCGTCCAATGAATCGTGCGGCTAAACGAATGCACCGCCGGTGGTAATCGTTTTTACGATTCGACGAATGGAAAACGGTGGAGCTGAACGATATCGTGGCGGTATAATAGATTCTTCGGAGGAGGAAGCTCGTTATCGATAATTAATCTCGTTACAGCTGGCAGCGTCCCGCGAACGAGAAGAGGTCGATGTCACGGACGTCGATTAACTCTCTCGAAATCGAGCATAACGCAATTTCCATCGAGCGAGCCGTTCTTTCGTTTTTATTTGGCAGCCGGGTTGGTCGGCAATTTGCGCAGGCCGTGTTCCCGACTCCTAACTCGCGATCGGTCGCCTTCGCCTTTGCCTTCGCCTATCGCTACGCGACGCGAAATTAAATTGCATCTTTGAAAGCTTTAAACGGCCGGGTCCACTCTCACCGGATGTATTCTACGACCTCGTAATCCTTTTTCGTTTCCTGCCATTGTCCAATTATCGGTTGCTGGTTCGGTTTCTTATTCGCGCGTTTTCGCTCTACCTCCGATGCCAGTCGATGTTCCGTCTTTCGATTTCCGATTTCCAATTCCTATTTCCGATTTCCGATGTCTGTCCACGTTGAGCGCGTATCGTCCTACAGCAGCGACGCATCGGAAAGCGTAACGCAAAAGTTGTTTGGAAGGGAACGATTGAGAAGGCAGCCCCAAGTCCAAAGACACGTTCCGTGTTTTGTGCACGCAACAGGCTGCATCGTGTACGTGTACTTGCAGCGGACGCACGACGCACTTACGTGCACGGAGAAACGTTGCTAGAAATAAATACCGCGTTTTGTTGGCAGGAATTGCTTGGAAAGATGGAAAAACGAGTGCATCGCTGGGCGGGTATGCATTTGTTGGAGGTTGGAAGGCAGGGAGCAGGAGGCTGCGGGGTTATTTTGGTCGTTTCGTCCACCCTTGTAGAGCAGCCGACGAAAAGAGGGGAAGGAGAGCTACCCGGATAAATTTATCGCTCGAGAACACGCCGGCGAGGGCAATTTCGGGAAAGGGCAAGCTTTCGTGGAAAAAACGAAACGCGAGCGCTTGTTTCGACCTCTTTCCATGCTTACCGATTATCGGGTCGTGCTGGATTGCGCTGCACCGTCGAATCCGACCATTCTTTTCGTACCTTCCGTTGATCGCTACCCACTTATCGGTAACTCTCTCCCTCTCGCTGGAACGCTCGCTCGCCAAACTTTCCAGTTGCCAACTAAAAATCAATTTCACTTTGATTTCGCGTGTATTAACTGCAGCGGATAGAAGGTAGAACGGCAGCACCACGATTGGTTACGAAAGTTGAGCCGCAAATCGTTTGCAGACGATTCGATCTGGGAATGGGTCGCGCGTTTGCTTCTGATTTGCGTTACACGTTGCCGTCGTGCTCCGCGTGGTTACGAAATACTCGCAAGTACATATTAAGCGCATAGGAAAGATAGGAGGATGGTAAATGGAAGGAAGGACGCGACGGGAATGCTCGACCAGCATGGCATCGGTGCTGAGAAAATCCATATACGTGTACGTATCTGCTGCGTCGCGTGCACACTCGCACGCGTGTACGAGCAACGTACGCAGCCACGTATTCGTAGGCAAATGTTGAAAGTTGGAAGGAAGAAGGTGTAGCCGGTGAAGCTCGCAGCCTCGTAGCGGACGAGATCGGTAGACGCGTATGTGGGAAAGGAAAGAGGACGAAAAGCCGGTCTTCGGTGGAACACCTGCTCCACAGGTATGCGATCCTTTCCACTCTTCTTCATCCTTTGCCTCTCCGCTCGGATTTCTTCTTCACAGAGGCGCGCCTCCCTCCCTTCTTCCCTTCCTCCCTCTCGTCGCTTTTTATATTCCCAAAGCTGTTCGAATATGCCAACAACACCGACGTTGCAAGCTGCGCGTCGTAAAAACATTGCTGCTCGATCCAACGATAAACCGATTGCATTGGAAATACCAACTGATTCGCTGCGAAACCAAAACAGAGAAAAGATTCGCCGTAAAAGCGTGGCCATTTTATCGCGCGATCGGCCACGCTCTTTCCCTTTCGAGCAGGTTCGCGCGTTTTGTCGGACGGTTGTCGTTTGCCGAGCTCTCGTTCGCTTCGACCGCGCTGCGTGCTCGCGATACCCGCTTCACTGCAGCTTCCGTAATTCCCGTTTGCTTTACTCCTTGCCACTCTGGTTCCGATTTCACCAAACGCCCAACTACTCCAACCCGGAAGCTCTCGACTCGCTTCAGTCGATTTCCGAGTCGCGCGAATCTTTGGCAAATTTGGTTCATGAAAACGGATACGCAAACGGAGTAAGACGATTCGCCCAGCTGGGTAGCCGGCGATCTTTCTCGGCTGCTTTCTTCATCGTCGTTTGGGCAAGCTTTTTGCCGGGTATAACTCGGGACTCGGGGCTCGGGACTCGGATGCGACGAGGCGAGCAGTGAGCAGCGCGCGTAACTCCACTGCTGTACCATATACCGTATACCGTATACCGATGCGGTGTGTGCAGTGCACGCCAGTAACTCGATAGTCGACAGTCGAAGCTTGGCTGCACAGTTTCGAACACACTGCTCCGGCAAGCTCCATTGTTTCTGACCAGTTTATCGTAACCCAACACTTATTGTGCATTCTGTGGCACGCTGCTTTTGCTTTTGCCCTCTCGCTAGCTACCAGCTAGACGACCTGCTCGCTCGCCATTTGCCCCCTTCCCTTTCTATCTCCTTTTCCAGTCCTCCGTCACTTTGTCCCTTCTTCTTCTTCTTCTTCTTCTTCTTCTTCTTCTTCTTCTTCTTCCTCTTCCTCTTCCTCTTCCTCTGTACTTTTACTCAAGCTCTGCCTATGCGATATTCCGTTTCAAACGCCCTCTCAAACCTATCCCTTTTGTCAACGGGAAAGGAAAAAGATTATTTACGCGACTTGCACGATTCGTAGCGGAAGTTTCCGTGCGAAAGATCGATAACGGTTAACGCGAAAAAGTTGCGTGCTGACCTGCAAGACTCCTACCAGCCGATCGATACAGCGAGCCTCGTATTCTCCTATTCTCCTATTCTACATCGTCGAAAGTCTATAGAGCAATCGGCGAAGGAGGCGACGCTTGCCAGTTACTCGGCGCTAACCACCCTTCCTTCTTCCACCTTCCACCGTACAACAACCTTTTCGGTCTCTCGTTACTCTTTCGCGTCTCCGAGGAGGGGAGAAAATTAGGAAGGCAAGTGGTGTGTGTAGGTTGCGTACGACGTACGAGTATGCCCTAGAACGAAGGTATAGCGTTGCACGCGTGCCCTGCTGCAATCAGCCTTGGTGCTACATATAACCGGTGCAGGAACTTGACAGTGACGTAAGAATGTAGGTCAAGGGGGTGAGGTACCCCTCCTTGTTTACCATTCTTTCCTTCGAAACGATTCATTTCTCGCAAATAGTCAACGATACCAGACCGAAATCCTTTTACTTACTCCTACAATTAGCGCCCGCTGTTCCCCGATTCTCCTTCGCTAGGCTCGCGACTGTTACTCGGCAGCGTAGCTGCTTGCGATTAAGGGTCTACTGCTTGCGCCGCGGGCCCTTTAAATACTGCCGATTTCCAATTTCCGATTTCCATGTGTGTACGTTGCAAATGGATGCGTTTACTTGGCCGTTTGCGCTCGACTTGCTTGCAACCCGATACACCTGTATTTAATATCACACTACGAGACTCGCAACTACCCGCTTCTTCGTCGTTAACCGGTCACTCGTTCTCATCGCTCTCGTTTAACCCCGCAACGCTCCTCCGAAACAGACCCGGACAGACACATCGATCGCTCACCGGCTGTTTCGGACGACGGTTTTTGAAAAATCTTGCTCCGATCGAATTGCAGAGTTTTTTCTTACAATTAAACGCGTCTACGGGAAAGTGGGAAGGAAGGGCGAGATCCGTGGAACATCGGGATCGGGCCTTCGGTAGACGCGCAACGATCGGATCGGATAATACCGTGTTGGAGTTTATCGAAGGTACGAGTACGTTACCAAGCTGTCGGCGTGTACACAAGTACTCGCTCGGTTTACCTAATCAGATTTAACACTATCCAATTATCTAAAGTGCTTTCCCGATGGTCGCTTCGCTTCCTATCAATCAAATTTCCCTTCGACCAGCGGTCGCTTCGATTTCCAGCCTTTAGAGCTGTGTATTTCATTTCATAAATTAATTTGCCGCACGAGCCCTGCCACGGTTGTTCCACGAACGCGGTCGATTTTCCAGCAAAATACCGATATATCGCTGGATATCGGCTTTGCAAAATTTCACGGTCCCGTTGAAACAAACGGCCAGCGACAGTGTCGATTTAAAAATTGGTCGCTCGAGATACATTGTACACTGTACACATGGAGCAGAAGCTCGCCAGAAGGTTCCTCGACTATTCTTCTCCGACACAGGCGTAATTAAATTCCGACGAGATCGAACCATTAGAGAGAGTCACGCGTGATTGCACGCAGCTTGCCGTCAACCATTCAGGAATTTTCTCGTTGCCTCGTAGGACGAGCACTAGCAGCGGCGCCAGAAGACATCGCAACCCTTTTTCGCACCCTTCGCAGTCCGCAATCCGCAATACCTAGATTAGGCGCGCCGTTTAATCAGCCGTGCGACCGTTTGTCCGTCTCCGCTTTCGATTCGGATCACCGGCTATCATTTTTCGCCTAGCCTTCCTTTCGATGAACGAGAATATTTCCTAGGACTTTGCAAATGCGAACGCTGACTGCTATATATTAGATACGTACTGACACGAATATATGGGCGCGCAAAGAAGCCCTTATACGCGTGCAGCTTTCCTCGATCCGCCTTTGGTCCGACCGTGGAAAAGGAAAGGCAATCACTTTGGATTTTATCCGAGATTACTAGGAACGCGAGAGAGGACCACCGCGTTCCGGGTTCCGGATTCCGGATTCAGCAGACTTTCGCGGAGAGGGGAACGGAGAAGGTGGACGATAAAAAGAGGAGGACGAAAAGAAGCTTGCTAGGTGGGGAAACTCTCTTGGATCGCGCCAGATTGAATTCGGAGACTTTAGGCAAGCAAACGTTCCCACGACCAAACTCCGTAGCCCTCTTCGTTTTTTTATACGATTCACGTACGAGCCTCCATGTACACGCACTCCTTCCTACCTACCTACCTACCTATCAACCTACCTACCTACCTACCTACATACACACAACCTATATACGTTATCCGCTGGAAGAATGCGAAGTAAGCGCGCGATTCGGATCCGGATCAGAGGACGCGGAAGCCGGAAGTCTAGCTCGCGCCGCGGCACATCGCAACCCGTTGAAACCCTAACGATTTACGAGAAGATAGACGGATAACAAAAAATCGGGCACACGCACTGGGCAAACTTTATTTTCTCTAGTCGACGCGTATGAACGCGAAGGGAGCGCAGCGTAACCAAATATAACGCTTCTCCCCCAACAGAGTCCACGAGTGAGTCGAGTTTCGTAAAGCCTCGGTTAATCGTATTTGGGAACTGTTGGACGCGACCGGAAACTAAGTTAAGCGAGGAACGAGACAACGCGTATTCAGCTCATAGCGGAACATTCCGTTCCACGTGATTTTTTCGATCGGTGGTTTTTCTGTAAGCTATCGCAAGTTTAGCAGGGACAGGATTGCGCGAGGAGCAATCAGCGAAGCGTCGGTATCGCTATATAGCCAGAGTTCACCGGCAAGTGGATTTCGTCTGTGACAGAGTCGCGTAACCGATCGGTTTCCTTTTGAATTATTCCGGATGCCAGCCCCCTACCGAGACAGAAGCATTCCCGGTAAAGTAATTAGCGCGTCGGTGTGAACCGCTACGCTATCCAAGATTGACGGCAAAACTGACATCGGTCGCCTCCTGCCTCCTGCCTCCTGCCACTTGCCACTTGCCTCTTGCCTCGTGATTGCCGCGCACGCTGCTCGCGGGCTCACGAGAGGATCACCTCCATCGAAATTCTCGATAGAGACGGAGATGGGGAGATGGGGGTTTAGATTGCAATGTTTAGCAGTGTGCGTGGCATCGGGCATCGGGTATTGATTGAATGGGATGGCAGAGGAGATGCGTGAGAGGAAGCGAGTAAAGCTGGCAGAGGAGCGGAGAGAGAACGAATCGTGGTGACTATCGGAAGGGACTGCGGTATAAAGGACGTAGGGCGGGTGAGAACGCCTATCGCTTTGCCCGCTGCCCGTTATCCGCTGCTCGTTGCCCACTACCCGCTAACATAACCATCGTCGCTTCGTCGAATGGATGGATCTTGGAGCGAGCAACATCGATACCGCTTCTGCTTGGCTCGCGCGAATCGAACGCTCGAACAATCCACGTCTATGGAATCTGCGAGGATGATCAGGTAGGAAGGAGATTGCCGTGGACGATGCGAGAGGAAAATTTGAAAGCGGCGACCAATACAACGGTCCTTTTATCGAGTCGCAGCACCGTTACAGCATCTCGAGGCAATTTGAGAATGGGCATCGGTGGGTGGGTCGGCGGCGGATACGGCGAATCGAGGGTGAATCTCGAGGGTGAGTCATAGATGGAACCCCGCGGAAAGTCTGAAACTTTCTTCCAGTGGAATGTCTCGAGGGGTGGAAGGACGGAAGAGAAAGGAGGGGCGGTGAGTCATCGCGGTGGGTTAGATCGCGTCGATCGAATCTGTCGTGACAAAGCATTTCGCAGTCCACACCTACGCAAAGATAGATAGATATAGAGAGGGGGAGCGAGTGTGTGCGAGGGAAAAGGAGAAGCGGAGACATTGGCGAAGGAAGCGCGAAAACGTAGCTCTGCTGGTTTGGCAAAACGCGGCGGGTGGGTTAGTTTTTCGTTCGTTTTTGGTACGAGTGGCGGAGAAAAAGAATCGCGGTTCTCGGAGCTCCGGTCGACCTGGTTCTATCGATTTACCGGGGAAAGCCGAGCAGAAGCGACGGGAAGAAACATTCCGGGCAGCTGCGTTTCCCGTTGCAACCTTCCCCAAGCACCTGCGCCCAACCAATTCGCTCCGCTTATCGTTTCCTCTTCCAAATCAGAGTCATCGTTACAAAACTTCTCACGCGGACACGCGTATGTACGCGGCCGATAGAACGCAAGGAAACGTTCCGTGGTGCACCGGGCTTTCGAGGAGGCAACCATTTCGTTGAACCTTTCAATCTAGAAATAGCCATGCTTGTGTATCGGCTACGCGTATACGCGGCTTCCGTTTCCAGACCACCTTCCGCTGTCGCTTCGTTTATCGGTTCGCGGCTTATCCAACCAAACCATGCTTTCGCTTCTGCTCTTTGTACCCCGGTGGAACGCACAAATTCCTGCCAGCGATCTCGAAAAATCGCTGCGCCGCGCCGCACCGCGCGTCTCGAACGCGGCCAAGGGAGACGCGTTTTAATTGCGCGATGAACGTATTCGCATTCGCATTCGCAGTTCTATCGACAGCAGAGTAACGAGTGACGCGCAGGAAATCGAGTTTTCCAAAGCTGCGAGACAAGGATGGAAAATGGAAACGCTTGTGCTGGGCGCAAAGCGGTATCGAAACGTAGACGTTTCGGTTTCGATAGAAAATCGATTTCCGGCAAAGGCTCGTCCGGAAGCGCGCAAGCAACGCGGCTGCTCGTTCTCTCGCTCCTCTTTCTCTGCCCCAAGCTCGCTGCTCGCTCTGCTCTTAGTCGCGCACCGATCGATCCGCCAATCGAGCGCTTTGGAAACAGAAAAGTTAACGCTTTAGACGTTTCTATGCACGGTTAATTCGCGACAGAGTTGCAGCTCCGTCGCAGCTTGAAAAACGAACTTCCTTTTGAAGGAACGAGCGAGCACCGAACTCTGCCAACGTATTCGATTGGAGATGCTTCCGTTCGAAAGGGTCGCTCGAAAGCCGAAAGCTACACCGCTGCGGATTCGTGAATTTTGATGGCAGAGCAGCGGTAGATTTCCGATAATGAACGCGCGCAGCTTTCCGTGGCAGTTGCGCCGATGATTACGAATCACGCGCGGTAGTGTAATTCGCCGCGAATTTACGGTCGCGCGGTCGTCTATGGTTTGCGTACCGTACCGTGCCGTACTGTAGCGTAGCGTACCGCGTAGGCATGCTATTTCGCCGAAAATATATACACGTATAGTATATACTACGAAAGCAAACGCGAAGCGAAAATGGATGACGCGGCGTGCAAGAGTTGGCGATGCGCGCTACGCGTAATGAACCGAGCGCATGCAGAAACAGGTGACGCGTATGCAACTTGTAAACGAACCTCGCGGCGCGATAAGAAATTCGCCGGTCGATCCTTGCGTTGCCTCCTTATCCAGAAACTCGGATAAAGCGAAGAAGCGTGGCTCCCTAACACGTCTTCAGCGCAACTTTTCCGCTGTTTGGAGCGAGAAACGGAAGGAAGCTAGAAGAGTATCGCGAACACGGACGCAAACGGAAATGCAAACTCAGACATGTAAATGGCTGAACGTTAAAACGCGTGTCTGATCGTCCGGCCGTCCGAACGCGATCGACGTGGATAATCGAGGCGTCGATGTCTCTGACTGCCGGAAGCGGGCTGCTCGTAACTCGTAACTCGTTCCTCATTTCTCGCCACTCGCTCCTCGTTTCTCGCCACTCGCTCCGTATATACCTACGTGCAGCTAGTATATGCATAGATAGGCAGGCAGCAACGATGCGCTAGCCATTGGCAGCCTGCCAACTACTCGTCGCCATCGATGCCTCCGGTGTTGACCGACAAACAAAAGGCACCTCTATGCATTGTCCTGGACAAGAGCGAATGCAGGTCGAGGATCCCTCAATGGCCAGCTCTCCTCTACCGATATTGCATTCCCCGACTGTTCATCGCTCCTTCTCCCGCCTCCCTTCCCTCTTCTCCCGTACCTTTGCCTTCTAATCAACCATCGCGCTCTTTCTTTTCGATACTTCGAACCGAACATATTCCTCTTCTTATCGCGACACGCGTACGCGACAACGGAACACCGAATACCGAAAGCTCCGATTCCTCCTCGTAACTTTGAACAGCTTTTCTTTACCCTTTTAGATCTGCGCAAACTTTAACACCGTGTTAATCGTGACGGCAACGGCGACGGCAACGACGACGACAAAGGCGACGGCGACAGCAGCCACGGCGGTTACTCTCCGTTCGGTGAGTAAACGGATCTCGCGGAGATAAGAAAGAAGCGGGTCGCAAGGATTCCAGCTTGCAATCGCGCGCACAGAATCCTGTTTTCTTTTTCCACGCCTGGGAAATAGGAAATGCAAAACGTCGCGCAATTTCTTAGCAATGTTTACATAACCCTTGCGCCGCTACTTGCCGAGCAATTAACGACAACGCTGCCGTTTCTTAACGAGACAGCGGTGCGCGTCGTTATCTTTCCGTTGACAGTAGCGTAACTTATAGAGATTTTGAATTACGAAGCAGGTTGGCTAATCGTCTTGGCTGACAGGTCGACGCGTTTCCGCTGTTTCTAGTTCGCGGGGGCAAAATAACAACCTACGTTCTCGAGCGCAAAGTCGATATTGCTCCTTCTCGCTGAAATTCCACTCGATCGCGTACCAGCGTATCTATCGGAAATCGCGTTGCGATATTTCCTTCGCGCGAGAAACGAAAGTTGTCGACTGGAGCACGTGGAGGTCGCGCGGCTGTCTGGAAAAGGGGCAACAGTTAACGGGTAGCGATTAACGGTTAACCCTCGCCAAGTCAGAAGGGTTGCCAAGGAGTTCGAGGGAAAGAAAGAAAGAAAGAGAGAGATGTAAGAGCTGTAGAATGATCACGGTACGCTAGGCCCGCTGTGTTTCCATCCCTTCACGCGTGTACCTCGCCTCTGTGATGCGCGATTCTCGCTATGCCCCAACTGCTCCATTATTTTTTCGTCTCTATACCGTGTATAGTCGCGCGGAATTCGCCAGCAGACGCGAGAAGCAATTTTGTTCGCTACTTTCCGAACAATACCGACACCCTTCTCGCCTACTCCTCCCTCGAATGATACCGCTTTGGCGTGAACCAGCGTCTCTGCGATTATTTGTCAAGCGTATTCTTGAATTTGCTTTTAGACTTGAAGCGTCGCGTCGCGTCGCGAAATTCGCATCGAAACGGTGTTTTGTGCCAATATTCGGTTTATCCGTTAAGCACAGTGGCACGTTGATCGCGTTATCGGATGAAACGCAAATCGACAACTTCGCACTTTCGATAGCTCGTGCACCGTACCTAAATACGTACAGCATATACACGTATGTACGCGTCCGATAAATTAGGCGCTAGGATCACTGCGGCGAGAACAAAGCAAGCGAAGCGAGCGAGGTGCGCGTACTAGAAAAGATATTCTTTGGCTGGTCTGGATTAGCTAGACTGCAGCTCCAAGTAGTGGCATAATTCCCCTTTTCCTTTGGCTTCCCACAGGAGCCATCCATTCGCTGATTCGTTTTTCGTTTTCTGTTTCAGGCGGCGCTGTCACCGCCAAACATGCTCCAACTTCGAATCGGCTACTTTCAGCTGGCTCCATCGAAATATTAAGACGGCGTACGAGAAGCGAAGAAAAATACTCGGTAAATGTTCTCGCGTGTTCGCTTCTTTCGCGCACGTCGAGCTCGAGTTCGGTTAACGATACCGAGCTCCGATAGCGACACCGTTTACGATTTAATCTTTAAACGGTGAGAATCGGTAATGGTAACGTTGGCGAAGGAACGCGCGGATCTCGGAGTTGTGTTTTAGCGGAGCGACGAAATATATCTCTTTCAGAACAAAATGTCAATGACGGGAAGCTTGATGGGTTACGAAAACAATAACGAGGTAAATCAAGCGAAGTGTAAGAAGCCGTTGAAGCCACTTCCGATAGTGTCGAGCGTAAATTCGAGCGGCCTGGTAGCTAACATCAAAACGAAAAAGCCACGGAGATCGGCGAAGCGAAACACTTGCATACGAGGTCACGTGAACAGTCTGTGGTCGCTCTGGTACGGAGTTTTAGCAGTCGCCTTTCAAGCTTACATCGGTTTGAGATACGCGAAAAGGTTTGCCGGTAAGCGAAACCGCCTCTCCCATTCTCCGCGAACCGCGACGCGCGAAACAAAGCAACTACGGACGACGATTGTACCTCCTGCTAGATGTTAGGGTTGAGTTTGATTAACTTTGCAGCGTATTTATCGCTGCCTTGGCCCGCGGACGCTTCACCGCCGAGGGTAGAATTGTACGCGTGTCTGGTGCTGGCCGGTACTGGGGTCGTTTTGTTGCCGGTTCTGCTTGGCGCTGCCTTTCTAAAGCTCGGCAATTTGGCAAACGATGGAGTAAAACTCGGCCGCCACTTGAGCGCGTGCTCGCGCGATCCGCCTTCGTCGCTGCTCGCCAACAATCCCGATCACAGTACGTATACGCATCCAATCTTTCCCTTTCCCTTTCCCTTCTCCTTTCCCTTTCGACGCGATCGACCCCTCTTTCGATCGACGTGGACAACAGGTTTGGTAAATTCACAGGTTTGGCGAATAATTTATGGCGACACGGAGGTCCCACGGCTGCCTTCGTACACCTCTGCACGGCCATGTGCTTTCTGTTGCCCTCGCTTCTCATGGAGGCCAGGCTCATACACGCTGGCTTCTTGCCAAAAGGTAACCGCCAACCTATTTCTCCGGCTCGCTTGCCTTTCCAAACAGCTGATTAAACCTTCACCCTTTACTCGTTCTCCACCGTCGTCCAATCGTTTTTCCTTTATAGTTTATACACATAGCGTGTACAGGTGCACGTGTACTTGGATATCTTAATTAAGAGCGCGAAGTTGATATCGCGATAGAGAAAGAGAAAGGGGAAGATTTTCGTGTGATTTTGCGACGCGACGCGTTGGATTAATCGTCGGAGGAGTATCGTTAGGACAGTGTAGAACGATTCGCGCATGGAGGAAGGGGCGGTCGGGATGTAACAGGGCAACTTCGTCCTCGCCGCGTCCTGGTTCGCGTATTGATCGACCAGGTGTGTGCCTGTGCCTGTGCCTGTGCCAGTGCATACAGTTTGCCGCAGGATTTCTCCTTCCTCGAATCCTTTCACCTTCCACCATACGTATATGCTCGCCTATACTCGTAAACGTACCTTCGCGATACAGTTTTCATTTTTTCTCAAACGGCAACCCCTTTCTCGACACGCGAACAACTCGAACAACGCGGAAACCGATAAATTTCAACATCCGTTCCTTTAATTTTGAATACTTTTTCTATACGCTTTACGCGACCGGCGTTGACCGATTTGTAAAAGGATCGCTGGTCTGTTTTGCAGAAGCCATCTGGCGCACGGATCTGGATTGGCTAGTGACGCACCGCGATCGGCTGGTCATATCCAGCTTCATGAATCCAAACGTAAATCTTAGCATCTTGACTGGCCTTATAACGCCACAACCTTTCGTCACTTTGACGCCCGACGACGAAGCCGATAGCGGTCCAACCTCGGACTTGACTGATCTGATGGACAAATCGGTGAAACCGCGCACGCCGGACCTCGCCTTCGGCCACCGTTTCGCTCAATCTCCATCCGATTCGCGGCCTTCTACCGACGCTACCCTTTCTATTCCGACCAATGACAAACCTCCAGCCGTCGCAAAACGAGAACCTACTTCTGCCATTCCGAATATATATATACCGTCCACGATCGGCGGGACCGTTAACTCGCCTCCAAGCACAGTAGCCTCGATTAAAAGGATAGAAGCGACGAACGATACGAGCTCCGTCAGAGCTACCGCGTCTGCGACTACCACAACGACAACACCGACAACGACCGCAATGAAGACAACGATCACGACCACTGCAACGAGCACCGTAAACACGCCAGTCAGCAGGATGATACAGGCGACAGAAGCCAATGCAGCAACCGCGTCCGCATCCACGTTCGCAACGTCCAACGTTGCGTGGACGAGTTCAAAGAGTAGCTTGGACGTCTCGAAGTATGGAGGGAACGTTGCGAAGCGACCTATCACCGTCAAGACGGTAACTAGAAGCAACAGCGCAAAGAGCAGAGTGAAAACGAAAAACGCAGCGAGACCTTCGACCACGGTTAGGCCAAGCAAAGTGATCTCCGCTGGAAATATGACTGGCGAAAGCATGTCGTTGACGATGAACAGCTTGGCCGATCTCGATCATCCGGAAAAATTGAATCTCGAATTCGAAGCAGGTAGGATATCGCCTGCGCGCCACACGCGCGCATCGCTGCCATCGCTTTCCTGGGGATTGACATTTTTGCTTTGCTCAGCTGCCGAATCGTACGGGCCTATTACTCTGGAGTACTTGAATTACGCGATCGCGCTTGCCGTGTATTCCGTGAGATATCCGGCAGTGTTCTGGTCCTGCAACAAAGCACTGGCGACAATTTTCAGCTTCCAGTTGGTGGTGAACTCGGGCCAGAGCTTGCTGGCCTACGTTGGAATGTCGGTTCTTTACAAGGTAAGTAAATCGAAATGTAGAAAAAAGTGGCAATGTCGCGAAGCCGAAAAGCGATGCGCGATTATAACGGTGTATCGCGATGCGTTTAGGTTCAAGTGATGGGACCTTTGAAAGTGTTGCCGGTTCTTCGGCAACAGTATCGCACGATATCGACCAGCAGTAGCATATCGACCATTTTCGGGGACACGTATTTCTTGTTGAATCCGCACGTAACCCTGGTTCTGTTCGCTCTTTCCTCTCTGCTGGTTCTCTGCTCCAGCATGGTGATGTACTTTTACGCTTACGGCAGGTAAGTTTGCCAGCTGGCAGCTGGCTTGTCTCGAGCAAAGAAAAAGAAGGAGCGCATTACGGTGTTGCGTTGTAGGTTCACGGCATTCCTGAACCAGGAACGGGAGCGTCGAGTGATTCTGTCGAAGGAGAATAGAAGCGGGAACGGCTGGGTATACTTCATCCACTGCACTGCTCTGTGTGTGTTCCTGGCGATGGGTATCTGCAGCGCGCCGCTACTCTACGACTACAGCGTGGTTTATCGCGGCAGCCTGGACGGAGCCATCTTAGCTTGCATCGTTGCCACCGTGCTCCACCTCTTGCTCTGGCTGCTCTTGTGGATCTTCCTTACGATCAAGCAACGCTGGACGTTCAAGTTGAGAGTGACGATCGGTCGAGCCACCGTAAGGTCAGCCAGATCGGTGAAGCTGGTTACTGACGTAGATCTGCTGTCGGCCAGGGACGAGGACGACGGAATCAACGCGCCGCTGTTGGTGGTCGGCAACGGTAGAACTTACACCATCGCCGATGCCTCTCCGAAGAAGGCTATCATGAGCGTGATACAGAAGGCCGCCATCGAACGGAAGGCGCGCTCCCAAGGTAAACCGCGAACCCAACCTTTCGTTTCTTTGTAGTTTATAATTCGCGCAAGCGTGTAACGGTCGAAGCGTGTACGTGGTAGGAAACGCGGACTGCGTGGACGCCGAGTCAGCCGGCGACGACGAACAGATCTACTGGTTGAGGCCGAAGCTGCGTCCGTCTCCGGGGAGATCGCCGAGCGAGGCAAACGGCGCACCGACCATCGAGAAGGGTTGGCTCAACAAGAAGTTGAAACCCAAGGTCACCTTTAACGACCTGCCTAGTACGTCAGGCTCGCGGTAACTACCCTCCTCCCTCCTCTTGATGTCTTTCTGTACGTATCGTTGTGCCCGTGCCCGTGCCCTTACCTTTCTTCGTGCTCGCCATCTCTTTCGTTTCTCTTTGCCCTCTGCAACCCGCTGTGTCTAAAATTCTCGCCAAATTCCCTCGAACTCATCGAGCTCATCGCTTCTGCTGCTACGCATTTTTGCAACATTGTCTATCGATCCTCTTCTCACCTTGAATACTTTTTTTTTCTTACCTATCCTACCGTGTTCGCATCGCGTGCTTACGTACTTCTATACGCATACACACGTATCGATCGATGTTAATTTGTGCGCTTCGAGCAAGACACGTTTCGTCGAGATTCGTTCACTGTTTGAGAACAGCGAAGAGACCAGAGTCGATCTGGATCGCGCGCTACGATGCACGCGTTTCGGTGAGATCTATCTCCGAACGTTGATCGCAAAGAGTTAACGTTACGCATTGCGACAGATAGTATCTACTGCTAGTACGCGTACTCGTCCACTCTGCCACTCTCGCTTCCACTGCCAAACTCGATAAAGTGTCGTGCTTGTAACGTAAAAGTTCTTTCCTCGTTAATCGCTCACCTATCCACCTTCAACCGCCACCGACTCCTTTCCTTGCCGTCCTCCCTCCTCCCTCCTCCCTCCTCACTCTCCCTCATCGATGTCTACCTTTTTCCGAATCTCCCGCTAACAACCACCGAATATCCATGCAAAATGGTCGTAACACGGTGCGATGTGATGCGTTTGAATTGCAGTAATAAGGGAAAAATGCGACGAGGTGCCGGGGACGGGGGCCCTGAAGATGACGGCGATTACGCCACGCTACGAGAGCTACCGTTGATCACTTCTCTGGATCCGGCCGACGATTCCACGTCCGAGGAAAACAAGGTATTCCGTCCTTCGGTGTACTGTCTGCCCGTGCCAATACCCGTGCCCATGCCCGTGCTCGTGCTCGTGCCCATGCCCATGCCCATGCCACCCTACCGTCACCCCTCGTGATTTACCTTTGCTTTACCTTGCTCACTTCATTTCATTTCATTTAATTTAAGGTCTATCCACCTAAATTTCGAGATGCGACGTGCACAAAAGTGCGGTCCCTTCCTTCTTTTCTTTTCTTTTCTTCTGATTCTTCTTCTTTTCGTTTCTTTTCCATTGCTTTTCGTTTTACACGACCGCCGAAGATAATCGCGCGCCTCTTGGCAGAGGTCTGACCGCGCAGGAAGTGCGCGTAGATCGGCCAAGGTATGTCAAAGTGAACGTTCGATCTTATACTTATCCTTGCAATCCTGTTTATGCGAATTGTGTTTCTCCTTGCCGGTCGTATCCTTCAGCTTGGCAGCGAAATTTCGCTTGGCTAATTAATCGTTGCAAACGTTTCAACAGCTGCTCGAGTGCGTAAACGACGACCAAGTGACTTACTACGCGAGCGCAAATCGCGATCTGCAACCTTCGGAAGGCGACCCTTCGCCCCTCTTGACTCTAGACCCCTTGCCCGATCCCGCTTCGGAGTCACTTCCACTGCCACCTCCGACTCCAACTTGTGCACCGACTACCGAAATTGGCACGGCATCGCTAACCGCTAACACCCAGGTACTAACAACCTTATCGTTTAATCGATTTCAACCACGATCTCGTTCTCGATCTCGACTCCAACTCCGTACTACTCTCTCCGTTTCGAGAGCGAAAGCTTTCGCGCGGTATCCGTTGCATCCCGACGATCGCTAACAACATCGCTGGGCGACGATCGTGTGGTTTGCTCGCTCTCTCTCTCCAACGCCAGCGATCAAATTGCTTCTCCTTTTGTACGCAACGCGTGACGCCCGATAAAATAACACTGGACCGATAAAATACAAAGTATAGATAAGAAGTAGGTGGGAAAGAAGAGATGCATGCCAGTTGTGCTTTTACCGTTCGATGTTTCCGGAAAGATAGACGCGCGCGGGTTGGTTTCAGACGAACGGAGGACAAACACCGCGATGCCTGCGTCGAGCCGATTCGGGAATGCCACACGAAGAGCTGACGCCTCGCTCGGATTCCTCCAATACTCCACCGTTGGACGCGGTGGTGGGTGGGAGCAGCGGAGCTGGCTCGGTGGCAGGCCACAGCAACGCGAGCAGTCACAGCGAAACCTCGTCGAGCGGCGTTCACAGCAACGCGAGCAACGCCAGCAACGCGAGCAACGCCAGCTGCCAAAGGCGAGCGACCAGCGCGGATGATCTGAGCGGCGGAACAAACGGAAACGCGGAACAAAGAGCGGCCGAGGAATCGCGCGATCAGTGGCGCAGCTGCTCCCTTCAGCGGGGAATTCAGCCTCCTTCGGCCACCTCCGCCTTTTCACCGCCGAGCAGTCGTCCTGGTACCAGCCAGTCGTTCTCTTCGCCGCAGTACGCCAATCATTTGCCTCTGTTCGTAAACGCGAATAACGCAAACGCGAACACCGCGAACAACGCGAGTAACGCGAATAACACGAATAACGCGAATAACGCGAATGCGAACGCGATCGACGTAGGGCAAGGCTGTCCAGCAGTTATTCTTGAAAACGCAAACGAGGCGACGGTGGTGATACGTCGAAAACTGTCGAGGACCAAGCTGACGGAACCGCTAAACCCGAACGAGGAGCCGTTCGGCCGTTCGACGAATATGCGAATGACCTCGTTCACGGAAAGCAACGACATTCGCGTGCACGCCTCATCGGCCACGTTGCCTCACTATCCGACTCAGCCGGCGGTCACGTACCCGCATTGCTCGACGATGCCGCTGCCCCACGCTTCCCACAGCACGGCGGCCTCGCAGATGGCTGGATCGAGCGGAAGTTGCGGATCGGTACCCAGGCACACGTTCGTCCCGGCACAGATGCACGCCACCGTTCCAGCCCACACCACTCTCCCGTCCCATCACAACGGCGTCAGACTCCTCCACGGCGTGCCTGTGACGGCCAGCCCGAGTAACCCTTTCGTCAAGAGATTCCCGCCTGTACAGCTGCACGCGCAACCCTGGCTTCTCCCAGGCCACCACACTTTCCCTCAAGCGCCTCAGGTTAACGGCAAGCTAACCGCTACCGCCCAAATCAGGCAGACCGATCGCGACTCGGCCAACTTTTCCATGGCTAGCAGCGGCGACTCCGACACCTGTTTGCCTCACTAGACTAGAAACCCCCCCCCCCCCCCCTCTCGCTCTCGCTCTCGCTCTCTCTCCGTCAATCTTTCGCTTGCGCCCGGCAAACCTGCAAGGTTCGCTTTCATCGTACCCTTTGCGTCGATCGTCCGAACCGCGACCACGTTTCCCGATATTTCGAAGACGGAAAAGGTTTCTCGGACCTCCTACATATCAGTATCAATATCAGTATCAGTATCAATATCAATATCAATATCAGTATCGCACTGCATCACTGTATCACTGTATCACGCTACGAAGCGACGCGTCTGACACTCATGGTTGCATCGCTTTCAACTTTTAACTCTCAACGCAAACACCGTTTGCCGCGATTACCTTTCGTCCCATATCGTTCTTCCATACTCGTTAACTCGTATCAACTATTTTTCGATACCTACCATTCGACAAGGATACTCGATCGCGATACAGCGATTCGCTTCAAGTTCAAACGCGGAACGTACCACTCGTTGCAAACATATCCTATCGTAAATCATAAGCGACTCTAGCAATAACCGTTTCCACTTGTCGAACGAGCTAATTGTAAATCGTAAATCGTAACCCACGGAGACCTCTTCGCACTTCAAAGTTCTCTTGGATTCTGCGCTTTCCCGTTTTCCCGTTTTCCCGCTTTCTCACTTTCTCGCTTGCCGTCGCGGGCGCCGGAAGATCGTAGCAAGCAGGTTCGCAAAAATAAGTTAGCCTCGATGATCGTATTGGCGGCGATCGTGACGGCCAAGCAAGGATAGTCGATTATGGGATGGCGAACGGAAACCGTTACTGCCATTATCATTTGGCCGCAAGCTCTCTAGATCTCTGCCTCTCTGCATATCTGCATCTCTAGATATCGGTTGGATCGACACGCGATCGGTCGATCAACTGCCATTAGATTCGCTGCGGTTTCGCCAGCTTTCCTTTTCTTTCCCTTTCTTTCCTCGACTTTTCGTTCGACGGCTGAAATAGGATCTTTCACTGGCTTTTTCAAACGATTCCAAATTGAGAAACGTTAGAACGGTGTCTGCGTCTATCCGGATATCGCCGATGACCACGTATCCTAACTCGTTTTTACTACTGTTCCCTTCGAGCAAAGCTGAAATCAAGATCTCGGTTTGCCGCACTTGCCACAAGCCTCGAACGAATCGAACAAATCGAGCCTGTACAGATGTCTTTTATACGAATTCGAAGGATATTTTGTATGCGCGTGTCGCGAGACTAAGGCAATCCTTGCAGTTAGCCAAGTTTAAACCGTACGTGCCGTTACCTGCCCCTCTCCCCCTGGCCCCCATCTCTGTTCGTTGGATGACGTAGAAGCTAAATAATAGCGGCTAGTATTCGCTCTGAATGGCGCAGCTTTCTCTTTGTTCGAACGAAACGGGAAGCGATCGTATCGAACGGAAGAAGCACTCAATTCGTGGCACGGTACGATCGAATCCCTTTTCTATCGTCTATCGTCTATCTATTGTCTAGCAGTCTAGCAGCCTAGCAGCGTAGTAGCGTAGCGATCCGTCGATCTATCGGTAGATCGTCGAGCAAAATCGAAGGAACGAATATTTTCTTAATTTTGTACCACTCGAATAAGTTACAGCGGAGCCTCTCGTAGAGAGGAGAAGGCAAACGCGAAGCGTAGCAGAGAGTAGAAGCAAGTCAGCCAGACGAGGCTGGTCGAGGTACTCTGAAATAGATCGGCGGTTAGGCGAACGAGCGAACGAATCGCGTATGTACTCGAGTAAGCACGTGCAAGCTACTCGGGGCTGGTTCGCGTTAACTCGGCCGAACACGGGTCTCGCTTTGCGCACTGCTTTGCGTGCAATTTATCCGCAACTGCAGCGGACCCGTTCCACGTTTCACGTTTCACGATCCACGATCAATGATCCATCCTCGACACGCTTGCCTGTCTGCACCGAGCAAACTCCTCGCAACTTTTTATACCGCTGTTTCATAGGATCGGATAGATGAACCGTTTCTCGTTTCACCGGGAGGCCAAAAGATTTCCATCTATTCTTCTAATCGTCGAAAGATCGAAATCATTCGAATCGCTACAGTCAAAGGTTTATGGTATTGCCTCGCCTACGATCCTGCGTTCTTCCTTATCGTTCCACTCCTACCCCGCCACCCTACGATACTCGCAAAACGATAAAACTTTCACTGTAGTTGTATATTTTTTCAAGCGAATCTTCATAGCAATCGGTTGTGCGCATTTTTGATACCGCCGATACGGCATCCACGTTTACACGAATCTTGATTTCATCTTTTGTTCGAAATTTCGTCAAGATACGCGAACGATCTAGCGTCTAGCGTATTGCATCTAGCATCTAGCACGTAGCATCTAGGACTAGCGTCTAGCGCCTAGCGTCTAGAAGAAGGCAAAGAAGGGACGCGGAGCTGGAAACTTTCGATTGCCAAAAGATACGGGTACGCGTAAACGACGAGGAAATTTATAAAGGCGATTGGCATAAGAACGCTTTGCTACGGCGATCGTACATATCACAGCAGAAGGACCATGCGTTGCTGGTGCAAATGAAGTATCGATAAAGCCTTAGGGATAGAAAAAGCTGCATTGGTAGAACTATTTTCGTGCTCTCCGCTTGTTCGCGATTCTCGAACGTATCCTCGCGTTATCGTATTCGTTCCTCAAGGTAAGAACAAACGCAGCAGAGCGTTCTTCGATAGCGGCACGCGTGCAAATATTTTTTTACCGTTTAGCGGCAGCGAGCGCTTACTTCGACTAGCCAGAGTTTCGCCGTGACGCGGCCAGATGAAAAGCTAAGAGAGAGAAAGGGAAGATCGCGCGTTTCAGGGTTTGCGAGTGCGAGTTTCGATTTCAGTTCCAGTTTGAATTTGAATTTGAGTTTGAATTTGAATTTGAGCGGTGGCTGCGCGTGTAAGTAAAGTAGCAGGGTGCTGTGCGCGCGTTCGATTCGTCGCCCTCGACTATTCCTTCGAAGGCTGTAAATACGTGAGAAGCGAATGAAATTCACGGCTAAGAAGAGACGAGAGAAAGGAAAAGCAGCGAGAATGTGTACGATCGAAGGAGAAGCGATGCGACAAATTTAACGGATATGTACGAATAATTGTATAAAGACTGATTAGACTAACCTTGGTATTTATTCCAATTCACAGTTAAACGCTATCGCTTTCCGCGTTCTCGAATACTTGCCAAGCAAAGGTATTTCTTCGATCAACTTCCATTTCTCTCTTCTTCTGCTTCCCGTCGCTCGTTTTCTCGCCTCGCCTCGCCTTGCCCCGCCTCGCCTTGCCCCGCCTCGCTCCCTCTGCCCCTGATTCCTACCACAAGAGAGTCGAACCGACGAGCGTCGAGCAAACAGAGAAACCGAAAAGAAGAAAGAAGGAAAAAAGAAGGAGAAAAGGTGAAAAGGTGAGAAGGAGAAAAAGGAAAAAGAGAAATGGTATGCGCGATTGTAAAAGCGACACAATTATCGTCACGTGGTATCAATATTATTCGATGCATCGTATAAGCAAGCAAACTAGATGTAAACTTTGTATATTCGTTTACCAAAAGAATAAAGGTAAATTATTCGATATTGCGCGTGAGTACAGAAGCGAAGCAACTGATTCCCAGAATCCGAATCGAAGCTTATTATTACCTTCGTTTTGTTTACCCCAAGTACAACCCACCTATCGTTGACAATATGTTTGCGGCACATTTGTGCAGCGAACATATAAACGCAAACCTGTGTAAACAGCATTATTAATAAGCCGTATTTACTATTACCGTTAGCGTTAGCGTTACCGTGGTGGCGGTGCCGCGAAAGCGTCGGTGCGTTCAACTGTCGGCGCATTAAACTCGAATTTCTGCACGGCTGCCAACGATTCGCGCCGCGGAAACAATATCGCGTGATTTTATTTACAACCTCGCCCCCAACTGCGCCGGCAGCTCCTCCTCTGACACGCTTCTGCCCACGATTTCCGCGTCTTCCTCTCGTTTCACAGCTTTGCACCACTTCTTCGTAAAGCAGCATATCAGCCACGCTACCTCCGCCGCATAGCGCGCTCTTTCAATCCGTTACGTCAGCGGTGCTACACCCTCCGTTGCTCACAACTGGTGAATGCCAATCTTTTGTCAACCGTCCAAGGGATACGATGCCTTGCGCTCCGTTGTTTGTTTTTCAGCTTTCAGCTAGTCAACATTGCCGTTGAAGTTAACGCGGTATCGCAGGTCAGTATAAGCAGCTGTAAGGTTTATAGAGAACTTTGCCTGCTTTAAAGTCGCCTACAGGCGCTGATACACGCGTTAATGCGGCATAAATGCACCCCGATGCAATTTACGATTCGTCGTTGACTCTCGCGTTACAACGCTGCAAACACGCCTAAGTTGCAGCATTTTCCATAACTTAAACCCGTTGTTTGCATCGATGTCCGCATCGATGCGCGCATTAGCGCGCGTAGGGTATTTTAAACAGCTATGACTAATACGTTTAATTGGGCACGCAGATTCCTCGGGATCGCTCACTTGTACGAGTAGAGATCGATTGTCGGCCTGCTCTTCGGACAATCGTTCCAGTTCGCAACTTTACGAGGAATTCAAGCGGGCATCGATCAACGAGATTTCCTGCATGTTTGGCCAAATTATCGCTTGAGCGGCAGCTTCGATCCAGGGCGAGAACAAAAGGAAGAGAAAAGCTCATAGAAGACGTACAATAGACACCTTTTACGCTTACTTAAGGCACTAGTTGTTATTAACTGAGAGACGTTGTGTTTTATTATGAACTACCTGTAAGCTAACGTGTAACGTGTGATAGTTTATAAGAATATTTCAACATCAATGTAACTTGTACCCTATCGTAATGTTGAAAATCTCTACCTTCCGTTGAAAACTTCTGTACTAGAAAACAATTAATTTCTTTGCCTCTAATTGGCCGATATCGCTGCACCTTGGCTTAAATTAAAAGGAAATGTCCCAGGATGTTGCCTTCTTACAAATTTTCCGATACACATTGTGGTTAATTTGTTATAAACAAATCTTTCCTATTTTTTGCAGCTACTCAAAACTTATACTTGGGAAGGCTTTAAAAGTATGTGGAGAGTATTCCTTGGATCCTTCCCTTTAATTTGAGTCGCGGTTGATCAAAATCGGACGTCTAGAAATGGAGATCTAAGCATTTTGACATGCAGACACGCGGGCATGAAACGACCAGGTCCCTCGTAATGGTCCGCGCTCGACATTATATTATATAAGAAAACCTTTCTCGTACTTGGCTTATATATTTAAGAATATTGTATCATCATTGTATCTTGCATTACTTGTATTTTGTCAAGAACTTCGAATAAATACATTATTAAAGATAATTCATTGTTTAAACAATTACTGACCTGTCCTGCAGTCCTAGAATGACCCATCCAAATCCTTTCAAGGGGAGTACCGCGGAGGAACTTCAATGAAAAAGTTCCGAAGCGGGAAACTCTAAAAAACAGCCCGGAACACCTAAATTATTAGTAAGTTCGAAACTCGAAAATAAAGGTTCCGGACAATAGTCTAACTTAGCCGAAAGCTGTAAAATCTCGCTAGTTCCTGGAATCTAACGTCACTCCTGGGACGCGCCAAAATACTTGGAAACGACGTCACTTTGCCATGTTCGTCGGATACCTGCTCGCACATTATATTCGCCTAATACAAAGTTGCCAAATTGGCCGAAATTTTTGTCGGAAAACTAAGAATCTCAGGAATTCTTGGAAAATGACGTCACTTCTAAGAATCGCCGAAATTCTTGGAAATGACGTCACCTTGCCATGAACCCAGGATACCTCCTCGCAACTCATATTCGCCTAATACAAAGTCGCCACATTTTTCGAAAAATTTTCAGACCTTTGTATCAGGAAAACATGAGTTGACAGGAGATCGCCTAAAGTTTTGGGCTATGACGTCATTTCCAAAAATTTCGGCGATTTCGAGAAATGACGTCATTTTCCAAAAACTGTCGGGATTCTCTTACAACTTACGACTAATTTAATGGTGAGCAGGATTAGTTTTCAGTTTCTCGCTTCGTGACTTTTTTAATTAAAGTCCCTCCACGATACTTCTCATTAAAGGATTCGGACAGGTATTTTGGGATCGTGGGACAGGTGAGTAAACGTTTAAACGATCACGTATCTTTAACTAGGCATTTATTTCAATTTTTTGGTAGGGTACAGGTTACAAAGATGTTGAAGTATTCTTATAAACTATCGCGCGTTACACGTTAGCTTAAAGATAGTTTATAATAAAATACAATGTCTCTTAGTTAATAATACTCCTGCTTTAAGTAAATGTAAAAAATGTCTATTGTACGTCCTCGAGATTCCGTTGTATTCCTTTGTTCTCGTTCCGGACGGAAAGCTGTCACCTATTGCTGTAATTCAGTAACACAGCGGTAATTCAGCCAAACAGTCAGCTAATATCGTTAACTGATCCTCGCTTGAATTCCTTGCAAGTTTGCGAACCGGAACGGTCGTCCGAGAAGCAGCCCAACCATCGATTCTCTGCTCGTGCAAGCATTTGGAAGCCCTCGAGGAATCAGCGCGCGCAAGTAATCGTGGATATACATATCTATCAGCGAGCAATCAGCGAGAGACAAAAACATTGTCAAGTCGGTCGTGAAGCTGGAAGATAAGGAAAGTTAACAAAATTCATCGCGTACTTTACAACTGTTTATGAAGTTGCGATACCGCATCGAATACAGCGAGAATATTAGGAAGTTGAAAAACGAAAGACGGAGCGCGAAATCTGCTACCTCATATGCCGTATGTCCGGGAGTTATACGGTTGACAGGAAAGTGTCGCGACGCAATATGACGGCCGTGGAAGAGGCGCGGCGGAGACGCGTGTACCGTGTTCCACGATTCGGCGCACGGGTAGGGGTAACGATGGCGACGTCACACATCGGAAGACCGACTGACGAGAAGAGGATACGTTAGGCTTGATTCCAAATTACCAATAGTTAATAATAGTTAGACGGGCAAACAAATCCTCCGCTTCTCAAATAGTTCTCAAATAGTCGCCATCCAATTGGGCAACCGATAAATCGTTTACGAACGTTTTGCGCATCAGCTGATTTTGACAGACGCACTGTGTACGCTGTACTTAAGTACTTACAATCGTACAATGTTGTTTAGTAAGCGCAAGAACTCGTTCACGAGCATCGGTTACCTTTCGTTAACGAGTTTCGTTAGTTTTGCACAACAGCGCGTTTGTTGACAGACTATTTTAATCACACGTATTTCGAGTACCATTCTCATAGGTTACTTTTCGCGAGTTAATTCGTTGTACCAGCAATCAAGCCTTGCCGTTCAAACTTTCGATCTTTCCGTTTAGTGTTGGCCGCAGAAGGTGACAGTGACGCTATCCTACTGGCTTTGCAATATTCCAATATTGCAATAGGGAATAATCGACAGAGACTGATACAGTGGTACGGTGCACCTGCTCCAACTAACTTACTCGGTCGCCTATATGCGAAATGAAAGCCAAAATGTCTATGCAAAATCATTGGAAGCTTTTAACTCAGCTGAAACATTATTTACACAAATCTGGTTACGACAAAAATCTCCAACTTGTTTTATCAAAGGATTGGCTAGACCTTCTGCAGAGGGTAACGTATTCCCAGATAGACAGCTTGAAGAAGTTATCGTCGATCGACGTGTCGAAAAGCTCGAACGACGGAAAGCCGTCGGAAGCGGAGAAGCGCGATGCCGATAAAACACGCAACGAAAATCTCGAGCAAGAGACGCTAGCGGTGACTCCCGTGGAACATAGTAAGGTAAGTCCATAGTTGAAGGTAACGCGGCCATTCGCACCAGCGGAAATCTAATTTTCTCTTTTACTATTTTTCACCATTTTTTTCATAGAAGGGGCAAGAAGAAACCACAAGCGAGAACAAGTACTCGAGCAAAGCAACGTCTCAGTCCATTTCTCAGTTTCTCGGAGCACTGATATTTAGCTCGACCATTCAGAGTAAAGCGGCCAACTTGGTGGTGCCACCCAAATGGAAGCTAAACGTTCGCAAGAGCATACCGAAGCATAGCATCGCGTCCAGAACGCGACACGTTTTAAACAGTATTTTAACCGCCGAATCGAACGCTTCTCGTTGGAGAAGAATCGAAGATTTATTGACGCACGTCGAGCAATATCCGGAAGCTAGGCATTACGCGATCAAAGAGGGAGCGATCAAAGTGTTGCTGAAAAGTCGGCGAAAAGTTAAAGACGAACAAATAAAAGGTATAGGAGTATGCCGCGTTAAAGTAGGAATGGAAGGTAGCGCAGCTGGTAACTAACGATCACGCGTAACGTTCGCAGCGTCTATCCGGGAGGCTTTAGCGGTGCTGGGTTACACGGATCCGCCGACCGGTAGAGGCATCAGAATTCTTTCGATCGATGGAGGTGGCATGCGCGGAGTCCTGGTCATAGAAATGTTAAAAAAGCTGGAACAATTAACGGGGAAGAAAACTCACGAAATGTTCGATTACATATGCGGCGTGAGTACGGGAGCTATTCTCGCCGCGACTTTAGGTACACGCGAAATATGATGAAACGTTGGGGCTGTGAAATAACGCTGCTGCTCGTAGGTGGGCACAAACGAAAATCTCTGTATGAGGTATCGGAATTGTACAAGGAACTCAGCGCCAAAGTGTTTACTCAAAGCGCCATAAAAGGGACGAGCAACTTGGTGTGGAGTCACGGATATTACGACACAGCTTTGTGGGAGAGGCTTCTGCAGGAGCATTTGGGAGACAAAAGTATGATAAAAACGGCCCGCGATCCGGCTGCTCCAAAAGTACGTAGCACCAATCAATCGGGTTTACTCGCAACCGCGTTTACCTATAGATGGTCTATCGAAACGGAAACGAATCTTTCAGTTCTCGGCTATATCCGCTATAGTGAACCACGAACGCGTAATGGCGTACGTGTTCAGAAATTACACTCTACCCCATAGAGTGGAAAGCCAGTACATAGGATCTCACAAACACAAGCTGTGGGAGGCTATCAGAGCATCCGCAGCGGCGCCCAGCTATTTCGAGGAGTTTAAATACGGCGAATATCTCCATCAAGACGGAGGTAAGCGTCGGAGATTTATCCATTCGCCTGTTTCATCCGATTGATTCGACGATTTTCGCGCAGGTATCTTAGTGAACAATCCGTGCGCAGTTGCGTTGCATGAAGCCAAACAGTTGTGGCCCAACAGTCCGATTCAGTGCGTGATTTCATTCGGAACCGGACGAACGCCGAATCGAATGTGCGAAAGCCACGACGAATCCCCAGAAATAGCAATCTCGAGTTGGAAAGAAAAGTTCTACAAGATTTTAGACAGCGCCACCGACACCGAAGGTATACGCGTATGCCTACTATATTTCTATTCGATCGTGTCGCGTAGACCGCGCAGCTAAGCTGAAACCTGCCCTCTATTTCACAGGTGTGCATACGATGCTTAACGACCTCCTACCGGAGCACGTGTATTTTCGATTCAATCCCTATCTCACGGAGATGCTCTCCATGGTAGAGATACGTCCCGAAAAGATCGACCAGCTGGAGCAGGACGCGAAAATGTACATACGCAGAAACGAGGAGAAGTTTCGTAAAGCTGCCCAAGTTTTGTCACAAAAGAGAAAAATCCAGCAAAAGCTTTTGGATTGGATCGTGTTGCAACGAAGAATGTCCGGTCTATAAGCACACATACGTTAGATCGCAAACGAACGCGCATTCCACGGCTCGTACGCATCGTACGTAACAAACCTACCATGTACATACGTGCCGTCGTTAAGTATCGTTCTCTAGTTTTTAATTTCTTTTATACTTTGCTTTGACGAAAAAACTGTTGAAACGCATTCGTTCCTTCGAGTTAATCTACTACGGGTAACCAACCGTTCGTCGGGGGACGGTAGAATGTCGAAAGGAAGGATTTGCGCGGCTAGGCGCGGCGAATCGGCAACTGTTCGCGACATTCGTGACACAGTCGCGTAGTCCATTCAATTTATTTGTTACCAGTAAGCATCTAAGATCGTTGCCGCTTCGGACTAACTCGGTATTCCGTTTAACGCCGTCAGCCCGCAAACCCGTTCGCAAACAGACAAAGGTTACTTCGATGTGCAATACAGTATTTAATGGTACGCGACAATTAACTTGTACCTACATGAGAGTACAAAGGAAGCTTTAAGTAGAATGAAAAATGGTTGTATACGTGTGTGAGATACTTTGCAGTGGTACTTAAATGTTGCGCATTCAAAGTGAGATTGTACAATTTTCATAATTTTCACAGATTTCACAATGTTCATAATTCTATTTTATCTAAGCGACTATCACCTTTGTTAAATATGTTTATGGTATCGCAAAGATATCGAGAAATACTTGTCACGATAAATATAAAGCTGTAAATATCCGACGCTGTTGCATCTCTCGTTCATCCTTTCCTTGAAATAAGCAAATAAACAAATAGACAAGACTAGGTGGCCAGGACTCTGCGAAAGGAGCAAAAGCAGTAGGCATTAAAAGTAGGCTACTACTGCACACGCGTTAAGACGTGCAAGCGTGTTTCGATGCATCCCTACCTCCAGCGGTTCCCTCTCTGCAACCCACGAGCAGCCGATTGCATTGGATTTGTGAAAATAATATCACGTGACGAGCGATACGTGGCGCCATCGCTACAGCTGTCGCCGTCTCTTTCCTTTCCTCTCCTTTCTTCGGCTTCCGTTTCCGAAAGTTCACGAAAGTTTACAGTCGCGTCGCGGAGGTAAGAAACTTTGTTGTTGCATATCTAAACGATCTCTCGCACACTGACATAATAACGCTGCTTCGTTGTTTCCCAACAGTCGACGGAAGCGCGCGATATTAATTACTCGAAACCTTTTTCTTTGCATCGCAAGAGAACGTGCTTTTGCTTTTGAAAGCTCTTAACCTCAAACGTTCGTTGCTGCTTGCGATTAGTTTCGCGTAACAATTGATTCAAGTTACTTTTCGTAGGTTTCACGGTAGACAAAGATGGCAAAATCCAAGAATCACACTAATCACAATCAAAGTGAGTGCAAAAGAATGCTTGTTATTCTGATTTCGGTGTATCGAGAACTGCAATTGTCCGATGTAAAGTAACGATCGATTTTTCGTTTGATTGTTAGACCGCAAGGCTCATCGAAACGGTATCAAGAAGCCGAAACGCTACAGGCACGAGTCCACGCTTGGGGTAAGTCTACGAACTTCTGTGTACTTCTTTGCGCGTGAAATGCGCAATGAAATATTTACGTAACACCGTTTCCCGCAATTCTAGATGGATTTGAAATTCTTGAGGAACCAACGCTTTGCCAAGAAGCACAATTTAAAACCCAAAGAGCAGCTTAAACGAGCGGAAAGGCGGAAGGCTCTTCGCAAAGCTAAGAACTAACTTCTTTTCTGTATAAATGATTCTATTGAAATAAAACCGTTGAAAACGAATTTGCGTTAGGTCGATTTTGTACCCTCTCTACCTTCTCTACTTCTTATCCATCTACCGATCTATTCGAATTTCTGTCAAAGACAAAGAGCTTCGCGTGCACGAGAGAGAGCGAGTTTCGAGCCGCACATTAGACGACACGCGCGACTATCGCGAAATCTTTTCATATTCAAATGATACTCCGATGACTATGGCCTAAGTACAAAATGGCGACTGCTCGTGTCATCGACAATTGCGCGATAGACGTTGAAAATTCATTGAACCCACGAACGATCTTACTATTTAGCGGCAAAAGAAAATCGGGCAAGGATTATATCACTAATACTTTGCAAGAAAGGTGACAAATTTTGTATAACAACGAAGCACCGACAACACTAACCATCGCGTGTCTCTTAACACGAGTAACGATGCTTTTCTGATTAGAATCGGTGACGACAGCAGCGTCATCGTAAGATTATCGGGACCAATTAAATTTGAATGGGCGAAATCGCTCGGGTTGGACATGGATCGTCTTATGGGAGATGGAGCGTACAAAGAAACTTATCGCCTTCGAATGGCAAAATGGGGAGAGGGCGTAAGAAAGCAAGATCCCGGATATTTTTGCCGCGCGGCTATAGACATGTATAACGGTACTCTACTACGATTTCTCGCCAAACTAGCCTTTCTATCCCTTACTTTTTTCCGCGATATCGCTCTGACATTTATTTTAGCGCGCAGCAAACCGATATGGATAGTCAGCGACGTAAGAAGAAAAACAGACCTGCAGTGGTTTCAACAACATTTCCAACATGCCTGCAAAACTATTCGCGTCGTATCGGATGATTCGATCAGGGAAACACGTGGCTGGAAATTTGTCGCAGGTTTGCGGAAGCGAGCAACCAATTATCCGCTATCCACTATCGATAGCAAATCCTTTTACTCTTAACATATACCTATTTTACAGGTATCGATGACGCGGAAACCGAATGCGATTTGGACGATATAGATACGTGGCACTTAAAAGTGACCAACAACGACGACAGCCTCGAATCCATTCTCCGCCAGATATTGCAGCTAGCGCAACATCAAATATAATACATGTACCAATCACGAAATTTGTAAGCAAAATATGAAGTTCTAATCTGCAACTTACAGCTCGCAACGCAAGTGAAAAACTCGAGTCGAAACTGCCGCCTTCTACTCTCATTCCCACTCCCGCGCTTTCCCTTGCTAACTTGCCGATTTGCCAATTTGTCTACTTGCCAACCTATCAAACTATTATTCTATACGTTACCGTACTAATTTTTGTAAACTTTTCAAATGAAAATAAGACAAGGAAAAAGAGAAGTGAAACGTGCGGCACGCGAAACGTAATTTGTTCATAAACAATTATAATGTTACGAGTGCATGCGATCAAAAGTTATGCGTACTTAAAGATGCGCTACATTACCGGCTGTATTGACTGTCATGTCGGCTGTTGCCAACGGTAAACACTAACCCGAACTAGGGTTTTTCTTAGCGTCATTGGAGACGTGTAATGAAAGGAAAGGAATGAATATGGCGGTCACTGTATCCTATACCCGTAAAATAATACATCTTTAAACAGGCATAATTTTTTATCCCATGCATTCCTAACACAATAATTGTCATTTTCTAAATCTACGCGATGAATTCTATCAAATTATGTAAAAAAAATCTGAATAAGTTTTAGATTGGTGAAGTAACGTTTCGTCGCAGATGTAAACGGCAGCAGATAGTCCCGTTTCTTTTTCAGCAATTGTAAACAACGAAAGAAAAAACAAAGTTCATGTTGGTTCTGTAATCGTAATTACGTTACACGGCGATTTAAGAATACATGAATTGACGAATTTGTCCGTAAAAAAGTAGACGAATCGAAAAGGTTAGCTGAATAATACTTTCGCTAGACCTGTTGACATGGCGGATCATTCGGTACCCTCCGATATTCTCGACGATTTAAGCAGGTTAAGTTTTGCAATGATTAAAGGTATCGTAGCGGATTGTAGCATAGCGGATATGAGAAATGTGGGTAGACTTTGATGTTTTCAGCCGGTTCATCATCAACGTGCCCGAAGAGGAGAGGAAAGACCTGGTTCGAATATGCTTCCAAATCGAACTGGCTCACTGGTTTTACTTAGACTTTTACTGCACCGACGAAAATCCGAAGCTGCGGTCGTGCAGCATGAGAGAATTCGCAACTCATATTTTTTTCCACATACCGTTTCTCAAGCCTCACGTAGCCACGATAGATAACATTTTGGAACAGTGGCGCGAGTACAAGCAAAACGTTCCAACGTTCGGGGCGATCGTTTTGAACGAGGATTTAACAAAGGTATTACTGGTTCAAAGCTACTGGGCCAAAAGCAGCTGGAGTTTCCCTAAAGGCAAGGTGAACGAGGATGAAGACCCATCCCATTGCGCGGTTCGAGAAGTTTTGGAAGAAACCGGCTTTGATATTTCCAATTTGATAGACGAAAACGAGTACATAGAGTCAGTGATAAACGAGCAACTGGTAAGGTTGTACATAATATGCGGCGTTCAGAAAGATACGAAATTTCAACCGAAAACTAGGAAAGAGATTAAGAATGTAGAGTGGTTCTCTTTAGCCGATTTACCCAACAACAAGAAAGACATGACTCCAAAAGTGAAAACGGGAGTCGGTCCCAACGCTTTTTTCATGGTTATCCCTTTTGTGAGGTAACGTATCCCTTAGCCGGCTTTTCGCCGCTCGTATCTCGATTCTTCCTCTAGGCGTGACCGTTTTCGATATAATAGGAGGATGAGGCGATGGATACAAGAAAAACACTTGCGCGAGAAAAATACCAACACTGTACGAAGGTACCGGCATAGATCTCTGGGTGACGCGGAAACCGTTTCCAAAAACAAGCGCCAGATTTTCCCTCATTCCGTTCAAGTAATCAAATTCTATCCGTCCATCGTTTATTTTTGTCTTTTGTCGTTTATTGTTTAGTCGCTCTCTCGTTCCACCGAACGTGTAACTTGGCAAATTATTATTTGCAGAACGATATCGCGAGCTTGAAGGATATCAGGAACATTCGACAATCGAATACTTCGCCGGCGAGAAATCGACGCGGACTACACGACAGCGGCAAGAGCGTCGCGCCGAAGGCAGCGATAAAACGAAACTTGTTCGGAGATCAAAACGAGGAAGAAACTTCGACGGTTCTTGCTAAGCAATTAACCGAGAGCCCGCAAACTCATCGATCTTGCTCCTTTTTAATGGATCCGGCTATTCAGTCCGTCAAGTGTAACGAATTCAGCTACAAAGCTCAAGCCCTTGCCAAGGAAGCCAAAGGTTCGTCCTTCGAAATTCCCACCCGAACCGCGCGAACTGTACATACAAGCGAACCAGCGAGCAACATTGAAAACTGGTTTACTTTCTTTTCGATAGATCGCAACGCATCCCAGGAATTTTCAAAGGGGAATATAAAGTCACTGCTGTTCGGGAAAGCGGCGAACAAGCTGCAAATGGATTTAAAAACTATGCCTTCTCCATTTACGATAATGAATCGCGACCGCGGAGGGTCTCGGCTCTCTATCACGGATCGCGTTCAACCTAAACACCGTCCCGTCCAACTATTCTCAATCGCTTGGGCGAATTTTAAATTTGACAAACAACCGATACTCGATTGTTTATAAAATTGTTCTAAAACTCGAGCTGTCGGAGTAGCTTGTAGTTTGAATCGAATCGAGCCGATCTGAGCCCGCGGATTCCGATCCGATTCGAAACCTGGCAAAAATCGAATCGTTCGATATGACTCGAGGCGACTCGAAATCATCCAAGCCCTATCCTTTTCTTACATTCGCTGATAAAAAATAAATTTGTTCTCCTCTCTCGCACTGAAGGCGATTCCGCTTCTCAGTTGCTCGATTATTTCGAGTTCTCGGAAATCGGACCGGTTCGCCTATTCGAACCAAGTTTTAATAGGTATAACTCGGTACGGTTTTACCGAGCTTTCTGACACTTCTACGATGAATAAAAAATCAATAAACCATATTCATTTTTTGTATTTGTCAAACAGTTTATTCAAATTTCCTTCTAAATTTCGATACGTATACCGTCGCTGTACAATATAGAAAGGAAGCACACATTGTTGCTGTAGGATCTATAAATCTAGAAGACGCGACGCGCGATTTCGACGAGGTGCAGTAGCCGTGAAAGGCATAGCAGCAGCACCACTGGCACAACCAACCACGCCACTTTTTTTATTAGAACGCTACCTGCCCCCCGCACGCTTTTTATAATAGCGTTATTCAACGCGAAAACCGTTTTGCTTTCCTCGATAAGCTTATTTCTTGTGTCCTCGTCCAGGCTTTCCGCGATTTCATTCATAGTATCGCGCATGTATCGTTTCAGTCGAAAGATACTAACATCTCCAAAATTTGTCACCTCGTTACCATTCGCTCGAGATTCTTGGAATGGCCAAACTTTTTTCATCAGCTGTCTCTTTTTGCGCAAAATAAGTCCGCCGCTTAGGAGACCCATGTACAGATGATAGATATACGCGATTAGCAAAATCGGATCCGTATTTTCTATTTCTTTTAAATGAGTCAAATATTTGGCCACGCTGTCCCTGGAATTTTGAAGCGTTTAAAAGGCGCGCCGTTGCAGCGGATAAACGTACAGACGTGTAGGGTGAAAAAGCAAGAGACCTGCGCGCTCCCGCGCAGCCTTCCTACCAGCAAACAATTTACCTAGGTCTATCATTCTTTTTCCAATCTTTTCCTAGATAAAATTCGAGATCGCGCTCGAACGCTTCCGTGCGACGAAGATCGTCGCGTAGAAATAATCCTATTTCCGTATCTTTCCGTCTGACCATAGCGACTTCCAAATATCGAAAAATTTCATAGAAAACCAGAAGACCGTCGGCCCATACAGAATTATCGAGAAATCCTACTTGAAATTAGGGATATTTGCCACTTTACTTACTGCACCGTATCAACACCGCGTTACAAGCAACGCGAAGTACATAATTTAAAATATGATCGCTACCCCTAACCTAACTCCAACCTACGAGCTATGCATCGCGTTACGGAACAGGCGAGCAATCAAAATCAATGTAAATGTCAGTTAAAAGAATCGTGTCTTACCAAACGCTAACTTTGCGTTCACCAACGCGTCGCTGATTGTATGAATTTCTTTCGTCGCTTTCCGCATTTTTTTGCAAAACGTATTTTGATCTTTGTTCGCCATTCTCGTCCAATTTTCGGGATCTTCCAGATCCTCCACACTTTCCACTCGGTGGAAGCTTTCTGGTTTACGTGCAGTTTACTTTTCCGCTTTGTCGGTCATCCGGGACACGGATGACCAACGTTTAGGATATATTAGGATATTGTCGCGATGTCACGATGACAGAACGCGCGCGAACCGTGAGCGGCGTGCGCCTACAAACTCGCGCCTCGCGACGAAACCAACGGCGAATCCCGTGCTCGGAAAGATCACGTGTTCTAGGTGAGTGCTAAATCAAACCGGAAGTCATTAAGTTGAATTGTAGCGCGTTCGATTAAATCGGGCATAATTAGCCGCTTGCGCTGCATCCCAGGCCTAAACGAAAGCTGCGTCTCGCCTATTTTAAATATCGCCGTTCGATTCGCGCGAACCGTTCAACCAACCACCGTACATATACGCATACCCGTATACATATCGTATTCGAGCTGCTCGAAATGCTACTCGTTGCGACGATTTTATCGGTATGCTTGGACGTATTCTCGACGATCTCGACACGCACCATTATTTACGATGCTTCTTCGAAAATCTATTCCATTTCACAGGATCCTGCTTTCCACTCGTCTCTCACCGTCGCGTCTTTTCTTCGTTCTACCAGAATTACGTAACAGATCGAGCAAATCGCGCATAAGTACTGGAATAAGCGTGAAAAAAGTAGAGTGCAGGTTGGCAATTTATCAATCCCTGCGGATTCGTAGATTTTCTATGGCACTGATGTAGGGTACACGGTAACAGGGTAATAGGGTATACGGTATACGGTATACGGTATACGGCATACGGTATAGGGACTGTGTATATCGTAAGTGGCTGCGGTATTCGGCTAGTCAGATCGATGAGACGCCGTCGTCGTGGCGCCTCGCAAATGCCCCACCTTCCCGCCCTCTTCGACAAACTTACGCTTTTGGGCCCATTCAACTTTTCTCCGTATTCCTATGCAACGTTAAACAAATATCGGCAAATGGAGGCACGCATTCGTTGCGAGACCAGCAAGCTGGGTATCGAGAAGAAACGCGATTGCACGCCTGTTTCTTTCTATCGTCGATCTTAGGTCGGCGCGCAAGAAACGCCTTTTATTCGATTAAGCGTTAAACATTAAAGATTCGAGTTTGCGGGGCTTGAGAGTTTAAGCGGAAGGAAGGAAGGAAGAAAGAAAGAAAGATAGAAAGAAAGGAAGAAAGGAGGGAGGGAAGAAAGAAAAAGTAGCGGAAGAATAATGTACGAATGTCGGGTATGCGGATGGCGGAGGAGGCACGCGTAGACGTGCTTTATCGCGAAAGAAAAATTTGAAATCTGCGAAAAGGAGGCCAGAGGCATCGCTTAAAGTATCGCGCTGTCGAGTGCAGCGTGTAAGACGCCAAGTGTAAAATAATTCGAACGATGTAATAACGATGCCGATGCAAATGCCAAGGTACTTAATAAGCAGGAGTATAGGTGCAGTTGCAGTTGCAGTTGCAGGTATACGTGTATACGTGTACACGCGTATCGGAGAACGGTTCCTCGAAAGAACCGGAGAAGCCTGGCCGCTTCGCTACGCTTCGCCAGCTTTTTAGTCACGGACTCTTTAATTAGTATTTTAATTGCCCTGCATCTGACAATGAGTAGAAATTTCACGTATCTACGTGTACGCGTTCGTTCGAAACGTGGTCTCGAAACTTGCGTTTTTTTTTGCTTCTTCCTCCTTCCTCCTTCCTTATAAACGTACAATCGCGGTCGCGCACCTATCGTGTTTTCCCAGCGAATCGAGACTATCGCCTAACAATTAGAGGGAGAAAGTTTCGTTGGGGCGTATGACAGACATCGAAACACAGGCCGCACGCACGTTTTGCGTTCGCCTGCGGCGAAACGCGTGTCACAGCGATGCGTGTCGTTGCTGTGGTCGTTGTCGTGGTTGTGGTCGTTGCTCTATGCTTTCCGTGAACGTGAACATGAACGTGAACGTGAACATGAACGTGAACGTGAACATGAACGTGAACGCATATACCTACGTGATCGCACGTAGGGTGTATCGTCGTTACGACAAGAGACGATATCCGACTGCAAGAGATGCTATATTTTAGTTTCTGATATTCTCAACACGGTTAGTAAGGGGTGTCGCTCAATACCAGCGCCGCGCACTATACCCACCGCCGTGGAACTTCTCCCTCGTACCCCGTTCATCTTATTATCCTGTCCAACTGCATCGCATAATTATATTATAACCATAACGCATCGAAACCGACAACCGACAACCGAAAACCGAAAACCGTAACGATGAAAATGAAACGCAAGCGATCCCGTTGCGCCCTGATATTTTCAGGTCGTCGAGACGTTGAATTGCAACAACGCGCTCCTTTATATTCCCTGTTGTCTTTTCTGTAAATTTTCTAAACGAATGAAACGTTGCGCAGCTGAAAGCTTGAAACGATGCATACAGATAGCGTGCACACGCTTTGCAAGCGAATGACGCAAAAGAAATATAGAAGAAAGGGGACGGCTTGTTTTGGGTGGAATCGAGGGGACTAAGAATTTGAAAGGGCAAAGGCAAACGCGGAACGGAGATTTCGGTACGTCGATTGTGCTGCAAAAACAGGGTGGAAGCATCGGACGAGCGGGGTACTATGTCGGATAGGTACAGGGTTGAGTTGCGAGATGCAATGCGGCAATCGAAGATGCCAACGAATCGATAAATCGACCGCGCGATCAACGAACCTTCTCTTTCCACCGCGCTTTTTCTTTCCAATTTCCGTCGATTCGGTAGGTTCGGTAGGTTCGATTTGGCAGGCAAAGTTATCGAACGATAACTAACGCAAATGGGTGAAACGCGAGTTATGCTTACTCTCTCCGCGATAAGGTAACACGTGTGCGAACAGGAGAGAAGACACTTCGATTCGGAAGCACAGCACGGAAAGGCAAAGCTACTGAAATTTGTTCGTATAGGGTGTATTCGGTGTTCAAAGATTCCACGACAGACGTTTATCGGCACGTCGAGTTGTTCAAACTATGCGTCCAATTTGAACAAGCGAACAAGCGGGCAAATGAACGAACGAACAAACGTACAAGCGAACTCGTCCACTAGCCTACTTCAAATGCTGGCTTTCCCTTACGATTAGAAGAGTGTCTTCTCGATAAGAAGCAGATCGTTTCTGCATTGCGGCAAACGTGCTCGTAGGTATGCGTCGAGCATCGAGCATCGAGAATGACATAATACGTTTCTTTTTCTACTCGTATACACGGGACACTCGTGGCGCGAATTAAGAGGCGTTTGCTCGATAAGGATAGATCAGCCGATACCATTGTACAGGCCGAGATGCGAAATGGAGATATTTAGAGGGTAGAATAGTGGAGGCCGCGTGGCAGTGAAGTAGCATGCAGGGAACTGTTTGACGCTGCTAACAGCTGGACAGGTTTATCGTTTTCTATTGCTGATAGAGCAAGGCGATGATCGGTGTCTAGGTAGACGAAGGATTATTAACGGCTGGTGCAATGGTACACAGCGAGCTCGCCGATCCGCGATATTATTCCCGATTGCCGAGATTGCCGAGATTCTCCAAATAGCCGCACTCGTGCTGCAACGTTCATCTGCAACAAGGTTCGATGGTTTTCCGCTTTTCCAGTTTTTGTAGCTTTCCGTGCAAGTGGTTTGGCTGAAAGCCGACATTTTGCGAACGCGAGGCTTGCCGGCCGGCTTGCCGGTGGTATCAGTTGGTCGGACACGCGTACAGTTAAAAGCGATACGACGTTGGTGTTGGGTTAGGTTCGAGTTACGAGTGTGCAGCTTCGTATAAGTACATAAGTAGGTGGTGTAGGTAGAGGCGTATATAGAGGTCGGAGAGCATACAGCTAAATGGACCTACATTGGGACGTTTCCGATGCGGTAGGAGCGTGTGTGTGTGCGTGGAGCGACTAGACGATATGTACGGTTAGCGAGTACGGAGTACGGAGTACGGAGGACAGAGGACGGAGGACGGAGCACGAAGCTCGGAGCACGGAGTACGGGTAGTCTGGAGTGCGCGAGCAAAAGTAACCAAGCCGATGCGCATCTGGATAGTGGGGGATATTGGAACGATATTCAAAGGGTGGGGGTGGTTTTCTGTGGCAGCGGCGAACGGCGAACGAGGAAGGATATCCGAAAGCCTGTCACAGTCAGAGAGCCGGCAGCCCGCAACGCGAGTGTTGCTGCCGAGTCGATTCGAGTTTAACTGTCGTCCATTGAAACAAAGGGAGAAGAAGGGACATTCGTGAATCGTAGTTGAGAAACTTTTAGTGCCGCTGTGTCCTACCACCTACTACTCAACCATCTAACAGCCTTCTCAACCTTCTCCACGCTCTCCTTTGCACCCCTTTTACCGTCTGCTTACTCGCCCTTCGTCCCTCTCGGCTTGCCACTAGTCTCTCCCTTTCTTTCTACCTATCTATCTTTTCTTCCAAAGCGAGACACGCACCGCCAAATGCGAAACGGAAGAGCAGATTGCTAGCTGCCACGGGGACACGGATTTGCAACTGCTCCAGCCACCGCAAACGGCAATCGTATTGGACGCGATTAGCGCGCGATATCAAGAACTCGGAGAAGCAAACTCACGTGCCACGTAACGAGGTAAGCGAACAAAACCTCTTCCATCGGTTCAACATTGATTTCGCTAAACTTTTGGCAACGCTGCGACAGCGAGGTACGCGGGAGCAGGCGGTAGATTTTATCGGCCGGCTAGCTGGAGTACGGGAGGGGTTGTTACCAAGGGGGTAGACCGCATTGCCGATACTAGCCCGGCTCGCTCTTCCGCTCTTTCGCTCTTCCGCTCTTCCGCCCTTCCGCCCATCAGCCTTTCTCTCCTCTTTTCTCCCTTTTCTCATCTCTCTTCCCTCTTCCCTCTTCCTTATTCTACCCGCTTGCATTTGTTTTACGCAATTTTCCTAATGCTGGGTCAATTTTCGATCGATCGCAACGACACGATAGGGTGAAGAAATCTTTGCTACTAGGCTTTTTCTACAAGGTGTAACGCCAACTCGTTTATCGCAATGTCTCCAAGCTCGTAGCTTTTCTATCAATTTTCATCGAAATCGATAATTAAGAATAAGCGTTTAATGTCCTGTTTTCTAGTTGGCTAGCCAGAATTTGGATCAATGATCTAAGGTCGTGCGGAGAAGCTCGGATCCTGCGCATTCGGCGTTAGGACATAGCCCTACCGCTTTTCAGGGAAAGGGTCGCGCAAATCCTGCGCAATACCTAACGCTAACGCTAACGTTGTTCGCATGAAATCGCGGCCAGACAACGCGGTCGCCTTTTCCTAAAATCTCTTCGAAATTTTCTTGCTTCGGTAAGACTCGATCTCGTTACACCCAATCTTCTACTTCTTCCATTCATTCTTCTTCTTCTTCTTCCTCCTTTTCTTCTTGTTCTTTTACGTGCAACTGATAATTTTACCTTCATCGTTGCAACTTTGCTGGAACTTTGGTCCAAGTTCTTCTGTCATCTCGGCTAGAAGTGAAATCATTGTCGAGAATGCGAAAAGGAAACGAAAGGACTGGCGCGTCTAACGCTTTTAATCGGTCGCGTGTTTTTCTTGGAGATGCTTGGTTAACTGGATTGTTAACCACGCATCACAACGACAGTCTCACGGATATCAGAGGGAAGAAATTTTCTTTTGCCTAGCGATGAGTACGAGCGATCCTACCGGAGAGGGTGGAGGGGGAGGGGAGACTGCGGCAATATCGCCGACAAACGTTGACGAAAATGCATCGCCGATTACACCAGTGACCGGTAGCGCGGTGGCACCGGGCTCTCAACAGCAGCAGCATCCACCACCGTCCCCGCTCAGCGGATGCTACCTTCTCGTTGTGCTTCCAGAACCACATACCGTGCAACACAAAGATCTCATCTTGAACCGACTTGCGAAAGGTAAGTACCTACGCCTCTCCGCAACCGATGCAACCGATGCAACCGATGCAGCCGATGCAACCGATGCAATCGATGCCAACCAACTCTCAACCCTCATCTTCCTTTTATCATATCATTCCTCTTCTCCTTCTCGCTTTCTTCGATTCCGATTCCTCGGCAAATAGCAACTGCGAAACAACCGTTTAACGTGAAATACCGGAGTCCAGCGTTGCTGTTAAAAACGAGAGTGAACCGTATCGCCGAGTTACAACGAAAGTTGCAATTACAATTGCAATTGTAACGTTGCACTTATTTTAGATGGTTCGCGGTGCCGGTTGCGCGTACCAACCGAAGCGGTAACGGTTCTTTTTCGCCGTGCGTATTCCTTCCGATTTATCGGACGAGCTTAGCCGACGACTTTATAGGTCCCCCTTGTTGCTAGGCGGAGGTTCAGCGGACGTTCGTTAGCAAGCAAATCCAGTCCTACCTTTGTTTCTCGTTCCTCGTTACTCGTTACTAGTTAGCCGCGCTTACCGATTATTCTCAACTTTTCAATCTTAACGATCGCTACTCAATTTCATCGCGAACCCACTTCTCCTCCGCTGTTCGCCTTCGTCTTCATCTTCCTCTCTTAACGGTTTCTCGCAACGCGGTTTTTTCGTCAGCCTCACAGCGAAGCTTCGCCAATGGCAACCAGGTGCTTTTTAACGTTCACCCGGAATAAAAGAATTAAAGAAGGAAGGCAGGAATCGAAGAGAACCCTTCTAAGACGGCGTTAATAGGGACACGGGGAAAGTTGAACGCCAAAAGGAGAGTAAAGTGGGGAAGAAGCGAGAAAAAAGAAAGAAGAGAAAAAGGGAAAATGGGAAAAATTGGTAGGAGGAAGTTTGACGCGGTATGCGCATGTTAGACTGGCCTACCGCCACATCCCCGCAGTCACCAGAACTCCGATCAATAATCCATCTACACGGAATATAAAGAAAATTATTGCTAAACTATTGCCCCAACCATACGATATTGTTTTACGATACACGGATTTAGTTGAACGGATTATCTCGGGACGCGGACACGACGCGTGACGGTGTGACGCGTGACGCGTGACGCGTGCAGGCGAACCAAAAGAGTGAAAATTATTCGGACGATGAGTATAGGTGGACGCGGAGTGCAGGGCAGAATGTAAAAAGGTAAAAGAGCGAATAGGTGAGGGAAGGGTTAGATAACAAGAATAGACCAGCTCGAAGACGTTTGCAATCATGCTGGCACTTACCGCGACCATTGCCACTCGATTAATAAATAGCTTTCTACTTCTTCGCGGAATTCTACCACTTTAGAAACAACATCGTATCGTATCGTATCGTATCGTTTCGTTTCGTTTCGTTTCGTTTCGTTTCGTTTCGTTTCGTTTCGTTTCGTTTCGTTTGGGTCTTGCTGCGCGCACGAACTTGGAACCCTCGCAGCCGGTTTTCCAAAGCTGCTTTTTCGCGAACGCGTTGCTCCGGTTGTACGCGTCGATACGAGTGGTCAGGTTCTGCATGATGCGATGGGCATGGCATTGTCAAGTTTTGCGTGACTCACGGCCATGGGCCAGCTGCGTAGACTCATAGCGACAGCGACGGCGACGACGACGATGACCGCGACCGCGACCGCGACCGCGACCGCAGCAACGATCGCTAGAGCGGAAAGAAGACGCGAATTCGTTGGCTGCCTGTTTTATTTTCGTTCACCTGCCCCGCTCTCTTCCCCGACGTCGCGTCCGCGCTTCGAAATCCTATTCCGCGTACAGCAGGTACCGTACACGGTACCTACACAGGGATACGAATAAAGGGCAGTGAAGAATAAATATCGCACGAGATGACGCGGTTGGCGATCGCTAGACTGTAGACGATAGACGATAGCTAGACTGTAGACGATAGACGATAGTTGGTAGACGGTAGACGGTAGACGTATTTACGTCCATGTCAAATGTACAGATGTGTGAGAGCGAGCACACGTACACGCATGTAAGATAGGAAGGCATACTTGTCGGTATGAATCATGATTGAGGACGTGGGGAGCATCGAGAAAGTTAAAGTTATTCGATGCTTGTAATATCCGGAAGAACTGGCGCACGAGGGTTCCATTCGTTCGATCCAATGCCGGAATATACATGTGCGCCGCGTATAACGGTGGGCGCGCGGACAGCTTTTACGGCAATCTTTCTTCAAACTAAATTAACGACATCGTTTCGACAACATTAAAGGAACGAGACGTCGGCGTTTGCTAAGGTTCGAAAAGGATTCTTACAATTTCGTGGACCGTGCAACGAACGAACGCGCAACGGAATATAGCGAGTCTAATTTTATCGCGGCATTCGCCTAGCGATTTCCTTTCTCCTGCATCGCGCTCTTCCACTCGCCAAAGCTCTCTTTCTCGATTACCTCGTTCTTGAACCTGACCCTTACACCGAATACCCTTACGTATCGTTACGTACTCCATATCTTACGTACTCTATCATATCCGTGTTTCGCCGTCTTCGACATCCGCGCTCTCTCTACCTTCACTCGCCTCGCGTCTCCAACATTTTGATTTGCTCGGAGAAAGGAAGGATTACGAGATCGCGATTAACGGGTTTCGACGAAACGCTTTGTAACAGTAGTCGCGACTAATCGCAAGGAGAAAGAATCGCGGCGATGGCGATGGCGATGGCGATGGCGACGGTGACGGCGACGGCGACGGCGACGGCGACGGTGACGGTGAGGGCGATGTACGCGTACCTACATACGTATCTTTAAAGGAACCACGATAATTGATACTCGTGATTGAAACAGGTTAGAACAACGGCACCCCATCGACCTCGTTTGATATTTCCTTCTCCAGCGACGATCAATCGAGAGCCATGTCAGCAGTTTTCCAAGTAACTTTTTGACCCTCTTACACCGCCAGACAAAAGCTTCTGCATCTTCCAGCTCTTCCTTCTATTGCCACACCATCCCGTATCTTTCCAAACTCCACCTTGCCGATTCGTCGCGATTCCTTATTTAACGGACGACCAATTATTCGCTCGCCGCTCGTTGCCCACCGCTCGCCGCTCCCCGTCCGTCATGATGCGATGGAAATTGCACCGCGAACGCGAGCACGAACGCTGAGAGACGAAAGTTAGGAGAAGGACAACGGGCGGGAAAGCACGTCTAAACATAGTTGAGCCAACTCGTAACGTTCTTAGCATCCGTCGTCAGGCAAAACGGGGAAAAGAAATAAAGGAAGAAAGAAAGAAAGAAAGCGACAAAAAGAAATAGGCAGAGAAAGGGAAAGTACGAGAAGAAGCGAATGGAAATGAAGGAAGCGAAGGAAACGTAGGAAACGGAGGAAACGAAGGGAAGATAGGAAATTAAGCAAACTAAGCAAACCAAGCAAACTAAACGAAGCAAAGGAAGAAACGCGATGGAAGCGAAGGTCTGAGTGGAGGTTCCGAAAGATACCACGCAAGGGGTAAATGCACCAACCGAGAAACTCGTGATTCGGTCTATATTTAGCCAACTATCTTCAACTGCACTGTTTTTACGCGCAACGTGCCTCGAAACAGTGAACGCGCCCTACCCTTTCGCTCTTCCTACTTTTATTTCCTTCTCGCTGAAAGTCCGACCGTACCTCGTTCCTGCTACCTTTACGTCTTACAATTAGTCAGCGTCCCTGCGAATCGTTCCAACTGCTGAACACCTAACAACGCGTACGATATAATATACATACATGCATATCTAAGCGGAGGTGGACATGGACGGGGATAGCTTTTGCAAAGAAAATGTGCAGGGGTCGTCACGCATTAAAAGGCACGACCCCCGACGCACGGCTTCTCTCCTATCATCGTCAGGGCTTCCGATCAATTTGACATAGAGAATTTGCTGGTTCTGTGGTTCGGCCTGCCAACTCCGGCCGTTCCACGCTTACGGTTATCCACCGTTTCTTTCGAACGGCCGCATTTATTTTACCCCAATTATTTCATCTCTTCGATCCGCTGCACCACACGTACGCCAATGCGTACGTCGCCTACTTGCGAGCGGAGATCATTAACGGAGTCGCGCAAATGCGAAACATTGGCAAGAAGTAGAGTATTGCGCGTTACCGGCGACAGGCGTATTGTTTTTCGTAGGGTAGACAAGATAAAAGGGAAGAGAGATTGAAATAGAGAGTAGGCGCAGGATGCGCGATCGATTGCCGGCTAGCGCGGAACCACGTGACGGGGTGCGGTATTCGTGACGTCATGCTACTCCTGTTCGCTCGTCCTACCACCTACGACGGCGTTCCTTCCTTTGCTTTTTCTTCGCTATTTCCTCTCGCTCGCGGGAGAGATACCGATAAGCCGTTTCGCTGTTTCGCCGTTTCGCTGGACGATGGTTGGACGGCGAAGCGACTCCGGCAAGCAGCCGAGGGGTTCGGCTAATCGTTAGGAGAGAAGCGCAATTGCGTCTTTCTTAACCTTCACCTTACGTTATTCAGCCCTGAACTATCCTCGGTTTGGGAAGCCAAACGAATGCAGACTCCTAGGTGGTTACGCGCTACGTTACGACCCACTATCTACATCTACAGCGTAACGTGCATGCATATTTCGATCGGCCGACTCTCGGACAGCCTCCTTCCCGTAAACGCGTCAAACGGCAATTCCGTCTCTTCACATTTTCGTGTCTACCTTTCAGGCTTCCTATCGTGGGACAAGGACAGCTGTCACGTAGATTTAGAAAAAGAATTGCTGGCATTGGTGGCGCAAGCTCCCGAAGGAGAAGAAGCTAGGAACGGTACTACCCTCACTTCTCTTCTCTTCTCTTTCCATTTCTTACGCTACTTTATGTTACGCTACGTTTCGTTTCGTTACGATGAAAGAAGTCAAGTGAGAAAGAGAGAACGAATTTTCAGGCGAACGACTGATCCAATACGCCACCGAGAATCTCGTTACCGAAGTACTGATTCACCCGCAAACCAACACATTATTACAGTGTATCCGTAATCTCCTGGCAAGTTTCACAAAGCATCGACATATTATACACGCCGGCTATACCTTTGGAGGCAATGGTTCCTGGATACTGCAAGTGAGTACGGTTGCGCGATTCGACCGTCGCGTTTCTCGCGACAGGGGCAACGCGACAACCAACGATAAACTCGAAACTTGAATTCTGCAACGCCGCTTCAGGATGGAACCTTCAGCCTTGCCGATTTTCTGGACGCGTTCAGCGAGCACGAGGTGCAGAGAGTTCTTCGGGCGTACGAGAACAGCGTCACCGTGGACATCCACTGCGCGGGTGTTGGCGATTGGACCACTAATAGACTGTCGAAGGAAGCGTGCACCAGGTTTGTACCGTTCTATTTCGTTCCCCTCGCTGGCTCTCGGAAGACGAGTAAAGAGAAAACAAAGGGAAGGGAAAGGGAGGGGAAAGGAATGGAAGGGAAGACAATGCGATTCTCCGTGACGCAGATCCTGCAGAGTGAGAGTGAATCCCGACGACGTGCTTACCGCTGGATTGGCAGCGATCGCCAGTTTTACCAACTACGTTGGACAGTATCTGGTGGCCCAGACACTGGACCAATTGATGGAGCCATCCGACGTGGTGGGCAACATTAGATTTAGTCATCCGACTTTGTACGTGTTCCCCGGCGGGCAAGGCGATGCCGCACTCTTCGGCATAAACGGCTTCAATATGCTGGTGGACGGTGGGTTCGCCAGAAAGGCTTGTTTTTGGGACTTCACCAGGCACCTTGATCGACTAGACGCGGTGCTGGTCACCAGAGTAAACAACAGCAACGTTGGAGGCATGTCGAGCGTGCTTCGCAAAAAGAAGGAGATGCACGTTTATCCCCAAATCGGGCACTTTTTCTGCAACCTAGTGGTAAGTAGCTATCGAATAGTAGCGTTTCGCCTTGCTCGAATTCACACTCGCGTTCGCTTCGCAGGAGAGAAGGCAATCAAACTCACCGGACGGAGACAAAGACATCGACCCTCTGATCTTGAATCTTACCGACATCGGCCAAGAGATGGTGGTGAACCTGCGTCAGATCAATTTGAGAGCGCACCCTTGCTACAGGGACCCGGACCCGATAAATCTTTATCACAAAGTGGGCCACGGCACGTTGGACATGTACGTGTTAAGCCCGAACAAGGACAGCCGCGAAGTGAGGGAGTTTCTGGCAAAGTGGCACACCTCCGATTGCAAGTTGTTCGCCGGCGGCCACAAGAAAGACTCCAACAACTTGACTTTCCCGATTCAGAATCTGGTCTCGATATGCGCGTTGCTGGTGTGGCAGCCGGCAAACCCCGAGGACACCATCACCAGAATCCTTTTCCCCGGAAGCACGCCGCAGCACAAGATCTTCGAAGGGTTCGAGCGGCTCAAGCACCTCGAGTTCCTAAAGCACCCGGTCTGCTCGGCCAAAAGTCTCTCCCCGTCCGCCTCTCTGGCCACTCTGCGAGACAAACCGGCCAAGCAGAAGCTCAGCCTGATCGAGAAAGAAGCGCCGCCGAAGAAGTCCGCGGCCGTGGACGCCAAAAAGGAGAAGAAGGAATCCCCGGAGTTGCGGGCGATCAAGGCAAGGGAAGAGTCACCGCCGAAGAGCGTCACCCAGGCTACACCGATCATACCTACCAAACCGCAGACCGTCAAGCCCGAAACGAAGAGCAAAAAGGCCGTGGAAAACAAGAAGATAGAGGTAGAAGCGAAGGAGAGCAAAAAGGCGGAGAAAGAGTGGAAGGAAGGGAAGAAGGAGATCGGAAAGAAGGAGGCGCCGGCCAAGGTCGATCGCGAGAGGCTGAAGGACAGCGAGAAGTCGGAAAAGGCGGAGAAAGCTGAGAAGGCGGAGAAGGCTGAGAAGGCGGAGAAGGCGGAGACGGAGGCAGCTAAGGCGGAAGCGGACAAGGAGAAGATGGGACCCGGTGCCACAGCAGCGAGGGAATCGAAAGCGAAAGCGGATGCAGCGAAGAAAAGAGACTCGAAGGAAGCGGAGAGGAAAGGCGTGGCTGGAGTAAAGGTTGGAAAAGCGGACGCAGCGGGAAAGCCGAAGCTCGCCGAGAAGAGAAGGAAACAGTCGCCGGTGGAAAAGAAGGATGCCGGTCTGGTGAAATCGTCGCCAACCACGCCCAAGAAGAGCGTGAACGGAGTTGCGACGAGAACAGAGATATCGAAGGCGGGAATGAAAGGGAAGCAGACGGTGGGGCAGAGAGTGGCGGCCGCGCCACCAGCCAAGAGCACCAAAGACGCGAATAACAGGAAAGTGGTGGAGCAAAAGAATATCGAGAAGTCGGCGATACGGGAGACGAGCGCGGCTGGATCGGCGGCAGCCGCGGTGAAGGTGTCGGCGAAGCCGAAGCCGATGGACAGGAAGCCGATCGCTCGCCGCGGCAAGCCGGTGAGCCCGAGCAAGGCGCGAGTCTCTGGCAGTCCCGCCAAGTCCACTCGAAGCACCCCGACCGCTTCCGTCAAGTCCGACAAGGACGGCGTGGTCCGCAAGGGAAAGGCCGACAAGGGCACCGCTGACTCCTCTACCGTGTCCACCCCCTCTGGAATCGAAGCGGAGGCGGCTGGCCGGCTGGCCGAGAAGAGCCTGATGGAGCAGTCCGAGGACATCTCGTTGGATTCGATCGAGAGCAAGGTGCTGGCCGATCTGAAGGAGGAACGAGAGGTGGTGGAAGAAATCGAGGCGGTGCTTCAGAAAGCGGAACGCATCGAGGAGACCAGGAAAGACGACCGCTCGGAAGGCGATGACGAAATCACCGCCGAGCTCACCGACAAGAAGGAGGAGGACATCACTGACGACGACATCATCGAGGCTGACATCGAAGACGCCCTCAAGAGAGAACTCACCGACGAGTATTTGATCGTGGAGAAGGAAGAAGATTACGTGGAAGACTCGACTCAGAGCGGCGAAGGCGAACAGAAGCACGTGCTCGACGAGGCCGAGTCGGAGAAGGCGAAAATGTCGAAGGAAGCGGAACTGGTGAAGGAGAAGGGTGCCGCGGAGGAGGAAGCCGAGGAGAAAGAGAAGGACGAAAGCGTGGAGAAGCGCGACGCGGAGGTGCGCCCCAAGCCTCAGCCGAAGGAGAAAGCTCGAGTCGTTGCGGAAGAGGAAGAAGAGGAAGAGGAAGAGGAGGAAGTAGAAGAGGAAGAGGGAGGAGAAGCGGAGCCGATCGACTTGTCGCCGGATCGCAGGGAGGAACTGCAGGGAGAGGCAAAACACGCAATCATCCTTTCCGCGGAAGAAGCGGAAGAAACGACGAAAGCGACGCAGCAGAAGCCCGAGGAGAAGGACGACTCCGGGAAGAAGGACAGCGAAGATATCACGAAAGAGCCGTCCAGTTTAAGCCCGGACAAGTTGGACTCGTCCGAGAAGAAGACCACCGACACAGATTTCAAACCGGAAGCTGACCAAAAGGAGCAAATGCCCGAAAAATTGGAGGAATCGCAAGAGCGTATTTCAACATTGGAATCCGGCGCAACCACCACCGCGCCTACTCTTCCCGAAGACGAGCGTATACCTCTCGACGAAATTAAGGAGGATATCGATGAGAAGCACATCATCGAGGAAGTGAAGGAGAAAGACGCGCATGCAAAGATGCAAGAGGAATCGGCGGACGTTGTCGCTGCCACAACCGCTATCGCTGCCGCGACCGTTCCGGCTGCCAGCGAGGTTGTCGTTACAGCGGCAGCTCCTTCCGCTCCCGGGGTCGCCGTGGATGCCGCCGCCGCTGCTTCGCGAGCCGTACCTGCGGTCACCGCTGCCAAACCCGACCACGTTCAAGTGTTCGACGTTCGCCAAGCCGTGCAATGCTTGCAACGCGACATCGTGAAAACGCCGGACGAAGTTGCCGATCTGCCCGTTCACGAAGAGGTAGACCCGAAGCTCTACAGAATGGAGGACTTCGATAAGGACAAGCCGTCTCCCCCGGCCACACAAGAAGCCAAAGAGCCTCCCACTCCACCGGTGAAGGAGCAAAAAGGCGTGTTCAGCTTCTTCGGTAAGGTTGCCGATAAGTTCGAAAAGGGTATCGATAAGCTCACTAAGAAATCCAAGAAGGATCAAGAGAAGGAGGCCGACGAGAGGTCGTCCTCCAAGTCGAGCTCGCCGAAAGAGGCGAAGGTGCAAGAGAAAACTCTTCTGGAAGAGGTCGATATGGAGAAGATGTTCCCGAAAGTAGGTAAGCCCAGCGAAAAGCCGCAAGAGGCGGAAGTTTGCGAGGAGAAGGCTGGCATCGCAGCCGCGGAGCCGTCGGTTGAGGACGCAGCGGCGAAACGCGTGCCGGAACCAGCAAAGCCGCAAGCGGAGGAGAAAGCGAGCGAGATCCAAGATACCAAGGTAGCGGAAGAAAAGGAGGAGCCCAGCGGCGTTCAGGCGAAACACGAACCACTGACCACCGTTCAGCAGGAGCAAGTTGCGAAGCAAGAGGAGCTCCCGGAGGGGGTGGAGGAGGACGCGGAGGAAATAAAGGCGCTGCTGGAAGAGGCTTCGAAGAAATTTAAAACGGTGAAAGACAGCTTGAGGGATTCGTTGGAGTCGTTGGAGGAAAAGATGGGGGACGTCACGGTGGAGGTGTCGCAACAAGCTCTGCCGACGAAGGACGCGGTTAAAGACACCCTGGAAGGCGTGGTGGAGAAATTGGAAGCAATCAAGCCACAGATGGAGGTGGCGGTGGTCGCAGCCGACTCGAAGGAGCCGGAGAAGGTCAAGTTTGACATACCGAAGGAGGAAGAATCCCAGCTGATCGAAGGACCCAGCAGGGACGTGAAAGAGGCTGTGCGAGACGTCGGGGAAGTTCTCGCGGGAACAGCCGGCATCGGCATCGACATCGAAGAGAAGCCCAAAGACGTTACCGAAATTGTCAAGAAAGTTGCTCAAGTGTTGAAAGAAGACGATTTCCTCTCGGATAAGCTGCTATTCGAGGAACCGACGATCGAGGACAAGGACAAGGGCAAGGAGAAGGACAAGCAGCTGGCTAAAGCCGAATCACCCGTCGCCGAGAAAGTTGCCCGGATACTCGGCCAACTTCCCACCAAAGTCACCGAAGAAACTTCTCCTCAACCGGAAGAGGCGAAACAGCTGGCAGAGGCAGTGGAGGAACCTTGCGCGAAGGAGACTAAGGAAGCTGTCCCGCTTCCCTCTGTCAAGGACCAAGCCAAGGACGAACGCACCGCCAAAGAAATTTGCGAGGAAATACTGAAGGAGGAGAAAGACTCGGTGGTCGAGGTGGAAACGTCGCCGTCGAAGCAGAAGGAGCAGGAGGAGGAAGGGGCGGTGGACGTCGTCAAGGCTGGAGTGGAGGAGGTCTGCGTAAAGGAGACAGCGAAAACGGCGATCAAGCGGGCTGCAGCTGCCCCGCCGCTACCGGTAACAGTAGCGATCGAGGAGCCGGTGATAGGCTTCGAGCAGAAGATTTCCCCCGCGAAAGCGGAAATAGTAACCGTCTCCCCCGGTTCCACGCCGACTTCGCCAAAATTCATCACGGACAAAGCTCGCGAAGACGAGCAGCAGGCAAGCGAAGAAGACGCGGCTGCGATCTTGGCTCGGCTGCCGCCCGAAATCAGAAGCATAGTGGAGAAGGTGGATCGCATGGTCGAAGAGATGATCGAGGTGCTGATATCCAACAGGAAACTTATCACCATTGAAATCATAGAATACATCACGATAGTGAAGCGCGTTCCAAGGGAGCGCGTAATCTATATTATCGAGGAGATCGTCGTAAGAAGGGGACTCTCGAAGGAGCAAGTGGTGGACAACATGGATATCTTCGAGCTGAAGGAGTCGATCACGCCTCGACTCAAGGCAGAAGTCGAGCAATACGTTCTCGACGAGTACGTTAAAAAAGGCAAACGCATAACCATCGAAATAGTCGAGGAGATCTCCGTAAGGAAAACCGTGCCCAAAACGATCGTCATTCGCATCATTCGAGAATTTATCGTTCAAAAGAAAATCGACGTTCCTACGGACGGGCTATTCGACGCGCAGCTGGACCAGGCCGAACCCGAGCAACCCGAATCACAGCAAGCAGAGAAAGAGGAGAAAGCAGAGAAGGGGGAGAAAGCAGAGAAGGGGGAGAAAGCAGAGAAAGAGGAGAAAGCAGAAAAGGCTGACGCTGCGAAATTGGAAAAGGAGTTGCAGGTAGAAGGAAAGGAAAAGGAGATCGAGATTGACGCGGCTAAAGCGGAACTCGTGGTGGAAGCGGAAGAGGAGGAGGAAGAAGAAGAGGAGGTAGAGGAGGACGGGTTCGTTAGCATAGGGAGAAAAGCTTCGAAAGGGGCGGCGCAGATGGAAAAAGAAGCGGCAGCAGAGGCGGACGAGAGGAGGGAGAAGGAAAAGGATATCGCGGATGACTTCGAGGCTGTGGAACAGGAATACAAAGTGCGCGATGTAAGGGCGCATTCGTTGGAAAAGTCGGACGAATCTAGGGAACGAGAGTACGCGGAAGAGGCCGTGGAAGATACCGCCAGCGACGTCGTCGAGGCCGACGAAAAGTTCGTCCACGAGACCAAAGAGAAAGCAGAAAAGAAAGAGTCACCTATTTACGCGAGCGAGCAGACCAAATTCGACGAGGAAAAAGCAGAGAAGGAATGGAAGGATTCGGATGCCGAGGGAGAAGCGGCGCCGGTATCGGAAACCATGGACACGGTTGAGAAGTACCTCGACGAGGCCAAAGAGAAGAAGGAACTTCAGCTAGACCAAGTTACCGACGAGTCGACGGTGAGACAGCTGGTCGAAGAAAAAGAGCAGCAGAAGGGAAAAGAGGAAGTCGAAACGGTATCCGAGATAGTGCCGCAACAGAAAGCGGAAAAGGTGGCGAAGGACGAGAAGGAGGAGAAGGGAGAGAAAGAAGAGAAGGAGGAGAAAGAAAAGAAGGTAGAGAAAGCTGCGGCGGAGGAGAAGCAACGAGTGGCAGAAGAGGCGGCGAAAGCGGAAAAAACAAAGGATGAGATAGCTCCGAGCAAGTCGATCGAATCGGTGGACGCGGAGGTGAGGGAGGACGCGGGATCCGTTCGACGAATGTTGGTTACAGCGAGCAGCGAAGACGGCGGACAGGAAACGGAGATTTGTGCAACCGACGTAGCTCCGTTGCCGAAAACCGTCACACCGGACGATTCTTTGAAAGAGGCATCGATAAAGTCAACGCCCGACAAAGACTCCTTGCTTCTCGATAAAGATTCCCTGCACTCCGGCATAAGCAGCCCGGAAAAGGACAGCATTTCCGATAAGTCGGCCGCCGCGAAAGATACGACCAGCAAGGTAACGCCCGACGACAGCTTGGACAAGTCGCCGATCGACGCGCGACACTCTGACGAGCTCGAAGATAGCTTGGAAAAAGTGGCCATCGGCAAATCTAGAGAAACCGACAGCAGCCTTTCTCCCTCTATCATGGACACGGAAACTCCCAAGTCGCCACAGCAGCCAAAACAATTTGCCCCCCATGACTCACGCGAGACGGCAGCTCCTGTAGCTCCCGTACCTGTCGTAGCTTCCCAACACGAGAAGCAAGTATCGCCGACCGAACGAATCCAGCCGAAACTACCGGACGCTGTCGGGAAAGAAGAGAAAGAAGAGATACAAGAGAAACAAGCAAAAGAAGAGAAGGAAGATCGAGTAGCGGAAGCAGCGACGACCGAACAAAAGTTAGCCGTCGCAGCGCAGGAAGCTGACCAGAAGGTTCACAAACCCGTCGCCTCATCCGCTCCTTCTCCCACCGACAAACTGGAACAACCGACCGAAACGACCATAGAAACGACCGTAGAAACGACCGTAGAAACGACCTTAGAAACGACCATAGAAACGACCGCTCCTATGGCGGAGAGCAAACCGCCGACTCCAATCACTATCGAGCAGGAGAAACCGGAGAAGAAAGACGCGGACGAGAAGTTGCGCTCCCCGAGCCTCGACTCGCGGCAGCCGGTCACCGACAAGCCGGAAGAAGAAAAGGAAGTAGATCGGGCAGACGGTGCTGCCGAAAAGCTAGCCGTCGAAGAAAAAACGCAGCCCGAAACGGAAGACGAGATACGCGCCGAGGACCAAGTTAAACGGGAAGTGCCAAGCGACCGACCGCACGCCGACATCTCCGAGTTGTCCAGCGCCGAACGAGACAAACCGGTCGCAGATCGACCCAAGGAAGAGGTAACTGCACCTGTAACCGCAACGGAACAATCCGAACAAGCATTACCTACGGCAAAGGCAAAGTCTCCCCCAGTGACCGAACAAATTCAACGCGTCGAAGCGATCGGCGTTGCGGAAGAATCGCCCAAGATCCAAGCAGACGTCGCGCAACGTGTCGCGGAAGAAACCAAACAAGAGCAAGAGCAAACAAAAGATGCGGAAGGCAAAGCAAAGTCTCCAATTGCGGACAGCGATGTTTTGGAAAAACCCTGCAAGTTAGAGAAGTCAGAAGAAGGCGTTGAAGAAGCAAGAGAAACGTCTGAACCGCCTAGCTCGATCGACGCCTCGGCACAAGCAAAGGATCTACCGAGTGTTCCTAGCGAGGCGGACGTGGCGAAGGGCGTCGACCAGGAGGAACGGGCAATCGAGAAGCCTAGATCGCTCAGCGTATCGACGTCGAGCGCTGCCGAGGAACCCGCGCTTCCCGAACGTCCTTCCAAATCTCCTTCCAAATCGCCAACCCGAATTACACCCGAAACCGAAACCGAAATCAAAACTGACGCTGGCGCGAAAACGGAAGCCAAAGTTGTCGACGAGAAACTCGACTCGAAGGACGTAGATGCAGAAACAATGGACAAATCGAGGTCACCGAGTATTGCCGTTGCCGATGTTCAACAACCAGTAGAAACGAAGGACGCCGCGGACAAATCAAAATCGCCTAGCGTCTCTGGCGACGCGGCCGACTTAAAGGACGTGGAGACTAAACCGGTGGAGAAATCGAGATCGCCCAGCGTGGCCGGCGATCAAGCGGAAGTAAAGGATACCGCCGAGAAGTCCAAGTCGCCGAGCGTTGCTGGCGACCGCGACGTGGCAGATTTAAAGGAAGTGGACGCAACGGCTATGGACAAATCTAGGTCGCACAGCGTGGCCAGTGTAACCAGCGTAGCGAGCGTCGCCAGCGTCACAAGTGTGCCAGCGGAGACAAAAGAGCCAAGGGACGCTTCCAAGGACGCCGAAATCACGCAAATCGACAAATCCAGATCGCCAAGCGTAGCTAGCGCGCTGCTAGAAACCAAAGACGCGTCGGACAGATCCAAGTCACCGAGCAGCCCGGGAGACAGCGCAGAAAGCAAGGACGCGCAAGCAGAAGTTGAGGTGGACGCGGACCAACGGACGATCGCCGAGTCAAGGTCGGCCACCGTATCGCCCGCTCCATCGCAAGCCAAAGAAGCAGAGGAAAAGCTCGAGTCGCCTGTCGCTAGCGAGGACGCAAAGGACGCAGCTGACAAGTCAAAGTCGCCCAGCTTGACCGAAGATGTTGCCGTTGACGCGGCAGCCACTGACAAATCGAGGACTCCGAGCGTAGCTAGCGTAGCCAGCCTAGCCAGCGTTGCAGGGGAGGCAAAGGACGCTTCGGACAAGTCCAAGTCACCCAGCGTTTCCGGCGATCTGACCCAGCTCGACGATGCGTCTGCGAAGCAGCCGGAGAAATCCAGGTCACCGAGCGTTGCCGGCGATGCGGCCGATTTGAAGGACGTCGAGAAGTCCAGGTCCCCCAGCATCGCCGATGCTACCGCTGTCACCGACTTGGAGCACAGCCAAGCGAAAACCATCGAGAAACCTGTATCGCCTACCGAGTTGGAGATTCCCCTCCCCGTAGGGATCGTGATGGACGACACGAGCTCATCCAGCGTCACTAGCGACGCCGCCGACGCAGCCGACGCGCAAGACGCGGAGCAGGCAGAGGACAGGTCCAAGTCGCCGAGCGCTGGCGACGATTCGGCCGACTTAAAGGACGTCGACGAGTCGAGGTCGCCTAGCGCACCCGGTGTTCAAACAGTCGTTGAGCAGAAAGACGCATCGGAAAAGTCAAAATCGCCCAGTCCCGTGGACGCCGATTTACAGGACGGAATCGATAGATCCGTATTGGCCAGCGCGACCGCTCCGTCCGCAGACGGAAAACACGAGTCGGACAAATCGAAATCGCCATCGCCTAGCGTTGCCGGAGATGCGATTGACTCGAAGGAAGTTGCCGCGATGCAACCCGAAAAGTCCAAGTCGCCTAGAGTTGCTGGCGACGTGGCAGACTTAAAGGACTCAGAGATAAAAGAAGCGGAGAAGCTCGTCTCGGCCAGCGTAACAGCCGCGACAGCTGCATCAGCAGAGGCGAAGGATGCATCCGAAAAGTCAAAATCGCCTAGCATCGCCGACGACATGGCCGACTTGAAAGACGCTGCTGTTGAAGTAAAGGACGCGGAGAAAAGCAGCTTGCCTACCGCAGCAAACATTCAGACGGAACTAAAGGAAGCAGCGGTGGAATTATCGTCGCCCGACATCGCCAGCCACGCAGCCGTCTCAGAAGACGCAGAAAAATCTAGGTCGCCTAGCGTGACGAGCGTCGCAGGAGAGACAAAAGATGCGTCGGACAAATCCAAGTCGCCAAGCGTTACCAGCGACTTGGTCGAGTTACAGCACGTGGACACACGCGAGTCCGAAAAATCCAGATCGCCGAGCGTAACCAGCGCCATGGCGGAGACAAAGGATGCATCGGACAAATCGAAGTCACCTAGCATTGCTGGCGACGCGGCCGATTTAAAGGATTTAAAGGATCCGAAGGATGCTGAAAAACCTACCTCGCCCACTACAACAGACGCGAAAACGGAGCAAAAGGAAGCCGCGGAGAAATCAAAGTCGCCGAGTATTGCCAGCGACGCGGCCGACTTGAGCGACGTTCAGCTAAAAGACGCTGAAAAGTCGAAATCACCTAGCGTGCAGGATATCGCAACCGAATACCAGGAAACTATCGACGAATCGAGGTCAGCCAGCATCGCTGTCGATACAGCCGACTCGAGAGACCTGCAAAAGTCTAGGTCGTCTAGCACGACCAGCATTCCCGAACAGGCAAAAGACGCGCCGGATAAAACCAAGTCGCCGAGCGACGCCGGCCATGCGATCGATTTAAAGGGCGTCGATACAAAAGAAACAGGAACTTCCAGGTCGCCGAGCGTGGCGAGCGCTCCAGAAGAGGCAAAGTCAAAGTCGCAGTCGCCTAGCGCGGTCGACTTAAAGGACGTCGACGCAAAAGAGGCGAGCGAAAAGTCTAGATCAGCCAGCGTGGCGAGTGCCGCAGCAGAACCAACGGACGCATCCGATAGGTCAAAGTCGCCTAGCATCGCTAGCGAACTGGCTGATTCGAAGGCGGCGGAAAGGAAGGATGGCGAAAAACTTGCCTCGCCTACTATACTCGATACGAAAACGGAGCAAAAGGAAACTGAGGAGAAATCAAGATCGCCCAGCGTAACCAGCGAACCAGCGGACTTAAAGGACGCAGAAAAGCCTAAATCCCCTATCGCGACCAGCATTCCCAGAGAGGCAAAAGACGCGTCCGATAAATCCAAGTCGCCAAGCGATGCCGGCGACCTGGCCCAGTTAAAGGATGTCGAGCAGGTGGAAAAATCTAGATCGCCGAGCACCACGTGCATCGCTGGCGAGGCGAAAGAAGCGCCGGATAAATCAAAGTCGCCGAGCGTTGCAGGCGAGCTGGCCGAGTTGAAGGACCTCGATGCGAAGGAACAGATCGAAAAGTTCAGATCGCCTAGCGCAACCAGCGTTGCCGAAGAGCTAAAAGATGTACCGGACAAATCAAAGTCGCCGAGTGTTGCCAGCGACCTAGCAGAGGCGAAGGACCTCGATGCAAAGGAACAGATCGAAAAGTCCAGATCTCCTAGCGCGACAAGCATTGCCGGCGAGACAAAATACGCATCGGACAAATCAAAATCGCCGAGTGTTGCCAGCGATATGGCCGAGTTAAAGGATCTCGATACAAAAGAGGTGGCCGAAAAGTCCAGATCTCCTAGCGCGACGAGCATTGCCGGCGAGGCAAAAGTCGCGTCGGACAAATCCAAGTCACCGAGTGTTGCCAGCGATATGGCCGACTTAAAAGATCTCGATGCAAAAGAGGAGGTCGAAAAGTCCAGATCTCCTAGCGCGACCAGCATTGCCGGCGAGGCAAAAGACGCGTCGGACAAATCCAAGTCGCCCAGCGTTGCCAGCGATATGTCCGAGTTAAAGGATCTCGATGCAAAAGAGGAGGTCGAAAAGTCCAGATCGCCTAGCGCGACGAGCACTGCTGGAGAGGCAAAGGACGCGTCGGACAAATCCAAGTCGCCGAGCGTAGTCAGCGATATGGCAGAGTTAAAGGACTTGGATGCAAAGACGGTGGTAAGCGAAAAATCTAGGTCGCCTAGCGTAACAAGCGTCGCAGGAGAGACGAAAGATATCTCGGATAAGTCAAAGTCGCCAAGCGTTGCTAGCGACATAGTTGACTTGAAGGATGCGGAGAAAACGGAAGCGGAAAAGCCTAGCTCGCTTATTGCGGCAGACGCGCGAGCGGAGCAGAAGGAAGCAGAGGAAAAATCAAAGTCGCCCAGCGTTGCCAGCGACGCGGCTGATTTAAGGGACGTGGAAAAATGTAGATCGCCTAGCGCGATAAGCATTCCCGGAGAGGCAAAAGACTCGTCGGATAAATCCAAGTCTCCGAGCGTTGCTGGGGACGTTGCCGACTTAACCGATTTAAAGGACGCGGATACGCTCCAAAAGGAAGGCGAAAAGTCAAGGTCGCCCAGCGTAGCGAGCGCTCCACCGGATACAAAGGATGCGTCCGAGAAATCCAAGTCGCAAAGCGTTGCCGAGGACGTGGCTGATTTAAAGGAAGTGGAAAAGTCCAGGTCGCCGAGCGTAGCGAGCACCGCAGCAGAGACTAAGGATACGTCAACCGAGCAAGAGTCAGCTAGCATCGCCGCTGACGGGGCAGATTCGAAGGATGCGGATAGAAAGGATGTGGAAAAGCCTGCTCCACTTGCCGCACCGGACCTTCGAACGGAACAAAAGGAAGCGGAGGTAAAATCAAAGTTGCCGAGCGTTACGGGTGAAGTTGCCGATTTAAAGGACGTAGATGCGAAGGGATTGGAAAAATCCAGGTCGCCAAGCGTTGCGAGCGCCGGAGGAGAGACAAAAGATACCTCGGAAAAGTCGAAGACGCCGAGCGTCGCTGGGGACGTTGTCGAATTAAAGGACGTCGACGCAAAGGAACTGGAGAAATCTAGGTCGCCCAGCGTAGCGAGCGCTCTAGGAGAGACAAAGGAACCATCCGACAAGTCAAAGTCGCCGAGCGTCGCTGGGGACGTTGTCGAATTAAAGGACGTCGACGCAAAGGAACTGGAGAAATCTAGGTCGCCCAGCGTAGCGAGCGGTCTAGGAGAGGCAAAGGAAACATCCGTGAAGTCAAAGTCGCCGAGCGTCGCTGGGGAGGTTGTCGACTTGAAGGACGTAGACGAAAAGGAACTGAAGAAATCTAGGTCGCCCAGCGTAGCGAGCGCTCTAGGAGAAGCAAAGGAAATATCCGAGAAGTCAAAGTCGCCAAGCGTCGCTGGGGAGGTTGTCGACTTAAAGGACGTGGACGAAAAGGAACTGGAGAAATCTAGGTCGCCCAGCATAGCGAGCGCTCTAGGAGAGGCAAAGGAAACATCCGAGAAGTCAAAGTCGCCGAGCGTCGCTGGGGACGTTGTCGAATTAAAGGACGTCGACGCAAAGGAACTGGAGAAATCTAGGTCGCCCAGCGTAGCGAGCGGTCTAGGAGAGGCAAAGGAAACATCCGAGAAGTCAAAGTCGCCGAGCGTCGCTGGGGAGGTTGTCGACTTAAAGGACGTGGACGAAAAGGAACTGAAGAAATCTAGGTCGCCCAGCGTAGCGAGCGCTCTAGGAGAGGCAAAGGAACCATCCGACAAGTCAAAGTCGCCGAGCGTCGCTGGGGACGTTGTCGAATTAAAGGACGTCGACGCAAAGGAACTGGAGAAATCTAGGTCGCCCAGCATAGCGAGCGCTCTAGGAGAGGCAAAGGAAACATCCGAGAAGTCAAAGTCGCCGAGCGTCGCTGGGGAGGTTGTCGACTTAAAGGACGTGGACGAAAAGGAACTGAAGAAATCTAGGTCGCCGAGCGTAGCGAGCGCTCTAGGAGAGGCAAAGGAACCATCCGACAAGTCAAAGTCGCCGAGCGACGCTGGGGAAGTTGTCGAGTTAAAGGACGTGGACGAAAAGCAACTGGAGAAATCTAGGTCGCCCAGCGTAGCGAGTACTCTGGGAGAGGCAAAGGAACCATCCGACAAGTCAAAGTCGCCGAGCGTCGCTGGGGACGTTGTCGAATTAAAGGACGTCGACGCAAAGGAACTGGAGAAATCTAGGTCGCCCAGCGTAGCGAGCGCTCTAGGAGAGACAAAGGAACCATCCGACAAGTCAAAGTCGCCGAGCGTCGCTGGGGACGTTGTCGAATTAAAGGACGTCGACGCAAAGGAACTGGAGAAATCTAGGTCGCCCAGCATAGCGAGCGCTCTAGGAGAGGCAAAGGAAACATCCGAGAAGTCAAAGTCGCCGAGCGTCGCTGGGGAGGTTGTCGACTTAAAGGACGTGGACGAAAAGGAACTGAAGAAATCTAGGTCGCCCAGCGTAGCGAGCGCTCTAGGAGAGGCAAAGGAACCATCCGACAAGTCAAAGTCGCCGAGCGACGCTGGGGAAGTTGTCGAGTTAAAGGACGTGGACGAAAAGGAACTGGAGAAATCTAGGTCGCCCAGCGTAGCGAGTACTCTAGGAGAGGCAAAAGAATCATTTGACAAATCAAAGTCGCCGAGCGTCGCTGGAGACGTGGCCGATTTAAAGGACGCAAAAGAGGTTACCGAAAAGTCCAGATCGCCTAGCGTAGCGAGCACCGTACCAGAGACAAAGGAGGAGAAGTCGAAGTCGTCGAGCGTTGCTGCCGATGTAGCGGATTTGAAGGACGTCGACGAAAAAGAATTGGAAAAGTCTAGGTCCCCTAGCGTTGCGAGCAGCGTAGCAGAAACAAAAGATGCCTCGGAGAAGTCAAAGTCGCCGAGCGTTGCCGGGGACGTTGCCGATTCGAAAGATGTCGCGGCACAGCAGCTGGAAAAGTCCAGGTCTGCTAGCTTAGCCAGCCCCGTAGCAGAGACAAAGGAAGCATCGGACAAGTCAAAGTCGCCGAGCATCGCTGGAGACGCTGCCGATTTGAGGGACGTGGCTACAAAGGAAGCGGAAAGGTCCAGGTCGCCTAGCGTAGCGAGCACCGTAGCAGAAACAAAGGAAGCATCCGACAAGTCAAAGTCGCCGAGCATCGCTGGAGACGTAGCCGACTTAAAGGACACGGTTATAAAGGGAGCCGAAAAATCTAGGTCTCCTAGCATAGCGAGCGCTGCAGCAGAAAGCAAGGACGCATCCGATAAGGCAAGGTCGCCGAGCGTTGCTGGGGACGTAGCCGACTCGAAAGACATCGCAACAAAGGAGGTGGAAAAGTCCAGGTCGCCTAGCGTAGCGAGCGTCGGTGGAGAAACAGAAGATAAATCAAAGTCGCCGAGCGTTGCCGGCGATGTGACAGACTTCAAGGACGTGCATACGAATGAACTGGAAAAGTCCAGGTCCCCAAGCGTAGCGAGCACCGTGGGAGAGACAAAAGATACCTCGGATAAATCAAAGTCGCCCAGCGTGACCGGTGACGCTGTAGATTTAAAAGACGTTGACGCAAAGGAGGTGGATAAATCCAGATCGCCGAGCGTAGCCAGCTCTACGGGGGAGGCTAAGGACGTATCGGACAAATCCAAGTCGCCTAGCGTTGCCGACGACGCGGCTCCCTTCAAACACGCGCAGAAGGATGTTGAAAAGCCTAGCTCGCTTCCTATAGCAGGGGTCCTATCCGACCAGAAGGAAGTAGAGGAGCAAAGAGCAAAGTCGCCAAGCGACGGCAGTGACGCAAGTGACGCGACCCAACTGAAAGACGCAGAGAAATCTAGATCACTGAGTGCGACGAGCATTGCTGGAGAGATGAAGGACGCGTTGGATAAGTCCAAGTCGCCGAGCGTTGCTGGGGACAGTGCCGACTTGGTCGACTTAAAGGAGGTGGAAAAATCGAGATCTCCTAGCGTAGCGAGCGCCGTAACAGAGGCAAAGGATGCTTCGGATAAATCTAGATCGCCGAGCGTCGTCGGCGATACAACCGACTCGAAACACATTGATAGCAAGCAGTTGGAAAAGTCGAAATCGCCCAGCGTTGCCAGCGAACCGGCCGACCTAAAGGACGTTGCCTCTGACGAAAGGGATGCATCGGACAAATCAAAGTCTCCCAGCGTTGCCAGCGATGCAACTGACTCAAAACTCGTCGACGTACCGGCTATGGCTACGGCTACGGCTGCGGATAAGTCTAGGACTGTCGATGTATCGGATTCGATAAAAGAGGCAGCATTTGTCTCGATGCCAACTGCGACCGATGAAAGCGACAAAGCAAAGGAGGCCGCGGACGCTTCCTCAACAACGGAGGAGAAGAAAGACAAGTCTCGATCTCGATCTCACAGCTTGTACGAGAGCGAGGACAAAAGCCCTTTGACCAGGTCCAGAGCTGCGAGCGTATACGAAACCGCAACGTCTGTAGTCGAGCACGCAGTGGAGCATGCAGGCGAAAAGATGGATAAACGCGCGGAGAAAGCAGGCGCAAAGGATTCGCAGCAAATTGACGCGACTGCTGACATCGCCGCGATCGATTCGAAGCTGCGAAAGGTAGACGCGGCAGCTAAGATAACAGCCGAAAAGGAGGCAACCGTGGAAAAGTATATCTTCGAGGAATACGCGAGCAAGAGGAAGAAGATGACGAGAATCGCGATAGAAGAGATAATTAAAAGTTTCTCGGTCTCGGAATCAGTGGTAACGAAAGCGATAGAAAGGATATACGCGAGGGAGGAGATAGCGAGAGGGCCGGGTTTAGAGGTCGGCGAGGAAAGGAGCGAATGGCTGGAAGAAGATAGCAAAGTAGGACAGCAACAGAGGCAGAGAGACGCGAGCGAAGGTTCCATGAGCTCGAGCTTGAGCTCCGAACTGATCGCTTCCGACAAGTCTACTCAGGATAGCCCCGTGCGTTCGGAGCCTCACATCGACGAAGAGGTGTCCATCTCCGAAGAGAAGAGGACCGAAATAGAGAAGCTTCTGGAAGAGGAGTACATTAAGAGAGGAAGAAAGATCACGGAGCACAATTTAGAGGAGATAGTGGTTAAATCGTGCTTGCCGCGATATATCATTTTGGAGATAGTGGAAGAGATAGCGTTGAAAAAGAAGCTTCCTCGAGATTCGCTGATAGAGGTGCAACTGTATCGAGACGACGAGCTCGAAGGCAGCTACGAGAAAGATGCCGCGAGCTATCGCTACGAAAAATCCCCCGAGCCCGCTGACCAACTCAGCGACGAGCAAAAGAAATCCCCTTACGAGTATAAGTCGGAAAGCTCCATTTCCGACTATCCGGTAACATATGAAAGCCAATTTCACAAAGCATTCGTCGGTGGGATGACCGAGATACGTACCACGCACATTACCACGCTGTCTGGAAAATCAACGCCAGACGTAACTCGCGACGGAACCCCGGATTCCATTTCCGAGCCTACAGCTTCCACCGTCGAAAGAGTCGAAAGGGTCGACAAAGTTGCATCGCACACGCCCCATAGCTCGCCGGAAAAGCCGGCCAAAGATGCAGCCTCTGCGACTAGCTCCGCTACTACCGCTACCACACCCACTATTGTTACCTCCGCCATGGCTGCAGCTGCCGCTGCCGCTACCGCCGCTACTGCCGTTACCGCTGTTACCGCTGCAGCTCCGGCTGCTGCTACGCAGATAGTTACTCTGCTCAAGGAAAGTAAAATCGGCGAGCCTGACCTTCTCCCACGAGCGTCCGACCGTATCATCGTCGAGACCGAGGTAGAGAAGCAGCAGAAACAAGAGGAGAAAGGGGAACCGGAGGAAAAAGAAGGGGAGGAAGAAGAAGCGGTCTCGAGCGACGGTAAAATTATCGTGGTTAAAAGAATCGTGAAGGAACGAGTTTCCCAGTCCGAGGACGACCAAGATGAAACCGAAACGATTCGAAGGATCGTGAAACGGGAAATCATCGAACAGGACGAGCCAGTGGTGATCACAAAGGTGATCAAGCGGCAAGTGATCGTGCCAGAGGACGAGATCGACCAAGCAAAAGAAAAAGAACAAGAATTGGTGAAGATGGTAGCAAGCGGAGGCGAATCTCTGGAGAGTTGGTTGAGCGGAGACGCGAAAAAGGTCGTGTCCTCGCGATCCGACGTGGAGGCAGGATTCGCGTCGAAGGAAACAGCCGTTGAGAAGATAACCATCCAGATGACGAAAGAAGCCGGCAGTTTAGCCGACGAAGAAAGGACGACGAAAGAAGCGAAGGAAGAAGAGGCGAGGCGCGTAGAAAGGGAAAAAGAAATAGATAAACGCGCCGTGTCTCCTCTGGTGCGCGACATCGCTTCCGATATCTCTGGCAGATCTACGCCCGACAGAAGGTCCGAAGGTAGATCGTTAACGGGAACCCCGGAAGGTTTTCGATCGGGCGAGGTGATCCGAACCATTATCACCACCACCAAGACCGTGTCCGACGAAGGTGAAATAGTCACCACTACCAGAGAAGTTACCGAAACGACGAACGAGAAAGGAGAGACGGTGATCTTGGCGGAAAAGATTGACGTGAAAGTAGACGAGTACCCCGGTCCCTTGTCGTCGCTCGTCTCCGCCGTTCAATTGCAACCCAAAGAGAAAGAGAAAAAGAAGGAGAAGGAGGAAGGAGACGAAAGGTCGACAGGTCTTTCGGCAGCTGCGATGAGTAGCAGCTTTTACGGCACGCTGCCAACTGGCTCTAGCGAAACCGCGGCCCAGGATTACGCGTTCAAACGGTTCACCGTGGAGAAGGAGTACGCCGGTGATTACAAAGAGAAGCCAGACGCAAAAAAGTACATCGACGAAGCTGACCTAGACTTTGAGAAAGCTCTGACCGTGGAACGGAAAGAAACGAAGGAGCGTGAATCGGACGAGGGCAGAGATTCGAAGAGCGACAAGAAGAAAGATCCGCTGGAGGGTTGGGGAACTCCTTTGGGGCTTCCGTCGCCTGTGCCACCGCGGAAATTCAACTTGAAGAATGGGTCCGTATCGCAGCCTTCGAACGCCAACTCGAACGCAAACGCGAACGCAAATGCGAATACAAACGGAAACGGAAACGCAAACACAAACGAGGAGAGGACGGTGTCCTCGAACACGGTGGACGAGTGGGGCGAACCACTGAGGTTACCCACGCCCGCGCCTGCTCCCGTCTCCAATGAGATATCGAACAAGGGCACGCCTGTCACGCCCAAGAAGGAAAAGAAGCAGGCGAGAAAAATTTTATCCGAGAATCTGAAGAACAAGAAACGATCAGAGAGTCCTGCAAAGAACGAGAAGAAGCTGAAGGACTCTAAGAACAAAGTGCAGCCGGTGTACGTGGATTTAACCTACGTACCTCATCACGGAAACTCCTACTATACTTCGTTGGAATTTTTCAAGCGAGTTCGCGCGAGATACTACGTGTTCAGCGGTACGGAGCCGAGTCGCGAAGTTTACGACGCCCTACTCGAAGCGAAACGGAGCTGGGAAGACAAAGATCTGGGTAAGTTTTCTCGCCCTAAACGGTACACTGTAGACTGTAGAACATAGACCGTAGTCCGTAGACCATAGACAGTAGACTATAGGGTATAGGCTATAGGCTATAGAAAAACGGTGAACGACTAACGATTAACGAATCGCTCGCGGTTAATGGTTGTCAGAGGTGACCATGATCCCCACTTACGACACGGACACTTTGGGCTACTGGGTGGCCGACAACGAAGAAGCCCTGGCCGCGAATCGCATCGACCTTTCGCCTTCCGCATCCCGATGTACCATTAATCTACAGGACCACGAGACTAGCTGCAGTGCCTATAGACTCGAATTCTAGGGATTGGCAGCCTGCTCAGCCGTAATAGTTGAGTTCTGAGCGGTGTTCAGAGATTTCAAACTCTACGTCGTCCCTTTACTTCTCGACTTGCCGTTTTTTCCCGAAACTTTACAACGATCGTTCCCAGCGAACCGCTACCGAAAGGCCACGCTTCCTTCCTTCCTTCCTCCCTTTCCTCTATCCCATCTCCCGTATCTAGCGTACGCTTGATCGCAAACTTCCCACAGTTCACGCTCCATTCACGGCATCCGTTGCTCTCCTTTGCACCGCAAACCTATTTGCCACTCGCGTCTTTTCCTACACCTAGCATCCTGCCAGCCTATCAACGCCTATGTTCGAGAACGCAAATGCAGCCTATCGGTAACACGGACAGCCTGTGCACTCCTCAACTTTGAGCTACGTCCACGAATCTGGTTAACAATCGTTCGTTGCTACAGTCGCGGATCGATCTTACTGTCCCAAACGTTTACGTACGAATGCTCTGCGAACGTTTCCGTGTGTAGACGATCGGATAGATCGGACGAGATAGCAACAACGTGGACATTCGCCACCAACCACCGACCACCGATCATCGACCATCGACCACCGACCATCGACCATCAACCATCGACCATCGACCATTGCCACAACGATCCAAGCAAGAGGATTCTTCCGCAATGGCGAGCAGACGACGACAAGTTAAACCGTGCGGCATCTATCCAACGGACAAAGTTCGCGTTCGATAGTCACAACGGAAGCGAGCATCTCTGTTTGGCTGACGGTTGGATAGCTGGCTCAAATACTCTCGTTTGAATCGAGTTGCACTACCTTGCATGTAGAGCTGCTCGCTTCTACGACAAATCCGTTTGTAGGTAGCTTTTGGAGAAAGGAACGCGTGGTTCGCGACAAAGTACCGTTCGCGAGAGAGACAGCACAGTCGGATAGGAACGCAGCCGGGCAAATTGAATCTGAACAGCGCGCCATTTCTAAATTAGACCAAATCAATGCGAACCGTTTGCCGCGTATCCAACCACACACTAACATGCTACAAATCGTTCCGATCAAACACCCTACGTAACGATTTACAGCCATTCGCTTTTTTATACTTACTTGCTTGTTTGCTTGCTTGCTTACGTTGGAGCGAGAATGTACGAATCGCGACAACACGCGTTCAAGCCAGATAACGATCACCACCGCGTTACACGTGTCTCATGACACGCGTACGTATACCGATAACGATGACGATGACGAATACGAAACTGGCGCTAAACTAGTCGCGTTCATACCACCAGCGATGATAACCATTACCACGGTGCCTACGCGCGCCATGTCGAATAGGAAATTATTTGTAGATAGGAAATGCCTAAAGAGACACAGAGAATCGATCACGGAGGACTCGAGAAATACGTTGAAACGGCAAACAGCGCAGAGTAAAGTTTCAGCGTTGCGAAAGGCCTACGATATCCTTGCCAATGCTGTCTCTCGCGATAACACCGCCTTCAATCAGTCTAATCAGAGTCTTCTAGTTGTTTTTCAAATTTACTCTTTCTTGCTTTATCCGAGCATTCTTTTATACGTGCGTCATCTTTCCCCCCCCCCCTCTCTCTCTCTCTCTCTCTCTCTCTCTCTCTCTCTCTCTCTCTCTCTCTGCCTTCCTTATATTTATTTATTTATTCACTTTTCTATTTTCCTTTGCACGTTCGCTGATGATAACCAGTGCATATCTAGTCAAATCGATACGATATTTCGATCGTCTATGCATAGGGAGGCAAACAACTGGAGACAAGTTACGATACAAGACAAGACGAGACGAGACACGACAGGACAAGGCAACAGAAGAAAAGCTTACTAATTATTGGTAGCATTTAGCATTTAGCAGGTGCAGGAATTTAGAAGACGTAGGGCCTATCGTTCTCCGGGCCTGCAGCGGCCTTACCATTTCTATCTACTGCTACTGTTACGGGTACGATGAAGGTTACGATCTTCGTTGCCAATATCGTTAGCGTTGCAGCGGTATTCGTACATGTGTTGCCATCGTCGTCGCGATCATTGCTTGCAAGAATCGCAACGATGCGTTTGATGCGTCGCTATCGTGTCGTTATTATCATCGCTGGTATTACTGTTATCCCTATTGTTGCTGTTGCATTGTTACTTTTACCGTCGTCATCGACACAGTCGTATCGTCATTGTCATCATCGACAACCGATCAACGATCGCGAACCAAGATTCTTTTACTTCCGTAAAAAAAAGCCGAGAGCCGAATACTGACGATCAGAGCCAAGAGCCGAGAGTTGAGAATCGAGAGCCGAGAGCAGAGAGCAGAGAACCGAGAACCGAACATGTAACAACGTAACGACGATGAACCATGTACCTATGTATTTATGTATTATTTATCGACGATTAACAATGACCAGCTGTTTAGGTAGGATATTAAAATTATGAAATTGAATTTAACGTAAAGGAAGGAAACGTGCGAAAAAGCAAGTCGTCAAGATCGATTGACAAAGCAAAACGAACGCGTAGCATATTTGCCGCGACGAGTTGACGAGTTGACAAGTTGACGAGTTGACAAGTTGACGAGTTGACGAGAGACAAAGAACGAATTTAAATGAATAACGAGGGATGAATATAAAAGTTAAGAACGAGCTTTCATTAAGACAGTTTAGATTAAATATAAAGATGAAGAAAAAAGGTATATAGATATATTATATATGTACACTGTACACTCGCTCGTACACACACACACACACACACGTATACGTGTGAACGCGTGCATGCATACGCATACGCGAAGAAACGATGAGGCGATCGAACGATCAGACGGATCAGACGATCAGGCGAAAGGGACATAGAGAAGCACGCGCACACTACATACATACACCTATACAAATACATGCATACAAATATATACATATATATATATAATATACGAATGGAGAGAGAAGGAGAGGGAGAGGGAAAGAGGGAAAGAAAAGGATAGGTACGTAGGAAAATAGGAAAAAATTAAAGGTGGACAGAGAGAAGGAAAAGGGTAAGAAAAGATTGGGAAGCGCGCAACATCGACGGCTGTACGAATAGGAACCCCTAAATCGCGGTGCTTAACGGGTGTGAGAACGGTGATACGATTACATTTGAATATAAAGTATCTCACGCGTCTACCTACTTACGTATAACGTATTACGTGTAACGTACCACGCATTACGTGTTACGTATTACGCATTACGCATTACGCATCACGCATCACGCATTACGCATCACGCATCACGTATCCGATACTGGAGCGTTTCGGTGAACGTTGCGTACGCGAGCACGTATTCGGCTGCTAGCTACTCGCATTTTTCCGGGTCGCAAGCTGCACCGACTCGTTAAACAGAGTTTGTTTGTTTGTTTACGCTACGCCAGCTATCGGATACGCTAACGTTCTAGTCAGAAAAGTCTCCTTTCCTAATATCCGAATCATCTAGTCATTCGCAGTCGACTTTCTGCCGTTACGAGTTACGGGACTACACCGCAGGCGTAAACCGACTACAGTTTTTCACGATCGTAATTGTTATACGAGTCGCGGTTCTCACCCCTTCAAGCGCATCAGCGCGTCGCGTTTTTCGAATAACGAATTAAAAACTTACTGTGGAGTGTTCATGGTGCTATGATTACTATTATTACTATTATTCGTACTCGCATTATTGTTATTATTATTATTATTCATCGTACTATTATTATTACCATTACCATTACGTCGTACGATTACTCGTAGCAACATTCGTAATATTATCATTGCGATTACTATTATTACTTACGATTATTATGATTACGATTATGATTATGATTATTATAGAAATAACAACGTTACGCTATATGACAAAAATGATAATATAATAAATATACATTATACCTTAACGCGACGAGATTGAGCGTTGCAACTTGCAACCGTTGTCCCTGTCCATCTTCCTCGTTGCCGACTGCCAACTCCTAGCTATCCTATGTTTCACCGCGAAAATCACACCACAAAAATTCTTTCTCTTCGATCTCGATCGAACCAGCCCTTCCATCGATACGCTTCTTGTCCCCCAAACGTTTCGCCAAAACGTCAAAACGTATGAACAAACGGTTATAGCAAAAGTAAACCGTGGCTGCAATGGAACTAGATGGACGCGCAGCCCTACAAAAAGCTAGCGGAACACGTGTTTTCGTTAGCGCGCGAGAAAAAAAGCGTGTAAACGTGATACGCGTTTCTGTGAGTTAGGAACGGAAAAAGTCGCTAGCGGCCACTTGTTGCTCTTCCTACGCGTACACGCTACCTATGACCACGCATGCACGTAAGTATACTATACAAGTAGCGGTGGTCTGCGCCGCGGTAAGTTTGTAGCGGCAAGGCGGCGAGCACACGCGTAAAACGGGCGCAAACGGGATTTGATTTGTGTTGGAAGTATAACTCCGTGACTCGTGTCCACCTTCGATACGTCACGTTTCGGCCAATCATGCCAATACGTGTGACTTATCTTTATACCTGTGTCAGAGACGCTGGCCCTTCAACGAATCGGAACCGCATTTTCGCCAGTGCGTCCCCCCACCCCTTGCGACGATCCCCCGGCCAATATAAACTTGCTCATGCGCTTTTTGCTCCAGCTAGCGTCGGTAAAAAAGATCCACTCTTTGCCTCCAAGTGAACTTCTCTTACGCGACCTTACCTAAGTAACGTCGTGTTTCCTTATCTTTTGGCAACCTTCTCGTACGCAGAGATGGCAATCAATTTTCTCGTACACGTTAGGCACGTTTGCGCAACCTTTGAACGCGTTTCACGAAATCGATCAGGACGGGAAAGAAGAGAACGAATGAAACAAAGGAATGCAAAGTTCGAAAAAAGATACGTTTATTCGAAATGGAAGAAAATATAGCAGGTGGATCGCGCTTAAAGATTTTCCATCAACGACTTGGCTCTTCGTAACTCTGAAAAGCAGATGAAAAACGAATCATATCTATTTACATCTACGATATTCATCTACGATATTGTCTACGGATATTGTATTCATCTACGGTTGAAAGGTGAGAATGAGTATAGGTGAAGGATTGTTACCGGTTAACAAAACGTGCGCGTCCGTTTTCGAGATACCGATCACCGAACTTTCTTCTTTTCCATCGACGTTCTTCAATTGGAGGGACACCGTGGAGAACGGGGACGAATCGTCGGAGGACAAAACTTGGATCGTGGACAATCTGCTGACTGTAGATGAGAAAATGCGATGATGAACGGAACAAGTTTAATGTTTCAATGTTTCAACGTAGATATATTCGCGTTTAGCGGCGATTAGTTACCCCTTAGAGATTGGGATGAAAGCGCAGCAGTGATTTGAGGGCAGTAATCGGTGTGCAATCGAGCAATTGCCGCGCTATGCTCGCGAGGAAGGCCTAATTGTTGCAGCTCGCTGCTCAGATCCGCAGCGGAAACACCGTACCGAGTGGACGATGTAAATATCAACTCGACCGCTGCTACCATAGCTTTCGCGTCGTTCACGTCTCCATCGAACGACGAAATCGTACGAACCGAATACCTCAATACAAATCTCTCTTTACGCATTAGCTTGCCGCCTATCTAACTACTCACCAACTTTCGCGTCCTGAGTGATCTTTTTCACCTTTTCTTCCTTCAAGGGTAAGAAACGCGAGAACAGAGAAACACGCAAAACTTACATTTACCATTAGCATTTACCATTGCGTCGCGTTACGTTCACACTTACGTCGAGATCCCCCTCCGTAAGGTACTTTGCCACCGTTTGACCCAGCATCTTCATCTTGATAGACGTCTGCGCAAACAGACGAATCTCATTCGATCCGATAGAAAATAGTAAATAGTAAATAGTGAATAGCAAACCCATACCATACGCGACAGCGCGTTGATTTCGGCCAACAGCCAATCCGGGCAATCTCCGTCGCCTAGAAATCGGAATTTCTGCCAACAAAAACCAACGAGTCGACGAAAATGTTATTCCTATAACGTTAACAATGAACGGTAAGATAAGATTTACAGCTCCATCGTCTTACCATGCTTGACGAATTTCTTCCACGATGCACGCGGCACGAATCGGCTAGGAGATCAAGGGACGAATGGCCAATCTGAAACGAAGAGACGGACGGGCTGTTGGAGAGGAGGAAAAGCAACGATCATTTCTACCGGTTGCCGTTTAGCCAAGACGAGACGTAAATTAAACGTACACGGTTCGTTGCTTCTCACTTGCTTCGCTTACGCAACATACTGTCCTGTTAATTCTGTTAAGTACGAATGCCCGCTCTTGTTCGCGCCATAACTCTGCCCTCGTAACTTTTAACTATTCCTCGCTCCTACCATTACATCTTTCATCGTGCAGAAACCATTTCTTTTGTGCTTCTTCTGCGCTTCATCGAACCATTGCAAACTAAATGCCAAATACTAAATACTAAATAAACACGCGTGTCGCCAGTGCGAAGCAAGCTATTGAAATATAATGGGACGCGAATGCGAGAAACGTTCACGAGCCACGTACACCGTACAATTCACCGAGGAACACTGTAAATGCCGAGAAAACGTTCTTCGACTGGCTCGAATACCCGCTCCTTTACGTTATCCGTCCTCGTTCGTATCCATCAGCCACGTGCAATTCGGCCCACAACCTTCTTACCCCCTGTCTATCTTCCGCAGCGCAGAAAACCGGGGGCGGCTAAAAAAATGTATATCAAAGATCAAGCAAACGAACGGATCATCGTTTTCTCCCTTTTCCCCTATTCGCGTATATCGCATCTGCATTATCATCTCCGTCCCCGTTCCCGTTCCATTTTAACGCGCAAACTTTCAAACTTACATCCACTCGTTACGACTACTCGTTTGAACTTTTTCTCGCCGCGTGAAATAAAAAGAAGGGAGAAGAAAAAAACGTGCACGGTGGATGGCAGTGGGAGTGGGAATGGGAATGGAAATGGGAATGGAAATGACAAGGAGGTTGCTCCCTGGTGTCGCGTTCCGTCTCCTACCGTTTGTTTGCATCGCCTTGCCTCGCAACCCTATCATTGATCATTCCTTTTTCTCTACAAACTTCCTAACGTATTTCATCTTAACACCCGAAATCTTAATATCCGCCAATTGTACTGCTGTTCGTTGACAAACCTACAGACCGAATAAACCTACTCGCTCCACGTAATGATACAAAAAATATTCGCTATTCGGTACTCGGTATTTGGTATCAAAGTTGAGGCGCGTTACATTATCTAGGGCAGAAATTTATGTTCCGAGTGGCAAGCGCGCGACATCATTTTTTACAGCACGAAGAAACGCATTTTTAACCGCGACGCACATATGCTACCTCTATGTTTTCTCGCGTACTCGCGTGGTCGTTATATTCTCAAAATGTCACTGTATTTCATCCACCTGTTCTCCGTTAACTTACCAGCTTATCAATCCCGTTTTCGTTCGCCTTGTTCGCGGTACACGAGCACGTAGTAACCTATCCAATACCGCACATCGTATCTATCCACGATCGTTCGTTTTTACTTGATCGAGATGCGAAGAAAATCGGGAAAGCTAACGGCGATTCGCTTAGCAGCGGAACATTCGTAGCTCACGCGACAGTGGCCATTTTTGCGGAGTAGGTGAACCTTGCTATTGCGATTGTTATCGAATTTGGTGTAATTTACGGATGGTAGAAGAGCGTGGTAATTGCGAGAGGGAAAGAGAAGAGAGAGAGAGAGAGAGAGAGAGAGAGAGAAAGAAAGAGAGAGAGAAAGAGGGAGCGGGAGAAGAAAAGGCAGAGGGGGAAGGTGGAGGGTAGGTGAAAAGACAGTTAAAAGCCGGCGGGGTTGGGTTTTCGGAGAGTGCGCTGGAGAAGCACGTGGCGGGTATAAGAAGAGCCGCGCGTGTACTTGCTAGTCACTGTAGAGTTTATTTTGGCTGGAGCTGCATCTAGCAAACGTGCCGCTCGCAACTTGCAACTAGCAGCTATCAGCTATCAGCTAGCAGCTAACAACCCTCTGTCATCCGCCTATTTCCATACGACCAACGAAAACCCTCCGCCTGCCCCGCCGTTTATCGGAATCTACCAACTACCGGATTGCCCATTGCCGATTTTCCATTGCTGATATATTTGCGAAGGTAAGCCTTGAAAAGCATTCGCGCTAAGTGTAATCGATTCGCTAGCATCTGCGATCCGTAAACCGTCTCCAGTGTTGTCTTATCGCGTCCACTCCATCACTCGTACCTACCTTTCGTCGACGGGATTGAAATTTGTCGAAAACTTTTGCTCGGCAAAGGAAATTAGTCGAAACGAGAGACGAATAGGCAAAGAGAAACGGAAACGTTGAAAAAGAAACGACGAGAAAGATAGCTCGTTGAAAGAAAAGCCTAGCCGTCGTCGCACCTAATAACGCATCGTCGACGTAAATGGTTTGCGAAGAAACTAAGTACTCGCATGACAGCTCTGAAAGCGTTCGTTAACTCTTTTAACACGCGTGCCGACGAAAATGCACTTTCGCTTCCGTCTCGGCCCCCTCGCTCGGCAACCTCGCTCCCACACCACGCGTCTACACTTTTAAAACCTGCTATACCTTGTAAAAACGTCCATTGACGAACAAAATCAGTGTTTACGATAAAACGCCTAAACGAATACCTACATACCTAAATGTCCCAAATACCTGTAATACGTATACATGTATATAGCAGAAATACGTAAAAACAAATTCCTCTTATAGCAGCTTCTTATGCGTTCGAACAACGCCACTTTAATGAAAGCGAGCAATTAGCAGATTATTTTTTCCAGAGAAGATTGCAGCGCGCTTACATAAATTCTCATTTCCCGTAAAGACTTTATACAGTTGACGTAGTCTTTAGTTCCGTACTAAATCCTACGCGCACATACACGTACACGTATAGGTACACGTGCACGTACACGCGCGTATATTTAGATTTTAGATGGATGAAACGAAACAATTTCGTGTTGAAAAGTTCTCTGTCTCTTTGCCTCTACGTACGCGTGTCCATCGAATTTCACCCTCCGATTCGATAAACCTTCGCATATCAAAATACAAACGTCTTTTTTTTCTGTACCCCGCTACCATTTTGGCTAGCGGATGTTAGTTTTTTCACCCTGGTGCATGCCTCGTACGTGCGATAGCTATGTGCCGTGTAGTCATTGCAAACGTACACGCGCAACACGATGAAACGCGATTTGTCTTAGACATGCGGCTGATTATTGTAACGGCTTGTCTGTTGGTGCGCGCGGTCCTCGGGAACGAGCAAACGAACCACATCAGCGATCCGGATATCCGAGACGTGGCTGCTGCATCGGATGTGGAGGGGTTGGTAAACGAACGCAACCGGCCGATATCGGATCGCGATATCGATGTTGAAAAAGTTTCTAGCGATTCGGCCGATCTATGGAGGCAGCCGAAAGAAGGATCGTGGAGAGGTAAGGGCCAACTTTTACTCGTTTACTCGAGGTACTCTTTGTTCGTTTATTAATCGGAAAATGCTTAATCGGCCGCGACGCGCCGTGTACGGCGGATGCGATCTCCTCGGACGCGATCGCAACAATCAGACCGATCAAACCAAGGGAAGAATGCAGAGAAATACGAAAGCGGAGAAACGGATCGCGTGGTAGGAATAATTTCGAAGAGATCGCCAGCGGACTGGCGTACAGAAGAGGAAATTCTTCCGATGAACGATCGGCGAGAGGAGAAGCCAAATCTCCTCTACTGGTGCGAGTACCGATCGAGAGGGGAGATTTTTTGCGTTTGCGGAGTACCGCGAAGGTTCGATTCGGACGGTGGTAAGCGACCGAAACGGTATGCTCCCTGGAACATCGATTCCCCGACTAAACGTAGCGGACCGGTCTCCAATCGAGATCGATTCTCCGCGCACCTGCACAAATATCGAGCTCCAGTTGGATTTGCATCGGAGTTTAACGACGTCAAGAGAGTAGCAGAGACAAACAGAGTCGGATGGAAAAGATCGTTCAACCGTTGGGGTGGAAAGAGGACCGGCAAATGGACGAACGGAGATGGGAAAGAATCCGGCTTGCTATCGCGAAAGATGCCTAGCAACGCGGCGCCTTCGAACGTTGCGCAAGGTAAGTTAGAGGGTAGGAATAGGTGGGGAACGCGGGAAACGGGGAAAGGAGATGCGTGGAAAGAAGGTTGGACCAACGAAAAGGGGAACGGATTAGTTATCCCTTTACTAGGTGAGTTCGAACCGACTTCTATCCTACCATTCTATCCTATTATACCGTTACCAACGATATCGTTCGTGTACTTCTTCTCAAACGCACTTGCTTCGATTTCACGTTTAGGCAAACAGGAAAAATCGAATCCGAAGAAGTACGCAAATCACGGAATCGTCGAAATTTGTTCAAAGGGATTGCAGCACGACTCCTCGACTGGACAAACTCACGTGAGTCGAGATACGCGTAGCTTTTCGCAACACGCCGCTATCGATGATTAACCATCGATCGACACGCGTTTCCAAGGCATTTCTAAGAGGCGCGCGAAACGCGAAGCAAGTTATTGGCCTCTGTTGGATGAAGACGCTAAAGTTCGCCGGACACGAAAAGTCTTGCAACTGCGCGCGGACGCGTACCTGGAAAGTCAACCCCTCCTATGTGCAGCGAGTAGACGTTCGCGTGCAACCCGGCAAACCCAAGAAATTTCGAATCCGAAGATACTACCGAGACGCATCTCCGGGCAAATTCAGAGCTGCGGCTGCATCTCCATCCGAATTCGACGGTACCAAAAGGGGAGCGAAAATCAATCAAGTCCAGTCAGGGGATGCCTTTAACAGATGGGGTGGCAAACGAGCCCATCGCTTTTCCAAGCTTCCCGATAAGCCACGATTCCACTTTACTAAAGGTAAATTGCAGCAACCGAATTTCAACTTCCTAGCGAGTCAAATATTTCGCCCGTCGCATAACAGGTAATCATTATCGCTTTGCTACATTTAAGATGAACTTCTCGTGAATACGGACACGGATACGGATACAGATACGGACGTGGACACGGATTCGTTTACAAGTGCTTCTGACCAGATACGGAAACATGAAAAAATTGACTGGCAAAGTTTGGATGGACAACGCAACCCCTTCCTCTCGTGGATCCCGTTCCGCGTCTACAACCAGACAACCGAGGACGGCTATGATACGCTAGAAAATGCCGCACAGGAAGAAGAAGAAGAAGAAGAAGAAGAAGAAGAAGAAAGAGGAGTCGACTATTGGTTTGTAGCCTACACTTTCCCCAAACTACTCGCGATTATGCGATTATTGCTTTTATGGGATCATGCGATTCGCGAGTAGGTAAGCTTATCCGCGGCCGTTACAGGTACGAATGGATACCCGAAAAGAACGGCAAGCAGCACGGCCAATACAAGAAAATCAAGTTCAATCCATGGGGTGGAAAGAGAAGTTTCAGAATGTGCACTTTTCCTCGAGGCAATGAGACTTTAGTCGCTCCTATAAACACCGTATATGACGAGACATAAGGAACGGAACGGAACGGAACGGAACGCCTATTCACTCGCTATTCTGTCAATCGACATTTCGATCGAAGATGCGCTTCAATCGGACAAACTTGCTCACCGTTCATCTTTCCATGTTTACTTTTCTCGGCTCCTTTCCAACCCGAGATTATCCCACCTAATCGTGCAATTGATTCCCAACAACTGCCTTCTTTCACATTTCCAACGTATCATTTTCCCACGTTGGATATCGAGATATCGAAACATCGAGCTATCCAACTATCCACGTATCGAAATATCGAAATACGTCCATTGAAACATGTACGCGTACAAATATACATAGATTGTTTGAAACTCGATGTACATACGCTAGTATCAGTAGAACATTAAAACCGATTGATCCATATTTCTCTACCTTATTATTATTATTATTATTCCGCTATTATTACGCTACTTACCAGCAGCAGGAATTTGAAAGCAGAGTTTAGAAAACGTTGACAGCTGCTCGCGTCCAGAGGTTAGAAACGCCTTATCGCGATCCACGAACCAGCTACACTATAGATCCGTCATGTTGCGTTACTTTTGCGTTACAGTCGCAGTCATAGCATTGACGAAGTAGTTCAGATTAGAATACGATAACAGCGCTTTCAAAGCATTAGGAATTGTAACTAAGTCGTGCGATAATTAATCACAGACGAGGTACAGGCATTCCCTAAGAACAGGATAGACCACTCATCCAATGCTTTTGTTTGCCACACGGTTTTGGGGCTCATGAGCCCCATTACCATTTTCGTGTCACGTCCAACGTTAACGGTTAAGCATGAAATAAATGTGCAGCGCTGCAAGTGATAAGAATTAAAACTATAATATCCGTAACAATTTAAATATGGTTGGATATACAGTTTTATATATACGTTCGACCATTTCCAATATCGGCGAATTAAAAAGCATTAACAAATCAATCTCATGGTGTATCTCGTATACTCTTTAAATTATTTTAATATTACGCTGTTACATAACGAAATGTTTAACGTATTGTATTTATTGTTACAATAAATTCCTCAGAGCGCAAACGTATAATAAAGATATAAAAATTAATAAATCTTATCATATTGTACTAGAAAACTAGTGAAAAATTGAGAAAGGTCTCTTCTCACGCGTGATCCGAAGAAGGGGAGTCACGTGACATTTCCTCGCCTATATAAGCAGCGGAAGGGCGACGCGCACTCTTATTGTTGCAGGTGCTCCCGAAGGGATCGGATCGAATCTGTATATCACAGATTCACTTTTTTTAGCTAGATGATGACCAGAGATGACCACTGGGGCTAACCCACAGCCCACCACCCACCACCCACCTACTATTAATTTCTCTTAGACTCAAGATTAAATTTAAGCCATTACGTTTGATACACATATATCTGTGCATGTATGATTGTATTGCAGGTGCTACCCACTAACTTTTATTACGTTATTCTATTTATTTTTCATTTTATTTATGTTATTCTTCTCATATTTTATTCTGCTACATTTTACTTTGTTTCTGTTTCGTTGTATCAACATTCTGTTCTATTAATTACGTTTGTCTTCTAATAATTTATATATTTCATTCTGTTTAAATGTTACTCTGCTTACATTTTATTCTGCTAACATTTTACTTTATTTCTCGTTTCTTGTACCTACATTCTATTCTATTAATTACTTTTGTCTTTTATTAATTTATTGCGTGAACTACTAATTTCATTTTAACAGATTGACTTCGTCACGAAGATTCAAGAATTTTAAGAAGAATTTTAACAAGAAATCAGCGAAAGAAGATTCATCGCGGGATGCGTGCGTCTAATTCTAAGTTAGAATAAGCTACGTACATTTAGTCAGAGTATTTTGTACCTCGATTACTGTCCATGCATTTTGTTCTAGGATCGCTCGACAACTTAGAGCCAAAAAGCCTTAACTTCTCTTAAGTTCTCTTTCAAAGTACATAATATCTTTCATCCCATTCTTGCTCGCGTTCATCAATTTGCAATCGCTCGATCCCTTCGAAGATTCTCGCCACGCACTCGCTCTCAAACAGCCGCGCTGTTCGAGGGTAGTCATGGACAATCGAACTGTATGCTTGGTAAGTCGTTCTGTCATACGATCTCAATCTCATTCCTAATCGCAATCGACATTCGTTCGCGCCTCGAATCGTTGAAATCGCTTTCGAGTCGAGGTGCAGTGGTGTTTGCAATGCGAGGATCTGCAGCCCCTATCGAAGCAATTCGATAGGGGTGCAAGGCCCTGTAGGCTGGATCGTACGCATCTCTGTCTCGGGTACGCAGTGCGGCCTTCTGTTTGCTGCTGGGGTTAACGTAATGTTAACTTTCTGTTAGACGGCATCAGTGGTCATTATGTACTGCCCTCGATGTAGAGGGATTCTTGCGATCCGACTATTAGGCTGTGCTGGATCCTCTGCAAAGCAACGCAACTTCACCTCGGTCTCGAAAGCGATTTCTTTGACTCGTGTAAGTCGCGTTCGAATTTCGCTTTCGATTCGGGTGAGTGCGAGTCGCATGACAGAGCGCTCGAGTATAGAGTTTTGTTGCGCATGCAAGTGCGTTTCGTGACTCGTTGGTTCTTTTGAGAGATAGTAAATTGTGTTTGCTTTGCTCGCGATTTTTATATTTGCTTTTCATCGCCCACTTCCGGGCGAATGTTCAAAGAATTAGCGTTGCGTACAGAGTAAAGTAGAGTTTAGTTTGCCGTATTAAATTCCTCTTTGCGAGACACGAACGTTTTAACAAAGTGTCAGTAGAGTCTCTTGCTTTTCGTAATATGCCTCTATGTTGGAAGAGCGTATCTTAGAAACAGAATACATCGGTAGGGTTAAGCATCGTTGCACAGTTTTGCGAATCGAAATTCATTCCATGTTCTCTTAAAGTTTCTTCGAGAAACAAATTATTTTTCGCGCTAATATTCAGTAGCTTTAAGAAATACTTTAAGAATAATCTTCAACGGGAAGTCATCGAAAGAAGATTCATCGTGGGAGGCGTGCGTCTAATTTTAAGTACATATAAGCTACTTATATTTAGTCAATGTAAATTTTGTACAACGATCGCTGTCCAACTTGCAGCCAAAAAGCCTCAACTTCCCTTTTACAGTACATAATATCCATCATCCCATTCTTGCTCGCGTTTATCAATTTGCAATCGCTCGATCCCTTCGAGGTCCTCGCACGCACTCGCTCTCAAACAAGCGCGCTGTTCGAGGGTAGTCATGCACAATCGAACTGTATGCTTGGTAAGTCGTTCTGTCATACGATCTCAATCTCATTCCGAATCGTAATCGACGTTCGTTCGCGCCTCGAGTCGTTGAAATCTCTTTCGAGTCGAGGTGCAGCGGCGTTTGCAATGCGAGGATTATGCAACCCCTGTCGCAGGTACTCGATAGGGGGTCAGGGCCTGTAGGCTGGAACGTAAGGGTTTGGTAACCCTATGTTGCAGCTGCAGTAGTTTCTAGGTAATGCTGGCTCTGTACTTTATTCCTGCCATTAGGGTTTGGGGCACTTGCGATCCGACTATTAGCCTGTGCTAGATCCTCCGCAAAGCATCGCAACTTCACCTCGATCTCGAAAGCGTTTTCTTTGACTCGCGTAAGTCGCGTTCGAATTTCGCTTACGATTCGACGTGAGTGCGAATCGCGTGATAGAGCGCGCGAGTGTAGAGTTTTGTTGCGCATGGGAGAGCGTCGCGAAGCTCGTTGGTTCTTTCGAGAGATAGTGAATTGTTTTTACTTTGCTCGCGATTTTTATATTTGCTGTTCGTAATATGGCTGTAAGTTGGAAAAGCGTATCGATACTTACATCTGGTCATAGTAACGTGTACCTCGATTACTGTGCATGTATTTTGTTCTACGACGGCTACCTAACTTGGAGCCAAAAAGCCTTAACTTTTCTTTACAGTACACGATATCCATTCTCCACGCACTCGCTCTCAAACAGGCGCGCTGTTCGAGGGTAGTCATGCACGATCGAACTCTATGCTTGGTAAGTCGTTCTGTCATACGATTTCCATCTCATTCCGAATCGCGATCAAATTTCGTTCGCGCCTCGGGTCTTTGAGATCGCTTTCGAGTCGAGTTGGAGCGGCGTTTGCAATGCGAGGATTTGCAGCCCCTATCGAAAGTGCCCGATAGGGGACCAAGGCCCTGTAGGCTGGATCGTAAGCATCTTTACCGCGGGTACGCAGTATGGCCTTCTGTTTGTCGCAGGGGATACGTCTTCCGTTCAGACGGCATCAGTGGTCCGCTACTGCCCTCAACGTTTAGTTTCTTGCGATCCGACTATTAGGCCGCTATTTCCTCCGCGGAGCAGCGCAACTTCATCTCGGTCTCGAAAGCGATTTCGTAGACTCGTGTAAGTCGCGTTCGAATTTTGCTTTCGATTCGGGTGAGTGCGAGTCGTATGATAGAGCGCGCGAGTATAGGGTTTTGTTGCGCATGGGAGTGCGTGTTTGCATTGCTCGCGATTTTATCTATTTGCTTAGCGTTGCGTACAGTAAAGTAGAGCTTAGTTTCGCGCGTTATATTACTCTTTGCAAGACACTAACTTTGTAACAAAGTGTCAGTAGAGTCTCTTATCATTCGTACGTCGGCTCCAAGTTAGAAAAGCGTATCGTAGAAACAGAATACAACAGTAGGGTTAAGCATCGTTGTACAGTTTTGTGAACCGAAATCCATTCTATGTTCTCTTAAAGTTTCTTCGAGAAACTTTAAGGGCGTAGAATGGCTTTCGGTGGGTCTCGGCGCGTAGTCACCTCCTCGTGGTGAGACCTGGTAATTGGTATCGTTTTCCAAAGAATGAAACGTCTTTCGAAAACGATACCAAGCTAAGAACTACGCATTAACGTGTAACCTTTATATTTTAGTTTATATTTTACCTTAGACTTTCGTTTACATGCTTCGATCTTAGATTACATCTTACAGCTACCAGTTTCCAAGAGTGATCGACTTCGATTTCCAAATGCATGTTACACGTATCTTTGACTGTGTTAATATTTTGCAGGCTGTGCATTTCTACTTTAATATTGTATTAATATCGATTAGAGAACTGTGTATCGTATGATTTAGACTGTTACGAATTTGGTCTACGTTGAAGCTTTGTTAGTTTCGTGCTCGTGTGACTCAGTTTATCGTACGTGTAAAATATCACGCGTAATATTTCTACATGTGTTTAACATATTTTGCGGAAAGAGATGTTTATTGTACGTGCATCTTACGACGTGGCAATACACATCAGCTATATCTGTAGGCGAATACGCCTACGCGTTCCCGAAACATTCCTAAGTGTTTGTAGAAGCAACGTGATTTTTATGTCACTGCTCTCTTATACGTTTCTTTCCGTTTCGGTCGCTATGACTTGCGAGTGTGGTACCGCCACGTTGCAGTCTTGCGACTGCGTTAGTAAAGAGCGTGCTAAACATCTTGTATATTGTCGTACATTTGTATTTATTGTAAATATGTCATGCTGTTATTTGTAACATAGTGTTCATGTATTGAGATGTAATGTAGTGACACTGACAAAACATAGAATAGACTATCCTCATATATTCTTATACGAAATCATTAGGGTGCCCCCTTGCTAAACGAAAACTGCAGCGTTTCTAAAACGATAGAATTTCTGAATAAACAATACGATAAATAACTGTCTCCGATATACGCGCCGCGATATATAATAGCTAGATTTAAAGTAACGTGCAAACAAGTATATCTTCATATGTATTGCACTTCTATCATTGATTCCTACGCGTTACTCCTTACTTATTTTCACGCGCCTTTATGTCGTTGTCTGTAAAGTTAAACGACGAAGACGAAATATTATAAAAATGAGATAACCACCGCCTAAACACGAGAGGACGATACTATTGTCACCGTCATCGGCGAGACGACGGCGACGGCTACTGCTGCGAAAATTGCAGTGTGCGTATACGCACGTGAACAGAAAAACCGAGTCCCAAAACTGAAGTCGGTCTTTTCGAGGGCAACAATATTGTTGCTGTGGGTTTAGACGGCGTCACTGCTATCGGGTCTACTGGTCAGAAAATCAGGTTGAATAAAAAAGGATTTCTTATATACCGTCGAGCGCGGACTATGCAGAGTGACCTGGTCGTTCCTTGCCAGTGTGCGTCCGCGTTTCAGAGCGCTTGCTAGGTCTCGGCTTCTAGGTGTCAGATTCCGATCAAACGCGTGTCAGAATAAAGGGCCTGCTCCCCCCTGCAAGAGGCACGCGGCTTCATCACAGTAGCACTTCCGGTTCGGATTTTATCAGCGATTCTTTTCTTATACTACATTATTTATATAAACTTTCGAGTGCGGACCATGGAGAGAATTTCCTAGCGTTTAGCGACAGTGTGTGTACACGTTGCGGAAAAGTAGTCATATCTCGGCTTCTACACGTCCGATTCCGATCGGCGAGCAGTCAAAATAAAGGGCACGTTTCCCCCTACAAGACGTACGCAGTTTCATCGCAGTAGCACTTCCGGTTCGGATTTTATCAGCGATTCTTTCCTTTTTTTACATTCTTTATATAAACTTTCGAGCGCGGACCATGGAGAGCATTTCCTAGCGTTTAGCGACAGCGTGTACACGTTGCGGAAAAGTAGTCATATCTCATTTTGCAGGCTGTGCATTTCTACTTTAATATTGTACTAATATCAATTAGAGAACTGTATCATATGATTTAGACTGTTACCAATATGATCTACGTTGAAGTTTTGTTAGTTTCGTGCTCGTGTGACTTAGTTTGTCGTGCGTGTAGATAGCATTAAGTATAATAAATCATTAAATAGCGTTATGTATAGTAAAGCATTAAATAGCATTAAATATAATACATATAAGATTTGAAATATATTAATCTATCGATGGTCTTCGTTTCATATCGAAGGAATATTCCTTTGATCGTAATATCAATTCAAATATGTATTTCGAAATTCGAATGATCTGCGTGACACGCGCCGAGCAACCGTATAGCATTCCCCCACTCTTGGAGCTCGGCGAACGCGGCGGGTCAGTAGTATTTCGAGTTTCGTACAGGAAGGTTGCATATACATAATCGTACGGTGCGTATCCCCTTTACCTCTAAATTTTTCTGAGTCTCTTTCTGGGTTGCCTCTCGAGAACCTCGAGCTTAAATTCATGTCCCTGCGGGCATGGCGCTCGAAGAATAGAAAAGGCCCGACAAACTGTCACGAAGAGGGCAGCAACGAATGGCTGTTCATTTTTTCGGTTTACGAAAGAATGGACGGTCATTATTCTTGTTACATTGTCACTGTACTCGTTATTAGATTTGCATGCGTAGTGTTTTCAGCTTCCACATCTGGGCTCCGCGTACTTTTTTACGTAGCGTTGCGAGAACGTACGCACGGGTTGACACAGCGTTGCGGATCAAAGAAAGCGCGAGATGATTTTAGTGATATTAGAGTTGCGAATGAAAAAGTCACGAGTTTGCATTAGCGTTGCGAAGATACGATTATCGCGATTAATTTAGCGTTGCGACGTATAAAATGTTGCGCGTATTCTTAGCATTTCTTAGTATCGCGTTCCACAGTTTGATTGAGATTAGCATCGTAATATATTTGATAGCGTTGCGATAATATCGATCGCGTCTTCTAATTGTAAACACCGCGATTAATCGGAGCAGCTTCCGTTACACGAAAATAGTAGCTTCCATTGAATGAATTAAAATGTTAGAGTTGCGTCACATTTGCATCGCGCGTGTTTAGCTTTGCAGTTAGCGTTGCGCCACGAAATGATCGCGTTTTGCACGTAGCGTTGCGTATATGATAAAAAAGCCCACGATGTTCCATTGAGAAAGTGGAATTCAGTCATCGATGGACCATGGACGAGTCAACGGCAGCCGTGCATTGGGCACGCTGCACTTTCGCTATTAGTGTTGCGCTTTGAAGAAGAATAGGTGCATAGATTAGTTGTTATTATTTATTAGCGTTGCGTTACAGGGTCAACGAAGCGTCCAGGGCTGGACGCTTGCGCGACGTTGTCTTTTTCTTTCCTCTTTGATTGAAGTTGAGTCAAGTAAAGTAGCCTTTGCAGTAAAACGAAGCACCTTTCGCGATTGATTTGTTGAATTTGCTCTTTGGTTAGTAAACGTAGTATATTAGCGTTGCGAGAAACAATGTTTCACTCACGCGTTCATCGGGTTTACGAGTGGATGATTGGTATTTTTTAGTGGCCCTTCTGGCTGCTCAATTCCGTTTCGTTTAGCTCTCTTTGGGGCTGCTCTTTTTCCATATTTCTATTAGCGCCCTTCGTGGCGGCCTCGCGTTTATATTGCGCGTTGTTCGTCGAGCGTTTGTTATAGAAATGTACCGTTGCAAAACCTACATCGTTGCAGCCTCGCGATTAGATCTCGGGATCTAATCATCTTTCTAATCGTTAATCATTAAAAAATTACATTTCGATGCCTGTACGCGTAATGCCACGTATATGTGCAAAGCATAAGTTAATCATTTCACCAGTATAATGTATCTCTTTATCGAAAGCTAACACCGTGCTACTGCAAATGTGTTTTTTATTTACACGAAATGTATAACGTATTGTATTCATCGTTACAACAAATTTCTAAGAGCGTAAAATAGCTCCCTTCTTTAAAACTGCTCTTCTCTTCAGACGACGATATTTCGGCAACCTAAAGTCGAATTGATGTGAACCAAAAAGTGGTTTAAAGGGGAAGGTTCACCGATTATGGTGGTGCAGGGATTTTGAAAACGTTCATGCAGCTTCAAAATGGCGGCGAGTTGAAGTTTGAAACGTTTTAATAGATGTTTTGGGGTTGGTCAGGAACGAGTAAAACGTGCGCTTCTCTTTCGATAATCATATTTTTCCAATAAAAAGTAGAATTTAAATGAAACAAAAAAGATTTTAAAGAGAAAGTTTCCCTATTTTTTATACGCTAAGGTGAATGCAAGAATTATAATAACTATGAGTACTACAGAGGGCGTATGGAACACTCGGATTTTTTTCGAGGTCGGTATTTCAGAGCATGTGACATGAAGTCCCATATGATGAAAGGTCTATCCTGTACCTCGTCTGTTGATAATTATCGCAGTACTTAGTTATAATTCCGACCGCTTTAAAGGCGCTGTACGCTTATTTTAGTCTGAACTGGTAATATCGCATGTGACACTGAAATTGTGTGCCAGATGCTCCCCTGATGATTCTATATTGAAGTAGATAATCTATTCTATACTTCGTCAATGGTTAATCGCACCGCCATATTGTGACGTCACATTGTTCGTACAATTTGGCGGTTGTTCCTTCGTTCTAACGGTCGCGTTGCAAAGTATTCTTTCCGATTAACTCCTACCTCTTTGTACGTCTAATTAAATCTATACAAATATTGAATGCTAACACATCAAACACACGATTCGCACAAACATAAATGTACTCCATAATGGTTTCAGCTGTATATCACCAAAAATTCAACATAAACGGAGCGCCGAGTTAAAATGCGATCTCACGAACGTTGAAGCAACTTTTAACGGAACGTATCTTACGATAGTCATCCAAGCATTCGTTTCTTTGTTCTTAACTGACGATGAGAAAAATGTCACCCGTCAATAGTCAGTAAGTACAGTTAAGAATAGAGGATACACTCATACAAACGCAGCAACGTTTGTGTTATTAAATCATCAGACGGCATAGCATTAAACAACTCTTAGGTTTCATAATGCAGATTACAACTGAGTAGATTTGTACTAACGATCTGCATAAATCTACGCGTATTGTAACTTACGGCGTGAATTCTGATTGTAAGAGTCAATGCGTACAGTTAATCACGAAAGTATTCGGCTTTTTTTACGCAATTGAAGCAACTTCATCCATTTATTGTTCATTTATGTTATAATATTTGTTGTAAGCTAACGTTTCATAATTTTATTGGAATGGACGTTTCATCGATACGAAAATTGCATTTCTAGTCAATTTCTTTTTATTATCGATATATTATACCCTTACGATTTAGAATGGTTACTTCAAGAATTATATTCAGTTCGACCGGCAAAGTTGCTGAAGTTAACCCTTTATTCATGTATTTAATTTTGTTGAATTTTATTTCATTGGCATATCATTGTATGATTCCCATTTTTCCCCTTTTCGATTACATTAACATGTCACTTATACAGTATACGTATTAATTCCTGATTTCCAGGTTGAAATGAAACGTTTCACTTACGTATACGTTTGCTCATATCGTACAAGTAAATTAAATTCGGGTTATAGAAGATTAAATGATAGTAGTCCAATACAGACGAGGATATACTTCTATATACGTTATTATAGATTTGGCTGCATACATTACATACGTTAGAAACAATTAATTAGCGCCAGTGTTTATTTATAATTCCCATCGTTTTACAAACGCTGTTGTTTTATTCTAGTTTAAACTATTAATGTCGCATGCGACATTAAAATGTTAAGGGGGCCAGGTAGCCCCCTAATGATTCTATATAGAAACGGATGCTTCGTCAATGCTGATAACTACCACATACGGTCATTGCTTGAACGCTCGTGTGACAGCGACCTAAAGGCAGCAGAAGAAACATCAGCCAGATCCAAGACAGGCGGCGTATCTCGTAGGGTTAAAAATACATATTCGATGGTCCTAATTCAATGACCGGCCGGCGTACGGCGATTTACATGAACGGCACTCGCCTCCGTGGAGGACAGTCGTTGCATTGAACGAGCCGCCGTCGAGCAGAGCAGAAGGAACGCGCGCGAGTAGAGAGCGAAGTGTTTGTGCATGGGTTGGTTGGTGGCGGCTGTGTTTGCCGATTCGTTCACTTGCCAGCACGGTCGGTCGGTTCGGGTCGAAGGCTGCCGCTCTCTCAGTCCGTCTCGCGACCGCGTGCCATGGGGATGTTGTTCTCTTCCTTCCGTGATTCTAATTAAGCGAATCGGTGCGCCGTGTATGCATCTCTTTACTACGCATACGCATTGCTCGTCCTATGCGCGGTTTTTCGCACGCGACGGATAAATCGGTGGCGCGATATGTGATCGTGTGTTCGACTGATCGACACCCAGAGCAGCACTAGTAAACAGGATTCTGTGTTCTCCTCTGTGGACCAGTGATAACGAGGAGGAAAGGATTGGTTGGGTCGTTTGTGTGTGTGGGCTGTTCGCGGGAAAAATCGAGGAGATTTGATGCGACGAGATGGGCAGCGAGGCGGATGCGGAGACCACGGCTGCCAACGCCGTGGATTCGGATGGATCCGTTAGCTGGGAGGACTTTTTCGGTGAGCTTTCTTTTTCTATTATTTAACCCTTTAACTACGCGGACATCGTCGACAGATGACAAAGGGAAACTTTCGTGAAACACACGGGTGTCGTTGATAAGCAATTTTAAAATCTTTGTCGAGTTTATTTTGTACCGTACGAATAAATACAGTTTTGTTGTGCGCATATTGTACTTTTTTCTACAAAATAGATATTTGTATCTGTATGCGAGTCTGTGTATTTATGGCTGAAAGTTCGTAGAAATTTATATCTTAAATTAGATTCGTTTACTTTTGCGTTTGAGGGACACACTTCTCAAAATATACACGTTGTTAAAGGGTTAAATCGATATTGATTTCAGCTGGAGAATGTGTGTATATAAAATGGTTAGAAAGAGTTCTGTGCATACCGCACGATTATCAATGAAGGGATTTGATCGTTAGTTACGTACAATGTTGGACAGGATAATAGAACACTTTACGTACTTGTATACTTCGTATAGTTAGAAGAAGAAACTGTACGCTTTGCGCGTTCTTATATTACATAGCTTACTTGCTTTAGAGTAAAAACATAGTCTTAAGTTTGTGTGATACGCGATAAGAAAGTTGTCAGGTATTGTATTTCCATAACACAACGCATTGATCACCATTAGTGTACCACTTAATCAGAGAGACTCTGATACAATTAGGTTGAATTAGTTAGTATCTAAGTGTCGTAATAAATACAGTAATGTATAAATACTTTTCCTCAATGACAAGTCATTGTATGGGAGTTCCGCGTTGCGAAGACGTGACCGCAAGAACAAACCATTGCTGATATATAGTATGTAGACAGGATTTTTAGGTTGCAGGACAATAAGAAAATATCGACGAATTCTTTTTATTAAGGGGCTTCGATATCGTTTCTTGGGTTTATGCTACAGTTTTTAGGTTTCTGCTGTGCAAGAATTTAGTTCGAAGTGGTTGCGCGCCGGCTTTTTATCGCCAACGCCAACACGTGCTTGCGTGGTTATTGTTGGGTTGTATTATTAGGAAACAATAAACAATGCGCACGAAACGTGGGTTTTAGTAAAAGGGAAACATTAATACGTATTTGTGTGTTGTGTGTATTTAAATACGGGAACAGAATACTTTGTCGTCGATTTCGTGTCGACGATAATTCACACGAGCGGTAGCGAAAAGAAAGCGCCAATCATGACGCGTGTAAATGATCGTCGCGTGTCCATTGTCTCTAATGGAATCGCGCGCGTCTCACTTCCAGAAAATAATTCATCTCGGTAAACCGGGGTAACGCGATATGAAACGTACGTTGCAAAAAAGAAAAGTATAAACGTTATAGTCGTCCAATTTAGAGAAATCTCTTAGTCACACGGCTACCCAAAGTCTGTCTCTTTCTTTAGGATAGTTAATCAACGTGAAAATATAGAGCTTAATGTTGCAATATAATTGAGAAGCATTCATCGTACGTGGAAAGAAATCAAATACACTGAAAGAAACAGGAAAATTCGCATCGTCCCTGGAGGGTTAATTAATTGTTATACCTCCATAACCAATGCTTCCCAAAATTTTGTTTCAGTATTGCATCAATTGGTGTACGTGTGAGAGAACAAGAAATTTTTTTGGGATCAGGGCGAGTTCCCGGAACTTACGAGATTCTCGAAAATTTAGTGATTCCTGAAAATTCTGAGAATCCAATAGCCGTTTTTAGACTCGTTTTAATGATTACGTTTGTGGTTTCGGATTTCCGATTGTCTACGTATTTTCTAAACAAACGCGTGACTGTGTATTTACACATTAAATTCTCGACATTTTCGGGTACTCGCACATCTTTAATAATTACACATTGACACTAGAACTACCGACAATAAAAGTATACTTATATGCATTAAGGTGATTAAAGTGATAGAGTGTTTGCAAACATACATAATGCAAGGAAAATAAATTCTTCATTCACGTTATTTACAGAAAATGTTCGAAAATCTTTAACACAGTGCACTATTTGCAAGTTTATATATTTTTTTGTTATAAATTGCAGGTGGATCATTTTGACCATCTTGGTAGTTCTAGTGTGACCGAATTAATATGTAACGTGGGCGATCACTTTTGTGACTAATTGCATATAGATTTGAAGTGGGATGATTCAGAATTTATCTCCGTATAAGATTGGCTAGCACTTGAGTGATAATATCTATCATATGGATTCAAAATACTATTCAACTTAAAAATAGTAATATCGTAGCAACACGGATATCATCGATGCTTTGTGTGTTATCATTTATTAGAATTCCTGTATTACTGATATCTATATTGTTGTCTTGGATCTAGATTGTTGCTATTTTTTACCAGGACGTTCTTCTTGCTAAGCAAAGAATTGCTTAATCTTTCCAATGTTGATTAAAACGATAATGCACTGCGATCGTAAACAGCACCAAGTAGCATAAGAAAAAAAAATTATAGATTTTATGCTTCTTCGTAATAAATTAAGGAAGCATAAACAATCGTGAAACTCATTTCTTAAGATCTGAATAATTTTTGTTGCGCATGTTTCCTCGTTAGCTTAAGAATTTATACTTTTCGACATTCCCGTATAACATACGGACTAATCAGTGAAAGGGTTAACTCTCGTTATTTGGAATTCATTTATGCTATTATCAGCATGAGAGGCAGCGAGTAGAGTGGAATTCGTTTTTCTAAAATGCATGTCAGCACAGTAGTTAAAATTAGCAACACGAGAAATTAATTCTCCGTAAGAAGTATGTAGAATTTGTGCATGTTTTAGTGCATATTAAATACCGACATAGGTTTTCTTTACACTGATAAGAGAACTTGGCGTTATCATTTTTGTATAAATTGTAGCAAGTCGGAAGTATGAATCTTGGAATTTCCAACGTAAGAAATGTGTGCAATAAATTGATATCATTGCGGATATCGTCAATAGAGATGAGTACGTTAATTAATATTGACTTGATAAAATTTATTAGTGGTTCTCAATCCCAACACGTACCCAAGGAAGAAGAATAACAGATTACAAAGTTACTATGTTAGATTTTTACATAAACAAGTTTCATTGATGCTAGAACTATCGACGACGAATGTATACTTATTTTTACCAAAGATATGAAAATGGTAGACACCTGTAAAGCCCATACGATTGAAATACAATAAATCTTCATTTACAGATAGATAGATGCTTTATTGGTTTCCATTTTAGAACACAAGAGTTCCGTCTCATTTCTCACATTCCACGCCATAATCTCAAATTGCAACTAATGCTACTTTACTTATTTCTAATCATTGGAATAAATCTTCATTTATCCTTCTGCACGGAATATCTTAAAAGATGCACAGTTGCGAATTTACAGTGACTCACTTGGTAGTTCTGGTGTTAAAGAAACGCGTATTCAGATTTTCAAACATTGAGATTCTCGTGTTAGGAAGCTAAGAAAAGATGACGAACGCTTTTGCAGGAGAGACGTAGAAATTTTGAGGCGCACATTAATAATGTTCATCGATTATCGCGAAACTCGATATTTCTGCGCATTGTATCCGCGAATTTCATGCGGAATATGATGCCCATTGGTAAGAAATCAACATAAGAATAACTGAGTCAGCTGAAACCTCTATAAATTACGTAGTAGAGAGTCGTTAGAAGAAGATAAGATGCATTTTCGACTCAATATGTTATATTAAAATACTGTGAACGTAAAAGTACAAGGACAAACCAAAAAACAGTAGCGTGAATGATAGAATATATTAATACTTAAGCTTCTAACAAACTATTTAATTGCAAAAGAATTAAACAAAACTGAAAGCTTTTAAAGCTTGCTTAAACGAGTTTTTCGCTGAAGGAAACGAAAATTCTTCAAGGATGAAACGACGAAATTTGCTGGTATAATAAAAAATTGTTGAAGAAGCTCGATGATAAATTTTGTGACAAAGTTTCGTTTCTACCAGTCCTTAAAATACGACAGAATTTTTTGGGCAACTTAATGATAACCTCATTGTTCCATAATTTACGTAAATGAGGAGCTCAATAAGGAATCGATGTTTGCGAATTAACTTGCCAATAATTGGTTATTATCGGGGATGGTCGCACTGTTAAGATTGTAAATGGATTTTTGAAGCTGCAATAAAAACGAAGGCAAGCGTACACGTGAGACAGAAGAAGCAAGATAAACGTGCCGAAGTGGCATGTTTCAGAGAATTTCACGTGGAGGAGAAAACGCGCATTTTTTAACGGCCGATTCGTTTTGTACACACACGTGAAAGTGATGTTACGTGGTTACTTCCCTTATCTACGGATTATCGGCTCATTTTTCGAGATGCATTCGACAAGGAATTTACGGTTTTTTTAATGCCTCTTTACAACTTATCGCGAGGCGTCCCTGGAACCGGTACGCCTTCAGTTTATGGCTTCTCCGTGCCGCGTGAAGAAATAATTCCACGGGACTTACATTGAATTTTGTAAATCTCAAATGGATGTTCTTTGAATAAATCGTCTGGGAAAAATATTCTATTAGGCGTACAAATTAATTCAGAGCCTCAATTTTTAAACTCTTGGTATCTTTATTGATTCGAAATTGCTACTTTTCTATCTTTCAATCGACGAATTTGTTTCATAAATGTGGAAATGATGATATATGCTTTTCCTCTTTGAAAATTATTCGAATAATATCCAAATCTCAAATTAGGAATGAGTCATTTTGACTGCTTTGATAGTTCCTAGTGTTAATTTAAGATTAGTTTAGGCTTGGTAATCGTCATTCCATTTCGATTTGTCCTTTTCCGGTTTTTGAAGATAAAATAGTATGGCGGATAGGATATTTTATTGAACAAATTCCAGCGTGTACAGGACAAGAGAGAAACTGTTGGAAAGAAGTACATATATCGATACCAATTAAGGATTTCCCTAAAAGAAACACAGCGATAATCAATGCTGGTTACTTTCTACTTGTAAAAAGCGATAATGAATATCGCTCTGCTTGCTCTCTTTTCTCATATTTTAGTATCTGAACTTTTCAGCCAAGGTTTTAATCCTTAAACTTCCTTCATTTTAGCGATACTTTAAAAGGAGGTAGAAAAAGCTACAGAGAATTTCTTTAAAAGTGGTAAGCTACAAAGGTGGGGGAAAACATTCCCTTATCTGCACTGTTCTTTACACTTAATTAAGAAGTTCTTAATAGAAATATTAAAAATTTAAAAAAAAAAACGGATTGTCTTCCTAAATATTTGTCGAAAGTTTGGAAGTTTAGCACTCTTTTTCTTAATGATAATCTGTAGACAATCTCAGAATAGTTGGAGAAGGGAGGAAGTTGGATTCCTCGTGACTCATTCATCTATTCCCGTCGAGAAATTTCTGATTTTCATTTGCATGCTCGAGCAAAGCGCGATTCGCTGATGTGCCTGTGCATGCATACGATAGTCACGAAGAGGAGAAGGTGGCTACTCACGAAACAAGTGTGGCGAACTTAAGGATGCGACGCGATGCACAAAAACCGCAGCTCTGCCGGATGCAGCTTAGAGAGCGTCGTCGCTTTCCTCGATTTGCCTCTGCGTATGCGTATAGTCCTATATTTGCACGCGTACTCGTGTGCGACGCGTATTCCCGGCTGTGTGCACACCCAAAAATCGAGCAACCGACGCTTTCGTTACGTCTGGACTTTTATAGGACCGGCCAGGCCTTAGACCTGCAAATTCTACGGGATATGTCAGCCGAAAACAAGTTAAACGCTACGAGTAGCAGTTTATTAAGCTAGTTCCCATGAAGCTCATTCGCTTCCAAAATATTCGTTACAATGGTAACGGTTTTTGACGTTAGAAAGCCTGCTTTTGATGAAATAGTGGTACAACTTATGTAAGCCAGAATCCGGGATATTCAAAGTATGAAACGGTTCAAACTTTGCTTTCATAAATTTCTACGTATTTTCAAGAGACAATTCAAAACTTTCATTTCATACATGAAACTAAGCAGTTAGCCTCGTTAAGCCGCATTCTATAAAATTTCTTTTACTTCCTGCAACTTCGCCAAGTTCGTTGTTTTAATAGTCTGCGTCTGGTATTGCGAACACTATTTTTTAAAAAATAGCAAAGGCGATCCAAAGTTCGCGTTTTAAAGAGTTTCCGTATTAACCCTTTACGGACGAGCAAATATAATACTTAACAAATTTCCACTCAGTTATGAATTAACCACAGACAGAACTTAATAACACTTAACGAATTTTCGCCCAATTATTATCAAAAGTTCTTATTAGTGACACTAGTTTCTTATATTTATTATGTCATTTATATTAGTGCCACAAATTTCTTGTTTTGAAAATCGACATTTATCCAGAAAATTGAGAGTTTCGGCAGCTATCTATCGACACTCGTCCGCAAAGGGTTATTACGTTTGAAAACTAATAAGGTTGCGGCAATTCAAACCACCGCTATTGTAATCTTTGAGCAATAAGCTTTCGATCAAGATAGAATCCCTTCTCTCCGCATGGTCTCAATAACTAAAGTCATGCCCAAGTGCGTACACCTTAAAAACTGCTGTAGCGCGCATGAAATATACACCATTAGGGTACGTAACCTCCGTGTCAATCTTTAAGATAGTCCTATTGTGAGATGGTCCTTTAGCGGCGGTTTATTTCTCTGATTCATTAACATTCCCGGTCGAATGGTCGGCTGACGGATAACATTCCAGGATGTGTGACACCTGGGTCACAATACTTACGGCCCTGTGCTCGTGTGGGCTTAGTAAAGCGTAGGCGTATCATGCTTCTCCGGCTGCATTTGTAACGCCAAGTGCCTGCGCGGCGAATATACTCATAGGTGCATCTACAGGCTGATTCATATTGCGCCGCGATGTGTCCATTAATCCTGCGTTTCGAAGCAGATGAAGATAAGGCGAAATATTATCTCTAATGCTTATTGCAGCCTCATTTGTAACCCGGCTGCATCGGGGCTTGAGAAACACGTTGCTTCATTGCGTTCTTTCATTGCATATACAGGCTGATTAATATTTCTTTCGAGATAAAATATATCATCATTCAGATTGGAGACACGTTAACCCTTTCGCTACCATGGACGTATATATGTACACGCCTCTAACAATTGGACTGGTATTTGTTTAAATTATATTTGTATTTCTTCTGTTACTCAATATAATTTTTGGTATCATTCGTACATCACTATTACGGTACACGTAGTTACGTAGAGTATCCAAATATTTGTGCCTACATTATTTCCATATTAATAAACGTTAGTCTTACCTACGTTTCTAGTATTCAGCTCCAAGCTGCTGGTAGCGAAAGGGTTAAGAGACATTCTATTAATTTTCTTTCACAAGAATTTCTAAAATCTCCTTGCTATAATTTTATTCGTTTTCTCGTGAACTATAATAAATTCACATTGAGTGCTTCTTCCTTCTTCCTTATTACCAAATTGTTATTCTAATCGAATTATCTAATTCGAAATATCTCAAGGCTTTAAAGTTGCCTGTGTTTCCACGTATTTCTACATAGAAGCAAGGTTAAAACATTGTTAAGCTATGAAACGACTGTGAAAAATCGAATTTAATCGCGCTTCCTCGTATACAGGCTGTTCTCGATTGCAGTCGTAAAATGAGTCACCTGTATATATGCAGCTCTCTGGGATTATGCTTTTATTGCAGTCCGCTTAGAAAGAGCTCTTTTATGAGATGCGCGTCGCATGTAACGCTAAGTGTACCTGTTTTTCATCACAGTTTGCATAGGACCGTGTGTATAGCGCTATGTCGGACAAATTCGTGCGCTTGAACAGAAAGATCTAATGTGGATAGAGCTCATACGGAAGAGGCAACCTGTATCACGCGACTTGGTCGGGAACAAGTGGGCGAAACATAAAGTGGAGGACGATGGTATTTGTGTGGGGCAGCCGCTTACGGTGAAAGAAACTTATTATTGCCGAAGAAGCAGTCTCATTTAGAAAATGTTCAAATAAAACTGATTTATAGTACGAATTTTAAGACAGATGGAAACCTTGTTAACAGATTTAGTAACAAGATGAATTCTAGCGAATTGTTTAGATCGTGTCTCAGAATTTAATTCCGGGGAATTACAAGGTGCGAGCAAAACGTTTGATTTTATTTTAATTTATTTTATTTACGGGCAATGAACCCATTGATCTACGTAAAGTTTATTCGTCGTACGCCAATTACAAAATTACAACAGATTGTTTATCTGACGTCGAAATTTCTCGAGAGATACATTGAAAAAGTCGACGGATACAGAATATTTATTAGCGTACATATATTTGTATATTTATTAGCGTGTATAATTTTTTAATAGTATAGCAAACAACGAGGTTTCTGAGTGTGTGGCGGTGTTGGTTAAGGAATTAAGAGTTAGGTTTAGAACATTGATAATTGGATCTCGTTGCACATGGTACGGTATAATGTACAGTGTAAGAACGTGTTAAAGTTCGGAAGCCTTAGATATGAATATTCCGACGAAGGAGACGTACCGGGTTTACCCCCTATTAGCAAAGGGTTACTTGAACCCTTAATGAGGCACGTGTATTACGTTTCTTAGGGTTGCTTCCATATACGACCTCGTATTTCACGTAACCTCCCAAATATAATCTTCTTTTCATTTCTAAATCCTTTGCTTACGCATTCGGCATAAATAACTACGCATGAAATAATAATAAAAGTATACTACGTAGTTCAAAAAGTTCCAGGACAAGTCGAATAAAACCCAAATTATTCATCGTTTCATCATTAATTTTTCTTAAGTCATCTTCAAGGTTTGCAATACATTTGAGCAAATACTTTTCTCATTCTTCGAAAGATTGTTTGAATTCGTTTTTTTTAAATGATTCAATTTCATTTTGCCACCTTAATCGATTTAAACAGCAAACGATTTCACATCGTCCGGATTTCGTTACCTGGCTGAAAGTAAATGAAACAATCTTATACCTGTTTTCGTCATTTTTAACGAAAAGAATAGGGGTGGATATACGATCGCAACATTCACTTTCAACTGGGGTAATTAGCACAATTAACGTGCCCACTCCCATTACCGGACAATGAATACATTTCTTTAAAACGCAACAAAAAATAAAAGCTACCGCAATGCATCTTATTTACATTCGTAAATAAATACATAAAGCTGATTAAAAAAAATATATTACTTTAATTACTGCATGACTCTTGTTTAATTTCTAAGAAATGTATACATTATGCTATAATTGGCGATGGGCACGGTTATTGAACTAGTTAACCTAGATAAAGACAATCGGACCCCGTGAAAATGCTATCAAGATGTAAATTTGGATATTACGAAAATCGCTCCTCAAATTTTTACTCGATCGATTTTAAGTGAAAAACGTACGGATGTCAACATCGGATGTATAAATTCAGCGGACCAAAAAAATTGATATAAAGTTATTTGTAAACGAACTTGTCCTCAAACTTTTTAAACAGGATAGCATTTGCACGGATACTACTAGGTCGTTGCTATTTCATTCTACTTCGCGCATATTGAATTTGGTAAACTTTTGTTCAAATTTGATCCTAGTCTGACCAGGCAGGCAGTTTATGACGTTTCTTATAAACGAGTGAATCCATCCTGTAGTTAGCGAATGGTATAGACATCGAATAAGAGAGATAGAGGCCTGTTGAACTTTCAGTTCCTCGGAATAGCTTGTTCCTTTGTCGCGTTCACGAAAACGTGCTCGTATGCGGACGGGGATCGATGCTCGTCCAACGAGAGACGCCATTGAACTTGATTTCCCGACACCAGGTCCCCGTGGTTGCACGTGCAGAAACTCCAAAGGAGAACGGCGTTGCCCTCGACGCTGTCTCACGTATTTCCAGGCCTGGGATTGCATATGGATCTTGAGAACGGGTCGAGCCTCTTGCGGATTTTCAACCTTTCATTCCTTTTTCTCTTCTTTTTACCTCTTTCACGAGCTTCTGCCTCCTCCTCGTTATTCGTCGAATCTTGTTGAATAGCGAACTTTCACTCCGCTAAATTAAGTCATTTGTAAGGATATTGTACGCGCGCTTCCAATTCCAATTGCTCATGTTGCAATTTCATTCTTGCTTCGCAGATTTCAATTTAGTTAGCAACGTTTTGGGGTAACTCTCCGGGATTTTATTCGTAATCCATAGAAATCAGTTATATTGGAATTCTATAATTAGTTTTGGGAACAATATCGTAGTATTTTTCGAGTCAAATTTATGCCATGAAAATTTTGGAAAGACACGTAGAATTATAAACGGAATACTCAGTAATAAATAAAGGATTCACTCCGATTTTTGCTTGAATTAGCTTGGCGACTAATATTGGAAATATTAGTAAGAAATACCCCAGAAATTATGCAACGACCTAATATTAGTAATTCCCTTTTTGGATCAAGCAGGAATTCTTACAAATTTTCAAAATTTAGCTAGCCATTTTTTGAGTGACATAAAAATTTCTGGCAGTTCCTGCGCCTAGTTTTACGATATCTGTTTTGTTTTTAGATTGTAGTACGTATGAAGTTATGGTAATGAATGCAGTGTTAATGGGGCTTTTAAATCAATGGTTTTTTAATTGAAACAGCGTTAATAGCTAATAATAGTGCTCGAATATGTACTTTCTTTTCCTTTAAGCTGTACTATTTTCGCTATCCTTTCTCCTCTTTAGCGCGAAACATTCGTACGTTAGATAACGGGGATAAAATCCTGAATGTAGATCAATTCGTTTAAGCGGCGCCAGACGTGGAAGAAATTAGTTAATATTAAATAGTTAATTTTCAGACAGGAGGAACGTGGAATATAGCGCGAGATACCGATCGTGATTCTTATCGAATTTAATTAAACGAAGGAAAAGAGATAGGAAACAGAACGTTTCATAATCAGATGGCCGAGAGAAAATCATTTTATACGCGGATTTGCACGTAGATCCGGTATTAATGGTGAACGAGGAGGGTTATTAATTGCGTGGAAAGTCTGTTCTTCGAACTTCATTGCTTGTATTGTTTTGTGGTCACTTACAGCTCTCGCATGTGCATTATTTTACATAACCAAGATTTCTATACTTGAAATCCGATACGTTGATTATAGTAGATCGCCTCTCTGAAACCGGTGCGTCCACGGATCTATAGCGTGATCCAAAAGCTATATTTTCTATCCCAAAAAGTAATCATCTTATTTAAATTATTCATTAGTCACTTATTCTATTATGTACTCATTTTATTAGTTTTAGGTTATTTTACTATATATTTAGTATATATTAGTATATATTTAGTTTAGTTTATTATTATTTAATTTATTTCATTAGAAAGTTTAAAAAATGTTAGGACACGCATTTTTTTAAAGCAAATTTAATTCTTTATACTTGGAACAACAAGTAGGTCACAATTTCTACAAAAAATTATATCAAGTTGTACTCACGTTTGTTTTTATAAAGTTGCTAAAAATTTCTAAAGTCTTCTTTTCTACTTTCTATACTTTTTTCTTCATTTTAAATATTTGGAAGATATTTCAGTGAATTGTAGTTGCTCTGGTGTTAAGAATGTTTCCGACTTTGTCTATCAAATGGTTACGAAAAGTGTGCTTTCGCAAAAAAGAAGCGAAGCAACGTTAACGATAATGGTTATCCGAACATCCTTTTCCTTGTCTGTAACGAACAGTTGCAAGAGTACGTTGCCGAGAGGATGTTTATGCGTTCACGCGACACGTATCTTCCTTGACTTTTTTCACGCCATTCGCCCACATGTTGAATCATACGCGATATCGTTTTCATGCGAAAATTATCTTCAACCAACGACATCCAAGTATCGTTGTTGCTTAAACTTTTTGAACTGACGCACAGGGCGTCGAGTATATAGACGTTTCAGACAAACTTAAGTGATAAAATATTACTTCATCCAAGAATGAACCCTCGTTTAATTATAGTAGAAGTAGTTTGAACAAAATAGGGTAGTTTAACCTTTCGATACAAAGGACTAATTCGTTTTCTGAAACGCAGCACTATTTTTATTATAATCCGTACATACATATTTCATCGTAATTAACTATGCAAAGTACATGAGTATTTATACATTGTATTGCTTTTGTAATGGTCAAAATGATTCCCCATCTAAATTCTGTTAATTTTAGGATTCCATAAGGAAAGGGTCAACAAAATGGGGTACATAATTTTATAGTTTTTGTTAATAGGAATCTTGTACAGACTCCCAACATATAGTATAAGGTAAAGTACCCAGTAATCGAACTTTTTATAATTTTAATCATTAATAAGCTAAATTGTTGTTATGGCAGATACTAGACAAAATATAATCGGTCGAAGTTTATAGGAAAAATCATAGATGACATTAATTGCAAAACTGGAACCTTAATTTCCAATTAAAATCATAAAAAGTGTCGATTACTGGGTGCTTTACTGTATTACGTGAATACTCGTAGTTGGCAATCAATGTGTCAAACTCCGGCTTAGGGAGCAACTTTACTTTTCGAATTAATTAACCCTACTCCGTTTTCTTCCCATCGAAGTGTTTCCATTAATCAAAATCCGCAAGGTTCACTTCCTCTTCTTTTCCTTGTCGAATCAGTGGCCATAGAAATGAATTCGAGTCTCTTATTTCTCTTGCAATTCCGCGTCGATCAGCATTCAGGACTACAGTTAGATCGAATGAGGGAGAGGGGGGGGATAAAGGGGGATGAAGAAGGTAATGTGGAAGAAAAAGCGGGCCGGTGTCGTCCCGATCCGGCAGGGTCGGCCGACCCACGCTTCTTAAGTCCACAATTGACTATACGTGTGTATCCAATATGGCTGATAAAACCGGATCTCCGCGCGAGGGGTTAAGCTGACTGCTGCCATGTACGCGGCAAAGCCGATGCCTAATGTCGTTACTCGTTACGATTCCCTTATATGTAACGCGCCAGGGATTGAGATAAAGGTTCGTTTACACTAAAGTCGTGGCCGGGCCACGGGAAGAAGACCGTTCGTCGTGCTTCTTCCACGATCTGCTCGATGATGCCGTTAATGAGGGAAAAATCCTTTGCTGCCTCCCTGCTTTGCAGCCCGCAATAGGGAGATACTTGCATTCGCTACTACCCTTTCGGATAATTAAAATTAGTTGAAAGCTGTTCTTTGTGGAATTCTGGCCGGGTCTCGTTTGGGCAAAAGCAATAGGGTGAACTTTTTTCAACCCTTTCGATTCGAGGATGTTTGAAGATCGTCCCGCGTGATTAAAGAAGTTTATTGCGGTGGAGTTTGGTGAAGAAATTCTGAAGGTTTTTAGTCGTTAAGTTTGTGGTTATTTATACCTCTGCTTGTACGGTGTTTCTTAACCCTTTCGATATCATGGACGTATATATACGTCTTCAAGAATTGGATCGGTATCTGTTAAAAACATACGTATGCTTTTTTCTATAACACAATATAATTTCTGGAATCATTCGTACGTCAATATTACGGTACAATTAGTTCATGCAAAATATTAAAATATTTATACCTATATCATTTTTATATTAATAAACGTTATCATTGCATTAGTTTTTAATTTTAATGTGCCGCGAGCAAATGGGTTACCTATGACGACCGACATTATTGGTCTTTTATGTCCAAGCTTGATTTTTTACCGTTCTAGGCATTACAAAAATCCAAGAAAATTCTGAGATACGTATTAAGGTCACTATTCTGATATACTTGCAGCTACAAGTCCTTTTAAGCAGAAGGGTTCACATAATACCACTTCTACGTTTCTAAGAAAATGAACGTAGGAATTTTTTCTCGGACTTTAATAATGACCTATCGTGCCAGCGAAGGGTTAAAAATAATTGTAGGCGGTCGAAAAATTTTGTTATTGGTGTTTTGCGTAGGATTGCGTGGGATTTCGCTCGTAGAAAGGGAACGAGGGTGGGTTTTCAGCTTTTCCTTTCTGTTAGTTGTATTAAAAAAGGTGTTGGCCGGAGATACATATTTGTAAATGGCGTGGAGCAGGATTTGTCGTTACCGGTACGCGGCTCGTTATCTTTCTGGGTCCGCGTGTACAACGCGACGTATACAAAGGTATGACTAACGCGTGGAATATGTAGAGCAGTGCTCGTTATACAATGTACGCGTTGCTTTTAACGGCCGTCGTTCTCTTTTGCAATTTGTTAGCGTCCCCGCGAAAGTGTCACGTCTTTCCGCGTGCATTTTTCGTCGTCGCGGCAAAACTTTGCGTGACGCTATTCAAAATACGCGTAATTGCGTCCGCGTGGAAAAACGACCAACTCGCCAGTTGCATCATCCTGCTTGTAAATCAATTTAATTTGCAAACCATGACATTCCCTTTTTCTTATCTCGAATTAAAATTGACAACGACAATTTAGTTCTGTAATGTTTTTCGATATTATTTGGGTTAGAAAATGTATTCTTATTTTAACCCATTTGCATCCGCGTACGATAACTGATATTGATATTACTAATGTTTATGATGTACCCCTATGTATCGATCATTTTAAAGGTTATCGTACTAATTGGTAAAAGGTATATCCGTTTTAAGTTTATTTATTGTACGTATGTATAACGCTATCTTTCGTTTCGATTGTTGCACAAAATTTTCAAGTTAAACCGTAACTCTTTGATTTATAACGTTGGTCGCGCATTCAGCTCTATGATGCAAATGGGTTAATTAAAATAATCCGTAAATTTTCATATCTTCAAACTTTTCAGTTTCTAAGCTCATGAATTTTCAAATCTTCCATTTTCCAAGCTAGGCGAATTTTCATATCTTTGACTGTTGAAGTTTCAAATTTTCAAACTTGAGCTTCGAAATTGTGCAAAAGCTAATGAAAGATCAGGCTTATAAATGATCTAAGGGAAAGCGGTTCTCTTCATAGTAATTTAATGATCCAAAGACGTAACAGATAAGCCGTACTACATCTTCGTGTAGCTTATCACTAGATTAAGGCGTGATTATTCAAAGAGATGGTCTATTGTGTGTATGGAGTTCTCCCCTGAAGAGAAACAGCGTGTAGAAGTGAGCTGCATGTGCACCACTCCGATGCCGCGTCTAATATGCAAGGAGAGTGTGAACGAACTCGTAAATCGTCAGCGTCGAGACACTTTTGTCTGCAAGCGAGTTAGACGCGCGCACGCGTCGCCGCGGCTACGCGTTTTAATCAGCCACCGAGTGCGAGAACGTCCTGAGAAATTTTATTAACGTTTTTCTCCGAGAAGAATAGCTCGTAACTCAACTGGACTTAAAAGCAACGAGAATAAGGTCGAGGGGAGCGAGAGAAGTCGCGAGACGAGAACGCTTTAATTTTCAGAACGCGTTAGTTTGTTAGAGAATTTCGCGTTGCCAGCGAGGAAACTTTATATTTCAGGGAAAGAATCCAAACGTTAAGTGTTGTATGTAGACTGCGGATCTTTGCGCATTTATGGGAAAGTTTGGGTAGATGTACCACGTACTGTCAGCATCCCCGTAACCGACACTTGAATTCGTTTATTTAATAGCAAATTAATGCACGAAGAATCGTGTGTAAACAAATTTTGATACTAAATTTTGACTTCGGTTTACGTGACAGCGTATAGACATTGTACATTCGTTTACACTTAATATTGCAAACGAAATATTATATATAATCTGGAACGTTATTAACCCTTTTATACGCTCCAATTATCGAACTTCTAATTGATATAGTAAATTGGGATTAACTTTTAAGTAGCTACGCGAGTGGAAACATACGCGTTCCCATTAATCACGAAAGGGTTAAACAATCCGCTCGGTACGTTCAAGCATTCCTTACAAAGTAGCCCTTAATGAAACGCTTTAATTTCGTTTCAAATGACTGTATTAACCTTTCGAGACGCGAACGATTAATTATCGAGTCCTCTTGCGGCATTTCCGGTCCCGGTAAGTCGATGCATCGATCGTATCGACAGGTAAATTCGCCTCGGGGTTCGCAACGTATGTAACTGCATTCTAAATCATTCGCGCGAGTATAATGGCATACTGCTAGCCCTCGCTGCTCCATTTCTCCGGATTGTTTCATTTATTTGCCGCACCGCGCATGGTATTCCATTATCGCGATGCTGTACAATCAACTGGAAAGATGAACGCGTCGAATTATTCCCAGACCTCTGCAGCTTTAATTGTTCACGATTCATTGCGGATTTCTGCACGTAGGGCACGTATACTCGCCGACGTGCCCCATTTTTACTGTCATCCAGACGTTCCTTCGTGATATCGTTGATCGATATTTTGACGACACTCTTGGTGGTTCGTAGACTATTTAAATTGGAAGGGGTTTTCCATAAGGTTAACACTAGGTTTACGAAACGCGACACGTTGACGCATTTCAGATTTGATACCTAAAATTATAGAGACCATAAATATTATTTTTCAGTTATTTATGTTAATTTTAATTAATACAATGGTATGAATATGGTATCAATTATTCTAATTGATTCTCTTCATCCTCAATTTTCTAATTGCGAATATTTAGATGAGTATACGTATTTTTCCGGAAGCCTGTCAAATTATGCACGTAACGTTCGTAAACCTAGTGTTAATACCAGACTCGTTAATACTTTAGACGTATGCTGGATTCATTTTCAATGCTTTCCACCATCCTCAAAATCAACTTACAATCAACATTTTGCCAAGTATTATCCCTATCTTTAGATATATTCCTGTAAACCTATATACCTATTTAATTATACAACTTTTAATATCCCTATCGTCCCTATCTCTGAATATATACTTATAAAAATAAATTCTTATCCTTTACGATATCCTTATCCCGTCTCTATCTTATTATTACGAATTCCGATCTTTTCTTTCCATTTCGCAATAAGTCCTAATTAGGGGAACCACATTTTGTCCAGCTATCATGGTAAATATTGTATAAGAGACACGAAATTGAAGCCTGAAATAAATTACATTTTCACTTTATGGAATAATTGGACATTACCATAAACACGAATGATTCGCAAATGAACATTAATAGAAGCGTGATGAAGTATAGACGCCAAAGGGTGGTACAGTGTTCTATTTCGGTTTGCTTCATCGAGTTTGTAAATATAACACACGGATCGTGTTATTGCCTGCCAAGCCCATTGACCAGCCGTCAAATGACAGTTTTTCTCGTTGTGCCCACTTTCCACCCATACATGTGCAATGTATAATCCTTGAGATAAACGCAACGCGCAGTGGTGTAGTTGTTATGTACCACCTTGTTGCCCACGCGGTATTAAATAACATTTTTTTCGCGAAACCAAATCTGGCATCCATGATTTGATTGCTTTGCCCGGCGGCGAAATTATGAAACGAAACCGTGTGTATAATTTATATTGAGAAATCTATCGATCCTTTTCACAATTAATATAGAGATTTATTGACCCATTGGGGACTAACGCAACGTGCTATTTGCAGTTTCTTCAAATTATGTATTTATTTCACGGGTAAAATGACTCTTAGTATGCCGGATATGACAAAGGACTAAAATATTGCAAGAATAAAATAAAATAGGATGTCAGAATTAACTTACAACGACAGATAGTGGCGAACATTTATGAATTATTTAAAACACTTCGAATTTGATATTTAATTGATTAAATTCGGATAGGAAAAGTCCACTGGGTCGCAGTATTTATTTACGTTTACATTACAAGATTATAGAACCTCTAAGTGTAAGGAGAAATAGCGACGAAAGAATTATTATACGAATCTTTTCATAATTGTGATATGAATTGATTGAAAAAATATTGCAAATGAAATGCTGCATCAAAGCACGTTGGTTCCTAATGGATTAATAGCCTGCAAAGGTATGAAAAATGGCCTATTTATTATTTCTTATTTCTATTTCTATTTTCAACTCTTCGTCCTCGTAGTAATTTTTTCTAATACCGTCTCCACAATGAGTCGGTTCAGTGCCTCTAATTTTTAAGTACCGTAGGTTTTAAAGACATCCTGTGTAATGTCAGGTTCTTTAAAGAACCGGAAACTGCCCCCCTCTAATGAGAATTCAAACAAAAACGACCAAAGAGCAAGCTTGCTCAAAACACACCCTTATTTTATATACAACTTCATCCTTCCTCGTCCTACCAATGCAAATGCCGGTAAAATAATTTAGTCTGTTCTAAGACTATGGTACACGCCTATCCTCAATCATCTTCCTCGACGGTAAACCCGGAAACCGTATTTTAAAATCATTCTTTGTTAACGCAACGCATACCTGAATGCGTAAGATGTCTAGGGGAAAAATGGTTAGGGCCTCTGCGCTGGTGACAAACTAGAACATTCACGCGGTACAACGCACCCGTGACGCCCACGCGAATGCATTCGAAACGATTTGAAGCCGGTCACAAAAGGCAGGCCGCGTGCGAAACACGGCACACAAAAGACTCGACGCGAAATCGTTTCGATCCGTGCCAGAAAGGCGGTTCTCGGCCTCTCTTTGCCAGAACAAACTTTTGACCGAGTCAACTCTCACGCGCTTTCTTGGAATTACGGATTTGCTTCGTGACACGTGCGTTCACCAGGATCAGGTTGGCAAATGGTCAGGTATACAGGGTGTAAAATATAGTATATTTTTAGCCACCTTCGGACTTTTCTGGAAGCTATAAAGCAAAGCTCGGCAACCTTTTGCGCTAGTCGTAAGATGCACTTGAAAAAATGCTTGGCGGTCATCGCTGTAAAGCAGGGGTTAGCAAACTTTTTATAAGCGCGGACCTAAAATAGTAAGATATTGGCGAGTCAATTTAGACTAGTATAAAAAGTAATTAAGACTAAAAAATATAGTACATTTTTAAAATTTTTTAATACATCGATAATAATTGTTATTAATGTTAATAGATTTAACGGTTCTCTAAACTTTTTCGCTTCCTCTGATACTTTTTGAAGTAATGCTACGCGACTGTTGGCCGCTTCAGAGAGCACTGTATAATTTATCTCATTTGTATTTTCATGTACCAAAGGCTTTTAACCCGTTTACAAATAAATAAATACTAATGCGATGAATGAAGCTCTGACTACATTTCTAAAAGTGCGCGGGCCGTAATTTGTCTACCATTGCTATAAAGTATAAAGTTACAATGGATCTTAATTTGGGTGGTGAATTGATTATGATAATTGGAATTTTAAGAAATCTAATGATACTAGGAATGTAAGGTGATCATCATGTCTGTCACAATTAATATGAAATTCGGGACTGAAATCTTTTGTCTTGATCCATAAGTATAACTATTAACTCATCCCATAAGTAATATCGTTTGTCAATGTTCTTTAAACGTAACGTGCTGATTGAAAACAAATGTAAGTATTAATGTTTTGCACTTAAAATCAAGCTCAGAAATGACATTATTTATGGAATTCAGTAGACGACTATATTTGTTTGCTACGTAAAAATGTATGAACACATTTTATTATAATTTGCGATAAATCGGGGCATAGTAACTGAATTCAGGATAAATAGACATTCCGAATGGAAATTCGGGACTGTTACGAAAAATTCTGAACGTATGGTCACCGTACAGCAATGTTGAATACCCAAACTTAATCGCGAAACGTGTCAGCCGTTTCCTATCAAAAAATTGTTCTGGTACTTCTAAGTGCCAGGCGGTAAAGAAAGGGTTAAAGGATACACGCTTATTGAAATATGGAAAAAGACGGAGCACGGTAAGTTCGAATAAAAAGTGGTTGTGTTCGGTGACCAAAGGCCGTCTAGTATCGTGACACCACTAATTATCAGGATGCAGTGTAGCAGAACGCGTAGGAAGCATCGTAACTAATGCGTGTGCAAGCGTAAGCCGCTTATGTTTTCCTTCGACACCGTGAAACAGTCGGAACGGGTTAATTTGCATTCTAAATATCGGTCGCACGCGCCCCCAGATCTAGTCACGGCGACGTTATTTGGATTATAGAAGCTTGGAAATGCAACTTATTCCGCGCTCTCTGAGTCAGCTTATCGTGCAAACGTAGCGGCAGACAGGTTAAATTTAATTCAACATAAGATGCATAAAGAAAGGTTAACGCTGCACGTTCGCCCGCGGGGCTTGAAATTATGATTAATGTCCGTGCGAGAAGGCGAAATCCGCGGGAACGTGACGCTATGGGACTTTCGCTAATACGAGACGCTAATTGCATCGTCGCAGCGTGACGTCGTCCACTTTTGTGCATACACGGGTTCCCTTCAGCCCGAGACAAAGGGAACTCGAGCGCGAAGGATAATAGAGAGACACGCGAACCCCTAATAAAATGTAATATTCTATTGTTAAGCTTCTCGAACGGAACGGCGTTCGCGAATTAACTAGGCCGCGCTTAGCTTCCACATATATTCTCATCTATTAATAGTGTAACCCAACAGTGTTCTCTATGATTTGGTACGGGAAAACGTGACGAGATCGATTGGGGGGAACCTCAAACGTGAACGAGGCAGGGGGAGTTCCCTTATTATTGCCGGACACTTAAAGTTTTCTTTAAGTAAATTGGAAAAAAATGGGGGAAATTTAAGCGTAATTAAATCAGAGAAATTTCCAAACTCTTTTGATTTATTGTATAGATGTGATAAATGTTGTACAATAGACTACCGATTATCCGGCTCCGTTTTAACCAGCCACATTTTTGTTATTCACTTTCTTGCGTAATTTTTATCATACGTATTGGTCATTGTTTAAATAATCTTTCTTTTGCTAAATTGTTTTCAATTCGTACTAAATCTCTGAGTACTTTCTTGTGCAAAGTAACATCATTCAATACGTATGGCGTAACATTATATTATGTCTAGATGGTGTGGTTGTATGTATAAATAATAAACATTATAAATACATTCAATATTATTTTTTTTGGTATACACAATGCAACAAATAAAATAAGCTGTCAGATTAACTGTTCATTTGTTCGCCCGGCCGAGATCCTGGTCCAGCAGGATCCGGATAATTGGAAGTCTACTGTATTCAATTTTTTGAACATTATTTTCAATGAAACAGATAAAACGAACTTGCACCCTATGCACTCTTCTATACACCGGTCTCATTACTTTCATACCGCACGCGTGTATGTACGCATTTTATATAACGCTGGTTTCTTAAGCGTGCCTAAGTAGTCCAGGTAAGGGTTGAATCGCGTTTCCTGTGCACGAGAGAAATCAATCCACGGACACGCATATATATCCGGGGAAGAATTTTTCCCGCGGTGCGGTGGACGGTTTTTTTTCCAGGAAACCGCACCGCGAGCCACACGATTTCCTGCGATAACGCGTGTAACCGATGACGATTCGATGAGCAGAGGTGAGAAGTTCCTCTGGTGAGAGAGCGTGTGCAGTGCGCGCAGTGCGCAACAGCAAACGGATAGATTTAGTAGCCGTCGTCTAACGGTTCCGCGAGGTTCTCGGAGTCTTCTTAGGTTTAGCAGCACACACACGATGCAACACAATCGGCCACCGAGTCCACGCGGTGCCTTTTCCTGTTTGCGTCCCTAGGGTTCTTTGATACGTCGTCGATTCTCTTTGTTCGTCGTGGTTCAGTCCAGGTGTAATAGTCTCTTGGAAGAGGGAGTACAGTGACCTGTGGAGAGTTCTTACATTTGCAGAAAGATGTATCTGTGGTTCCAAGACGAAACGATATACGGTCGCGCTCGCATTAATATTCGGATACCACTTACGATCCACCAAATGCGAACGTCCCGATTTTAACGCTAACCGTACTACGCTCGGTCAAATGACGGCTTTTGGTTTATAGTATACAGTTCATAGTATTTGGTTTAAGATTCTACGCTCGCTGTTATTTCTTTCGTACAATTAACTTTACGACAATTCTTTTATCCTCCGATTGACCAATTTCTCATATTTAATTTTTCTTTCTGCTCCTTTTTTCACTCAGGAAGATTTATTGAATAGGTATCTGTAAAACATCGGTAGGGTTAGGGTTAATGAAAGTATTCATAATCTTGTAGACCATAATCAACTGTACATGGAGTAATCTTTTTGTCGGTAGGAAATCCCTTTGAGGGGATGAAATCAGTTCCCCAAAATTACGGCATTTATTTCATTTCTTAAGTGCTACTTTGCCTGGGAATTTTTTTGCAATGGGGTTATAGAGGACGAAATAGTTAACACTTTTTATACGAAATGTTTTGCACTATCTCGCACCATTAAAACCGAAAAATAATAGAGTGACCGTAAGTCATAATTTCAAAAAATTAGAGTTTATGCATTAATCGAACTCCAGAACTCCAAAACCACGGAATTTCTGCGTTAGAATTACAGATATTACATAAAGTGAAAAATTAGTGGCAGTGGTAGTTTTATAAGTTCGGAAAGATGAAGAAAGGGGTAGTTTTGGGATGGATCCTAGATATTAGATGATTCACGTGCTACAATAGTTATTTTACAACAATTATCGTGGGGGAAATTTTGGTGAATATACCAAGATATAGTTGATGACAGCATTGGATTCTCTGCTTACGCAAGAACACCAAACGAAGAAATCGCAATAACAATAAATTCTCACAAGAGAGTAGCCATGATGTCCACTTAAAACGACCTAAATCCTTGGTTTCATATCTTGAAACATGAATTCTTCTTTATACACCAATTAAGTTTTCCTTTGAAACATTTTTACTTGCACTGTTATTAAATTGGGGAGATTTTTGTTGACAGTATCTATTTTGTTACTATCGATTGTATCTTTTCTATGGCGTCATATTACCTTTGCTATCATTCTTAGCTAACAACTAGACTGCGGATTTTTATGCAGTTATAGGAATTTAAAGTTTTCAAAGAACTACATTTTACGCACAGGGTGTAAAAATATTAAAAATATTTAAAATAAAGCATACGTTATAATATGAAACAGATAGTTAATGAAGTCCCATTTTCTTAATTATGATATATATAAAATATGCATATATATAAAAACAGGAAATTGCATAAAAATCCGCATTAATAATATAGGTAATTAATTCCTTAGGATAACCACATATTTATATCGGTGCTATTTATATATGAACGTATATTGCTCCAACAATTATAACTCAATAAAGATTTTGGTGTTGAGGTATCGTAGCGAAAGGTTTATTTCTTTATTTATTTATTATTATTATTTATGAGTGAGGAAACCTTTGGTTTACAATAACAGAGAGTTTAGTAGGTGAGTAGGATTTCGCATAAACAGTGTTTAAAAGAATGAAAGAACAAGAGAAAGAGTTAAAGCGTCTTTACCGCTACGCGATAGTTTTTCTCCTTTTTGGATGATCGGAAATAAATATTAGCCAAAAATGTCTGCACTATATTAATCGTTTCATAGCAACTAAACGATTGTAACAGGGACGGATTTACACGTATCGATAGGAATCCGCAAAGAGACGAAAGAGAGGAATGATACATGCTGCCAATACTCGTATAATACGCTTCCCCTCTTCGTTCCGGAGCATAAAGCGATCGCTTTTAATAACCCGTTTCGCGTTTCGCCGATAACAAGTTAAGCGAAGGATAAACAGGTTTATTCCCTCTCGTCTCCCGGGGTGTCCTTCTTTTCCGAGTTTGTTTACTGGTTACGCCATTGCATTCACCTAAGATCGCAACCATTTCGCCTCCCACGTGCTACTCTACAACTCGCTCGAAATACCGATCTCAAACGGAGAAATCGTTGGCTGATGTTGAGAGGCTGAGCGGTGCACGTGCGGATTCCATGACAAATCGATCCACTGATACGTTTTCCACGACGGAAATTGCGAAAAGCTGAGCGAACGTGGTAGAATTAGGTGCGAGATCGAGATCAACGCCTGTGTCGATTATTAGCGATTTAATCGTGATAAGGATTCGTAATAGAATCGGTATATAATTTTTATTCGGTAAGATCATTCTACTTAAATTAATCCCCTTTTATATACAATAACGAGTCACACTCGTGACACGAATTATGGCGTTGGTTCAATGGAAAGCAATACTACTTGCAACAAAGTTAAATTTTAACTGGAGTTTTAATTTTCAGTTCATGAAACTCTATTTAAAGTGCAGTCTTTCAGTTTCACCGAACCATTTGCCCTACAAATGTTTTTCAATACTATTCGTTGGGACTTTAGCTATTTTCTCTACTTTAACGCTGTATCAAATGCAAAACACTAAAATATTACGCGCAGCGTGTTTTTGTTGCTATTAGACTACAGCTTGCACCGCGAGTGTAACACGTTATAAGGCGACGAATTAAATTAAAAGGGGATACGAATTTGCATAAAAATCCGAAGTCAGCTTGTAGTATTCAGTATACCGTTTCGTCGGTCTATCCTATCTTGTCCAACTTCTCCCTGCATTGAATTCAATGCCTCGACCACGAGAGATCCAAAATTCTATGCACACAAATAATGATACCTCTCTAAATTCTCCGAGCGAAAGGGAAAAATTGAAAGGATCGCATTCATTGATGCAAGTTACGCGTGGGCGTAACAGCCAGCTGATCTCAGGATTTAGGTACTATGTAGTTGCGACTACGGTAAATCATTGGCTGTTTCGTACAGAGAACGAGAGAAAGATAGAAAGATTCGTCGATGCATGATGTGTTGGAGTCGTTGGTTCGAAGAGAGACCGGTTCTTTCGTAGCTGGAGCGCGGAGACAGAAAAGTACCGCGGCGAAACGAGACCGCACCCCATGGCTCTGTGGTGGTATTCCTATCCCACGTGAAGCTTATGCAAGACAGAAATGGTGCACTGGTAAGAAGTCTCCCGCACCGGTGCCATCATCCTCAGTGTTTACCGTCCTGTCTCAACGACCACGTCTTCTTTCACCTATTCGCGCTCCGCTAGATCGTCGTCGGTCAACAGATTTTACCGGAAGTGGAAGGCAGTGTCCCTAGAGAGCCTATCTATAAAACACGAGACGCGTGAATAATAGATATCGTTTCCGTGTTGCTACCGTTATCGCAATTTCGGTGCAATTCGAGGGAATCAGAGGTGTGAGTTTAATGCAATTTAATAAGGACAACTATTTATCTTAACACATTACCGTCCGGAGACATAAAAATACGTTTTTTCTTTTCCATTCAATGAGAAGGAAAATCTTATTGTTTTCGCTTACCTACGTATGGTATCTACTCTTTTATTCCTTCGTGCAATTATTGGAGTTTTATGTCAGTACATCGGTAGCTTCCCTTTTAATTGTTACTTATTGCTTTTACTTCGTCGGCTACACGCAAAAATTTTCGCGCAAACAGCCCGGACCGTAATGTATTAACTAAGAAAAGTTAAGGGAATAATAGATTTTGAGTTTGTGGGGGAGTTGTTTAAAAAATTTTGGTTATAACATAATGACTTAACTTTAATAAAAGTAGTGCTTAGAAATTTAACCCTGCTGCGGTTTTTATGATTTTATTCGGTTCAATCGCATTCTCTTTCCTGTAGGAAAGTTTGATAATTCTGAGAAGCATCTTCAACGTAGAGATCGATCCTTAAATTTGGGAAAGTTATTAACGAGTGTTTCATATCTGCTTTAAAACTGAGAAACGTTTTAGAAAAATTGGGTTAACAAAAAGATCAATCTGTGGAAATTACGAAGACAATAAGTTTTGAACTTTGGAGGGTTGATGAGAAATCTTTGAGTTGTTGCATAAAGATGAAGTCCAAAATTTAGTATTGAAATATTTGTAGTCTCGATTCTTCGTACGTTCGTTCGCTATTATATAAAATAATTCAAGTGGTGATTATAGGAACACTGAGATAATAATTGGGACATCTACCCTAACTCGTGAACGAGCTTCTAGTAGTATTTCGTACCTTTGTCGCCGCGAAAGGGTTAAATTTTAATGCCCCACTGTCGGATTAATTTCTGTGTCTCCGTGCAAATTTCTTACAACGTTAACCATGCGGTCTATTATAGTTAATTGTTCGTTCGGTGAAACGATGACGAAATCACGGTAATCAACGTAATTCGCGAAAGAAACCGGATAAGGATGGTGGAATGATCGTGGGCGATCCCTCAAGGGCACCAATCCTCGATCGAATTTATTTTTCGCCTCATCCAACGATCCTTATTTCATCGAGAGGTTGTTATTATAATTATCATCATGATCGACGCTCGCGTCCTCGATGAATATTCATAGGTAGCGGGGCTGAACTTCATCGAAGATGATAAACATCCGGGCCTTATGTTTCATTCATACCGGTCTCGCGTTGCCAGACATAATGAGCCAGTAGAATGAGAAATTAGCTTCGTGCATACGATTTTAATATCCTCCCTCATTGTTGCATACGCTCGATACTTAAGGAACAATTCTGTGATTTATTCGATGCTTAATTGTTCGTAGAAGACGGGAGAGTAGATACAAAAGCTTGTAGCGACAGGCACGATGCTATTTCCAACGAAAGGTTAGAAGGAAAAATGGTACCGTGAATTTTGATGATGAGATCGAATCGCAGGTGGAAAGAAAACGAACGCTCGAGAGGAATTGGAGAGTAGACAGAAAGAGGGAAAGTGCTTTTAGGCATAGGTAACGAATATTCGCGATCGCGGCAGCGCAATTGTTTGCAAATGAATGCAATCTCTCGCTGCAGAATGCTTTCGACGATGTATCGATCGTGATCGGCTTTCAATTATAAATCGTAGCACTGGAGATAAAGAACTTTTACTCGGAAATCTAATATAACAGTCGCCTGACTTTATTTGACAAAACTCCGTAAGCAAACATTCATTTTTATTTATTTATCTGCCCATTAATATAACGAAGATACAATTTCAACGAAATACGGAAAATTGATCGACGTGTACACGTTTACTTAGAATAACTTACTGGTGTCTATACTAAAAGAGTATAAAGAGGAATTAAAGAAATCTAGTTTGTTAGCGATTTCGATTTTTACCTAATCGAAGTGCAGTCATCATTGAATTCCAAAGAAATTCCCCAAAAAATTAAATGACCTTTAACTGCTTTGATTACGAATAACAATTACAATTGATTAAAATTGCTTGCAGTTATTTGTAACCATTATTGATATCCGGAATTTTATATCGGCTACCGGTAACCATTAAATACGATCGGAATTTCATTTTAGTTGCCGCTCGCTAATATCAAGGCCGAATATTTCTGGTTACATTCAATCGTCGTCGATTGTTATTGATATTGCCGGTAATAATATTCGTCGACAGCATAAAGGTAATTACATATATTATATTATACCTGTAGAATATGTATACGTATATATTTACCCACCATATCGGCAAACGGCAATAAAAAGAAAATACCGGTCGTTAATAATGATCATAGGTAATTAAAATAAAATTCCGGGTATTTATATTGATTACCGGTATAATCAGAGCGCTTACTCTGTGCAAACATTAACTCTGCCATAGGATTATAATGAATGTAAATCGTTTATGTTTGGACTTAAAGTTTTATCCATCTTTTCGTCGTTTAGTCGGTTGGGTCAATTTGCAATGTCTGATTAGCGTTGGAATCGATTCGGTGGGATCATTCGAGTGCAGAAGTCCTCGCCATTGCTAGTGTTAGCTCAAGTATCGAACGGTGGACGGTGTTGGGTATCGTTGGACGGTCGCTCAAATTTAATGCCGGCCTAGCATTAGGTCATTACTAAACGTGCTTGACTTTTTCCCTTCGTCGCGCGATGACGACGACCACTTTCACGCGCGCATACATTACACCGGTCGGAAAGCCGCGCGTGGTAAACACTACTTACATTGTTTCGCAATCCGCGCTGCACTCAACACAAGATAACGCGTACGCCTCGTGACACGCGGTGTAGCTAGAAGAATTTTTGGGAGGGATTGCTTGGAATTCATCAGAATTCGTGGAATATTGTGCGCTACAATGTTGCAAGGCAATGGTTCCCCAAATTATCAAGTCTTGCGACCCACTTTTAACGGTAGGGTTACGGACACGGCTAGTATAATTTCACAGATTTTTTTTTTTAAAATAGGTAGGTAGATATTTATTGCTTTCACAAGGAATTACAAATGGATTCCGTTTCTTTACTTATTTACATTTTTGGCTGCTTAACTAATAAACCTAATAGCGACTTAATCTACCCTATCGCTCTATTATATAAAATAAACTATACGATGCATATATGTACATATTTCTAGTGTTTCCTAGTATTTTATTGGCATTTAAAAACAAAAATATTTAGATGACACCCTAAAAAGTTACCAAGGAGTCATTCGAATTCAGTGTCACTCTTTTAAATTTTAACTATTTGAAATAATTTGTGATTTATTCATATTTAAAATAAGTGCATCACCAAAAGTGTGTATTATGATGTCACAAAACTATTCGTACCGTTCCTATTTTTCACTTTGAATGCTTGCTATTTATTTACAATGCATTTTATAAAATTCTTCTAACGGGCATTGTATATTGGAAAATAACTAAGCTTTCGAAACACTGTAAATTTTGTTGTAAAAAAAAGGTGTTAACATAAGAAAAATCAAAGTTGTTGAAAGAATTTTATTAAATTATAATTGAGTTATATGTTAAGTTATAAATGAAATTGAAATAGGATTACATTTTACCAGCCCCTGTATACGAAAGTATACATAATAATATATTATTATAATAATAATAATAATAATAGAAAGGATACCAATAAGTAGTTACATAAACTTAAACAAGTATTCACGTTTTCTACCGTAAAGCCGCTAGAAATCGACGAATCCTTCATTTTACGTGAAAGTCTACGAAAAATATTCCGATCACCGATGAACGCTGCCTAATCCTCGAATCAAGGAACGTCCAAATACACAGAATATTGGCTAAATACAGCACCGTATTGCTTCATCCGGACGCTAGCTAGGAAATTCTAATCGCATCCCGTAACACGTCCAAGAATCCACAGTAATGTACAAAGTAACCCAAATTATCGAAGGTCAGCGATTTTGATTCCCCAATTCACGTTAGAATTTCTTTCGCTCGGTTGGAAACAAGTGAATTTTAAATATGCTGTTTTGTAACGAAGAATATGATCGGGAGTAGCGAAGGTCGTGAGATTTTCTGGTACCACGATGAAACCACGAGTTAACGGGGTACCCATTGCTTTTCGTCGGCTTCCACCGAGATATTAGCTAAGCAAGCTGTGAGAGGTGTACATATATGGAGGTGAAACAGCCGGTTCACAAAGGACATTCCATTCCATCTTACGTTGGCTGCATTAGCTTTGAACCCCACCGTGGTTCCCTCCTCGATCCCACAGGCCAATACTTCTCTGCGTTCTCCGATAAAATATTCACGGTTTCTCGTGTGACACGAAAATTCGGACAATTTTACAAGGCAAAGGAGTAAGAATTACCGTAGAATATATTTTAACTGAACGCTGGAACTACTGACCACTAAAGCAGAGGCAAAGGCAAGAATACGACATATCACGGTTTTCATCCATAGAGAGTATTGGCATTTTCAATAATAATTGTAAATTATGAATTAACAGCCTTCCACGATAAGAGATGGGGTATGGTCGTTTTTGAAAATTTCCGCGAGAGAGTTAAATAGGCGAATTGTACACGAACGCACGGGCGAACAGCTGCGTTTGACTGGTACGGTAAACTCGGCGTTCTAATTACGACAATTGGCCGTCATTGTTCTTAGGCACGTACGTAAGACGGGGAGAATGATTAACGTTACGATGGCCTCTGACTACTTGGAAACTGGACCCCCAGTGCCGAACGCTTTCGAACCGCACGTGAAATTAAGGTCGATCATTAATAATGGAAATGAGACGAGGATATCAGATTTATTATTCGACGCTTCAACAAATCTCGAGGTATTGCAAAACCGAAACCAGTGCAGCGGTAAAAAGAGAAGGAAGATGGGAAATTTTCTCTCTTCAACTTCTCGTCGCGGAATTTTCCGTTCGTTTGTTTGAAATTCACGGGACAAATTTCTGGGTGAAATACGAGAAATATACATTTGCATAAATATCCGTGATCTAACAAATATAGGGCGGCCATTGGAAGAGCGCGAAGGGTTTGACAAAATCATAACTTGATTATTTTCAATCTTCATTATTTCCTTTTTTTCGCGGGTTATAAAGCATCCCTTGGAGAATTGAAATCGATACGTATGATGTTCAGCAACGAGTAAAACTCATTGAGATTTTCTATTCCAGTAAACGATTACGCGTTAAAACTCTAGATTAGAGTTTAACTCTAATTAGGTAGATTTTAACTCTACCCTTTTAGATTTTTGAGTACTAATTGTAAGAATCTCAGGGAATTACATTAGTAAGGTTATGGAAAATTCTGTGGAATGCTGGTGATTTAAGGAACGTTGTTTTTCGTACATAATACTGAAAAATATCCGCTAATTATATTTCCAAATGAAATAATAAGAAATTAAAAAAAAACACGTGTTTGTGAAAGTTATTTTTGTTTTATATCATTCAGCCATTTAGTGGCCACTCTGTATTAAAAGCCCAGAACTTACTCGAGCTCCGGGTATCTAAAATTGCCCGATAAAATTATGTCATCAATCATATATGCTAATCGCGATGATTGTGTTTCTTCATAGTCGGCTGTAACTAATGGATGATCGACCAACAATGGATGCGAATAAAGTTCACTGAAAGACCAGCCCGGTGATTATCCTTCGTTATCGAAACTAGTTATCCCGCTGATCCAATGGAAAAACTAGGGATGGGCGGACACATTGCAATTCAATTGTTCTAAGGACAGGCAACGCGCTAATTACAAAACAAACGCGGCGACTTCGCGCAAATACGCGCTGCGTATGCTTTCTAATTACGCCGGTTCATCGTTCCACCGCGTCGATCCTGGATTGCGAATAGAATATTGCGACTACGGTGTGTTGTTGATCCTTGTGTTTAGCGCGATGAAAAATTACGCGGGCGTTTATTCCATAAGAAAATTATTAGGTTGACGCGCGTATAACGCGTCGCTTTTCAAATTAAAACTTTTAACGCGAGTAGATTCTTCGATACGATACGCAGTTGAATGAAGTAACTTTTAAATGATCCTTCGTACATTTTATTATTATTAGTTCGTTCAACGGGTTGACGCCCCTTATTGTAACGATATAAAGGAGTAGTTTCAAGTACAGCATTCATAGTTTATCTTAATTTTTGGTGTTTTTATCGTCCGTTGTCTTTAGCTATTTTTCTTCTTTCTTTTGCCATCCCCAACCATTTTTCTACTTTTTCGTCTTTTCTTCTTTTCTTCTTAACCCTTTACACTCCGTTGGCTCCGCTATGGAGACGTACGTTTTGATCGAAAGTCAAGGCTGAAATTTCTCTAACTTTATTTTCGCCGATTAAATTTTCATTTCTTCGAAATAGAAGCTAGTTTCTCCTTTTCGAAATGGATAACGCATTAAGTTGCCATAACAGTCAGGAAAAAGGGTATTGGAGTTGCCGTATCATATTATTAAAAAAAAGAGTTGCAGTGCAAAGGGTTACTAATTAATCTTCCTATCGTGGATTAATCTTTCACATTACTTCGAACACCGTTGCTCGTCGAAACGCGCAATAAATAATCTTCACGTGTTTCAGTTGAGTAATATCCGAATACGTAATTGCAATTTCTCTCCTTGTTGGTCGAAACGCAAAGTAGCAGAGAAATGGAAAAGAGGGGAAGGGAGGGGAGGAAGGTTTCAGCAATCGCGGTTGCTTCTTTTAATTAGTCAAAGCCGATCGAAGTCGGCTGCATTGCGATCGATCTTTCCCACAGGGAGGCGATATGCAAAATTCGACATTAGCCGAAGCGTGATCTATCGGCGTGGTTAATTAACGGCTTGCCACATTTATCTCGGGTATTAGCAATCCTAATCGTTGCTCTTCCGGTGGCCTCGACGTCTACTGCGATAGGTCGACTTTAAGATAAACCGAAAATACAGGAAAGATCGAATAGAAGATATCTACTATCTTCTTCGTGCAAATCAATTTATACGCAATAAACTTCCGGTTGCTGAAAGAAGTTTATCTTTCTCAGAAATTTTAGTTGATAGTATTCCAGGATAACAACACGTAGGGTTAATTATTGTGGAGTTTGCTATTAAAAATTACCAAAAATTATACACTCTTTATTTGGCAACTTCTAAAACATTTAAATCTGTAAATCGTACATTTTCTCATTGCTATGGGACTTGCTATGAAAAAGTGGATACAGGATAGATTACCAAAAATTATACGCTATTTATTTGGTAACTTTTGAAAGATTTATATCTGGAAATTGTACATTTTGCCATTGTTATGGGACTTGCTATTAAAAAGTGGATACAGGGTAAATTACCAAAAATTATACACTCTTTATTTAGTAACTTTTAAATGATTTAAATCTGTACACAGTGGGATTGTACAAATCGTACTCTTTCCATTTTTTGTACCACAATTTTTTTCTGTATTGTAGAAACGGTAAAAATGGAGTCTTAGAATTTCTAAATAATTTTTTCTCTCATGATTTTAAAGAGTAAGCGTTTAAAGTCTGGAGAAATCACTTTCATCGCTCCACCCTCGCTAGGAACTTAAAAAATAAAAAAAAAAAAAGAAGTGAGAGTGACTCCCTGGGGACGTGAACCTTCACGTAACTAACGGATCGAGTTACTCAGAGTCGGAAATTGTGCTTAGGCTAATTTTATCGGCGATCGATTTTCTATTTCTCACGATACTGGACACTGAACCAGTTTTTTTCCATTCCAGGAATAGAAACAAGTAATATTTTAATTCCATACCACTGCAAAAGAGATAGATACACAATGGACCGTCGAATTTCGAACATAACTCGTTCTAGGATATGATTCGAACTTTGAATTGTTTAGGTTTGAAATTTAGTTTTCTCATCCGAAATAATACAAATTAGACCCTCGGAGTTAATCGATAACAGATTCATACTTATTGATGATTTCCTTTTTTTACTATCGCAGAAGATGCAATTCCTTTTTGCGATTTTTGACTTTATCTTTCTCATGACTGAAATCATTACGAATGAGAATCATTAAAAAGGTAACTACTTACATACTTAACTGTGTATAAAAATAATGAAATGAAATAAACGAAAACGCTACCGCGAATCGTCGATCATACACACACTTTCTGTTCAAGTTCCAATTTTGGTTGGAATTTAGAAGTTGAATTTTCCTTGAAACTTTTGTTCGAATTTCGTGTGTCCATTGTATGTATAAATATATTAAGAACAAAGGATTCGTCGAAGGCAGCTAACAGGAAGACTAATAGTCGAGAAGGGAAACGAGCGAACTTATTAGGGGCGCGTTCCGGGTATTTATTAAATATTCCAGTTACCAACCGGCCGCTCGGCAAGTAATAAAAATTACATTCGAACGAATGCGACGTTTCTAATTGTCGTATTTATTGAACGTCCAGTCGAAGGCGTTGAAAGAACCATTCACAGCGGTCGAAGCCAGACTATTCGCGATTTCTCCTCACACCAGGCCCCCATAAACACTAAAAATATCTGCATTATTATTACCTCCTCGAAACGTCAGCTTTTGGACCATTAAATCCTTCCATAATTAATACAATTTCTTTTCACAACACTAGATTCTTATTTATTTACTTATTTAACTTAATCCGTAGCTTTCGGTTTCGGATCGCTTCCGGTTTACATTTACACTTACAATATTCAGTAAAACAAAATTAACATAAAATACAATAAAAAAGAAAATAATATCAACAAACTTATATAAAACGAAACATATACCTATTCATTTACTACTTATTGTTAAACGATTAAGGTATCAGTGAATATAGCGAAACTCATACCTATCCATCATGTATAACTTACTAGGAAATCTTTAAGATCATAATTAATAAATCAATTTGGGCTTCGTTACATATTTTCAGTGAATTAGTGCTCAATACATCGCATTTAACATACAAGAAGAAAACCCATCGTAAATAAAAGAGACGTTAACTAATTGCTCCAAACTGAACCGATTCGTAGGTTAAATACCTTCTAAAATAATGAAACGAAGTTACTTAAAGCGATACGCTTAACGAGGCACAGTAATCGACGCATGTATCCTATCCGAAATTATAATCCGCAACAATCGGTGTGTGGATCACTTCGCAGAAATCAGCGGGAAACTCGAAACCGTTATGATTGCACCGACAGAGATTTCGTCTCGAAAACGCCAACGCCTTCTCGATCTGGATGCACCTGCAGGCAAGACGCTCTACTTGTTGAACGGGTATTCAGGTGGAAAGAGGTGACCGGCTTTTAAAATTGTGGGTTAACGACGCGTGCGCGCGCGAGAGCCCGGTACCTTTGTGTCCTTTTTTGGAAACCCGAGGGGGACCGGCGAAAAATCGATCGGAGTTATTTTGGTGGCCAAGCCCAGCGATGATCCTCCTCTTTTTTTTTTGGGCCCGGCGATCCACCTCTCGTTCGCGGTTGAATTATTCCTGACAGCGGAGAAAGTGACGCGCCCTTTCCCTTGACAAATTTCGCCCGACCAAGCGGTGCCATTTAATGGCAAACGCTTCGCTGATCCCCGTAGCCCAGCCCAAGTCGTTCCACGAACCAGTCGTGTGTAATTTTGCATGAATTCTCTATTGAAAGGGAATTCTTTTACGGCTCTTTTAACCTTTTAACCGAGGACGACGTATTAACTCGTCCTACGAATTATCAATCTTTCGGAAACAATAGTTTATTTTTTTTTTTTTTTTTTTTTTTTTAGAAATTTCTATCTTTCCAAAGCATCATTGATTGTTTTTTTAATTTACAGTAGTATGTGTTATTGGTTTCCTTCACACGAATACAATTTTAGTTTCCTTTACATTTTCGTTCTGTTTATAAATTAACATATATCATATTACTTATATTACTATTAACTAATAGTACTCCGTTAACCTTAACATTCAATAAACGTGAAATTCAAATTAACATTTCTTTATACCCATTCAACGCGAACTAAACTTGTACAAACGTATGCAAGATATCCAAAGTAAAATGCACCTTGCAACTTACAATATTTAATGGGCAAACCTAATTTGTACTTAAATTCTATTTCTTTATTTTCGATGATAAGAAGCTAAATTTGCATAAAGATCCGCAGTCTAATCGTTAGGTATTTGCATCAAAGGCACGTTATTTTATACTTGCATTCGTAACGAATGAAATTCCCCTAACAAAGTATCGAAAGTAAAAAAAGGAAATTTAATGAAGTTAAGGTTAGCGTTATATATAAGGGCCGATTAAGACATTACATCGCGGTTTTGTGAGTCTTGTGACAATTGTCTCAATTTCCCGCTATTCTTCCACCGATGAACTCGCTTTTGGTTAGGGATGGGCTATTCTTGGAACAATTTTTGTATCTTCGCCGCGAAGGTCCTACAAATTTATCTTATCTTCATTGAACCCACGTTAATTCCTATCCATGGGTGCCGTTGTCGTATCATTCCGCTGGTAGTTTCGAAATCTAATGGCTCCCCTACAAACTAGCCTAATCGTTCTGTCATTTTGGTTTGGTATAATAAACATCATTGTTCAAAGGAAGATGGTTCTAATAATTAGGATACTATTTTAGTCCCACGTAGGGGAAATTTAGGCAAAATTCAATTTTCAACCATATTTAACTACGTAATCTTTGCACAGTGCAATAAAATGATGAATATTGTAGAAAGAGACGATATAAAGAATGTCTGCTTCTCTTTCTGTAACATTTTTGACATTTTGGTTGCAGATACAGATAATACATAATTTCGGATGTTCATATGCAATACATTTTAATAACGACGCTACGTGTAATGTAATTTAAAATAGCGAATTTAAAGTGCCATATTCGATAACTTATCAGGCTCTCTCTTGTACTAAACCGCAAAAGGGTTAAGCTACTGTGAGTTTAACCCTTTCCATACGAAGGACGAATATATCCACCCTCATAAATGGCTATGATTTGTTAAAAACGTATGCATCACTTTTTTACAATTTACAGTTAGTACTATTTTCATTATCATTCGTATATATTATTGCATTATTGTTCGAAGTATTCAAATATTTGTACGCATACCATACTAGTAAATATTATCCCGAATTTCTGTTAGTAAAAATTGTCCTCACCTATCCATTCGGAATGTTTTCAATTTTTAAGTTCCGTAGCGAAAGGGTTAATAATCGTCGATATTATTTTCTAACAGAAAATGGTTAAAGTCAGCCGCTTATATTCGTCCTAATGTCCACGTTTCGTAAATAAAATAGCACAGAATGGTCACAGTATTGATCTCGAATGCTATAGAATTCTCCAAATTAATCTTCACTTCAAACTTCGCTACGAATTCTTAATTTGCACTCGTTGCGGTTGAAACGATCGCAAAGTACTTTATCATATTTTCCCCGCATAGTTGGTCGTATTTTTGTCGCGCATTAAAGGGGAGGATTGGCGCCATTTTCCATCGAAGCGTTCAATGATGGTCGTAAAGAGTATTTCGATGAAAACAGCGTTCGCTCATCATGGTTTTTTCTAAGTTGACAACACCGCGGAGAATGATCAGAACGGAGCAATCCCATATGGAGGCGCCGCTGCTCGAAGAAAAACGATCTGGCGAGCAGACATCCGAGACAACTTGCTTTCTTTTTCTTATCCTCCCTTTCCCTCCCACTTCGACGCCGATCCCTACCCTGTTTCTTCGTGTCTTAACTTTTCATTTTTCACTCTTTTTCACTTTGATCCGCTTCTCCTGCCTTTCTTCGTGTCTCTTTCACGTACTCTTCCCCCGCGCAACTCCTTTCAATTTACCATTTACACCCCTTTTACTCGATTCTTTATTTCTCGTTGCTGGTTTGACCAATTTTTTTTTCTTACCTTTTACGCAGCCACCCATTTTATTTCTTTGGCGGTTCTTTTAAACCTTTTTTTTTTAATCGTACCGCGTAAATAGAGATGTTACTCTTGTAACCTACAGTTTCTAGTTGTACTACTATAAATGTTATATTTATTTCGGGGATGAGACACTCGAAACTTTGTGTTACTTTTACGATTTGAAACGATTAAAACCTAGGTATAATAAATTCATATATTTATTCGTATTATTGTTTGTTTAATGTATTATGTATTATCGATTCAATTGGGTTTGCGTTTAGACACCATGCTCATTTTAATTGATACACTTGTGACATATAGGGATCAATAATTATCTCATGGAATTTTCTTGTCCATTCATTTATTTAAATTGCAGTATTTATTTTCTAGAGAGAATTTCTTACAATTTTAATACTTGACAAAGTGGGGATTCGAGTTTCGTGAGCTCAGAAATTAGGTTTCAATCCATCTCTACACAATTAATTAATCTCCACCCAAGTAATGTATTTATTGTCTACATTTTATTCTTTTCGCCCTTTTAATTCGTTATTTTCTGTAAAATAAAAATTCTCCCTATCGTTTAATCTCTCCCCGTTACGATCTTTTCTGTTACCATAAAACGATTACTATTCTTTTTACATTGCCAAATTTTTCACTTCTTTCATCCATTCACTTTCCTTTCCTTTCCTTTCCCCGAAGATAAAAAACCCTCCCTACTTCTCCTCTCTCCATTATCAAATTTCTATTTCATTACGATATCATCGTTATCCCCTCCCGCCGTCGGATTTGTCCATTATTTTTCCTTTTCCGCCTCTCTTTTTATCGAAAAATTCTTCCCGTTTCTCTTCTCACCATTAGTCGGCGGCATTTTTCTCTTATTATCGCATTAGTAAGTATGTTCTCTCATACGGCTCTTTCACAAACTTACTCTTTTCCATGCCCACTCTCTTAACCCTTCTTCTCCGGTGTTTCCCTTCGCTCTTCCCTCCCCTTTTGCTGGGCATCTCTTCCCCTCCTTCTTGGCTTCCAGTCTTCTCCGCAAGACGCACGGCGTCGTTAGAGGGGTCGGTGGGACGCGAGACGGCGCGTACTGGCGCCGTCCTGCTGCACGCATTATTCCGCGCGCATTTTTCCGCGTCGATCTGTGCCGCGGCACGAGGCATAGCCCGCTTTCTGGGAGAGGAATACCCACTTCGGCACGTGACCGTACGTACGTACCGTAAGCGTTCGTGTGAACCTGAATAGGTTTGGCTAACAGGTTCCAATGAATAAGAATTCTCTTCATTGTTGTCTACCACTCGCTTCGAGACCGTTCAATGGAGATCGTATTTAAGATTTGTGAGCAGGGAAAGTTTGTTGATTCGGTGGTTTTGGTTGTGTGGTTTTGGGACAGCGCGTAATACGGAACTTTTTTTTTTTTTAAGTTTTTGAACGTTTTTGGGACGCACGGAAACTTGGTGTGCTCCACTTACATGTTTAAGGAATTACGGTAATTTCCGGTTCGAGTTTTGACTTTGGATTGGTTGTCTGTTTTTTAAGAGGATGAAGTATTAGATCGGTCAAGATAGTCTAATTATCTAATGATTTGTGACAATTTGGACGTTACGAAGCGTTCGGAGTGCCTGAGAATGTGATAAGCTTAGAATTTGGGAATTTTTTAGAATTAGGAGCTTCAAAACTTGAATATCTAGATGCTTTGTAATTTGAGAAATTGCGGGCTTGAGAGATTAGAATTTAAGACAGTCATCCCCTAGACTTACGTATTAATTGATTCCAGAGGTCGACGTGTTGATTGAGATCGATGTAAATCTATGCATATTCCACTTTTAGTATAGAATTTTGCGTGTGGTATTTATTGTTCGATACGTGTGTGACTATCGGAAAATATCATAATCCCCTTTTTCAAAAAGTTTGCACTGTTTGCACACTTTTCTCTTTCGAAATGAACCCATATATGTAAGTAATTCTTCTAGACTTTCAATTTATACAATTTCTGGTCATCAATAAAGTTACAGAAACATTAAAGTAAACGATAATAGTAAAATATCCTACGTAACGACTAAACCATTCTTGCCACCTTATGATTGAAACATTAAGTTGTTTAGTATTGTCCAATGAATAATGTTACCTTTGCTTTTAACTACAGTAACCGAAAAAAGTATTCATACACTGTAAACTTCTGATTTCTACTGGAAACATTTTTTTTTCTATGGAATTTGAAAATTAAGTGACTCATACTTGGATACATTTGGATTGAGAGCCAGATCCTTGGAAATTGGTCCGCAATAAATAGATTTAAACTTAATGTGGTTTTGAAAAATATAGACACTTTTTTCAGTCACTGTATATGTATATTGTCCATTACGTATTGGACTTTAGTGGCCCGAATAGGAACACTATTTGTTCAAAAATTAAGTATGCTATCATTTACCTGCAGTTCATAAAAACTAACCACTTCCAGTTAACTAATTACACAACAGAAGCGTATTAACAGTATTACCAAAGGAGCTACGGATTTTCCGAACAACTTAATCTGTTAACATTTTTACCGTACGAATACCTTCTTACATACTTAAATGCACGTTACTCTAACTTAGGTTTTCCTTTGCTCGTTAACAGTACTACTTTTGAAAATGCAACATATGTTCGAGAAAGTAACGTAAAAGGTTAGACATGAAAGAATGTTGGCACGAGCCTGATTCTTAAAGCAAATGACTATCGCGTTGCTAATAGAAACGACATAAACGCGAAATGATGGAGGTTGAGAAAACGTGAGATGTAAGCCTGACTGTAATTTTAAAATTCGCATATTTGAGATCTTGCGAGCTTGGCAAATTGATAGGTTTGGAAGTTTCAAAGACTTTTTATAATGCTTAGGAATTTTTAGGAGGTCTTTGCCAGTTGAGAATCTGACAATTTTTGAAAGGTTTGGTAACGAAAGAGAGTAAAACTTGAAAATCGTACTCCCTATAAAGCCCAGCTTAGCACGAACTCAGAAAAGGCGATCCAGTTTCCACAATAGTAACCAATCACGCGAGTTCTTTCACTGGTAGCAAGTTTCCCTTCTAGTATTTAACCTACTAGTCCAACAGCTGTCCTAATCAGGCTGTACAAATCTATTCATGTGTCTACAACTGTTAATTCCGCTTGCAAAAAATCAATTATCCACTTCCCCATATCCGAACAATTTCTAATATGTACATATGTATATATCAAACCCTCCTCTCTATCATCGAATCGAGCATTTAGGGTAGATGTACCAATAAATTACTGCCGCTTTAAGCTTATCGCTTTTAGCAAATTTAGAAATTATTTAGTTTACAAATCGCTCAAGTTTGGAGCACAACATTAGTTAACTTCTCTTTTATTTACGATGATTTTTTTCGTATGTTAAATAATGATGTATTAATTGCTGATTCATTGAAAATATATAACAAAGTGCAATGTCACTCGTACTATCATTTGAAAAGGTGTCACTTAAATAAAGATGATATTTACATATATTAGCAATTTAATTTGTAACACGGATAGATGATAAATCGTCAACGCATCGCCTTTACTGTATTAGAAATATTTCCATACTTTCTACTTATACTAGATTAGTCCTGTTTTTATGCCTAAACAACACATTCACCTCCTAATATTTATTTCTAAATATATGCAACGTTCATGTGTTGTTACGTAAAAATCGAGTCGAAATTTAGCAATTGAAATTTTGTTAGTCTCGATGATGATTCGTACATTCGTTCGCTATTAAATAGAATGATTCAAGGGGCAGTTATAGGGACGCTGACAGTAATTGAGGCATCTACCCTATACTAAAATAAATTGACGTGTTGCAATTCTACGTTTCTTCGTAGAAAAGAAGTTGTGTAATTTCCATGGAACAGGCAAAATTTCCACGCGAATTAATGACCATCGACGTCCATTCCGCGTGCTGGCACGGCGGCCTACTTCGGCCTGGCGCCAACAGTAAAACGGGAAAAGAATCGCACGATTCTTATAGCCGAGATCGACTCGATCGTCCGGAACGATCAAACGACCGGCTCGATCTCTGTCCCAGGTGATATGCATTACCTCTGTTTCCTTATTACGAAATAATTGTCATACTTCGGTATCTTTAATGCGTTCGTCGAAGATTGCATTGCGGTTTCGAAGTAGTGAGAGTTTCAGGATTTAACCCATTCACTGCCGGGCGAATTTTGAGCGTCTTGCCCTGGGCACCAAGACTTTGTTTTAAAGAAAACATGGAATTTCGCAAAGCCTATTAATAGTACTAATTAATAATTAGTACTATTAATAATATTATATATATTAGTGTTATATATATATATATAATACTAATAATAATTTATAATACTAATTAATAATTAGTTGCAGATATAGTAAAGTAGTATAGTATAGTATTGGTATAGTTTAATGTATAGTATAGTTTTATTGCAGCGACCAATTGCAATCAATCTAAACTTGTAGCGCAAACTACGAGACATCATCTCTTAGCTGGCAGTGAATCGGTTAAGTATTTGATGGGTACCGGGAAGCTTGAAACTGAAAACTGGGCAGTTTGGGAATTTTAAAGTTTGGTTATTTTGAAGCTTGAGAATTTGCGAGCATGAGAACTTAGAAGATTAGGATTTTTGATGCTTGGGAATTTAGGAGTTTGGTAATTTGGAATCTTTGGATATGTGGAAGATTATGAATTTTGGAGCTTAGAAATGTTGCAGTTTGGGAATTCGGGAGCTTAGAAATTTGGAGGCTTGGGAATTTGAGAGCTTGGAAATTTGAAAGCTTAGGAATTTGGAAGCGTAGTAATTTGGCACTTTGGGAATTTGGGAGTTTAGAAATTTGGAGGCTTGGGAATTTGGAGACTTGGAAATTTGAAAGTTTAGGAATTTGGAAGCGTAGAAATTGAGGAGTTTGGTAATTTGGAAGCATGAGAACTTGGAAGGTTATGAATTTCGAAGCTTTGGAAAATTGAAAGCTTAGGAATTTGGAAGCGTAGAAATTTAGGAGTTTAGTAATTTGGGAGCTTAAAAATTTGGAAGCATAGAAATTTGGCAGTTTGAGAATTTAGGAGTTTAGAAATTTGGAGGTTTGGGAATTTGGAAGGGTGGTAATTTAGGAATTTGGTAATTTGGAAGCTTCGGAATTTGGAGGTATGAGAACTGGGAGGTTTCAGCACTTAGGATTTAAAAGTGTGATAATAGGAATCTTAAGAACTCCGTTTATTCGTAGCAAAATGCTTGTCATACTTCCTCTATCGCTACGCAAAATCAGCAATAGTATAAGATCAATTTTAATACTAAAAATAACCTCCCAACCATTCTACTTTTTTCTTTATTAAATTCTTTCGTCACTATAGTATATGGATATTAGTCGCAAGGTAACGAGGTCAAATCGATATTGGATAATCTTAATTTTCCAATTCAAAGGCTTCAAAGCGCTAACCAACTCAGTTCTTGTGTACCAAAAACAAGAACTTAGAGTAGAAATCAATTATATTGATAACCGATGATTCACCCCTTGTTCACAATATTCTTTCTTTTTTTTTTTTAATTTTTTCCATTTTATAGGCATTAGGGTAGATGTCCCACGATACTGTCACTGTCCCTATAGCCGACACTTGAATTCGTTTATTTAATAGCAAAGTAATGTACGAGGAATCTTTAAATAAACTAAATTTGGACTTCGATTTACGTAACAACGCATAGACATTGTACGTTCGTTTACACTTAATATTTAAAACGAAATATTACGTGGTAAATGTGCTGTTGAACATCAAAACGTGAGCAATTTAATGATAAAGTATGGGACGTGTGATAATTCAGTAAACGCGATACGTTTACTATACATCTTACATCTGTTACACAAACTGACGTGCTAATGTACGTAAAACGTGTTTCTATTTAAACGAGAATTTTTTCAAGTGACAGTAATAGGGAAATTGAACTTTTGTTGCACATTTTTACTCACGTAGTAATTAATTCATTATATTCAACGTATAAAAAGATATTCATAGATAAACTGGATGTTGAACAATATTATGCTTCAAACTGGAACAATCTTCAGGTTAAATAATTGATAAAATAGTTGAATAAAGTTACGTGCGAAGCTTAAAGTGGCAGTACGAGGGGGACATCCTACCCTGTATCTGACTTTACTCGTGAGCTTCGCTACTGATTTTTAAAACGTAACGAAAAGATTCATCGTGTTTAGGTGGGCAGTGCTAGGCGTGTTTTTGAAGGGTTTAATTTATGGGATGGATACGTAAGCTCCAAGCGTCGTTCTACTTAAGAAAATGAACTCAAAAGTCTACTTCTAACAGTGTTAAGCCCCGTTTCTATGCGTTAATCTCCACGTGCTGGTTGCTCCTAGCTACACATCGTGCACCAGTTTTCGAGAGTGTCGAGGGTCTGGACTCCAGCGTCGAAAGTATCCGGCCCGGTTGATAAATATAGAGGCGGTATATGGGGGGTTTTTCACGCGGCACGGAGCAGAATCAAGGCGCGGAACACGCCTCCGCGACGCGAAATTACAGTTTCTGTGTCCATTCTATGCCACACCGCTAAATAATGCTCGTAAATAACAGCAAAGCTACGCGAACGAGATAGTTTATTAGTTTGCCCTGGCGTGAAAACTACCGTGGAAGTGTTACAACGTCTAATGCCCGTGGAATTTTTCACCGAACCTTACTCCACGTATCGTAAAGTAAATATATCGAGCTCACAGAGGTCACATTAAATTATTGGATTAATCGTATGCGCGTTTAACGAAATATTCCCGGTTCACCCCTTAACTCTCGAGCCCGCGAGTATATCGCTATCATTGTTAATAATTTACGTTTCTGTCGTGTCTCTTTCTTAACTATTTCTATTTTGGCGATATACCATTATAACAGAAAGAAAGATGGTAAAGCATTCCCCAAATTATGAATTTATGCCATCTGGTTTAAGTACCTAATTGAAGAAAAATTTGAAAGTGAAGAGGTTAATTGATTCAACTATATAGAATATTAAATTGGACATTATTATTACGCGTTCTTTTATTTTTAGTTACAATAGTATTAACCCTTTGCACTGACTAAACTGTGTAGAATATTAAATTAGACATTTTTACATGTTCTCTTACTTTAAGTACAGTACCACTAAACTTTAATCGTTTACACTCAAGGGTGAAAGCATTTAAAATTTGTCTTCAAACTCGAGAGCTTCGGCTACGGAGACAATGCGCGTAATTTTCAGTTCGTAACGTGAGGACATAAACAAATCGCAATAACTTCGCTTATTATCATTTACTCACGTGTGAATACAAGTGAATGTGTGTTGCTATTGAAATTGCTTCCACTTGCTGGTAATATAAGTGAAAAAAAAGCTTCGAGTGCAAAGGGTTAAAGTCGTTTTTCTCGATATCGTTTCTGCGTAGCGTGAGATTCCTTCCTGCAAAGCGTAATACGATTCTGATCGTGAATGATTAAGTGAAAACTTGGTGGGAGATTCGAAGCGTGTGAACTGTTACTCGCTAACCGTTTTTGTCTCTTTGTTTGCTATTAATCATAGCATTGCTAACCTTGACAGTGCTTTATCTGTTCTTTGTCGTCACGGAGTTAACGTTGCACCACCAGCGATCGCGAGTCATATGCGTTTCGTAATCGATAGAAGTGATTCACGAGAAATATGCTCCCAGTTATAATAGTAACAATGGTATATTGTCTTCAAATATGAAATTAGATGTTTCAATATTCATCGTTACAAATGTAACCCATTAAGCTATCGCAATATGTAGTTTGTTTGTAGCTCTTTCAAACCTCATAAAATTGTACAACCTATGCGAATCTATTTCGTGGAGGTTCGAATAGGGTAAATGACATTTAATAGCAAAGTAACTTATAAAGAATCGTAAGTACACAAATTTTCATACCAAACTTGGAGTTCGGTTTACGCAACAACACATAGATATTGTATATTCGTGTACACTTAATATTTATAAACAAATATTAGGAGTTAAACGTGCCGTTGAACATTAAAACGTGACGAATATAATTATAAAGTATGGAACGTGTCATAATTCAGTAAAGCTAAAGATACGTTTACTATACATCTTATATCTGTTATACAAACTGACGTGTTAATATACATAGTATGTAAAACGTGTTTCTATTTAAATGAAAAGTTTTCAAGTGACAGTACGAAGGACCGTGGACTTTGTTGTACATTTTCAATTAATTACGACACTACGCTATTACGACATTATACAACCAAAAGTTGGTCATACGGTTCATGTTAAATACCTATACTATTTATCCTCAGTATCGAAGTATATCTGTGTTCTTGAAAGGAAGTGCAGTACGTGTTGAAAAGGTAAACAGAAGGGAGTTGTCGGAGGTAAAAAAAAATGAAGGAGTGCAAAGGGTTAAAGTATATCGCCTATACAATATACTCGAGACACCCGGTCTCTGATAAAAGAAGCGTTTAACTATGAATGACCATAATCGCTCTTAGTATCGATAGGGTTAACCCCTTGCCATCATTTAAAACGAAAGATTACGCAAAACATTAAAATATTATACGTAATTTGTGTTCAGCGATTCTCAACCTCACGATCTTACAAATCGAAACGAAGCGAATCAAAGTTGATTGAAAAATGCAACGTGATTTCATCGTAATTCGTCCATAGGTTAAACCACGAGTGTAACTCGTTATAAGACAAGGGGTTAATGGGTTAATCGAAACATTGAAAAGCATGAACCTGTCTTTTCGCGTGGAGGGTAAATTCTCTGTTTTCCCGCGAATAAAGCGGCGTCCGCCTTTAAATATAATTTTCTTATCGAAGCCGGTGAAAGGTATGAATAAAACATAGGCGCGGAGTGCATCGACTCTCGCATCAATCTCTCACGCCAAGCCGTGGAACTTCCGTGCGGAGAATAATTGGCACGGTATGCGTGGCCCGAGAGAGCGCATGCTTGGAAGAAAAAAAGAAACCAGAGGATACTTAAAGACTTAGCTCACGTTAAATCCGATTTTTCACGGCTGTGTATTACCAATGTGAATCCCGGCCAAGCTTTGTAAAGCTAGCCTTCGTAGAAATTGGCCATTCACGATGCTTCTATCGCCTTTGGGTGTGAATAAGAGTGGGTTACTCCTAAGTAGGGTTGCATCGAAGCGCATGGATACCTCGTGGCTTCGTTATCGATGGGAGAAGGCTCATTCCGCTGCTATATATTCGACGCTGCGTATAGCCGCAGACGAGGTGCAGAATAGACCTATTATTTTATGGGACTTCGTGTCACACGGTCTGAAATATACCGATGACCTAAAAAAAATCAGAGTTTTAAAAGCGTGTTTAATTATTTGCTATGCGTGAGAAATGTTCATACATCGGTTCCAACGGTAAAACACTCGGCAACCTGTTAACGTTTTCCCGAGAATTTCTCTGACAATATAAACTAACCCAGTTTTGGTTACACCTATAAACTATCTAGACTCCATCTGTGCTCTACTGGCTTTGAATAACTTCCATATTTTCCTTCCCTGTGCAACTCGTACGTATGTTTCTCTTTGCGATATCATTGCAAGTTCAATTGCTTGCTCGGTTTCAATAGCGCGAAGCTAACCATTAAGAGCACTAGAAATCCCGTTAGCTTGGCATTCGCCACGAACGAAAGTCCTCTGTTCTCTTCGAGAGTGTGTCCCTGCTTCACCGGAGGAGAAGTATTTTGCCCGTACTCGAATGATTCATAAGAGACGAGCCGCTGCTTCTGTTGGCTCTTCTAGCGCTTCTCTTTCTGCTCCTGGCCTCTCTCGAATTCCTTTGCCACGAGGAGGGCAAGAAAAAGAGCTTTATCCAGACTGCAGCGGCTAGAGCTGCGTATAGTGAGTCACTCTCGGTGACTGGCTCGTTGTAATTCATTGCGATGATTGAACCCCCACCATTGATCCTTCTCTACCGTTCAGTACGGGTCCATTCACAACGGATCAACCCGGTGACCCTGCAACCAGCTGTTTTTCTTCCTTCCACTTTCGATCAATCAAATATCTCTCTTTCTTGGTAGCGAAGGTGGAAATTTTGCATTGGAAAACCTCCCTTATTCGAACACGCCGTATCTGTATGCTACAGTTAGTCGTCAAAGTCTACGCCCAGTGGCTAATAGCATTTATCACTAGATTTACGGATTTAGGTTTCATACTTATAGTTACGGGGCTCACAAATATTATTTTTCGACAATTTATATCGACTTTAATTGATGCAACGATACGAATACGTGTCCTAATTCACCCCATCTTCCCCTTAATTATCTAGTTTCGAATATTTAGATACGGTATATTTATTTTTCCGGAAACCTGTCAAATTGTACAATCAATGTCCATGAACCTAGTGTTGAATACCAAAATAAATTCAGTGGCGTGTGAATACTTGTTGTAGTTTATATCTGTTAATTTCAACTATTTAAAAGAACACGATCAATTGTATTCCCTTGGTGAAACGTCTTGGAATCTTTCTAGCTTATAATTTTATATTTTATGAATGTTTACCCACCTTTTAATATCCCAAAATATATACTAAGATATAGTAAGTATATGAAATTAGAACGTGTATGTAAACTTTCGTGACTGACTGTATATCGAAATTTTCTATTATTCATACAAAGTGTAAATGTTATACAAAGTGTAAACACATAAAGATCGGTTGTCACAAATATGAGAGAAACGATTGTTCCATTATTTAAAAATTCTTTCATTCGAACGCTTTTATCTCTCTGCTAGTTTGGGTATCGGAAACTCCACCGTATTATTAGTTTATTTAGTTCAGGATGATTCAGACGCTTAATCCTTTCGTTACTGCATCCTAGAATTGAAAGCCAGAAGCATAGATAAGAAGGGTTCCTATTAGTATAAGAATAGGGTAAGTGTACATATTCAGGATACTCTAAGTTATTAAACATGATGTACGTAACGATAATAGAAACAGCATTATGCTAAAGGAAAGTATAAGTATTCAACTTTTAAAGGTGTGTATTATACTTTCTTCTCCGGCGAAAAAGATTCAGAAAACCCAGAAGGTAAACTTCGTGACTCAAAGCTATCGAAGAAACTTTTTAGCTGAGTAATGTACTAACAATGACAAATCAATGTAATGCACGGTTATTTTATGATCCTCATTTAAGCGTGGTTTATATTAGGCAATTTTTGGTGTTCAACAAGCAAGTTACAAGTCGTTTTGATTTAAACGGAGTCGCGTTTACGCGAAGAATTTTGATCGAGTTTAAGCGTATGGAAGAGTCAAGGGTATAGTGAGTTATATAATTGTTGAAAGAGACATAAGAGTGCAGATACCCGTGACACGAAGTCTCGAGACAGATTACGCGATAACCGTAACACGAGTCGGATCTGATAGATGACATCCTTAGCCGCACAATTTGTTAACCTTCTCGTTACGTACAATTGCGCGATACGTTCTTTCCATTTCATGCAACTACGTTACGCTCGTTGAATGATTAATAAGGCCGATAACAGAGGCTGCGTTACTGTGTGTGTGTGCTGGCGGGACCGGACAGATAACTTCCATTCCTCCCTCCTTTTCTTTCAACTTTCGTAAACCGCATTATGTTTACTGATGGAATTGTACAATTCTCGTAGGTGTTTCGTATTCATCGCGATGAAAAGAAGTGGAACGCACTTTATGCTTACGTTTGAACTAGATTTCATTCCGTTGAATTCTTGTAATGCAGTTTCATGACTTAGTCTCTTACATTTGTAAATCAAATTTAGGAAATATGGGAATACAGCGATGAACTGTGGAGTTAACAGAAAGCAGTGACGAATATTGCAAGTAAACTGCGGATGTTTATACAAATTCATATTTTTCAAATAATAATTAAGTCTTCTTCGGATTCTGAAGACCTCTAAACTCTAACATAGTAACTTTATTTAACGAATTAATCCCATAGCGAAAGGGTTAATTATCGGCACATGTATCGATAATAGCACGGATAGCGAAAGGCATTGAAATCACCAATTCTCGTTCTTCGCTTACGATGGTACGATAAGCTGCTATAACCTACAGCAACTAAAACGACCGAACTTTATCTCGCAACACTTATCACAATTTTTGTATGTCCACTGAACTATGTCCCATGTTTCAATGTTTCCTTAATGGTGTCGCCTTTCGATGATGTGGCGTACTTCTGTGTGTTGTGTGTGTCACAGTCGCGTCAAACGCGCCATCTCAGAACCCGTCGAGCATTCTTCATTCATCATCATCGCATTGTGAATTTCACAAAGGGAACAAAAGGAAAAGGATGCAGTGCAACGTTGATGTGCCACTGCATTATGAACGTGGCTTAATGTTCAGTCCCGCTGGTCGGCATTCAGATCCGTCTATCCGAGTGGCACAGTCGCTCCATTCCCATCTTCGCCTCTCTCCACAGTGTCTACCTGTTGCTCGAGCAGCGAACACTGTGCTCTACCTGCTCCACGTTCGTGTTTTCCACTTCACACGCACCTCAACCGTACGTTTCTAGCAATTCTCCACGCACCGTGCTTTTGTGAAAATCCTGCTCCAGTCGAAAGAGGCGGGTGTGGTGTCCTTTGATCGACGATAGCGATCGCTGATCGATCAACGAGTTGATTGAAATTAAAGTGAATGGTGTCCGTATGTATGTATATACGGTTGGCCGGTGAACGAAGATTCTGTTCTTCGGCGAAACAGTGCACGATTCTTTTCCGTGAAAACTCCGATTGACGGATGCAGTGACACACGGGTGCGCACGTTTCTTCTTATTGCTGCAATCAATTGCTTCCTGAGGGACATCACCGGAGGAGGGTTTTCAATATATTAGGATGACAATGAACATCATGGCACTTTGCTCGTGATCAGTCTTTTATAGATTGTTTCGGTGAGTATCTTTGCAAACGTGATTTTTCGAGTATTTATTCATTTCATCCATTTGCATGATTAATTTGTATCCGTGGTCGTTAAGCAAAATGACCGTAAGTCTCACAAGATTTCACTTTCGAAATTTTTAATACGCTTGCTAAATATCGAACTTGAATCGGATTCCATTCATGTTTTGAGAACAAGACATTTATTTCTGTGCTGTATAGTTTATCTTGTGTAATAGAGTAATAGGGTAAAATAAGTTACTATTAGGTATTAGGAAGTAGTAGAAAATGTAAATATGTAAAGAGACGGAATCCACTTGCCATCCCTTGGGAAAACAATAAATATCTATCTATTTGTTTATCTATCATTTATTTCTGTGCCTTTGGTGTGCGAAATATAGAGATTCCATGTTTTCGAACTTAATTTATGCGTAAACTCCGATTTTCTAGCGATGTGATTTACGTCGCTTTGCCTTAGAACCACAAGTATATATGCACAATTCTCCTGGCCACTATCACGGAAGCGTATTCGTGTTGTGGACATTAGCAGTGGAATTTTACAGATTTCCTAAAATATAAGTGTATTATACATAAATATACGTAGTTAAAGAGTCGAAAAACTCTAAGGATAAAATTCGAAATTCGTCAAATTAACGCGTTCCGTAAACCTAGCATTTAATAAGCAACATAATATTCTCAGTAAAGATAATAGCTCAATTTGTTGACAGCTGTAATCTTCGTGATATCATTGATAAGTTTTTACGTCTATCAATCAGGAATTTTTGTTTCGGGACGATGCACAGTGCGTCGAGTATATGGGCGTTTGGGACAAAATTCATAACTCCTTAAGCTACTTAATTTTCGACTTAAGTCCCGTAATACTTTCTTAAGAATAAAAGGATGTATTTGATTGATGCAAGAAAATATACAATTTCATTGAAAACATTAAAGTGACCTTTACTCTTTATCGAATAAAATGAGCTGTAGCAACTTGTTTTTTCAGTGTTCAAGGCTTTGTAATGCTTTTTTAATGTGTTCCTACACAAATAAAGACTCTAAATTACGTTCATGTTACTACATATATCGTAGTAAAAAAAAAAAATGCTGGCTTTTAGATTCTTTTTTCATTAAGCGACGCACTGTGCGATGTTTCGAGGAGACTTTATAGGTACCACTGTGTTTCATGTCCTCACTTCTGTTGCGATAAAGTGATTCATTGGAACATGGTCACAGTCTAATGGGTGCTCTCGTGGGAGTCTGTCGGCGACATATCATTTCCGGTTTATGGAATAATTGATATCTGTTCACCGTTCGTCCGATAATTTCGCAGATAACAGAATTTTAATCGAAATAAAAGCAACTAACGTCGAAGTAATAATATGTATTATACGAAAATTATAATAATCTTATCTTCGCGTGCGTTGGTTATATTGAACGTTAAAATTTTACGGCTGGTTTAACTCGTTAAGTATTAATGTTGCGTTAGTGCAACATCTCTGGTAAGAAGCGTTTTCAAATTTGATAAAATTGTAGAAGAAACCATGGACGAAAAAATGATTACGCAAATCCACGGAATGTCTTTTTACAATCGCAATGGTAAAAAGTGGAATTCAGTGATGTAAGTTGCGCGACAAGAAATTATAAATAGAACAATGCTATGTGGAAGCTCGTTAATCCTTGATAGGCTAATATAATACGTATAAGTTAACAGTAATACCAGAAATGTTAAACATAGACGTGGTGTCACAATTTCACGACGATTATCTTCATCGGAGATAACGCTTATCTCTCTGGTCGATCTTTTATTTGATTGTTCATCCGCCAATAGAATCGGGTTATCGCCGTTCAAACATTCGAGAGACATTCCCGCGCGTCATTATTCTTACTATCGATCGTGAATTTACCCGATTGCGCAACGCGAGCAAATTCATGTAAATTTGGTAGAAATGTTTTAACTTGCTTCGTGACTCTATAGTATAAGGCAATAGTTCTCTAACTTTTTTGGCTCGCGACGACCCATTGTTGAAAACTGTAATTTCTCGCGACCTATTCGCTTATAATGTGTCGCTTACAATGCGAGGTAGACCGAGGCGAATCGGAATTGGATCAAAATAAGAATCCAGTTCATATTTGTTACATCGCCATAGAGACGAGCATTTCAATTATTCGTATTATCTCGTTCTTCTCTCACGCACTTAACCTAATAGCCTATAAATTGTTGTATCAAGTGAACGTGTTGAATGTTGCTTCGATTTGCTTCGATCTACCTACTCTCTATATTTCAAAAGGAAACTCACGTTTTAATGTATCGCGCGACCCACTAGTTTTGCATCTTGTTCTTAGTAATCTTTAGAATGGTCCTGTATATCACGATTCCGGGTAACACGACATTTTTTAGAAACGTAATTACCGGGTTATACGAGGATTGAAATACTTTTGGAACTATAGAATGCATTGAATCGATGTTCTCTAAAAATGTTTTCGGATGATCCTCGCGGTCTTGTTGCATCTGTGCCATAAACTATGCACTTAGTATTGGAGGTCTGAATGAATATTGCGAGTGAATTTTATAGCGAAAAAACTTTATTGGTCAGCAGTCTTGACGATCAACGGATCACACAACTAACAAATCGACGCGAACGAAATTAAATTCGTGTGCGGAGAATTACGTAGTATCTACGGTCAGAGATTCTGACCACCGAATACCCTGGAGGGCCCTAGTGTGGGTCTTAATTAAGGGATAGAGATGGTTGGTGATTCAGCCTTGTTTTTGGATAGGCGGTGACCAGGTGATAGATTTGGGATGGTTGGAAGATCAATCTCGCAATGAGTAATTTGTTTCGAACTTATTGTTAGATTTATCGTTGTATACTCTTATGTTTCACCGTTGTCAGTAGCTGGATATCCAACATTAGCACTCGTGTAGTAAAAATGACTCGGTTACGAAGAGATTAAGTTAACTTGCACGTACCCAAAGGTTCCTGGGGTGCTATGGAGAGGGGGGGATGGAGTAGGAAAAAGGAAGGGTGTGCGTTTCATCCTGGGTCTGCTAGTGGACTCATTAGTGCAGCTACTTAGCAGGCCCTGCCTTAGAAAGGAAGGTTAACTGCAAGTATATACAATATGGACTAGGTAGTTGGAATGAGTACTTTCGTGAAAGCCCTATTTTTTCGTATATCTCTCTAGTTGTAGGTACAGGAGGTCCGCCACAGTTGCCGATAGAAACGCATCAGCTGTGGGAACCTCGAGCGGACACTTTTGACGCGGCCACGTTACATTATCCTGCGGAATGCATGGCTTCCGGGTGCATCTCCGGGAACAGATAAGGGGTTACAAAAGGCAAGAAGGCAAGCAGGCCTGGAATTCCGGAGCAGAGTCCCACGTTGGTACAAACGTGATCCTCGCGCGATTCTATACGTGACGCGAATCCGATCTCTCCTTTTCTGCCCCGTCTTCGCTGCTTTTCTGTCTTTTCCGGCATTCCGTGCACCCTGATGCACGATCCTGCATCTACGTGACCGGAGGACTCGCGGAGCCATTAACTCTTCTACTCTCCTTCGAGCACTGAGGAGCGCGAAATTTTTGGATCACAGCCAAAAGGGGGATAAGGGAATTGTGTTCGCGTTGGTGGAGAATCGACTGTGGAAAGATTGAAAATGAGATGCTCGCGAACATGGTTGGAGGGATAATTTCAGCGAGGTCGTGAAAGTTTCAAGGCGTCGAAGTGTAAATGTTTTGGGGTGGATTTTTTGAGGATATTTTAGCTGAACTAGGGGGCTGAGTTCTGGTCTGCGCTTCACGGACTGAGATCTTTTAGAGCTGTAAATAGTTTTAGAGCTCCTTTTAGTGCGACACGGATTCCCAAGTATACTTAAGTACTCTAAGTGCATCACTATAGTTCACTAGTTAAGAGTACGCCTAATTGTTTGGCTGTGGCGCCCTAATGCTAAAAGCATTTTCTATGCATAGAGAAGAGCAGTTTTGTTCGTATAGAAATAGTGCAGAAAACAAGTCTTTCAATAAGGCGAAACTTTTTTGTTTATAGAAAACATCGAGTTTATTAGAAAATTAGTAGCTTGTTTATTATAAATTAAAGTGGAACATATGGCAATTATATATCAAAAGTAGTATCTGATAAATGTCCGTCACGAGCTTCCTTACAGGTAATCTAATCACATTTTCGCTCAGTTACAACTGAATGCCTTTAACCCATTCGCTACGGCACTTTAAAATTAAAAGCGTTTTCAATTCACGGAACAGGCCAATTTGTATTAATCTAGAAATCGAACGTGTAAATATTTATACGGCGTCTATCATTAATTGTAGCGCGATGCGTACAAATGGTGATAGAAATAATATCTACTGTGCTATGGAAGACAAATTTATACCAATTTAGCAAATGATTGCCCAATTTTTTAGAGCTTATATATATACATTCATCGTAGCGAAAGTGTTAAGAAACTCTTTATAAATATTTGGATAATAGTGTAGGTATATAATAATCACTCAGATGGTTGAAGGACTCAATTTTCTACCAAGTAGTTATGACAAATAGTCTACGGATTTGTACGTATTTATGGGAAAATTAAATAGCTGAAGAAATACAAAATATACGCAGGGTATACAAATATACATGGAATAATCAAATTAGAAAAGACATTTTAGTACTCGGAGGATGAACAATTCGTAGTCGAATGATAAATTATCCACAACCCGTAACGCTTAAATAACTGTTGAGAAGTGCAGCGATGAATCGAAGCTAAATTTCGATTGATCGTGAACATTTCCTGTCCTCTCTGACGGAGATTAATAAATACGTGAATGGAACGCGTTAGACAGCGAAAGAAGAATGCAGAGGAATTCGAATGACTCATGGAAAAAGACTGAACGAACGTGTTCGAAGAAGCTGCACCGTGAGCACCGGCGACTGCATCAAGCAGCCTGTCTGATAAAAAGGTGAACAGCTTGCTTGTAAAAATAAAATCTGCATGATTGCTGCATATAATAACGCCCATAGAAATCGCGTCAACTTAAAAATATGAACATTTCTTGTTGAACTTTTACATAAGCAGGATTAATTCTTTGCCCTACACTCGTGGTAGAAATTATGCTCTGGTTGCGATAAAAATACATTGTATTTTTTAATAAATTTCAATTCTAATCCTATCTGGAACTTCAATTTGTAAGGTTGAGTATTGCAAGCATAAGTTACGCACAATACTTTAGTGCTTTGCATTTGTGGCACTGTTAAAGTAATAAATAGCAGCTAACGTAGCTGTAAAAATATTCTTTGAAAAATTCATAGGGCAAGTGGTTAATTAGGCAGTAGCTCGAAATACAGTAACTCCTTGTCTATATCACTTATAATCTAAATTAGTTAGGTGTACCAGTGAATAAAAGCACGCCATATTCGTAGGAAATTGTTATTGTCATTGCTGACTTACATAAATATTCATGCACAATGTCACTGCTAAATTACGTAAATAATTATTAAGAAACATTCTACCGGCATAATAAAATATTTCGATGCAACGTTCGAACAGAGCGAAGTACACTGTGCAAGTAGTATAGACTAAAATAATATCTCCTAACGGGGAGGAAAAGCTAATTTAATTGCTGAACACTTTATTATATTTTGTTTTATCGATGAAATTGCAACGATAATTCAGTAGACATTTTTATTGTCGTTTTGGAGTTACTCAACTGGATCAGTTGCGACCAAATAAAAAAAACACGACGTCATCTAAAACGTGATTTATGAAAGTAACCAGCGAAAGTGGCGATTGCAAGCATTAACGTTTACCTGTTGCGAATTATATCGTTCACAATTAACGGCCCCTGGTAATCGATCTACAATTCGAGAATACAAAACAATCATGCTCTATGTATTATTCATAACACCGACAAAAATGAACGCGAGAGTGTTTCATCTAATTGCCTTCTATTAAGTTGCCAACTATAAATTCGCAACTATGTTTTGTGGCTTGCTTTTACAATCGTAGTAAACTTATTTCTCGATTATCTTTTATGGTCCGTGTATCATTTGGAACCTCTTAAGTTTGCGATTACTTTGATATACATAAATTTGTCTTCTCGTCTGTGATTTTAGTAAACAATTTTGTTTAACACTAGATCTTTAATACGAAGAGATTTGTTTCTCTCGAATCGTACACTTCTTCAAGTATTTATTATTTGAATCCTCCATAGTATCAAAAAGTACACTTTAATCGCTGGTAATTATTAGTGTTAACTCATTTCTATCATAGTACATATTTTGTTAAAACTAAATACTGAATTAAATAAGAGAAGTAGATTATTCATTCGTACGTCTAATATAATAGCGAGACTGAGGTCTGCACACACGACAATCACACGTGAGTACATTTTAAAGGAAACCGACTCAGCCCTATGTGAACGATGTCAAAATCAAATACCTCTAACAACTAATCACACTTATTATATGAACGTTTCGAAGATTAGAACACGTAAGAAGAACATATAACATCACTGAACCCACAGGTTTAACAGAAACGGACCACGTGAAAAATACATACAATAAACTACCCAAAGGAGATCGACCTGTACCATCAAATATAAAACACCACAATCCAGTATGCGACGGTAAACTTTAAAGCAAAACAAAAAAAGAATAAGAAAGCACTTACACGTAGAAGTCATGAGGTGACTATATTTATATTTTTACAGTTTCGGTACACCTCGTTTTGGTTTATAACATATATCTAATATAGGTAATCTTTCTTTTATCTGTATCCTTAAAATTTTGAATCACGATGAGTAGCAATCCTCCGCAGTCGATTTTCGCGAGACTGGGGTGTATAATCGAAGGAAATCGTGGCGGAGGACTGTTGGCGCCGGGGCGAGGCGATAAAAATAGCGAACACAGGACGAAGAAAGGGGGGAAACGTCGGTTCATTGACGAAAAGCAATAGGTATACGAGAGGCTCGTCTCGAATGGTTGAGACGTGTTTCTGTATGCCTTCCACGTTGCCGTGAGTCAACGGGAACGCGACAAGCGAAGACTCCGGTGGCCGTCGTCGTTGTCGCGTCGCGTCGCTTCGTTGCGAGAATTACACCGGATGACTAACGAATCTCGCGTGTTCCTAGTCGGCCATAAAAGCGAGTGAAAATACCGTCGCTGGGAAACTCCTACTTTCAACACGGAAACAGATTACTTTGAATGCTACGCGCAGCTGATTGATTGCATCGTCATTACCACACGCGCGATTATGCGACGCTATTATCAATTATAATTTAGTCCTTGGCGTTTCTTAACGCTTCCTCCGAAGTTATTGAAGTACGGAAATATTATCATGGGAAGTATAGGTCAATTCAATATCGTTCGTGGTTATTTATTTATTTATTTAATCTACCAACAGGATAATCCATTACTTTACATTAAAATATACAGTGTGCGGTCTTTATAATAAATTACGAATTTGGTTTCGGTATACAACGATAGAAACATCAAAAAGATCAACAGTGGTACGATGATCATTCGCGATGGACGTAATACTAGGTATTGGATCTGAATTGAGAAAACGAGACGTATAATTTGTGGGAAGAAACGTACGAGCAATTTATTTTTATTCATCTCTGAATACAGGTTTTATATATTTCTCGTAGAAATAACTTGGAAGGGATTTAGTTAACCCTTTGAAGTAAGGGAAATATACGTAAAATATGTTCGCTATTCGCAGTTAATTATAAATACAATTAAAATGGGTATGGATAAGAAATTCAGTGATTAGTGAAGAAAATGTAAATATTTACAGTTCACTATTGTAGTGATTAGACTACATTATAGATTTAGATTACACTGTTGTTAATCATTAGATTGCACTATTTTAGAGTAAAATTCATTGCTCTAGTGATACAAAGTGAATTTGAAGCTACCGATTGAAGTTTAAGTCTATCTTTCCTCCTGAAATGTTCCACAGAGTTAATTTAGAAGAGATCTAATGGCAATGTAATAACTTTAAGTCTATAAAAGCCCAGAAATCGCGACCAAATCTTTAGCCACAACTAAAATATCCGTTCGCCGGTATATCTCAAGCAAATCGCAAGGCTTCTCCGTGAAAGTTTTTTCTTGATCCTTTCATAGCCGGTGCCATACATAATATATAATGGGTTTCGTAACCATCGTGTAATGCCATAAATCGCCGGTGATAAACGGCAGTTACTTAATTGCCCTTTGTAGCCTCTCGCCGCGACCTTTAGTCGCGCGACCATTTCGTATATCCCCCATGAAACTGGTCCCCGATTACCGTGGAATGCGGTTACCAGCAAAATTTTGCGCCTCGAAACGTATCGTTTCGCCGAGTACCGATGCCCCATTAAGGCGGATCCGCAATCGCGTGACGTAATTCGTGATTGCGGTCAAATTATGGTCGATGTTTGGCAAAAGGATTAATCGTGGATGAAACGCGTAGGGTTGTGTTTCGAGGTGTATTAGACGCCGTGTGGTGTTTTAGTTCGGCTCGACGTGGAGAGGGAAAGTTGTGTTCACATGTGGCGCGGCAGGGAAGAGCGTCGTTAAAGTTGGTTTTAATAGATCGGTAGGTTCGTTTTTGTGTTAATCAGCAGCGAGTGCTCCGGTCGTTAGGAGAGAGAACTCGAGATTTGGATTCGAGTGTGTTAGTTAGTAACATAGGAAGTTCTTTTTTTAGTAGTAGCAGCTACTTTGATGTTAGAGGAATGTCTAATGGACACGAAGAAGAATAGTTTTCGAGGATCTTTTTACGTAGCGAAATTGATGGACGTAAATTGTGTGTCTGTGCATTCATAGAATTCAAGAATCATTGCAATTCGAGTAGAAAATTGTGGTAATGGGTACCTAATTGAAATTATCCTAATAATCCTAAAAACTATACACTTCCGTACATTCCAAATCTAAAGTAGACATTTTTTTGAAGGAGAGGAAGCTAATGAGATTCTGGGATCTAGTAGCTACTTCGATGTTAGGAACGTTTAATGGAGATGAAGAAGAATAGTTTCAAGAATCTTTTTACATAGCTAAATTGAAGGACGTAAATTGTCTCCGTGTTTTCATTGAATTTAAGAATCATTGCAACGCGTGTATAAAATTGTGGGAATTGGTATTTAATTGAAAATATCCTAATAATCCTAAAAACTATACGCTTCCGTACTTTTTCCAATTCAAAGTAAGACTTTGTTAAAGGAGATGGAGCTAATGAGATTCTGAGATTTAGTAGCTACTTTGATGTTAGGAACGTTTAATGGAGATGAAGAAGAATAGTTTCAAGGATCTTTTTACATAGCTAAATGGGAGGACGTAAATCGTGCGCCTGTGTATTCGTAGAGTTTAAGAATCATTGGAACTCGAATATAAAAATATTGAAACTGATGCCTAATTGAATGTATCCTAATAATCCTAAAAACTATACGCTTCCGTATATTTTCCAATTCGAAGTAGGAATCGCTTAAAGGGGAGGGAGCTAATGAGATTCTTTGAGATGCTGGCAGACGATTGGCTCGCGAGGTGTCCTTAATCTCATCTTTCCTTAGTACCCAGCTCTTCGCTTATTCGCTTGTTCGCAAAGGAAGAAAATTAATCTGAGCGCAAAGACGAGAAACAGGGTCGTTCTGGGCATATCTCGAGGTGAATAACCGAGAGGAAAGCGTCTGACTGAGCAAGATGGAGCACAAAAGTGGATCGCAGTAAATCCAAACTCTTGCGAGAAGAAGAGTATCATTTTACATCAACCCATCGAACATCAAATTGATCTTCTTCCTTCGAACGATAACTTATTTTAATCCGGCTTTAACTCTTCGATTCCAGTAGCCGCAATTCTGGATCATTGTGAACAGTTTTAGTTAATATCTGTATCTGCATCGGTACGAGCAAATGGTTCAAAAAGTTTTATTGTTGTGAAAATCCCAACCATTAGGAAAGTATTGCTATATTCTTAACTCTTTAACGGTGTTTGAAGAGTATACTCGTCATATAGAAATTGACATTATTGGACTAATAACGAGTATACTAGTCACGTATGCGATACAGTAATATCATTAGACTGCGGATTCTTATGCAAACCGATATTTCTGGAGACACGGTTAACCTTTGAGGGACGAATTCGTGAAGATCAGATAAAATTATTTTACTCAATGTTTTCCATGGATTTATTTAATATATATTAAAAGAATTGGTGTGAAGCAAATAGTAGTGAACATATTAAGAAATATAAGGTAGACATATGTGGCCTTCGAGCATTAATGTTAGTAAGTCGAACTTAAGGTAAAATAAAACGTACACGTATGTATCAGTATGCCTCAAAAGGTTAAAGAAGTAGACTCCTAATAGAAATTTGTCTCAATTTCTAAATATCTATTATAATACCCGCTTTACTTTGAGTATTTAGCACAATTTTGCACACTCTGGTGCATTCTGCGCTTCTTTGCAATTTAAATTCCCCATAAATGCATAAAATTCAGCAATCTAGCGATAATATAAGTCGGGTGAATTTTTGGGTGTTTTATTCGGTATGATTGTAGAGTCTACTACAGAGTTTGGGCATTATTTGTATAAAACACATTTGAAGCAAAAAAATAACCAAAGCTACGAAAAAACGTAAAATATAACGCAGAGTTAGACGTGCATTATTCGAATAAATTCGTGGAATGAAATTTTATTCGACCAACGTTTCTTCGCAATTGATTCGAAGTGTTATTCGAATAAAATATGCCCAACTCTGTGGTAGACTTTGGAGCCACTCTGTAGAGCGGCGCACAGTAGGCCTCGTTCACGATAAAAAGTATATAAATGTCAACGTAGCCGTTCTTCACCGTGGCAGTGAAGTTCAATGTACTTAAACTGTCTGGTGATTTCCAACTTTTCCCACGTCTCGACCCCAAACGGTATAGTTTTCGAAGATACATTAATACGTCGTCTCGCGTGGGTAAATCACATGGTTCTACTTGCAAACGCGATATCCTTTAAGTTCCACTGGAAACCTAGTTTTAACGTCTACGACAACACCGTTGCGTATACAGTTCGCGATTTAAAATTTCTCTAAATAAAAAGTTTCCTCAAGCACACCAAATATGATTGCAACTTTCTTGAGAAAGCAAAGCCCCACAATGCTCTCTGCTCTGGATATGCACTTCACAATCGGTTAATTTCGACGGAATTTCTACAAACCTAATTCTAAACATTGTAGCTCATTCGTCTTCTCTATTCGAAGATTACTTCATCGGAACTGGATCACGATAAATCAAGAAACGGGGTCACCACGGGCATCCCAATAAATCCACCCTCTGCCTACCATCTCTTCGCACCGGAAGTTGATAGCTCCTGCTCACCTATCACAATAACCTATTTATTATTGTAACTAAGCAAAAGTTACTTTTACACTGCAGCAGCGAAGCAATGGTGTAATTAACACGATTTAATTCACTTTTAAAACGTTGTAACATTGACGGAACATTCGTTATTATATGAAATCATCAGGGGTCCTCTTATTAAAATAAAACGACAGCGTTTTTACAACGATAGGAATTGTAAATAAATACTGGGCGAATTAATTGTTTCCGATATAGCCGATCTATAATAGCTAGATTTATAGTAACGTGTATAGAAGTATATCTTCATATGTGTGTTGAACTTCTATCATTTAATCTTCTATAACTTCAATTTCATTTACTTTTATGATAGGAACAAACGTGTAATTATATTTAATACATGGATAGAGGGGCGTAAAAATTAATGCTTTTTTACACAATCCGAACTTCAGTTTGAAATTTATCATGTTTCTTGTACTTAATGGTTGTAAATAGTCTGCGGATCTTTATGCAAACTTAATTTTTCAGGAACAAAAATAAAGAAGCGGGTTTTAGATACGAATTGATTTCATCCCTTAAATATTATCAGCCTGTTATTTATATAAAAAAATTGCAAGTTCCAAAGTGATCATAGCAAGCAGATTCCGCTGTATAGGAAGTAAAAGGGAGGTTTAACCCGTTGCACTAGAATAACGAGTAGTCACACTCGTTCTATGAATTACGGTGATCTATACTCTGCCGACGAGAGAATTTAATTTGACCGGTAATTTCAGCATTGTATTACAATATTGGGGATTACAATAATTTGTTCGTAATATAACAAGAAAACAATGATCAGCTAACGCTAGCATACGTAAATAATAAAATAATCGTATCGCAAGGGATTAACGCTAACCGTGCCACGCTTTGCGCTGTTGTGTTTGCCTTGTTAAATTTCTCATAAAAGCGCAAAGATACGCAGTCTGGTCGTAAGTAAGGCAAGTTTTGGGTTATAAAAGGTTAAAGACGGGAAAGGGGTATTATAAAGCAGGCGTTAATTCGTGTTGGAGGTGAAACGACGAAGCGTGTCATCGGTCTCGAGCGTGACAGCCGCGATGAAGCTGGTGCACGCGATGCCGAGACGAAAGTTGGTCCCGTTCTATTATTAGCCGAGTTCCAGCCAAGTGCAACATCACGATCGGGGCAGGAACGCATATGGCCAGCAACCGGCAAGCCAGAGCAAAAGCGGAAAGTAGCAGAGAAAGATTATTACTGTCCCGATCTCTGTTTCTCTCCATTCCTAGATTCTCCGTTTTCATTTTCTTCCTTCTTCCTCCGTGCCTCGATACACTCTGCCCGCGATGCACAAAACGTGATTGTGTCGAGATTCGAGATTTATTAAGGAATAGTTCGAAGATGGAACATTTAGATTGCCATAGGAAGTTTAACCCTTTGATGCCGGACATTAGGAGATAAAACCTTTACCTTCACACTCCTACGTTTCCAGTGGATATATCAATCACGCGAGTCTTAGAAATTCGAAGATTTGAAAATTTATGGGCCTGTTGGATGTAAATGATCCGGGCAAGCAAATTGGTTCAACGATAAATCTTGCTGTGCAAAAATATATAGTTTGCTTTCTTTGCGCGTTCTTTATGGGCCATGTTTGCATTTATGCTCCAGCTGCAAATCCCGAAAGAATAACTTCCTCTGACGCGGTTCTTACGCTAAGGGTCCGTATGTTTTACTCCTAAATTCATTTCCAATTACAAGAATCTTCTGCGCTTATGTTTGTAAAAAAACCTTGGATGTTCAAAGGCTTAGATATTCAACGGTTTACAATCCAAAAGTTTGGAGATTCAAAGGCTTGGAAGTTCAGTGGCTCCGAATTCAAACGCTTGGAAATTCAAAAGATTGGAAATTCGATGGCTTTGAATTCGAAAACTTCAATATTCAAACGCTTAGAAATGGTGTAATGGCTTTGAATTTCAGTGCTTACAAATTCGAATGCTTAGAAACATAACAGTTTTGAATTTCACAGCTTACAAATTCGAATGCTTAGAAACATAACAGTTTTGAATTTCAAAGCTTACAAATTCGAATGCTTAGAAATATAATGGCTTTAAATTTCCAAGCGTACAAGTTCTCGAATGCTTAGAAATTCAAAGCTTCTAGATTCTCTTATAAATATAATGTTACCTTACAAAAATAATAGGGAAAAAGTGTTGGATTGTTGATCTAAATAAGGTACACGTAAAAATACATCGACTTTCGCCCGGAAACTTTCTCTTTGGATCACCCTATAGAGTTTCAGCGCGCGCGAAATGCAAAAACCGCGTGTCTCGCGCTCCTCGTACAAGTTCATCGGACCAGTTGATTCACGTCCACGTCTGCCTCGTGGGGAATTGGAAACCATCAAGAGCGCTCGCTTGTTTATACGATATTGTTATGCTTCGCACGGAGTAAAAGCACGAGCTTTCTTGCCGTCCAGGCATACATACACGATATTCGCAATAAACGAAATTTTCCCCGTTGCACGTGCGAAATTGGACCGCATCTGGCCGTGCTGTGTGTAGTAACACGATAGTTGATTCTCCTACCTTTCTTTCGATCTTATCTCGAGTGGAAGATTGCTCAAACAAAACTGTTTTCTAACACCGATTATTGAACGGAGATATTGTAACCAGGCTTCGATGCCTTAGGTTGTTACAGTTTGTAGTCGTACGGTAGAAAGATTTATTGTGCTTGGCAATGTCTAAGGAATTTAGGAGCACCGAGGAACTCGGGAACGTGTTATGATGCTTTTGCACAATAAATTCACGGGAATAGATGTATTTTACGAAGAGGTATTGCAAAAGGGAAAGTGTTCCTTTCTCATTGTACTTTTCTATTACTAATCGTTAAACTGCGAATCTTTATGCATTTACGGGAAATGTACCTATGCAAAAAAATACAGGATTCACGTAATATAGAGAAATATATAAACAATACAAAATAAGATACACATTTAGGGGGTGAAACTAGTAGTCTCTATTCGATTCGCATTTCTTTAGTAGCAAAAATGTTCCAAATACATTCGTTCAGATTTATTTATAACGACATGAATTTGCATAAAAATCAACAGCCTATTTATGGGAGTATAACAATTACGTAAAGACAATTTACCGATAAAGGGAATACAAATCTAAGGGCTCTTCTTCCGCAAAGGTCCTCAATTACGTATTGAATGTACCAATAAGTAATCCACTATTTTTCAATGGATAGACTGAATTTTAAATGAACGCGAATCCATAACTTGTCCGAAAAATGCAGCAAAGCATTATAGAATAACAACTGTATTTAAAACAGAGTAGGTATTTAATTTTGTTAAAAACAAATGTCGAACTAAACCAAAAAGTGGATTATTCGTTGACGCACCTAATGTATATTCCATATTATTATTATTTATCACTTATTGCATATAATCCTTACCTTTCGGCTTACGATGACTTCCAGTTACAAATTTTAGCTCAAGCTTAAACTGTCAAGATTGTACCTAACTACGATATGTATATTCTACATCGAATGATCTACAAATTTCTTTATTTCCCGCACTTGTTCGTGTTTCAGGAACGAGCACGGACCTGGTACCCCAGCTGTTGGGGATGTTCGACGAGCTAGCTCGCCGGGGCAATGGCTACACCGACCACGTGGTGCTTCCATCTTCCTGCAACATACCAGCAGTGCTGCAGAAACGTCTGAGCCTGGTCTCCCATCGGGGCTCCATATTCGGCCCGTTCCATCCCGAACTATCCAAATCCCAACCGGAAGAAGCCATGGCTGATCAGGCAACCCCGGAAAGCAGGATCAGCATAGTGGTTGCCGATGCTGTTACACCTGAAAAGGAGAACGAAACGTTGGAGACGTTGGAGACGTTGGAGAACGGCAAGGAACAGAATACAGCCGACTGTGGCATAGGAGAGAAACCTTATAGACGCGAGAGCAATGGTTTAACGCCGCTTAGGTATAATAGACGATGCAGAAATACTGGAAGACCGCTGTCTGGAAGCTCGGTGGCGTCCAGCACCTCTTCCAGCGGATGCAGCAACCAGGGGAACGCGTGCACCATCAATCCTTATTTGGCGTCGGTCGAGTCACTAGCAGACACTTGCGCCAGTTCTCAAGGTAAGGGTTTCCGAGTTGTTCGGCGGCGAGCTTGGTGGATGTAAAATACCGGTTGGAGAGCCATTGGTGGTATTGGGAATCTTAATTGAACCCTTTAATACCGAACTACCAAGCCGGTGGTAATTTATCGTACGTAATCGTGGAAATTGGCTGCGGTGCATTTTTGAGTATATTCTTTGTATCTTTCTGTGCGAAATATTAATGATTTAGGAGACGTTTTGACGGGGATGACCTATTATTTCGTTTCGAAGTACTAAATCGTAGTATATTAGTAGTCGATTTGAAGTCTTAACAAGTTACGTTAATTGCTTTGAAATACTTTATTTATTCGGTATTAATAATTCGTCACTTGGATCTATTAGGAATCGCACCCTACTATCGCAGGAAAATGATCGTAAGTGTTTTTGGCGAACGAAACTGTATTAATCGCGTATTTATTAATATTAATAACACGTGTAGGGGAGTGGATATTTCAAGCATCAAGTACTTCTCCTTTTGTCCACCTACGACTGATTTGTCAATTGTGTGTATTAAAGGGGATTTGTCCCGTGTACTGCTAAAATAAATAAATTAATAAATATTTCACTTGCGACATATGTTTTATTCAAATATCTATTATTCGTGGTACAAATTGGTGTACTTTAGTTGTTGGTAGTGTTAGTGTTAAGTCTTAATTAAAATTACAAAAAGTTGTAAAGAAACACCTACTTTTTTTCTGAAGGAAATCGCTTCTAAGTATCGTAAAATATATGTTTTTCTCGGATATTTTATTTCTTTTTTTTTTTTACTTTGTTTTTAATCCCTATAATACGCGGATTAAGCACTTAAATGGTTAAAGAGACTCTAGTGAATTGCTAGAATTTCTAATACGGGTTGTTGGGAAGTTTCAGAGATTGGAATTAGATGAAGGGTGACTCGATTAAGATAGAACGATTCTAATTGTAAAACAATATATTGAGTTTCATCAAGCAAGTACACCGTACTTAATATTCTTTATCAGAGTATTTTTTATCTTCACTGATAACAGGTATTCCATCGGCAAATAATCTTCCGGTGTAATCACGTAAGATTAAGCATACGTACTTTCTTTCCTCCCTTCTCACCATCTTTCTTTTTTTTCTGATACTACTTACGTTAACTCAGTGGCGTCATTTACCAATTCTAAATATAATCTAAAAAATCATTTCTTAATTCTAAAATAATCTAAAATAATCATTTCTTATTTGTTGAGAAGCTTGTGGGTGATAATATTGTTAGTTAGTCACACGAATGTAGTAATTGATTGAAATTGTGCTACGTAAATTTTGTATTTCTCACAACGCAAAGAAAGTATCGTGTGAAAAATGAATACTACAATAATACCATTCCATTGATATTGTTAGTATTGTAGTTCATAGCATAGGAACGCCACTGCGTTAACTTGAGGATCTTTTTTTCAAATTTTTATCGACCTAAACTCGTCAAAGTAGAAATTCGTCGATTGTTCGATAAATGAAACAAAGCCATATAAAAATGATTAAAGTTTCATATGACTTCTTATGCAGTCGCGTTAGATTTTATACAAAAAAGCATCGAATTAATTTGTATACTTAATAACTGCTGTGCCATTTTATAGTCTCGCAACAGCCATCTTCGTCAAAGAGATATCTGTAATTTTTTATACAGACACAAGCGAAAGGAAATCATCATCTTATCGCAGATCTCTCCTGAATACCTTTTTTGCCCTTTGATTTATTAGGGGAGAGTTACGCGTCGCGTTAAACGAATTGCAGTGAGGGCTTTGAAAAAGCTCGGAAGATATCTTAGAAATCCTATAGCTTGTATCCTATAGTATTGGTTTGAAAAAGATTTCAAGGACTCGGACTTTCTCCCTGGTTGTAGCGTAATCAGCGGCAATGACAGTAATGATAGCGGCAGTAGCAATAAACTTCTCTCTCGGCATTCCGTGGCCATCGTTAAGGGAAACCGTTGAGCGGCCTAAATCGCGAGGAAACACGTGCATTTAAAGAAGCCAACAATTGTTTGATAACACGCTACATGGAAAAATCGTGTTTAGACATATTTCTTCCACTTTTCTTTCTTTAAAACCTGTTTCTGGTACTCTTTGGTACTCGTCTTGGACGGAAGCATTGTTTCAGCTATCCGGATGATAAGCTCTTTGATTAATTTTAATCTTGACGGAGTAGTCGATAAAAAATAAATGTTTGAAAAATTGTTTAAGCAAAGAATTGTCGTGATTAAGGCTGGTTAAGACTTTCAAAAGCTGATGGAATTCACTTAACGTAAATCATGCAGGGAATTCACTTCAACGCAACGCATAATTTCTTAATCGCATCCGTAAAATAAAACTTTATTTCTCGAAATTAAAAGATCTTACGGTAAAGTGAGAAATTATAGCTAATATTTATTTTCATATTATCGTATAATTTTGTTTCATTTATATTTATATGGTGTCCATCTTTACTCGGTGCCCTAAGCTTATTTTACTTATTCGTTACTCCAGCGTTGGTCGTAATTGACGTGCGTGATTTTTAATAAGTTCGCATGGATAAATTTGTAATCGACGAATCGTTTGGAATAGGTTCTGGAGACAGTGGGGTGGTGACAGTATCAGAGAGCAACTGTAGAATAGGAAACGATAGCAACGGTCAAAGAAGAAATAGCGCAGAGGAGAATCCATTATTCCATAGGCCGCATTACTCTGATCCCCATAGGAATCCCATGGAAAGGGTGCTTCTCGAGATAGTCGATACTGAGGCAATTTATGTGGAACATCTGCGACAAGTCATTCAAGTAAATCTCGATACTAATCACTAATTAGATTTCATCACGTCTATTATAAGTATCGATACTTAATTTCTCCTTCTTTCTCAGGGTTACCTTATTTTTTGGAGAAACGATCCGGCATCGTTTGTGTATCAAATGCAACTGAGTGACTTATTTAGCAATATCGAGAATATTTTCGAGTTCAACAGGTACGATGACTGAATATTAAAAAACATCTACCAAAGAATTTTCTGTAATATTTCTAACATATATAATATATATAATTGTATATGGAATATAATATAATTCCGTAATATAATCTAACGATTTAATTCCAGAGAGTTCCTGAAAGAGATAAAGAAATGTGGTTTGGATCCAGTCTCCGTGGCGAACACGTTCATAAAGCACAAGTCAGGATTTAAAGTGTACACGGAATATTGTACCAATTATCCAAGGTAAAATTTATCGGGAATAATGATGGAAATAAATGTTACTTTATATGCACTTGAATTGTTCCCTGGAATTGAGAAGTTCAGTAGAAAATAGGCACAGAAACGAATGTCCTTCATTCCCTTATCCAACTCCCCACTTCTCTTTTCTGACTTTTTTCCTGTTCGGCGCGATTTTCCTTTAAAACATCCATAAAAATACGCTTAAAACTTCGGCTATAGCTATGCGTAGGATGTTTTTATATTTTCGATATTACAAATATGTATGCGAAATTTTCTCTAAAATTACGAAATCTTAGCGTATGCCTGTTTTTCGCTGAGCCGCTCGATCTTAGCTTCGTATTAATGCAGCTCATTTTAGGACAGTTTCCGTTATGACCACCCTAATGAGTCTGGATGAGAGTGCGCAAGCATTTCGAGAAAGACAAATAGCCCTAGGACACGCGTTACCTCTTGGATCCTTTCTTCTGAAACCTGTTCAGAGGATCCTCAAGTACCACTTACTTTTGGAGGTAAATTACTTTATTAAGTTGGAATTTCTTTTCCATAAAAAGATAGAAAATTTTCACACCGCGCGTAACGATTGCAGAACTTATCGAAAGAATACGGAGCGGACTGTGAAGTAAGAGAAAATGAGACTGAAGGTAGACAGGCGATCGAGGCGGCATTGGCCGCGATGACTGACATTGCAAAGCATATAAACGCTATGAAACGAAGGCACGAGCACGCGGTGCGTGTTCAGGAGATCCAGTCTCTGTTATATGGCTGGCCTGGTCCAGATTTAACGACTAGCGGCGAGCTGGTGGCGGAAGGAAGGTTCAGAATGCGCGGAGCCAAAGCTCCTAGGCACGCTTTCCTGTTTGATCGCATGCTTCTGCTCACCAAGAAAAAAGAGGATGGGCTTCTAGTCTACAAAGCTCACATTATGGTACTTTCTCCGTTAATATACAAAGCTATCCTTTTATGCGCGTAGAATTGAAAACAAAATATACTCTAAAAGCTACCTTCCGTTTTTCACTCTACTTTTCGAAGTGAAAAGATTTTCGAAAAACATTTGTTCGCCTATGCGAAAGAAAGACATCAAGCTTTAAATTGAGCCCAATATTATTGTCGTACGATATTTCGTTACTAAGTTACAGCAATTCAAAGATTGACATTTTTTGTGTGTACTGTCATTTGGATATTTGAATTGCAAATATCTCTAGTTTAATAACTGAATTTTGTTTGTTAACATTTTGCAATTTGGTATTCGCAGTGTTCGAATTTAATGCTCATTGAAAGCATATCGGGAGAGCCACTCAGTTTCCACGTGATTCCATTTGACAATCCTAAGCTGCAGTATACGCTACAGGTAATATATAATTATTCACTTACTTACTATTACATATTTTCTACAATCGAATACATTTATTTTTTTTTCGTCTTTTAATCAGGCAAGGAACTTGGAACAGAAAAGAGAATGGACCTGGCAGATAAAGAGAGTGATTCTGGAGAACTACAACGCAGTTATCCCTTCGCACGCGAGACAATTGGTGTTACAACTTGGCCAGACGCAACCAGAAGGTATACGGTCACGAGTAAACGATAAATCGTAAAACCGTTTCGTGTATCGACGGTCCAGCAGTATAGTAAGAATAAAACAATTCCAGACGACGCTCTGGCGGATAGGGGATCAATGAAGAAGCAACACTCTGCACCTCCGGAATACTTAGAGAGACGCAAACAGGAAAAGGAGAGACGCAGATCTGAGACGGGACTTCGGCAGAGGTTCAAGAAAGGTGGCAGAAAGTCTGAGACTACAACTGATGTAAACATCATATATTCCTCATTAAATCTCCATTAATCTTAATAACTTGTTACATAATTTAACATATAATTCTAATAGGATTCTCCAGCATCGCCACGGAAAAATCAGAATGAAGACATCAATGATTCCAGAGAGCAAGGATTTAAAGCGTCGGACGGACGCGGGTCAAAAGTCAAGGTATCCGAAAGCATAAATATATTCTAGTCTAATTTAGGAACTTAAAAAACTTTTTTTCCTTTGAAATGGTGATTGATACCGTAGAAAAATATTTCTTTAGTTTAGTTAGAATATTATTCTGTTTAGGATCGCTTCACCGGTTGGAGGAGGAAATCGGAACCGGGTTTCCAGTCTTACGTGTGCCTCAACCAATCCGACGAAGAGCAGAAGGAGGACCCAGAAGACACGGGATCGGCCACCGTTGAAACCGAGTGCGCTATTGTCGAGAACGATGACCATGAGAATTCTCCGCCGCCCGAAACCAAAGAGAACAACGAACAACAGACTCAGGCACAAACGGTCGAGGAAATAGTTGGACATATCCTCATGCAGAACCAAGAATTCCAGAAGTTGCTCGAGAAGCAACGAACGAACAGTATACTGAACGTAAGGCAGCAGCAGCGTTTCAACAAACGTATCTCTGCCGACACGTCCGACGACAGCGACTCGGAGAACACGAATTACATCGCGGATAATTCGGTGAACAATAGGATATCGCGTATCAGAGCGGGTCATCGGGAACGATTCGTTAAAACGAACAACACTTGGAACTCTTTGTCGTCTTCTCGCGATCATCAGCCTACTCTGCAATTGCTTTACGATAATCTGAACAAAACTGAGAATAACAGAGCGGTGGAAAGCAACTCGAAGAACAAGGTGAATCACGTGCAGGAGAAGAAGGCGTTATTCGAGGCGTTTAAGAGGCAGAGTATCGTGACGGAGAGCAAAGTGATCAAGACTGCGCTTAGGATAAGGGAAAACTCCACATCGAGGAACGAAGAAGCGATTAGCCAATCGACCGAAACCGACGTAATAGAGGGTGACAAAGGGACAGCTGTTGTAAACGGTGAGTGTACAAACGAAGATAAAACTCAAGAAGTTTCAGAGTCTAATAAAGGCTTTGGGAACTACGACAATCTGCAGCACGTCTGGGAAGGGTTACAAGAAGAGAAAGACTTGGACGGGAATGACAGCCCGACTCGTCCAGCGGTCTGGCTGACCAAACTGTGCGAAGGATTGCCAACGTCGCCTCAGAAGTGTGGATCTCTTCCGCGTAGCTTCCAAATTCACCCCAACGCCACTCCGAACGTGACGAAGTCGCGATTCTTGCAGAGGGATGGTAAACCGATGAGCGAGAGGCCTTTCACGATAGCTTCGGATAAGCCAGCAGAGATCAACCTGGAGGACATGGAGAGATACGCTTCCACGTGTCAACCAGAAGGAAGAATCGCCAAGTTCCCCACCTCTGTTTCAACCTCCACATCGACCTTTTTTTGTTCTCTGGACGATACACTGACGGATGCATATTCGGAGATCCACATGTCCTCCACGACCACCAACATACATCCCGATCACAAGATCTACAGGGCGAACACCAGTGGAAGTACCATTTTTAAGAACGTTCTGTCCAAGGCTGGGAATCGTCTCCAGGGTTTAAGGAACACGATGAGTACGGAGACTTTGGAGTGCAGCGAGGAATTAGAGAGGACCAAATACTTCCGTTCTCTAAGTACTGGTAAGTTGAAGAGGAAGGGGAAGATGAAACATTCGCGGGAATCTTCCTCGGATGTAGAAGAGCTCGTTGGATGCACAGCGAGAGGAGGTTCGGATTTAAGGATCCCTTCGCTGTATTACAAGCAAGGAAGCTCGAGTTTAGGTGCTCGCATAGCTCAGTCCGACTACGCAGATCCATCCGTGTTGTTCTTTGAAAGCAAACGACTCGGTCGACAGCCTCAGGCCAAGGAGGAGAAGAAAGACGACGAAGAGGAGAGTGTAGAGAATCGAGAAAGTGAGACGGACAGTTTCTATGAGAAGTCGTTTGAGACGATCGAGAACTACGTAGACGCGGACGTGGATGAGGCTTTCCGGGATAGTGCAATATTTAGCGACATCGAGGAAGTCCTGGTCGCCAGGCCTCTCTCAGGCCAACCGGAGGACTGTTGTGCACTATTTAAAAGTAAAGTGGCGCCTCCAGTACCTGCGAAAAAAAGAACAGAGCCCAACGCGGCAGTTAATCCGTACACCATTGCAACGATGAAATGCAAACCGAACGTAGCTCAGAAGCCTGACTATTTAAAGGTTAAGACGGTTTTGTTGAAGGGGCCGCAAGAATTAGACTGCAAAGTTGCGACGAAGTCTCCTGTGTCCGAAAACGGAATGTATCAGTGCTCTAAGGACAGTTCGCAGAGCAATTGCGCGCAAAAGAATGTTGAAGAGAAAGACGATGTGTCGGCGGGACAAAGTCAAGCGGGTTGGGTGAGAAAAATTGTGGGTCAACTGCAAGGACACATTGAGACGTAATTTATGCCAATGAAAGTGTACAAATCTCGTAACCGAGGTCTTGAACATTGGAATTTCAATGTTTGTCGAATTTCCAGGACGGTGATACTTCTGTAAGTCATTGGAAGATATTTTAGTAGTATTAATAGAGCCTCCCTTGTCCAAACACCCATAATTTGAATACTCTAATATCTGAATGTTCTAATATTCGAATATTCTGTCATTTGAACAGGATTCTATTCATTTATTTATCAGAACATTCATGTTTCCCGATTCGTTCGAATACCGGAGGCGGCTCTACTTTATTATGTTGCTCCAGAAATTCTTTTTTATGTTCTCGAAACTTTGTTAGGCAAAACAAATTCACAAGGTTTCGAGAGCTTCTGAAAACTGCTTCGACAAATTTTTTTGTTCTATTTTACTACCAATCGATGTTTTGATAAAGACTTAAAAAATTATTGTATTTTGTGTTATTATTGTTACGTACACGTTATGTTGTACACGCAAACGTGAAGTTCTAATGTTGAAGCGTGCATGTGTATTGTACAACATTGAAACAAATACTGCCGAACGATTTGTCATATCGTGTAAATCAGTGGTATAAAAAAAGAAGGAAAACATAAGTGATACTTTCAGTTATCGTATATCGTATTTAATCCGTGTCATATATGTATAAATTCGCCGTTTAATGATACAGGGTAATTGGAAAGGATTTTGGAAAATTTCTCATTCGATAAAAGGAGATCGTGTCTCGTTTGGTAAATTTCTTATTTCAATCCTTTGAGTGTTAAGCAGTTTTAGAAGCGTGGCACGTTTCTAGATTTATTTTCACGGATCACTCGTGATCTTTATTAATCACTATGATGCTTCTAAATTCATATTTGGCGAACATTTTATGCTACTTATTTATTGCGTTGGAAGACTCGAATTCGTAAACTCTGCGTGTTATATTTAAAATTGTTCATAAAGCTCAAAGGGTTAAATATTTAAATTAGATATACTCTTCAGTAAAAAGCATCGTGTTTACAACATAAATAATAAACCGTGTTACGATAAAAAGAATGAAATATATTAGATGTTATATGGACCCCCTGTATGGTTACAAATTGTTATGAGGAAAAAAGATTCGCATATTTTAACACGTGTCGTTAGTCAGACTATTGTAAATCGATAAACGCATATCGACTGAATATTTTAAGCGTCAATGTACTTGCATTATCTCGTTAGGATTCGAACACGACCATATTATTATTTTATTTTTCATCAGCAATAAGCGAGAGTTCGCTTTGAAAACGCGCAAACAGGAAAGTCACTTTTTATTTTTTATTTATGCGCAGAACCTAACGAGTTAAGTATCGTTTAATTACATTTATAAAAAAACGAGAAAAGCGGTGTATTTAACATGATAGACAATAATGTGCTGATAACGCGAAACGAGTGTACGATTTATTTGCAACTACGCTACGCGGAAGGTTTCAGTTTTTCTTTTTTTTTTGCAAAATAAATCAACCTAATAATTATCGTCAATCTTTGTTCTTCTTTTTTTCTCCGCCGGAAAAGCAACGAGAATAAATCTTCGGAACATATTCGCATGGTAAAAAAGGATTGAAAGGTATCGATCCCAAAGGTAAATCCAAATATTACTTCAGGTAGGTTTTATTACGAGAAATGTCTATTTACAAGAGGTTTCGGCTAGTTGTGTTTACAGATTACAAGAGTAAATGATACAATAATGTTCATAAATTAGCTTCACAATACTGTATGTATATAAAAAAAGAGAAGGAAAGAAAAGAAAAGAAAGAGTAATGACTAAAAGAGGGAGTGAGAAGCTCGGTGAACTGAAAAACGATCATTCATTATACACATTATATACAACTGTAATACCTATATAATACACTTAATCGTTTAGTATTGAATTAGAGTGTCTGCCCTCTATTCAGAAGAATTCTGTTTCCTTCGGTTCTCCGTTAGTTCTGGTTACGAATATAAATATAAAGAATAAATTAAGATTCATCTCGTTTACAGAGTTTCCGCGATCGATGTTGTATACGAAAATCATTTTTATACACGTCTAACAAAAAAGCGTATCTTTGTATAACGATGCAAGAAAATAATGTACCGTGTATAAACTCTTTCGATACGAGATTTTTCAACCCTTGCGTGATCAATCGAAATATTGGTAATTGTTTCAAACTTCGATACTGAACATTTCTAGTATACATTTTTACTTTAAAAACGTGCGAAAATACACGGTGTATTCGTGTAATTAAATTACACGGTGTTTTTTAATTCTTTAATACACCTGTACACGTGTGTATTTTAATTTTAAATGAATAAGAAAATTAGATCGGTAGCGTATCTTCGCAAGAACATAAAGAATTATTAAAGGAAATTATAAAAATGAGTACATGAGAATACTGAGTACCAGGTTGCTTACACAAGAATTAAAATTACTACAACTGAAGTCAAATTAGAAAGTTGCCGCGCTTTCTCTTGCCGAAAAGCGCGGGAGTCAGTGTATCTCTAACGGTCGCGCGGGAACGACGCACTTTTTTTTTACTGATAGTGATAGCGTGATAAAAGTGGTAATACAGAGACAATAGGATTATAACAACAACAAGAACTTTCACTTAAGAACAACAGGAGCTTGAATAGTAATTCTTGACTAACTACGCATCATTTTACTTGATCCTCGCATCGAAAAAGTAAGTGTCATCAGTGTTTTCCAATCGGAGCTCCGTAACAATCCCCTAACGTAATTTAATTGCGCGTTTATTCGTGTAATACAAACGAATTAAAAGACCAACACCAATTATATAAGTCTTAGAAGAATTGGAAAGCACTGTCGCGAAAGAAAGGAAGAAGTTAAATAGGATTATATGTTATTCTGTTTTTCGTATACAACATACAATGTCTGACCGAGGAGCTCGATAAAAACCTAGAATTCATTTATGCATCAACGACACTCCTATGATCTCGTTTGCAAGAATATTCTCATTAAATCGTCGTCTCTATTCGCAGCTAAAGCTTTGGTTAATAACGCGCTATCGACAGTATTGACAATTCTTATAGGTTTTTTCTTTCCTTTCTCCCTTGAAACAGCGCAGACTAACGAAATCTCGACATATCGTTATTTACGCTAATTTCTTATACTTCTTTTGAACTTACACTTCTTCTTCGAAGAGCTTTTCTTTTATTAAATATATATATATATATGTATTTATATTTGTATATATATATTTCTCTTTCTTTCTCGCATATCTCTTCTTTTTTTTGTCTCGTTCTCCCTCAGTCGTTTCGTTATTCTTACAATACAAACAATTGCCTCTTAAAATATTCCATTTTACATGCTTATAGAAATATCTTTATAACGGAAAACATAATACATAGCTGAACGAAAAATTCAATCGGTTTTCGATAATGTAAATTAACGATATTAGAACAGAGCACCTGTAAAAATCCGTTATGTTCAAATTCTGAAAGTGGTTCTTCGAAAAGACGTGAAAATAGTTTTTCAACCAAAAGTTTATACACTACTGTACAAGAAAATATGTATATACGTTTATGTAAGTAGAATAAGTACAGTAATTTTGTTGGTGTTGCTCTCAGGATTAATTAAAATTAATAATAACTTTATCGGTATTAACACTTTATCTACCACTCGCGAATAAAATTCATAAACAGCATCAATTGCTTTTTTTCGAACGTGGAAAACAACAATATTATTTGTTTGCATTGTCTACACTAATTTTAGACAATAACATACAGAATGTCCCAGATTTTTTCCGCAAAACTATCAATATATTCGGTGACTGTAAATAAGCAAAAAATGTTATATAAACATAGATCGTTTGATGGCGTACTAAAAAGTTGCAACAAAAATATGAAATACGAAGGGAAATATAATAAAAGACAAGAATAAGTTGACAACTAATGTAATTATTAATTATTAATACACGAAACGTTCACTGCTCTTGCCAACGTAATACCGATGGCGTTAAAAAGTTGAATTTGTTACTTTACGAAATTCATTTTAATTTCACTTTATTTCAATGAATAATTTCATTTATCATACTATTATTATTTTATTGCGTAGAGTCTAATTTCTTTTTACACTATGACTCTAGTTTCATGCATTGAGAGCGTGTTAATGCTATTTTCCCATCGATCCAGAATTTTTATCATAACTTTTTAACGAAGCTTCAAATCATCTATACTTGTATAACATTTTCCGCTTACTTATCGTTATAAAATATACTGACAAAGTTTTGCCGGAAAAAGTAGAAGTTTTTTCGGAAACAAAGCAGGATGTAAGAGAAATAGAACACAGTCAATTTGCAAACTTCTAAAAAAGTACAATTAAAGAGGTTTTCGATAGATAAAGCGTTAAAAGAAGCATAATAGAAACGAATATAAAATCTGAGAGTATCTCAGGACATATGACAAACTTCTGCTGCTATAATTCCGTAACTATAATCCTGCGATTCCCTCGAATAATTTTATATTCTTCATTATATTAGTAAGCAGAGGCAAAGCCACTGTGATCTGGTCAATATGGACAGGTACATGTTATCTCTGTACTATTTGTCCTACCGCTATAGAAATTCTAAGTTTTGCGTGTGCGTGAATCGTGCGGAAAATTATTATTGACGATTTCATAGGAAATACTAGGTTTCATATGAAACCAACAATCGCGTTACTTTACGTAGCGATATTCGATTCACGCACAGCTGTACATATATATATGGAAATTCGATAAAAATGAAATGTCTTCAGCTATGCACTACATATTCAACGAAACACTTCCTGAAGAATCTATTTAAAATTGTCGTGGTCATAAGTAGAACACACGGATATGTAAAATCTGCATGTAAGATGTTTCTGAGTTCTTGTGTATTTCATTCCTAAGTTTATTAATGTTTTCTAGTAGTTGGTCTGCCACAGAGTATTTATAATTACTTTTCTCCCCCTTTCTAATACTCCATTTAAAAGTTGTTAACATAAACGTGTTCTCTTCTTGCATTCAGCCAAATGCAATTCAAATCGCATATATTTGATACACACACCGTGAATTGAAATTATTGTCCTTAGAATGATACAAAAAATTTGCCAGGTAACGTTGCAGTGTCGTTAATTCATGCCAGTTATTAGTCGAAATAAACGTGTTCAATTTTTTGCTTACAATACGAATAATGCTTTACAGAATAATGTTTATACATTGAGATAAAGTAAAGAAGGAAACCATAGGTGTATAAAAAATTAGAAATCTTTATACATATACATATACGTTTTATACATGCGCCTCGAACGCCTAGAAAGCATATAGAATTTTTTTTATCTTTCATTGGTTCTCTATAGTAATCTATATCACACCATTATACATTTGACTGAAAATTATCATTCGAAAATTTAGAGACACAAACACGCAAAGGATAAAGTACTACTGTGCCAAAACCATTCTCTTCTTTTTTTAACGAGAAGCATTCGTTTCTCAAATGCTTGCAAATCTATATAAAGTGTTTTTTTTTACGAACATTTCTTAACACGGGCAAAAATGACGAACAAGCAACAAGAGAAATTGAAATATGGTAGTGAATGGAAAAGTAATTCCTTTTTTAAATGCCGACATTGCGAGCATTCAACATCTCCTAATTGGTATATGCTTTCACAGCAAATACAGGGAAGACATTGCTTTATACACCTTTCCTTTACAACACCTATCGATTTATGCAAATAACACCCTACTAGTTCAACCCAGTTCTTATACAATTTGATTAAACATTTCACGTTTGATTGCTCAAGCACTGATTGTAATTGCGTACACTAAATTGCTGATACCAACATACAAATGTACTGACACCTGGACCTTCTTAAACGTACTCCCTGAAGAAACATCTCTCTTGTCTTTAAAGCTACTATCTTATATACAGGGTATTCCCTTACGGACATGCATTCAGTTAAAAATCGAATTAAATTTTTCATTCAATAGTAATCTTATACGGCTATAATAGTTTCCTGTAGAAAGATTAAAATATAGAATTTGATTAGAAAGTGCCTCATTGAAAAATGTAGGTGTGTTCAAATACTTTTTGTAGTTACTGTAATTAAATATTGTAACATGCGCGTTATTTGAAATATCTCATACAAGTGTGCGTATTACGTGCATTTTGCACTTCTCTGCAAATTCAAATTTTCTATAGATGCGTAAAAATGTCTAGTGCCTGTGCAATCGTAAATAAAAAGTGCACGCGTACTGAAAGAATATTTAAACTCGACTTTCTAGAAAACGAAGTTCCGTTTGAATTAATAAATTTTGTTCTATACTACAGGCTTATTTATACCAATAAGGAATCACCCTGTATATATTCTTAAAAAACTTATCAATATTACGGATACATTAAGGATCATATTCAATTCAGTATTCAAACGTGCTACTATATTTAATAATAGGACTTAAAGTAATTAATTATCACTTTGTGCATCCGTGTTCGTGCACATAAGCTTCACGATAAACCAGTGAATCATATTTTAGAAACTTTATTTTATTTGGAATGAAACATTTGAACTGAACTTGCTATAGAAACCGATGTATCCAACGATAACGTGCAAGACAAGAGCGATATTTAAAATGATAAAGCGAACTATCTTGGACATACTTTGAACACATGATCAATTCTTTTCATTTTTAACAGGCTATCAGCATAAAATATTTTTTTCGCCAAGCACAATTTTGTTGCATCTTGCGATAATAAATCAGCGTTAAATGTTCAATTATGCCATTAACATAAGTGGTACAAAATATTTATATTTTTAAGCTACGCAATTTATTTATTCTGCCTATTTTCTTGAATTAATGCCAAAATTCATTAATTGGTAAAATGAAAAATATGCTTCGTAAATGAGACAATAAATTTCGAGAAATAAAATTGTTTACGCGTACCACTTATGTTTCGATAAACGATACAACATTCGCGTAACATAATTATTTACCACAAACAATAAGCAGTCAGATATTATTTACTATAATGACGCTATTATAGTAAATTTTTTCATAGCATAATACTTTCTTTAGTAATACTACTTTCTATTTACACAGCGAATCTTTCGTATAAAATACCAAAATATTTCAACATTTCCAAGATAATTTTACTCTGTCGATCCATTCCTAGTTCAATTTACATTTCATTCTTGCCATTGCAAATCAATGACTTTGGTTTGCAAGCTACCGATATACAATGGATGGAAAAGTGCCAGATACTCGCAAAATTCTACTAAATGCTATCTAAAAGATACTGCAAATTTTTTAACATTCAATGTTTTAAAGCCCTCGAGCTACCGTTTCATCAACATATTTAGCCAAATTAGAGTAAATTTAAACGATATTACTATGTGATAATAATACTAAAATACAAACCACTATTCTAATAAAATTTAAAGTAGAAAGGCATTTTTATTTTATTTTTTTAATATTTTAATTCCATTAGCTACTTAAACCTTCGATAGTAAGTAATGTTAAAAATCGTTTATTATCAAATATTATTTTCACTGCTTTCTATTAATTCCTTATAGATTTTTTATTCGTTTAAAAATTCCTAATAACTGACCATTTTGTTCTTTTATAAGAATTAAGTTTTAAGATAACAGTGAGATCTATTATTTTTTGTTGGCAATGTGCATATCGCAATTCTTTAAAGTAGTTCCTCTTCTTTTTTTAAACATTTAACATGCAATATTTAAAAATAACGTTTAATCCTAATGTAACAGTCTAAACTAAAATGAATCTTTAAATTCTAACTTGTCTTTTATTTTATACTACTAGCCATGTGCAGAGAAATGTAAACGTTTTTACTCGTAAAAAGTTGCATTTAAATTGGTCGTTTTAATTTATTTTAATTTATTTTACGATATATCCCCCCTGCCCCGAAAAAAACGAACTAGAAATGAGTATTATTAACACACAAACCTCGATGCAAATAGAAAGTCTACTACCCTATAAATAAATAACTAGTAATATTTTCACGTGAAACCTTTAAGCAATTTTTTAAAAAGATACAAATTACGTAAATCGTTTCTGTATTATTTTTTACATAATCCCCGGAATACTGTTTTCTCTATTTTAGAGACGAAATAAAAAAAATGCCGACATTCAGAAAAAGGAAGATTAACTTGAAAAGCAAAACTAAATACTTAGCGTAATTTTCGCGTTAATCCTTAAGCTCTATTTCATCCAGCACTCTTCCTCCTGAATACGCAACACACTGTTCATGTGTTAAGAAAGTCTTTCGCAAATGAGAAATACGAAAGTATTTCTCCCAGTCTTGAAACCCATCACACAAAATGCACTTAATGTCATTATCTTGAAGAAGTAAGATGCTAATTTCATTGATATTCAAATATATATATGTATATATACTATATAGACACATCGTGCTCCTAAACTTTGAATTCATGTACAATACCAAGAAATTGTTTGAATATTTATAATATAGGTCCACCAAAGCAATACAGATACAATTCAAAGAAATCTATCGAGAGGGATTTTAGCTCTAAATTCCTTTTTCATTTTATTTCTTTTTTTTCTTTTTTCGTGTGTTTAAATCGCAATTATCAATATTAAACTTGATAATTAATTACGCAACGTTTTAAAGCATTATTTCGTGGTGCGTACAGAGTTAAAATATGGTATCTATTAAAAAATGATTGTGTTCCAGAGATGAATTAATCGTTAATAATCGGTTTCGTACATACTTCTTAAAATAAATAATTTATGATTGCCATCATAAACTACTTTGCAATTTATAGGTACTGTATATTTATAGTACAATCGTCCAAAATTAGAGACACTGATGAACGCAATGTCTTATTAAAATAACTTTGATGCAAAGGCCCGATAATGCCTACCAAAGTAAAACTTATACGCAAAAGAATGGGAATATAAATATGTATTGTGTATATTCCGCCGGATACACACGTCTCAATTTGTTACACTATTTCCTTTCATTCATTTTTCCATTGCGAGAAAAATATATCTGGGACTCGCCGTTTCGGCATTATACTTTTATACATTCGGGTAACTAATTTGTATTTAAATCGTTGTCTTTGTTGCTGTCTGTTTCACGTTCAAATGCATATTAGGTTGTCCCAATATTTCTTTCGTTTTCCAACCGGATATTAACACTTTGCGAGCTCCGCTTGTCGCTGAACATGTTACTCCGAACAGTTTCAGTTGTTGCTGCCACGTAGAAATTTATATACTTTCTTATATCATGTTTAAATAAAAATTTTGCAAGCAGAATTGAATCGAAATAAAAATTAGTTTTATCTTCCAAATACAATAATCGATATTTTACGTTGGATAATTTATAGAATTTTTTCGTATTAACTCTTTGTAGTCGAAGTACGGGATATTCTCTGCAAAATTCTTTTACCACTATTACCGTAGGCCGGAAAAGATATTGTTCGTTATATGAATACAGTAATCCGTATAAGTGGAATCAGTTCATTTAACTATAATTCATAAAGTCGCGAAAACGTGGAAAAAAATGTTTGGGACAAGCTAATATCGATCTACTTAAACTATCTTTGGCCAATACCTTCTATTACTTGTACATACAAAGTTTAGACGAGAAGCTTTACGACGATACAATTGATTTATATTCAAGATTGTAGGGATTTTTGTTATATTACCTAAAAATCATTCTAAAAATATAAGTATTCGTGTATCTACAAGTAAATATCGTTATAATATATGGTTCTCATTGTTAAGACCCGTAAATGTAAGAAGATCGAAATCGAAGAATTAGCCGAAATTCGATAAAATTAATAGTTTCCTAGCAGATGTTTATTATAATAACGAATGTCGAGAAAGTATTTCGCGATAAGCGCGTATATTGTTTCTTGGGAGAATACTTCCGATCGGTATAAGCTTTATTTTGCCAGGCATAAGGGCGAATTTACACATTACTTTGAATATATTATGCTTCTTCTTAATAATCTCTTCCACCGTGATCTCCCTTCAGACCTCGAAGATCGCTAAACTCTACTTCTGTCTTCGTTAAAAAGTTTGTTTCCTTGGTAAATAACCAGTCTATGCAGCATTGACTATATGGAGAACAGTGACGAATGACGTGTGTTGTATGTGTGGTGTAATGTTGTGTGAGTACACTCGTGTACATTGATCTTTCTTTCGTATGCACTTTTAAAACGGAATAATTAACAATTCTCTTACCAACATTGACCACTGCCTCTCAGTACAGTCATTTTTTTTTACTTTACATGTAGTCAATGGGGGAATCACAAGTTACTTGCGACACTACGTCTGCACATTTACAGTTGGAAGATTGGAACTTAATAGCTGGCTTCGTGTCCAGCAAGTATGTACAAGTCCGCGCCCTCAGATTCGGTCAGCGTCCCTGATGCGACCAAATGACTCTCCAGCATCACCACTCTAAACAATTGTCAATATTGTCATTTAAACTATCTCAAATTATTAACCCTTTGCGGACGATTGACCCAAGCTTTTCTTTTTAATTTCTTGCATACATGTCTATGTTTAACCCTCCGAGTATTGTACCGGAGTCATTGTGACTCGTTGTAGCGCGCTGGATTCTTCAAGCGGCAGAGACGCTTGTGTGCGTTTCTGTACGTGTTATTTTGAAACAGCTAGCGTTATATTGTATACATAGCAACGTGTGTTTTTGGTCCTCAAAAGTCCAAAGCTTTACGGATCGCTTGGTTCCTTCAAGTTTATATCGTTTCTACTCGACAGTCGATTTGCATTTGATACACTCGAATGCGTCCGTATTAGTGAACCATCGGTGAGAGTTAGAATGACTCCGGCACAGCGCGGCAAACTCCAGTATTCGAAGGGTTAAAGTGAGAAACCCAACTTAATATCGTTAATAGACACTGCTGTTAACAATTGGACACGAATTCGCTAAGTTCCGCCCTCGAAAAGTTAATAATTTGGAAAAATTTTGTTAAATATTAATTTATTCCGTCCGCAAAGGGTTAAATTTGGCCAAATAGCAGACACATACTTATCCGATCCAAGTAATCTGTACGTCCTGCTTGGATCGCTGATTTCTTGCGTAACTTCTCCGTTCTTGAAACTCCTACCTTGCATGCCATGCTTGTGGAATGCTAGTACGCTATCTGGTAAGCAGACTAAAGGCAAAAGACAAATTGTTACAGTAGTATATTAGCTAGGGATGGGTCGAAACCTAATTCTTAGATTCGTGAAACTCGAATCCGAAACTTAACGCAGTGCAAAGTGTTAAAGAGTAACAGCGTAACATTATCGAGTAACTTACTGATCGATTCAATTTGAAAATTAAAATGTAACTCTGACATGTGCTTTCTGCTGGACCTAGGTTTTCCTTGTAACGTTACCACCTTTACTACATCTATAAGATACACGTATAATATATAACAATGTCTCCGAACAATGTTGCGAAATGATCTTTTTATACTCACTGTCGTAACAGACTAATATTGCATTTTTTTCTAACTGTGTAACATTAATAACATGAAGGTTTTCCCTTCTTGGTATCACAGTGGCTGCAAAAAAAGGGTAACAAAACAAAAGTAGGGATTATTTTCTAAATTAAATACACGGAAAATAAAACGAAAGTGTACCTGAACCATCCATATCTTCCAGTTCATCACTGTGAAACCAACTTGCCCCCGAGTTCATGTTAATTAAATCCAACTTTAATTTGTTCTGCTGATATGGTTGTTTTACGGACACGCACACCATTGGATATTCCATTTCGGGCGTGATAATAATTTCGAATACGTTTAACGGAGTCGGTAGCGTGCAATCGAAATGCTTTAAAAGCATAAACTTATTCAGGGGATCATACCATTGCATTAAAAATATTCCCATTGGCATTGCACCACATAAATATTTATACCTGCATTCAATAATATTATTTCATACATACAGTCGATCACAAAGGGTCGCATCAGTTAAGTGGGCAGAAGGTACGCTAATTAAGCGCGAACTAGCGTAATATTCATCTACATACCCATTATACGGATTTCTTCCTACGCAGCACTTAGTACAACCCTTCGTATCTGGTACTTTAGTAGTTAGGGCAAATTTTCTAGGTACTAATCTCTCAGGTATTTTATTCATGTGCAATGAAAACCTATGGGTCTGTTTGCTTTGCATTGCTAATAAATCGTGTCTATACAATTGAGGAGTTTTTCCTGAAAATTCGATCGGTATTATATCGTACACATAATAATTATTAAATTATTATTAATAAGATAAGCTATTTGTAATATTAATTACCGGATAAAGACATGAGAACATCCTTAATAACGTACATCCAAATGGTACGTCTAGGATACAACTGATCTATTGCAGTTTCATGGAGTTCGTTTAAGTTTAAATTATATATCCCCTCCTCTGCCGCGATTAATAAATGCTGATCCCTTGTGTCCGGATGAATCCAACTTGCGGTACAATGTATTCTTAGAGGACAACCATTGAATACCTAAATAAAAATTTCCAGTTTTTTCCCCCCAATTAAGTCTCTGGTTCTTATGCTGAGGAGGAATAAAATACAGTGAAATTCGTTCATTACGATCACTTTAGAACTTGTGACTTTTGATAAGAATTCTCGATCTTCGAGATTTCCTTAAATACCAATGATCAATGATTAGACACTTTTTGATTGGCTGATCCATGGTTCCGTATCATTGATCATTGGTACTTTCGGACGCTCTGAAGATCGAGGAGCGCAGTATCAGAGCTCTCAGCCCCGATAATATAGACTGAAACGTTTGCGAAACGTCGGTGAAATGCTGAAAGAAGGCCTTACGTACATTTGCAAGCCAAACGGTCTAGTATAGATATACCAACGGGACTAGTCCAATTAGCAACAGCCTCGTCCGCGAAAGTCTTAAATCGAAGCTTATCCGCGTAATAATATCGATCATAGTAACCGGATTCCACTGTATATAGATAAGTGAAACTAACTTTAGAGAAACATGCACCCATATGAACTTTGGGTGTCGGTGGCAGTCCATTGCTGATGGGTCTAGGTGGTGTATGACGTTTCCTGTCCCTTCTTCTTGGAGGAACAGGAGGAGTGTCAGACAATAAATCTGGACTCATACTTTCTCTATCCGGATCACCCGGCCCCTCGCTTTGACCTAAAACAAATTCTTTTAATCATTGATCTCATTATTCCCGATTAACCGAATGAAATCGATGATTAAAACAAAGTGTCAGAGGGAAAGGAATTTCATTGGCATGCTTTAAGATAGTGCTCTGTACAGTCTATGGGTCTATTAGTATCTGTGATTGGTATTAGTATCGGTTTAAACTTAAAAAAATTGGGAACAAGATAGGGGTGGTGGTGTTAGCTGTATTTGCACCAAAGAGTTAGAAAGAAAAATTGTACAATATGAGTTTAACTGCATGATTAGCGTGCTCCTACCATTGGATTGAGCGGATTCGTCTCTAGGACCACTGTCCGAGAGAGAACGTTGACGTTGTCCATTGACAGCGGCTAAGGACTGAGTACTGCTCACCAAACCATACAACTCGTCCACAGAGCTGTGGCGCCTGGGACTTGCTTGCGATCCTAAGTACCGAACCTACTCTTTATACTACTGTCTAGACACCTTTAGATTCTTTCAAAACCACCCAATAACTTATGTTATCAAACTACTTTCGTTTCTACTTCCAGCTAATTAATTTATTAGATCCACGCTTATAAAATGTCGTTGCCCGAAGTAAAAATGTTAATCGTGTTATATTATATAAATGTCAATACCAATTTCAGGATTGTCTGATCTTCGTTCTAACTTTCTGTTCGGTGAAAAATTATAAATCTTAAATTTTGCGAGTCAATACCGAGCTATTTCTTTACTTGTATAATCTTCTTTAAATTCCAGCTTCAATAGTTTTCGTAGTATATGCGTGGGGTGAAGTTATCGTAATTTTATTACAGTACACACGTATCTACGTTGTAGCTAATTTCTTCTTCTTTAACGTGGTTTATCCACCCTCTAATCTTAAGCTTTGTAAAAACGACATTTTATATGCATCAGCCTAATACTTTTACCAATTTCACTGATTGCAATTTTAGATGTTTGCAGGAATTATCAAACATTGATATGTACAAAGATCTTGTGCAGTATTATACAAGGTGTCTCAGAACCGTTAGTACGATCGAACCATCCCGTTCTGAAACACCTTACAGTTCGATAAAGTTGCAAATAGGTAAATAATTGCTACAAAAATGCATGCTTACCTGACATATTGTAATACGGACAATGCACTTCGCAGTCATTAGATGATTCTCCAAGAGGAAGGGTAGCTCTGGAAAAGAATAAACAGACCGACAAGCGTTACGAAATGGTATTATTTATTAATAGAAAAAAATGAAGTATTAGAAATTTTCTTTTTAAACAGAAGTACTACTACGGGTGTTAGTAAATTATAAATAATATTTATACAATAGTTAAGAAGTATATATATATATACGTATATATATATACTTCTATATCTATACTTTTATATATATATAGAAGTATATATATATATATAGATAAGAACTAAGAAATAAAAAAAAATGCAACAAAATAGTTTGTTAGAAGGTGAGAGAGAATTATAGTGGATGAAATGAACATGTTTAGAGCGTTTGTTACTATATTATTTATTATAAGCGTCCGAAGGTGTCTAAAAGAGTACAAGGGTGTCTTGTAGTAGGTGGTGCTGAGGAAAAATGAAACGTTTAAGCAAGGAAGGTTCAATATTTACCAATAAAGATGAATTTCACGGGGCAAATTTTCTAATTTGTACAACTTTAAACTATAATAGGTTTCCTTTGGAACATTTGATTCGAATTTTTTGTTGCATCATAAATACAACGATGTATTATCCTACGCAAGCTAGACTTAAACATATTCATCTTGAACAAGTTGTTCTGGGTAAAAGGCAAACAAAACAACCGAGTTGTATCTACAACCAAAAGATTAAACAACCTACTATTATATTTACTATTATATTTACTTACTGCAGGGAATATAGCTGGTCGCAATGCCCACCAACCATCGACATTGCATTCCCCCTGCACACATGAAACTATAATCATATACTATAAAACGATTACACATTCTTTTTCTTTTCATTATTTATCGTTTCGAAGTTTCGGTCAACTTTTACTACAATCGAGTCTCTTATATACAAAACGATCCATTTATATTACAAGGAGGGCATACGTGTATAGAGTGTTCTAGATTTAGACCAATAAACATTTCTAGCATGTTTGAGGGTTCATTTTGGGCAAAAAAATGTTATATGCACCATGGGCCGATTCGGCTTCGTTTTGGAGATGTGACGGAGAAAATAATATGTCATAAGTAGACAGTAGATTTTTATGCATTTATGGAAAATGTCAATCGAGCCAAAAAGAATAAAATCCACATAATACGTAAAAATATACAAAGCGAAGTGCATTTTAAAATACTTAAGGGGTGAAACAAACGACTCTGCTTATGCTCCACCTCTTTAATTGTATTCAAAAAGTTGTAAATTTGCATAAAGATCCGCGATCTAGTAATTGCGTATGTAATACAGATCTATGGTAGGAATGGAAAGGATAGACTTAAAATTACGCGGGTTTTTAATTGCGTGATACGTCGATGTCCCAAAGTCGCGTATAATTCGAGGGGCAACTATACAACATTTTTTTTAGAATTATTTCCCAAACATATTAGCAAAATTTGATCTGGGTTTAGATCTGGGACACTCTGTAGATGTGGAGAATCTTTTTCGGTCGATCAAGATAATATAGGGCTACTTTGATACATTAATAGGGGGATACTGTTTAGTAACACTTATTACCACAATTACTTAATGGGATACCATTTCATTTGTTTTTATCACAGCTGATCTCCTATCGTTACTAAGTTACAAAAATACAGTTTTAATGGAACACATTGAAAATGGCAATCTCTGGAACAGATTCATAAACATCCACCACCAATATGGTCAATAGTTCGAAAAATTGTTCTAAGTAGTAAGGTAGCATGCGATGAACAACATTATAAAACATCTATTCAAAAAAAAAAACAAAAAAAAAAAAACAAAAACAAAAAAGAGACATACTTCAAAAAGTATGTGCTTAGAAGTAATGCTATTTACATATAATGTACGTTTTAAGTGTTAATATCGTATACCTTTATTATGGGGATCGCACATCATGGGGTATGTAAATATAAAGTGGAAGAAGAGTAAAAAAAAAAGAAACAAGTACATGATGCAAAAAATATAGCTGTAATCGATACAAATGCTTCGAACAGAATGCGAAAAGGCGTTAAAGAAAAAATTGGAAATGTTAATTGGTAAAATAGTTAGAAGCCGCAAGTAGAAAAAAAGTAAACTAAACGGTTTTAATGCGAGGCATTAGGAAAGTATATGTGCATGGTGCAAGGTGCAAGGTGCAAGGGAAAAGGGTTACCTGCCAATACCTTAGCAACAACTCCTCATCAATGTACTGCAATAGACTCCTGTTGGGAGAAATTATTAAAATTACAAACTGATCAGAGAAATTAAAGCTACGAGAATTAAAATGAGCCGTGAAATTCGGATAAGGATTAGACGTAATATAAGGACAAAGAAATACGTAACTATTTTAAAGTATACTAATACAAGATTACGATCAGCGCGTGAATGAAACTGTAAACTTGTGTAAATAAAAGTTATTTAGTAAACTTTTATTATTTAACACCTTTGAGTGCTACGGACGCATATATGCATCTGGCGAATAAATTTGTACTTCAGTTACAGATACTTCCGAAAAAAGTAAAACGTATCAGTGTTTGAGATGGACGTATATACTTAATAAGTTCCATAAATATATACTTAATTTAACAATAAACAAATTTTATTTATTTCTCATAGCGAACCGCAAGATATCGATTTAACGTAACATAGAAGCTTCGAATCTGAAGAGCTTCGCGCTCAGAGTTAAATAACTTCTTTTCTGTTTTAAGTTAGCTTTTTACATTAGCTTTTTAATTCTGTTATAAAAGTTTATACTATTTTTCTTTTATTTGGTACTGTTTAAGAAATTAAAATCAGGATCAATACAGATGACTTGAAAGAACTTTAACTTTTTCGAAGCAAAACAACTATTACTGTTCAACTAGAAGTTTTTTTCCATTCCCGAAAAAGTAAAAGTTTTCTGTTTGTGAACAAATATATGTAATAAAAGTTTCTTAGAACAGAAAGGTTAAAAGTAAAGAAGTAACTGTTGCATTAGAACTAAGTGAAAATTTGAACAGTTTCATTCAAGCTCTGGTTACGATTTAATATAATACTCGCAAGACTATTTTCATAGTTGTGGAGTAAAACTGTGTAAAATTGTATATACGTAAACACATGCCACATATCCGGTATGAATTTTATTCGAATATTACGTATTAAATCGTACCGTTTTACATGAATTAATTACCGGGTGCGTTAGATCCTATTCGATCTTTAACAATATTTTGCAAGAAGATACAGGGAGTCCCAGTAATCACAGTACAGCCGCGAAAAGGTTTATTCCACGTGAAAAAAGTAAATGTGTCGGTGATTAAAAAAGTGATGTAAGAATAGGACTGGCATTTGTTAAAAGGGAAAGTATATTTCTTTTTATAACGCAATATAATTTCTGGAATCACTCGTACGTAAATATTACGGTACACGTAGTTACGTAGAGTATCGAAATATTTTATTTCTATATCATTTTTATATTAATAAACGTTATCATTACCTACGCTTTTACTCTTTAGTTCCAAGATTTAGTTAAGATAATCGAACGCTAAATTTATGAATAAAATTCTACGTTTTCTATTCGTTGTTCAGTGGCAAATTTCGTCACGCTTAATCTCCCAAATGCTATCACAAGACTTGTAAAAAAAATAGAATGGAGAAGTTAACAAATAAGGAAGTTATAACAAATTTAAATTAGTTTGTAAATTATGGCAGGAAAAAGATAAGAGCACGCGTACACGAAGAATATTCGAAGTCTATTTTCCCGAAAACGAAGTCTCGTACGGACAAATTTTATTCTACATTTTTGGTTCACTTTTTCGTATAGAATTACTCCTTATCCGATTGTACCACGATAATTGGAACATCCTGTATAGTAACAAATTGAACAAGACAAAAAGATCTTTATGTGAGAGTAAATACAAGTGTGGCCATACTTACGCAGGAGTAGTGAACACACCAAGACCTTTTTGAACTTTCATCGTAATCATGCAATATTTAAACTATACTAACTTACAGTCAGTCGCAAAAGTCTACGTGCACATTTTAAATGTCAAATATTTACATATTTTAGAAATTTAGAATAACAGTATTTTAGAATAATAAAAGTGAAGCGAAAATTTATAAAGTATAAAATTATAAATGAGAAAAATTCTTAGATGAAGTTCCATAAAGCGAGTGCCATCAATTACGTGAATAAAATTACTTCTAAACTACTTTTTTATGCTAAACAAATTATAACGCGATAGAGATATGGGGCTGAAGAAAATAGATAAATAAAATTAAATATTTTTATTTCTTCGAACGATATGAGATTTGGCAAATAAAGTTTTCTTTGAAATAGTAGTTGCATATTTTAATACCAACTTTTGGAAATGATATTTCGAAATGAATATATTTTTCGATATTTGAAATTTAAAGATATATATAGATTTTTGCGACTGACCGTATACTCGTTATCATGCATATCGTTTCAATTACATGTAGTTCGAACAAAAAGTCAATGAAACGAACACAATAAAATTAAACATTAACAAGTAACGGTGTTTAAAAAATAAAAAGAGAACGTATAATTGCTAGCTTCGTACATGCTGTAGATTTTTAGTCACACCGTGTGTAACGATAATTAAAATGGCATGCAATCATGTATCTATTTAAAAAATCAAAAGATCGATATATATATTTCTTTTAAATTAATAAAAAGAATCACATTCCGTCCGATGATGTTTCTTGGCAGCAATATTAAAACGTTAAATTTCGTCGGGGCAAAATTGTTAAACCGTGTAATCACATGTTCACACCAAACTACCTGCATTTCATTACCTTAAACTCATATGTAATATCTCTGTGCCTGTTTTGCTTCGACGCGATTCTCTACTATCTGTTGTAACGTTAGCGCCAACAGTACTGATACAAAAAGTAAACTATATCATGTCCAGGAAAAGTATAGTATGACGTAAAGGTCGCATAATTATGCAAGGCATTGAAAACTTCGCGTCAATTTTCACGTTATTTTTTTTTTTACGTGGCACAAAGAATACGAATTATGCGGTAAACTCTTTATAAAAAGAAAAAGGAAAAAAAATGTCTTAACATCATCCGCAAATAAATCGGGTTGTTAGATTTTTGTTGAAGCTTCATTAAATTCGTATATTTGATCTTGGCTATTTATCGTTAATAATTGATGCAAGATACGCAAAGCAAAAGCAAACGTGCCATGTGCAGCTCGATTAATCATTTGTTAAACCAAAATTGCTGTTTTGCTCTTTAAGTAGTTCCAAACGACGTCGATTAAAATTGATGAAAACATTTTAATTAGTAATCGTCATTCCGATTAAAGGAAACGGAACTAAAGCAAAACAGCAATTACCATATTAGTGGAAGAATCGTAAAGCATTTCCTCCCCCATTTCTTAATGGACGATTTATCAACTTAATTAAATAGAATTATTAGAAATTTACTTACTTTTCCTGCACGTCTTCGAACGCTGTTCCGATACCGCAATCTGGATGCACATCACAGTTACGGACGGCCTAGATAATCAAATATAAAAATATTTCATGTATCAAATTAAAAATTGCAATTATAGAAAAAAAAAAAAAAAATATTACGTATAAAACGCAAATCACCTTAACGTTATTCATAATATCCATGATATCCCATGACGGATTACTGTCCACAGACGGAGAGATCGCATCTCTTTGTAACGTTCCATCAAGATTAATTTGGTCTGTAACACGAATGTAATTTATACAGGGTGTCCCATTTAAACCTATGTAGGCGAGTATCTCCCGAACTTCCTCGGTCAAATGTTTCAGACAAAAGTTAAATAGTTTCGAGGAGGGCATCATTCCATGTCAATCTTCATCAATTTGTAGAGGAGATTATCATATTACATTAAACCTTTTGCGGACTTCTAAATTTAGCTCACAGTTTATTTCTTTTTTTAATTTTATCGTTATGTTAGTCAATGCAAATTCAGTACGTAGCAATATTGAAAATTTGGCGAGGCAATACGTAATTAAATAAGTGTTCAAATTATTATATCAACCCCCATTAAAACATAAATTTGAATCTGTACTGAGTATCAATACAATCGAATCTCGATAATTCGGAAGCTTTTACAACCAGGGATTGAAAAGGTTCCGAAAATAGCCGGTAATAGCTGTCATATATATAATAAACGAAATGATGTTATAACTTCTTTTTTTTAGTTCACTCACTAGTTTTAAGAAAAAGTAGCTCGCCTAACCAACTCTCATTATGCTGAATCGTCGGCTTGCTTACAGCAACCAAATCATACTATTATATTATATTGTATCGATAGTAATCTGACTTTCGTTACGTTTGCTTTATGTGTTATTGCTTCTACTTATGCTTATGCTCTCTACCAACCCTATCTTGTACCCCAAATGGGTTTACACCTGTTTAGATGAATAAATAAATAATTGCTAGGAGCAGAAAAAGGTTATCAATATCGATTCCGGTTAAGGCTCAGTAGAACCAATAGGTTCGCATTTCGATCATGCCAAAAAATATAGTTTTGAAGAAAACGCGATTAAAGTTTCAAGTTTCCATTTAACGTGATAGAACGTGCATGCTCAGTCAGTGTTGTAACTTTTAAGATAATATTTTAGACATGAAAGTTTAATCAAATGTACCAAAAAATACTCAATTTTTTGAAACCGCAAAGTGAATCCATATCTGCGTAGTAGTACGCGTATATACGACATCTCGATTTTTGTACCTAAGCCCAGCATCGCAAATTTACGTCACTTTGTAAAATTGCTTATTTGAAATGTTGCAAATATATCCTAAAAATACCCATTCCAATTGGAGTCATATTATAATAAAAACATCGTCAGCTATGGTCTAAGGTTTTCTTCGCGTTGAAACACATATGATTCCATTAAAAAAAGCAAGTTTGACTGAAATCGTGTCTGAAACAATTTTTAAATCGGGAGATGTTCGCGTGCATAGGTTCAAATGGAACACTATGTATTTGCATAACAAGTGGAGTACACAATTTAGCAGAGGTGTCGCAATATTTGAAGAAAAGAACCGAGCCGAGTAATGTTCAATTCGAATAAACGAATGTATATACACGATCCTTTGGTGCAGCTCGAAACAATCGAGTAGCTTGAATAAACCGAACGGCTCGGAAGAAATCGAACACATTTAATACTGTTCACTTTCTTCCGAGCCTCTCGGTTTATTCGACTCAATTTCTCCTACTCAATTATTTCGAGCCGCATCAAGGGATCGAATACTCGACTCGTTTCGATTCGAATTTTGAGCTACTCGTGAATTCGAGCATTCCGACACCTCTAGTGTTTAGTAATGCGTTGCTCTTTACCGTCGCTATCTAATTGTGGTATAGGACTTTTTGGTCTAGGTCTCGCGGTATGACGCGACGCTATCCTCTGAGGAACATTAGGCACAGCGCCATCCTCGTCCGCCTCTAAATCGGTGAACATATGACTAGGATTCGATACTTTTTGCAACAATTCCAAAGCTAAACGTTTGCTCATATCTCCTTGAAAAAATGCGTGCTGAAAGGAAAACTTTACATTGAAAATATTGTCCGTGCGATTTGGCCGGCTCGTTTACATTTGTACTGTTATGAAAAGCAACCTGCAGTAATTTTTCGGCAGTCGGTCTTTTTTTAGGATTCTTCGTTAGAGCGACCTTTACGAAATTATGGAATGTCGGGCTCCATTTGTCGCGATCCTTTAACGTAGGCGGCTTGAAGCCGGACTTGGACATGAGAAAAAGTGCTCTCATAGGATGCAAATCGAACATAGGTGGTTGCAATTCAGCTAACTCTATCGCGGTGATTCCGCATGCCCAAATATCACAAAGCTGATTGTAACCACCCTTCCTTTCCACCGCCGCCACCTGTAAACTGAAAAATGTAGACTTCTAAAGAGCATTTGCGTGATTAGTCCGAAATTTCGAGATACCTCAGGTGCCATCCAATAGGGAGTGCCGATAAAACTTTTCCTTTTGTTAATAGTTGCAGTTATTTGCGCCGACACACCGAAATCTGCTAATTTCACATCGCCAGCTTCTGTCAGTAAAATATTGGCACCTTTAATATCACGATGCATCTTGCCCATGCTGTGCAAGTAAGCCAATCCCATAAGTGTTTCTCTGCACATGTATGCTATTTGTATTTCTGATAATGGTCCAGTTACTATAATATCATTAAAATATACATTTATCGTTTTACCGTGATACGATGAATTTCATCTACACGCGATCGCTAATGTAAAAAATATTTTATTCGGAAAAGTTAGTTAAGATATTGGAGAAAAAAATCGTTAATAAAAAAACCTACTGTGATATATATCTTGGAGGGAACCACCCCCGCAATATTCCATACAAATCCACAATTTATCCCTTCTCAAATAACTCCCATAATAGGCAATAATGTTAGGGTGTCTGCAATCTTTCATCATTAAAATTTCTTGTTGAATTATTGCAAAATCATCCCCTAAAACATTTAAATAATACACATATTATGTAAATGTTTGACCGTGCTCTTGCAATGTTTATCACTAAGAATATTCTGCTATATATCACTATTTGTATAGAATCAGATATTTTGGCAAATGTAAAATGTAAAGTTTCAAAAGTGATGGTAAATCAAATGGACATTATATTAAAATATACTTTATTTATATACACACATACTAAACAGGCAATCAAGAACAAATATAATAAATACAGTTTAACAGGAGAAAGGATGTACTATTTTATTCATGGCTTTGCAGCATAAATACTCAAGCTTGCAAGCTTTTCGCGAAACATATACATTCTTGCTGTGAAATTATAAGTACAAAGAAGAAGAAAGATGGAAAGAAACAGATGTGGACAATCATTGTGGCTCGATTGAAAAAAGGCAGGGAGTATGCATATGTGTATGTGTGTGTGTATGTATGTAGCAATCTGTGTAAGTGAGAAGCAATCTGAAATCCAACTTATGCAGCTTTTCTAAATCATTCAAAGTAGACGAAGAATGCAAGCGGTGACTCGTATCGATGTTAATTCTGTAAAATCTCTGGTGAATAAAAGGTCGGATGGTTGAGCGGGCAAAAACAGGCAGGGAAAAGCTGAACATACCTGGTTCTAACTTGATAACCTTAATCGCGGCGAGGTCATTCATGGAAAGTCTTTTGGCCTGTAGAAAAAAGAATGTAACATCGTATAAATGGGACGCGTTCGATGGAGAACTAGAAAAAAGTTCGATGCGTAAGGACCTTGTAAACATCCCCGTACGTTCCGCTGCCTATCCTTTGAATGAGCTCGTACTCATCCTGTGGATTCCTTCGGCTTATGTCACTAGACAACGCGTTAGCGTTCAAAGCCATCCTAAAACACGGATTCCTGCCGGTCTAGCAGCTAACGAGCGTAATTAATATCTACAAAAGAAGATTAACGTTAAAGTGTAAAAACACATTTGTTCGTCAGAATGTCACTTTCGTCGAAACGTCGCCATTGTTCACAACAGCTCTGAGGTTAGCCACGGCTGGACAAGCGGTTCTTGCGATACATCGATCAATCGACTGTTGTATCTCGCAATCAAATCTATTGGAGGCCGCACAGTGTTAAGGGCAATTAAGGGACAAAATCTAGGGAAGCTTTTGAAATTCGGAACTTTGAAAGTTCGGCGCTTCGAACGTTTGGAACGTTGGGAATTCGAAGCTACGAAAGGTTCAAGCATTCGAAATTTTAAACTTTGGAAGTTCAAAAGTATTGGGAATCTTAGGCTTTGGGAATTCAAAGAATCGAAAATTGGAAGCTTTGGAAATTCATAGCATTGGAGATTGTAAACTTTGTGAATTCAAAGCATTGAGAATTTTAATTATTTAGAATGGGAATCCTAAGCTTGGGAAACTCAAAGTATTGGCAGTTCTAAGCTCTGAGAGTTTCGCTTAATGTACCATAGAATAAATCTGAAATATTTATGTCCGAAATAAATGGAGACTCTACTATTCATTGGCTTTTTATCAACATTTTAAAAGTCGTTTGAATGCTACATTCTGAACTGAGAGCTAGAAAATCTAATGACCTCTATTGTAAGATACTGTCCGAAACAAAATGCTGAGCGTAATATCAAAGATAAACGTTATCGTTCACAGATAAGATTTGCACATTGTACTTGGTCGCGAAACGATTTGCACGACTGATTAGCCTAGTATACATAATTCGTTGAGATATAAATATAATCCCTGATATCTCGCAATTTTATCTAATAAACGTAAATCCAGTGATTCGTGAAAAATCGTAAGTATCAATGATGCTAGTGCAAACCTTTCTTGAAACAGTTGCCAACAATCGTCGGCAAACAAAATAATTATTAATAATCATATGTAAAAATTGTTAAAGGTTCTATTATCACGATTCAACTCTAAAAGCTTATAGATGTATCAGTAAAATTGAGTAATTAGGTAATTTTTTCGGAACATGTATTAGGAGCGTCGTGCGCCATGTTTGTGACGTCACGGGTTTCTCTGTTCGGCGGTGAACAGCGTACGATGAGACAGTGTTGCGTTAGCGCTCATGGGGGTAGGATGTTTCGCACTTCAGAATTTACAACAATGTCGATATATTCTTACAAACCAATAATTGATACAATTTAGTCTGAAACTTGTTAACTCATAACAAAATTTAACGTAATGTTACTAATAGAAATAATGTTCCAAAGTTTACAATGTTATTGCAAGCTAATTCTGATAAACCCATTTACTTTAACTTACAATAATTTATAATATGTTGACGCAGATGTGCAAAATAATATGTACTAACTATTTCTTTAAGTTCTTCTTCTTCTTCTTTGTTCTCGTTATTCTGGACTAGAAGCTGCTGACCATTATTCCATTGCAATAATTCAGGAGCAAGAAATATTGTTAATTAACCCTTGCTTTAATTCTTCGTCGAATTATAAAATGAAATGGCGGGCTAAGAAGCGGCGGGAGAAGTTAACTTTATTTGTCCAAGTAGGAAGCCCAAGAAACCTGTACACACAGTTAAATATATTAATAGTTATTTAACCCTTTCATAGTTATTTAACCCTTTCATCATGGCGAAGTTAGCCAGCAAACTATGCAACAAAATTCGAATAACATCTTAAAAAGACAACACTGCTTAATACCTCTTTCTGTCGTAAATAGTTAGCGAATAGTAGCTTTGTTTTGTAACCATAGCACTTTCTTTGCATTCTATTGAGTTGTCCGAAAATTTATATTTATATTGTATTTCACAAGGTTTTTTTAAATATTGAACGCGTAGATCCGAATGTACCTTAGTTTAACTGTTTGAGTTTAGCTTAAGAAAGGCCTTCGGGGTAGCAAAATGCTCCTATTGTAACTATAAAGCTAACTATACAAATATAAACACAGTCACGTAAAACTTTCATGAACGATTGACTTTTCGAAATTTTTTAAAAAATCTGAGAAATTTTCAAGTTGTATATGTCAGTGAATAAAGCATCTCCGATTTTTCTTGCAACTTTTTATATGCAAGATCAAAGACAATGGAGTTTAAACTGTAAGTTACGTTTCCGCCTATAGCTACCCTAATGATAAGGCGAGATGGTTGAAACTTATCCTAAAATGTTTCATTTGTTAACACGCGCAAATTGAATTTCATTTAGCGATACTCTTGCAATGCTTATTCGAATATACCTTTTCGATAGAAAATTCGGCGCGAACTTTCCGTACAACCCAATAGTTTTAGCAAGTGTCCAATGAATTGCGAGCAGTGCGCAGATTGAAATAAATCAATTGTTATGTTAAAGTATGCCAGACATATATTTTGTTGCACGGATGCGTGAACTTATTCCCATTCATGACTGTGAAAGACTATGTTCAGAGAGGAAGAGGATCGCGATATTTTTCCCACGAGGGAAAACCCTTTTTCCCAAGAAAAGCAACCTTGACTAGGCGCAATTAATATAATTACTCGGACTAATATATTTGAGTTCTAATGAACGGTGTGAGCTCACGAGCTTGCTATGTCGATAAAACGAACAAACGAAATGAATCTATTTACAGGTCATTAGCGTAGTCGTTAACTTCGTAGCTCGACGATACAGCGATTTGTGAAACTGCTTTTACTCTTTATTAAACCGCTGATTTATCAACGACGTTACTTATTACTGAGTAACCCTGCTATTAGACGTACATTAGTTTGAAAGTGAAAATTCCTTTGCGGTACGATTGCTCTAAGTAATCTTCATCAATATCCGGAATAGAAAGTAACGAATGTCAGTAATGTATGTTTCCATCGGTGATTTATCATAATTTATGCGTCCATTAGCCGTTTGCATCATTTTTAAAAAAAGAAACGTACTTACTTGAAATTAAAACTAAATGCTTGAAACGGTACGCGTGGGATAACATAGCAATGGAGTTATCAATTATTTAATAGAATAAAACGTGAAAGCAATATTAATTGATCCAAATAGGATAGAATTTTATGAATTTTAGGATGCATAAAATTACGCCAAGGAGATGTAACTTTATCTCTTAAGCTCTAATATCTCATTGCTTTGTTGATCAGTGATATATGAGCCGTTATTTTTGAAAGTGGTATAAGTCTACTTCTGGAAAATAATGAGTTAATGGTAATTTTAGTAAGATATAGATATTCTCTTTTTATTCCACTAAATATCTCGATGTATGAAAAAATGGACTTATACCACTTTCAAAAATAACGGCTCATATATTAGTTACAAAATACAAGTAAAATAGAATAAACGCGTTTGAACATAAAAGTACATTACTAGTACCCTGCGAATTTTTATGGAAATTCGTATTTTTCGCAACACAATTAACCTGTTAACTGGGGATGACGAGTTAACTCGTCTTATGGGTTACCAATGTTTTAGACATACTATCCTTCTTTCTCAGAAATACCTTATTTTCTAAAGCATCTTTATATTCGTATCATAAACACGTTACATTACACGTATATTCGCAGCAACTAAAATTACCCTTAAACAATATTAATTCCTTTTTATTCATTTTTATGTCTGCGTATGAAGAACATTGTGACTGAAAAATTACGCAGCTAACAGATTCGAGTCACGGAGCTTCGGTAGACATTATCAATTACGTAGTAATGAATTTATTATATTGAACATATAAAAAAAAATATTCATAAATAAAAGAGCGGCTGAACAATATTATGCTCCAAACTGGAACGATCTTTACGTTAACGACGTTCTAAAATAGTTGAATAAAGTTACTTAAAGCGATGATAACCTTGATGTGGCAGTAATTGGGTCATCTACCGTAACTTTCCCCCGAATCACGATGGCGTTAGGGCTCGGGGTGGAAATTGAAGGGTACAGTGGTCGGTTCTCGCTGGCTAAACGCGAAATAAAGAGTATATAGAACAAATGGGCGGCTAAGCTCGTCGTAGCATGGCATAATGATAACACGCTCGAATAATAAGGATAGCAAGCAGAGGAGACAGGGTTGGATACGCACGCGTGGGCCCGCGTTTGGGGCCCGTCTTCCGCTTCCACTCCGGTGAACGTTCTGGCTTTAACTCCGGCTCAGTTCCACTACGTGCCTCCGGCATTGTACTCCGACGTCCTAGATATACACTCGGTTTTACCTCCACCGGCTGTTTTCTTTTCTTCTTTGTCGGCCACCGGTGCTCCTCTATTCGAATTACAATACTCAACACTTAATATCCAGGCTCAATAAACTACGAAAGGCATCGGTTTTTGAAAAGGAGAGAGCGCTCTGTTAAAAAAAGAAAGCTTGATCCAGTTTCGGGTTAAAAAATAGTCACATACGATTAACACGGTTGCTATGGAACCTGATGTTTTAGAATCTTTACGAAACGTACGCGTAGATTTTTAATTGTACGCGATTAAAATCTAAAGGGTTATCCAAGAGTACCTTTAGGATGTTGAATGAGAATAACTGTCGAACGCCATGTTTGTTAGTAAAATAAGAGGTGAAAGAAATAAAAATTGAAACGAGATTGAACGAAGATAATAGAAATAAAAAAACAGATTAGAAAAGGGTAAAGCAGAAAGGGAAAGAAAAGAAGTGAAGGTAGGTGTTCCTATAGTCTATTTTGGATAACCCTATATTAGGTTGGTGCATATGAAATGGCGTTTTTCAGTTTCGAAGTAATTTCGATGGACACTGTTCTTAGAATTTCATGAAATGCTTACGTGTAAGGAATCGTATTAAAGCAAAAGAAATTAGCTGTAATATAGATATGGATGTATTGTAATAAAATCGTGAAAACATCAGCGTTTGACATCATGAATACGTGGAATATTTACACGCGTCTTTATGGAAGTCCAAATTAGGCAAATACATCATGAGAACTATTGAAACTGAGATTTGAAGATGATTGTAAAAATAGAGTAATAGTAAATCATTGATTTAATTGTTCATCGAACAGAATATCAAGAGAAAAATCATGCAATCTCAAAATTGATGACTTTTGTAAGTCTATAACAATGAAGCTGGTTAATTGTTAGAGAAAAGTGTACAGAATTATATAAAATTATTTAACCTACATATATGCGTAATTTCCTTGATTTTTACTTGAAAAAGAGCGATATTTCATATGCACCAAGCTAATAGTAAACGTGAACATAATAGATTGTAATATAGTAGTTTTCCAATGCGTTACATATGTGAAACGTATGGAAAATCTAGTTTTCCAATGTGTCCCGATGAAATCAGTGCGTCGCACATATGTGCGTTAAATTATCAGCTTCCAATCCGGTTTCTCGTTGTTTGTAAGATTTCCCATTGTAAAACATCGTTTAACTAAAATTCCAAAATGTGCAAGCGAATTAAAAATCATAATCCATAAAAGCAGTGTTACGGGAAGAATTATTAGAAAATGCAAAAGAATTCGGAAGAGGGAACTGAAAAGTGTGAAAGAGCGAAATATTGGAATTTGAAAAAAGAGCTACGATAACCGCGCAAATATTTGTTTGCGGATTGAAATTCAATTTTTCGCTACGAGTGGCAATGAAAGTGATAGATATCGTATCAGTTTTAATTACATCGAACGTGTAACTCTTCGATATCTGTTTGATCGCGAATCCATGGAAGTTTAAAAGGCTGCGTTTGTTCGGAGAAATTTGAATTTCATAAGGGATGTGAAAATGTTTCCGCGAACCATCGACGATGGCGCTGCGTTGGCTGCGCTGCGGCAGAGTTTCTTTCGAATTTCACTTCGTCTTACGTTCTCCAACAGAGAGATTCCTAATGTAGCTTGTGAACTATCCGACGCTAACTACGAACGTTGCATCGCGCAAATTGTAAATGGAAACTATCCATTGACATAAGTCGAATACGTTTTTAATCGAATGAATGCGTCGAAGGTTCGGTGTGTGCTCGCATTTAATCGAAACGGAAGTGCATAATGTGTATAGCGAAGATATTGCGCCGAGAAGAGGATTATTTTTATCGCGAACGAATCGCGAAAGAGCAATTAAAATCGCACGATTAATTGTGGACGCAATATGGATACCGTAGCGATTTAATTTTACCATTTGAACTTTTTAAACGCATCGTTATATATTTCGGCGTTTTTCGCGCCAATTCGTTGCAACGGCCAGTGATCGATTACCCGTAAATAAAGTGTATAAAACTGTTTAACATCGAACGTGATTACTGCTTTGGAATGCAGTTACCGTAATTTAACTCCAACGAACGTAATTACCGTGGGCAAAACTCTGTGCGCGTAAAATTATAACTACCTTCTGATAAAGTTAACATTGAGCCCTAATAAGGTACAACCATGAAAGCGCGGAAACTTTTACGGAACCTCTAACGATTAAACACGATCTAGAATCGAGAACGGAGCAAATATTTTAATAATTTAGTGACGAATTGAACAATTAAACTAGATCTGAAATCGACAGTAGAGCAAGTATTCTAATAATTTAGTGACGAATTGATTAAGCTAGATCTAAAATCGATCATACAACAAATATTTTATTAATTTCACGAGGAATTGAGCTTTAATCCTGCAAAATGGAGATCGCATATCTTGGAGACGCTATTATAATAATATTCGCGATTATTAGTGGCGTTATTGCGGAACAAAGATTCGCGGAGACTCCGACACTGTATCAGGAAGTTTCGACTGGTGACGACGCGCAGCTACGATGCAGGGTGCAGGACAAACGGGGCCAGTGCAGCTGGCAGAAAGACCGGAAGCCGGTGGGCATGCATCGGGATAAATACGAATGGGCAAGCGGACGCGGCAGTGATTGCACCCTTCTTATCAGAAGGGCCACTCTTGAATACGATGACGGCTACTGGGAGTGTCAGGTCACTTCTAGCGAATTCACGCGACAAGACGCGTTAACTTCTTTACCATCTCGCCTTTTAGTTAGGGGTAAGATCTGTTTGATAACTGGATGATTAATCCTTCAGTGACGGCGCGATTTTCTGTTCTTCTCGCGCAAACGCAAGAGATTTTTGTATTTTTATTAATTCTTTACTTCATACCTTTCGCTTTTGAAAGACTTTCGGTTAACACCAAATCTTTATCTTAGATTTTTATACAACGTGACTTAAGTAACCTAAATTTGTACTATATAATAATTTCCATCGCTGTCTAAGCGATCCATAAACCTAACTATAAACGTGACCTTAAAATACGTAATATGAGACATAGTATGTAATACGCAAACCTAACACTAATGATTAATCTAGAGCTCTAACACCAACAGAACCTAAGCTTATCGTATACAAAAGATTTTTGTATTTCAACAAATTTACCCCATTAAACCTTTGGCACTCTGTAGCAGTGCTACCGTGACCGGTCGAATTTCCCGGACCTACACCAGACCAGGAATTTTTTTATCCACTCGAGAAGTGATCTTCGATACCAGAGTACATCTGCACATGATCCTACCGCGTCAAGATAGTCCGAAAAAAAAAAAAATATATATGGGAACACAGATTGCCCAGTTCTTCTAACGAAGCTTCATCTCTGAGAAAGCACTTAAGATGACTAATCCAGCATCCAATTTTCTTTAGAGCCACTATTTAAAATGACTATTCCATATGGATGAAATATTATTTTAATCCCTTGCCGTACTTTATCGAAGACTAATTACGGCGTTCGTTATTTTCTACTTCAACGTTGCGTCGAATGCAAAATGTTAAAATGCGCACTAAAATGTTATATTCGTCTTGAATCTTATGAATCGAAGTTGTAATTAGAATTAAAATGAAAACTTATCAAATGGTACAGCACGTGTTTATCGTAATTAGACCATAGTTTGCGCCACGAGCGTAACTCATCATTGTACCGCGAGGAGTTAATACAGCTGCATCAAAATGAAGGAATTAATCCGCGGGTGTTTATGTATTGGTAACAAAAAGATACCGAATGCACATAATACATGAAATTATAAAAAAATATTCAAAGTAAATTAAATTGGGATAAAGAAACTTTCGCTTTAATTGCATGTATTTAATTTTGTTTATAACAACGTGAATTTGCATAAACATCAGCGGTATAAGGATGTTCCATAAAACGTTAGCTCATACGAAATCACAGCAAACTGGACTTTGTTATACATTTTCAACGAATTAGCAATTAATACATGGTATTTAACGTACAAAGAAATCATCATAGATAAGAGAGATGTCAACTAATGTTGTGCTCCATTTTTAGTTAAGGGTCTATTGCGTAAACGGGTTAAAACGTTAAACAAGTGTGTACGCTTAGTTTTAACGCAACGTTGGGTTTTTACGTCACCGTAGAAATATCGCTTTCTTCGGCGTGAATGATCCTCGACGAATCATACATGTAGCTAATCAGATCCTGACGCCTCCCCAATGGAACGATGCAGATTTTCGCGGCGCAACTTAAAATTCGCTAAAAGCGGGCGCGACGTGACGCAATGCAAACCCAGTCGTTCCGTTCTACTTTCCTCTTTTGTAGCTGTGCATTTTTGCAACAACCGATTTAATTCGACTTCTCCGCCGAATTAAATTTCTAAACTCTATTTTTATACCTACCTGCTGTATCAAATTAATCGCAATTTACTTAATTAACCCTTTCAGTGATACGGACGCATATTTACGTTGGCAAACGTTTCTATTTTATAAACCCGACGCGAATCAAAATGATCAATGCTTGAAATAAACACATGTTTGAGAGAAGTATAAATATTATATTCGATGCTGCGTAAATAGATAAGGATAATAGTAACTTTAAGCAGAATTTTATTTAAAAGTACTACTTCTGAATCAAAAGAGCTTCGCACTCAAAGAGTTAACGTGACTCGCCAGTGAATTGCGACCCATATGGTATATGTACCACGTACTGCCACTTTAAGGTTCGCGCTTTAAGTAACATTATTCAACTATTTTAGAACGTCGTTAACATAAATATCGTTCTAGTTTGAAGCATAATATTGTTCAACCGCTCTTTTACTTATGAACATTTCTTTTATATGTTCAATACAATAAATTCATTACTACGTCATTGAAAATGTGCAACAAAGTTCAATGTCCCTATTATCGTCACTTGAGAATTTCTCATTTAAATAGAAACACGTTTTACGTATGTATATTAACACGTCAATTTGCGTAACAGATATAAGATATATAATAAACATATCGCGTTACTGAATTATCACACGTTCCATACTTTATTATTACATTGGTCACGTTTCAACGTTTAACAGCACATTTACCTCCCAATATATATTTATAAACACTAAGTGTAAACGAATATACAATGTCTATGTGTTGTGTTACGTAAACCGAAGTCCGAATTTAGTATGAAAATTTGTTTATCTACGATACTTTATACGTTACTTTGCTATTAAATAAACGAATTCAAGCGACAGTAGCTATTTAATTTACCCTAGTTTGGGAATCATTGCTTTGTGTTACGCGTTCGCTAAACGTCTCATTGATTTGTGAATTACAGTAAAACCCCGGATACCAGAGTTGAAATATGGGGAAACGACTTTGAACTCCGCCCTAACTTTAAGGGAGGGTCAGGAAGTCACCATTTCCTGCGTATCAAGATACGGAAACCCACCAGCCCTCATCAAGTGGTAAGTTAATTGCTTTACTGAAAGGGTGAACTTAATGCGATTCCACATAGTGATTAGTAGAACTGCGAATGTTTACGCGAGTTCGCGTTTTTAGAAATAAAAACCTGACGCGAGATTAATTTCACCTTCCAACTATTATAACGTCTACTTAACTTTGGATATTTGATATACAGTCGGACGCGTAAGTGTTCGTCCATCTATCATAGTTGGCGTGTGTAACAATTAGACCGCGGATATTTACGCAGAATCAAAAATTGAGAAACGCATTTGAAAGATAGATAGATAGATTTGGTTTATTTTGATTTCCATATAGGAATACAAAGTAACGAACAAAACGAGACAGTTTTGGTTTCCGCCGTACATAAACCTTATATACAATATATAGCGTACAATATACAATATACCATAACATAACAATAACACAATCGCATACTAAACATACAGCACACGCATCCTCACTCTACTCTCACACACGTATTTGAAAGAATAGAGCCTTGGAGATTATGTTATTTTCATCCTTTAAAAATCATAACATCTGCTACACTTTCGATATTTTATATACGTTTGCATATCGTAGCTATCGTGCAATTTGTTGCGCGTTCAAATTTCCCATAAGTGGATAAAAATCCGCAATCTGGTAATAATTGATAAAGATACATACTTACGATTGAAATCAACAGTTTCTAGGAACATTAGTTAATCGTACTTTAATAAAGATTAACTTTTGTGTTTTTAATGGAAGTTTTATACAGGTGTGCATATTCTCTTTCACATCGAATGCAATAAGTGGACGAACAGTTATGCGATCGACTGTATCTTTACATATTATACGCATTCCACCCTTCTTTTATATTACTAAGTACTAGAATACGAAAGAATCCTTGGAATTGTAAATATGTAATTTGTCAAGTTGCATTCCTGTCAATTCACTTATCGTTTTCCCGGCGCGTTCATTCCAATTGTACGCAGCAACACTTGTGCAACGGTACCGACTATATTCCTATTGTTTTTATAGCAACTTTCATTCGAAGGAATGCTAACTGCAGCTGACATTGCATTATTACTTTTCAAATCCAATTCGAATCCCTTAACGCAAAAATGCAAATAAAAAGCTGCGAGCGAAAGTTAATAACGGATACGAATACTTCGCGAAAAGTAAATCAAACTCGCTTTATTATATTACGTTTATGCACTTTTCGCACGAATCGTCCTATGGCAATCGATGACCATAATTATGCGCGACTCCTGTCCGATCTCAATTTATCACCGCTTGAAAAACGTCGTATCTTACATGGATTTCATTTCGCTTATAATGTAATTAACCCTTTGCCTTATAACAACGAGCTGCACTCGTGGTTTAGTATATAGACCACGTACAATTAAAACATACAGTATTTCGTAATAAATTTGAATTTATTTTATTTCAATTTGTAAGATCGCGAGATTGAGGATTACTAGGTAAGAATTACGTATAATATTTCAGTGTTTTGCATTCGATGTAGTGTTGTAGTAACAAATAGTCAATATTTCAGTGGATAATCTTTGAAAAATTCGTAAGCCAAGGGGTTAATGGTATTGTTACGTGTTCTCACGTATTCGAGTCCTTTAAGTTTACCACGTCTATCACGACTATTCGACACTAAAATCTTACGTTAAAGGAAGCTCATACTACGCTATACTAAACGAGTATTTCCTACGAAAAATATTCTATAACATAAAATTGCCGAAATAAGCAACATTTACTTCCTCGGTATTTTTCGGTATTTCTACGGCAACTTATAATTGCGCTGACGCGTTATGGCTAGAGATTGGCGTTCGAATCAGAATTTCGAAACAGATTCGAATGTTTCAAGGCTGTAAAGATTCGAATAACTTCGAATCCGATTCGAAGCTTTAAAGCTCTTCGAAGTCTTGAAAGTCTTGAAAGTCTTGAAAGTCTTGATAGTGTTGGTACTCTTGGTAGTCTTGACTGTTTCAATAACTTTCTATTCACCAACTCGTAAATATTTTCATTGTTTTAAACAATATTATTTACATGCAAAGAATATACAGATTTTCAAGACTTCCGAGACTTTCAAGATTTTCAAGAATTTTAAGGTTTCGAATCAGATTCGAAGTGATTCGAATTTTTCGCCAGTTTACAGATTCGAATCGATTCGAAGCGATTCAAATCCCATCACTAGTTACGGTATTCATACTGTCAATTCTTTTCGGAACACGTGACGATCTATCGATGATGTTAAATTCAACGAGCTTCAAGCTTTATTTCGTATGCAACAACCTAATACTTTGCCGTAGCGGATTCTTCGGGTTTATGAAAACGGCGTTTCGTTGAGAAATAAAAAGCGCGATTCGCAGAGGGTATAGACGAGGCAAGAAGCCATAACGCGATGTTTATGCAGCAGAGAGGCTAGCCAGCAGCGTCCTTTTCGTGTCATGGTCTGGTGACCAACTAGCCACACCTCATCTAAATTCTTATAACACAAAACTCACTCTATACCAATCATCACGTTCGCATGAGCGGTGTTACAATTCCTACGAACGCCTCACACTCGTGCACGTGTTACGGCGGTGTAAACACACGACTTCTTCCCAGTCTAATCTGATCCTCGTTTACAGTAGTAAATCATCATAATTGCCCACTACTTTCATTTCGTGCTTTTAGCGTAATTGCTACAGTTATGTTAAAGTTATACAGGTGGTCGCAGAAGTATCATGTTAAGGCGTTCAAGAATTTTTATTCAAAATTAGAGATGGCCCGGAACGTAATTCCTAGGTTCCGCGAAACTCGAATCCGAATCTTTGCGAGGCCTCGAAACCCTCGAAACTTTCGAAACCTCGAAGCTGCGCATTCTTTCTTTTATTTGTAGGAGTATCCATTTTATCGGCACGTAAGATCCTGATAAATTCCATTTCGAAAATCAAATTATTTATTCGATCTATTTAAATGAAAATTAAATTTAGTTACGATTTGAACAAATCAATAAGTAGAAAAACTTCGTGGGATATTAATTGTTAATATCTATTTTCTCTCGTTATAAACGACTTATCAATTATATAATATAATATACGATTATCGATAGTATAATTGTATCGATTAAACCATGTTTAAAGTTTAAACGCAAACTCTACTAGATTATTAGTTAAATATATTCGTACCATGGTAATATTCTCGTCATTCATACAAACTGTGATTCACCTAAGTTTCGAGACTTTCGACTGTCCCATTCCTATTTAAAATTATAACACGCAGTTATAATTTTATTTAGAAGTTTTTTTATTCAGATCGCGTTGTTTATATTTGTATGAAACTTTCCGTTTTTTAACCCTTCGACTACGAAAGGCGTACATATATGTTCAGCAGATTTTATAGAATACAACATTAATTAATTTCCTAATGCACCATTGTATAACAATATTTGAAGGTTTATTTTAACAGCAAGTGAAGTGTAAAACTTATAGCGCTAGTATAATTGGTATAATATAATTATACCAATTCTACCTAGCGACGATCGCTTTAATATTATTCTAATATCGCGTCGCAGTCAAAGGGTTAACTAATCTAGTGCTACTTCGCGAGTTGCGTCGAGTTATACTAACGCAGCCTCTGCATTTTTCAACAAGGATGTATCACGATATAAATATAAAGATGAAGTTTTTTAATTATGTAAAGCGACCGAATACATTTGCGACCAACCGTAGATATTGCGTAAATTATTCTTTTTAATCTCTACTTTATACATTTTCGCCTGGATGTAAATATATCACGTTACTCCGGGTGAACCGGATTTTATAATTTAATGGCATCGTTGCGTGGCATTAGAAACTTGTGTAACTTTCGAGTAGAAAAGCATGGTTAATTAGTAATTGATTATAATCAGGCCCGGTAAGAGACTATTTTACCTACTTTTTTTTAAGGAGCAATGAAGATATATTCGAGACAGAATATCCATTGTTATAGATCGTTCATCGGTACTTAGAAAGCGCAAACAGTTTAGTTACACGAGGAAGTGGCAAAAGTGGGGACAGATTTCACTGGAAATTGTCCGTGAATCGTGTCCGACACGTTTCATTTTTCACGCAATTTCTCAAACACGCCGAAACATTCGTTTCAAAATGATAAAAACTAATAACTTTCCCCGCTGTTAAAATTATCCCGTGCGAAATGAGAAACTTCCTTTACAACTGAACTGTAACTTAAACCACTTTCTATTGTCTTTGTACGTCAGTATCAAACGATACGATTTTTATACCGATTCGCTAATTGTAATTCGTGCGACGAGAATTCAATGTTTTGGAAATTTAAAGCGTCAGAGTTTTTCTATGCTCTGGGAATACAAAGCATTCGGATTTGGAAGCTTTGGAAATTTAAAGCATTGGAAATTCGACGCTTTAAGCGTTTCAATCGTTACAATTTCGTAATCATGAGAATTCGAAGGTTTGGCAATTAAAAAAGCATCAGGAATCCTAAGCTTTGGAAATTTCAAGCTGTGCGAATTCAAAGCATTGAGATTTGGAAGCTCTGGAAATTTAACCTGTTACCTGCGGAGTTTTTTAATCAGAATCTTCTTCATACGTAGAGATAAAACCGAATAGATAGGAATTAATATCGTTTATCGTCACGATACATTGCAACGACACCTGACGATCTCAAATCGCGATTCTCTGCGATTCTTGGAATCTCCGGCGACACGAATGCCCGCACAGAAGCGACCGTGCTCGAAAAATCTTCGAACAAGCGAATTTCTCTCGGCGACGACGCGCGTATACAGCTAAGGAATTTTTTTTCCGCGTGGAAGTCAAATGTAGAGCGAAGAGAGTCCGAACGGTTCCTAATTTCACACTTCGCGTTGCGTTCGTAGAAATTACGCCGGCCATTGTAACGGGGCGAGGTTCCAGCGACTTTACAGCCTTTAATAGGCACGCTGTCTAAATAGTTCGTCGTTTCTCAGATTTTTTTGTTTTTTCTCTCTCTCCCGTCTTCTTACTTCGCTGCACCGAAGATGCAGTGGTGGCAAGCGTAATTATGCAGATTGTAAGCCGTAGAAGCGGTGAAATTGGCCGCGAGCGAACTCCGTGAATCACTCTAGAAAGGATGTAAACCTTGACTATTGGTATTCGTGGGAAATCGTTACAAACATCTTCCGGAATCTTGGGCGTAGCTGCTCGCGAGTAGATTAGATCATTGATATTTTTCATTGAAAAATAGAGAAATTTACGATTACGTTGTTCGAAAAATTCGTAGCACCTTTGATAATATTCGCTTCTGCTGTGCGGTTAACTGGTGAACTGGAAGGGGATTATTCTTGACGAAGTTTAGTTAAGTAATAGCATTCCTAATCTGAACAAATACTGGTCTTAATTGGTCACTTAAAATCGAATACGTAATGGACAATACACAGTTAAAAGCAAAGGCAACTTTTTCTTTTCCTAATGTTTCAGTAATGGGATAGCAAAAACCATAGATCCTTATCTATTCTATTATCGAATATATGTATTTTATATATTGTACCGTTATCATTTATTGTAATGTTTGTAAAACTTTATTAATGGTCAGAAATTAAAAAGATTTAAAAGCCTCGAAGAATTATTCGCATGGATTCATTTCGAAAGGTGAACATATGCAAACGCTGCAAACTTTTTGGAAACAGGGATTAACGAAACTTTCTTATATCCATAGAATTATGAAACGATCAATTCTACACGCAAAATTATTTACTAAAATGTTAACTCCTTGGCTTGTAAAGGCGAGTATAGCTAACGAAGTATATTATGCCCTTAGAACAACATAGCATAATATAGTATATATTATGTGTAACTTACTATAACGTAGCATTTCTAATCAACTATAATTTGAATTCTACATGTATTATGAAACTAATAGATTAATGTTTCTGGAATGCAAATTACGCGCGATGTATCGATGTTTTATATTTGACACGGTGTTGGAGCAATGAACGTCCAATTTAAACTTCTCAGCAATTGAAAGATGAATGGATCAAAGGGTTAACATGTGCACATATTATCCTCGAGTGTTTCTAAAATATCTCCACGAACTTTCCGAACAACGCGATAGAAATTTTCTTGACGTATCACAGGTACATCGGTGGTGAAGAAGTGGAGGCTTTAAGAGAGCAAACGAACACGACGGACGGTCCGAAAACTTGGGAAGCGCGCAGCCTCCTGCGGATCCGCGGACAAAGGGAAAATCATGGTCTACCGATTCGATGCATCACGATGCATCCATCCAGCGTCGTTCCAGCTTCTGCGGAAACACGACTGGACGTTCATTGTATGTATATTCCGCATACTTTTGTGGTACAATCACTATAGACAAGTTTCTATCGAAGAAGAATTGCAATTCACGCTACACTTCACTTTTCACCACTCCAGTGGATAAAATGCGGGATGATAATCTTCTCTTCCATTAGTGGAATCCATAAAATAGAAATCTGACGATAACTGGATTGTAATCGTTTTCTTTTTCTTTTTTTTCTAATGACGAAAGTTACAGGGATGAGTGGACAAATTTCTACTTTTGAGAATGTTCTGTTAGTAAGATAATCGCTTTCTGTATAATCTTTGTCTTATAATTCCTTTTATATCGCTGTTGCAGTTTGTTCTAATTTTTGTATGTGTCCCGTAAAATAATACTTGCCGCGTTTGTGGCTCTTGTAATTCGAATTTTTTTGTATATTAAACTTCCATATTCGAATAAGTTTCGATAAGTCGAAACCTTCGTAACTCGGAGATTTTAACTGTTTCCTTGATATTCTTCAAAGTAGAGCATTTGTTATTAATGGTGGGACAAATTCAGAAATATACTCGTGAATACCAATAGATATCAATTTCCGAATACCCTAATATGGTGTCAAACGCGTATCAAAATAATTTGTGCGTGGTATTGGTAAAATATGTTTCATGACGTCTCATGTAGTCGCGATCCAAAACAATTACATGATGCTCATGGAAATATCAATAAAACTAAGGAAAGTGTATACAGTGATGATCAATTACTTGCTGTACGTGTTTAACTAACTTCAATAGTCAAAATGAAAATAATTCTCTAATTCACATCAACACGAATCTATGAATTAATTCTCGAAAAGATCGGCGAATTTCAATATAAATAATAAGTATTATAAAAGTGATATAATCGATAGTAGAGGATAAAAGATTGACCATCACTGTCTTATGTTTATTACACGTTTCACCATACAGATTTTGTTTGAATCTTATTCGGGTCTTCGTAATGATATTCAAATAGGTATCAAATATAATACGCGTGCGACGTATCGATAGTTAAGTGTTCCAATACATCTCAAATCGTTTTCAACCGTACATATGAAATTGATACGTAAAAATCAATTCTAAACATAAACGTATCAAAAGTATCAATCATGTCTCAGTCCCATCACTGCTTAGGGAGTGAAACTAGTTTCCGTTCCTCTGGTCTAATTACTATTTACCGTGATATTCAATTTCAGACTCCCCCGAAGTGAGACTAGAGACAAAGCCGCGGCTGCTGGTTGCAGCCCTCGAGGATTCGGCCAGCTTTACGAGCCTGAAATGCATCGCAGATGGGAATCCCAGCGGAACGATCAAGTGGTTCAAGGATTCAGCTCCCATCGCGGTAACAAGTAACGTGGTAACGTTGATGCTAAACAGAACGCAGCAGAACGGCACGACCACCGGCTCCGAGTTGAGATTCGAGCCGGTCAAGAGAAACGACGTTGGTCTCTATTCTTGCAAGGCGGTCAACGTTATCGGTGAAAGCACCGCGGCTAACTACAGGCTCGACGTACAATGTTCGTACTCCGATTTTTTACCGTGATACGCACTTGTTTTTTCTCTCTCTTTCTCTCTTTTCTCGATGAGCAACCACCGTGATGACCAGTCGGCGAGAACACACGTCAATTTGGTAACTTTCGTTGGCTAACGGCTGTGTTTAAAATCTTGACTTCTTTTTAGTCGGGGGATGAGTCGGATAAAGTAATGGCAGTCGTGCGCTCATCGACGTGAACGTCCATTTGCTGTTTATTAGCGGTACAGTTATACTTTGCCCTAAGTAATAGTTACTCGGTTTCTCTTTGTGACCAATTCTAGGAATCGTAAAGTGTGTTTCTCTTGAACACCAGTTGTAGTTTCCTTTCATTTGGAATTTCATTTCTCTTTTGAATTTCGATTCCGTTCCAATTTTGTATTATCTACTTGATTTCTATTTGAATATTTCCATTACGGATATTTTATTAGATTGGTGCATACGAAATGTCGTTCTTCGAAGTAACAGCATTAAGCATAAGTAAATAATAAAGTAATAAGTATACACTTCTTTCGAACAATCAATTAGTTTCGCTACTGTATAATTATAAGAGTCACCATTTCTACGATTCCCTGATCTTCTTCGTAATTTACTGTCCAGCGAAAACTGATAAGTCTTTAATTTTGTAAATTAATGTTTTACTCTACTATTTATATACTTCCCCAATTCCCAGTTTCAATAGCTTTATGGTTTCGTTGCCAAATGTATACTTCCATAAAAAACTACTTACTCGCGACGTCAAAAACACTAACGTTTTCGTAAGTTTAATCTAACACACATGTATCTACGTTAAAGCTTCTTCTTTACTGTGATTTGTTACACGTAACTATTATAGTTTAGTTTTAGTTTAATATTTTATTAATGGATAAGAAAAAAAGAAATGAATATACGCAAAATGTTTACATTGCAGGGTAACTTGGTATAACGAATATAACGCAGTTTCAAAAGTACATAATTAATTTCGAAACATAGCCAGCAACGATCTTCTAAAAAAATTCAGGCTACCATAGAAAAGTTCAATGCTCTCACGATACTTATTCGCACGAGTGGATAATCTAATTGATTTTACAAAATTACGAGAGTTTCGTGTTAATATCCTATTCTTAAACATTGGAGAGACGACTATTTCATATGCACCAACCTACTTTCAGATGGTCCCAGGCTAAAGCAAGAAGACAGCACTCGCAACGAGACTCTACAAAAATTCGAAGAAACCACTTTGCTTGGTACAAGCATGGAGCCCTTCGAGTGCACAGAAGTCGAGGCGAATCCCCCGGCTCAGTATCGATGGGTGCATCTTCGTGGCGGCGTGACGGAAACCATCGAGAACCCGCTGCAGACCAAAGACGGTGGTAAACGTTTACGTTTGGAGAACGTGATGTGGGCCGACGAGGGAGAATATCGATGCATAGCGTTCAACGTGATCAACGGAGTGCGGAGAGAAATGCCTAGCGAGGCTCGTTACGTGCTCCACGTAACCGGACCGCCTGAGATACAAGCGAGACCTTCTTCCGGTGGAAAGGGCATTTACGAGTCGCTGGGATGGGCCGGAGAACCGGAACACACTTTGAAGTCTCGCTTCTGCTCGAGACCGCCGCCTAGACTCGTTGCTTGGCAATGGGGAAGCTCGCATATCAGAGCCGGTAAGAATCCAAAACGTAATACCATTGACTTAGTACTGTCCGTCTCCACGTCCACTGTCCATCACGTTGCATGTGATATTAAAATGGTAAGGGGTCTGGGTCGCTATATCTGCTAAACTACGGATCATTTAATTTCACGTATACATTTAAAATAAGTAGGCTGTGGAATTTTATGCAGTATCGTATTCTTACAAGCATAATTAAAGGAATGATGGAAATTTTTACATATCATGCGCATTGTACAATTTCTTGCAATCTTAAATTCGCCTTAAACGCATCATGATTCGCAATCTAATAATAAGTTCTCGAATATACGGAAACGCTAAGAACACTTATCATCGTTAACCGATTTTCCACACAGGCGAAAGTATTCATCCGAAATACGAAGCACTATCGTTGGAAAACATCACGGAAAGCGAGATGGCAACAAATTGTTACTGGGCAAAATTAATGATCAAGGATCTCCAAAAGGAGGACGCTAGAATTTACACTCTGTTGGTGGAAAGCGAGAAAGGCAGAGATTCTACCAACATCAAGTTAATCATTCGTGATCCAACGGAGATGAGAGTGATCGCAGCAGCTGCTGCAGTAGGTTTACTGTTTCTTCTCCTTCTTATATCCATCGCTGTGTACTCGGTGTTGAGGATAAAGAACCGACGATACCGTCGAGAAGAAGAGGAGGGTAGCATTGCTGCGGATGCGTTTTATAGTAATACCGGCACGACCGATAGACAGAAGGACGTGAACGGGTCTCAGGGTAAAGGATACGCCAGAAAGACGAACTCGAACTCGAACTCGGAGGGTGGGTTGGCTGTCACGTATGATTATGACCAGATCACGAAGCAGGTGCGCACCATGAGCCCAGAAGCGTTGAAAGTCAGGCGAGCGCCAGCTGTTCTTCAACCACCGACCATTGTGTAACTGTTAAACGTGCTTATTGCCATGACGATTGTCGGTGACCGATGGTGAACTATCTCCTTCTGTGTCTTGTCCGTTGCTGATAATGTTTCGTAAACTTCGTTCAAAACAGGTCAATATTTTTTACTATTTCCTAGCATGGTAGAATGGTCGTACGGGAAAGTTGAAGAAAACGGGGGATAGTGATGGGATTTGAAACGTTTCGAATCGCTTCGAATAGATGTGTATTAAGTGATAAATTGAAATTACTTCGAAACTTCGAACATGATTCGAAGCTTCGAACTCTTGAAATTCTTGATTCTCTTGGATGTCTTGAAAGTGTTGACAGTCTTGGAAGTCTTGGAAGTCTTGGAAGTCTTGGAAGTCTTGATTATCTTCGAAGACATGGAAGTCTTGATTGTCTTAAAAGTCTTCATAGTAGTTCTTGAAAGTCTTGAAACTCCTGAGAGTCATGGAAGTTTGGAAAGTTTTGATAATTTTTGAAAGCTTAATGAAAATTTAGTATCTTGCAAGCATTTTTATTAGTTTCATGCAAGTAGTATTATTGACACAAAATATTGAAGAAAATCTGAAAAGTTGGAGTTATTAACGTAGCTTGCGGTATATGTTACGAATTGTTAACGTTCATATCTTGGAAATGAGGAAAAGAAAATAAAATAACATGGAGAAGTGATTCGAATGTTTCGTTGTTTTAAAAATTCGAAGCGATTCGAAGCGTTTCGAATCCCATGACTAGTACTGAATGCAATCATTTTTGTACGTGTTTTTGTTTTTCAGTAGAAATGTCTTATTACCTTTTGTTATTTCCCACGTGTTTGAGCTACGTATAAAAGATCACATCACTACCAATAAAATAGCGACACGTGCAAAAGCACCTCGTTTTATCAATGAACTACCACGTTTTGTCGAACTTTCCACTGAATGTACGTACGATGTATTTTTTCCTAAGGAAGATATTTCTGTAAAATTTGTCGTACTTAATAAGTAAGGGATGTGATAATTTTATTACAAATATTAGCGAGTAGTGAATCGATTGGTTTTGAGGAATTTTATTTTTTCATTTTGTTCGTGGGAGTTGAATTATTTGTTGTTTCTATCATTGTTGTACTTTAAGCTTTATTAGGATAATTTACTTGATAGGAAGGTTTGTGCAGCGGAAGTGCAGTGTACGGGTGTACTAAAAGATTCGCGTGACTGATCTCGTTGTTAATCATCTTTCTTTTGTAACATACTCAGAGTCTTCTATTGATACCTATTTTTGCGAATAGTATATTTTTGTGTAAAATAGTAATGACAAATCGTAATAAATGTGTGTATATATTAGGTGTAATTAGATAAGATTGCAGTGTAGAAACTACTTAATTAATTTTACTAAATAGCACGTAATAAATTTCGCGTTACAGTGGCGGACAGTATAAAAACATGACGAATGAATGTTTATTGAAAATTTTATTTTCTACGATAAAAAAGAAAATGGAGATCATCGATAGGTATGAATCTGGTGTCGATAAACTTCGAGGGTCTAGAACGAATTAGTCTAATTTGCATTATTTCAAACGAGAAAACTTAATTCGAAGTTCGAACCGCAAAAAATTCGCAGTCTCGTAATAAGTCTAATATAAGATTTACCGTTCGGGTCTCTGAAATAATTTCATTCGCCACTGTCGCATTATAAAGTAGCGTACATGTGTTCAGTGCAATAATGCAGTAATGCACTACTACATCAATTCAGTATACTACTAATTATTCCAAAGCGTATTCGAAAATCTGTATACATGTATAGTAAATTTTATAGAAATAAATTAATAACGGGTTTCTAAAGATATAACTGAACGATTTAAGTTTCTTATTTATTTATTTATTTAATCTTTCTTTAACTTTCGATCGTTGACACCATAGCGCAAAAGAAGGTGTCATCCTACGTGACTACAGAATAGCACACTGACAAAGCCTACATAATACATCATTTTAATCTTTATGTAGCATTAAATACAATTTACACATTTCAATATTATTTCATTATAAAAAAAAACAGAAGAAACGGTATAATCGTTAAAGAGAACAATGTATAATAACTTTTGCCTCTAGGTTTTCATTGAAAAATAGGATACGTGTACATATATCTGTTACTTTAATTACATTATTAAGATCATTGGTCCCGAACAGGCGTGTTTTCAAATATATAATTATTTGCAACATATATTACTGACATCTACAAAACTTAAACCTTACGTTATTCACGCGACTGCACGTTCCTCTTCCATACATTTCAACATTGCTCTTAAAGTCAGGTACACTTAAATAAATTCAGTAACGTTCGCAAGTAAGGTATAATTCTAGCATAATTCTTTCCTTTGTAGCTTCACGGTGCATTTAAACGAATTTACTCGGTAATCCAGGAAAATATTTATTGCCATAAAACTTCCTTTCGATATGTTGCATAATAGATCCTTCCAAAGGTTAATTTTTATATAATAACGAGTCTTTGAAAATTGATGTGTCTATTCAATGTGTTCTTTCAATCCCTGACGCATCATTTGTATACTTTAACACATGATAAAAACTATAATAATATAAAAAATGCAAATTCTTTTATATATACTATATATATATATATATAGATATATATGTATATGTTTTTATATATCGAATTTTTAACAGGTTTGAGTTGAACATGCCATAAAACTTCTTAGAAGTTATCAACTATGTATAATATTAGGGATTATTCAGTATAACAAAAGATTTCTATGCATTCATCACAACGTATTGCTTTCGGATTAAGTCGGATTGCAATCTCTTATTTCTATTTCAATCAAGTACACTTCATTCATGTATATTACGTTCTTTTACATAGTCTTTCTCTACATGATCAGCTCCGGCGCACGTTATCAAATAACGTGTAATGATAAAAGTAAAACTCGTATGTATAATAGTACACAAAAATAATAATTTACAGGAGTCGTTTCCGTGTACTATATTTAGACAAAAAAAAATAGCATGTGTACGCGGCGCGTATCCTTTCTATTATAGTTCGAAGGAACTTAATCTCGTCTTTGTTCCATGCAAACTCGTAGTACGCTCGGTACAGAGACATTTTCACTCTCTGTAGAAAGTAAGCGTAAATATTTAATTGGTTACGATTGAGGTTTCTTGCGTCTGCTAAACAGATTACTCAAATAAGAGCTTCTTTTGTAATCGCGATCCTTGCGATTACTACCCATGCTGTGCTCGCTTTCCGAACCACTTTCGCTAGCTCTTCTGCCGTCTACCACTGATAAGTTTTGTGGATTTTGTGGGACTGCCGGCGGTGCCACGTACGGTGGCAAAGAAACCGGTCTACCCGTGAAAGAATTATTTTGCTGTATCCCCTGTAACAGATATGTTTGATAAATGTTATAAATATATTTTAAAATCATAATTTCTTCATACATTCTTTCGCTATTGAATGAACGAATTCAGGTGATAATTATAGGGACACTGACAGTAAATTGGAACATCTACCCTATTCAGGATTCTCGATAATATTCGGGACCCTGGGTTCAGGGGAAAAACTCTCATCTCATCTCGATTTTATCTTTTCGGTGTTAAACGTGGAGTTTGAAGTCCGTCAAATTGATGAACTTTGTAAATCGAGTGTTAATTAAAACAAAGCTAACTCTGATAAAACGATACGAAGCTCCGGGGTAGGTCGTATGAACGTATTTTGGTAGCAGCGAATGTGCTAAACATGTATTAACTTGTTAACTTTCCCTGCCAAACTTATCGACCAATGAAGAAAACGAATTGGTGGGGACTGGTTCAGTAGTAGCGTTTTAAAAGACTAATTAGCTTCAATTGGTACACATTAGAGTTTTACATATAGGGTGGCATGAACGTTCTTATTAAGAACCCAATTTAACTATAAAAGGATTCGGAACATGCCGTCTACGCTTTTCTTCAAACTACTTAAAGAATATAATTACCTGTCTGGTATTTACAGGGACATTTCCGTAAGCTGCAACAGAAAATAAAAATATTCATTCTTTTAGTATCGTCTTTTGCTGGCGACTAAAATTGTTATTCTTAAGTGGGCAGATAATAGATACGTGTTAATACGTAGGAAGATAAATAAGGAAATAGACGAAGTCACACTGTTGGAAGGTTGAATAAAGCATGCAAGAATGATGTGCTGATTGGCAAACAATTAATAACGACTAACCGGGATCATGAGGAACACTCCACTGAGCCATTCTGGTTGGTGGAGGGGCACTTGATGGCAAGGGAGGTGCTAATTCTACAAAACAATCACGTACATTGAGAAAAGGGATCCTCTACACATACATACAAACGTAATCACAGGGTTTCTTTTTTTTTAAGTACCTTGGTGTTGCGTACTAAGATCTACGCTACTCTGTCTGTGCCAGGTTGCATTGGATGAGTACTGGCCAGAGCCGTTATGGTTCAACGTTGCGCTGCGTTGTTGGTAGAAACCGGGCCTTCCTTGTATCTGTTCTACATCTGTAAAATTACAAAAAACATCACATTCCGATTACCTATTTATTCGTTCTACATATTTAATAGATTTGTAAAATAAAAATTGAGGCGCTTAATGAAAGAAGGGCACAGAACTTAATATTGTTAATGACGCTACGAACTTTCCGAACAATTTAATACATCAAAGGGTTTACGCCGTTTATATTGAATAAAATTCATTAGTTTTCATTAACACGTTGACTGCCATGGTGACCGGCGACGCTGCGATGAACTCAAAGCTTTCAAATCAAATGAACACTCATATTTCTAGAAATTTAACTGCATTTCATGTTACAGCAGCGATCTATGGTATCAGAAGTATCGTAGACAAATTAACTAGATTTCTTAATAAAATAAATGCACGACATGCATAATTCTAATGTGTCCTGCTGAAACAAGTAAAATCGCCATGACAGTGAACGCGTTAAGTAATGTCTTAATGAATACATTGAAATCGATTTTATCGATACGAAATTTCGTTGTACGTGCCCGTTTTCCATCGAACGCCACACCTGCTAAAGCAATAATACCATCGCGTCTGTATTGCGGAATAGCTTCCGAACTCGGAGATCTCATTGGAATAGGAGGAGGAGCACCCCTGGGAGGAATGGGTGGCTTATCTCCTGAATTCGGTTGATATTGATCCCTCTGACTTGCCAGTTGTTCTTGTTGTATCAACTGTTGCTGTTGCTGCGCAAGCAACTGTTGCTGCCTGTGCATTTGCAGAAATTCCGTCTGCGTCTGAGGCAAGTCCGTCCTCTGGGAAGCTAAGAATTCGGTGTTATTTTGAGGATCACGTTTCTGTTGATTCTGCCTGTGCATCTGAAGGAACTCGATCTGCACGCTGCTCGGCGAATGTTGATTAGACACGTCTCTTCTGATGACGGAATTCTTTCTTTCCAATTCGGGTGTGGAAGCGTGACTGCTGCCAGTCGAAACGTTATCGTCGGCGTGATCCACAGCCACGTTCTGTAATCTTTCCAAACCTTCCTTTTGCGATTCGTCGTAGCTCAACAACTGTAGACTCGGGGGTAACTTAGCGTGGAAGGAGATCTTATTCACCCAGTCTTCCATTTCTTGCTGACTCGGCGCTAAAAATAGAAACTCCGATCCGTCTGTACATTTCAGCCTGAACACGTTCTTCTTCTTGGTGTAGTCATCCGCTTTCTCGCATATGGCGTTGAAGATGGTGATAGGAGCGGTGGCTGCTTTGCTCAGCGAGAAGTCTTCCATGTCTTTGAAGAAGCACAGAAGCTGTCCGCACAATACCGTGTAGTACTGTTTCCAGGAACGCACCGCTGCCTTTTTGCCAGCGCTTTGAAGCTCGTGTTTCCTCTCCAGTACACCTTGAATCTCTACAGGCGGCAACGCGTCCATGTTCTCCATCCTTTGAAGCTTCCTAAAGCTCTGAGTCCTTCTTCTAGTCGTAAAACTAGGCGTCCTCTTAGGTTTCTTCGTGTCCACTTTCATACTCTCTGCTCTCTTAATGTCCGGTGTCGTTCTTCGCAGTTTCTCGCCGAACACATGGGATATACCATGGGGCTTTTGCATTGGAGTCGAGTCTAGATTTTCAGCAACGGCGGAAGTCTTCAGAGGCGATAGTTTGTTAATAGACTCGTGTTCGTCGGTGGTTCCATTGACTTCGTCGTGCACAGCGCGGTGAGGACTATCCATCAACCGTCTTCGTTCCTCTTCGCGTTTCCTTTCCTCGGTTATTCTTTGCACTTCCTTGCGTTTTCTTTCTTCCAGGCGAGCACGCTCCACTCTTTCCTTTTCTGCTTGCCTCGCAGCCATTTCTACTTCTTGTTGCTTCTGGAAAGCTTTCTCCAGCATAGTTATGCGTCTAAGCGCGCTGAACCTTTCTTCTTGCGCTTCGATCGTCTTCTCGAAGTCCTCGTGCTTCCTAATGAGTTCCTCCACTTGGGAAATACTTTCACCCAGTTTCCCGTCGTTTAACATCGGCTCCCTGCTCACGATCCAGTTCTCCAGCGTCTCTGCTTCGCGTTTGAATAACTGAGTATCCAAGTTCTGTTCGTAAATGTGCCTCCTTTGCTCCCAAGTGTCCTTTAGGAACTGTTGTCTATGTTGTAGAACAGATATCTTGTCCTCGATCTCCTTTGCCAAGAAATGACCACCTTCTATCAACTCTTCGCCTGTCTTGTAGAACTTGTCAAAGGCTTCGTTGCGCGTTTCAATTTCCGCTTTGTATTCGTTGTGTCTCAGGATCAATGCTTCGGCTCCTGGAACGTCTCGAGCTAATTCAGGCGCGGTTACTTTGGCTACCATCTCGCTTATCCAGGACAACAAGTCCCTGTACTCGCCCAAGTACGCTTGCAATTGCTCAGCCTGCGCCAAGTTACTTCTTCTTTGAGCTGCTTTTCCTAACAGCTCGTTCCAAGCTGTTTCGGCTTCCTGGTGCTTCACGTCTATGTGTATCCTGGCGTCCGGGAACAGTTCTATTAATCTGGAAGCTTCGTCCATCAGCAACTCCACCTGATAATAAAATTCTTCTTAAATAGATTTAATGAAATTAGATTAATTAACCTGTTAACTGGGGATGACGAGTCATCTCGTCAAACTAATTTCTATTTAAGCACCATTCCCCCAAGCGTGTCTTTCATGTGAATTTGCATGAAGATGTATCAAAGACACATTATTTTATTCTCACGCAACAATTAGAATTTCCCCAACCAATTTTTATCAATTTCTAATTCTGCGTGCGAAGACTATTGTAATTAGGAAATTGCCCGGTTAACAGGATAAATTTTAATTATCGTACATATTAAATCGAAACTATCTAACAGGAAAAGTTTATAAAGTACCTGTTCCTTAACAGCGCCCAAGTCTGTTTCAAACCCTTGATGTTTCCTCACCAAAGCTTGGATGGTTTCCAAATCGTGGCCATAGCCATCGGAACTGAGAGCAGTTTCTTTTTCTTGAATCCAGGAAATAGTTTCATCCGCGGTTCTGTCAAACATGTGCACTTGCTTCGCACCTGCCAGTGCTTCTTGTCTTGCGTGCGCTAATTCCTTTAGATCTTCCCACTGTTGCTTCGTCTCATCAATCTTCATCAATATTTTGCTCTTCTCTGGATTATTCTCTTCCATAAGTTTTTGCCCTTCGTCCAGCACTGCTGATACTCGACCCTCGCTCGTTGTTAAACCAGCTAGGAAGTTCTCGAATATCTGTATGAGAAGCTCGACGTGTTCTACATCACGACCATAATCTTCCGAGGCAGCAACCTTCAACAAAATTTATTTATTTATTTTAATATTCGATATTATTATCGTATGGTTAATCCTAAGGATTAACCCTTTCGTTATGGCTTCGTGGGTCTGAAAATTGAAGCCACAAACTAAGAGACAAGTTTTATTAATATAGAAATAAGAAGAAAATAGTAAAATAAAAGTAGTAGTAAAAACAAAAATAAAACAAAAATAGTAAAAATATAAAAACTAGAAAATATTTAGATGGTTTATATTGTCAATTATGGTCCTAATTTTATTACACCAATGAAAACAGAACCCTTCGTAGCGAAAGGTTTAATCTATAAGCCGTATGAAATATTTTTACTGTTGTTTGATCTCCGATCCATTCGATGACCTCATCCGCCTGTCTAATGAACTTAAAGAATTTCTCGCTCTCGCGCAGCCTCTGGAACCTGTAATCTTTCAATTTCTGTAGCTCCTTGAACTTCTGCTCGATCTCTGTTTGCTTCTGCGTGATGTTCTTGCTATCGAAGTGGTGTCTCTCGATCAATCCATGTGAAAGTTTCCTCAAGTTCGCTATAGTATTCTCAAACCCAACCAAGTCTCGCTCTATCTCTTCCAATTTCTTCAGCAAAGACTGGACAGAGTCTTCGTCCTTTCCGTAATCCGTCGCAGTTAATTGTGGATGTTTCTCTTTTATCCACTGCTCAGCTTCTCCTGCTTCGGCATAGAACTGAAAATACCAAACATCTTAAAATCTCCGAATTAATCGATTAGCGCATTGGCTGCTAACATGGATTTCGCTAATTTAGCTAGAAATCCCAAATCGTATAATTTGTGTTTGCATTTAAAATTCAGTAGAAAAAGTTATAGCTTCCGTGCTTTCTGATGCCAATACATTATTATACAAACTCTATAGAGACACTCAACATTACACTTTTTATTGCATCTATTCTAAGAAAATTCGTAGAAGCGGACAAATAAAACAGTAATTAGTAGTCAATGTGTTAAATAAATTCATAGAAATCTCGAATGGTTACCATTTGCGATTCAACAGCATCCAATAAACGTAGCTTTCTAACGCTGGCCAGATCTCTGAGATGCGACAGCTTATCTTGCAGCTCCTGCGATAGTATCTCGATCTTGTCCGAAGCGAAATGTCCACTCCTCACCATAACTGTTGCTCTGCTGACCAGAAACGCGACTACAGGCTCTCTTGAAATTAATTCCGCCTCCAGAGCCTGATGCTTCTTCTGCAATCTTTGTACGGTAGTCAAAGAACTTCCCAAATCGTTGCTCGCAGCCAGGGGCTCCTTTTCCGACAACCAATGAAGCTCATCTTCGACATCCCTCGCAAATTGATGCAACAACTTGGCATCTTCCAAATTGTCTCTTCTGATCTGCATCGGTTCTTGCAAGCTGTGATATCTGTTTATAGTGACCATTGCCCTTTCCTGTATTTCATCGCCCATAAAGTGATTCGATTTTTGGAAGCTAGTCGCTGTCTCTTTGATCGTTTCGCAAGCCTCATTGTGACCTAAAACGTCGTTCTCCAAATTGGTGTGCCTCTTCAATAGATTGGCTACACTGGACAGGTCTTTCCCATGGTCTTCCGATTGTAATTGAATTTCTACTTCGTCCATCCATGCCTCGAATTCGTCGAGAGTTCTACCGAACAGCAGGGCTTGATAGGCATCGTTTAATCTGTTCTTCTTCAATTCGCTGGTCTCTTGAAGCATGCGCCATTCCCCTTCCAATTCATCCAGACGCTCTTGAATGCTATGCGAGGCATAATGGTCCTCTTCAATTAGTGCTTCGCCTATTAAAGAAAGAGATTAACGATGAACTCTTTTAATCGTAAGTAGGGATGAATAAATAGCACCTCATACACTAGCATTCTTTCATGTCAAAACGTTTCTTCGAGAAATTCAAAGGGATTACAATCGCGTAAAATCGAAGCGAATTTCGAAATGAAAAAAATCATGTCGTCGGCTACTTGCAGTGCATTCTTTCCTCTGAGACTTTGTAAACAAATATTACAGCAGGAATAACCGTGATTATACATAAAATGACAGACGAACTATCGTATCTCATTAACTAGCGTTCTTTTCGTGAGAAATTCGTTTTCCTCGCGGAAAGGACGTCAGTGTATGGAGTACTAATCAAACTAAAAATTTTATTCGACTGATGCCCAACTCTGATATAAACAATAATCTTAATTTACCTTCGTTAACTACTGCAGCCACCCTTCCCTTGTTCGCCATTAGTTCGCTTTCGAAAGCGGCGTGCTTCTGAATTTTGCTCTGCAAATTCGACGAGTCCCTGTAATTTTCATCGCTGGCCACTTGTTGCTTCTGATGCAACCAGCCTTCAACTTCGTAAATGTTCCTAAGGAACTGATGCAGATGATGGCTTTCCAATAACTTCTTCCTCCTTGCTCTCGCGCTGTTTTGCAGTCTGTCCCTTCTAGCGCACACCGAGGCTAATCTTTGCTTAATAACATTAGCATCCGCGTGTTCCTCGGACAAGATATCGTTCGCGAATTTCTCTAACTCCTCGATACGACCCAACTGCGAGATCAGCATCTTCTCGAATTCTTCGTGCTTACGCAGAAGCGCTTCAACGCCGGACAAAGATTCGCCGAGATCATCGTTGTTGAGAAACGCTTCTTTTGTGGCTAACCAGCTATCAGCCTGATCAGCTTGCTCCTTGAACAATTGCAACTGATGCGCCTGCGTCAATTTTTGCCTCCTGGTCTCCCAAGCATTCACTAATCCCTGCCTAAGCTCTTCCAGGTGTTCCAAGTTATCCTTAACGTCTTCGTTAATAGCTAGAAGCTTCTGGCCGTGTTCCTTCAAAGCTTTAAACGTGTCCTGTCTGCCGTCGATCTCTGCTTTCCTTTCCTGATGAAGCTCTAACAGGGCTTCAGCTTCGGATATCGTAGTCGGTGGTTCCGACTCGTCCATGCGTTTAATAGTGTCGGCAACCCATAGCTCTAATTCGTGTAGATCAGCTTGGAATTTGTGCAAAGTGTAAGCCTGATTCAGGTCTTCGCGACGGTGTTTAGTGAGCCGTTGCAAGTCGTCCCAATTGGACTGCAATTCAGACAATATCCCATTTATCTGCGACGCTTTGTCCGGGTACTTCATCGACAATTCTCTGGCTTCCGAGTTGTGCTCCTTTAATTTCCCTTCGATCGCGGTCATGTCTCTCTCCATTGCCTCCTGTTTTCTCTGTAGATGTTCTACGGCAGGTAGATCTTTGCCAACGTCGGTAGTGTTCATCGCAACTGACTTTTCGATCACTCTTTGACTCGTGTCGTCGATGTCTCTGTTAAACAGGTGAATCTCCAGAGCCCCGGCCAGCGTCTCCCTATAAGCGCTTAGAGCTCCTTGCAGCCCTTTCCATTTGTTATTGAAATTATCTCGACGCTGTTGAATAGCCTTCGATTCGTTATCTCTTCCCTGTTTGATCAATTTATCGGCCAGAGAATTGATCGTCTTTATTCTAGAATCGTCTACTCTCATGTCGCTGTCCACATCGTCGAGCTTCCTCTGAAGACTCAAACAATGTTCGTAATCCTTTCCTGTATCTCCAGCCTGGACCATCATCTCTTTATCTCTTATCCAAGCTTCGATCTTCTCTACCTGGTTATTAAATTCTAGGATATCCTGGGCTTCTTCGAGACCTCTGCCACGGTTTCCGGACTCCAATAACAATTTCCTCCACGAAGCGTGAAGATGTTCCAGTTGCTGTCGAATTTCTGCGCTTGCCGGATGCTTCTGTTGCAGAAGAGTTTCTCCTTTGGCCTTGATCTCCTCGATTCTGCTTTGATTAGCCGCCAGTTCGGCTTGGAACGCCTGGTGTTTCTGCAGCTTCTTGATCTTGTCCTCCAAACTTGATACTTCACCCTTCGATGCTTCCGCTTCGAGTTTCTTTTGCTTCTCTCCGATCCAGGACTCAGCTTCCGCCACGTCTCTGACGAACTGAGCGTGCAGCAAGCCCGCTTCTAGTCTTCTTCGGCGCACGTCGCACAGATTTCGAATTCTTGCTCGTCTCTGTACCACCTCGCTCAATCTTCTGGCAATCGTAGGCGAATCGAAGTGGTTCTGCGCCAAAAGCTTGTCTCCGTGTTCTTGCAACGCTGTTAGCTTCTCTTCTTGCGTCACGAGCAACTTCTCGAACTCGTTGTGTTTCTTCACTTGCGCGTCCACTTCTTCAACGGAGTCCCCAAAGTTGTCGCCGCTCAGTGCAGCTTCTTGGGTGGTTGACAAGTTGTCCAGCTGTTTGGCATCTCGCAGGAAGAAGTGCAAGTCTATCAGTTGGTCCAAGTGTACCTTCTTCTGCTGCCAGGCAGTGTGCAATTTTTGTCTCTCGTCTAGCAGCTGGTTGCATTTCTCTTCCACCTCCTGTGAAACACAAAGAGTATATTTTACTCTGGTTAACTAAATTAAATTACATTAAATTAAGTTAAGAAAGTTCAAGTAGCGAACTTACCGCGGCAGCATAATGGCCAGTTTGAACCATAGCTTCGCCCAAATCAAGGACAGAGCTAAAGCTATCTTCCCTTGCTTCGATCTCTCCCTTTAGAGCCTCGTGCTCTGCTTTTAGAATCTGTGCGCTAGCTGCATCCCTCACTTTGTCTTCCGTTGACATCGCGGCGCGAAGTCCAGCCGCCCAATTCATCAAATCTCTCACCTAGAATTATATTTCCTTGTACGCTTACGTAGAAAAGTTAAGAAACAGTAAACGTTTGTAAATTTCTGTACATTCTTCATCTTCTGAGATACGTAGTTTAGAATTAAAAATAACAGGAAAAGGTAACATTATCTGCATTGATAAACAATAAGTTATTTTATTTTTAATTCTGTTCCATTTATAAAAAACTTTGCAAATAATTATTTTGTTTCAAAATTTTCAAACTACTTGTTTTATAATAAAATACCTGAGTCAAAAATCGTTGCAGATCACAGCTTGCTTGCAACTGATCTCTCCTATGAGCAGACCTCTCTTTCAACTCTTCCCAATGAGCGACTACGATTTGTTGCTGTTGATCGATGTGCACCGCATTGTTTCCTGGATAATGTGCCTGCAACCTGGATGCATCTTCCACTAGAACTTGCAATTGTGCCTCCAAGGCGACTAGATCATTCTCAAAGCCTTCGTGTCGCCTAATTAACGCGAGCACAGAGTTTAAGTCACGTCCTAGATCTTCCGGCAATGCTGCTTCTTTCTCCTGTATACGAGATAAAGCTTCGGCTACGTCTCGGTGGAATCTGTGGATTTCTCCAGCCGCTTGCAACCTCTGCTCGCGGTTTCGAATCAGACCAAGAAGGTGTTGCCACGACTCCCTAACGAATAATTAAGAATATCCATAATTTCGTCCCATAAGATGATACAGTTGTTAATTTATATTTTCCTTAAAGTAGAATTACGAAACATGCTACACGATATATTGCAATTATACTACGAAATCCACCAACTTACTCGATGTGAGCATGCCGTTTCTGCACTTCCCTTACGGGGTCATCATCCTCAGCTCTGCGTTAAATATATGTACAAAAATACTGTTAGTAACCCGACACCGAATCATACCATTTTACCACCTATTAAAATTAACTGAACTTGCAGAAATAGTGCTAAATATCGTACATGGACTGCGGATTTTTATGCGTTTATAAGAGATTTAAAAGCGTTAAATAGTGAAGAATACAGATTAAATTAAGATATATATACAATATCCAAAGTATTTTAAATGTTTGAATGTTTAAAGTGTGAAACCAAGTGCTCTAATTGTGTTCATAAATATATAAAATTACATAAAAATCCGCGGTCTATTCGTAAATAATTATATCAAATTCCAAAGAGTGGACATGCATTTAGTGAAATAAAACATTCCAAGTGCTATATTCCAAAACTCTAAGTCCACCTTACGTACATTAATTCAGTCTACCTTATATATATAAACCGAATCGCATATTGAATCTTACCCCAGCTGTTCTTGTCGTTTCTCTATATCCTGAATATAAGGACTTTCGTTAGCGATTAGTTTCCTGGCTAATTCTTCGCACTGATTGAATCTCTCGGAACCAGCCTCTATTCTGTGTTTGAAGTCGTTGAATTTAGCTTGCAATATTAGCAAGTGTTCGTAATCTTGGCCGTAGTCTTCGGAAGCAGCAGCCTGTTCCTGTTCTTTGATCCACTGCTCTAATTCTCTGCTCTCCAAGAAGTATTCGTGGCGATACATGCTCTCCATCAAACGTTGCTGTCTTACTGTAGCCAATCTTTGCAATGCTCGCATTTGTTGAGCGATTGCTTGTTGCTTATTCGCTATTGCCTTGCTGTCAGGGTGTTTTGCATTGATCATAGCGGCAGCTGTGTGCCCCATCTCTGTCACGATACCATTGTAAGTGTCCAGTTCCAACTCTACTGCCTGAAATATTAAATACCTTTAACCGTTTTGATCCCAGGGGTCATTAAAAAAATCTTGTCGAGAAATACCAAGCGGCGAGATAGCGTTTCTTTAAAAATTAATAATATGCTTAATTTGCTGAATAAACCTAATTATAACATTAGCGTATCTCTGTATGGTTTACATGAAAAAAAGTGACAATGCAAAGAACAAGTATGAGAAGAACTGAGCGCGTAGACTTCGACAGAATTCAAATGCATCGCCAAACGTAGTGGCAATTTTCGACGTTTGAACAGAAAAATGATATCTGAATCTGAAATCTGAAAAGAGCGATCGCGCTGCATAGGACTCAAACGGTTAAGCACGATGGAATGAAGATAACATTAACGTTATCCCATAGTTAAAGATAGCACTAATGTAATGGTTTTCCAATAGGGGCGATAGATTATTGTTAATCTATCATAGCCATCTTTGAAACTATTTTGCTGTCATTTTTTGGAAATTTCTGTACCGTATTGTTTACCATTTAACTTCGAAATAAGCTACGCGCGCATTTCCAACTATGCTAATTCTTTGTAGCGGCGACGATTCCTCTAATATCGCGTCGCAGTCAAAGAATTAAGTATCTTAGGGTAAAGTCATGGAATATTATTTTTCCAACACTGATATATAGTGTACCTTGTGTTTTGTTAATAATTTTGTAGCAGCATCGCGATCCCTGCCATAATCGGTGGAACTGAGGACATCGTTCTTTTCGTTCAACCAACTTTCAACTTCCCCTGCCTCAAAGAAGAATTCTTGGGCTTTGAGGGATAAGTCCAGGGCCTTGCTTCGCTCTCCGGCTTTTTCTTGTAGATCCCTCCAAGCATCGTCGAGTACGTCGCATAATTCTCTTATCTATATAGAAATAACATGCATAATAAGTATAATTTAATTACATTAAAGGATGTATATAGAAATACACCAAAAAACGTATTATTATCTTACAGATAACTTTTTAATCGCTAGATAAATAAAATAACACCTTGTTAATATTTACAAGTATAAAATAATCTACGACGATAAAAAAAATAATAACATCGTGTAAACAAAAAATATATAATAGTTTACTCCTAGAATCACGTAAGACAAGCACATGCATGCTGTACAAAAATTTCTTAGTCTTTTTCTTTCGTCGAGTTATACGTTAAAAAATTTTAATTTCTCGGCTAAAGCTGTTGACAAAATCCTAATTAATCGAGTCACATTAATTATATAAATTTCGACGACTATTTAACCACCCATATTTGTTACTTTTTAATAGTAAAACAACACTATCCATGCATTTGTGCCGACCTTACCTCTGCAGACCCAATATTCTTGTAACAGTCCCAACTGTGCAAAAACGATAAATTTTTATTTCAAATTTACCACGTAATTTATCTAAGAGAACATTAACACAGGCATCGGAAATCTGGACTGAGAATCTTCCCGAACAAATCTTGTATTATTCATGCGTTTACCTTCTTCTTTTCTGGATGAGCCTGATCTATCAAAGCCTGACCAGAAGCTAAAGTTTTGTCTATCATTGGTTGATGCCCGGCAATTTCCGCTTCCAATTTCTTGTGCTTCTTGTGCAACGTCTGAGCTTGGTGCAAATTCTGTCCTAACGTAGTGGAAGATGCTTGAGGAAGATGATCTTTGATCCACTGTAGCTCTGCATCCAATTCGAAACCGAATTTGTGGAAACGTAAACTTTCTTCTAAGGCTTCTCGTCTTCTCTTCGCCGGCTCCTTCAAACTACGGAACCTATACAAAAGGGAAATTAATATTCCGTATAATACATCGATTATACAATCGATCACAAACGTCTACATACGCATTTTGAATTTAAATATTTATATAGTTAATAAAGTATATATATGATATATATACTTATATTATTTTATATGTTTGAAATTTGCAGCGGAACGTAGATTTTTGCGACCGATTGTATTTCATATAAAATGTTACATACTTTCTTTGCGTAGCTTGACTAGCTTTCAATATATTCTCAGCATCGAAGTGGCCTTCATGGGCCATTTCCTCCCCCATGGCAACCAAATCATCCACCTTTTGCTCCCATTGGCACATATCGCTCTCCAAAGTCTGATGCTTCTTCAGCAATTCCTTGCAACTCCTAAGATCCACTCCCACCTGCTTACTTTGCAGGCAATTTTCTATTTCTTCTAGCTTCAATCTAGCATCTTCCATCGTTCTGTTGTAGCCATGCTGACAGGCAGCTTGCCTCAATCTGCGACCCTTCTCCAAAGACAAAGCCACCAGCTGATCCCATTGATCGTTTAATTCTTTCAAAGTTTTCCCCACGTCGTCCGATCTATAGTTCTCCTCGGATATCAAAGCTTTTCCAGCTTTGTTCACCGCTCTTAATTGTCCCTCGTTAGCTCTTAATTCTCTCTCGAATGCTTCGTGCTTCTGAAGCTTTCGTTCCAAGTTATTCAAGTCGCGGTAACTCTCATCGGATGCGGTCTTCATTTTGTCTCCCAGCCAATCTCGGAGGTCGTCCACCTCTGCAGAAAATTGTTGATAATGTTCCGATGCTTTTAAGGCTGCGCGACGCCGTTGTGCCGCGTCTTTCACTTGATTCCTACGCGCTAAGACTTGATTTCTTCTGTCATTAATGCTGCAAATAATTGTATTAAATATTTATTGGACCGGTAAAAATTCCCAATTTCATATAAAATTAACTCTTTGCGGTCGAAATACGGGATATTCCCGGCAAAGCACTTTTACTATTCCTTACTATTCTTCACTATTCTTTACTATTTTTGTCGTAGATCGGAAAAAATATTACTTTTTATAAGAATATAATAATCCATATAAGTGGAGTGAATTCATTTAAGTACAATTTATAAGTCTTTTAAATAATAATTAATATCGTAAAACTTGGGACATATAAGCGAAGGTAACTTTGATAAACGTGAACTCACTAGTCTTTGTCATAATGATTCTGAGCGATCAATTTGTCCGCAGTGTCACTAAAGGCCTTCAACCTATCGTCCTGTGCATGGAGAGTGTTTTCAAACTTTTCATGTTGCTTCAGCAAAGCCTCAACGTCGTCCAAAGACTCTCCCAAATCAGTGAAATCTAGGAATGCTTCGTGAGAGCTAGTGGTAGCTTCAATTTGATCCGCCTCACGATTGAATTGCTGTAATTCTAAACACTGCTGAAGCCAAGCTTGCTTTGCCATCCAATCCGATGATACCGCTTGGTATAAACCATGCAATTTATCTAAACGTTCGCTGACATCCATCAAAGACGGATTGCGACATAGTAATTGGTTTCCTAGCTCTTCAACTTCTCGGAACCTAAAGAAAATACAAAAGCTTCTTATTATTTCTACTTCTGTTATTTCATAAGATTTAATACTTATTCGGAAATAATCGAATACAGTTTTAATATTCGAAATATTCCGCGTTTTTTTATCTGGAATTATCGAGCAAATTCGTCGCATCAAAAAACAAATAAAGTAGCAATTTCGATTTCATAAAGGCGCCACGAGTTTAAAGATAAAGACTCTGAATTGATGTGTACAGTTAAGAAGACTTTAATGCCTACTCGTCTTCTCGGGTTCGTATGTCTTCTCCAAGCTCCATATGATGCTTCTTAAGTTGCTCAGCTGTGACAACATCTCTAACAGGTTCTTCAACCTTCATCGTTTCTTGCATATCCGCCGCCCAATTTATTAAATTCTTCGAGCTGTTCATGAATATCTGTTGGCCCACTGCGTCCTCCAATCTAGACCTACGCTCTTTAGCTTTTGTCTGAACTTGATTCCAAAGATCCTTGATCTCGTTTTGCCTTGCGTTCACGTTGTTCAACTCGTGTGGATACGAGCTCTTCACACTGTTCGCTAACAGATTTACTTTCCTCACCTAGAATAAATCATTTTCAAGAATAATATTTACCCCCTTACAGACGGAGCAAAATATGATATACATTGATATTAAATTCAATTTCTTGACTTCAAAATTGGCATGTATCGAAAATTAAGTAAAATAAAATTTCGAAAAAAATATAAAAAGAATCGCACCTTTTCTTCAACTGGTGCCAACTCCCTCTCCAAGTGCTGGTGTCGTCTCTGCAGAGCCTGGACTGTTTTCAGATCTGGTCCAAGTTCCGCGGTGTCCAATTGAGTGATTTTCTCCAACATCCAATCGTGAGCTTCGTCGCAAGTTCTGTTAAATAATTCTACGCTAGAAGCTCCTTCGAGACTCTTCTCCTTCTGCGTCTTCAGCCAGTTCAAGTGGTCCCAAAGTTGATGGATGTGCCTCTGTCGGGCTTTAACTTTATCCAGTTGACTATGCCCCTGTCTAACGAACTCCTCGACAGCAGCATCTATCGCCTCTACGCGTTTTCCTGACGCGGAAAGATCGGTGAGGAACTTCTCGTACTTTCTCTTAGCAGTCTCCACGTTGTCTCGCGGATCATCGGATCTTAACATCTTCTCCTTATCCTTGATCCACTTCTCGAAGTCGTCGCATTCACGATAGAAGCCGTAGAGTCTTATAGCGTCTTCCAATAACGCGTGTCGCTTCACTGCGAGTTTCTGCAGCTCGCTGTAAGTTTCGTTGATCTTCTTTTGCCGTTTCTCCACGCTGTCCCCATCAGAAACTGCTTTCCTTTTAACCGGTTTCACAGTTGATTTGATAGACTTCACTCTTCGAACAGGGACTAACTGTTTCACCATCTTCGTCTTCTTCACTCTCTGCGTCACCCAGACTTTTTCCGGCCTCCTCACCTGAACTTGAATCACTTTCGGCTCTATTTCACGAACGTAGTTCGCTGGCACGAAACCGTCTTTACCATCCATTTTCCTCACGTTCCACCAATCGGGGTTTCTGTTATCTAATAAAAACATTACTTCACCCTTTCCCATTTGTATCCCTTCACCACTAAATGGCCATCGACTCTTCACTTGTGGTACCAGTCTGTCCTCGAGAACTGTTCTAGGTTCCAATCTTTCTACTACCTCGTCCACCCACTCGTCCTGAGGAACTAGTCTTATTTCTTTACCTAAAGAAACAGGCATCTTTTTATTAGATATGTTGTATAATAAAAATAGAGTTATTAGTGGACTGCAATTCTTATATGTATAGATATATTTAAGGAAATGGAACCTAACCAGTGCTCAGTTACGCTCTGCAATTATTATAATTTGCATCTTACTGTAGATATTTCTTATCATTTTATAGATTAAATTTACACAAATTTAAATTCCTCATAACCACAGAAACATCCGGTGTCTAATTACTTGAGAGAAACTTAGGAAATCAAGGAACCGCAATAACCGCACTTTATTTCCGGACAGCCTAATACAAGTAGAACTAAATTTCACATAAAACTTACTCCATTCTTCCTGCTCTAATTCTGCAACAGGTTCGGGATCAGCGGACAACTCGAGAGTAGAGATTCCAGATTTAATAAGCTTCTCGGCCTGCATGTTCAACGATTGTACATCGCCCTTATAAGCGTTCAACTCTCCCTCCAGATCTTTGTGTCTCTGCAAAAGTGCTTGAGCGCTGGGCTCATCGACGCCGTAGTCTTCGGAGGCCACAAGGGCCATCTTCTCGTTCATCCAGGAATCCGCCTCATTTGCATCCGCGTAAAATTGAAAAGCTTCCGCTGCGTCATCTAACTGTTTCTTCCTTAACGCCGCCAACTCCTCCAAAACCTTCCAGTGCTCTTGCAGAGAGTCAATACGATTCTGAATTTCCAACGCTGAAGGATGGTTGTCAGCTATCAGCTTCCTGCCAGCGTCGCAGAGCTGTTCAGACTTCGGCCTGCGCACTTTCATTTCATCCTGAAGAGCTTTATGTTTTTGTTGCAACGAAATTACTGCGCGAAGGTCCTTGGCTGATATTCCAGCCTTGCAGATGCGTTGCTTCTCGATCAGCCAGGATTCCTCGTCCTCGTGATCTTGAAGGAAATGGAAGAAGTTCCTGGCGTCTTCTAGGCGAGCCTTACGCTCTTTGCTGTATTCCATCAAGTCGTTGTAAGCTTGATTCAACATCTCCAATTTCTGCTGCAAAAGGGGCACTTCTTTGCTCTGAGGTTGCGCCAAATGCTGGGCCGCTTGTCTACCCAGTCTTCTTTGAGTCTCTCCGAGAGCGGTCACTTGCAACTCCTGCAAACTGTGCTTCTGCAACAAGTCTTCGACGCCCAACAGATGTGGACCGACGTCTGTACTTTGAAAGTTCAACTGGAGCTCTTGAATGGTGGCCAAAGTCGTGTCAATTTCTCGCATGAGACTCATGAGGGAACTTAGAGCAACTAAGTTCGATTTATGGTGGTCTAAAAGAGCCAACAGTTCCTTCCACCTCTGAAGCACTTCCTGTTCCCTGACTTGAACTCGTTCCAAGCCGTGGTAATTTTCTCTTACCAGTTCCTCTGACATGTTAGTCAAATCGTGGAAACGTTCTTCGCGAGCAAGAATGTCCGCGCTGATGGCTTCATGTTTCTTCACCGTGGCATCCACTTGAGCCAAATTACTACCGTATCTGGGGTCCGTTAACACTTGGATCATTTCCTTCAAATAACCCTCTCTCAGTACGCTCTTCCTTTCGAACTTGTAATTCAATTGCTCGAGTCTTTCTTGTCTTAGGAGTTCAGTCCTCAGAGCAACTTCTCGACGATGCTCGGCTCGTTCCAACTCTACCCAATTTCTTTCGATATCGTGCACCAATTGGCCCTCTTGAGGAGTAAATGCAGGTTGATTTAAGGACTTCAATTGTGTGTTAATGTGGAAATACAGAGCTTCTATCTCTGATCTCTCTTTGTATTTCGGTGGCTTCTCTACCGTTCTGTATTGCTTGAAAGCTAATAATTCTCTTTGAATGCCCTCCAATGAATTAGGGAAGTTTCTATTTTCCAAAACTCCTATTTTCATCTTGATCCATTCTAGCAAGTCTGTTGTTAGTTTCTCGTAGTGAATTTTCATCTTGTCCGCGTCCATCATTTGCCCGACAATCTGGAAACATTAAGAGCAACGTTTATTAAAAATTCTATTAACGCTTTCGCTACTAAAGACGTATATATACGTCATCAAAAATTCGGCAATCGTTTGGTAATAATATACGTACTCATTTTCTGTAACCCGATGATACTACTATTTTTACTGTAATTTATATTTATTCTATTATAATTAATTATACGAAATATACAAATATTTAATAATTATAAAATAATTCCCATACGTGCATTTAGAATGCCGTAGCGAAAGGATTAAGAGAAACCTAACAAATTGTTGATGGTATACTGTAAAACGAATCGAATCTCACTTCGTCCGCAATTTCGGGATATATATGAAATATGCGTGCAACTATTAAAAACAAAATATTTTTATCAAAAAGTTCTGCGTGATATTGCTAATGTTTTTTTTAGCGCGTGTGTTTTTGACGCTAATTCGCATCTTTCGAACTTCGATGCTGAAGAAATGGAAAATGTCCAATCGCGTCTCTCATCGGCAATGTGCTAACAGATACAAGACAACAATTTACTTACGTTTGCAATTCTCTTGCCACTCTTTATCTCGTTCTTCATCCTGGCAAAGGTGTGATAATAAGAAGCGACGTAAGTGATGATCGATTTCTCGTCAGGCCGGGCAGTATCAACATCTTCCGCGTCCAACAATCTTGGGATTCCAAGTTCCGAATTAGCCACATCGAATGCATAATTAAGATTGTCGATATTTTTGTTCTGTTGCAGTTCTGACCAAGTGACCAGATCCGGTCTGTGTGCATGGATGAGGGCATTGAAACCAAGACCGCTTCTCCAGGATCCTTCGATCAAACGCAATCATAAATTGCAAATGAAACATCGATCTTGCAACTGATGCAAGCCGTAGCAATAATTGAATGATGTTTACCGGTGAAATCTTGAATGTTAACACCAGGATAACCATTAGTTTTCCTCTGACACCAGAGTAATAGTGCATCTTTGGCTGACTTCTTCTCACTACTATCATTTTCCTCGTCCACATCAATTTCAATCTCCTGGATTTGGAATCGCAAGATGATAGTCCAGATCAGACCCAGAATCAATCTTGGATTTCCATCTACTATGTCCTCTGCCCCTATACTTTCCAGGCGAACCTATAATCACGTTAAACGCCAATTCATATCGTGCAATTACCTATTAAGTGGGAAACGGTGGGAATTCGAAACTCTGAAAATTCAAAGCCTTCGGCATTCAAACATTGAGAGTTCAAAGTGTTGGGAATTCTAAACCTTGGAAATCCAAACTGTTGGGAATTCCACGTTTTGAGAATTCGATGCATTGGGCATTCGATGTTTTGGGAGTTCTAAATCTTGGAAATCAAAACTATTGAGAAGTCTAAGCTTTGAGAATTCCAAGCATTGAGATTTGGAAGGTTTGGAAACCCAAAGCATTGGGAATTCGATGCTTTTATAATTCGAAGCGTTCTGAATTCTAAACCTTGGAAATCCAAACTACATTGGGAATTCTAAGCTTTGAGAATTCCAAGCATTGAGATTTTGATGGTTTGGAAACCCAAAGCATTGGGAATTCGATGCTTTTATAATTCAAAGCGTTGTGAATTCTAAACCATGGGAATCCAAACTACATTGGGAATTCTAAGCTTTGAGAATTCCAAGCATTGAGAATTGGAAGGCTTCGAAACCCAAAGCATTGGGAATTCGATGCTTTTATAATTCGAAATGTTGTGAATTCTAAACCTTGGAAATCCAAACTACATTGGGAATTCTAAGCTTTGAGAATTCCAAGCATTGAGAATTGGAAGGCTTCGAAACCCAAAGCATTGGGAATTCGATGCTTTTATAATTCGAAATGTTGTGAATTCTAAACCTTGGAAATCCAAACTACATTGGGAATTCTAAGCTTTGAGAATTCCAAGCATTGAGAATTGGAAGGCTTCGAAACCCAAAGCATTGGGAATTCGATGCTTTTATAATTCGAAGCGTTGTGAATTCTAAACCCTGGAAATTCAAACTATTGAGATATTCTAAGCTTCGAGAAGTCCAAGCATTGAGAATTTAATGGTTTGGAAACTCAAAGCATTGGGACTTCGATGCTTCTAAAATTTAAAGCGTTGAGAATTCGAAGATTTCGGTGATGCAACGTGCGATGGAAATGCAAAAGCGATACGAATTAGCGAAATTACCGAATCGATCGAAAAACCGTATCGCGCGAACGGAGCGTCGGTGTGGCGCAGCGAAAGGGTTAATTTGAATCGATTATTTAATCGGTATAAATATTAATTCAATTTTGCATCCTTCCTATATAATTTCATTTCAGATTCCACTTTCTAGGCTTCTCATGAGAGCTTCCCAGTCTCGGATCAGGTGAATGCAACCGCATAATGCGCTGGCAGAATTTATGAGAAAGGATCGGTGGACTTCTGGCACAATGATATTCGCATTCCATGTTGCACGTGTGTAACCGCGCTGGCTCACACACGGCTAAGTAAAAGAGTGGAATGCACGTTGGCTATTGGCATCGTGTTGTATTGCGTAAACATAGTGGGCCTTAATAGGCGCCTGTGCACCGAGCATCTTGCTATGATAAAACGGACATGCAGCCGGGTTGCGTCATGTGAAAAGTAACAACTGCCAGGCGGCCTTGAGTGCAACGTATTATGATAATGTGCTTATTCGAAATAAGGAGCCCGATGCCTGATACCCCGGGTCATCCACTTCTCGTCGTCAACTTTTCACACCAGACACACCGAATTCGATCCTTAGCCATTTTTTACTTTGATATCTGAGAGATGTTTCTTCAGTTCATGCGAGGTATTTATGTTAAATCTTGGGATCTTATGGAATGCTTAATCCGGGCAACGCTATTTTTATAAACTTTCAGAGGTATACCAAATTAGATCCTTAGCCATTTTTTACCTTGATATTTGAGGGATGTTTCTGCAGCCCGTGCGAGCTATTACGTTAAATCTTGGGATCTTATGGAATACTTAATCCGTGCAACGCTATTTTTATAAACTCTCAGAGGTATACCAAATTAGATCCTTAGCCATTTTTTACCTTGACAACTGAGGGATGTTTCTGCAGCCCATGCGAGCTATTATGTTAAATCTTAGGATCTTATGGAATGCTTAATCCGGGCAACGCTATTTTTATAAACTCTCAGAGGTATACCAAATTAGATCCTTAGCCATTTTTTACCTTGATATTTGAGGGATGTTTCTGCAGCCCATGCGAGCTATTACGTTAAATCTTGGGATCTTATGGAATGCTTAATCCGTGCAACACTATTTTTATAAACACTCGGAGGATTATCAAGATCTTAACGATCTTGTGTCATAAGTAGGGGTAGCTGACCTATTACCGAATGGTACCTAGTACTGGATGGTACCTAATACCAGTAATAGTCATATATTTGATATACGAAACAGTTACAGATCGGTAATACCGCGAAAACTGAAAAAAACGTTAAAGAACAGAGGATAAGTTTTTTTATATATATATAATTTATTAATATATCTACACCTAGTGTTTTTGGGCTAACCGGCAGATTTGCTGTAATTTGGTATATCGTGCGTGAAGAAACATCCAGTGATGTTCGTTTCGTTAATTTGTTTTTTATTCGAATAAACTTGAAATCAATGCAAAATAGAAGGAATAAAATATCATTTTCTTTCATTCATTTAAAGAAAACTTTATGCGCCAGGCAATAGAGAAATTTTCCTACTTGTAAGATAATATACGAATTATGATAAGATAATTAATTAACTAATTGAAGTCACGAATTTCAAAACAAATGAAAAGTACACTTGTAGACACGATACAAGATGCCGATACGATTGCTGTCAGCTCGCTCGCACCTATCTGCTAACACTTAAAACAACATAAAATCTTATCTCCAAGGACATCTCTAACGATACCCGTAGAAATAACAAAAAGTTAATAGGGAATTAAAGATAGCAGGCAAAGAGAAAACAGCTTCTCTCGAAATGTTGGTCGATGGACTTGCGTCCGTAGAATTCGTCGCTTCAATTGCTTATTAATCCTCGAGCGACTATTACGTAAACTTCGCGCAGGTAAAAATTCACTTATTTGCATGTCTAATTGAATATACGTGTGTGTGTATATATATATATATATATATATATATATATATATATATGTATGTATAATAATTCATATGTTGTATAACAAGCCAAGATGTTCCACGATGGAGTTGTAACCGCGTTTCGACATCGACTTATGACTTCATTGATTTCTCCGACACGTTCGATCGAACGTTATGAACGACGATCGAGGGCCCGAAGAAATGTTCGTGGACCAACAAACCACTTGGCTACGTTATTATACTTAATCGCAGTGCGCGCCCGAAGCGCGACGTTCTCGCGATTGCTGGAATGCCGTCCGATCACTTGTGCCGGTCTATCAAGGCCGTTGGGAAATGAAAATTGTTTCTTTCTGGTATCCAAAAGATGTAGAACACACATGTATGCGTGTGCAAAAAAAAGGCAGTGCCATCGATGGTAGGTAAACACTGGTCAGTGTAAAAAAAAGGCGGATTCTGGAAATGGTCGAGGTGAAACGATTCGCCAAGCTTAATCTAAAATCACTTGATATCAATAGCGGATTTAATCTTCCTATTTAAAATAGTTAATAACATTATACGTATAACATTATCCTACTAGAATGAGTAAACGCTCCATCGAGAAGCTTGAGACTATCTCAACTATTTCTTCCCGGTAGATAAATGTATTTTCGCAAACACATTGCATCCCACGCTTGACTTCTTTCGTGTTTCAACTAACCACCTTTGAGAATCAAGCTTCTCGATCGGTTTAATCAATTCTTTGTTATTTTGCGTTATCATTTGTTAAATAATCTCTTTCCTACCACTGACCTCAAGTGTAGTGAATACGTATCCTAATGAGTATATCCCGTAAATCGACTAAACTAAACTAAGACGAATTAATGTTACAACAAGCAAAAAAAAACAAACGAACAAAATTCGTAATCGAACGGAATCGCATAAATACGCAGCAAATCGCGCGTTGCAGCAACGAATAGGATCCATTCACTTCTGAAGATGTATCCACGATACATCAGGGTTTTAACCCTTTGCGGACGAGTGTCTGCAAATAATCGCCACTTTTCTGGTTTTGTGGACGCACTGTTCACTGTTAAAGCAGAAAATTTAAATTAATATCGTTGATCAACGCTTCAAAGTTTTAAGAATTCGTTGACCTGGAATTCGAAAGCTTAGAAATTTAAAGGCTTGGAATTCAAAGTCAAAATACTCTTTCTTAAGTTTTACTATTTGTCGTCCGCAAAGGGTTAATTTATCCTTGCGCAGACAAAGTATTCAGAAGTCTATGGCGTACGAATACATTCTTTTTTCGTCATTGTACAAACTCGAACGATTTTTATTAACGCAAAGGAAGCTGTTCGAAGAAGGAACTGTGCATAAAACGGGGCACAATGCGGTAGGATCATTCTCATTTCCATACGGAAGTGATCCATTACTGCGAGCGCGAGCATCGAACCATTACATTCCATCTAATTACCAACGTAGCGGACAACGTCCACCTGGAGCACCTTGTAGAGCGATGTAAACCACGCGTTAGAATCAATCATCGCGGCCCAGCGATTAGCCTGCGGTGAGTAAACAAATGTTTGCGCGATGCGCATTACACGGCAGGGCAAATACGTTGCTTCCTGTCGCGTAATTTGTAGCCGTGGTCGCATGCGTTGTATGTGTAACGATCAACATGATCATTCGATAATAACAGATCCGAGGATCTACATAATGGACCACAGAGCTGGTATTTGCCACACCACCACAATCCGGTTTATCATCTTTACGTAATGGATCCTCCGAGATCTCTTTAAAACGTACCGTAGAATCAAGACTGACGGAAGAATGATTGGATTTGGCCAAGTAATTAATTATTTGCGAAACTACCTAATCCTAGGGGGAAAAACGGTGAATCTAATTTCCTAATTATCTTGAAAGATCGACGGCTCCTTTTTGTAGAGTACTCAAGTGTACTTCTAAAGTCTCTACGTTCAAGATAGGGTAAATGTACCAACTACTGCTACTTTAAGGTTCGCGAGTAACTTCATTTAACTATTTTAAAACGTCGTTAACATAAAGATCGTTCCAGTTTGGAGCATAATATTGTTCAGCTCTTCTTTTATTTATGAATATTTTTTTGTTATACGTTCAATATAATAAATTCGTTACTACGTAATTGAAAATGTACAACAAAGTCCACGATCCTTCGTACTGTCACTTGAAAACTTTTCATTTAAATGGAAACACGTTTTACGTACATTAACACGTCAGTTTGTGTAACAGATATAAGATGTATAGTAAACGTATCACCTTTACTGAATTATGACACGTCCCATACTTTATACGTATATTGGTCACGTTTTAATGTTCAACAGTACATTTATCTCCCTATATTTATTTATAAATATCAATTGTAAACGAATATACAATGTCTATGCATTGTTACGTAAACCAAAGTCCAAATTTAGCATGAAAATTTGTTTACTTACGATTCTTTATACATTACTTCGCTATTAACACTAGGTTTACGGAACTCGTCACGTTGACGCCGTTCAGATTTCATACCTAAAATTATAGCGACCATAAATATTGTTTTTCAGTACTTTATGTTAACTTTAATTAATACAATGCAATGGTAAGAATATGTATTCTACGTGATTCTCTTCATCCTCACGCTTCTACGTTCGAATATTTATATGCGGTATACGTATTTTTCCGGAAGCCTGTCAAATTATGCACGTAACGTCCGTAAACTTAGTGTTAAATAAACGAATTCAAGTGGCAGTTATAGGGACAGTGACAGTACGTGGGTCGTTTACCCTATCTCATTCTAAAACCGTTCCGCGTTACGATACGGTTACCTCTGCAAGCGATACAGATCATTTCACTTAACGCATTTCAACCACTCCCTGGAGTAGCAAGACGCAAGTTGTTAGCTGAACTTAAAACAGTGTTTCTCGATGTTAGCTTCGCCAAAGTGATAGAGACAGCTCTGACTGATGTACCATTAGGTGTATCAATGAATAATTCGATTTTCTCGTTAGTTCCAACAGGTGTTTTTAACCCTCGTACGACTCGTGAGCGGTAAGATGACTCGTAATGCGTAGAATCATACAAAAAGTACCATAATTTCGTGTATCTAGCGTAAGAAATAAGAATACCTTGTTCAAAATGTATTCTATATGTAACTGCTTCCCAGTCTGTTACAGCTATCATTTACTACTTGAGGTAGTTTGTATTATTTAATGGTACTCGTTGAACGTGAAACTATACTATCATATATATATTATTATTATTTATTTATTTATTTAATTCTATAAAGGAAGGTTTCCTATTACAATATTCTTAATTAAGTCGTTACAGTTTAGTATTGCTAGAGTGCGAGTAGCATATTAAGCGTAATGGAAGAGTGCAAAATAGTATTTTATTTTAATATTCTAGTAAGTTATCGAAAACACAGTATTCTCTGCAATTACGTTATCGCGGATTACGTTAATTTATCCTCAGTTAATATAATAGTTTCTTATGGCCTATTATCGTCAGAGTACAAATAATATAAACGTAATATAAATGTATAACAAGCAACATAAGCGCAATTAAGTAACGTAAATAAGATGCAGTGTAACTGGAAGCCATCCTAAGCCGCGAGGTAAAGGATTATCATAAATAATAATAATAACATTACTCCGTCTTCGAGTTATCGTAGTCATGAATATTCCGATCAAGAGGATGACAACTTTTCTTACCCGCAACTTACAATTAGCGTAACTTCTCGGTCCGAAATGCCGTTACGCTAACCCATGCAACTCAATAGTGGATCAGTCAACAAGCGTGATATCATTACGAGCGATCATTGAGAAGCGTACGGCGATTATCTTCACGCCGATGCTTCAGCACAGTTTTCGTCGACGTATCCGTTAACCCGATGAGGATCGACCATCGAATTTCCAGCCAGCCGAACTGCATACGATCACGTTATAAACGGCCAGAGTATCGGCGTATGGCGTATGAATAATCAATGAGCCTGAGGCTGTATAGTAAGACCGGGAATACGGTACTGTTACATCCAGAGAAAAGGTGGGGTTGCACAGTTAAAACTCGTGCAACGAGACGCGGTCGGCCAATAAGCCGGCATAAAGGCGACGGCGTTAAATAACCGGTACTCGTTCCTTCGGCCGATTACTTTTTGTTGTAGGCTATGGCACGTCAGCTCGAGCACACCACTCTACAGAGACCAGCGAAACGGCTAATCTTTTTCTTTTTTCTGGCCTTCTTTTCTCTTTCTTCTTTGGGGATCCCTTTCTTTTTAGTGTTTGTTGGGTTCGATCGAATGAACAATCGAGGGGCATTCGATGAAAATATTCTTTGACGAGGGGTTCGATTTCGTTGGGTTTATCTTGTACGGGGTAACCGTAGGAACAATGTTCCCTCTAATTCTTCTTACAGTAGGACAAAATGCGTAAACGCACATAAGTAAGATTAATTTTGTTGCGATCTTGGAGATTTTGTTGAATTCAATTACATTCATTCTTTATCCTTTACGAAAATTGTATAATTCTGAGAAAAAGAGGAGAGTAGTCCTTCTTTTAATAAAGCTCCCTCTTAATTGTGAAACGTTCTAATAGTCATAGAATCGCCAAAGAAATACGTAAAATTATTCAATGAAATGATAACTGCTTACATAGCGACACTGAATGATTCTCGAATATCGCTACGAACTTTCCGAACAACCCAATACTTGGAAATTACTTGTCCAATTATTCAAAGAAAACTAAAAATTCTTGCAAAAGTACGCTATTAATTTCTTCAAGAGAATGCCGTGTTTATAGTTTCTACTGGAACCCTTGAAAAGCTGTGCAATCGGTTAGCTCTAGATAAACATACTTAGCAGTCACTTATAATTAATAAATAAATATTGCAATTAGGAGTAAATTTATTACTCGCTTGCTCTCTATTACGTAACTATGTGAGAGGATTCGAGTACATACACATCGCTTAAGTCGACAAATTAAGATCGATATCGCTTAACGTCTCGCATAAACAATCGAATCAGGCATGCTAAACTAGTTTTTCTGGCTGGATATTGATCGATTAATTCGAACGACCATCCCTAGTGACTTTACACACCATTTTCTTGTTAAACAGGTTACCCCGCCATCAGGCTCGGATATGAATCGCATCATGCAAGTCTCGTAACACTCATCCGATCATCCGTTCATTCATTTCGCTTAATTGCGTGCACCGTTATCGGACTGCGTTCACCTGGATATCCGAGGAATGCTATCTTATGCTGTTTTTATAAAAAGACTGGTTTATTCGCATATAGACCGCGTTATGGTAATATTCGAACCAAGTACACATATGTGGATAACTGTGCCCGAGAAAACGAGCGAGAAGGGATAAGGTAAACGTAGATAATATGGAACAGCGCGTAATATGGAACATTGTAAAATCTAGATAATTAAATACAGTGGAACTCCATTTAGCGAGCTGCGCAGTCTTTGTTAACAAAATATGATAAAAATAAAATCGACTTAATTCTGTATTGCCTCGCCAACTTTTAAATGCTGCTATGCGTTTAGTAAACATAGTCACGAAATTAAAGGGAAAAGTAAATTTTGCACTAAATTTGAAAGTCCGAAAAATGGTTAAACCGTGTAATGATTGAGCGACTACTCGATGACACATTGTCCGCAAGAATTCCTTAGATTTGTGGGATTAGTAACTGGCATTGTTTTTGTTATGCTGCTCCGTCTGTTGCAAGTGGTAGAGGAGAAATTAAGAGGAGAACAGTAATGAAAACGTTCGCGGAAATTAATTCCGTCGGGGTTGCAATAAACAGGCAAGGTTCACGGTTTCTGTGAAGCCAATGGAATGGGACTAGACATTCTTAATGCATTTAGCGAGGAATGCGCCTCCTACATTCACTGGATCGACCGACACACTACTACTACTACTACTACGTCTTGCTTGCAAACGCTCGTTCCGTTCGACGTTAACTGGCTACAATGTGAACCGCTACAATGTAGCCTTTAACCGTGCAAAAACGAGCACCGTAACGCCGACAATATGATCGTTATTCAATAATTTACAGCTGAGTGGTCTACTTATAAGTCCTGTACGCCGTGGTGGAAATCGGTTACTGGTTTTGTAAGCAGCCAATGTTCACTGAAAAGGGTAATAGGTTGATCGGGGTTGGGGGGAATCATAAACTGGTTGCGAATAAATTCTAATCTGATTCTGGTGTACTTCGCAACTTTGATGGAAGTGATCAAGACACGATTCGAAGCGCGGTGAGATCACAATCTGACTTTCATTGAGGCCGATCGCATGTTTGTTGTGATTTGTTGAATTACCGTGTGACGTTTATGAAAGAGATCATTGCGTTCGTTTACAAGATCACGTTAAGTTACTAAAAGGCTATTAACTCCTTAACGCGCAAGCCTGCGAGTGTCATAGGCTCGCTTAAACTGTGCTCCTTCGCGCGTACTTCTTAATTTTCTTCACTGTGGTGACACGCCATTAAAATCGTAGGAAATGTAATGCGACATTGCTAAATTATGAGACGAAGATCCGAACGCTTCGAAAGAAATCGAACTGTTCGAAAGAAGACGAGCAGTTCAGACACGGTCATCTCGAATGGTTAAAGTATATACATATGTAAACTATCTTCCATAAAGACGTTGTAAATCATATTATACGTAACCTTATTTGTGGCTGCGTTTACACGTTCGCCAATCAGCTACGTTCAAAATGAGTACAATATACTTTTTCCTAATTTTCAGTGGCAAACGTGTATTGAATGTACACACGATGTAGGTACATTTGCCAAATGGAGTAATGACAGTATACATTTACCGGAAAATGTATACATTATCCCGAATATGCAGTTATACTATACCATATACATTTCATATATGTGTATAAACAGTGTAAACATGTTCTTTTTACTTTACTATTCTTTTCCGCGCCCTCCTTCCTTTCAAACCGATCGATTTCTTTCGAGCTGTTCCGTTTCTTCCAAACCTTCGGATCTTTCCGAGTTCCTGGTTTGCTTCGGAAATAAAAGTTTCGCTTCGGCTCGAATTTCGAACTATTCGAGTATTCGAACATTGCGACACTTCTAATAGTAACAGATTCAGAAGAATGGCAGAGAAGTGGCCCAGAAGACGTAATCGCGACAATCGGTGTCCGGATTACGCGGAACGTCCAGCGGTACAGGTTTAACGGTAAAAGCGTATAAACGGCTCATCTGTGGTGCTCGTACGATTCCTTAAACGATGACGAAACACTGGGAATCTTTCGTGGTGCACCGCGTGTGCACGGTCACGATCAGGAATGTCCTTTTGCGAGCTGTCGTTCGCGTGCCTTCGATCCACATTCCGCAGTCCTGCCAAGAATGCGCGTCGCCAGTTGTAAACGATGCCGTAGGAAAACCGCTACGCGGCCCGACTTAAACAGAGACTTGCAAACAGGAGAAAAAGAAAAGATCTTTCGATGAAAATTGCTAGGTGACACGGAATAATTTCTGTAACATCTAAAACACACTTGAATCTACGACGAGAGACTTCTAACGAACCACGAAAGTTGGAAAAGATATACCACCCCTGGCAGAAAGTTTTTGGTCTAACGGAATGGGTAACATGAACCTAATTAACAACGCTAAGGCTTCGAAGTATATAATTCTACTGTACAAAACGACGGGTGGCGAATTTTGGTATATTAACCCTTTGCGGACGAGAAGTAATGACACTTATGGGAATACTTTAGTTTCGAATTCTACGACTTTGAGTTTTTCACGCTTTCGAGTTCCAAACCATTCCATTTCCAACGATTTCAAATGTTCATTATTACGTTAAGTATTCATCGCATTAAGTTTCGTGCTTTAAAAGTCGACACGGGTTCGGAAAGCGAAAAAATGATTAGGCGACTATTTGTCGACGCTCGTCCGCAAAGGGTTAAACCTCTCTTACTCGAAAACTTCCGTAAGTCGAAATCTCTGTAACTCGAAGATTCTATCTCTTCCCTTGAGATTCGAGCTATCGGTGTTCGATTGTATTATAAAAACAACCTTTAAAGGTCGGAATCAGCATAGCTGACGAGTTACTTGATCATCGCAATGACATCGTGCCTCTCGTTAATAAAGGTATTTCGATTCTCTCGAATAAAATACGTTCCAGTCGACAAGCGTCTCCCTTATCAATTTTAACGGCACACACCGCTATAATACTCGGAACGTAAACCCGAGGTGTCGCTTTAATATCGCAGTATCGAAACGTCAATAAGGAAACTTTATTGCATACGGCAGCCGTGGATACGAGAAATCCCGAGTTATCGGCTTACGAAAGAAACTTATCTTCGGGAGAACATTATTAACGCGCGTTTACTTATTTCTTCATCTTTGTTTTAACGCGCTCCGACAAGGACGAGAAGGACAAAAATGGCAAACCGCAACACACTGCTCTATGTTATGTGACGCTTTATCTAGGAATGCCTTGTACGGTTATGGAGCACAAGGTTGATCGAAAAGCCTTCTACAATAGCCAGAGGATAGATAGAAACCAAAGGAATAAATCAACTTTCGTAACGACGAAGAGGAACAGTCGTTGTTCCAGTCTCTGATCAGAGGAATCCTACATTTCCTGCCACGAGCGATGCAACAATCTGCAAGATGATACAGCTACGAGCTTAAGATAATGGTGACTTTCTTCCTGAAGAATTCTACCACAAACAAGCGAGATACGAAATGGGCCTATCATCCAATTTACTTTTCTGTCGCATTACTTTTTCGATTGCGTAAAATCTACAGCTTTTGCGTTTGCTTTTAGATTTTGCATATTAAAATGCTTTGACCGTGTTTATGTGTAAAAGTCCTAGGTTTTACTTACTTTAAGGAATAAGGGATGTGGGGGATAAAGAATTCATTCTAAATAAAAGAGGGTTAGGAATTCTTTCTAAAACAATTTTATATAAGAGAGATAGGGAACTCTTTCTAAATCAAACGCATCGTCTAATATTCCAACTCCAATTCGAGATACGAAATTTTTAGCAATATTACTTCGCACTCTGCGATAATTTAGGAATTATACGTACACGGAATTGTTCGGGAATTTTTAATTGCAATCTCCTTGCAACGAGATGCGAGACAATATCGGAGGAACAACGGAACGAGAACAGCTGGCCAATGATAGCCATAGGAGAAGCTGAGCAAAGAGGTGGATATCTGTTAGAAGGAGGTTGGGGCCGCGTCCTTTCAGTTTTACGACCGTTTCGCGATGTTGATGGTCCACTGGCCGTTTCCCGAGTAGTTATTCTGCGATTTCTGTGAGGGAACTACTATAGCAGAATCATAAATACCGGGAAACCACCACAGTGGAAGCGAAATCAGGCGACCCATGTACAGGATGTTTCAATATCATATCCTCCCATTTATCTTTACTCGTACGAATGTTTTTACAACTCAAGGTTATATATTTGTCAATGTATTGTTAATCCTGCTAGGCATTCTTGTCATTTACTTTTCACATTTATACCTTTTCGATTTACAATCAAACGACGAACGAAAATACGACATTTCATATTTGTATTATAATACTGGGGGTTATTGAATAAAAATTTGCCATAATATTCAAATAATTCGTACGTAATATAATAAGAAAGCAGTGATTAACTAACAATGGCATAAATACATACGTAATAAAGTAATTGTAGCGCAAAGAGTTAATCGAATAATGTATCAATGTATAAATACGTAATCTAATCTGGTTATTATCCCGTTTGCTGCTTCGACTTGTTTAAGTTTCCAACTGTATATCCGAAACAGTTTGCTCGTGAAGGAATTATATATACAGACTTCGAAAATAACGTTTATGCTTTTGAGGCACCCTATATATTTTGGTTTGAACACGCACGTGAAACTACAATTTTGGAGCATCTTGTACTGCTTTCTCTGACGGGTGCTAAAAAGAGAAACCTGGGAAATGCATACGAGGTCACCGACATAAAATCGTGGTTAACTTAAAAACCGAATATTTATGAACCCCATCGGCCATTAATATCGATTGTTTATAGGACGACGAAGCTACAGAAACGTCCATGCATTATCGAACTGTTCAACTGAACATCACCATTTTAATTTTTATTAACCGTTGGTAGAAACCGCTAAGTATTAAAAAAAAATGCTGCAATTAATTTGATAATTTTACGATATTTTAACAAGATATCATGCTTCGAATATACTAACGAATACCGGAAGAGGACAAGCTGCTACGATAATTATTCTAACGTAAATTCATATCGTGACTCACGCCGATATTAAGTCACTCATCCCACGTATAGTCTGCGATCATTATCAATTAGAGGCAATGACATCATCAATTTTCCTTAAAAAGAACACAAATCTAATCCTTGGGAACTCGATAAATCAAAACATAAAATAGCCTTGAGTCATCAGCGAAAATAAAGAACAGCAATACAATCATACTTAAGGCTGTTCACAGGCCACAGTGATTAACTCCATTCTTTTATTTTTTTTTTTTCTTAACTTTAGTACCAAAACATTTGATCAGTAATTAACTTTTTATACGTAAAATAAACTTCCTTAACAACGGGGATTAATATCACGAAATAAGACAAACGAGTTTGGCGATGGAATAATAAACGATAATAAACGATTTATAAAAACAATAACGCTTATTTCAAGTTATGTTATGCATTTGCATTTGCAAATGTTATGCACTTTATCTGTTGTTGGATAAACGCTTCGCCTGCAATAACATGGTCTACGATGTTTATTCGAGTTTCAATTTTAAAGGAAATTTTAAAGAAGCATACACATATATTACTTTATCAATTTCTTTAGTTTTTGTTTTGTAGAATTAATGAATTTGCTAACAGATTTCAGTTGTTCATAATTCTTTACTCGAATTAGATACAATTCAAGTTAGGAACGTGATAGTAGAGGGTTTTTAAAATGACTCTATTATAGTTATCATGCTATTGTTTTTCGCGGAGTAACAGTAGTTCAAAGATTGGTAGAGTTTCGATGAAGTGTGCCAATACTTATATGTGTTCATGACTGTATCCATTTCTTTCCGTTTTCCAGTTATTAATTCTTTTTATCTACCAGCAAGCTGCGAGCCACTCAATACATCCTACTTTCCATTCATATATAATTGTATAAAATTATTCGCTCCTCAGTCAAGATATTAGTATCTTATAGTTTATTATCGTCGGAGAACAAATAATATAGGCGTAATGTAAGTGTATAATAAGCAACGTAAGTGCAATTAAGCAACATAAAGAAGATGTAGTGTAATTGGAAGTCATTCTAAGCCGCGAGGCAAACGCATTCTCTAACTCAGGCTAACTAATCTATGTCATTTTATTTTACGTTACTTTACAAGATCTTCTTTCGTCTTTAACTTACACGCCATTTTATACGGCCTTATAGCGTAAAATTGTTATTCTTGCAACAATTCTACAGTATTAATCGTATATAAGGGGAAACCCGTTAATAATAATAATTAACTAAATAAACATTGTTACAGTATCAAATCTCAATGTCGTTTTTGTGAAATCGGTTATTTTCGCAGGATTTGTACCATTGATAACAATGCATAATAAAATAAACTATAATAGATAGAGATAATAAATAATATAAAATTATTCGCAATTATTTCCCTGATCTTTGTACCGTGACCTCATTGCGTTTAGTCTTGCGACAGTAAATTGCCAACTGATAACACCGGATTGTTCCAATTAATTGTTTACCAGATCCATATTTTATCGTGTGATCCGAAGAGGAGGGGTTATCGGGCAAACAGTTATACGAATTTTTTTTTTTTTCTTTTGTGCTACTGAATATATAACCTGCGACACGCTTGCTCCGATTCTCGACTCCTTTCACGATAATTGCTAAGAAATGCAAGTCACACGATCCCCGGCGTACACTTTCACCGAAACTTTTTGTCTGATCCTTTTCAACGGCAACGCTTTTAACCCATGCACACACACGCACAAGCGCGCGCGCAGACAGAAAAATACAAACAAATACTTCTGTGTTACTTTTTGTTGATTGGATGAGGTAACGTGTGAGTTTTGTTGCCGCGAATTGGCGTAATTGGTGAGCTATTACGGATAGATCGTGTTAGAATGCAGACTAAGATGAGGTATTTAATTGTATAGGGTGATCCGATTCGAACTATTAAGATATGCCGCCATGAACGATGAAACGAAACTAAAATCTTCCAATTAAAACCCTGAACACTTTAAATCTATCTTCTTAAATGGAACTATTGAATCATCAAACCTCAAATGCTGAGTAAAGTGAAGAATTTACTTGCCCGGAGTATCTTATACCTAACCCGAACCTAACCGAAACTATCTCTGAACTTCTTAACATGTTAACCGAGTAATTTCACAGTCAATATCTTATTTACACGCAGAATGTAAAATTAGTAAAAAGGAGTTGATATTGATTAGGGGAATTCTAATTGTTACGATCACAGGTATAAAGTAATGCATTTGTTACGCAAATATGAGCCATTCAGAAGCCAAACTGCTCAACTATCTAAAATGAATTAATTAATTTCTGTGAAGTTCAACACTGTGTACTTGGGTAATCAAATTTAGATATTCGAGAAAAGTGGAGTTAATCTGTTTGGGTTCCGAGAGGCTCACATAACGATGCTTTGGGAAGTATTGCTCCTAAAAGATTGATAATTAAATAAATATACAGGGTTATAATAGATAAAAGGGTTAACTCGCCAAGTTAAACGGTTAAATCCACCTTCCTAAATAAAATTACAAAGCAGCCTACTCAGAGATGCTCCAAGCTCCTGTTACACCTTTCCGAACCTAAAATAGCGACCATAAACATTATCCCTACGTAAACTAAAACATCCTCAGTTCCCTAAAGCTAACTTCCAAAGCAAAACTTAGTTTTCAAAGCTACTCTAACGTGATCCAACCTACCGTTTCACCCCTTCGAACCTAAAATAGTATCCCCGAAACACTATTTCTGATCAGGATCGTGTAATCACAGGCTCCGCGAGGGAAAGATCGAAGAAGTGCCAGTGAGTGTTCGCAGGAAGCTAAAGGCGTCGGTCCAAGGTGTGGACAGGCTCTTACAAGCGGTTCTTCGTGGCGAAACAACGTCTAACGTGAAATGATCAACACACGAGCAACGTATGTGCCGTCTGGTTTCATTTCACATCTGCGGGACTCACGGTCTAGCAAGTTTCGCCTCGGTCGCTGACCCTTCTTTCTCTCTCTTTCTCAGACTCTCCGCGTTTCGCTCCTTTGATCCTGCCACTGTCCTGTCCTTCTTCTAAAGATCCCCTCTCTATCTTCGACTGTACCCTTCGATTTCGATCCCCTTCGTTTCGATTCATCGGACAATCCTTCTACTAGCGCTCAGAATCGATTCTTCTGCACCTTGGAGTAAGCTCCTCTTCAGGATTAGCTTCGAGCCAACGAATTCGACAGATTTTAGTTAGCTTCAGTTAACTAATGTTAACCCCTTGTCTTATAATTATTTTATTACATACGTAGATCAGAGGCAGTTGATTGCTGCTTTTATAACTTTTCACGTGCAAATCATGGAATTGCAATTGCTAATTTTTATTTAATAGATCCCAATCTTATAACACGAAGCTAAAATTGGAGCTCAAATTAACCCTTTGCGAGTACGAGTGTCTGCAAATAGACGCCTAATTACTTTTTTAGTTTTCTGGAGGCGCGTAAATTTTTGCAGCAAAAAATTTTAATTAACATCGTTAATAAACGCTTGAAAGTTTTGGCATTTAAAAGCTTGGAAATGTAAAGGTTTGGAATTCAAACCCAAAATACTCCCTTAAGAGTTATTATACCTCGTCCGCGAAGGTTTAAATATTATCCTCAGCAATATCTGTTTTTATTGAATCGTAGCCACAATTCATAAAACGAGTGCGACGCGTTATTGTATGGCAAGGGGTTAAAGGTCTGGTTCGGAATTTAAATAATTATAGTAATGTGTAACGAGTGTTTATCTATTACTCTTGCCCCTTCTTGGCTATTGTGTAGTCTTAATGCTTTTCTTCTGGATCCTCATCAATCTTCTTTCACTTTCTTTTGCGTTAAATGCACGCAGAAAAATATTACCCCTCGTGTGGCTAGTTCAGGTTGCGGGAGGACTATGGTTTCTCAGAATGGCCCGAGGATACCTTCCTAATTACTGCCGGTTCGGATTCTTTCGGCCATGAGAACAGCCCTTGGCAAAAATCATCCGCGATTTAGTCTCAGCTATCTTGTGGGAAGCTTGGAAACAGTTAACATCATTCTAACCTTGTAGCATAACGATAAGCTTTGAAGTGATGCAGACGAAACAAATAATCATAGCTAAAAATAGCAATTATGATAAATCGGTGAGTTAACAGAGAACGATAAATTTGCAATGCAAATAGGCTGCATTTTATCATGCAAATGATATGTGCAAATCTTTGTCAATAGATGCTTACGAATGCCAAAAACTTCCACATTCCACATAAAATAGCAATAATATTAGCAGATGTAAAAAAGGAAGAACGAAAAAGGAAGTAAAAATGTTTTAGTCGGAATGGTTTTATGCAGAAACCGGTAAAATTTAAATCGAATGCAACAGCGTTGATTACAGGCAGCAATATAAATTTAATGCTCGCCTAAGATCACGTCCGCATATTTTACACTTTTTATACGTGATTAGCAAGAAGCTTTACGTAACGGCGGTGTCGCGAATCTCGTAACACGATGAAGCAGTAATAAGCACGTGAAACGTGTCTTTCCGCGAATAACTTTCCATCTGCGAATTACTCATTCGATTGACTTGCAACGTACCGAGAAGGATACAGTTGCAATTAACCAAACAATTAAAAATTCTTTCATCGAAAGAGCTCGAGCGTTTGTTGAACATTCAAGCTTATCAGAGTTTCTTTCGTATCCATTTTGCCTGTCAAATATAAGTTCAAATACACGTTTCTAATATCGAGAAAGAGGAACCGAAGGTAACCAACAATTTTTGCAGATATCTCGAAAACTTAAACCAAGTAGCAATTATTGTTTAGACAAAAGTTGTTCGGAATCTCGTCCACTATAACATACTTCAAAATCATCTAGATCAGTCCACGCATTCTGTAGTTTCTTTCAATTTTCTGACGCTAAATCGTCTAAACTCGCTAGATTCGTGAATCCACAAAAACCCACGTGTCTAATATCTAAAACCCGATATCTAACATACGTATCTCAAGGACCCATATATCTAAACGTCAATTAAATGATGCACAGAATCTTCGGCGAACGTTCAGCATCGATCTAATGGCGATAAATTACCGAAACAAGTTCCTAGCGATTATTTTGCTCGGTGTAGCACGGGTAAGAAACGCCGAGACCCGTGGTCACAACCACACCCGATAAATTCGACGGGCGAGAATCAATCACTATAGCATATTTTATCGTGTAAGTCGTCACCTAAGCGATGACGACTACGCCTCCCACCTGGATCACTGGAAAGGACACAGGTTATTTCTGGAAGGTGATTCTTGGCTAGTGCAAACACATTCCAAGAGTGTTCGGCGATTTTTCAGCCGACGTAGAAAGTCAGGGAAAATCGGCGCGGCAAAACGTGACGAATTTCAAACCCGCGAAAGTATTTGATGAAAGTTCCTCTGACATTTTCGCAACACTGAAACGCAGTGTGCGTGTACGACTCGCGCGAACAAAAGCGAGTCTCCTTGGCAAAGTTAGCAACGAGAAATGGAGAACCAAGAATAATTGTGATCCGATTCGTGGAGTACCACTTTGGCCAATAATGCGTACAGCTTATCTATATACGTAACTATGTCGAAGAAGGGAGGATTCTAACCAATCGGATCCGCATTTCTTTTCCTAGCCACCTTTCCAGTTCCGTACACAGTACTCTCGTGTACTACTTTCGTATGTTTTTCACCTCGTCATCATATTAATATGCAGACTATTATTATTGCTATCGAAGGAAAAGTAGCGAGGGAGGAGTGACGATGACTGACACAGAACAAAGAGAACTGAAGAACCAAGAGACTAGGTGTTATTCTTTTAGTCCCTACCCGAGTTACTTTAGGTTGTTAATAGTTACATTAAGTAAAGTTTAGTTGTAATCATTAAAGAAGGTAAAAAGCAAGTGCAATTATTGGTATGAAATAAAACTGTATACCAGAAGCCATCCTAAGCCAATAGGTAAGGATCAAATAAGTAAAAAGTATTATTATTGCCATTTGGTAAAGGAAAAAGGTGGTGTTACAGTCGCCTTGTAATTTTTATGTTTCTTTTGCGAGAACATCTAACGATAAACGGTGACATTCACCTATTATCTTCAAAAACAAGAAAGCCTCTTCTTACACAGAATTTAATTCTTTTTCTTTTATTCCGACACGTTTACGCGTTATGTTAACCCATTCACTGCCAGGTAAATTTTGAGCGTCTTGCCCTGGGCGCCAAGATTTTATTTTAAAGAATACATGGAATTTCACGAAATCTAATAATATTTAGTTGCAGATGTAGTACTAAAATGGCGTTTACAGTAATTTGAAAATGAAAAGAACACTACGAGATATCTCGTAGCTGGCGTCACTGAATAAAATTCACTGACCAATTGCAATCGATCTATACTTGTAGCGCAAACTACGAGATATCTCGTAGTTGCCCGTGAATGGGTTAAAGTATTAGTTTACCTAAATTTTAAGCAAAGAATTAAAGTATTCTGGGTTTCGAGTTAGATTCTAGAAGAAGTATAAAACAGAGAGGCCACAATTACCACCTTTCCCTCTGATAATAAAGATGAATAACGGACAGTGCTTGCGTACGCTTCTTATGGTCGATACAACCATAGAGTTTCGAGAAGACGTCCTACATGGACGCGGAACTTGCGGCGAAGCTCTACAAGTGCAAAGTCCTCGTGAATGGCCTCTGTAGCTTATGACATAATACTACCTATGCTACATACGGCGAGCGTAATATGCTTATGCGAATGTAGGCGCGCGAGATCTCAAAGACGTCGTTTCTAAAGTCTCATTTGGATTAGTCGAGTTACTCGTATCCAAACGACTTGGATTCAACTAATTTCGCTAATCCGAAGAAAGCTTTAACTTTTATTTTAACACGTTATTTACCCGGCGCCGATCAGCAGGCTTTTTATCAACCCGCAGTTTTGTAAATCAGTTTTTCGTTCTCTGTATTAATAGTTGCCAAACTTTTTGTACCAGTGATCCACTATTTATAAAGTAGTAATTTTTCGCTACTCACTTGGCTATGCTATGATACATATTTTAAAAGAAAATTATACCGCGCTCGACTATTTTGAGTAGGTAAAAGTCTTCTAATGAGTATCCTAAGTACTTTCGTGTGTCAATCAAATATGACGCGACATAGACCATAGTTTAAGAACCGTTGTTCTATATTAAAAATTCATATCTGTATTATTAAGTCTTAAACTGTAAACCATTTTAATCCAAAGCCATACATTTTGTTTTTCACTCCATATAGTTGAAAAAATAATATACTTAAATAAACTATGGCTCAAGTTTTCCTTTCCATCCTAAGTTTAGAATGTTTCAAGATGCCACTAGATCTTTTCCAGAGACTTTTACTCAAATTAAGATAAAATATTCATGGAACCGATATTATTCGCGTTTAAAATACGAGATGAAACAAAAAAACGTTCGCAGTGTAAGGGTTAATTTCTATTCGATAATCGAAAGCAACCGGTGTACTGAAAAATTTAAGCTCGAATTGATCGGTATTTTATGTGCATCCGCTTAGCTGCTAACGTATTAAATTTGCTTAACGAGTCAGCAAAAACGCGGAGAAATTCGCGATTAAAATGTCCAAGTCCCCAGATTATAGATTGCGGATAATATAGCGCCATTTATTAATGTCTCGGCGGAAAGGAAAAGCTTGGCTGGGAGAAAAGTTCAGTTTTCGCTTGCATAAGAGTGTCGCCCCTTACATAATATCTATATGGCCGGGTGTAATGTTGTCGCGAAATAGGGAAGACAATCGTGAAAGCGTGAGAATTATTTCCTACGTCCTTCCTAACGAACAATTAGATTCATCCACGTAACGAACCGATTCATTCGAGTCTCTATTTCTGGGAGAAATTTCCGAATCTTCGCGAAGAAGATAATATCAGACGCGATAATTTATACGCTCGTGAAGATATCTGGAGATTACAATAGGAAGATGCACGGGAAAGATTCGAAAAGAAATGAACTGTTAAGTATATTCTCAGCTCTCGTTTGCTTACGTAAATAGCGATAAATTTCGAATGCAAATTCATCGATTGCAAATATTACATATTTGCCGTAGGCTAATGCAAAAATTGTTATCGGAAAGATTAGTAGTGTTTTCCGGGAGAATTCTTGCTTCTCTGAAGTCAAGTTTAAAGTATAAGCAAATTTAACCATTTAACGATAACTTCATCTCATTTTTTTTTGCTAGGCATTAGGGAATCCAAGTTTTTAGAAATTGATCTCTGGAAGAGATTAATTAATAGCAATTAATCCTACCTTTGTGTGAAGAAACGCCAGGGACTTGTTCACGTTCTCGATTTTGTGCACGCGCATACGACCGTTGTTGGGTTTGGCTAGACGTTCGCCGGAAATGATCTCCAGCAGTTTCAGTAGCTTCTTGCCGTCCGCTAGATCCGTGAATAAATCGTCCACTTCCATACGTGCCTGCAAAGTGAAAGTAATCGATTCGAGTCTCCGGATCCCATCCTGTGTGTAGATATTCTAACCACCCGTAAATTATTTTTATTAAGATACATGTACGTATAAAGTATTCCCAAATACATAAGTACAGTGGCATATAAATAGGGAAAGCGATACACGAAATTTAATTTCACTTACATTTAATTTTCTTTCTTGTATACGTAGATTTATTTGCAATCTGTTATATTAATGACAATAAGCAAATCGTATTTAGCGTTAATTAGTATACAAAGTTAGATAATACGTCGAATTACTTACATCTCTCGTGATTTTACATTTGTAAGTGAAGAGTAACGATAATTTTTTTACGACAGTTTTTTTAATCTATGAAATAAGTGCTTTGAAAGGACATATTTCAGAAGCAAATAGGATCGTAATCTACAAATGAGGTGCTGAGGATACTAAGGACCAACTCAACACTCTCAAAAATATTTGTTTACTTTTATCAAATTGATTTATGGCACTTAACGTATATTTCTATTGCTCTACTTAGTGAGTTTCGTTCTTCTTTTCCGTACAATTGACCTTACTACCCTCGGCGTCTCAATTGTATGATTGGTTGAGTTTAAGAGTATTTCCCTATTTATGTGTTCGCCACTTTACATAATTCATATTTTTATAACCTATGCGACTCGTCTACTATAATTCTATTAACCCTTTCAATACGAGGGCCGATTATATTCGGCGCTTAGGTAATAATGAATTTCGCCATATCAACAGTAAACTGTTTAATTCTATTGCTTATTAAAAATATACTCGATTGGATACTTCTGTCCAAAGAAATCATACTCGCAGCTACGTGCGCCGTATAGAAAAGGGTTAATCATTGAATGAATGTTTACAGTGACCGAGAATCGTTTAAAACGAATGATACCTTCAGCAGGAACGAGTTGATCCATTTTGTGAACGTCTTCTTCTGTATGTGTAAACGTTCCTCCTGCAGGGCCTTGATACGGCCCTGCTCGAACCTCAACGTATCCTCCCTTTGAGTCATTCTTTTCTGTATATCGGTACCACCCCTGTATTTGTCGGCTCTGGACGGTGGATAGTTCGGTACGTATTCGAGGTTGAAGCTTCTATTTTGGGGTGCGGCGCCAAGCCCAGCGCCGGGCACATACTGCGCCCCTGAAACCAAACATTTCACCCAAAGTTAGACGACACGCTTCGATCACAATTTCCTCTTTAAAAAGGTTTTAGCGAATGTTCAGGACGCAAACGGAAGTTTGTATTTCTCTTTTTGATGCGATACTTTATTAACCCTTTCGCTACCAATACTATCGTTAATTACTATCGTTCTCAGCACCCCTTTCTGTATTCGCCACTGGCAACTAATTCCAGGAATCAGCATAAATATCTATAATTAGCCACATATCAACCTAAAGGTTAACCGTCAGCTAAAACACATTCGATTTCCCCCATTCTCATCATTGGTTAGCAAAAAAAAAAAAAGAAAAGGAAGTACATAACAGGGCTATTAAGGTCTTGCTTTTTACTCATAAACTCTAAACAAGTGATTCGCGTTCGCGTACACGTTTATTCGACTGCTGTTCGGTCCTTATAAGGCGGGAAAAAATTTATGATACATGTCTGCGCGCCGGCGATAGCGAAGATAAACCGAGGACAATAATCTTGTCAAGTCACGAACGCTGGTAAAAAAAAACGAGACAACTTCTCCGAGTAAACGTAGTTTGCTCTTTATTTACTTTGCGCGCATTCCGCCTTTTTTTTACTATAAGCCCGCTTTTTCTATAGCAACCATACTCGTTCGCCATTGTTCGAGGACAACACGTTAATTTTACTATCGATTCGATCGATGAATTCGGCGAAAACACGGTTTCTTTCTTTCTCTAAAGAGATTCGCGGAATCTCATCTACAGTCGGTCGCAAAAGTCTACGATCATTGCAAGAACAGTAATGTATTTATTAACTACTATTGTCGATCCGTGAGACCGTTAATAATTACTTATTCATCTCTATTTTAATTTCCGAACTGAAAAGAATTAAACCAAATGGATTACGAGAATACTGGAGTAGGGTAGCTTATACCATTTTCATAGGTTTTCGTAGGTTGACATGAATTTATAAGTTTAGATTAGTTCATAGTTGTATTAGTTATATTAGTTATATACATAGAGATTCAACAGAATTCAATTCTCTTTATAAAAGATTACACAAGGTGATTAAAAACTGGAAGCGATTAATCGCGAGATAATTTTTCAAAGACAAGAACGATTAAAACGAAAATTTTTCAAGGAAATGGATTACGGTTGCTCGAGCTTAACACGTTCGAGTTCGTACAACGTGCCTTATCGCTGCGTTGAATTAATAATCGATCCGTATCGCGAGCTTTATCGCTCGAGATAAATCTCCACCAGGGTTTTATATTGTTTTCCCGCGGAGAGGGCGAGAACGTAAAGGACGCAATTGCAAAAGAAAATTGTGTTTTATTCGTTGCCGATTACTTTCTATTTCTACAACGGAAAAACCATTCTTTTGTTTCCCGAATACGATAACTTATCACGGCGTAAAGATAGTCCGCGTTTGAAATAGTCGAGCACAGCGTGGCACAGATTTCATTTCACGCGATACAACTTTATACATGGAATATATTGGGTTGGCCAAAAGTTTTGTTATATTTTAACCCTTTGCACTCGAGAGCTATCAAAGCTGCTTCATCGTATTCGTTTATTTGTTATAGCCAATTTCATACAAAATTATTGAACAGGAACAGTAAAAATAAAGAGACGAAATTTACGAATAGCAATAGAAGATAAAGATTATTTTATGATAGGTGCAGAAAATATGGATACAGAGAACAATTTCGAGTGCAAAGGGTTAACCGTTTGACGAGTACATATGTACGACCAAAAATTGTTGGACCCAAATGAGTAACTGCATACATGTACGGTTTATGTTACGTAACTGGTGCTGTTTTTATGCTCCATTTGATGGAAACAGCTTTTACAATGTTCCGCTATTATTATCTTTATTATGTTTTTTCATCTTTCATATCAATACATGTAATCACTATAAGCATTTTCATATTGCAAAACAAGATTCTGTACTCGTCAAAGTGATAAGGACGCATGGAAACAATACTTTGTTAAACAATGTGTTACCATTGACTAACTACAGATTAAGTCACTTATTTATAGAAAACATCATAAATTTCGTGCCTAGTCACACTTGCATCAAACTTATATAAAAAAGATTGTACAAAAGTTTACCAAATCAAATGAATGAAGTAGTACAAAACAAAAGAATGTCTACTCATTATTATCATTCGAAAGAAAGTGATACTTTTGATTAGTTATTCTTTGACCAATCGAATATATATTTTATGTGGTTTTCAATAAAATCAATAAATTTATTGGATGATCATTTACCGCTCAAAAATTGTAGATCGTTAGGGGTCCCAGTAATTTATCATGATCAATTCATTGAGCATCATTTATTCGACTATACTCACTATCTAACCAGTGACTGGTTCGATTACAATTAATTGAGCTCGTAACTAAGTACACGTTCCTACTGCGATCGTTTATGTGTGCCTGTATATAAGTACGTGGCGTATGTTGTGTTAAAAAATATATTCAGTAAGAGTGTTCATTATGTTAATGCGGTCGTATCGCGAGGGCTAGTTTTCATTGCAAATTCGACGATTAATGCGTGATAATATGTAAAAATATACAACTCGTACGCATTCTTATTCATTGCCTTATTTGTATAATTCTTATCGGGCGACTCGATAGTTCAATTTGTACAATACTTAATACAATTCAATACTATAATCCTAACATATAGTTTAGTGGCTATATATGTTTTTGTTTTGTTTTCAGTATATAGTTTACAGGTTTGGTTTCGCGAGTTTCGAATTACTATTATTTATTATTATTATTAACGAGTTTCCCCTTATATACAATTAGCGTTATAGAATTGTTAAAAAAAGTTCTCGTGAACTCGATGCTTCTTCGATTTCAAGGAGTTTCGAGTGTCTCGCCCCTAATTTTTGTACACGAATAAATCTGAGTAACGTGCCAATGGTAAGATTCACCTAAAAGTTTTGCAACAACAGAAGAAATAAAATCTCTACGCCATTGTAGAGGAAGAGTAAGCTCAGTTAGCTCGCGTTCGCGTTGAAAAGCGTGCCAATAGTTGTCTGCGTGCAAACCGAGAGGGCAATGACAAGCAGGTAACATCGCAGATTTGATTAGAGTACTTAAGCTCTGTCTCTGTCTCTGAAGCTGCCCGTCGCGTTTCTAAGCTGCTGGAAACCATGTAACGCGATTGTAACACGCGCGTGTATACGCTTGCGGATTCCTCGAGCGTAACGTCTGCAAACACACCTATACACCACTACTATAATGCCTTGGAGAAAATCCTACCTTTAAGCTAGTCGCAGAAGCTTAAAATACAAAGAACGAAGAATTCTCGGATCTCTCTAGCAAATTTCCTTTACTAATTACGTTTGATAAATTATATAAAAATAAGTTAGGGTAGCACTGATCTACTACAGCGCTTTGGAGCAAATCCTACCTCTAAACTAGTCGCAGAAGCTTAAAATACAAAGAATGAAGAATCCTGTGATTTTTCTAGTAAACTTCCTTTAGTTATCATGTTTATAATTTAGACTTACAATATTAGGACTCATACACGAGCAGGTAAAAACAGGTGAACGATGCAAGTGGTAGAAGTGCAAATTTTCACCACTATTAATTAACAACTATCGAATAGTATTAAGTTGTTCGGAAGATACGTTACGTTTGTGGTAAATCTACATATTACTTTTAAATATTTCTCAGATATTGCTACGAACTTTCCTAACAATCTAATATTTTACTAATTCGTTTCTCTTTGATTAATAGAACTGGTACTTCATCATTGACCATCGTTCTCAGCATCAATTTTATATCCTTTCTCATCGAGAGCGCATAATTTTTCATTTTCCTGCAGCTTACATCATTTATCTCCTATTTCAACTGTTCAAATATGATTCATTCCCCGGACATCGCGTAGCTGATCAAACCTACTCAAATTTCATCTAATAAAACAAACTTCTCGGTTGCACTTGAGAATGTACTTGGAAGTTGTTTAAACATGTGCAATAATTGAAAACATCGGTTGAGTAAATGGAGTTATGCGCAACAGCGGACGCACGACTGAATAGCAAGCGACACCCATCGAGCTCTAATTACATGGAATGCGTGACGAGACTTCGATAGATAATCTTCTATCTGAGTAGATAAGCCTGCGCACAGGTATAGATTCGAGACGTAGTTGCTCTATTTTGCATCATAAAGTACATAACAACCGTCATTTCTTGCGATAAACGGATAAAAGAGATTATAGACAGTGACCAACTAAAGCAAGTTTTAACTTGTAACCGAATACTCGCCAGTGACGCTAAATAATAAGGCAATACCAAACTGCGACTGTGCAAAACATCTTGAAATGCATTTGGACTCCAAACTTAAGTGGGGAACGCATATAAAAAGGAAGAGACAAGAATTGGGCGCAAAATATAGAAAAATGTGTTGGATGCTAAATAAACTCATAAATAAAATGTTGGTTCGATGGAAAAGTAATAATTCTTAATAAATCGAATGATTTCGTGATCAATTCTGTAATTAGCCACGTTTATATAAAAATAGCATTAATACACCCTCAAAGCATAAAGTCATATTTGTAGGAAAAACGAAATAATAATACGATACGTCGACTTATTCACTGAGGTAAAGTAAAATTAAAATGAATTTTGTAAAGTAACAAATTCAACTTTTTAACGCCATCGATATAACATTGACAAGAACAGTAAACGTTTTAAAATGGAGTATCAATAATTAATAATTACAACCAGTTGTCAACTTATTCTTGTCTTATATTATATTTCCCTTAGCATATAAGTATTAGTCTATAAGTATACAAATCTATAAGAATTTCATACTTATATTGCAGCTTCTTAATGCGTCATCAAACGACCTATCTTTGTGTAACAGTTTTTCTTTATTTACAGTCACGGAATAAGTACATTGATAAAATTTCGAGGAAATAGTTTGTGACACTCTGTATCTAAATCTAACTAGACGCAACTTCTTCCGACAAACAAGATAAAGGGATTATAGAGTAACTATCTGACTAAACCGTTTCTGATCCTACCCAATAATCTCTAACCCAAGATATTCTTTAGAAATTTTCACCTAGACTTTACCAACCAAGATTCAAAAGCGGAATGATTGGTTGATTTTCATTGAGCACGTACCATAATAAGAACTGCGTGACATGATCTCTTTGGTTCTCTAATGTTCACCAATCCACTGATCAGTTCTCATGACTACTATTTGTTCGAATTACTTGCACTTGTAGCTTGAAAATAATAGAAGAATCACAGTTTAAATTGGCACGAGAGAATTAAAGAACGTTTGGACGTCTGCGAATGGCGACACCGAACTGATTCAGCTGTTAGCCCAAGAACACTGACAGACAGGACTCTTATCGCGTATCGCGAGCGTGTTATGTCCACCGTTCTTTTATGTAGTAGAAGCTAAGTACCAGCGTACGTGCACCTACCAGTGGCGTAGCGATTAATTATTCGTTAAAATTTGCTAGTTACGGCACATTCGAAACCTCGAAAATTCGAAACTTCGTGCTACCTTTATGATTCGAAACTCTTGAAAACTAGGTAAACAAATGTTTGCATAAATAATGAGAATATTAACATTAACGAAGCATAGGATAGACTATTCATTGTTACATAGAATCATTAGGGGACTATTTGGCTCCTTTACCATTTTAATGTTACATGCGACGTTGCTATAATAATTTAGAGTAGATGAAGGCAACAACGGAATTATAACTAAATATTGTCGGACGCAGTTATTTTCGACATAGGTGATGTCTCTAAAATTCAGATCTATAATAATATATATATAATATATATAGGTATATAACTGTGGACAAAATTATAAGACACCTTGAACATTTCTCAACGTTTCAATTAATAATGTCTCACCAAGTCTATCCGTTTGTTCACTTATTTAAATTGCGAGATGGATACAAAAATTAAAGGATTAGATTATATTGACCGATTTAATACCTTATTATCTTAAAAATAAGATACAATTAATCCGAAGTCGAAATTCGAATTGGAAATTACCGTAATTCGTTAAATACGTAATTGGAGCACAGCAAGTTTCCGTGCGTTCCGAAAACTTTCAAAAATTTCGAAAGCTTACGAAAAAACAACCGATCTGTATGAAATTTTTACACGAATATTCTTAAATATTTAATTCTATATATAATATAATATAATTATATTCTCTTGGATATTTAAATTTTTACCAAATCATATTTCTAGACTCATGGCCTATTCAGAACCGAAATTGATATGGACGATAAAAATAATAATAAAAGGTATTTTTTATAACATTGCAAAACAAGTATCCGAATGGTGTACGTTTATTAATTTAAGTGGGACATGATTCGAATGCCTATTGAACGATTAAGCAGGCATCGTTTTCGAGTTGATTAGATGATCACTTGTATACAAATTACAACGTAATTATGCAGCCAGGCACCAACCGTGACGTTTTCATAGGAATACGGGGTATGTAAGGTATACGGAGTTAGAATTAATTTGCATCAATTAATCAACACATGGCCGTGATACAAAAGGTTAAAATAATTTTCCGGAACTCGATGCAATGGAATTTGTAATTGCAATTTTGCCAAGAACAAAAATTTCATAGTAGCCAAGATAGCAACGGAACAAATAGAAATGATAAAAAGCATTCAGTGATAGCGATAAGTAGACTGCAAATTTTTATGTATACGTAAGAAATTTAAACATGCAAAAAATTAGGCAAGGCATATAATACGCAAGAATGTACAAGATACCTAAAGCAAACTGCATATTATTTTATTTTGAGTTTGGGGGATGAAAAAATCCTCTACTCAAATATCATTTCTTTAGCTAGTTTACTAGTAATATGAATTTGCATGAAAATTCACAGTCTGAATCAAACGTTTTCAATCTGAAATTTACACTGTGATGCGAAGTAGAAAAAAATAGTCCAGTATTTGCTGAAAACGAGTCATTTAAGCCCCGACATCTGATGTCACCAGATAGAAATACGTGTTATTCAGCAAATAAATTTTTACGGTACAAACTTGTCACCTCGTGATGTAACTCTGGTGAACATGCGGAATTATTGAAACACTGAATGTATATACACAGCAGGAAATGGAGGATCGTTCCGGAAATACGGTGAACGCGCTAAGGGGAATCGTTCGATTACTTCGTTCCAATCGCGCGTAATTGTAAACAACCAATTCTTCAACATTTTCGTATCAGTAATATTTTTGGAATTTTTTCCCTTATCTATCGTCGTTCCTTGAAGCGACCTTTTAAACGTGATCGAGCATTAACAAATACAAACTCGAAGATTACTCATTGAAGATTACCGCCGATATCAAATATTGCTTTCGATCGAAAAACACGGTGATCTTTAACGGCATAATCGCCGTCGAATTACGTCAAAAGTTTTCGCGAGTCTTGTTGCGACGATTAAAAGCAGCGGTGACGTTATGATTTATGAATCCATCACACCTCTACTAATACTACACCTCTTTCTTTGATAACGCTCGGATGTTCAAACACCTACGCAAATACTTTCAATACTACTACGCTCTTTATCGGTTCTTGGGAAAATTGTGAGATAAAATTGCAAGAAGAAAGACCTCTTCTTAACCCATCAGAATCGACATCTGTGCATGATACGGACCTTGGTATTATCATCGACGAAACATAGGATAGATTATGCATTCTTATGCAGAATCATTTGAGGCCTATTTGATTCTATTACCATTTTAGTATCACATGTGACATTACTAGTTTAAACTAGAATAAAACAACAGCGTTTTTAAAAAAATAATTAAAAAAATAAATGCGGCGCGAATTAATTGTTTCTGATATGCGTTATCTATAATAACGTGTATACAAAAGTATATCTTCATATGTATTGGACTACTTAAGGCTTAATTGCAAATATTTAGGAATTCTAAAAGGAAATCTTCGCGAATGAATCTACAGACTGAAACTACTTTGCTATGTTTACGACGCTTATTTTCACTTATATTAGCTTTGATCGTTCAGATTCTAGTGCAATAGGTACCGCATGAACTCGTTTATTCGGCCGACGATAGGAAGTACGAGATTCAACCGGAAGCACGCTGGATGCGCTACGCCATAGCTAAAGAAATATCTCAAAGGGTTTCAGCAACATCTAGATAAAACCTTTCGTAATCGATTGAAAAGATTAATCGCACCTAAGGTTATTCTCATCGTTTCTATACTCTTTCCCAATGCCCATATATACCTTGGATATTATTATTCGATATATACTAAATCCTTAGATCTTCAACGTAATCTCCAACACCTCTTTTATTCGCTCCAAGGTCCTCACTTATACCACTTTTCTCAGTTTCGCCAATTAACAAAAAGGTGCCAAATATTGTCTGGAGCAGTGATTCTCAAAGTCGATATTAAGATTCGTAAACGGTTTCATAGAACGAATGTAAGTACTTACTGGTAGACATTTATGCACTAATAGGAGTTTAAAATGTTCACAAAAGTATATTTTATACACAGGGAGCAAAAATATGGAAAATACCTCAAACAAAGCACGCTTTATAATATTCAATAGGCGTAACAGTGCTGTTCAAATCCTGTTCTTTTAAATGTGCTTGTGAAAACAAGAAATTGCAGAAAAATCCGTAGGCTAGGTATTGATCTAGATTATAGATATTCATTTTTATTGTTAAATTTATAAACTTGGTGATTCTAGCCTTCCGCAAAATTTGTCTGCAATCAAAAGTGTGTTCCGTGGCTTCGAAAAGGTAAAGAACCACCGGTCTAGAGTTTCAAATCAAAACGTTAAAGAAGGGAAGTAGGAAACAAAGGAAGGTTAGGAGCTCGACAAACTTAAGAATGACCGATCTCTGACAGGAAATACGAAATTGCCCCGGAAATACGTCGTACGCATTGACCGGGCTGGGAAGAGCATGGCAGAAGAGACCAGGTGAAATCTGAACCGTATTATTATCGAGGCTCGTCCTGACTCGACTCGAAAAGAGACACCGACGCTCTATTGACACTGATAGTCCCGGCAAACATTCATCCGGCGTACTACACACGCGCGTACACGCTCAAGAGAAAAGGAAAAAAAGACGATGTGGCAAGGTTTAGCAAGTTCAAATGATATGACGACACGCCTATATTTGGTCGCAGACTGACATGACGGGTGACAACGAGTCGCTTCGATGGCTCGCTACTTTTTCGGTGGCACTCGTTGTCCTTCCATCTTTTTTCCACCGTGAATTTGTTGGTTCAGAGCCGTTATTTGAATTGCCTACCGAATACCGAATCTCTATAGTGTAGATGTAACCAATTACTGTCAGTATCTCCATAACCGACACTAATTCTTTTATTTAATACCAAAGTAATGCACGAAGAATCGTAAGTAAACAAATTTTCGTACTAAATTTAGACTTCGGCTTACGTAGCAGCACATACACATTGTATATTCGTTTACGTTTAGTATTTAAAATTACGAGAAATATTAGGAGGTAAATGTGTCGTTGAACATTGAAACGTGACCAATGAAATTATAAAGTATGGGGCGTATCATAATTCAGTAAAGATACGTTTACTATACATCTTATATCTGTTGCACAAACTGACGTGTTAATGTATGTATGTAGAAATTGTTTCTATTTAAATGAAAAGTTTTCAAATGACGGTAATAGGGACACTGGACTTTGTTTCACATTTTTAATTTATTAGTAATTGATTCATCATATTCAACGTATAATAAAATGTTCATAAATAAAAGAGCGGTTGAACAATATTATGCTGCAAACTGGAACGATTTTTACGTTAACACTAGGTTTACGGACATTACGTGCATAATTTGACAGGCTTCCGGAAAAATACGTGTACTGCATATAAATATTCGAGCGTAGAAGCGTGAGGATGAAGAGAATCAATTAGAATACATATTCATACCATTGCATTGTATTAATTAAAGTTAACATAAAGTACTGAAAAATTATTTTTATGGTCTCTATAATTTTAGGTATGAAATCTGAACGGCGTCAACGTGACGAGTTCCGTAAACTGTTAAATACGTTCTAAAATAGTTAAATATAGTTACGCGATAACCTTAATGTGGCAATAATTGGTATATCCACCTTACCAATTATCGTCGACGAAGCAAAGGGTAGACTATTTATTCTCCTGGCCACCTTACCATGTTGGTGTCATATGCGATATTACTAGTTTAGAGTATAATAAGACAACAATGCTTTTAAAACGATATTTTCGAGATAACTGATCTCTAAAATCAACATATATAATAATGTGTGTCTTCGTATGAATTGGAATTCCATCGTTTATCCCTCTATAACTGTAATTTTCTTTACCTTTACGACAAAAAGAATTGTAATTAAGTCGAAATTTTAAATTCAAGCTGAAACCCAGGTAAGATAATTGCACTATTAGCTGGACACGCTAAGATCTGACCCAGTACCTGGACACCTATATGATTTACGTTGCTGTCCAACTACTGGGGCAGATCTTAATGTGTTCAGCTACTGGTGCAAGTACCTTATTAATAATAATTACTGTATAAGTAACTGGCATCGATACAACGATGAAGAACAAAAATGAAGTAGTACAGTGATATGCAAATAAGATAAAATTCAACAAATTTAAATATATGGGTATGTAATTAAAAGTCGCATGACATTATAGAGAATTAAGTTTATCAACTTTGACGGTTGAATTAAATACAATTTTTAAAATCTCCATTCTAAAAAATCCTCTATTTCAGTTGAAAATTTCTGATATTTCCTATTAATGGACTGGTTTACCCTATACTTGGCCAATGCTATTATCAAAGAGGAATAAAATTCTGCGAACAGGAAGCAGCATAATCTTTTTACGATGCGAACCATACGTAAGCTTTTCATTCGCTGGTGTAACAGTTCCTTACCGGAAGCGCTTCTTTATTATGGGAAGTAGAACAATGCCACCACTGTATGTGAATGAACGTAAGATGCGAAAACCTGCCTATGCCTAAAAATTATACGCTAATATAGGTTTTGCACTCCAAATTAACATTCTTGTAGATCATATTCACTTTTACCCAAATCAAATTCACCCTTTTGCAGATCAAATCTCTTTGCAAATCTGTTTTCTTAAACTATTGTAATAGAAATAAAATTCAATTTCATGTTCCGAAATCCGAAATTTTATTGCATTTAACAATGAACATAAAATACTTATTTAACCCTTTCGCTACGAAGGACGCACATATATTGTACGTCCTCAGAACATGGATAATGATTCATTAAAATATCGACTACGAGTTGTTAAATAAACTCAAAGTGAACTAAGAATTGTTTTTCTAACACCAAAGATAACTACTGTTTGACGTAAACGTAGTCTAATTTAGAAATGAAATCACTTCGAAAGGATTTTTACAACGCCTATAGTTGCAGTAATTAGATTGACTCACATTTGCCGATAAGGAGATTCAGAACTAACAATGAGAGCAAAAATGCAATTGGTTTACTCAGATTTACGTAACTGTTTCGAAACTATACGACAAATATGTTATCTTTGTTATTTGCATCGTTATCAATTAGCAAAATTACTAAGAAACGATTATTTCGTATTGTTCTAATTTAAAGTGGGCAAAAATCCTATTAAGACTATTTTCTTGTTGCCGTGAAATTTTCCTTAAATTAACTAATAAAATTGTAGTTGAATATTTACATAATTGCGAAACAAGAAGAACGTTACTTAAAGAAGGAGCAGTAAATTCATTTAGTCGGATGACAATTCGTTAATCCAGATGACATCATTTGTTTCTAGGAAGTCTGCGGTATGATGTCGACATGTAATTTCAATTTTATAACGGCATCATCACGACGAGCTGCAAGCTCAACCAAGATGGAGTCCAAGTGAACCATAAAGCGGTCTGTAGGATTACTTCCGCTCCACGATTTCGATACTTTTCCACCGTATGCATAAAGTTTGACTGAATTTTAATATAGGATTTCTGTTTTATTGTTCTCATTGTTTCTGTTCCCACGTTTTTCACTTGCACATATTTTTCCATCACTTTCCATACTTATACGTATAAATACATTGATACACGAAATAGATCGAATAATACCACTTTCATATGACTATTTTGTATATACAGTGACGTACAAGAGTATCCGGCCACAACATATAAATATTCAATAATAATTCAAACCCGACATTAAATTTTTCTGCGAAATTTATTTGTCTTAATATCAATTATTCTTATGAAACTATACAATTTCTTACATAACTTCGTGTTTAATTCATACGTATTACAAATGAACCAACTGATATATATGTATGTAATAGACTGTTAAAAATGTATGTATGTAATAAACGTACATATTACAAATAAACAGAGTGACCAAATGCTTTTGCACACCACTGCAGTTTTCTTAGGATAATCAACTTTCCAACAAAGTCAATATAAGAACTCAAATTGTACTTTTAAGTATATCCTCAAAGTTTTATAGTTAACGATTTAATGTTTGTTAAAATCCATACGACTGATAAATAAATTTCTTAAAATCCATAATGTAAAATTAATGAACAAGTAAATATTCCACTTCCAGTTTTTGCTTTGTTTAAAAGCTATAAAAGTCTTGAAACTTTGCAAACCTGAATCCTGTTATACATTAAAGGTACATCGATCTTTTTATGCTTCTACGGCGTTTCAAAGCCTTAATGAAAAATCGCAACAGAAAGTCGTAATATTCGCACAATGACCCATTTACTGCGAACTTCGTAACCGTTCGAGTTCTTGCGCTCGGTTAAGAAACAACGACCTCGCTGTGTTAGCCACAGGAAAATACTTATTACGATAATCACTATAGCAGCAGTAATTACTTTACGCGATCTTCCATGTCGTGTCACTGACATTCATCTTCGAACCACAAAACGATCAAGGAGAAAAAAAATTAAAGCACATTACATTTTTGGTACCCTGGGTCGAACTAATGATACCTTGTCTTTCGAAAAGTTTGTACAAGATTCAGTCTTTTTGTTAATTGCGAGACGTTAGTGAGTCACTCGGTTTCCTGCGGACGTTAATTGTTAAATTATAACTTTCACGGAACAGATTGAGCAACGAATTACATTACGCAATTATCCGTGTTCCCGATCTCGCGAGACCCCAGACGAGATAAACGAATCTTTTACGAATCTTTCGCGCAAACCTTCGACCGAGCAACTTTTTCAAGATCACAAGACTCGCGGCATCCTCTGTTAGGCAAATTAAAGACATTTACCCGTTGTAAAATACATAACTTAGCATGTTTATTAACTAGTACCTATCGAATATAGAATTTTACCCAATTTCATCGTAAAACATCATACCGTCTAACTTGTCGTTAGCCCAAAGAAACTTTCGAAGGGACAGCAACTGCTTATTGTAAAATACATATTTTAGCATATTTAAATATTTTCTACTCATCCGCTGTTTCCTACATCCCACTATATACTGTATATTACAACCTGCGGATCGGTCTACCTGTGCATTACCGAGAACGTGACTGAATGAAACGTGTTATTTCGCAGAAAATGACTATTCGTGCGCCATTTAGTCGCGAGCATCACGGTGGGTCGCGTTTCTGATCTACGCAACAAAGTACCTTGCGGTGCCTTTTGTAACATTCGCGTGAACTCCCACGCGCCATATTAAGCCTCCTTTCATTCTCAAGTTAGACGCACGAATTCGCGACGGAATTTATGCCACCGATATATGAATACAATAGACTGGAATTATCCGGACGCGGTTTGGGCTGATTTGAATTTCGATGAACCGTCTTCTCGAACAGAAGTTGTCGACGATTCGATACAAAGGATCTCTCCTATTCCTCGTTACTGCAAACCGTTTTAAAGTTAAATTACCCTTTCAGCGAATCTAATCAAGCAAAATTTATTTAAATCTGTCGACAACCTAAATTAAATCCACGTTTAATTTGTTTAATTAACTCTAAACTTTACTTTGACTCTTACCGTAAGGGAATGAAAATCTTAAAAAGAAATTACTTATTCTAGTCAGCTTTTCGCGGAAATTCATGAAAGGTGAATTTTTCACTTCCTGATTTCGAGATATTTAATAGAATACAGTAAGTATAAAAAGTAAAGTAATCTGATGATGAATCGAAATTAAATTCCAACAAAGCAACCAACTAAACCTCATTTTTTTTGCCTATTATTAATTCTTCATCTTTAATAATAGATCATTTAGAGGAAAGCAACGCCGAGCGACCGTTGCTTGCACTTTAATCAGCTTCTTAATTCAATTATTTCTATAATAGTCGCATAGTCGGCTCTATAGCTAATGAAATCCCAAGATAAATATCCTTCTCACTACTATTTTTTTTTTTTTTTTTCATTATCACGCATTCCATCGCTCCTTTGGGTTAAAACCGGAGGAGGATCTTAGTGGAATCACGGCGATTCCAGTTTCCGCTCCGTCGCTCCGATTCGCTCAGTGAATCTCGAAGAACCCTGCCTATGCTTTTCTAACGGGCCATTGAATTTCAGCAAAATTGCGTTTGCTCATAGTCCGTGGCGTAAGAAAATCTGCGATCGACAGGATCCACCGTTAGATCGCGAAGATTCTGCAGATCCGTGGAGGACCCTCTCGAGTGGAAACCGAAACGAATCATTGCGTCACTGCTATGCGAAGTTAATGCGCGTGACCCGAGCCCATCTTTGGAATCTACTTCGCAGGAATTTATTCAAATTTAGAAAGTCACATTATTATAAAAAAAAAGAAAATGGTGAATTCTACAGAACTCGTTTTATTTATCTTCGTCGCGTGATACTTATCGAACTTGAAACCAGACCACTTATGTATGTATATGCATCGATAGTGCTATTGGCGAAGCATAGGATAGACTATCCATTCTTATATAGAATCATTATAGTGTCACATGCGACATTACTAATTTAAACTAGAACAAAACAACAGCGTTTTTAAGACAATGGGAATTATGAATAAATACTGCGCGAATTAATTCTTTCCAATATACATGATCTATAACAGCCAGATATATAAGTGTATAAAAGTATATCTTCATATGTATTGGACTTTCTATCGTTTAATCTTCTATAACCCGAATTTCATTTATTTTTATCATACGAACGAACGTATAATTATATCTAATACATGGATAGAAGGTTAACTTTATCAAGTTTGATGATCGGATTGAATATAATTCTTACAATAACCATTCTAAATCGCAAGGGGCGTAGAAAACCTCTGTTTTTTTTACAGAATCCGAATTTCCGTTTCGAATTTATGATGTTTTCTATAAATGGATTGGTCTATTCTGTACTTAGTCAATGATAGGACGGAGTTTTTTGGACGCGTCTTGAACGAGCTGTTAAATATGCCGCAGAAGCACCGAAACGAAATTCTCGCAAAGTGAAATGAATAGTGAAAAGTGAAATGAGCTATCCGAGAAGCCCCAACTCGCCGTCGGTATAATTTTTCTATTTGATTACGGGAGAAGATACATCGAATGATAATGAATCGTTTCTCCTCACATGTTGAGCGGTGAAATTCGACTGGGGTCGTTGACCGAAATGATACGCTTTTTACCTTTCTGTTTAATGAAAAATAATAAAATTCAATTTGGTTCCAGAAGAAATGTTATAGAATAGAGATTTCGTTGCATTTCATTTAGCGGAAGTGTAAAAATGATAACAATCTATGTCGAAAATAACAAATTCGATTGCGTAAGTTAAACTTTTTAATTAACACCAAAACTACCAGACGGATTAAATTCACTGGTTTGCAATTTCTCATGAAAATTGTATAAACTTACAACGATGCATTTTTGCAAATTTGCTGTGATTTTGTACAAAGGGAATGAATAAAGATTTATGTCCATTGCATTATATATACTTCTTTAAATATCTACTGCTTTAATATTTTTCATATAAATAAGTACACCTTAATTATCGATAGTTCTCTTGTTAATATATTAGGTGTAAGAGTTAATTCGGTGCCCTTTTTCACAAAATTTAATACTTATTTGCACAAAAATTAAATGCAATTTTAACATTGAATGACTACTGAACTTTAGATCATCTTTTTGCATTTGCAGGGCAACTGAAATGCTCCTATTTGAAAATATAATGCACGTTTTAACTCAAAACTTTTCAGTTAGCTAATTCAATGTAAAAGTACCGAGTTAATTTCTACACTCAATATTTAAGTATTTAAATACTCTAAGCGACCCAACCCGATATTTTCGGATTCTTGCATATCTCTAGTTTTGCTTAATATCGGTGATACAATATCGTCATGATTTTTAGACATGTACGAGAATCCGATAATATGGAATCGAGACGAGATGATCACTATTTTCAAGATCTTGTGGATCCCAAACAACTTTGGGATCTCGTCCGGATCCTAAAGAAATTCTCGTCCCAATTCGACATTTTAGGGATCCCGTACACCCCTAACGTATTCGTTGCAACGAACTCTTATTTCTTTTGTCTTGTCGAAGCTATCTATTCAATTTACGAACAAGGATTGACATTGAATAACGGTTCAATGCTACAGCTTATAATGAGCCAACCGAAAACCATTTCCTTTATCTTATCGACATTCGTCTATTAATTAAGCACAAAATTTTAAACGATACTGCTGCCTATTTAAGTATGCACTTGCCACTCCTTTGTCATACTCTCCTTTATTTCAATAGCAGTGATTTTTGTGTTCTTCTTACTAATTATCAACCAATATTCAGACTTTAATACAATTACGTTTAAATCAATAAAACCAATAATTTTGTTAACAATGAATCTCTTGGTGAGATCAAGTGGATGTGGCCATAGAAGAAGTATTGCCTGGAGTATAGTTGGTCAGAGATAAAAGGGAAGAAGAGTTTCCGGGAAGAAAAGAAGACGGTACAAAATTTCGTCTGTGAAGAAATCTCGATTCGACTATTAACAAGAAACGTGGTTAAAAGAAGAAGAAGAAGACTAATAAGACAACCTTCTCTCTGAAAATAAGAATTTTTTGAACAATCTATAATTTGAGTTATGGAAGCCTTGAATTGGTCGAATATTAATGCGCCGACTGCAGAAATTTATTGCATCCTGTAGAAGTTTCAATATGTTTAGGTAAATAACGTGATATGCGAAACTTGGTGCGTTTTGAAACGCGTTCTAATGCATTCGACAATGATTCCCGTGGTGACGTCAGAGGTGTGTAGAAAGTTGACAAGAAAAATCTACATTCCTGCATGCGTTCTGGCAGTTTTACATTCACCGTCGCGCCGTGGCGACTAGAAGAGTTCAACCGCGTATACGCGCCAGATAAAACTCCGTTCCATCATATCGTATTCCATCGATGCGTTCCGACGGATCACGTATAAGAGCCTAACAACTAATTACGCCCACAGAGATGTCGTTCGAGATGTACGATCCAGATCTATCCGTCAACTTGTACCCCACCCCTTCTCAGATTTATCTGATCCAAAATTACAACTTATGCCGTTGAACGGCAATCAAAAATAAAAGCCACTGTCCTATATTTCACTGTAAACCTCTCTATAAAGTGGTTTCCGTATAACGCGATACGAATTAATCTGATTTGTACTAATTCTGGGTTTCTTCTAACGCGGTACGAATTAATCGCGTTATAGGATGGTTCTACCCCCAAATTCCTATGTAAGTAGCTTACCCTAACGTTTTCTCCGCATCGAGCCTATCACCGAATCGAAACAGGTTGACGGTAATGGCGATACTCGAGTTGGCACAATAACATTGCACGCGAGAATTTTTTCTCCGTGGTCGTTCGTAAATCCACGATTGACGAAACGCGGGAGTACGCGTTAAGCCTTGAAGTCTGTAACCAGAGTCTCGGCTTGTTCGCTCGTCTTGGGTTCCAGGACTCGCCAAGGATCTTTCTCTTTGTCTCTCTTTTTCTCTCTCTTTCGTTTGCTACGCGCGCGGTCTGAACGAAGAAATAGGGAGGGAGGAAAGGGGCTCTGAGAGCGGTCCAGCAACTCCCCAGAAAACGTGTGTGTCGTGTGTGTGGGTGCGCACGCACGAGAAACGTAAGTATATACGTTTCGTTGGTAGTACTCCAACTAACGTTGAGTAGCGATGGGAGCGATACAGTATTCTTGTTGTTTGCTATCTAGATGATAATCCGTATCACACCGCGAACTTAAATTTGCATATTAATTGAACTAGATATTTTTAGTCTTGTTTTAATTGGATCGATCAATGTCGCGGCAGAAACGTTTTGTTTTTCCCTCCCATTAGTATCGGATGACTTACGCATCCCTGTTTAAACAGTCACAATGCCGTTGCACGATATTTATTATAGAAATTATATAAGGTTAAAATTTCGATATTTCTAAATATAACCGATACAAACAGCGTTTATCGGAATCTTATCGAGTGCACCCCAATTCGATTACAAAATCCAACCTACACTTTTATCTTGAATTTTATTCGAGAAAAGCTAGCAATACCATCCAAAACGAGCCGATTAAAGTTTCAATCGTATACTAAATTAATAATATAATTCAATTCGATTACAATATCTAGCATACACGGAAACCGCTCAAAGAAAGGAACCATGTATACAAAATATACCGTTTGAAAAGAAACAAACAATACGAAAATCAATTTAGAATATAAAAACGCAACCAATTCAAATCTTGTATTTAATATATATAGTACTTCAAAGTACACGCATACATATCTAACTGGTACGAAATTAGTATACTTGCTGGATGTGTTTCAGGAGAAAACGCTTCAAAGTTAATCGCGTAGAAAGAGACTGAAATGTATTTATCTTATGTATTCGAACAAATTCGTCTAAGAAAAGTCAGTCCCATTGCTAGACTTCACGCATACGACTTTCGCCCGTGAGACGCGCATCGAGAGGGGCCCGATGGTGGAGGGAACGCGAAAAGCAGCGTCGAAGGGAGAGGGCCCGATCGAGAGGGGGGAAGAAAAACGACTTTCGAGAAAGGGAGGCAACGAGAAGGAGGAAGCGAGAAAGAAAGAAAAAACGACGTCCATTGAGAATTACGGTATTCGTGGAGTAGAGTGAGGAACGGACTGGCGGCCTGTTGGAGGGGCTCATTAGAAACTCGAGGCAGCGGCGCGCGCGCGTAATATTATTTCCTCGTGGAACGCAGGGGCTAAGACCGATCAAATGCCGGGTACCGTTCGGGTAAGGATCGAAGTCCGCTCTAATTTCACGTGCAACGTCGCCAGCGCCCCGTTATGAATCCTCTCCGCTCTCCAACGCAGAAAGAAACTCGTTTCAACCTCAATCGCGGAAGGAAAAGGAAAATCTCCACCGGTCCTAGTTTCCTTCAACGTAAGTGCACGCGTACGCGTGCGCGGTTTTCCAGCTGTCCGTCGAGCGACCTTTGTGAACGACCAGTTCTCCTCCGCGAGGAATTCTGACCTCGTAACGGAATGAATGTGCCTAGACGCACACGTGATAACGATGATACTTTCCAGAGGGTGGGAGTTGTGGGTGGTGGAGACATCTTGGAGAAGGAATCGATATCGATTTTTTTTCTCCAACTTAATCGACTGAGTCGATTTACATACAAAAAAGTTTTGCGTATTTATACAGAAAAAATGTTATTAACATCTGGTACTGTCCTCTTGTCCGACATAACTGAATTCGCAACTGTCAGTAACGAGTACAGTATGTCGATTATCATCGAAAGATTGTTTAAAAACAGCTGGTTCAAAATTAACGATACTCAACCCAGCAATTGGAGACGATATTAGAGAGATATTTGGAACAAAATTATAAAAAAAAAAGTGGATTATTTGAGCCTGTTGGAAGTCAAACTGATTAACTCCACTTTTTCTACGTATTTAAATTTTATTATCTAGGTACAAAATTAATGCTGAACTTTCAAAACATTAATTAATTCATCTTACGTAGTTAATCAATTTGGTTTATGAATGGCTTATTTATCGGTACAGCTAATAGTAATGATTAAGTTCCGGCAATAAGAATTATTCTCAAGTTACTAATCGCGATATAAATAATGTATAGGAAGCGTCATCAATGAGCAATTGCAAGGCAAAATTCTCGTGAGAAATGACTGCTACTAATGTTCCCTTCTCTGCACTACTTTCCAGGTATCAAATATGCGACTCTTCTATGTTAAGCAGTCCCTACACGTTACTTCTAGATCCCTAAATTCTTTCTCCAATTCAAAAGACAAAAAGATGGAACAAAAAACGAGTACATCAGTATGCGATAGTTGTAATCTGGAGTTATCGGTAAAATGTATGATGCCGCGAGAATGCTTAGAAAAACGTTAACCCTTAGTAACTCGCACCCCATTTTTTGAACACGTGCTCGCATGAAGTCTTGTACAACCCCAGCACGATATGAAGTTTTCGATCGAATAAAACAACTGTTTTACTTCAAATTAGATATTCATCAACATAACTGAAGATCCTGAAATAATGAAATTTCATAAATAATAAGAACTAGCTTTTATAAAAATCATCAAGGAACATGAAGCAAGAGAAGCTCTCAAATTGCAATGACTCCATGCGAGTATTATTTAATATATATATATAATAAATATATATAATATAATTAATATATATATATGTATATAAATGTTAAAACTGCCTTCAGAGATTAAATTCAGTCTAAACGACAAGAAGTACCAAAGAATATAATTAATTTCTTGAAGCAAACCAAGCGCTTGAAAAAAGTATAATTCATTTGCTTGTAAAGGTGAAATAGCTATTAAATTGTGATAATTCAAATCAAATGTATATAGCAAATAAAATATATGTACTGTAAAGACGCTTATATTGTACGCAAAAGTATAACAAGCGTGTTTATAAATCGATGCGACCTTAATTAAATAAATTATGAGGTTGTTGCATATAAACCGCCCGATCTTATAAAGTTAAAAGATTTTGAACCACTATTTAATGAAAAACAATACTAAACGGTGCTTACTTTGTACGCATATAAAATTTAGAGCTTGTTGAATTTAACATTATTGATAGGTCGACAATAGTTTTACAAAAAAGTGGCAGATAGTAAAAATAAAAAAGAACCATGAACAGAAGTCAAATTCGAATACCTTTAGAACGTTATACGAAATATTTCACAAAAATTAGATATATTCTTTTTAACTGATTAGTGATTAGAAAGCTTTAAGCTACATAAAATCAGTCACTTCATATGTGACGACCTAATAATAAAAATAAAATAACGAAATACGTGTAACGATCTTGCTATGTTTCTGATTAAAAAATAACAAACATTCCACATAGGGTTGCAGAGAGAGAAGTGCGTATTCAAATAATTCAAATTAATGCGACATTCGTCGGTTCCTAATCTCGAAAAGATCAACGATAACCTTTCGGTTGCTCCGAGTTCGCAAAAAATTCCTCTGTCATGATGGAAGAAAGGCTGAAAGGAGCAAGGGACTTTTGTACGCGATTACTTTTTACGACATCGAAACGGATCACTGGATTCTCCGTGTATGAAATGTCCCACGTGACCTGTCGACCTTTTCGCGCGTAAACTTTCTGTTTGTTGACCGGAACGTTCGAGGACGACAAACGTAAACTCGAAATCCTAATCCGGCTATGAATGCAAACCACTAAAACTTATGCGTCTCTTTCAATGAATGATCACGCGAAATGTTCGTAATTCCGTGCAAAAATGACTAAACACGGATGAAACGTATGTTGGGACTGGATTATTCGATAAGACACGATCGATCGTTTCGTGGAAAGGTGATAGAGACTTTTACCAACCTTTTCGACGTGTGTACGAAGCTTATCCAAAACCGTAAAAGCACCTGGCGAATCCGTGGAAACACTGTGATAAACACACTCTCCGAGCACACAGAATTCACCAAAAGAGCACACTCAGTTATGTCCGAGGACTATTAAGGTTTAATAAACACACGCGCACACGATACGAACCGAAAAACGCACGCTTCAACTTTGTACTGGCGTTAGCGTATCGCGCTAACCGTACCGTGGTCTGCGCCAATGCATTTGCTGCTTCGAACTTGGAGCGGTACTTCGTCTCGATTCCTGTCTCCCCACCGTGAACCAAGTTCCTTGTGGATCAACTCTTCCCACCAATCCCGCCGGTCTGCTGTCGTTTCGTAGAGGTTGCCGGACAATCCCTGCCATCTACACGCTTTGCATCGCACTTTCCGATATACCGATCCTGTAACCAAAATTAGAAGCTCCAAAATTACCCCTATTGTTTTCTAATCGTTCGAATAAAGTATGCCCAACTCTTCAAATGACTCAATTTTACAACGATCACAGTCGAGGTACAGAATATTCGAAATCCCCATGAGATGGTAGGTCCATGACCTACACATAATTATGTCTAAAAATTAAAAATAAATATTCAAAGTAATCATATACATAGAAATGCACAGAAGTAACCGTAAAAGTACATAGAACGTAACACCATTGACGAAATATAGAATAGACTATCCATTCCCATATAAAATCATCAGAAGGCTAGCTAGCTCTCTTATCATTTTAGTGTCACATGCGATATTACCAGTTCAGACTAGAATAAGACGACAGCACTTTTAAAACGGTGGGAATTATAACTAAATATTGCGATAATCAACCACAGACGAGGTACAGGATAGATTTATCACCTAATGCATGTTTGTGTCCCTGGATTCAAAGGTTCGCGTACCCCGTTACCATTCTCGTATTGAAACTAAATGTAGCCATGAAATCGCAAGAGAAGTATAGGATACGTTATTATAGTTTTCGATATAGATCTACGCTATACTGCTGAACGTATTGATTTACGGTATGTACATTTAATTGGCAATGCGCGTATAACTATTAAAGCGTACGTTGATGCATTTATAATGCTATTACAGCACTATGCTCTCGAGAATTTGTTATAGCGATGAATGCACGAACTTATATATTTGTTGCAAGTAAAAAGATACATTTGCAGAAGAATAGCGTTAGCCGAACATATTGATTTACACTTTGCACATTTACGTGGCATTGCGCGTATAGTCATCGAAATGTAATTTTTATACGTTTCGTACGTTTTGTCATAGCCCTATGTGCTGTCGGGACGTTCGCGCAACAATGAACGTACGACGTTACATATTTCATGCAAGTAAAAGTTACGTTTGTTATATCACGGTACTAGTTATCCATATACGTAGATCTATTTCATACCCGTGAACGTATTACGTTAAGCTTTGCACATTCAGTTATCGATACAAATATAGTTATTAGAATATAAGAACATAGATATCATTTTCGTACGATTTGGTGCATATAAAACGCTTCGGCTTATACTACGCAAGTGTTCGCATCCGCCATTGTTACGCTGCAACACGATATCCGAAATTTATCTTTATAGTACATTTTATTCTACGTTTACCGCAAGTATCCGCTCTTGAGAATTAGTTGCAACCATAACTATAGTACGTTATACCGTTCTTATTTTTATAATATTTCGTCTTCGTCGCTTAACTTTAAAGAGGAAGACAGGAAGGCGCGCGAAAATATGTAAAGAGTAACGCGTAGGACGCGTAATGGCACGTAAATGTGGAAAGCGTAAATTAATACGTTTGGCTAACGCTATTCCTCTGCAAATGTATCTTTTCGTTGCAACAAATATATAAGTTCGCGTATTCATCGCTACGACAAATTCTCGAGAGCATACCGCTGTAATAGCATTATAAAAGCATCAACGCACGCTTTAATAGTTGTACGCGCATTGCCACGTAAATGTATATACCGTAAACCAATACGTTCAGCAGTATAATGTATCTCTATATCGAAAACTAACACCGTGCTCCTGTAAATGTGTCTTTTATTTGTGCGAAACGTGTAATGTGTTGTATTCATCGTTACAATAAATTCCTAAGAGCGCAAACGTATAGTAACGATATAAAAATTAATAAATCTTCGCATATTGTACTGGAAAAATTACGAAAAATTGAAAACGGTCTCTTCTCACGCGTGATCCGAAGAAGGGGAGTCACCTGACTGCCCCTTGCCTATATAAGCAGCGGAAGGTCGTTGCGCGCTCTTCTTGTTGCAGGTGCTCCCGAAGGGATCGGATCCGATCTGTATATCACAGATTCAATTTTTTTTAGCTGGACGATGACCAGAGATGACCACCGGGGCTAGCCCACCACCCACCACCCACCACCCACCACCCACCTACTACTAATTTCTCTTAGACTCAAGATTAAATTTAACCTACTACGTTCGATATATCTCTGCATGTACAATGTTTGTGTTTCAGGTGGTACCACTAACTTTTATTCCGTTATTATATTTATGTTTCATTTTATTTATATGTTATTCTGCTCATATTTTATTCTGCCAACATTTTACTTTGTTTCTCGTTTGTTGTATCAACATTCTGTTCTATTAATTACGTTTGTCTTTTCTATTAATTTATATATTTCATTCTGCCAACATTTTACTCTGTTTCTCGTTTGTTGTATCAACATTCTGTTCTATTAATTACGTTTGCCTTCTATTAATTTACATATTTCATTCTGCTAACATTTTACTCTGTTTCTCGTTTGATGCATCAACATTCTGTTCTATTAATGACGTTTGTCTTCTATTAATTTATATATTTCATTCTGCTAACATTTTACTTTATTTCTCGTTTGTTGTACCTACATTCTATTCTATTCGCTACTTTTGTGCGTGTAATTCGAAGTATTTATAAGCTTCTTACGTCTAGTCGAAGTAACGCGTACCACGATTACTGTGCACGCCGTTTGTTCTACGATCGCCTCGCCAACTTGGAGCCATAAAGCCTTAACTTCTCATAACTTCGTTTTTAAAGTACATAATATCTTTCATCCCGATTCTTGCTTGCGTTTATCAATTTGCAATCGCTCGATCCCTTCGAGATTCTCGCCACGCACTAGTTCTTGAACAGCCGCGCTGTTGGAGGGTAGTCATGGACAATCGAACTCTATGCTTGGTAAGTCGTTCTGTCATACGATCTCAATCTCATTCCGAATCGCAATCGATTTTCGTTCGCGCTTCGAGTCATTGTCCATCCCTTTCGCATCGAAGTGCATTGGCGTTTGCGATGCGAGGATCTGCAGCCCCTATCGAAGCAATTCGATAGGGGTGCAAGGCCCTGTAGGCTGGATCGTAAGCATCTCTGTCTCTTGTACGCAGTACGGCCTCCTGTTGTTGCTGGGGTTAGCGTAATGCTAACTTTCTGTCAGTCGGCATCAGTGGTCCTCTTCTGCTCTCGATGTAGAGGGATTCTTGCGATCCGACTATTAGGCTGTGCTGGATCCTCCGCAAAGCAGCGCCAACTTCGCTTTGGTCTCGAAAACGATTTCATTGTCTCGTGTAAGTCGCGTTCTAATTTCGCATTCGGTTTGACGTGAGTGCGAGTCGCATGATAGAGCGTGCGGGTATATCGTTTTGTTGCGCATGCAAGCGCGTTGCGAAAGTTCGTTGGTTCTTTCGAGAGATAGTAAATTGTGTTTGCTTTGCTCGCGATTTTTATATTTGCTTTTCATCGCCCACTTCCGGGTGAATGTAAGAAGAATTAGCGTTGCGTACAGTAAAGTAGAGTTTAGTTTCGCGCGTTAAATACCCCTTTGCAAGACACGAACGTTTTAACAAAGTGTCAGTAGAGTCTGTTGCTGTTCGTAATATGGCTCCAAGTTGGAGAAGCGTACCAATACTTACATCTAGTCAAAGTAACGTGTACGTCGATCACTGTGCGTTGTATTTTGTTGTTCGATCGCTCGCTAACTTAGCGCCAAAAGGCCTTAACTTCTCTTTTACAGTACATAATATCCATTCGCCGCGTACTCGCTCTCAAACAAGCGCGCTGTTCGAGGGTAGTCATGGACAATCGAACTCTATGCTTGGTAAGTCGTTCTTTCATACGATCTCAATCTCATTCCTAATCGCAATCGACTTTCGTTCGCGCCTCGAATCGTTGAAATCGCTTTCGAGTCGAGGTGCAGTGGCGTTTGCGATGCGAGGATCTGCAGCCCCTATCGAAGCAATTCGATAGGGGTGCAAGGCCCTGTAGGCTGGATCGTAAGCATCTCTGTCTCTTGTACGCAGTACGGCTTCCTGTTGTTGCTGGGGTTAGCGTAATGCTAACTTTCTGTCAGTCGGCATCAGTGGTCCTCTTCTGCTCTCGATGTAGAGGGATTCTTGCGATCCGACTATTAGGCTGTGCTGGATCCTCCGCAAAGCAGCGCCAACTTCGCTTCGGTCTCGAAAACGATTTCATTGTCTCGTGTAAGTCGCGTTCTAATTTCGCTTTCGATTCGGGTGAGTGCGAGTCGCATGATAGAGCGCGCGAGTACAGAGTTTTGTTGCGCATGGGAGTGCGTTTTTGCTTTGCTCGCGATTTTTCTATTTGCTTAGCGTTGCGTAAAGTAAAGTAGTGCTTCATTTCGCGCGTTACATTCCTTTTTGCATGACACTAACGTTGTAACAAAGTGTCAGTAGAGACTCTTATCATTCGTACGTCGGCTCTAAGTTGGAAAAGCGTATCGTAGAAACAGAATACATCGGTAGGGTTAAGCATCGTTGTACAGTTTTGTGAACCGAAATCCATTCTATGTTCTCTTAAAGTTTCTTCGAGAAACTTTAGGGGCGTAGAATGGATTTCGGTGGGTCTCGACGCGTAGTCACCTCCTCGTGGTGAGACCTGGTAATTGGTATCGTTTTTCAAAGAATGAAACGTCTTTTGAAAACGATAGCAAGCTAAGAACTACGCATTAACGTGTAACCTTTATATTTTAGTTTATATTTTACCTTACACTTTCGTTTAATCACTTCGATCTTAGATTACATCTTACAGCTACCAGTTTCTAAGAGTGACCGACTTCAATTTCCAAATGCATGTTACACGTATCTTTGACTGTGTTAATATTTTGCAGGCTGTGCATTTCTACTTTAATATTGTATTAATATCAATTAGAAAACTGTGTATCATATGATTTAGGCTGCTACGAATATGATCTACGTTGAAGCTTTGCTAGTTTCGTGCTCGTGTGACTTAGTTTGTCGTGCGTGTAGATAGCATTAAATATAATAAATCATTGAATAGCATTAAATATAGTAAAGCATTAAATAGCATTAAATATAATACATATAAGATTTGAAATATAGTAATCTATCGATGGTCTTCGTTTCGTATCGAAGAAATATTCGCACGGAATCGTTTGTTAATTAATCTTCGACCACGAATATTCCTTTGATCGTAATATCAATACAAATATGTATCTAGAAATTTGAATGAACTGCGTGACACGCGCCGCGCACCGTAGAGCGTTCCCCCACTCTTGAAGCTCGGCGAGCGCTGCCCGTCAGTCATCAGTCGAGTTTGGATCGCTGTAAAGTCGAGACAGGTCATGGATTTAGCCGTGGTACGTATTTTCACCTATTCACGCATTTCACCGGGATTGTAAGCATTTTTCTTCTACATACTTTGAATAGTATTTCTTCCTTGACGCGTATTTTAATTAATACACGTTCTTTTCCTCTTGCTACGTGAACATTGAGTAGAATTTTTCATTTCTCGTTTGCTTGCTTTCGTCTAACGCGAAGTTAATAGTTGCGTGGATACCAGGTGCTTCTCTAATACATATGCTTTAAATTACAATTTTTATTTTCTGTGTTCCAGATGCCTACGCCTAATCGAGAAACGGTCCGTTTGCTGCAGATTTGGTAATATTACGTGGTTCTAATATTGGTAGACGTAATATAACGTCGTTAATACCATTGTTAGTGGGTAACTTTCCATATTTAATTCGCCTTTCAAAATATTTCATTTACTTATACTTCGTTTGCAACTACTGAGTCATATTGGGAGGGATAGAATCGTTTCTTTGGTTTACTTTTAAAATAAAATTTTCGGCAAATTAGCAGTTTGTAATAGAGTCATTAAATCTTGCTAAAACTTATTAAATCGAACGAATCTTGTTTGCAACTGTCGATCGAACATGAGAGGAATATACGTATTGTTTCTTTGGTTTACTTTTAAAATTGACGTCTCGACAAATCGGAAATTTGCAGTAGAGTAATCGGATCGCGCTACGGCGCATTAACGTTAACGAAAAATCGAAGTAGTCTTTATATTTTGCTGTATTTCGGTCGCGTCTTACAGTTAATACATAGTTTAACCGATGAAATTGACTAAAAAACTTGGGCCGACAACGCGTGCTGACCAACTTGTAAACGAAAAACGTGCCGCGAGCTCGGGCAACTCGAGTATGTTTACGTTTCGAACTTGTTCGCGCGGCTGAGTTCTGAGAATTCGTGACTCGCGACCGGCACAATGTACTTGAGAATTTCGATAACGAATTTTCATTGTGTATCTTTTGCGTCTTTGCTCGTAACTTTTATTATGGCTTCGGTATCCTCTTGTATCACACGTATATAAGAATAGAATATATTATATATAAGAATATGGTACAAGAATATTTCGATAACATTTATAGTATAATTTATGCTTGTTTGCTAGTAGCTTCTACTATGCTTCCATATTTTTGTATTATATTCTTATACATAATACACTATTCTTGTATTATATATAAAAATATAATATAAAGATATATGGGACATGCATATCTCTTGATAACATAGATATATCGCATAGAATCGAGGTATTTTTCGTAACAAATGCTCGATGATAAGAGAAGAATAATAAGAGAATATGGTGTTTTATTTCGTACCTACCCACCCCTTCCTACTAATTAAATTGTTCTTTCAGAATTTGTGACCGCGCGCAATGCGGTTGTAGAGTCAGTGCTTGTTTCGATATAAAACTAGTTTGATTTTTTAAAGAGCACAGCTGCTCTAAGTAAATTTAGTTATACTTAATATGTTTTCGCGCGAGTAGAGTCAGTGTTTTCTCGCCAAATATTATTCATACACCTAACGTAGTCTTTTATTTTTCCTTTTTTTTTTATTTTTTAATATTTATACTCGGGATTAGAGTTACACTTCGGCTGTTGGCAGATGATCTCGCTGGGCTTCTGAAGCTCGCAATGTAAGTATATCTTCGCATCTTACTTTAATTTTTCATAATTCAAACATGCAGTAGAAGCTATTCAAAATTCTTTTTATGCAAGTACGAAGTAGAATCATTTAAAGATTTCAAGTTTATCAAGCTTTCGAGTTTCTTAATCTGAAAATCCGAGAAAACTTCAAGAATAAATTATAATCTTCTCTGTTTCTTTTCTCTGTTACAGATCTTCCACAGATCTTCTTGTCCTTGGGACCACAGGACACGGCATCATAGCTTCACGGCTTCGCGACATCATTTTCATGGCGTTGACTTCAAGGCTTCACGACTCCACGACTTCACGGCTTCGCTAGATGACGATGACAGCAGGTTGTCATCCGCCTGGCTGCAGCAGATGACAGCGTAGTCGTCTACTGGTGAGTGACATGCATTTTGAGTCCCTCCGGTCACTCAATCATGCCGAGGATGAATGGTCCGAATCGGCACGGGTGACTGGTTGTATACGTAGATTTTGCATAAACGAGTACAGTGACCGCGGGTATACGATCGTATACCCGTGTATCATTTTTATTTCTTGTGTATGTTGTATTTATTAGATGAGGCTAGGTCTTCTTGCGCCACGCGTTTTTAAATATTTTCATATGCTAATAAAAGAATTCGAGTCAATAGGTAGAGTCACGGAGTATAAATTTCTTTTTAAATATTGATACACTTAAAAGTAGAGTCAATAAAAATTCCACAAAGATATGTATTAAAGTGGAATGCTCGTATAATTAAGCACGTTATAATTTGTAGTTTGTAATTATATTTACAGATGCATTCATTGCACAATAGTAATGAGGAAATTCATTCGCATTACTGTTTGAATACATGCAGGTATACTCGTAATATTTTATCAGAGTTCCTTGCTTGAATCGTAATTCGTAAAAGAATTGAGCAACATATTGCTTCGCGATTCATAGTAGCTTCAATTCAATTTAAGATACAGAGACATAGTAAATTTTTCTTTTCTCGTACAAAAGCGATGATAAATAAAATGCGCAAGAAGACATTTCGCGATGGGTAGATTTCCGAATCGAAGTCGCAAACTTTAACGCAATGTTATGTTAAAGTTACGACGTTTTGATAAGGGAGTCGTCCAAGGCATTGCACATAAAGTTTCATTTTACCAACGTATTGTTAACTTCAATTTAGAGTCCCTTGTTCACGTTTAATATTCCTAACTTTAATTTAGAGTCACTTGTTCGCGTTTATTATTCTCAGTCTCGCGTATTTAAATTCACGTTGCATCAGAGTTTTCATGAATTCTTGTTTTGCAAATAACGTAGCTTCTTTTCAATGTAACTAGTAGAGTCTCTTTGCTTTAAACGCAAAGAAAAAATAGAGTCACAGTTCGCTTAGTCAATTACGTATGTTAGCAACTTTTGTAGCTAGGATTTTCAGCGTCTGTCGTGCCGTTTTGCCGGGATCCCGCTCACGTGCTCAGGTGCTACTTGAGCGGGTGAAAAGCACGTGGCACGACCATTTTTTTTTCATATTTTGATATTTGATATTTAATATTTGTGTGGCGGCTGCGTGTGGGTAGCGTATCGTGCGCGACGTATTTTCCACATTGTGTGTGTATGTGTTAGGCTGTGGAATTGCGCCGTTTTATTTCCTAATCTTAATTAATTCTCGCTCAATTTATTCTCTGTCACGGTAGTACCAAAAGTATCAATCGTAAATCAAATAGTACCAAATATATTGCCACGTACACTTTGCAATAATGGTAATAAACCATTTATTACAAATGCAGTTCACACGTTTGTTATTGAATTACATGTTTGATAAATGCTAGAAATATTTATACTATTTTTCTACTGAATGACCGCTTTAACACTTGCTTGAAGTATATTTTACAATTTTAGTATTGAATCGTTTGATTAATAAGTATGCATATAAATGTATATTCAAATATATCGAGTTGGATGCGCTTTAAATCGCACACGACGCAATGGTCGCTACCCACGTTAGCCGATTTCAGGATTTTTTTTTACTTTAGAGTATGTATGAATTGTATGTTGAACTCGGGTGTCGGAGACGTCCCGGGACGTTATTCCCTAGTGTAGACTTTTGCACCCGGGTGGTATGTGTGTGATCCGCTGGGTGGGGAGGGGGGGGTGTATGCCTGTGTTTGTGTGCCTGTTTGCCATTTTTTAAATATAGCATTAGGTAGGTAGGTAGGTAGTATACTTTCTGGAATGTGTGTTAATTATAAGTAGGTAGGGCCGGGCAGGTTGACATATGGTCTCGGGTCGCGAGTTTCATATTTAATGGGGGATGCGCGTGTCAACCTGTTTCAGGGAATCTGATTTGAACATCGACGGCGAGCTGATCTGACCTGGAGAATGCAGGTCATTTCCGGTCTTTGCCAATGTCGATCTTTCGAATCCGGCGATCTTGAATCGTCACGCGGACGCGGTCGCGATCTGCACGAAACGAACGTATACACTCAGCTCGAGGTTCGACACGTTTGCACGAACAAGGATGCTGAGAATTCTCAGATTAGTTTCTTAGAATTCTTAGAGTCGTTGGTCGTCTGCGTGCTATTTCACTTCTTCGATATGCATTTTTATTCCATTTTTCTGAGTCTCTTTCTGGGTTACTTTTCGAGAACCTCGAGCTTAAATTCATGTCCCTGCGGGCATGGCGCCCGAAGAAAAGAAGAGGCCCGACAAACTGTCACGAAGAGGGCAGCAACGAATGGCTGTTCATTTTTTCGGTTTACGAAAGAATGGACGGTCATTATACTCTTGTTACTTTGTCACTGTACTCGTTATTAGATTTGCATGTCGTAGTGTTTTCAGCTTCCACATCTGGGCACCGCGTACTTTTCTACGTAGCGTTGCAAAAATGTACGCACGGGTTGACGTAGCGTTGCGGACCAATGAAGTCGCGAGTTGATTTTAGAGTTGCGAATGAAAAAGTCACGGGTTTCCATTAGCGTTGCGAAGAAAAAGGATCACGAGTTTCATCTTACATTTGCGAATGGCCAATTACGGGCTTGCATTAGCGTTGCGTAGATACAATTATCGCGATTGATTTAGCGTTGCGCGTATTCTTAGCATTCCTTAATATCGGATTCCACAGCTTGGTTTAGATTAGCATCGTAGCATATGTAGCTGATAGCATTGCCATAATATCGGTCGCGTATTCGAAGCATCACTTAATCGATTAATCACAACAGCTTCTGTTACACGAAAGTAATAGCTTCCATTGAATGAATTAAAAAGTTAATTTGCATCGCGCGTGTTTAGCTTTGCAGTTAGTGTTGCGTCACTAAATGATCGCGTTTTTCACGTAGCGTTGCGTATATGAGATAAAAGCCCACGATGTCCCACTGAGATAGTGGAACGCAGTCATCGATGGACCATAGGCGACTCAACGGCAGCTGTGCATCGCGCACGCTGCACTTCCGCTATTAGTGTTGCGCTTTGAAAACGAATAGGTGCATAGATTAGTAATTATTATTCATTAGCGTTGCGTTACAGGGTCAACGAAACGTCCAGGAATGGACGCTTGCGCGATGTTGCCTTTATCTTTCTTCTTTGATTGAAATAAAATTGAGTAAAGTAGCTTTTGCAATAGAATGAAGCACCTTTCGCGATTTGTTTTTTGAATTTGCTATTCGATAAGTAGATTGAGTAAAGTAGCGTTGCGTAGAAGAAGAATGTTCCACTCACGGGTTGCCCGGTTTTACGAGTGGATGATTATGATTTTTGAGTAGCCCTTCTGGCCACTCGATTCATTTTCATTTAGCGCTCTTCGGGGCTGCTTTTTTCATTTTCTTGTAACGCTCTTCGGGGCTGCTATTTCGTTCATGTTATTTCTATGCCACTTGTGTCTGGTTTATTGTTTTATTGTTCATCGAGCATTTGTTATAGAAAAATACCGCTAAAGAACATATTTCCCTACTATGGGAGAATAAATTACATTTACGGTATAAAGTTACCCTAATTTTTGCAGGCATTTTAAACATATTAAAGGTACACACTCGTAAATAAATACGAAATGACACGTGAAAACGCGTTTATAGTAGTTCACATCATTAAGAGGAAAGAATTCGAGTAACAATTCGCGAAGCAAACGTGTATAGCGATTCATAATTCGAAATACAAGTAACAGTTAAAGTATAATACGGAGTAATGCAAGTTGAGTAGAGTTGCGCATAGTTTATTTAAAGTTTCAATTAAAACGACGTTGAGAATTTTTCGATTAGCTATGCTACGATTTTTCGCTATCGAAATTACTTTCATATAAAGTTCGCGACCGTATTTTTCCTTGTCTAGTAGTAGAACGCCGTGTTGCAATTGGTTTGCGAAAATTAAAATTCATTCACGCTTATCGTTTACCTTTAATAAGAAAATAGTTTTTTGCTTGCACGTCGGCGCGTCGCGGTTTTTTTATTTTTAAATTACGGTGAGAGTTTAATGCTTCACGAAGTCAAGATAGAATAGTAATTTCGAAAACAGAGAAACGATAAGAGATAGATGATGCGTCGGGTTACGTATCCGACAATAATTTCGAAGTACGGATTAGGTGTAGGAGGAGTTAGTAGTAGTATTAGGATTAGAATAAATGAGAGGATAACGTAGCTTTCTCAAAACATTTATTTGAATGAACGACAATACGTTTCTCATTGTCGAGTACATTCGTATTTATACTAGTCTGCTACCCAGCCTTTCTCAAAATCAAATTGCGCGCGCACGAAATTCTGCCTCGGTGTTTCCGCTTCCGCCATTTTACGCGGGAAACGACTAGCTAACGGTCGGCGTGTGACGCGTTAAGACGCCATTCTCGATACGGTTAAAAAAATGCTTAAATATCGGCTCGTAATCGTTTGTTTCCGTCGAAATCGGGTTAAAATGAAAGTGCTGAGTGCCGCGGACGATAATCAGTCGGTTTTAATCGGATACGTGTATCGGTTCGTAAAATATGAGGAATTTCGTGTGACGCGTCACGACTCCGATCTCAATAGGATTAGAAAAATGCTTAGATTTCGATTTCTAATCGATTTTGTCCAACGAGGCCGGCCTAAAATGAAAGCGCGACGTACGGCGGATAATAATCAGTTGGTTTTATTCGGATATCTGCAACGGTTCGTAAAATATAAAGGATTTTATGTCACGCGTCAATACTCCGACCTCGATAGGATTAAAGAAATGCTTAGATCTTCGCTTCTAATTATTTCTAATCGACTAAACCGATAGAAACGAAAGTGTCGAATGCCGCGGTTCAGAATTAGTTGGTTTTATTCCGATTCTTCGAGCGGTTCGATAGTTGTTAAACATTTTGTGTGACGCGTCACCTAATCCTCCGAGTGCGGCTTAGAAAAATGCTTAGATCTTCGCTTCTAATTATTTCTAATCGACTAAACCGATAGAAACGAAAGTGTCGAGTACCGCGGTTCAGAATTAGTTGGCTTTATTTCGATTCTTTGCGCCGTTCGTTAATTGTTAAACATTTTGTTTGACGCGTCACCTAATCCTCCGAGTGCGGTTTAGAAAAATGCTTAGATCTTCGCTTCTAATTATTTCTAATCGACTAAACCGATAGAAACGAAAGTGTCGAGTACCGCGGTTCAGAATTAGTTGGTTCTATTCCGATTCTTCGAGCGGTTCGTTAATTGTAAACAAATTCGTCTAGCGTGACAGGGCGTCATTCTTGATAGGATTAGAAAAATGATTAGATTTCGGCCCCTAATCGTTTGTTTACAATGAAAGTGGTCTTAAATGATAGTGCTCGCTTTGGGAATTAATGATCAATGGAAAATTAGCTCGATGCTTTAACCAGTTCATTAAACATTGTTATTAATTTGTTATAAAAAAATATGTCTTTCGTTTGGAAACTAGAATTCTGATATCTCGGCTTCTAGACATCCGATTTCGATGAACCACGACTCAAATCAAAGGGGAAGATCCGCGGAATGTAACACTATCAGTCACTTGCCAATAAACATTGCGGTTCATTTGTTATAAACAAATATTTCGCATTCTTTGATGTTACTCAAAAACGATACTTGGGACGGCTTTAAAAGTATGTGGAGAGCATTCCTTGGACATTTCCCTTTAATTTGAGCTGCGGATGATCCAAATCGGATGTTTAATACCCGAGAAATTGGCATTTCTATAAAAACCGCACAATTTTTTCAGATAAAATTTATCGCGGTACCATCTAGCGACAAGATGGTGGAACTAACTAACCCTGTTAACAATGCATAATTCTCGTTAATACTTTTAATAATAATCCAATAAATCTAATAAAGTGTATTTCTAATCATCGTATACTTCTCGTAGCGTCACGTAGATGATTCTTTAAAGAAAGTTATGCGAAGCAGTATCTATACGTCTACATGGTCTAAAGCGAAAAGATAGATTGGCTCGTCTACTCTACGCTTTGTCTATGGTATTATCGAACGTCCAGTATATTTCTGTACCAACATGACGACGAGAAACTAACTAAAGCATTAATCCGTTATAACCAACAAGTAACGTTCTTCGGTGGTGGAAGTTACGGTATTTAATTGTGTGTTACATCTGACGATGAATCGCAAAAGATAATCAGTATTGACGAGGAAAAAAATACGCGTAGTACGCGTTGCGAATGATCGACATCGCGTTCCGTCCAGTATTGTAATTTACGCCTGAAAGTCGAGAGAAATCTTGTGGCGCTGCGCTAACTGCTGATCAACGGGCACAATCTCTGAGTAAAATTCTCGTTCTCTAGTCAGCTCGGTGATCCCCGATAAACGATGGCGGGATACGTATTGAGAGTTAAAACGAAATCAGGTCAAAAGGTGGTAAACGGCCTGCTCCCACAGGATAATCTGGTTACGCTTCGATCGAAACTCGTCGAGGTAACGGGAATACCAGCCGAAGCACTTCACGTTCTCGGTGGTTTCCCACCGAGGCCAATTAATATGAACGATGATCTTTCCCTGGAAGTATCTGGCATTATTTCTGGCGATACGCTGATCGTCGAGGAAAAGCCACCAGTTTACAATGGGAAACAACAATCGGTCGAAATTGGAAGATCTCACATCATCGACGAGAAAAATTTCGCGAACACGCCTGGTGTATTGATGAAAAAAGTTGTACCCGCGGATAACTCCTGCTTATTTACCAGTGTCGGTTACGTGCTCAATGGTACATAATGAGAACTTAATATTAAAGTATCTCCTTATCATTATCTACTCTATGCAGAGCTGGTAAATCAGCGAGTTTAAGGGATGTAGGTTTGATTGGTTTTGGGCCCACTTTTTTCAACACTTTTATAAAGGGTAATTATTTTGAAGTTTGGCATGAAATGGTTTAGAGTTTGGCTAGTTTTAGACACCATGCCATTGTATGATAAAATTCCATGTAGTAGTAGCAGCAAAATTTTGCAAATGTGTTAGAGGCTAAAGAAAAGAAAACTATTATGCAGATGCAGAGGAAAAAATTAGTGCAAATTTTGTCCTTTATAGCATACCTAAAAATCATCAAAATTGGTGGGTAGACCAAATTTCTAAATAATTACCTTATGAAAATAGGTCACTTATAGTTGTATCAATGACTGAAATGTTACAAAGCCAAGAAGATACACAAGGATACATCTTTCTTGTCCCTGTGTTATCCTACTTGCCAACTTATCAGCTTTCTATAGTACGTTAGTATTATTCTTTATATTCGTTTTAATCTAAGATATATTTTTAGGTAAGGTTGATCCTACTTGCGCGAGCTACATGAGGGAAATTATAGCAAATGCTGTAGCAGCTGATCCTGATGAGTATTCAGACGCCTTGTTAGGTAGACCAAACCCTGAATATTGTAAATGGATCTTAAAACCAGAAACATGGGGTGGAGCTATAGAATTGTCAATATTATCTAAATTTTATGGGTTAGAGATAGCAGTAATTGATAGTATTAATGCTATAATCAATAGATTTGGAGAAGACCAACGCTATGATCAAAGAGTTTTCCTAATATTTGATGGAATTCATTATGATCCCCTATATTTGGAACCACTCGATGTGAGTTTAGAACTGCAGTGCTTGGTATTTTTAACCCTTCCGCGACTAGCGCCGGTTATATATCTGGCATCCATTAACACTAGGTTCATGGACATTGATTGTATAATTTGATAGGCCTCAGAAAAAATAGATATACTGTACATAAATATTTGAAATTAGAAGCTTGAGGAGGGATGGGGTCAATTAGAATACATATTCCTACCATTGTATTAATTAAAGTTAACATCGAGTACTGAAAAATAATATTTATGATCTCTATATAATTTTAAGTACGAAATCAGAAATCCGTCAAATTGACGAGCTCCGTAAATCTAGTGTTAAATGCTTCACGTTGACTAGCGCCGATTATATCCGGCATCCGCTAAGCGCGTCGCATTGGCTAGCGACGGTAATGATACGCGAATCGACATCGCGCATTAAACTAGCGCACAAGAAGAAGTTCCTGGAACGAGTTAAGTTTACTTGTCTTTTATCGTTTTGTCGAGTATCGTAATGTACGATGTGCACTAATGGCACGACGACCCGTTCGTTAGTGGCGTATCGATGGCTAGTTGCGCCGTCGCGAAAGGGTTAAAAAGTGCAATATTTGCATTTCAGTCCTCTTATTCGAAGTTTCTTCTATATTTGTACATAGGGTGGCAGCATTCAAACGCTCTTTCCTACCGAAGATGAGAAAATATTATTCGAGGCAGCTGAACTCGCGAAGGAAGTAAAGTCTAGTCGTCAATTCACGGACATTCAGAAGTTCACGTTAATGTGCAATGATTGTAAGATTAAATTAAATGGACAAAAGGAAGCTCAACAACACGCAAAGGAAACCGGCCACATGAATTTTGGCGAGGTGGCTGTGTAGCGAAATAAATCCCCTGGGCAGTTATCAATCACTTTTTAATCAGACTGCTGTTTGAGAATCCTACTAAATTCAAGTCTCAAGCAGAATTTTCTACTTAAACGAGGCTTGTAAGACTAGCTATTTAATATTGATACTTTGTTGTTAATATAAGATATATGCAGTGCACTATGAGGATTGTTTACACGGATATAATATACACAGATTTTTAATTTTGACTAAAGATCGAAACATTAACCAGAACACCAAACAAGCAAATATCGTTTAACGTTCTCAAGTATATTTTATATGCAATATGTTTATTTATATTTATTTCTAACAGCACAAATTATAAAATTGATACGAAACTGCGTGTTTCGTTTCGGTTAGTGCAATTCAAGATAACAGATTTGATATCCGAGTTCGTGTGAACAGAGGATACGAAAAATGGCGGGATGCTTTGGGTTGAGATAAATTTGTTGGGACTCAGGATATGTTAAAGATATACTCTTTGGCGAGATTAAGAATCTGTGATACTTGGTTAAATTTGCCTAAACGGAATTCATAGCCTTACCGGCAAGCAAATGTGTTTTACACCGTATATATAAATATATATAGTTGAAAAAAAAAGGAATAAATAAATGGTAAAGTTGATTGTAAAGCGAAACGGACTTTACTTAATTTCGCTTATGGCAAATGAATTTAGCATCGTTAATAAGGGATTTTATATATAAATAAACTACCGAGTTCCGAGAGAAGCGAAAGAGAAACGAAAAAAAGAATGATGGATCACTGTTAACAATAAATAATAACATCACAGTTTTATTAATAAAGGTGTTGCTCGATAAAAAAAACTGCAAAATGTTATCTTAACAAAGGGTATAGCCGGTTAAGGGTGTCAAATGTGCCCCCAAACCAAATTCAACGTGCAATGAGTCATTCGATAGCTTATCAAAAAAAAAGCACTTCGTGCAAATTTTTAGCCCTGTATCTCGACCTGGAGGGTAGTAACAGGGTGAAAATGAAAATCACGTTTTTACGTAATTTCTCTTATTCTATAGCATGAAAAAAATAGAAAAAAAATCAGAGGCATTTCTGATATCGGCTTACGTATTTAGGAATTTTTTCATATTTTTAAATTGAATAGCTAAGTTGTGAAAAATGAAAAACCGAAAAAAAAGCGGAAAAATGCCGATTAAGCATTGATGCAGGTCCAGAACTACGATTATATTTTTACAGTAAGTAGATATTGTTGTTACTATTATTCTCAATTTTTTTCAGATTTTTCATTTTGGTGCGCCGTAGTCAAAAAAACTAAAAACCGATTCGTCCGTTATTTTCTGCGTGTTAGACGTCGAATTTTTTTATGTTCTTTGGTATATTAGTGCTCTATGCAATGTTTAACATTTTTACGTTCGGCAGAATAACAGAGGAATTATAGAAAGTAAATAAATCTAATTAATGAAAATTCCGATGACAACGTTATCTTCTGAAATATTAAGTGAGTTTCCAGCAACGGCGCTGGCTCGGCGGCAAAGTGTGTTACTTCAGAACGACTAGAGCCAGTTTCGAGTCTCTTCTTGGGCTTTTTACTTTTTTCATTTATTATTTTTTTTCAATTTCTAACAATATAATAATGATCAGTATCGGTTTATAAATGTGTTAAAAATATTTTAACCTAAAATATGTATGAAAATAATGTTAGAGCGCTTTTTACGACTCCGCATCTTTTCTCGCATATCTTGTTCTATTGTACTTCTATTGTAAAAATATTACTAAGAATTTCCGCGAGACGTACAATTTCTGAGAGATACCGAGCACGTGACAAATAATAAATTATTACTGCAACGTGTGAACAGCATCCGATGGTTCGGTTACCATTTGCACATTCACAACAATAGCATCTAATTCCGCAACAGCCTATTGAATTTGGAGTGTACTCAATATAACATCTATACGTTTTTCTACTAATATGGCGCGATTTTACTTCGAATTTAATGATATTATTTTTTTCTATGAGATACTGGACGGCAAGGTTACTATCTTCGTCCATAAGCTCTGCTAAGTAAGATACTGCTTGTGATAATTGATACGACCAAGTAAAAAAGATTTTCAAATCGTTATCTGTCATCTCCGGAAAATCAATAATTTCGGAAGCTGAAAGCTGTTTGAACCGCGACTTTCGCCTATTAACGCGACAAACTTTTCCACAATCAATTAGACAATAAATTGCTCCCTTAAGTAGGTTTATTTTGTAAAGTAGCAGGGTTTCTTAAAAATATGTTTGGAAAACGTTTAAATTCAGATGTAGGGCTTTTCGGTGAAATAGTGGAAAGGATGGTATCCGAACCACTGAAAATACATTAGCGATCGATGCAGAAACTCATCACTGGAATAGGCGAAATCGCTTAGTAATATTTTTACAATAGAAGTACAATAGGATAAGATATGCGAGAAAAGACGCGGAGTCATAAAAAGCGCTCTAACATTATTTTCATACATATTTTAGGTTAAAATATTTTTAACACATTTATAAACCGATACTGATCATTATTATATTGTTAGAAATTGAAAAAAAATAATAAATAAAAAAAGTAAAAAGCCCAAGAAGAGACTCGAAACAGGCTCTAGTCGTTCTGAAGTAACACACTTTGCCGCCGAGCCAGCGCCTTTGCTGGAAACTCAATTAATATTTCAGAAGATAACGTTGTCATCGGGATTTTCATTAATTAGACTTATTTACTTTCTATAATTCCTCTGTTATTCTGCCGAATGTAAAAATGTTAAACATTGCATGGAGCACTTATATACCAAAGAACATAAAAAAATTCGACGTCTAACACGCAGAAAATAACGAACGAATCGGTTTTTAGTTTTTTTGACTACGGCGCACCAAAACGAATAATCTGAAAAAAATTGAGAATAACAGTAACAACAATATCTATTTACTGTAAAAATATAATCGTAGTTCTGGACCTGCATCAATGCTTAATCAGCATTTTTCCGCTTTTTTTTCGGTTTTTCATATTTCACAACTTAGCTATTCAATTTAAAAATATCAAAAAATTCCTAAATACGTAAGCCGATATCAGAAATGCCTCTGATTTTTTCCTATTTTTTTCATGCTATAGAATAAGAGAAATGACGTAAAAACGAGATTTTCATTTTCACCCTGTTACTACCCTCCAGGTCGTGATACAGGGCTAAAAATTTGCACGAAGTGTTTTTTTTTGATAAGCTATCGAATGACTCATTGCACGTTGAATTTGGTTTGGGAGCACATTTGACCCCCTTAACCGGCTATACCCTTTGATCTCTACTGCGATAGACTAATTTACTGTCCAAATATTCATATATAATAGCGCAAAGAAAACAAAAATGTATAGTTATAGCTATTAAACTTATACATAATAGAAAATGAATATATATATATATATATATATATATATATATATATATATATATAACATTAGGATATTACAATTATTTTGTTATCGTGATTTTTTCGTAATTGCACTGTAAAAATATAGTACGGAATTCCGAGAGAAAGAAAAGAACAAAATTTAATTTTTAAGTACCTAATATGTATTTGTTAGACCAAACAAAAGTGCAGCACAATTTTTTTTTATATAATAGGTATATTAGTTTACTATACCGCTATATTGCTAAATAAACACTTAAGAATCGATTAGATGATCGATTATAAATCGATTAAATAAGGAAAAGATAGTAACTAATTATCGCTCAGGAAATAAAATTCCCGATAGACTCGCAGGTTTATATTTATACAGTACACAGAATATTTTGTAAGTTCTATCGGTTGGAAGGAGTCAAATAAATCAGCTATTTATATTACTCACATTTTCCAATAATTTTTTACGAACGGCTTCCATTGCATTCGAATACCGAACGATTTGAAGCGTTCTAAATGGCCGCCAATTGAAGAGTCAAAGCTTGCTAAAGTTTTAATATATTTCTTTAAATTCTAAATCAAATCACTCGCCGAGTCGCGCAACTGTAAAAATGAAAAGGCAGGAAAGCGTCGAAACACGTATACTGAATTTCACGGATAAATCAATTTCGAAGCTGAACCGATAAAAAGGAAAATACGAACATAAAAAAATAATAGACCAATTAGGTACAAACTACTGATCAAAATTTCCGGCGGAAACGAATAGACCAGCGTTTCTCAACGTAGCGGCAATTGGAGAATTAGGATGCATTTATCAGAAATTGAAATGTGCAGAAAGGCAGAAAATTTATTTAAAGCGATTATTAGCCAGTTGGACAGGGTCTAAAAATACTCAAATTATTATTATAAGAAGAAAAATTTCTATACTTCGTCGATGGTAATATAATCACCTTAGACATGATCCAAAAAAGGGTTGAGAAACTCTGGAATAGACGATATAATTGACAAACTTCAAATAGCGTGCCACACGGAGCGCGCGAGAACTGAAGGCACATGCGTAGATGGCGCGTTATCGTTAAAGCAGAAGGATGGAAAGAAACACGTCAGTTGTCTCTGTGTGAAAATCTCTGGGCGGGCATGGTGTGTTACGCGAAAAGATTACTGATATAAGAAAATGTCGCTGACGGTACGCTCAGCCGAAAGAAATTCACTGACAAATAGGTGAAGATGGAAGATGAAGCGGACCTCAGAGAACAACTGTTTCACAACACAGTACGGGAGAATATTGTGAGTAAAGAAATGAGAAATATTTCGTAGCGAGCCCCGCGATGTTTATTGAGCGGAGCGTTTGCATATAGAGGGTTCTTGAAATTTTGTGTCACGTTCCTGGAACGGTCAATCGTCACGTTCCCCTCGCGCGATTAATCGCGGTTTCTTTTATTACGCTTAATATTCTCCGACGCACAAGCTTGAATTTAATTGTGACCTACGAATGATATTACTCTCGTAACCTAACCTTCTGACTGTTAGTTTCAATTCTTTGTTCGTGCTTTTTCATTGTACTTCGCGTGCGTTAGTACAAAAGGAACGGCAATAGAATTGAAATAAAAGAAACGAGTACGATCGATACTTGAAATAACAGAATTATATTATCTTACATTTGTATCTACTTCGTTAAATTAATGTTCCTTTTAAACTGGAAGCAAAAGTAGAATATGTTACTGTTAGGTTTATTTCAAAAGTTTACCGTTAACAGATCTGTCAGGAATTAATCGATGCAACACGCTGCAACTGTTCTTTTACTGTATCGATGTTAAAAAGAATCGCTGCGTAGATACGTGAATATAAAAAAGAACAAAAGTTGTTGTTGTGAACTCTGCAAGCACGTACATATTCATTTGCTATAATAACTAATACAGGTTTGCTTCGTGGAAACAAAAAAAAAAGAGGAAGCGCAAATCTTCTTTATCCCAGTTATTATTTTTGTTTTAGTATTTTTAATATTTGTAATAAAAAATATTATCACGTAATATATACTTTAACGAAATAAAAATGAAAGAATCCAAAGTTAGATTCAAGTTAGTTTACAAGTTAGTAAAGTAACTAGATATTAAAATTAGTCAATTGATTATGTCTTTCTTTTTTTTAAATAATTAGTATAGGAATAATCTTTGTTAGAGACAAATGTTCGTCGAGTTATATCGACATTCTTGACATATTTGTTTCATACTTTTTACGTGAAAGATTAAAGTCGCACGACTGCCGAGATTTTTTTGCATTTATTAATAGTGAAATGTATGGATAAACAAATTATCGTATTTAGACTGCGGATTTTTATGCATTTATGGAAAGTTTAAATTCACAAAAAATACACGTGTAAACACAAGTTACAATGTGCAAAGGTTGAAATAGATTTCTATTAAAATCTCATGTTTAACCTTTCTTCGGAACCATGCTTTAAAGGGTTAAATTAGTTACTTAAAAATTGATGTAATTGCATAGTATCTTATGAAATTTTTCATGCTGCAAAGCACGTAGTTTGCACTTACTAGCTTGGTCGTAGGATTAACCCTTTCGCTACGACAAAGTTGGTCGTCGAAGTATGAAAACTGTACAATGGAATTTAGCCGCGAGTTTACAGTGTAATGTGTATTTGCAAGTTGTTGGTTTTTTAACCAACTAATGTTTATCACATAGTATATTCATTTATTACGAATATTAAATTAGCCTACGAGCCAGAAAATGTCAAAATGCGCCACCAGATTTAGCCAACTTTCTTATCTAGCACGGAATTTCAACAGACGACTATAATCGTCTGTAGTATCGAAAGGGTTGAAAAGAAAGCTGTACAATGGAACTAAAACTCGAAATACAAAGAAAGTTTAATCCCGCTCGTATAGATACGGATGAATTTTAATAAAAATCCGCAGTCGAATGATATTGGATCGGGAGTTACGCGTATACCTGTTGATAAAATAGAAATTGGAATCTCTCTAACCTGTTAAGGTAAATCCCTATTATTATCACGATAAAAACTATATATAAAGCACATGGTGACGAAAGATTTTATCTTTGCGTAGATATTGGTTTGACCAATACGTCTGCCCTTGAATTTACGCGCTTTGTTTAACACACTTAATTGGATAATGATCGGTATTCAAGGTGCGGAGGAATCTTGACGGAAACAAATCGCTTTGCAATCTGCTTTCTCAATACTTTCACGTTAAGTCGTTGACCACGCATTATTTCTGATCTCTGACCGGTTTTTCCTTCCACCTTTGCCGGTCACAAAAAGCGGTCTTCGACCGACTAGCATCTTCAACCACTTCAACAATGCTGTTGAGTTGCAAGACGTGTGCAAAGCTGTACAAAATGTGTACGTTGTTTTTTTTCTTTTTTTTATTTTTCCACGGAATTGTTCGATACTTTCTATTTGCTAACCGTGCGAGACAAATTCGGGACATTCTTGAAAGTTTCGCTATTTCTACGCTGAAAGGAGCAATGATAAAAAGACTGCAATGGCGGCTTTCGCGCCGTACCATAGACCTTTTATGTTAAACAAGTCTGTGGCGACGTTCTTGGTCTAGAAAAGCTAAAAATATTCCCGGTCAAAGACACGTGCGTTGCTTGTTAGCTGTTGTGTAGAACGCTATGCAATTTTATGTTTCTCTTTTGACGAATTCAACTATATTATACAGAGTGTCACATCTAAAATAGACCATGTAATTTGTATCTTTTATGTTATGTGCTAGCGTTGACTAAGGACAGGATAGACCACTCATTTATGGGAAACATAAATAAGAAACTGAAATTCTAGTCGTGTAAAAGAGCAGACTTGTACCTTTCTAAGTACTTGAAATTTAGAGATATGTACATATGTACACCTCTGCGACTGACTGCATGAAAGTTCAAAATTACTAGTGGGGCGTGTAGGTACCATTTATCATTGGTTTGGACTAAATTTAATAGCTAGAATCGCAATCAGAAACGAGGAATGCAGTACTGCCAAGAATTACTCGAATTATTTAGTTAATTCGTTGAATCGTGCTAGGTTAATTCTATGCGTGCATCGCGTAATTTTTTTTTACATTATTTAACGATTCCTTTTTATTCTTTCGAAGCAAATAAATCGGGGTATACCTTCTTATCGTGCATTCCACTCGTTACAATCTCTATTTCATCTTCGACGAGCATTGGATAGAGAGAACTAGAAAATACCGTTACTTGTAACGTTTCCAATAAATATTGATAAACCGCGAAAATTGCCCATCATACCATTAAAATGTTTCCACGTAGCATTGTTTATCACTAAAATATAACTTACTGCAAGCAGGAACGGTTTACGTATGCCATTTTTTTTATGTTCTTATTTTCCGAGTTTACTTCGTAAGCAAACTTTATCTGAAAATACCTGAATGTTTATTTTCTGAACGGATAACAACAACAATTTTAAAAGTAATTCGCTTCCATTATGTTTATCGCGTTGAATATCGAGGCCGCGCGTGCATGTATACACCCCTGGCACTGTGTGCAAGCAAAACACACGGTGATAAAAATAAGAGTTGGCGAATAAATGTTAACACGTACATATAAAAACATAAAGGAGAAAATAGTTTTCGTATTTTTAAAAGGGGACAATGTACCTCAAACGTTAGCGATACTTTCCTATCCTTTTTGCTTTTTTCTTGAAGATGAAGGATCTAAATTTGTCAGTTCTATGTACAGCTAGTTACAAATGTCTGCAAACGCATTTTAAATTTCAGATATTTAACTTTAATTATGTTAAAGGGATAAAATCCTTAGTTTACGACACAGTGCAAGATAGATTGATGGAGTACGCATTAAAGCATCGTAAATTCTTTAATCACACGTTGAAACGCGATAGTGCAATTTCCTAGTTTTGCGATACAGAAATGTTAAAGGTTGTTTAACTAGAAAAAATCATAGTTTCCTTAACCCCTTGCGTCAGGATTATTTTATTACTTACGCATGCTAGCGTTAACTCTTCCATTCGGAAGAATAGCTAAATATTATTGCGAAGATTTTAATAATTTTTCTGAACCTTTATATACTTCAAGTTTTGCAGTGTACGTAGGCTTCTGCAACTGTCTGTGTAGTACAAAGATCGACGTTAAAAGTTTATTATCTAGTAACGATGTTAAATTGAGATGCAACGTACGGATACTTATCGTTAAGCCCATGTTGAGATATTGTTCAATCGATATCCAATTGTCGATGGTAGCAACGCAATTGTGTCTGTTTGATATCACTTTTACAATAGGCTGTACAACGGCGTGTTCATGTATAGTTTAAAAGGAAACGCCACCCGTTTGTTACGTGACGTGCCAGGGGAAAAGGAGAGGATGGAAAATTAATGCTAGCATGCTCGATAACCGAGAGGGACACACGGAAGCGTGTATTTTACCGGAAGTTTAAGCTAGCGCAGCAATCTGTCGTTCGAAATCCCCGAAAATTGCCACGATCTATCGTCGTCGCATTTGCATTGCTGTCAAATTATTACGTAGGCAGCGGTAGTTTGTCAAATATTTATATTTAGGGTGCTAGATCTCCTATGAACGACTTGCGCAATTCAAATAGTAAAAGACTCTTCATCGTCATCCGGTTGAAAATTAATATTACGATACTTGTTCTTTTAGTTAACCCTTTGACTACGAAAGGCGTATATTTGCGTTACATAGATTTTGTATAATATAACATATGTAGATTATACGTATATATATAGGAGAAATGTGGACTTGGTTTACATTTTGTTTGACTTATTTCATTCGCACTTCTCATTCATTCCTGTCACTCATTCACTCATTTTCTCATTTTCTCATTTTATATAACTATTCTGGCCACATATTCTATCTTAATTTTTGGTGTTTTTATTGCGTGTTGTCCTTAGCTATTTTTTTTCTTTCTTTTACCATCCCTAAACATTTTTCTATCTTTCCATCTTTTCTTCCGCGCAGCACCTCCTCTATTCTACAACATACGTAAATTAATTTCCTAACTTATTATTTCATAACAATATTTGGAAGTTCAAGTTAACTAAAGTTAACTAAAGAACATTTTATTATCCTCGATTTTTAATTAATTGTTTCACAAGTAACCGATTTGCATACGTAAACTGTGTGTGCTCGTTTTTGATTCATGCAAATATCGCGTCGCAGTCAAAGGATTAAAAAAAATGAAAGCGATATGTGACGTTTCGTTTATTTTCAAAATCCCCGGGTAATCTGAAAAGGCTCTAACAATAAGACAACTATAAACATTAATGGAGTTTCGATTTTTCAAAGATTTTTTCGTAATTTTCCATTTATAATACTTTATTGGATAACTTAAAGTTCAGGGTCAGTTTTACAAACGAAGTTAAATGTTCGACGCCAGCGGAACATATTCAAGCCAACATTTCGTCATAGGTTACACTTGTAAAGCTGCGGTCGACCTCCAGATCCGTGGCATTTATTTTTCGCGTTGTTTTGCAACTTTTATGAACGATTTCCTAGCACCTCGACGTAACAATCGTCGTCATACTGATTATGTTTTATCGTTGGCATAGGGAAATTTCTCTCTGGCAAACATATTTTTCATCGCCCAGCGTTTTACACATTCGATGTAAAGTGCATGAGACGATAAATCGATTGGCTGGCAAAATTTTAGTCAGTCGCAAAAGTCTACATACATTTCTAAATTTCAAGCGTTTAAACAGATACACACAGGAGAGTTTGGATCATTCTCTAACAATAGTCATAGTTTGCAACAAAATATTATACATTTCTATTACACGCGTCTGTTTTATAATAGGCAACAAAGTATATGTATTTTTGTACGTAACATTCATGCAGATTTGTAAGTGCACTGTAAATAAAGATGGATAGAGAAATGTTCAGTACTCATTGCAGGAATCGTGACCCAAGTTTTCTTTTTATTTCACTTATGTATAGATATTATGCGTACTAAAAATCTTATTTAAACCGATTTTTGGAGTCGCTAATGGCGGACTTTGACACCACTTTTCTAACTAATGTCAAATTTTCCAAGCGAATGATACTCATTTCAATTGTTAGAAGGTAGGATGCTACAACTGCCAATTAAAATTGTTTTAAAACTACTCTTCCTTGTTAGTTGTTATTGTTGTTAGGTTTGCCGACAAGTTTTACTCATCGATGCCTACTTGTTGTCCGTATGATGTACTTTTCTTTCTTTATACTTGTTATCGCCAATGAATCATTATCTCCATAATCGTTTCCTTGTATAAGCAAATAGCTATGCAAGTGATATTGCGAAGCATAAGTTATTATCATATATCGACAGATTTAATTTATTAATATTATTCGCAATGATTTAAAGAGTACTATTACGTGCTTTTTAGCAGCACGTTCTTTCGTGTAATTAATAATGTTCCCATTATAAAACGTCTCTTAGGAATCGTTCTCACTGGTACTATTTTATGTTTCACGTATTTTCATGTCATTTTCATTATTCCAAAATATGTCTTACGATTAGAATATGTTAATATTTGAAATTTAAAAGATGTATGTAGACTTTCGTGACTGACTGTATGAATAACTACGCAAATATACGTATTGGAGAACACGTTAAAAAATATGACGAAACGAGTGTGTAATGTTATAATATTGTTGAAGGTTACTCTTTTATATAGGATAAACGTAGGTGATATGGAACGTCACGTAATATGAAACTTTGTAAAATTGCGATAATTAAATAGCAAATTTATGAGTTTCTGTGAGTATACGAGTTCCTTATAAACAATAATGGATCATACCGACAATTAAGCGCCAGTCGAGCATTCATTATCGAAGAAGAAACGTTTCACATCTTTCTCTATTATACAAGATAAACCATACGATACAAAAATATGAAATATGTATATAATCCATAACATAACGTAAACCATAATTATAAAAATATTTTTATATATATATCTACTACTTCTACAATCTTGCATAAATCCGTACCAATACGTAATATTACTGCTTTGAACTTTCTTTGACTTCGTACCATATCCTCTTTCATTTTTGGCTTTCCTCTAAACCTATTATGAAACTATAAGATTAATGTTCGTGGAATGCAAATTACGTGTAATATATCAATGTTTCATTTACCTAACAATGTCAAAGCATTTCAGCAATTGAAAAATTAATAGGGCAAGGGGTTAACGAGTGCATCCATCAACTATTAAAGTCGTTCGAATAATTATAAGCGGTACTGTAAGCGTTCGAGTCTCGCTTTGAGCCACTGTAGGTGTTTTCTAAACACCATTTACAGAACATAGTTGCAACTATGTTCGATTCGTATAACGTTATTAACTTTTACGTAAACATGCTCGTCACGCGAGATCAACGTGCAATCGACCACAATTCTTAAATGAAACGTATCGATGTTTTTTGCATGCTCGTAAAGGAAATGATTCTCCGCTAGAAAGTTGATCCGCGTCATTATGTGTGTGCTACGCGAGTTGCTCTTAAAAGTAACGTTCATTCAAAGACACGCATCAGGGAGCGTTTAAGTTGATATTCGTTGCTTTGAGTTTCTGCGGCGCAATGCAAATTTTGCATACATGCTCATCAGGTACGCGATAACATATTCCGAAAAGGCACGGGTTGCATAATTACTGCTTCCTCCATAGGGGAATATAATCTCGAGATATTCTTTTATATCTTCATCCGACTAGTCGTCTATTTTATGCGGCGATAATCGCATGGAATATTACGCTTTAGAATGTAGCTAATTAATCTTTCATTTTTAATCCTTTTCACTCGAGAGCTTTCAAAACTAGTTCATTTTGGCGACTTAGAGTTGTGCAAAGTCTTAATGTTAGGTATAAATTTTTAGTGAAATAATTAGTCTCCGAATTGCAGCAAAAATAGGAGCATCGTTTAGAAATTCAATATCACTCGAGAGATTTCAAAGCTAGTCCATTTTGGTTATTTAGAGTCGCCTCTCGAGTGCAAAGAGTTAATCGACTTTATTCTGCCAACGTTTCTTTATTATATTTTTCTATTTGAAAGAAACCATTACACTAAGCAAATGTAAGTCCAGTAATAGTCCCAATATCAGAGTTATAAATGATAATAAAACTAAAGTACCGTACAGTAAGTGCACTCCCAAAAATTTTATTTCAAAATTATAGAGTTTTAGGAATGAGCACACAGATTTCTACGTGTCAGTCAAAATTGAGCTGGTTCGGAATATATAGTAATATCAGCTTCGACTGCGTCTTGAATACCACTTTATAGTTTACTCGTACAGTTCTCAGTACTCAATTACAAAAAGCATACAAAATATTCAAAGTAGAGCGCATCTTATAATATTCGAAAGGTGAAATCAATCTGCATTTATGTTCGATTCCTTCGTTTACGTTTATCAAAATGTAAAGTTGCACGAAGATCCGCAATTCGAGCTTTCTATTTTTGACAAAGAAATAGAAATGTAAGGGAAAGATTCTTTTGTAATTACAGATATTCTTCCTGCTGTTTCTGGTCCTCTACGTGTCGAGCTATGCGTTAATCGCGAAGTTTCGACGAAGAGATCGCGAAGATTATTTCTCCGTGGATGAAGACGAAGCAACGGTCTACAGGATCAGCCTCTGGCTGTGTACCGTTGCTCTGGCGGTTTCCGTCGGAGCGACCTTACTGCTTCCGGTTTCGATCGCAAGCAACGAAGTGCTCATTTTATACCCGAACAGCTATTACGTCAAGTGGCTGAATAGTTCGCTCATTCAAGGTACATGCGTCTTTCATGAAAATCGATCCATCTTACGATTCGCTTTATTTAATTAGAGGCACGCGAAATCCCCGAAAAGATTCGGGTAAAAATCATTCACAGAATACCACATAATTATTTTTCATTTCTTTTAACAATTAGGTCTGTGGAATCATGTATTTCTCTTTTCGAACTTATCCCTCTTCGTATTTCTACCATTTGCGTACTTGTTTACGGAGTCAGAAGGATTTGTTGGCTACAGAAAGGTAAACTCGCAGAAGTAATCTGTGCGCACTTGCAATCGTAATCAGTTGCATTTATTTAAGAAAGTATGTCCCATTACAGGGTGTAATGGCTAGAGTTTACGAAACTGTGACCGTTCTTTGTCTGTTGGGAACACTTGTACTTGGAATGACGTATGTTTTATCAGCACTTATAGATTACCAAAAATCCAGCCTTCACACGTTTCTCAGTGAGTGTATTAACACGAGACAGTAATTACCGTTTTACGAAATTTAAATCATTACGTCAACTGATATCTAATCTTGCGACAATGAAAAACATTGTTCCGAATCTACATTTTTATTAAACGTAAAACAAGTATAATAAACATCGTTCAAAGATACGAGTATAAGTACGATCGATTTTGACCATGCGATCCTTTATCTTTCCAGATCTATGGAGTTACTATTTACCTTTCCTTTACTCTTGCGTTTCGTTTGTTGGAGTTGTTATGTTATTGCGTAAGTACGATTAAATAATTTGTACTTATATTTACTATAAAAAAAAATTATCCGCATCTTAAACATCGTAATAATAATTTTTGTTCCGCCAGTGTGCACACCGATGGGATTTGTGCGGTTATTCGAAGTAGTCGGTTCATTTCTCGTGAAACCGCAGTTCCTAAAGAATTTAGACGAGGAGTTCTTCGCGTACAGACTAGAGGAGGATTGTATTCGTAGAAGGTCAGCTATCGGTTCCCATTCCCACCATCCGCAACCTCTAAACTCTGCTCCAATCATTCGATTAAAAGCAACGTGTTGTCATATATAGACTGCAACACGCGAAAGCAACGGGAAAATCATACGTTTCGCCAGTGCCTATGTCGATACTGACCTGTGGTTCGATACTTGAAGAGGACGAGCTTCTTAACGCGAATCCGAGCTTGATGTGCTTAAGGAACGGCGCCCTTCAACGTGGACTGACTCAGCGATTGGAAGATATTAAAAAGCGTAGAAACATCTTGGATAAGCAAAGGCGAACCTGGTGGGTTCGACGCACTTTGCTCTACCCTTTGGCCATGCTAGCGCTATTTCTACTTTCCACTGCCACAGCTCTGCTAGCGGTTCAAAACACCGTCGAGCTACTTATTGGAATTAAGGCACTCCCTTTGAGTACAAGGGTTAGCATATAAATCGACTATTAATTGAAAGTTGAAATATGGTCGTTTCAAGCCAAATTGATCACTTTCATAGGGATTACCTTTAAATATTTTTCGGTTATATCTTCGAAGCCCTTATACAAACCGAAATTCGTATACATGTATAAGAAAATATAATTAAGAGAAAGAAAATACAAAATAATTGTTTCGAAATTTTAATAATAAATATAAAAAACGGATTTAAATTTTCATTGGGTGCCACTCTTGATTTGAACAAAATCCTTGATATCGAGGGAAAGAAGTGATCGATTTGCCGTGGAATTACCCAATAAGAACATTTAAACATACGCTTAATAAATAAAATAATGCAATTGAACTTTCAGCAATTCACTCTGGGCATCAGCTCTTTATCCAAGCTAGGTCCTATTGGAGCAACAATAGAGGTGGCTGTAATTTTGTATCTAGCTAATACGAGCGCGATAGGATTGTACACACTTCCGGGTGTTAGAAGCGTTCGGCCACGGCTTCATTCCACGCCACTTACCCATCTCATCATTAATTGCGCCCTTCTTCTCGTACTGAGCTCAGCGTTGCCACTGTTATCTCGGATATTAGGTAAATTTACTCACTAATGATTGAAAGCAATTTTTTTAATAAGTTTTTAACACATTGAATGCCGTGGCAGTTGTTCATAACCGGGACGCGTATTGATTGTAGTACGCCAAACGTTAAAAAATCGCTCGGCATTTAACGTGTCAATAATAGTTAACATATTGCGTACGGCGCTCTGCTCATCGGCATTTTGACATGCATCTATTTGGCGATTTTTCTGTCATAAGTAACCACGAAGTTTCGTTGCCTTGACAACGTAACAAACCGATCAAATTATTTCTAATTTGTTGAGTCGTCTATACGCGCGTATAAGGAAGCATTAAAATGAGATATCTCGTAATCTACCCTCAACGGTTCGGTTTGTTATGTACGAGATACCTCGTGACCCGTACGCAATGTGTTAATATAATGTTACAATATATTATCGTATCTCGTATTGTGTGTCTTAGGTATGACGAACTTTGACTTACTCGGCGATTTTGGGCGCATCGAATGGCTTGGTAACTTCAAGCTAGTGTTGCTCTATAATTTAATCTTCGCCACGGCAGCGATCGGCTGCCTGGTGACCAAATTCACCGCGACCGTTCGTAAAGAGATTTACGCGAGATTAAGGAGCAGCCTAGTAGGAATCTTTAAGAGGGAAGGTAAGAAAAGTTCCATGGGGATGTTTTGTCCGAAAGAAGATTAGACTGACTGTAGACAGGGAAAGAGAGAGAGAGAGAGAGATAAGAAAGGATATTTATGATAAGAATGAAACGGAACTTAAGAGTGAATTGAAAGGTATTCGCATAATGTTATTAAATTGTAGACGGATAATTGTGTTGTGTGGGTAAGCGTGTGTACAATTAAAAAGTTCTATTCAGAAACGATGTTTTAAAAGTTTTGATAGCTCGTGAATAGGGGAAATGTGTTTAGAAAAATTAAATCGGATGCGTTAAAAAAGTGGAGGGCCAGTTACAATGGTGTATGTTTGTCACACGTTTATGCGTGCCTGGGTATAGTTATATTAATTATTTATTATACGATCACTATTTTAATAATTATTTACCAAAAGTGTGTGTTATACATACCAACCTTATATAGGTGGGTTTACTTGGAACGTAAACTCCACGCAGTAATGACAACAACGCAGTATTGTGATAAAGACACGCGTGTGTTCCGGGGAATAAAGGAATTCCCATTATAAAAAAATAATACTTTTTGCGCGTACGCGTGCATACATCGTCTTCGATGTATCGAATAAAAATTGCTCGCCGGGTGTAAGTGGCGAAGCCTGGACCGGGTTCCTAAATCTGATATCCACGAATCCCACCCACCAAATACCTCGTGACACCGTCCCTTTCATAATATCCCCAAAGAAACTCGCCATGCTCCGCAGTGCGTCGAATATATATGGGCATTTGGGATAAAAATCATAACTTCGAAGCTACTCAATTTTCGACTTAAGATCCGTAATGCTTTTTTAGGCTGCGTTATAATTGCATGTCGTATAGAAACGAATCCGAATAGACTGTAAATTACGTTCATGTTACACGTCGTAGTAAAAAAAAATGTTGACTCTTACGTTTCATCTAGTAAACGACGCGCTGTGCAACTTTTCGAAATATAGATCTTTAGCGAGTGGTTTTTTTATTGTATTGCACTGATTGGAGGATTAGTATGGGTTTCACATCTTTGCAGACTGCATCAATTCCTTTCTTCTGTAGCACGTTATTCCAACGTAAGTGGTTAAATCGAATGTTCATTGTAGTATGATCTGGGACCAGGCCCATCTCCCTTAAAATGTACACCAGCGCCGCCACTTCTCTCCCCGTTTTCGATGTATTTTGTTAATTTAAACCGTGCATTCGAGTATTCGTTTTCGCAACGCGTATTCGAGAGAAAAGAAAAACAAACGGAAACCAGATCTAAATCATTATCAAACACATGAAACACTTTTTTTCCGCGCTAATATTGCTTTTTCCTTTTTTATATGAAACAAATAATTTTTAAACGTTTAGTTAGAAAAATTCTCTATAATATGCTTTTACTATTTCCACGAAAATAGATTAAAGGATTTTTCTTGGTAAAATAGTGATTATTATTTAAACGTGTATTTACTTTAAGATAACGATAATTAAACGTAAAGCGATTGTTTAGTATGCACCTTTTAAGTATTTTATTTTTCGTTCGTATATATGTGGAAGATGCCGTATACACAGGCAGAGTTAATAAATGTACCTAATTTATTACTTTAAACGATTATATCATACATACGAGTGGATTCACGAATTTGTTAAAAATTTCGTGTGATGAATGTAAATACACTTGTAACAATATAAGGTAATAATACGCATTTTAAGATGCACACAGACTGCATGGATGATAACATGCAGAAGATCTTAAAATGTTATCGTCTTGACTGATTTGTCTTTTTCTCTTAGTTCACTACTTTTGAGAATTTACCGCTTTAAAAACGAAGTAAATTATTTATTTAGTTTAAATAACGAATCCCCTTGTTGTTTCTTGATTGCGTTCTATGTTGCAACATTACACGTCGCGACGTTTATTTGATAAGCGAATAGAATATCTACCAACAATATTATGTGATATATATCTTGTCAAGGAGACAATACAATATTGTTAAGACAGATGGAACAGCGAGGTATACTTGCTGCGACGAATTATTAAACACATTTAATCTGAACGGTATCTCAGGATATGAAAAACTGCTTAACACTTGTTAATATATTGCCACACTGTGGATTTGTTTATAAGAAAACGAGAATTCTCGAGAATTAATCGAGAATTCTTAGTTATATACACTAACAACTATGCGAATAAAAGAAAAATCTGAACAATGAACACTCTTAACTAAAAGTATGTGTGGTATGTAGAAGACTACTTGTTATTTACTCTTTTTTTTATATAACTAGTACTTAGGACAACAAACAATTAAAGAAACTTAAGTTTTATTAGGAGTTTATTTATTTTCATACTTACAAACTATGTACAAGCTTATTTGTTACTGTAATAAGGAAAATAGAAGGCATACTTGAGCCACTTCACAAGCCGAAGTGATTAACTCCACTTTTCGATTTTTTTTTTTTAAATTTAGTGTCAACGCATTTGACCGATGCTTGACTATTTTTTTATATTTAAAATAAATTTCACGCCACGAAACGAGAAAAATACTTTTGGCCATGGAATAATAAACAATCTATAAAAATGGTGACCATTATTTCGAAGATATAGTACTTTATGCATTTTATATGTTCATTTACATTGAAATTTTAAAAGGAATTTTAAAAAAACAATACAAGATATATTTACTTGATCAATTTCGCTATTTTTCGTTTTGTGGAGTTAGTCAATTTGGCAAAAAAGGAAGCCGCTCGTTTGTGTATCCAAATGCAAGAAACATTAAGTATCGCGACAACGTTTTAAACAGGACATCGTCTCAGTCCATGTCGCTCTAAAAATAAAATGAGCCCCTTCACACCTACTCCGTGACGTTCAATTTTGTAATAATTCGGAATGGATAAATCAACGATCGTAGATCCTTTTCTAAGGTCATTGGTTGATCTACCGAATCTCGAGGAATCGTAAAATATTCCGCCTAACGTGGGCCATAGAGATTTAAATTCCGAAGGGTATAAGCAACTTGGTTCGTTGCTCACGTTGGCGCTGGTTAGTGCTAATGGTCCTACTATTTCTGAGACGTCCTGTATAAAGTCGAACCGTGGAACTCTGATACCAACAGTGTTATGGTTGGGGTTCAAAGCAGGATTTAAATGCGGGGTTCTCTTTAAGATCACTGTAAATGGTCCAGGCAACATAAGTGATAACAAATCAGGTGGCAAGTGATCTACGACGCCCCAGTTTTTTATAGCATCCACGCTACTAACGGAAATCGATAAGGGCTTATCTTGATCGCGTTGCTTAATTTCGTAAAGCTTTTCAATCGAACTAGTGCTAGATACGACACCGGCAAGTCCGTATATGGTATCCGTCGGAACTGCTATTATTTCATTTCGATGTAGCATCGTAGCCGCAATTGCTATGCTTCTTTTCCCGTTACAGATCCAATTTTTGCTACATCTTCTTACATTTTTTATTTCCTTTGCAGCTGCATTCAAGTGAGTAGACATTGGACCCAATTTTGATACTTCCATGTACGCTCTTTTTCCTCCAAGCAAGTGACAAAACTGTTTTCAAAATTGAAAAATTTATTAGTTATAAATGATAGAAAAAATTATTTGGCAATCGTTACATTTGCAATGTTACAAAGGACTCAACGCTTTACCTATCAGAATTATATTCTTTTTTATTTAACGGTTTGAGTCCCAAGCGGCGCGATCGCGCTGTTCAGATTTCATTTAAAAAAATTCAAGTACATTTGAACGCTACGGGCAACTGACGGTGCACTCAGAATCTGTCGAAATAGCGCACTCAACTTTACTGACGCATTAACATCGCATCGCTGTTTTTTTTATGTAAATAATAAAAGTAATACACATTTTGTATTTCGTTGTTTATATCGCGCCGCTTGGCTGTTTTCGCGCTCAATGAAGACAAGCGCTATCGCGTTGTTCAAAATTTTTCGACAATGTTTTTTCAATGACTCCTGGGACTCAAACGGTTAAAAAGAAAACTATAGTTGGAGAAACGCATAATTCGTAAGTAGACTGCGAATTTTTAAAGCGAATTCTCATTTTTAAAATTAAATATTGTCATTTCTACCAAACTTTGTACATTTGATATATTTTTGCGTATCGTGTGCATTTGCATTTTCTTTTTTTTTTTTTGCATATTTAAATTTACTATGTATAAGTGCATAAAAGTGTGCAGTCCATTCGTGAAAGACAAATCTTCGTTGGTTCTTTTGAACAGGAAGATTACAAAAATTCTTCAAAACTACATCGCTATAGATTTTACAATTTTTTAAAAAATTACGAATGCGTCATTTCAGCCACCTTGATAATTCTCTAGTGTTAACCCTTTCGCTACCGCACTCTAAAATTAAAAATACTCTCAATCCACAGATGGGGATTATCTTTATTATTAAAAATGCAGTATAGCCATAAATATATGCATATTTCGGACAATTATAGTATCGGGTTGGCAAGAAAGTAATTTCGGTTTTTTAGTGTGAAATAAAGCTCAATTTTTCTGTATAAAAAATGAACTTTAATCGGTCAAATATTTTCCATCCTGTTCGACGACCTTTTTCCATCTTTCTGGTAGCTTCATTATTCCGCGCTCATAGAACTGCTCGTCCTTATCAGAAAAAAACTGAACCAATTGCGATTTGAGGTCATCGTTGTTGTTGAAATTTTTACCGTTTAAAAAGTTTTGTAAACTTCGAAATAAATAATAATCCGATGGTGCAAGGTCGGGGCTATATGGAGGATGCGACATCACTTCCCAACCAAGCTCCAATAATTTCGTACGTGTTGCTAAATATGTATGGGGCCTCGCATTATCGTGGTGGAACATTATTCCTTTACGATTTGCCAATTCTGGCCTTTTCTGTTCGATTGCTTCCTTCAATTTCATAAGTTGTTGGCAGTAAACATCTGAGTTGATCGTTTGGTTGTTTGGAAGCATCTCAAAATACACAACACCTTTGTAATCCCACCAAATTGACACCATGATCTTTTTTTGATGCAATCCACCTTTCGATACGGTTTGTGCCGGTTCATCATGCTTGGACCATGATCTTTTTCGATTAATGTTGTCGTAGACGATCCATTTTTCATCGCCAGTGATAATTCGCTTCAAAAAAGGATCGATTGCATTACGTTTGAGATGCGTATCGCAAATATTGATCCGTTGTGTTAAGTGAATTTCTTTCAATTCGTGTGGAACCCAAATATCCAGTTTCCTAACGAGTCCAAGACGTCTTATGTGATTTTCAATTGTTGTGTGTGACACATTTAACCTTTTTGCAATCTCTCGCACATTTATATGACGATTTGATTCAATTATGGCTTTCATTTTGTCTTCATCAACTTCAGAAGGTCGGCCCGAACGTTGGTCATCTTTAAGTGAAAAATCTCCAGAACGAAATTTTTTAAACCAATTCTGACACGTGCGTTCTGTTACGCAACCAACACCATAAACTTCACATATCTCTTTGTGAGCCTCAGCCGCTTTCTTGCCTTTACGAAAATAAAAAAGTAAAATATGTCGAAAATGATCATTTTTGCATTCCATGTTAAAATTGACGCTAAACCAACAATTCTAAACAAAATTACACGGTGTTTGTTTCTACAGTAACCCAAGAGTGTCAATTACCAAATCCCAAAAGAAAAAAATTATAACATTGACAGAAGAATAACGACACAAACATAACGCTATCTATAGGCACAAACCGAAATTACTTTCTTGCCAGCCCAATATATCTTTACCTAACGATTGCCCAATATTTCAGGACGCGTATATACGTATTTAGTAGCGAAAGGATTAAAGTGCCCTATAGCGAAGGAGATTAAAACGATTTAGCGAGTGATACCAAAAATTTTAATCTAAAAATTACAGAACGTTACGAACAAGCGTATCTATTTCCATGTGATAGCGAAAAGCGCGCCGGTATCAGCGACGTATTCGCACTCGGGAATACGTCATAAGTTCACCGTAGGTAAAGTGTTAAGTAAAACGTTTCGATGACTATTCGTTTTATTAATAACTATCTGACGAAATTTATTCATACAACTGCGCAACAAATAAATAAAAAACTAAAGTTTCGAATTCAATGGAGTTGTGTAGTAATTATTGTTATACATTTAACCCTTTGAACGCTATAAATTACTATGGGAGCGTGGCGAGCGTAGTTTCTAGATTTATTTTTACGGATCACGCGGATACAATAATATTTAATATGAATATTGTGATCTTTATTAATCGCTACGATGCTTCTAAATTCATAATCGAAAAATAAAGAAAAAGATGTGATCGTGCGGAAAAATGCTGCTCGTCTGCATCAAGTCTAGGCTAGATGCATACAAGTGATGCGTTGTCGTGCGTTGCTGTTACGTTTCCAGTCTAAATTATTAGTATCGCATGATGTGACATTAAAATGACAAGCCCCCGGATGATTCTACGTCACAATGGATAGTCTAGTCTATGCTGTGTCGATAGAAAAACGTACAACAAACGTGCATGTAGAAAACGCTCGTACGGCTCTAGGCTAAGTTGAAAGTTGTTAGACTACCTTTAATCCCGCCAGTTGTGACCGCATTGAGGATTGCAACATTTGTAAAATGTTGTCATAGGCTCGTCAGCGGATCTGGTCTGAATTTGCATAAAATATGCTCGCGGATGAGCACACTTTGGACACCGTTCTTCCGTGGAGTCGACGTTCTCCCAAGCCGCGCTGCCACCCAGTACGTCGTCAACTTCTTTTAATTTCGGATACGTACGCGTGCTCACTCTTCTCGCGATTTTGAATATGTACGGGCACGTGTTACACGCGAAGCGCAATCCTTGCACTCCTTCTTCTACTTGAAGCAGATTACCGCAAGTCGGGCAAAACATCAACATCGTGTAAACGCAAATGGGAATGCAACCGAGTCATTGAAGCAGCAAACAAAATATATTTAAATGATCCTTTAACCATATACGAAAAAATACGAGAAACGTTAGAATTTATTGTTGAATTCAAGTTAACGACAATTAAATTGTTTTACGATACTTTTCAATGATTTTAAAGTTCTACGCTCGACTAACCAAACGCATTATGTTCATGTATTAAAGTAATACCTATGTATGTGCAACGATTGATTGCCTATTCTTACAAAATTGTTTCTATTTTATACAGTGGTTTTTTTTTCGGAATATAAGAAGATGTAACTCGTGGCATAAATTTAATACCAAATTTAAGGTAATGTTTTAATACTACACCGATTGTACGCCTGTAAAATATTGTAATGCGGAATTCCATGCGTATCCGCCTTTCGTACAGAAATTATGGACGGTCTTTACAAAAATTTATTGTTAAAAAAAGTACCTATTGTTAATTTATATGAAGCTATTGTTGTAAACATCGAATGACCTCGTGTGCCTCTTAATGGACAATGACAGCAAAATAAGTTAAAAATTGTTGACAAACATTTAAAACAAATAAATCGTTCGTGTAAACAGAATTAAAGTAGAACATCATGTGCTTTATTTATAACTAAACACCTGAAATTTAGGTAATTTATAAAGAACAGCATAAAAGTGCGTATTAGTATGATAATTATATGAAGCTTCAAAATTGAACGTACAAATTATTTCAATGAACATGAACTTTACACGATATTTAAACGTATAGAGTGTAATCTAATACATGCCTCTACCTTTTCAGCTATGAATGGTTCGCCCGTTGTTTAAATGGTTCTTAAATCATTAATAGAGCGATACAAATCAGAACCATAATTTGAAAACTATATGTAACTTTGTTCAGCGAAGTATAAATTATCTGTATGAAACTTTTATCACCTATATATTTCAGCATGTTTCAACGGTACGTACATAACCTATTTCAACCGGTATTAGCGTTAAAAAATCCACATTAAAATCGAAGAATTAAAACGATTCGAATATCCGATCAGTAGTCATCTTCGAATATATTAAGTATTCAATATAGCACTTCAAATGTGTTGCAGGTGTAAAAGATTGTGTTTATCACCCAACATACAATCAAGATACCAAAGCATACTATCAAAGGCTGAAGCAAAGGAGAGGAGGAATTTGTTGTTTGAAGAAGAGAAAAAAAAGCAGAGGAATGTAGTGGGAAGAATTGAGAAGATAGAAGTTAAATATCAATCCTGTGTAGAAGAAATAACACTTATAATGAACAAGTGTTTATCAACTCCTACAGATTGCGCGAAACACATTTCTGAAGGAGCTTCCAAAGTAGCTGCACTTGCTTTGGTCAATGGAATACCATGGGATATGAACAGACCTTTAACATCTAATTGTGAAGTAAAGTTGTTAAATTTGCAGAGCCCAGAAAATAGAATAGTGAACACAGCTTTCTGGAGAACTTGTTCTTTCCTTTTGGGAGCTGTTATAGATTCAGCTTTTAAGTCAGATGTAAACGTTCACTTGCACAGTTTCCCAGTACCTCTTATAAAATCGGGCAGCTTCATATATGATGTATACCTGGAATTGCCCGAATGGAAGCCATCGGAGCAAGAACGTCGTGCGTTATCCGCTGAATATATGAAATTGATAAATCAAGAATTACAGATAGAGAGGATAGAAACAACGGAAAACGTCGCGCTCGACATGTTCTGCGATAATCCCATTAAATCAGAGCAAATACCAAATATCGTAAAAACTAATGACAACAAAATCACTTTGTATAGGGTGGGAGATCATGTAGATATTAGTAAAGGACCTATGATAGGGAATACTTCGTTGATAGGACGTTGCACGATTACCGCAATTCATAATGTACCAGACAAAGAAAATTTGTATAGATTTCAAGGTTTAGCCCTCCCTCAAGGTGTCCTTTTGAATCAATTCGCGTATGGTATATTAGAGAACCGTGCAAAGAAATTTAACAATACAGCGTGGTCGTTCACATCGGACGAGACAGGCGAGGAGGAAAGTTTAAACAAAGCGTTCGCCGTGAACTAATTTTAATATATCATATGCATAGTATAAATAAAGAGTGCGTACTCTCGGTATTTATCTTCGCAATTTTTCGCTACTTGTACAATACGCTATTAAAAATGATATGTTTATACAAATATTAATTGTTGTCATTACATATAAAGCGTTTTATTACCTTTTTTACTAATATCTATTATTAAATATATTTTACCTCTCTCTTTATATATATATATATATATATCTCTCTCTAATACATTAAAAATTAATATAAGACGTGTATAATATCATTGTATAATTTCAATGAATATATATATATATATATATGTATATATATATATGTGAGTGTATGGGTATATGACATGCACGCGTTTCCATGTGGTATTACGCACGTACGCGTGCTTATAGTACTTCGTAACGTTAATGCTCGAATCGAGATAATTTACGAATTTTAATACGTTAACTGCCACGTTGGTCATCCGTGACCGAAGTTTATTTTTTCAGCGGGATCGTGGTTGTCATCAGTAGCCGCAGAGCCGTAATCGTTTAAAACGATTAAAATGAAATAAACGTTGTCGATTCAAAAATTTTGGGCGACATAGATACCTAGATAATATTACGAAACAAACAGTGCACTATTTAGCAATTATACGTTTTTATTGAAACATAATATTTTATCGAAATTTAATACGGCGGTGTGCTGTACTGAAACGTTAAATTCAATTGTGGCTCTCGGAACAAAGCTTACAAAATTTGCGTGGCAGTCAACGTGTTTAACGAGTTCGTCGCGGGCTACGTAATTCCCATACAAAATTACCGGGCAATCTATTAGCTATCGATGCTGGACACGTGACATTCATTCGCAAATATAGTTGCTGATTTCTACTCGCTTTCATCTCGTAGCATTCGAATTCGTCCGATTTTAAGATCGTTCTTACGGCGAGTGGCGCCAATTCCGGCGTACACTTTAATTCGATTTCGATCACCAAATCGAACGAAGGTGGCCTCTGAACTTGTTGCTCGGTTTCGACCGTCAGATTCGCCGTGCTAACGGTATGCATGAATTTACTTTCGTAAGCGTATTTGTTCATATTTCCGTAATAAAAGAAATGTCCGCCGTATTCCCCGTATCCCGAATAAGTAGATGCAGGGGGCGGTCTTAAGGGGAGCGTGAAAGGGATCTGGAGAAGGACACAATACTCCGTTAATAATATAATTAGAGTTATCTAGTACCGTCTGTCCACGAAAAGAAGGCAGACTAGTCTTTACATCCTCACTGTAGGCATGATCTACTGCCTTCCCTATCACCACACGCATTCTTCGCTATTGAACCACTGTCGATTTTGATCGTCTTCGGTTAATGGTGAACAATGCATGCGATCGCAGGGAGGCTAGCAGATTGTAATTAGAACAGGAATGTAAATACAACGTAGAACGTTTGGATATCAAGGTATTCGGATACTGTATTTCATTTCGCATTTTATCTCTCGTTTGCGCGCGAACGTCACCTGTAAAAGTAGCTCGTGCTCGTAATGCAAATTCTCGAAGAGATGCTCGTTCACGCTACCCACCAGACGTCGTAATCGGAGATACATGAAACGTTGCTCGTCCCTCCACGAATTCTCGTCTTCGTTCTTGAAAACATCCAAACATGTGAACCAAGCGCGTTTCATCGTGTACTTGAGTTTCATGCTGACGGCTCCACCGAAACCTCTTCTGCTGGACGGCACTTTGAAAGACAGTACTTGCCGACCTTCTACGACGCAATCCAGAAGGTCCACGACTTTGCATCCGGAGACCAAGGCCGATCTGGTAACGGAATAGAAGAATGGGAAGTAGAGCTACAACGTATAAAGGTCGTTGAAGCAGATAATCCCAGCACTAATGGGAAATAACGTAATACGACTGTTCCATCCTTAGACGAAAAAGTATTCGCGTTTATTGCACATGTAACACTGGTGTATCACTTGGGCCTCACGTGCGCCGGGCTTCGGAAAATATACAGCGAATTTTTGTTAGCCCCGCGTCAATCAGCCGCCTCTTTTCCCATGAAGGCATTCCATTGACCGCTTAGAGGTGCAAAAATGTATTTAAAAGGGGCAAAACTGGAATGCAAACCCACGCAACCTGAAGAGTTTTATTCTGAACCAAAACGATTACAAACACAAGAACCCACTGATCAGAAACATAGGAAATTTATCCCATCAACCAAATCCCTCTAAAATTCAAACTCGAACTGCCCAAACACATCACGGTATAACAAAACACACGTGCACGTACTATTCAAGTACTGCAGGTTTTTTGAAATCATTTTCTGTACCCACTTCGCTTCAAGCAAACTACCCATACCACGAAGATATTCAAATCTTACGAGCTAAGTACAGGTGATAGTACTGTAAAATTAAAATTCACGAGAAGAAGAAGAAGAAAAAAGAAATCAAACCCCACAGAACCACTCTACACTCCGAAACGCAAAGGACATACGACGACACTCGACTCCACTGCAACAGCTGTACTCGTTTTACGTTAAAATATATCGTTAAATTTAACAAGTGTTCAACTCCTCGCATCATCAAAAATACGCTTCGGCTCCACCAATTGAACAACTTCAACAAGTATGCGTCAACGTCGTTTATTCGTTGCTAAAATTGCCGACGCCGTGACGTCCCAACGGTGACTTAATCTCATAGGACAATTTATTCACCTGTTCACTCTGCGCTCGGAGATCTTTTCGAAGAAGTTCATGAATCGCTTGCATATGGCTATGAAAGGAGTCACACTAAAATCTGCAGTTCGAGGACCAACGATGGACGAATGATACTTCGCGATTCGGCCAAGAATTTCATTCAAATTATCCAGCAGACTTCCCGCGTAGAAACAAAGCCTTGGAAACTTTTGTTGCTTCGTTGGGGGATGCGTGTATCTCCACGTTACCGCTCGTAGCATTTTGTATTGCGCCTTGATTAATTCCAATGCGTTTATGGCTTTGGTACAGGATAACAATTCGGTGTCTGTCTTGACATTTTTCATGGCGCGTTCGATACGCTTCATTAAAGTCTCCACTCTTACACCGGCCGTAAGAAACGCGCCGTTTAAAACTATCGCTGCTATCGTCGAGCAATGTCTAATAATGTACAAAGGAAAGGCTAGAATTATGCAAGTTAAATTACGTTTCGTATTAAAATATATCGTCCTTTTAAACATAAAACATGCATAATAAGTAGGTAAATTATAGCAATAATAGAATTTGTGATTAGTAGAGCGCGGATTGTTATGTATTTGTAATACACTAAAATATATATAAAATATTCAAGGAACAGTAGAAATTAAAATACTTAGAAGATGAGAAAACCCTCTGTTTAAGTGCTACTTGTTTAACTTTAATTGCAAATATATTAATTTGTATAAAGATCCGCAGTCTAGTGATTAAATAGAGTGATTCAATTTTCGTTTATGGTAACACGAGTTAAGCTGTAATTGTAATCACTCAACGTTCAACCAATCAAATCTTATTAATAAGCGAATAGTTTTTAGTAAATAAGAATGAACGGTAAATTAATCGAAAGAAAGAAGTTTGGAAAGGATCACCTAGAGACCAAACGCACGGAAATGGCCACGTCTTGAAGAGGCAGCAGTCGAAGGACCATCTCCAGAACTTCCGGCGGAAGTGTGTCCAGCGCATATCCACGACAGCTGTGCTCCAAGGAGGATTTTTCCGAGTTCCTTTGCGATTCTTCGGATCCATCGCATCTCGTAGCTGGTACTTTTAGCCGCTTGTTTACGCTCATTTAAAACAGAGGCACATTTAAAAGGGAGGAGATCAAAAAGGCTCTCCTTTGATATTTCTCGTTAATCGAAGCTACTTTGCGTTCTTTTATCGCTGTTAAAAATGTTAAACCGGTTACTAATTCATTTGATCACCGCATCAGCTTCTTTCTTTGCCGATTAAAACCTGTTGCCTCTGGGTAAAAATTTAATAAAACTAAAGGTGACAAGGCTAGGAAACAAAACAAACGATTCGTGGCTATCGTTTTAATCGAGTTTCGTCGATTTTCGTTTTACAAGTTTTGTACAGGATGGTTGGTGTACGCGGCGAAAAGTATAGTGATCACGGTTATCGAAAATAACGGGTGCCTTATCGACTAATTTATTAGAATAGCCGTATCATCGTATGTACAGAAGGTACACATCTTGCAATTAAGATTGTCTCTGGTTTGCGTGTTCATCGGATGATTTTAAGAAAAGAGGATAATAATTGCGTACAGTTTCGACCATAAACAACGCGTAGGATAAAAACGAGTTACTTCGAATCGAAGCCTTAAATAATACATTAGGTATCTTTCTCGAGTATACAATAATAGTTACAATTATTATAATCGTTAGTCACTGTACATAATATTAAATTTAACAGCATCTTCTCGTTAGAAACTTTCTCCTTAAGACTTACATGCTCTCATTTTTCAAACCCTGTTTTATCATTAACCCTTTGACTGCGCCGCGATATTCGCGTGACGCGTAACAAGGAATGCGTACACATAATTTTGCGCGTACAAAGTAATTACTTCGTGAATAGATTAACTTGAAGTTAAAAATAATCAAATGCTAGATTGTTGTTAAAATGAATTTTTAAATATTGTTGCAGATACGTATAATGATAGATTAGGAAATTAATGTACGTTGCGTTGTACAAAATCTACTGGGCGTATATGCACGCCTTTCGCAGTCAAAGGGTTAATCCGCATTAAAAGCATCATACAATTTACAATTATATTGGAAATCAACCAAATTTTCGTTTACCAATTCCGAAAGAAATGTTTTAACTTTCTCCAGTCTTGATCAAATAGTATACATTCTAATACTCATTTTCCATTCTTCCGTGGTTCTAGGGTAGATGTCCCAATCGCTGCCACTTTAAGCTTACCGCTTTATTCATTGAATTATTTTAGAAGTCATTTAACCTACGAATTGTTCCGGCTCGGAGCGTAACATTAATTAACACCTCTTTCATTTATGACAATTTTTTTGTACGTTAAGTATTGATGTATTACGTACTAAGTATAACAAAGTCCAATGTCCCTCGTATTGTCGTTTGAAAAGTTGTCACTTAAAGGGAAATGATACCTTCGTATGTTATTTCGTTATTAAATAAACGAATTAAAGTGACAATTATAGGGACGTTGACGGTACGTGGGACACCTACCCTATTTGTTGCAAAGCACGTTGGAACTCCTACACAGAGAAATTAACGGGCATCAGGAGGGTGAATTTCGTTTGATCCACCGGCAATTCTTCCGAACTACACGGACTAATGCTGTCTAAAAGCGTTTGAATGGCATTCTGATTGGTTGGATGCTTTCTCTTAGCGTGTTCTCTTCTGTGCTTCAACTCCTTGAACGTTTTCCCGCATTGTTCGCACACGTACGGCCGTGCAGCTTCGTGAGACCTTACGTGGCCTTCGTAATGACTCTTCCTGACGAATTTCTTGCCACACTGGCCGCAATCGAATTGAAAACGGCCTTCGTGAGCTGCTACATGCGAACTCAACGTCCACTTGGTTTTGAAGGTTTTCGAACAGTAGTCGCATCTTATCTTGGACGCTATGTTAGAGTTATTTTTACCCGGTTGCATTCGTCGTGGATTTTTGTTAAGAAGCAACATCTCTTCGAGCAGGAAATCGTCATCCTTATCTGGCTGACCCTTTTCTGACTTTTCTAAGGTCGTTTGGGCCTCCAACATATTCGCCGTGTGATGCTTCATGTGTTCTTGTAACTCCTCTTCGTCACGAGAACACGTTCCGCATAGGGCACATACGTTTTTGCTTGGAACCTGTCGAATATCGTACGTATTAAGTTGATGCGTACGAAATTTCGTCTCTTACAGTAAAGCTTTAAGCGTAAGTATAGATTTTTCAAAACGATACCTGCTAAATTCAAATAATTTCTACACGATACTACATACTTTGTCAACCGTCTAATAGATGAATAGAGATGTTCAGAAAAGGAGCAGGAAATGTTGGAGGAACCTAATTTAAACGTTGCTGTACCTTTTCATGAGAGCTCATATGAGCTTTCAGCTTAATCTCACTGGTATACTTCTTTTTGCAATGGGAACAGGAATAAGACTTGGTTTCTCTCGAATCATCGGCCCACGTCGCATGCTGCCTATTAACTATCGTGTTTGCTATGATCTCGTTACTTTCTTTGCTGTTCTGTTGTTGTTGCTTATTCGCAATGACGTTTTCATAGTCCGACAGCTTCTCCTTTCTCATTTCATGACGAGCGATATGACGTTTCAGATCGTGCGCCCTGGAGAAGGCTCTCCCGTACCTGGTGCAATCGGGATAGGGGCATCCTTTGGTTTTGTCGTTTCTCGGGCGAGAGGAGACATTGTTAGAGGGTTGTTTGCTGTCTTTGTTGCAATCTTTACACGACTTCTCGATTTTCTGACTGGTAACAGTGGTCAATTGGGCCGACAATGGTATTACAATCGAGATGGTCTCATTGGTGTCCGGATTTAATATGGGACCAACATGGATAGCCGGAGGCGTCGCCATCGCGATCTACAGCATCGATTTAGTCTGTAAAATCTAGGAAAAGAAAACAAACGGAACATGCGGGTCATTTTTTATAGCTCATCTCTGCGTAAAAGTTTTCGTTGTGAAGACATTTTTGCGTAGGCAGAACGAAGCAAAGAGTTTTAAGTATGCAGGGTGTTCCTTAAGGAATAAGATTGAAAACGATCATGGTGTAAGTGTTGTATCAGAAACTGTAAGAATGTATTGACAAAGCAAGAATATCATGCTAAACATCCTCGAAATAAGCCGTGCATTAGCGAGACAAATTTGGAGCTACTTAATTTCGCACAGGTTTATTCTTCAACTTTAATATTGCGAAAGAAAAATAATATATCGATTCTTTTATCGAAAACAGTTTCTCGGATCCTGTTCGTCGTAATCAGTACAAAACACACGTTTATAAATACATCGTATTATAATGATAAACGAATTGAAGGATTGTAATCGGGTGTATGGATTTTTTCTGATCCAACATAGGTGATTATCATTAAAAGTTGATTACTTATGGTTTTTATTACTTTCTCTTTTATATCTTCAAAATGAAGCCGAATCGACTAATGACGTGTGCAACATTTTTTGCCCAAAATGACCTCTCTAAAACGTTGGAAAGTTTCTCGGTTTAGATCTGGAACAGCCTGTATACCGAGAATCTTTTTTCAAGCAAGGAATTTAGTCGCAGGTTCACGTTGAACGAATCGATATGGTAAAATATGGTCCTATAGCGACGCGTGAAAGCGTGAAGCCGACGGAGAGGAGTCGATATTCTTTAGTTTTTCATTTCCACGTGGGAAAATGCTACTCCGAATTATTACCTAGTTCCTTCTTCGCATCCTACAGGGTGTTTCAATTGCAAGCAATTCAAAATATCTCCACGATAAAATAACAAAGCAATACGAAGAAGATTCCATTACGCACTATCCATCAACATAATTTGCCAATAATTTACACAGTTCTTTACCCGAGTGTCCATAAATATTGAACCACCCTATATGCATGTAACGTTCTGAAAACAAAAAGAATCCGACTTCTCTAAACGAACTTTCCCTGAAACAATGGCATGGAATAAAGCTGGCATATCCAGCGTGCGTATAATAAACGGCCATCTTGGAACGAACGAATTTCCCTTGTTGAATGAAACAAATCCACTGTTAGGAGTCATTCGGTATTACTTTCATTCACGATTCGCAGGGACGTGAACCAAGTCTGGCCACGAAACAGGTTCTTACTTGGCTTGCAACCTTGCTCCCCTTTGACTCTTCGATCGCCTCCCTCTTTTATTCAACACGTCAGAGGCCGCGACTCAATGATTCATCCGCCCCACGTCTGTCTTCCCCTTGAAAAGGGCGAAAGTCGACACGCGACTTCACCATCCATTTTTACAAAATTTCCTTATCCCTTTGTTGTTCTCTATAAGGTGTTATTTGCGCCTAAAATAAAGTTTATCCACTGTGATATCGTGTATACGTATTTACGTGTACGCGAGTCTTTATGATACAGCGGCTATAAAAATTATTCGCACGCACCCCGATTTTTCATTCAGTCGTCTTTCACGCTTCTACGACGCCAAGAGTTTTATAGTCGCGGAAGAGGGTTAATTAAGCGCTGCTAGTGGTCAATTAATTAATATCTCTACATGTTCAAACAGATACAGCTACGTGCGAATACATTTTGCAGCCACTGTAGCTATGTTTTTCACGATGTCACAAATATATTTTTGTATATAGAGCAAAACGCGCAATTGATTCGTTGCTCTCGACTTTCTCGAGCGATTCGTTTTCTTAATGCGTACCACCCCACCCGCTTCCCACGGCCGGGTAAAAAACGGACGACAATTTTTCACGAATCGAAAGGAATCCAACGAGAGACTCCGTTTCTCCCCCTTTCTCCAAATCGTCGTTGTTCCTCTCTCTTCCTGATTAAAAGAGAGCCTTCTCTATCCTCGTGCACACGATCTTCTCGGGCACCCGCGCGCGCGCGCCTCTATATGCCTTGTGGTATGTTACAACGTGGATGATTCTACCGGTGCCAGAGGAAACGACTCGCTCACTTTCCTCGCCGCGATGAAAGTGTGCTACTACTGATCAGGAACACGCACTCTCCCTCTTCGTTTCACAGGCGCCCGTTCCTTGCGCATGTCAACCATTTGCCCGGCTGATATGTAGTTGCACTAGACCACTGTCACGATATTATCAGGGGTGCGTTTTGCCATTTCTAGCCTTCCCTTTGTGTACCTTCTTTCGGATTTAATTGTTCGCCGCTTTTGGTGGACGTTATCGATCAGAGGGGACGAAGGGGAGTTGATTTGAATCAGGCTTGGATTACATTAACCTTTTCGTTACGGCATTTAAGAATGCAAGCATTTGCAGGGCACAAATGGCAGCACATTTTATTAACATGGAAACGTTATGAGTAGAAATATTTTAATACTCTGAATAATTGTAGTATAATATACATATACGAATAACCGTAGAAATAATGCTAATTGTAAGTTATAAAAAAGTTATACGTACACTTTTAACAGATGATCCTTCATTTATGAGAGCGTATATGTACGTCATTAGTTGCGAAAGGGTTAATCAAAGTGTATGCAGAAGTCGTCGAAATAGTAAATTGTGTTGCGTTAAATTCGTATTCTTCTTCCAATTCTTTCAAATTGTTCGGACAAGAAAGAATTATAGTGTTTCTAATTATCGAAATTAATCTACAGAAGTCATTCATCATTCTTGAGCGTCTATAAACGCCGATAGTAATGAAAGGGTTAAGTTAGATGGTAGTTAGGTACTTTGCTTAGGAGTGAATTAGATCTAGATTAGATCTAGATAAGATCTTTGATTGTTGTTGGATTTCGTTCGAGGTAATATTTATTAACTGGAAATAAAAACGGATGAAAGTAGATTGATTTAGGTTTATTGATGAAAGATGAAGAGAAGTCGATTTGAATTAGGCTTGGCATACGTTAAGATAGATCGTAGTTAAATACTTCTTTTACGCATGAGCTAGGTCTAGATTAAATCTACTTAAAAAAACTTTTCTACTTTAAAAAATGTAAGATTAGATCTACTTAAAAGGGGTGAAATTAAATAGATTTAGATTAAGTTAGATAATGGTTAAATTGAGCTACGATTGGGGGTAAGTTAGATCCGGATTAGGTCTAGTATTTGATCATAATTTTGCTAACAATATTAGTTCAATAATGCAAGAGGGATTTGATACGCATTATTCTGTCGTACACCATCGATTGTTACAATCGAAGTTTAACAAATGCAAAAGCTTTCCTGTACTCTGCATTTAATGAAAGTGCATGAAACTTGTCGATTAGAGTAAGAAGTAGAGTAAACTTCGATAAACAAGTTCCACGAGAACGGTAACTACTATTGTACGTAGATACCGTGTTATAATTGCCAAATACGTATAGTTACGTTACTTTCAATGGAGATTCTCGGAAACAGTGGTATAGAATTAAAAAAGAATACAATGACTATTGAACACGGACCAAATTTACCTAATTGATTAGATTTCACGTGTCCGTCACAGTTGCGTTGATTAGTAGCTACTAATTACATTAGACGGCTAATATAACGTGATCGCACAGCTGCTGTTGGCGGTGCACGTGTCTTTGTTTAACAGGCGTTTATATCGTCTAATTAAATCGTAAATTTCGTTCTACAAAATTTGCCTCGCCAACATCTGCCACCTTTCGCATAATAACGTTGAATCATTCCGACAATGATCAAATTATTTTTATCCTTCGGTTTATTTCGCATGTTTTCGGAAGTGGAAAGTAGTTGGAAATGTCGTGGGTTGCTTTACATAACGCAATGTCATTTGTTCCCCTAAATTGCTCTTTCGACGCTAATTATTTTCGCCTACGCCATTAGCTGATTAAGCACGCTGCTGTAATCTCATGGGAAGGTGGAAAGGTGTGTCATTTAATATTAAAAATTACCAGTCGTTCAGTATCATTCCTATTGTTTTACATGACCTGGCGTATTTGCAGAATCTGAGAACTTAACGATACAACGCTACTTTGCATTATTCTTCAGTTTAGGGATGAAATGTGACGAAATTTCATTGCACGGATCCATAATTTAAGGATCCTGCCTTGCGTTTGCTGTGTTTTCAATAATACACGGAATACGTTTACCAATATGATAATGGGGACAAAATAGAACGGTAACATGGATTAATAATAATAATAATTGTACAAAGAGACACAAAACTAGTAAACGCGCGTTAGCAGTTATACAAATTGAATACTACTTGAAAAGATAATTACATAATAAACCGAAAGCAAAAATAAATGTATATCGTTCATACAAAACTATTAACGCTAGGTTTACGGAAACTGTCAATGTAATGGATATCAGATTTCACGTTTAAAGTTAAAGGAAAATCATAAATATTATTTTTAAGCATCTTATGTTGACTCTGATTGATATAATGACATAGATAGTTGTCATTAGATTGCGAATTTTTATTGAAATTCATATATTTGCAAACGGAATCTAATTGTAAGCAATACGACGTATTCTTTACTTTGAGCATTTTGCACATTACGTGCATTCCGTATTTTTCTGTACGTTTCTGTTGCTGATAATTGCATAACAATCTGCGGTCCATTATTATAGTTCTTCATATCATACAAAAACTTCGAATTATACGATCGATATCCGTAAATCTAGCGTTGATTAAGATTATGCGAAAAACCTTGATGAAAAGAAAAAAGGTCCAGAATGAAAACTAAATGCAGAAGATGGATTCCAGATGAAATTCACGTGTTTTCCATATTACGTGATACTAGCAATTGGATGGAATTTGAATCCATTCTATATCGAATGTTGTGGCTGCGTAGTTAGCATCTATAGGACGCGCCTATAGAAATTCCTTTGCGAAGGTGGGCTAGGATCACCGGATCGATTTGCGCGACCCTTCCACCGCTTCTAGATACAGACTAGGCCATGCTTACATAGTATATGTACATAGGGACGTGCATGCATGCGTACATATGTGTATAATGGAGGGCGGCTCGATTAAGTGGGAAGGGTTGCTCACGCGTAAGCACTCTACGATCCATTTCACATTTTTTCCCTTTCAATATAACAATTACAATCTAGCCTGTTACGTTTAATATATCTGTTGAACAATTTGCTTGAATTTATTTCCGCGTGGAACTTAATTCCTGCTTAATTTGAATCTAATTCAGTCGAATTCATTGGCACTCAATTCGTATCTATTGCACGATTGAGTGCCAAAGATTGATGCACGATCGACGGTAAATGAAATTGATTAAAATAAATTTCGTTCAAGCTTATTATCGACTATAGTTGAGTGTTCTATAGCTGAAGAAATTACGGCGAAAGAATAGCAATAAATCGTATTTGTATAGCAAATGAAAAGTAGGATTTTTATCGCGAAGATAATTCAAGTTCAATTTAAATCTAACAGACATTTTATCCGAATCGTTAACATTTTACCAGCATCCGATCTAATTAAATTAAAATCCAATTTATTCTTAACATAATTCGCTCCCACGTCAAATTTACCTCAAACCTTCTGCCGCTTAATTGAACCTAACACGTATCTAACTTCTCTTCCCAGTCAAAGTATTCAATTATTACTTAACTCGATATAATCTAAACGTAATTCAATCCATCTGAATGCTCCCCCTTCTAACATCTATCAATGGTAAGCTTCTAAAATAACATTATGAATTATTGTGTAAGGTAGAAGGGCCTAGGTACAAGAATACAAATAAATCAATAAACACGTGAACACCTGAAGGCAGAATAATTCTATAGAACATAGGAGATGGATAGCACAGCGAATAGGGAGGCCTGTAAACGAAAACTCGATCAGAGGATGCTTTCGTACGGTAAGTGGCACGTATTAAGCTAATTAATGGATGCGCCTCAGCATAATTTGTGTGCTCTGCCTCTCTTAGTTACCACAATGTACCCCGTACCTGTGTAGATCGATACTTCTAATTTCATCGACTGAAGATGAGCAGCTAGAAGGGGGCCGGGGGGGGGGGGGCGATGGAAGAGAGGAGAAGGGGGAGGAAATGCAATCGCTTCGCTTGTCATACGCACAATCACGATGGTTGCGTAACGTCGAATCTACTTCTCAATCGAGGAAAGGGTGAAACAACTTTCTGCAACGGTCGCCTCTCCCCTATGAGACTCATATAAATGCAGATGTTTCAACGTATTCCTGGCATGAAAACATTGCTATCGATATATGTAGGTAGAGGGATACCTTAGCCCCTAGCGAAATGGCTTTTCTTTCGAACTTACCACTGTGTCTACATTTCCATAACGGTCCGACGTATATTCCTCTGCTCCATTTTATACTAGAATCGAGGTTTTATGATTTTCCGTTGCGCGCTGTTTTATGCAGGGACTTGTACCGAAATGTAAAATACCGGTATCTTTCGGTCGGGGAAGTGGAGGGTAATTACGAACACGTAAGCAAAAAATCAATTAGAACTGTATTGAAACTTACATAGGAAAGCATAGGCATATGTACAATAATGATCTATATTAATGTTAATATTTACATATACGTAGTATCTACGTTTCAAGGTACACGTCAGTTAACATATGTATGTATGTATGTAGAAGGAGACTATAAATATTGCGAATCATCGTCACTGTTCATAGTGTTTCTTATCCATTTCACGTAATACTGTATCCTAGTGTAGACATCGGGAAATCCAGGTCTGGCACATCCTGATCCAAACGAAGTAACGCCTGCTAATTGCCATACTCCGTCCGCGCGACGGCATTGCAATGGTCCTCCAGAATCACCCTACAGAAATATCTTAATTTCGTTAACTGCGTATGTTATTAAATGTACCAATTAATTCAGCGTATGTATTTTCAAACTCTTGCAATCTTCGTCGATTCGAAGTAATTACATTACTGTATTCCAAGCGGCGAATTTACTTGGTAAACGTTAAAATGCTGAAAACGTTAAATATTAAAGCTACATTTAAATCTTATAAAATCTGAAAAGCTCAGAATTAATTTGTACACCTAATAATTCCGAAAATCCGTTTAATTAAATCTTGGTGATCCTAAATTATACAAATATATGCGATGTAATATAGTTGAGAGAGATTATTCGAATTTAAGTATGAATATGGAGTGATTGCTATGCTAATTCCGTGTTATATAGAGCAATCTTATAAGTAAAGTATCTATCGTTTCATCTCTATGTAATCTTGTCGCTGGAGGTCAGATTGCATTATCCAGGATGTGCAAAGATTTTAATCTAGTTGAGTGGATTCCGATGATTATCGGTGTATATACATATATCTTATGCAATTTCATGTAAAACGATAGGAGTATCTAATAAGTTAAATTCAAATAATCCTTTTTAAAATAGTGATAGATTTAAAAGCAAAATCCTAACCAAAGTTAGATTAGGGCGGTTTAATTAAAATTTACCACGCAACTGCCAGAAGAACCATCGGTGTGACCAGCACACAAATGACCGCTTCGAATCGGTACCGATTTCCCATAAGCTTTCGTGCATTTTTCCAGATCCAGTAATGGCACAGTGGCTTCTAAAAGTGCGGTAGAAAGTGATTGCGAGGGCCCGTATCGACCCCAGCCAGAAGCGACGCATTGTCCGTTCGCAAGCTTCTCTTCCGGTTCCGGTAAACAGATCGTTCGCACTACTTTCGATAAAGGAGCTGGTCTAGCCAGTTTCATCAAAGCTGAAAAAGAAATATTTCCACTATTTCTTCGTTTATTTATAACAAAGTGGAGAAGCGTATAAAAATCATCGTACTATCATTGACTAACTTCACTAAATTTCACTATATATGACTGTAGAATTTTGTAAGTACCAATATCGTGTACGTAATTGTTGAACCTTTCGTGGATGATGACTCGTTCAACAGGTAGCCTTGCCGAGCCTCGTTCACCAGAGTCCAATTCCCATTCACCGACGACCACCGTCCACAGTGCACCAATGGGTAAATTGAAAAGCTCACTGTAAGTAAATATTCAAGCCCTTTCATCGGTGAACTTAAGTTACAAAAATCTTTCGCATCTTTCTGTAATCATTCTGTTTCTAGTTGTTCGTTGTCTACAGGCTGTTCTATTTAACGCAATCGATAATTTGGCATACTTCAAAGAAAGATTAAATGCTAGAGAACACGCGAATTAAAAGAGTTAAAAACACTCTGACACTAATGCTACCGACGTTTAATGTATACTTATTTGTACCAAAGAAATGAAAATGGTAGACATTTGCAAATTCTACGCGATTAAAGTAGGACAATAAATCATCATTTATGTTACGTACAGAAAAGCACGGAATGTCCTTAAAAAATACACCGTTGCAACTTTATATAATTTTTGTGATAAATTTGTAATCAATATGTATAAAATGTAATTAATTTGTAATGAATTTCTATCGTTAAATTATCCCAACTTCTGTTCTAATACGATTTATAATTTTATTACTTGAACAAAGTTTATGTAAATAAAAACAAATCTCTCCCCCCTTTTAAAGGTATTTTAATTTACCTTCTTCTTCTGGAAAATTTCGAAATAAACTTTCCTTCTACGACTTTAACCCTTCGAGTTCTATGGAGTTCAATGTTTTTATTTTATAAACGTGACGCGAATAAAAATGATCAGTGTTTGCAATAAGCACATGTTCGAGAGAAGTATAAATATCGTATTCAATGTTAATCTACACTTTATGTAAAAGTATTACTTTTAAATCAGAAGAGCTCAGCGCTCGAAGGGTTCATTTAATTGACATAGACGCTTGCATAGGTGCAATGAAAGGTGAAACCCACTTATGAATGCAATGAGCTGCCGTGACGACCCAAGTAGGTTCAATGAGAACGCCACCGCACCAGTGCCCGATAAATCCTAACTTCGGATGCAGAAGCTGAAGAGACACCTGCCAAGGCCAAGAACCCCGTTTGCTTGGCTTCCCGTTGAATATTCTGCCGGTGGAGGAGGCAAATCCCTTTCGATCACCCAGAGAGGAGGACGTGACGTTCTTCTTTAGTAAAATCGCCCGCGGTTGCCTGTGCGACGCTACTGGACATCCGCAGGCTATTATTGAAAAACTCAAGTTTCCCACCTAGTTGACTTCGTAAACAGTCAACCGGTATTAATCGAACGTAAATGGTAAAAATTGGTTCTCGTATAATTGCAGAAATATATGACGGGTACCAACGAATAATCCACGTTTTCCTGATTTGCTATCTTCGTTACTACAGTATCGATCGATTTTTCAGATTAAAATCGATCGGTTCACATTTCGAACGAAGTCACATATTGCTGTTACGAAACACAAAGAAAAGGGGCGGCGTTATATTCTAAGTATAAATTATATTTTTTTTTACCTTTCTCCTGTTAAAAGAGTAGTGAATTATTTATTGATACACTTAATACATACAATGACTACAAGAAATATTCGCACACCACTGTATTTTTGGGTTTCAATACAACTTATCTAGGTTTAACTATGTCAGGTTTTGTATCATTTAACGGTACCATTACGGGACCACAACTATTAAATGATGGAAAACTTAATGCAGTTGTATCTAATTAACCCTTTCGCTACGGTTTCTTGGAAGCGAAAATTAGAACCACAGATAAGGAATAATTTTTATTAATATGAAAATGGGGCAAATATAAACATTTGGATGCTTCATGTTATCGATCATGATCTAATACTATTGTACGAGTGAAAACAGCAATAATACCGCGCTCTAGGAAAACTTAATAAATAATTTCGCAATCTTTGATGGCGTATATATACGTCCTTCGTGGTCGAAGCGTTGAGTAGTACTTAAATACAAGAATACAGTGATATGCCAGTACTGTGCGTAGCCATTGTATCTAACCATTCGATTTACTTACAGGAATGATCTTCCTGCACGATCTTCAGGATCGCGCAGTGGACCTCCGCAAGAACGAGAAGTATCGCCAGTCCACCGCGAAGATTCATTTCCACCAAGGGAAACACACCATATATACAACTGTTTTCTTCGTGTACGCGCACTTCACTATTTCTCACTCTTCTTCATATTTTTTTTTTCGGAACAAATCACTCACAAAGCACAACTAAATCTTCTGTTACGAATGAATTAATTGCACGAAGTTTCGGACGATACGATAACCATGATGCGTTAAACGTACATAATTGTCGAATGGAAAAGTACTTTAAATGATAAACTGATTTACGCGGTCCGCGACAAGAAGAGAGTAACCCTCGCAGGGAGATCGATCACTAGAACGAGTAAATCCTTCGAAGGAACTTACTTAGAAGAAAGTGATCGTTGAGGATCGCCATCGAAGAAGGGGAATACACTTGTGATCACGACGAACGAATGGAAACTGGCAGCTCTTAAACACAGAGGAATATCGCTCTCACTAACGAAAGTTAGGTACCTCGCTGCTTGCCACGCTGTTTCTTCCTCGCTCTTTTCATTCCAATTAGAAACGTTCATTTTGCTCCGCCGCGCCGTGCAGCCGATTATCATTCGCGTATCCCCGTAACGTTTTATAAAGCTAGCAAAAAAGGTCCACCGCGTGATGGGTTTCTTTTTTTAAATTCGCCGTCTCACTCTCCATTGAAATCCATAAGAGCAGAGAAATTTTTACGTCAAGCTTCAGGCCAGGAATTTTAATAACTCTCACTCGGAGGGAACAAAAAACTGTTGGGAAGAAAGCAAACTTTTTGTTCGGGTTTATGGACTTGTTTTCAATTAGCCGATCGTAGATACGTAGCGGGAAAATGTTAGTACACCATTGGTACCGTTTCGGCATTTACTTTAACCCTTTGAGTGCCAAGTAATTTCGAGAGATTTAAGTTTCTTGGATTTAATTTCAGAAATAGAGTGTATAGGTAAATTATGTAGGGTTTGGCCCCTTAAGAAAATCGTCATTTATTAATTTAGTTTAGTTTTGTTTATTAAATATATGGGATATACTCATTAGAATACACATTCGCTTCACTTGAGGTCAGAGGTAAGAAAGAGATTATTTAGCAAATGATGATTTAAAAACAAAGGCAATATAAGTAGCTCCAAGGGATTTTAAAAATCCAAAAAATAAATAAAAAATTTATGCAGAATGTTTTGGTACAATTGAAACAGTAGCTGGGCAAGTTAAAGCGATCATTGTCCACTTGCTCGCTAAAATTGGGCAAGTGCCCAATTAATGACATTTTTATAATATCAAAACTTCATATTTATATTATATTTATTATTATATTAACATGAATTTTATATATAGCTGTTGAAATTTGTTGTACAAAAAGTTACCCTTTACGAAGCAATAAGGATCGCGCTTATCTCCCAAAATTGCTTAGCAAACAAAGGGTTAAGTAATTTTCCACTTCGTGCACCTACCAAAATTTCGTGTCGTACAAATGAACTGTAGAAACTGGTTAAAAAATGTTCCATTGTATGATCCACGATTATGTACCAATACTAATTTTTTGGACACTGTAATTCAGGTTTCATTTCAAACTTCCATGGAACTTAAATTCTGCGGTACAAATTTCGAACAAATTGATTGGGAAGTGGAAATATTTCCTTTTAGCTTAGGTAGTTCGGAATGTAGAAACTCGGTACCTGTACATATGTATGTATCTACTTCCTTTTAACTTAGGAAGCTCGGCGTGTAGAAACTCGATACTTATGCTAAAAGTATCCTGTGTTACAGATAGGTTTTTTTACCTTTTAACTGATAACATATAATCTCTTACGAATGATTTAGTCGTAGTTTCTCGTAATTATACATCATCGAGGCATCGGGGGAACGAACGATTCTTTCGGTCGATGCTGAATGATATAGCAGCTTGATTACCAGAAGGCGTGTTAATCGTTCTCTAGAGATACGAATTCTCCGCGAGAAACATAAATGCACGTGTACCGGTTGTCAATTTCACTGCTGCAACGAGAATGTCAGTGATACCGTGAACAGCAGTACGCTTACAGGATGTTTCAAAAGTTAAGTAGTTGTAAGTCTTCAAGAATTATATTTATTAAAATAAGCAGTCTGTTCCTATAAAAAAAATGTATGTCCTTGCTACGTAAACATTATTTATTTACTTATTGATACGGGAAAACAAACCCATTAATAACAATGATACAATAGAGAAAATACAATCTGCGGACAAGAAGTGGGCGAAAATTTTAGAATTTTGATCGACATATATGCTTACTTAGAATAACTTATAGGTGGCTATGCTAAAAGAGTATAAAGGGGAATTAAAGAAATCTATGTAGTTTGGAGCTAAGGGTAAATTTGGCGATATCGCAGCGTGCATACAAATATGAACATAAATGTGGGAAATATGATAAATAGAATAAGCTAGTACATTAGATAATCAAATGGTATAAGTTAGTTTAACATCGAACAGTGTAAGATACAAAATCCAAAAACGTTGAATAATGTATGGATGGAGAGAATAAATTATTGTAATTGTAGAGTTGAGTCTTTTAATTGAATTGCAAGTTATAAAATCGGGACTTGAGAATAGTGGAAGTATGTTTTGAAGCAGTCTGTAAAATTGTTCTTATCGAGGTCATTTCCATGGCAAGGAAAGTGAGGAGGAATGCAGCGTGACGCTGAGATAACTATTTTCAAGTTTAACATGTGTTTAATTAGTCCCTTTTTCCATAAAACATTTCGTAGCGTAACTATGCCTTTTTTCATCCTTTTCGTATCCAAACGAAAGCTATGCAAAATTGTTTTCTGCTAATTTCACGCAGCATAAGACGAATTTTTTTTCGTACCGTAATTAGTTCATTCGCGTTGATGCTAATCAATTTGGCGTTACTACCCGTTGCAATCGCGGCAACGGTAATATATTTATAAGGATCAGCTCTAATTGTGAAAGCGAAGACAGTAAAATTGATGAAAGCGATCCTTGTGTTTTTCCAAAGCGATTTAACATGACCCTAATAATATCTATGTGTCTCGCGTACAATTTAAAGTTCCCTCGAGCAGAAAATTGAAACGGATTTTTCCCAGTTATTAATTTTTAATTTTAGAATGTTCGGCAAAGGAGAAATTTCTTGTACTCAATTGCGAGATATTTTTGTAACAGTTACGGATAATCGATAGGATTTAATTTCACCCGTTAATTACAATGATGAAAGTTCGAAAAATCTGTTTCTTGCAGCCGCTCGTTTGCCAAATCGATTAACCCCATAAAACGAAAAGCAGATTAATGGTAAAGTAATAAAATGCGCGTTCCTTTTTAAAATTTAAATTTAGATAAACGCTGCGGAATGTATTATTATAGGCGTAACTTCTAAGTAACGACATAATAACGACAAATACGGAATTTTGATCAGGTTTCCTCTAATACTGTAACCTATTTTCCTTATGTACCTAATGTAGCTTGAACGTAATTTGCAAATTATAAATCTAATATATCTTAAAACATTGCAGGTCCAACCGGAAGTACCGCATCGTACAGGTTCGAAAATAGAGTACGGCGGCAAGAAAGATAGCGGAGGATTGAAAGAGTGGGTAGAAAAGAAGGAAATGCATTGAGATATCAGTATCATATATTTTGATCAATTCGCTTCGATATCGAACTACAACGGTATGTTATAAATATATATATACATATATATATATATATATGTATATATATATTTATTATTTATTTCTTTTGTGTGTTATTACAATCGATTGCTTTTTTCTTTAACCGTTCCAGTCGACACAGACTAAGATTCGAATTTACAGAAATACATCGCGAGTAAGCAAATCAGCTGAATCGATACAGCGTCTGTTTTTAGATCAATCAGACTTGAATCGTTATGACGGTACATATACAGTAATAAGCGTGCTGAATGTGGTGTAAAAAGACGGAATAGATTGAGTCCATTTAGGAGATAAAAATTGCTACAAAGTACCTTATAAAATGTAATTGACAATGCAATGATATATAGTCAATTAGAACGTCATCTGGTAAGCAATGAAAAAAAAAAAAAAAATGTTACGACAATGCTGGACGATCGCAAACATATTCCATTATATCTGTTCGATTCAAGCTTTCTTTATCGATTCACAATTTGGTTTTAGTACAAATATCTATTCTTGTATCCTAATACAAGGAATTCAATTATTAAAAAGTCTTCTAATGAAATAAATCTGAAATCATGAAAAAATCTTCCAAAGAAGTAAATCTAAAATCATTAGTAAATCTTCTAAAGAAATGAATCTAAAATCATGAAAAAATTTAAATAGGAAAATAAAGGAATTCTGTTTATTTCCTTGACATTTATATACGTTAAAATTGCTAACCAAAGAGTGAACATTTATAAAACATCTTTCGATTGCAATCGTTCAACATTTTCTAACTCGCGTCAGATTAAAAAGATCGAGCATAAATGATTGAAATTATACGCGTTCAGCTCTGCCGCGAAACAACGAACAATCTACGATCTTTTACCAGTTTTACGTTGTTGCATCGGTATACAATAGTTTTGTGTGTGTGTGTGTATTCTTGTGAGTGTACGTGGGTGGAAAAACGAGTGTATTTACATTATCAATAGAGACATTATTTACACGTCGAATAGTCTAACAAACAGTTTCTCGTGCTCGTGATTTTAATCCTTGCCGATTACAATTATTCTCAACGATTAATGATTGTTGCAGCGTTATAGGAAAGCGATCGCGTGACTCGAATTCGTCGAACCGGTAAACAAGGTTTAACCGATTCGCAACCGCGGCTACGTCGAACTGGTCCGATTCGTGAAAAGTAGATTAACGTAACAAATGAAATCACTTGGTCGAAATGCAAGCTACCTATCATCGTGTTCGCCACGAATGTATCATTGCTTTGTTGTTTCGTGACATATTAATTACAAGATATGGTAAAATGACATGAACAATTTTGAACATAAAAGTTATATTCCATAATGTTATGAACCAACCGCGCAAAACAATCATGCTTGAATCAATCATATTTCAAGTGTAAACATAATTATAATCTTACATTGATTACCAAAAGAACCAGTTTAACTTTTAACATACTAGTACGCCGTATTTCGATTTTGACGTGCCAGTACGTCATCAGTTGCGAACGGGTTAATCAATTTAAAGGCTTCTTTTTCCTTAATTTTGTTCGTATTCCTTACGATCACACGATGAATTCTTCATATTCGCAACGCGACGCTTCCCTTTGCAGACGATTATTTGTAGAACTTCTTTTTTCTTATTGTCTGATTATTATTGTTTCGCTTCGCACAATGTTCCAATGATTAGTTCGTTTACCTTTCTCAAGGATTAAAAACACAAAAAGACAATTTTTCGTGCACGGGGTGTGATACGCAGTGGAACGTTTTTTTTCTTTTTTTTTTTTGGAAAATTATCATTTTCAACACTGTAATATTTAATTCTCGGTTTTTTTTCCCTTATCGCTTATCTTGACCCTGTCTGTACAATATTCGTAGCAGGTCGTCGTAATTATTATCGTACAAAGGTAACGAAGCGGAGGAACATTGTTAAACGATGTCGACTATCCTAAAAATGTACTCTTTATATTAACCTTTTTTTATTCCGTTTCGGATCTCGTTCGTTACGATTAGACTGCGGATTTTTATGCATTTATGGCAAATGCGTGTATGCAAAGAATTAGAGAACGCTGAACAAATTACAGCGATAATTATAACCACAAATTTTGTATACTTTAATTTACCTGCACGTAGAATTTTGTGAACGTGTTTTGTTTGTTTACGGGTATTTTTGGAATAAACCTGATCGCTTTCTTAGAATCCACTCAATTTAAATTAATAGATAGAATACTCATGAAACGGTGGAAATTCTTGTACTTTTTTAAATATTTGAAATTTAGAGCTGTATGTAGACTTTCGTTATTTTATTTGCAGGGTAAATCAACCCTCTACTTTAATTTCATGCCTTCAATCTTGTTAATAAAAATATGAATATGCGTAAAAATTCGTTGTCTAGTCGTAATTATATTTCCGCGTTCTTTCTTGTACGAGATCCGTCCGTATTTGAATCAATGATATTATACATGGTACATTGATAACGGCCGAGTCGTAATACGATGCAAAATTTACCGTAACAGTCACAGAGGAGAACGTCTTATGAAACAATTAAACACACTGCTCAGAACAATTAGATTAACTAACAAATGGCGGCGAATCGAATTTGCTCGTGTTCAAGCTTCCCAAAAACATAGGTACAGCGAATAGTGTACGAAAATATTTATATTTTGATTGTGTTCCTAATTTGATTTTATACTTCTTCTATCTCTAATACTTACGCTCTTCGTTTATCGAATACAGTCACGTTTATGAATGGATTGTAATTGTTTTGAGCAATGCATGGAAGGGTGAGAGACACTTTGATAGTGAAGTATTATACATTTACTTACAAATACGATTTAAGGATTTCGCATCAATCGCGTGATTTTTACGGACATGTGCGAACAATATGTGCTTCTGCGTCGTTAACTAAATTATCGAAGCTTTTGTTGTGCTTTCTGTTTAGATAAGAGAACCTTTACAGATCACAATTAAAAGTAATTACAATTATCAAGAATTACTACTTGTACTAGTCGTTAAAAGAAAATATCCATCTTACCCTCGAAGCTCACGAGATATTATTTAAATACCTTCAATTTGCAACTATTTAATCTATATAGATATATATAGGAAAGTATTAGGTTGCAATATATATTCGGCTTCTTTTGTTACTCTTTAACCCTTTGACAGCGGTGTGATCGTTATTGCGATTGTTTATTGATGGTGTAATAAAGTATGCCCACATAGTTTATGTGTGCAAAATACGGTGACTCGCGAAATTCATCAAATGGATCACAAAATTATTTAAAATACGGCTTCCTTGTAACAGTCGGGTTTCGAATGAAAGAAATATAAGAATTCATATCGCACTTCAAGCACGGTAAAATTGAAAAACGTTTCTGATATACAAACAAGGATAGTTTTTATTTATTTGAAAATCGTATGCGTGCAAATGTTTAGCCGCCTTGCCCCATTAATTCAAGTGTGACAAAGACTAACAATAACAGAAGTGTTATTGCGATTTAAAAAAGGAGTACCTATAAAATGAATTTGAACAAATGGCTGGCCAAGTTTTCAGGACGTATATATACGCCTTTGGCAGTCAGAGGGTTAATACGGTTCACTTGTAAATCCAGAAATAAGTTTAATCAACACATCGATTGATTCGTTTTTTTTTTTTCATTTTTCTGGTAGACGAAGAATTCCACTCGCGTAGAATTTCTAAGGCTTGAAAGATGTCGTAGGAAAACAGCGCGAATTTATGTTGCAACCCAATGATTAAAAAGAATGTGTCTAAAGTGCAAGCAAACTTGTACATGTCCGACATGTATGATGCACCAAATATGTTGAGCAAACTTGATTTTGTACCGTTCGCGCTAACAGGTACGATCTAACCATCGTTACAATCTAGACAATGGTGATTTCAACGGTGCCGGATAGGTATATAATCATTCGCTTAAGACGCCATTAGGTTGTCCCAACAGTTCCTTTCATTCTCTTACTAATCGTATATATTAAGTGCGAAAAATTTCGTGAACAATACGATTTATTAAAATATGCCTTTAATAAGTTCCTCCACTTTCGCGGAATCACGAAGAGAACTATTGGGACAATCTAATATGTCATCACGAAAGAAATATAGCGAAGAAATGTGAACGTTTGAAAGCTTGGGGGAAATTATTATATTTAACGAATCTTATACCGTTTAATATTTCGTAAGTTTTATACTTTGTTGTCAGCTGATATCAGTTTCATTTTTCGGTACGCTTTCATCGTGTAAAAATAGTCCCAGGTGTATTTCATTTATCTTCTCATTCCAAATTTCATTTAAAAGCCAAATAAAGCGTTAAATTTTGTGAATATATATAATATAATAAGCTGTTACAAAACTACGTTTATTTCCTTTAACTTTGTACCATCCAAAAGTTAATCGATCAATTTATTTCCAACTTTTCATTGAAATATATTGCCACGTGTTACCGCGATTCAATTACAAACGTTGTTACAAGTTCGCTATATTTCTCCCATCGTTCGGTTAATCGATCGTATCGATATCTTATTGATAGAATTGTAAAAGCTGTCGAGACACAGTTTGATAGCAGAGCTAACGTCGTGGAATAGTTTGCAATGGAAGAGGAGAATGGGAGGGAAGAGCTGCCTTCGAAAGCTTTTCAAACGAATCGGTATTCATCGGATGATTAAAACTTGTAACGAAGCGTCTTACGGGAATATGTACAATACGTTTGTCGACGACAAATTGCTAGCGTGTTCGTTGCTTGATCGTTCCAATTATTGATCAATTTTACGTAAGGCTCGATTTACATGATAGCACCTTTTGGTTTTATCTTTCTCACGGATGTCATTTCGATTCGTTGGGCAACGTCGAAGAATTCGTTTTAGTAGCTTTTTCTAAATAAAATCACGCCGAAATATGCAATAATGATAACAGTAATTAGGCTGCGGATCTTTATGCGCTTATAGGATGTTTAAATACGTAAAAAGATACGGAATGCAAACGGTATTAAAAAATACAGAAACTATCGAAAGTAAAGTACAAATTATAGTATTCAGTATTTAGATCTCGTTTGTTTCATTTTATTTGGAAGGATCTGAGTTCGTATAAAGACCCGCAAGTTAATAATAATACTAACAATTGTGGTAATCTTATTACCAAGCAAAATAAGTAGCTTTTAAGGAGATAAAACTTTCAATTTGAAGTAGAGCCCCGTTTACTAATTTAAGTAGTAACAGTAACAGAAATGTTATGTAAATAAAAGTTACAAATCTGTTACGTTAAAATAAAACTAACTAACGTGAACATATCACTGAATTAAATTCAAAATAGAATTCTCCTTATTCAAATTCAGCCATAGACCGAATTTAGCGATAATCTCTCGCAATAAGGACATTGTATTACTGCTTATATCAGATTTACATTAACAATTCACCATACGCTCGTCTATTTATCGATTCTAGAATAAAATAAGTAAACAAGCGTTATTTTCTGTGTGGTACAGTCTTAAATTCGCCGCGCGTTTTCGCTCTGTGTTTTCATCTTAAAATCTTCTTCTTTTTTTTTTCTTTTGTTTTCTTTCTTTACTAACTATACACAATTTTTATACAATTAGGCGTATTCGTTTGTTTATCGTTTCAGTTTTGTTTTTTTACGTTTACGTTAGACGATAAATATCAAACGTCCTTATTAGCTGCAATACCGTAGGTACTAACACGGATTTAAATCTCGTCTTCAAGAACGAGTCAATTTATCCGCGTGATATGGTTCGCTTTGTTTAATCATTTTTTTTTTTTTTTTTTGTTTTGTTTCGTTTTAAGTGGTCCGTAAATTTCGTGTTCAACGCAGCAGGTAGTGCGTGATAAGGCCCTAAATGTACATTCAAAAAATTGATAAAAACGTTTCGGCAGTAACGATAATAGACGCGTGCGAATCGTTCGATATCTTGCATTCGATTTCGGTTGTGCTTGCCGTTAGAATTTGTCCATTTCGTCATTAACATGCGCAGTAATATAAATGTAACAGCCGGTCTTGAAAATACACGTACAATTAATCACAAAAGTACCCGGCCGTTTTACAAAATTGGGAAAACTACGTATATCCATTTATTGTTCATGCTATTTAAGCTACATGCTTAAAGGTAACGTTTCGTAGTTTTATTAAATTTGACTAATAATAGATTTCGAATTATTATGTTCATTGTTGACGTATAATTTTTAAGAAAAATTACTAAACGTCTAATGTGGCCAACTGTATATATCGACGTGCGTTACGAAGGGAGAAAGAAAAATTAGAGCTTTTATGGTGCTGGCAAACTTACTATCCTCAATGCCTCGTATATAAAAGGAAAATATTACGTGATGTGAGATTATTATGTGTTACTTCATATCTAAATTACTTCGGCGACTTTCCGTATGTATGTGTAACTGTATCTATGCGTTGGAATTATCTACGAACCTATTTGAGGTCGGTTTTCTCTTCGCGTGCGTTAGAGTAACAAAAAATTTAAAAACATCTCCCCACTTAATTTTGATTAACCCGTTAAGGACCACCTTGCATCGATGCAGCCTTTCATTTGCAATCTTTTTCAGTCGAGCTACGGTAACTGAAAAAAATATTCATACATCACAGACTTCTGAATACATTTCGTAATACTCTCCTTCCGTGCAACGATAAATTAAAACTCCGATATGTCTCGAATACATTTGCGATTGGTAGCTAAAATGTTGCAGATTACTCGTGTGCAAACATGTCTTAACTAGCCTTTGCTCTGACAAAGATATTTTTTTTATAGAAGTCACGAGTTCGTAACGTACGAATGCTTTTTTTTCAGTCACTGTATATTGTTGAATATTTCTCTTTTAACCCTTAAATACTACACCTAGTAAAACTTTCGTAACCGCTATTAGCGATGTGTAAGATCTTTATGACTAATGTTTATTGCGTTATCATTAGACTCTGGATGTTTATGCAAATTTGTATTCTTACGAACGAAATTAAGGAAGTGAAAATAAAGATTAATGTCACCCTCTAAATATTATATTATGTGCCATACTTTGTGCATTTGATATATTCTTTAATGTTATACGCGCTCTGCATTTGTTTGCACACCTAAATTTGCCAAAAATGCATAAACATCAGCAGTCTAGTTATCATTGACATAAAAGTAGCGGAGAAAAAATTAAAATCAATTGTTGCTACTTTGCACATCAACAATGAAGATGTCTAAGCTCGATTTCACTAACTTGAACAGCGTACTATAATCGAAAAGCTGATAAATCGTGCAAAAACGAAAGTAGAGATGAGTAAGTAATTATAATTAGCGGACTCGCAGACCAACGATAGTAATTAAAGTTTAATATTGAAATTACGAAAGGACACTCCGAGGATTTGTATAGTAATTTTTTCGTCGCTATTTTTTTCTTCCACTTAGCTCCTAGAACTCTATAAAATTTAAAGAAATTGCAAATGAAATGTTGCATTGCAACAAATTGTAGGTCCTTAATCGATTAAAGAACGAAGTTCGACGGCTCGATTTGTTTCGCGTTCGATACAAACGATATTCGCACGTGTCTAAAAGATAATAAAGCTGCATATTACACGTCACATTTACACGTAATCGTTTTTGGGAAATTATTTACACTGAATGTCGATTTCGTTATTCGGTGCGGAATGATCTTTTGGGCTGTTTCAGATTCACTGAAACAAAATCGCACCTGAAGCCAGATAATTCTCTGTAGATTTGTAGTTACATAGTTTACTTTTATACTAAGTATCTACTATGTGATTAAGCACACGCGCCGGTTTAATCCCCACCAGTCTAATCTTTAAACGTTCGATTCGGCCTTAAATTGGCGAATATATACTTGAAAAAATGCTCCTTATTGACGTTTGTTAAACAAAAAAAAAAAAAAAAAAACGTATCAGCACCGATATACGTGTCTGTGTACTTCGAAAATTTCGCTAATCGAGTTTCACCTAATTTTTCGACTGAACCTTTGAACACAAATTGGTATCGAATCTTTGTTCTCTTCCTTTTTTCTCATATACCTGTGTCTTTTCTGCGTCCGATGCTAATGATATTTTAAAATAGCGAATGAAGAGATACAAAAGAAGAAAAGAAAAATACTATATGCGTGAAAACTAGGTGAAACTGCATTATCGACTTTTATATTTCATTGTTGTTAAAAAAGCGGTAGATTCCGTAACTTTGACAATTACTATACTTACGTGTATATATATATATATAGGGTGTTTGCAAATAAGTGTCGCGAAATAAAATACGTTCTTCTAATTTCGTTGGGACATTTTTTCGAACACTCCGTATATAACGTGTCTTTTATAGAAATATTCTTTCGAACGGACGAAAGATCAACGCAAACCGAAAGTTAATCCCATATCGAATGGGACACGGAGGACGGGAAAAGATTAGTATTTTCAACAACCTTCTTTACACGTTGCTGTAACACGCAATATAAACGAATTGTACGTATGTGTACATACAAAATTGAAAAGTACACCACCTAGAAAATGGAAGGAACTTGAACGTCTTTGAAATCTTAGTTTCAAAGCGATGCAGGTTCCCGCGCATAGATAATCACTGCACGAGCACTTGTAGCGTAATAGTAGATAATAGGAAATACTCGGTTACCCGGATACTCGATATCGGTAAACACGAAATTGAACCTCCAAAAATTTACTCATATTTTGTGCATGTCATTATTATGTTCGAATAATATTTTCTTTCCTTTTTCGACAATGTCTACCGACATTAATCGAAAATGATCGAAATGCAGTTCATTCTTCAGTCGAGATTCGCGGCTGTCCTTTTTACCCAAATATTTCGCATTGTCTTATGAGATGCCCGAGTACCCAAGTAAATTTTGTTTACCCGAATATTTCACGAAAACCGAATACTCGAGTATTAATTAATTATTATTATAACTCGAGTTTAACCGGTTTAAAATAGTAGCTCTACATGCTGTATTATACGCCGGCGCATGTGCAGAAGATCCATACTATACGCGAGCGCCTGCGCAATAGACTTACGCTCACTGAGCACAAGCGTCCGCGTCGCTTTCAGAATCAGTTTCCGCCGAAGCCGCGACAACGCGAGTGAGTTTGAAATGTGTGTTTTGTTTTATATATACAGTTGATTGCAAAAATATTCGGCCGTGTTGCGCAAGCTATAACTTCAACCAGTTATTGTTCATTTGTGTTGTAATATTTGTTCGAAGCTAACGCTTCATAATTTCATTGAAAATCTATACTGATAGACTTCTTACTAGCAACGAGCTAACTCGTTGCTAGTTACCGATACTAAAATTACATTTCGAGTCAATCTCTTTCATTGTCAATGTATCATTGGAAAAACTGTTGAATTCTTAACACCTAGCATCGGATGACGTATTTTTGCGTTAAATCGAAAAGTATCGCTTATTATGGATGGCGCGTTTTTGCTTCAAATCGAAGATGATATTTGACTTGGACGCGAAGGTATTAAAATGGCCAAATAGTTTTGTGACCAACCGCAAGTTAGGGATAACGAACTAGCGACCCGTGGACCGCACGTACCCCTTTTATCACACCTTGCTTGACCTGTAAAACGATAAAAAAACCAACCCGCTTCATATCTGTTTAACTCCTCTATTCTATAACTTCAATGTGAAATTCGTGTGCGGCCCACAACGGGAAAGAAGTTCGTCAGCCCTGCTGTAAGTCACGGGAAAGTCCATTGCAATAGGCAAGTAAGTACGTCTTTTGATCCGATTCGTGCGTCCGAAAGAAACTTAACTAGCGAAGTTCAAAGATGTCTTTATCATTGTAATTCGAATATTCGAATACTCGAAGTAGTGTTCGTAGATCGGAATAATATAATTACGGACGTGTGTTGCATCGATGTTGTTGGTATCATTATAATCTATATTCGATTAAAGATCGATATTAAAAAAATGATAAATATTCGAAGTTCGTTAGTTCGGTTCGATCACCTAATTTGAATGTTTAAACTATTACTTATTATTAATGAAGGAAATTGTATTTTGCTTTGGAGAATATTCGAATATTCGAAGGTAACTGCCACCTGTTTGTAATAAGTGAATTAATTCAATTATCGTTGGTTATAACATTAAAGCATGTCATAACTTATTATGCATATAAATATTAGTATACGTATTAACATTGTTGATAGCAATAATTGCGTGTGGATAAAAATGTAAATACACAATGATCTACACAAAGTCAAAAGACATTACCCCTAAAATAAATTCGTAAATATGACAACTTAAGTAAGATTTAAGTGTTCATAGTAAGCTAGTTCAAGCGCGTAATTAAAATCTGTTACACGTACGTTTGTAACAAATATATGCACTACGTAGTGGCTATTAATTAGATTATATATATATAAATAAAAATTGATAATTACAATTGTTTATGAAGTAATTAGCATCGATATCCTATTCTGGAAATTTATAAAATTAATATCCTACTGGAAGCTTTAGGAAGCTAACGGTTAAATAAATTACAATAAACATGCGTATCAAATGACATCGATATTACATGAATTTTTTCGAGTATACAAACGTGAGTCGTAGAAATTGAATATTCAATTGTACACTGCATTAATAAATTATTAAAAGATCGTATAGTATATTTAAAATGGAAACTAGCAAATTAGAAGAAAAATGACACATCGCGAGATATAACATTTGTATACCCGATAAGGATATCAGCAAGCTTAATAAACTTCAATGTTCATATATATATATGTATATACATATATACATAGTTATGTGCATATATATATACACAATATAATAAGTACTTTAATGTTAAAAACAATTAACCTACTCGCACGATTGCGATGCAAAAGTGTCGAAATATCGTAATAAAAATTGTAACTAAAATTCCATAAGAAAGGATCCTCCGATCTGAGCTCAATAGTACTTCGCGCCGTAAGTAATCAGCATTCCATTTCATTATAAACGTGTTACGTAGAACAATGAAACGTCATTTTCATTCGGAGTAGCGTAGTACGATATAACTTTAAAATATTTCAAGTTTAAAATACTGTTCCTTTCAATTCCCAAGTACGTGTTAATGTAAAAATCAATTAAAATCCCGTCGTGCGATCAAATACAATACTAATAGAAAATACATATTTCATTGTAATCATTGCACAGTCTCATTGAGTCAGATCGATTCCTAAACCGAGGATAAATTACCTCGCGGCGAATTGCATTGATGTTTAGCACATGGTTTCCGATGCTGGAGCAGGTACCGTGCTCAGATTTTTGTCGTTAGGATCTGAGCTCTCCGAGTCCCTTATAGGTGGCCTCGAAAGCGTTTGTTCTATCTCCCTGGTCACGCTGATAGTAGGTGGAGGCCTTCGAGACTCTTCATCAATGGCGGAAGCTCTCCTAAGTTGATGCCTATGTTCGTTGGATATGAAAAATGGACCACTAGCTTCGTCTGGTCCATGCAAAGAATCATCGTCGTCACCGATGTACCTCCTCTGAATTAGATCTTCCATCTGTTGATAATCACACTCTTCGGCATCTCGTAAATGCTCGTTCTCGATTTGCCAAGCCATCTCAGGATTAGACATCTCGGACAAATTTCTAACTCTCGAAGGTGGTGGCGAAATGGGCGGTGTTCTGGGCGGACTGAGGAGGCCACAGTAGCTTTCAAGCTCATCCGTTATGCTAGTATACTCTGCGCGCATGGCTAGTAAAATGGACCTCTGTGTGCTACTCGTAGAAGACACTGAAGGAATAACCGCGACTCGTGGCTCCGCCCAAGTTACTCCTCTTGGAATGCCAGATGATGGAACTACGTCATCCGACTCTGAACGCGTCCTACTGTTTTGTCTAGTAGGACGTTCCGTGGAATCTTGTCTGATAGGTTCAGAAGCCGGTGCTTCGCTGCTGGCTTCTCTGCTCGGTTCCTTGCTCGTAGCATCTCTGCTGGTTTCTCTACTTAATTCTCTACTCGTTTGTCTGCTTGGATCCGTACTTGGATCTCTACTACTGGGTTCTCCGCTTGCTTCCCTGCTCGCGTCCCTGCTGTCCGATTGCGAGTCCCTCTTTAACGTCTCTATCTCACCATCCGCTTTGCTCACTTCGGTTTCCTGGCTCGTAGTTGTCTTTATATCATCTTGGACGGTATGTCCATCTCCACTTATAGAGGATTCGTTCCTGCTGAGGTTTTCGCGAGACGTAACTGTCTCTGAATGCTTCAACACATCGTCGTCTATCGCTGGACCTATGTTGAGAAATGTGCCGTCGGTCATCGAGCGGATTAATCTCTTACGTTTAATCGTGATAGTCGGCAGCTGCGTGTGCGAGTCTGTCTCTGAGAGAACTTCTGAACGCTCTGATATTTTACGTTGACGTCCATCTATGTCGAAGCTGGATATGGTCTCTATATTAGGCATGTGAGTGGCCATAAATCGGTGGATAACTCCTAAGTGTGCCAAGGTCTGCTCGGTCAATTCTTCCAGTTTACGAACGCGGAATTCCACTGCCTACAATAATATAGATACTCTTACAGGTCGTTCACGTAATGTGGGTTTTCAATCGATTCGGTAATTTTGCCAAATCGATAATAATCAAAGGTAGCATTCGCATTATTACTTCTGCATTTTCGTCATACATTACATCATTCGAATCTGCGAATTTTCAACGCTTCAAAGTTTCAGTGCGTTTAAATTTCAAATGCTTCGAGTTCTCAAAGCTTTGAATTTCCAAAATTGAATTTTCGTCACATGTCCAGCTCTCAAACGGATGAATGATGCGACAATACAGATATGATGCGAATGTTGCCTTCGGTCAGAAAATCGTATCGCGTGAACGATCTGTTAGCGATACAATATGGCTACCTGAAGTGAAGCATTCTGAGTGTTCTCCTTTTTATCAATGTCTTCGATCTTCGAATGCATATTCTCGACCCTCTCGGTGGTAATTTTGATACGTTCCTCCGTGGACATCTGCAGCTTCAATTCTTGCTCTCGGAAGTATCCTTCGACGCAATCTTCTTCGAAGTCGTAGAGGCGTTCCATGTCGTCCGCCTCTAAGAATAACTTCAGTCCATTGTCGTACGTTTCACCGGTACTAGCTTTCCCTTGTGTCACATATCGCAGCAAATATTTCACCAGCAGATATATGTGACAAACTACAATGAGTGGAGGAGGTAAAACTGGTTTCTGTTCGTATTCCATAACAACAGTAAAACGTTGGAACATCCAAACTTGGTGCGCCACCGCGTTTACCTCATTGAAAATATTATTAAACACCGCGATCAAAAGGTTTATCAATAATATGTTCGCGATTAGAAGATAAATGGACATTACAGCAGGTGTGATCCAGCGGCCTGGTAGGCATGGAATCATTCCTGGCTCGTCTCCGCAATCGGGATCTATGTTGTCCGCGTATACCTCCCCGTATAACATAAAATATGGCTCCATAAATATCTGTAAAACAGAAAGGCTTATAACTTTTCGATGCATTATTTAACGCTAAAACTACCAAACCAATCAGTTGATCGATTAGTAATTTATCATAAATAATTACGTAAACTTGCAGCGGTACATTTTTGAAAACATTCCATGATCTTTCAAACATTTTTTGATACAAAGAAGTACGAAATATTTTTGAGGAATACATACATCACGAATGATCCTGAATTTAGGCTCAGCATTAGGGTTCAAGATTGCCTGCCGAGTGACTCCAAAGCTCATTAACACCACTATTAAAAGTACCACGAAGTATGTCATATTTTTGACCATTTTTCCCATCATGGTAACTAAAGGACCTGAATATTATAATATAACTTTTATTTATTACACTTGTATTTGCGATTCATGACGTTCTTGTTTCCTTCAATTCAACATACCAAAGTACTTATTTACACCGAGAATATTCAGTATCCTCAAGTACCAATAAATACAGTCAACGCAATAAATGACACGACCTACATCGAGAGTAGAGTGCCTTAAGCGTAGGGCTAGACCGATTTGAAAAAAAATAATGGCAGCTGCGTCACAGGGATTCCACATGTTCCAAGCCCATACGCTAAATTTATGTGAAAGAGTAGCCGGTTCGGATGTTGCGATCTCTCGTACTTTTTCACATCCCAATGTGCAAATATACGCGATTGCATAGATCTCTGCTAACGATGGATGATCGTTCATGTGTATAAGAATACTGTACGAAAAGAGGACCAAGAAAACCATATACGCTATCTGTAAAATAAAAGTACTAAGATGATTATACAGTAATATTCGCAGTAGAAATGAGATACTTGAAACTTCGAAACCCCTCGAAATTGAGAAAGTTTCGAGTTTCGAGAACCGAAGTCGTTTTAGAGTTTAATTATTTTTTATGAAAAACTTACCGCATTTGCCCAGAATTTTGTAATTGGAGCCGTGTAAAATTCGTACAACTTTTTCCGCAGCCTCAACGGTCTGCTGTTCTTGATGTCATAGTAGTCGGAATGAATGCCATAAGAACGATGAATTATATCATCGTTGTCGGTCAATACCTTACCATTTTCTTGCACAATGGTTTCCTTCACTACAGTGGTAGTGTGTTCGTTGCTGATTAAAGCCTACACGAAGAAAGAAAAATTCCAGAACAATGTATACAGGCATTAGCGTAAATCGTATAGGACATTAACACACAGATAACAGCAGGAATCATTTAGGTATAGTTGTACACGTATCAACAATCATTGTTACTAATTATTGTTGGTCATTCTCAGAAACCATTTACAGTACGAATGTTGCTAACAAAATTAATCAAGGAAACCAGTTAAATAGAAGAATGGTAGTACATAGCATGTAAGAAGCAAACACTAAAACAAAAAAATCATTGTAGCATTCTACATTATTGTATGAAAGGCAGGGAGCAGATAGATGATACACATTAATTTCTGTACAAATAGTTATTTTGTTATTCCACATGATCATGTAGAGTTATGAAAGAAATGTACAAGCGAGATGAGAACATTGTAATCTGTAATGTGAAAAGGGGTGAATTACTTTGAATATTTTACTTCAATACAGAGAGAGAGAGTTTCATACCAAATATTAAGTAAAAATAGACCAACCAATAACAATTTTTTGTTCTGGTAAACTAAAGAAGACAATACGAGAACATAGAAGAAAGTAAACTCATTCAATTGCTACAACACTATATCAGATAAAGAATAGAAAATCAGGGTAGAGTGCAACCGGTATTCAAAATCATAGTCGTGTAGAGTACAAATTATTAGTGCTATTGGGCAATTGAATGCAAGGAAAGTGAATGTTCAAAGTAAATTATCCAACGATCTTTTGTTCCTTTTGCGGCTTCGTTAAAAATAATCTCTCGAAGTATAAGAATTCTTCGGGATACAAGACTGTACATTAAATAACAAATTATGAGGAACATACGACTGACAATGGTTAGAGATTTTTTTTTAAACCGCTGAATAAAAAACATCGGTATGTCGTGACGATGTTTAAAAATAAAAAAAAATTGGTGTACTTTGTATGCATAGATATATATTGTACAATATCTCAAAATTAAATTGTGCCATTCACGTTTAGATTTTAGGGGAACGATACCGATATTTTGGCGGTGTCTTTTGTCTTACATCAAAATGAACGTTTCTGTTTTTTAATATGTATCTTTTTTTTTTAAGTAGCAATACAACACGATTGATTTTACAATAGAAGCGTTAGTTATCATCCTCACCGGTACGGATTCCGATACTGAATAAATAGAAGTTTTCCTTGATGATAACTAATAACATAAGAAAGATAGTTGAAAAGTGCACCGGAAAGTGTGAACTTATTGATCATAAAATCATTGCATTTCAGGCCATTATAGATATACCTTAGCGCCTTGTTGGCTGCTGGATTTGTTGCGTACGCTCAGGCTCCTGCGCTGACGTTTCTAAAAACAATTCATACGCATACCCACATAGTCTATGAGTCACAAAAACATTTCAATACCTCTAATAACCATTGATACACAATGCCATGTAATATTGATCAGTTACTAAACACACGATGCCTTTCAAAGCTTATACCAAATATATCTTTGCAATCAGTCGCAAAAGTCTGCACACACCTTTGATTTTCAAATATTTAACAAAATACCAATTCCAGTTTCATTCATTTCGAGAACATCAGTTTGTCCATTATTTCAAATCGGATAGATTCTAAAAAATGATTATGTTTTTTCCACTTTTTTCTCAAATATATACATAAACCAATAGCGCAACTTTACGAGAGTTACGCGCATGTATTGAACTATAAAAAACTTGTTGTTATAACTATATTTTTATATTGTTAAACTTTCTAATACATCTCTGACGTGTTATAATTTGTCTAGTATAAAAGCAGAACATATTTTACAATTTTAAGAGCAATTTTATTCGCGTAATCAATGATAAGAACGAACCTTTCACACTTATAATTTTATATTTGATAAATTCTCGCGCTGCTTTTATTACTCTAAAATATGTCCTAATATATGGGAATATTTAACATTTGAAATGTGTATGTAGACTTTTGTAACTGACTGTAAGTATAAATACACATGTACGTAATAAATTAACACGTTGAATGCGAGACGAATTTTCCTCGACACCACGCCAAAGTGATTTCACTTGTTCCAACAGGATACGCATTTATCTTACAAAAAAAGATTACTACTTAACTTTTCTACGATACTTCTAATACTATATATTCCTGCTGTAACATCAAAATCGTTGAAATTTTCAGAATTATAATTGCTTGTTTGGTTTGAGTACTTCAATTAATTTAATAGCATTCAACGTATTAAATAATAAAATCACATAGCAGAAGTTACATTTCTTACTTTTATCGTTTCATATGCATACAGAAAAATGAAATAAAATGAATGCACTGTTTAAATATATTTAAGTTCCTATTTCGCATAGAAAGAAAGAGTTTGTTTCTCTTTCATGTTGTAGTATGTATAAATAGAACCTACATGCGTATACGTTTTCACATAATCAACGATTGTTCAAAACCAGCAACCATATGTACCAACAGTGTTACTGAAAATTATCTCTAAAAAAACACAGCACTGTGTTCTGACTATGAAATTTGTATCGTGACATTTCTTTTCTATTTTACAACGGGCAAAAAATTTGGATCAACTTGTATTAATGAGTGGACGAGATTCGAGAACGTTATTCAAAATAATAAAGCAGTGATCGCCACTATGTTCAGAACTAAATTAATAATAATTGTAGCATGAAATGTGTAATGATGAACTCTTATAAATGCAATGATAGGCTGCACTAATCGATACCATATTCTACGTCTTTATAATAATTTACTCCAGCAAGTTAAACTCAAACTGAGCGTAAAAAATTAGTCGACATTTAGAGTCTTCTACGCCTTAGTATTTTTAAGTTAACAATAACTATCACATAATTTATCGATATTTTTTTATCGGAATATAATTAGGAAATAATTGATTACCTCCACATCCGGTCCTGTTGGGACACCATGCTCCGAATCACTGTCTTCTTTCTCGTCTTCAAGAGCGATAAGATGTTCCTCTTGCGTTTGCGGCATCAATTGCAATTCTTCGCGACTTTTGAATTCCAATCGCGTTATGTAAAATGGACACACTAGTCCGAGTACAACCTGACAGTAGATGAAACCAATATTGAAGAAAGCTATCATCCATGATTTAGAGCAGTGATAAGCAACCTGCGGCCCGCACGAAATATTGCACTTCTTTTAGCTGAAGTGCAAAAATAATATATATCGCGCATAGACTACAAAAGTGTCACAACTCAAAATACGCGATCTTTTTAGTTACAATTTTATGAATTGAAATATAATAAATAATATTGCATTCGTTGCAGACCATATGGAACATTAAGTTTCCAATTTTAGCCCACAGCGAAACAAGGGTTGCTAATCACTGATTTAGAATTTAATCACCTTTAAATTTGTATTTTTTCTCGTACGAAGCCCTCCCATCCATAAATCGGCCAAAATAATTTGGCTGCACGGGTGCGCCAGAAGTGGACGATGATTGGCCGTGACTGCCAAAGAAAGACACGTTTGACCAGACCAATTTTGGAGTTCAGATGTTAACAGTTGTTGCGTTTGATCGTCATCTTGACGATAACAATAATCTAACAATTCCAAAGCTACGAGAGAAGATCATATTGTCAATGAATAATACTGTATAACATTACATATGTATACTTTGCATAGCACTTAAGACTTGCGTAGAATATGTAACCATACTACTTAAATTAAATTGGAATTTGTGTATTTAATACTATGTAACTATAGTGTGGTTCTTTGTAACATATGAAAAACCGGAATCGATCTAATGCGTGCCCACCCCTGCTATATAAATATAAGTACCAATGTTTTCGAATTCCTTTCCGTAGCTCCTCAATTCATCGTAAACTTCCGTCTCAAGATCATCCTCTGCAGCCTCGTGCGCCATAGCTTTATACAATTTAAGGGCGACAAGTGCTTTCGCTAAAGCTTCTTCTCCGTGTTGCCACATTAACAAAGCCATTTGCTGGCGTTTCGTTAACACGGCCCAGATCAGCAATTCGTTGAACGGATAATCGAAAAGCGGTGTGTCTCGATTAGCTGGCAAAGTTTCGGCGAGCAAACTCATTGTTAAGCTATCTTGTTTGCTACCGGAACCGGAATAATAGCGAGTAGTGTTGCCCAGGACACAGCTATTCCGGTGCATGTGTTGAGGATGCGCCCCGGATCGCTTCATCACTTTGGTATAGATCACGCGGAATCTTCTACGCGTGTATTGCGATCGATACGCTCCGCCCATTAATTTGTTAATCACTAAGCCGATGTCGTGCAGAGTGTACATGTAGCCCCGTGGAATATTTGGTCGAACGTCGCGGAGAATGTAGCCCAATGTGTTCGAAGGACCTTCTTTCTAGATAATCGATACGAATAAGTAGAATATGTTTGTCGTACAATAATAGCCGAGCCCGTTCAGAAGCCAAATTGATCAGCTCCAAATGAGAAATATATAGACGATAAAGTTGATCTGTTAAGTGGTTTCGCTTCTGAGAGGCTCAATTAACCCTCGAAGGACCAAGGACGAACTTGTCAAGTCCACCTCGAGGTCAAAAATATCGAAAATATGGTATTTTTCTGGTATAGAATGTTTAAAAAAAAAGGTAATTTGCTATCGTTTATGCCTTTACAATTGTTTAATTATGTAGAATACACGTATAATTTAATTCGGTAAAGATATTATTTAGTTTTTTGGCGTAAAGCTTGGTCTTTCTAGGAATAATAATCATAAAAGCAAAGAACTTACGGTATTGTATAATTCTTCAAGACGCGGTATGGATAAGAATTTGCGCATAGAGACGCCATTTTCCAAGAGAAGCTTCACGAAGTCGATTCTATCGTGCTGCAAAGCCTGCATCATTGCTTGTTCAAGAGCACCAGGAGGCCACTTTTGCCCGTATACGAATATTTCACTGCGCGCTATGTCCACTCTGTTCCAAATTAAAGATAACGATAGTTGTTCCGCCGGTGATAATTGCTTCGATTTGAACAAAGCGGTCAAGATCGTCTGATCAAGCTCCTGTGGCCGATCTTGACTTATTCTAAATACCGTTATCTGTAAATATGTAATTACCAATATTATATTCGTGTTATTTAGCTCTTATGCACTGTTCGCATAAGTGTTATATGAAAATCAATACTAAGTTGGAATCAATATTAAAATAACAATCACTTTTCACCACAACTTAATGGTTTAATATATATATTTTTATATATGAAACATATTCTTCAAATAGTCCTTAAAAGATCATCGTGTATTTTAGACAGAAATGATTTAATATCTATTTTCCATTTCGGGTAAAATTGACCCGTGACAGTGCACAAGGGTTAATAAGACCGATATATATTTACCAAGTGCTTCTTGCGTGTGCATTGAAAAAGTTCGGAGTACAGTTGCGATGCCTGTTCGGCAGATACTTTGAAAGTGCGCTTGATCGTATCTAAAAGCTGTTCTCTCATACTTTCTAATAGTCTCTCGTTCTCCCCGTTCTCCCCATCCCCGTCAGACGCGTATCTACATTTTGTTGTATTATAACGCATTACTAAAATACATAGAAATTATACAAAAAGGTATGTATGACCAGTTGAATATGATAGATTATTACTTATGCATAAAAGCAATGAGATCAGCCGCGCGACCCGAACCATCACAGACTACTACAGGAACAGGAGGATCATCCGTGACATACTCTAAAACTGATCTAATCGTATTTGTTCCTCCTTCGATTACTAGTGCCACCACAGGTATGCTGCTATGCGTATCTGTAGTAATAAATTTGTATTACGTATCGGAAAAAAATATTTAAATAAAATGAATAAAGTATCGCGTGATATTTACACGGCTGTAATTTTAGATTGGAGATGTATTTCTCTAATCTTCTACGTAGCACAATTTCCGCACCGTATCGCCCGCCAGTACCATTATCCACCAACAAAAAGTACGCGTGACGATTGTTTAAAACTGCGTATTTAGACCTGAACAATTGTGATAAGCATTCAGGCAAACGTTTTGTATAAAATTGTACACAGTGAAACCCCGTTTATCCGGACTTCTGGTTTATTTGTATTGTAAACTATAATTCCAATCTTGGAAGTATGAAAAATATCTGGGCAAAATTTTCATACTCGCGAGCGATAATTTTTTCGTTTTAGTAATTAGTTAATATCCTGAATGTATGTTTGCGCCAACGCATTCAAGTCATCACTCTGTATCTCATATTTCATTCTATTTTGATGCATTATCTTGGCGACGTCTGTTGCGAGAATAACTAATATGTATCGTTTCACCGAATCTTAATCATCTTCAATCTTTTACGGAGTATACACTAATAAAATAAGAATTTTCCCGATTTTCCCGGTCCCGTTCGAATCGAATAAACGGTGGTTCACTGTATTAAAAAAGAGTATAGTTTAATGGTTGTATCTTTTACCATGGAGATGAAAGACAATCGTATGGTACTTCACCTCCACGGCCTACAAGTTCGTGACTTTTGTCTAAAATTCCCCATGGCGCTATGCCAATGCTTACTACGCGACCTTGCCTCTGAGATCTTTCTAAGAGCAGTGCATCTCCCACCTGTCTTGTAACACCTGTGAAATTCAAATATAATATTCGTAATAGGAAAAGAAACGGTGTGTAATTAGAATTTTACGAGAAATCGATGATCAGGACGGGTCCGATCAGGTCCCGCAAATTTCGATATTTTCGAAAGTATCGAGATTCTCGACAAATTCGGGATTCCCAGAAGTGTTTATATTCCTGAAAATGTCGATATCCGATTGCAATTTAAACCCCTTGCCTTACGAATTCTTCAAATACTATTTACTGCAACGGAAACTATTTACTATTTCGCACTGAGTAAAATGCGAAACATTAAAATATTGTAAAGTATTTGTATTTGAAAATCCTCAGTCTTGCAAGCTGAAATTACAATTAGAATCAAAATTAAAATTCATTAATATGTACAGTATGTTTTATTGTTATTGGAACATAATTTGCGTTACAAGCGTAGCTCGTTGTTATAGGGCAAGGGGTTAAAGAGTAGCTGGAAACGAATAATAAAGACTTTATAACAGACTCCACATTTGTATTTGATAGCTACAATTACTACAATAATATAGTTTTCAAAATGGAGTAAAAAATTAAATATTCGAAATCCGGGTAGATCTCATTGAAGCGTGTCTCGAAACCGTAAATCAACACACTCGAGAATATCAAATCCATCGGGAATCTCGACTCTTTTGAGAATCCCGAAACTTTCGGAAACCCGTCCCGATCCCGAAAACATTTCCCGTCTCTATGAGAATAGTTAATAGCTATTTATTTCAATCGACCTGTATTGGTTCCTCCTGTAAATATCCATGCTCCTGTGGTCTTGGCAGCCTTTAGCAAACCTTTTCTAAGAACTTTCTTTAAAGTAGGCTGTAATTCAAAGTTAGAGCGACCACCATGCACAGTTATTAGCAGTTTAGGTAATCCTAAATTCCATTCCCGACATAACAACTGTACTATCGGTTCCGGTCTCGTATCGTAAGCCAATCTCACATACTGCAGAGCAAAAATATTAATACGAAAGATGTAATATGCAATATGTACCTTGTTATCTAGATCAGTGGTGTCAAACTCATATATGAACACGGGACACCGAAAACAATTTAAACATCGACGAAGCACAGGTAGACTATCCATTCTTATATAGAATCATTAGGGGGCTACCCATAAATTTGGTCCTAGTCTGACCAGCCACGCGTGTTACGATATTTCCTATAAATGGATAGTTTATCCTGTACATAGTCAATGATTTTAGAGAGTCTGCAAGCCTCAGGTAAAGGAAGGTCTCCCAAGAAAATGTTAACGAATAAAACGACGAGTATACAGGTGACCATAAACCATACAGGTGTTTTTTACAATATACCTTTATATAACAAGTTCCAATGCTTTAAAATTTGTAATTTATATTTGCTTTAAATTCCATTTTACTGATTATAAAAATCGACGCGTTCTAGGGTCTCGCGGACCACATGCAGTCCGCGGACACCACTGATCTAAATTCTTTAACTCATTTACCTGAGCTTTAGTTGGATGTGGACCACCTTGAAATTCAAGTGTACCGTACGCGTCGGTAGGAAATGGGCGTGTATTTTTAGCTGGAGACCATTGTTCCCTATCTTTGTCTTTGGTATTACTAGCAGTGTAACTTTGAACATCTATACCAGCTCTGCAGTGGTGAGTATAAGAATATCCACAACAACATCTATAATAATCAATTGCTTATTACTATTTGTACTGAAAGGATGGGACTAGATGCACTAGGGTACAAATAAATCTTAAACGTTAAAGCGAATCATTGTAATATACAGTCGATCAGAAAACTATTCGGCGACGTTCGATATTCATTCGACTTTATATACAATTATATATATATATATATCATTAAAGAAGGAAATAATTCGAAATTAATGTTTAACACCTGTGAAAAAGCTATTTTAACAAACTTATATTCCGCTATTTTAAAATGTATTAGATGTTCCGGTAAGTAATCGACTTATTTTAAGTGGGTTCGTGAACTTATTTCATCAAAAGAATAAGCTTCTTTTCGAATAGAAATTTATAGCTTACTCGAGAAATGTAGTAAATAGCAAATAAATATCTAATTTTGTTAGAAATAAAATAAGTAGATTACTCATGGGTACACTTAATACGATTGCAAGCATGTAATTCGGAAGCATGTTCACGCAGCCGGATACTTTTGCGAGTAACTATGTATATACGAAGCGGAATGTTATAAAATATTGTTACACGTAATTGTACCCCTTTGCAACTAATCTTTTCTTTCCAATACAAAAGAATCACCTTATTATACGACTGTACAACATGTATCTTATATTTTTCGTTATACAGGAAAATTTTGTAACTGTACATATGGTTTCCCAAAAACTATATTAGCTACAGCACAGGCAAAAACTTCGAATATTTCACACTCAACTGCTTCTATTAAGGTTATTCTTATAATAAGTTCACTCTATGTAGTTGTTATCCAAGTAAAAAGCATATATATTACAATAATAATTCTTGTATAAATACGATTATTCGATTAACTTAGCTGCGTGGCGTAACGGATACATGAGTTCTAAAGGTAAAACGAAGCGTTCTATGGAAAAGTGATAAACGAAAAATAAATTTCAAATAAAGCTTTATTTAGTGAGGTTCGTAGAAAGAAGTGATTCAACGTATATGCGTAACGCAATCTTTTGTGCATATCTTATGTAACACACGCTATGAAAAGTTATAGAATTTAGCAGCTTTTTTTGGTACAAACCATTATTGCTGAGAGCTGTGTAGAATGCATGTAATGTAACAGTATTTTATTAATGACTACTCACAGAAATGGAAGGAGGTATAAAAAGAAATTATTTTCTCTTTTCAAAAAAAATAAAAAAACGGAAATGTTACTAAACTTCAAGATAAGAAAAGATGCGTATAAATGATACCATCGACGAAGCATAGGATAGACTATCCATTCTTGTATAGAATCATTCGTTTACCATTTTAGCGTCACATGCGATATTACTACATAGTTTAAACTAGAATAAAACAGCAGCGTTTTAAAAATGATAGGAATTGTGTAATATATACTGCGCGAATTAATTGTTTCCGATATAATCGATCTATAATAGCTAGAGTTATACTACCGTGTATAGAAGTATATCTTCATATGTATTGGACTTTTATCATTCAATCTGTTATAACCCGAATTTAATATACTTTTACGATATGAACAATATTATAATTAAATGAAACGTTTCATTTCAACCTGGAAATCGGGAATTAATACGTACACTGTATAAGTGACTGGTGTCACTGGGAATCATACAGATGAAATTCAACAATGTTAAATATATGAGTAAATGTTTAACTTCATCAACTTTGATGGTCAGATTGACTATACTTCTTGCAATATGCACTCCAAATCGCAAGGGGCGTAAAAAACTTCTGCTTTTTTACACACGCCGAATTTCATTTTGAAATTTTATTTCAGTTTCGTATAAATGGATGGTCTATCTTGTACTTAGCCAATGATGATACTTTATCAAAATAACAAATCCAATACGTATATATTTGCAGAAGCAATATTAAATAATTTCGTCAAATCACCTATCTCTTTTGTTTTTTGTTTTATATAAGTTACGCGAGATTTTCAATCGCGACAAAACCCACAATGAACTCTCACCTGGAAGTGGTGATCACATCATACTCTGCATTCTTATCTCCCTTTACTTGCATAAACCTATAAATGGAATGAAAGAAAGAAAAGTAAATGGAAAGAAAATGAACATAAGAAGTTGTGTTAGTAATGACCTGGAAAAATTCAGAAATAAATTTTCAATAATAAACATTTAAACAATAAAGTGTACAAAAATAAAATAATCGATAAGATTTAAAGAGGTAGGCAGACAAAATGAACAACTGACAAACAAAAGCTGAAACGTGTAATAGGTAAAAAATTTAATTTTAAAGTTAATAATCATTATCATAATTATCCTACTTATATTGCCTCTGCAAAAATATTGTTCCTTTAGAAATTTAATTCATTTTTAATATAGATAACAAACACATTAGACGAAAGAGTACACAAATAAATAAATGTAGAAGTTCAGCAATGCATGATAATGACGCCAAAAAATGATTCTGTAAACGTAATTTCGATCGAAATACTTTAATAAAAAAAAAAAAAAAAAAGGTATGATTTTAAGTTAACGTTGTTTTAATATGTTAACGGGTTTTTAATTTTATTATGTTTTATTGACCACAATGTTGTAATATGTAATTGTGCTCTACGAGAGCATTCAAACAGGAAATAGATTATAAGAAATTACGAGTATTACATACTTGTGTTCATCTTCGGCGCTTGGGATAAATTTGGAACATTCTCTCTTATGGAAGGTCGCCTCTATCCAACTGCGTTCAGTTGTCTATAATAGGTTTTTATTATGCGTGAGTCTTTTTTTATTATTTTTACGTTATTGTAAAAAATATTCCGAACATGTACACTTTCGCTCAAAAGTGTTAGGATAGTCATTAATATGTTGCGGATTTTTATGCATTTATGAGAAACATTTATAATAAATATATTCAATATTTATTTGATTCAATATTTGGAATTTTATTGTAATATTTTTTTCATAATTAGACTGCAGATATTTATGCATAAGATATATAAAGATATAGATATATAAATTCATATTTTTGTAACTATAATTAATTCTTCAAATATTGTCAAAAATGCCTTATCTCGGATATCTGACTTCTTTTTATACATTATATGCATTAAGTGCCTTTTTTTCGTATATTTAAATGTTCTATGAATGCATAAAGATCCGCAGTTAATTCATAATCTACACCAAGTTGAATTTTATTAAAGACAACAATTCTATGTTGTCCTAAGACTTTTGAGTTACTTTGAGTTAGACTTATGTATATGTTATTTTACAAAATATTTGAAATATCAAATAATAAAATAAGGGAACTGGGAAAATCCTTAAATGAAAGAAAAAAAAGAAAAAAATGAAACTAAACCATAGTATACCTTTGCCTTTTTTCTATTCATTTTGGGAGTACTGGCTCCACAAATAACACTTCCGATTGCCATCTTGATACATGCATGTATTCACCTTAGCATTAATTGATACACTAACTAAAAAAAAAAAACAGAACCAACAAAAAGACGAAATAAAAATAAAAAAAGATAACAGTGAAATGATAAGCAACAGCCTTATCACGCATTTCTGGAATCTGTACTCGAAATATGTATATTTATTTACAAGAATTTAAAGAAAAATACATAAAAAATACTTTAAATTCAACAATATTATATAGTAGTAAAGTTAATAAAATGAAGAGTTTCGTTTATGCTTGTTCAATTAATTAGAATTATTGTGCCACTGTTGCGGTGAATTACATTACCTTACATCATAAATTAACTAACCATAAATTATTAACGATTATGTTAATAAAAATTATACACATAGTTTAGTGGATAATGGTAACTAAGTAATGCAAAGGTATTTCGTTTTAATACACTGAATAGTTAAAGAAAGGAGTTCAACTTAAAGGTTTCTCTAGAAAACCTGCATGCAACAAAGATAAGATAAATGCCACAGATAAGGTAATAAAACTTTTAACAATTACTCCATTGCAATGTGTATTACTTATGTGAGTGATTTAAAGCTTTATTTATTGCATGTAAATCTCTTACATTCGACCACATAATGCAACCATAGCAAATACTATCTGTACAATTTTATATACAATGTAGCTATGTAAAATGTAATTTAATTTCACAATCAAACATTGAGAAAATTGCAGACAAGTGGTTAGAGAAAAGGCAACAAGTATATTATCCAAACTTATTCATTTTTGTTAAAGAAACACTTAACATTGTGAATGTGATGTATAGACTGCAGATTTTTATGCATTTATGAGAAATCTAACAGTGGTAAAAACTACAAGATGAACCATAGTAGGCAAAAATATATAAAATATCTAAAGTAAAGTACACATTATTATACAGAGTGTTTCACTTAAAAGATGCCACCTAATTGTCTTCTATAGTTACGATAGTGCAACAAATGTTTCATATGTAATTTAAATTATACTAAGGAATGAATTCCTGTGAGAATCATTTTTAATCCAGGATTATTTTTTTAAGCTTTCAACTTTCTACACAAGCACATAATATAAAAGATAATTAGGTAGCCTGTTTTATGTGAGACACTCTGTATTTAAAAAATGGAGCTAGTTTCTATCCAAGTTCCACTGCTTCGTGTGTCTCTTTAAAAATATGAATAATTTGAATACAAATCTGTAGTCTAATAATGTAAAGTTTGTATGAAAAGTGTACTATTATACTTACCATTCGACAACTTTTGGTTTTGTCTATCATATCTACATAGAACTGCATGAACAAATATCAATGTGTATTTTGAGCTTAGCACAATAATTATAATTGCTGTTCCAAAAGTAGAAATGGCAATTATTAACTATACCAGTAGATGTTTAACTGGTATGGATAAATGAAATTTATCTGAAAGAAAATCGAGGTATAAATACAAAGTTGAACTGATTAAAATATTAATTATACTCTTCCAATTTGCGCTCCATTTATTTCAAGCTTAATCCCTGCAGGCTTATTAAATTCCTATTACAAATCGATTACATTTCGTTGTATATTGCATCTCTCCGTCATGCTTTCGAATTAGAAATAATCGTTAAAACGAAATTGGAAAAATTCGTTGACTCAAATCTAAAGTGAAATTTAAATCTCGAACAAGATGAAAGAATTAACGATTAAACGGTATATTCGAACGTAAGCATCAGTGATCGTGACAGTTTAAAAGCGGCGGGAAATTTCACGATCTGTCATGTGCTACAAAGTTAACCTGAACGCAACAATGACATCGAATCACTTACGGAATGTTTAACAAATCTATTCAAATGTAACAACACATGAATTAATAGTCCCGTGGCGAAATGCGCGAATGTTGAAACATAAAAATCGCGACAACAGCGTACACTGGTTGATACGTACCTTAAAAATACACGAGTGAAAATTCTCAAGTAATCGTATTCATCGCGCGTGAAATATTGTACACGCAGGGGAAACGCACGCTCGAGTGTATTCGTAATTATTTTTCAACGCACACACGTACACATGCATACAGCTCTTGCAATTCATAAACTTCTTCCCTCGTTTTTTTCTCTCCTTTTCTTACGTCACGCGAATCAACTTCTGCACAATATTTATGTACGGTGTTTGCATTTTTTTCTTTCTTTTAAGTCGCGGGACGTCTCGCTGTTTTAATCACAGTTATACGTCTCGCGGTGTAATAAAACGTCGACGCGATTCGACGGTGAGTAGGCGCGATGAAACGTGGTCTCTGGCAGAAAATTCGTTCCATTATCCGCGGCCGTATCATCCCTTGGAAATATCGAGCTTGCTCCCCTGCATCGTTACTGATAAAGTAGGCCAAGAACAAGGTTAACTCTAACATCGACTCAAAGATATCGGCAGTAGTACCCTTTCAACTACGGCGTTCAAATCGTCAAGTTTTGCGTTCTCAGCGAAAATCACGATGGATTTCTTACGTTTCGCCTGCATTGTTGCGATCGTTTAACGCTTATCAGCACGTGACGTTCTTGTGCTTTTTATTATAGGAATTAAAGGTGTTAGAATGATCAAATTTTAGAGCAGCTCGAAATTCGTACCGAACTTAAGACTCGCTTTTCGATCCGATCCTAGAACTCGAAACATCGAGCAAATCAACCCTTTCGCTACGGTACTTAAAAGTTAAAAGCATTTCCAACAGATTACGGCTATTTTTATTTTGGGTACCAATAATTATATGATAGTGTAATATATACGAAAGATAAAGGAGTTAATACTAATTGTAAGTTATGAAAAAGATAAACGTATGCTTCTAGCAAATGATTATTCGATTTATGAAAGCGTATAGATACATTCTAGCGAAAGGGTTGAAAGAATGGAATAGCCCGAAAGAATTCGAGCGGTTCGAAAAAAGCCGAGTAATTTAACCCTTCTTGGGACTTCTAAATTTAGTTCACAATTTGCTTTTCCCTTTAATTTTATTACTTTTGAAACAACACAAAATTAAATAAACTTTCAGATAATTATATATCAATACCCATAATCCGAAGGAGAGTTAAAATGGTAAAAATAGAGTGTATTGAGTGATTCAATTTTGAGTAGAACATACTATCCTATAGAATTTACTACATATATGCAATACTGCTCTATTCCAAACATTTTTAGTTACTACGCACAAAATTGTTCATAATTTTATGAATATTTTAAGGGTAGATACTAATGGTGTTTTTTCTTGCGACGCGATTTCTTTCGAACTGCTCAGTTTTTTCGAGTATTTGAATTGGTTCGCATGTTCGAATTGAGTGTAACTCGATTCGGTTTATCCAAGCATTTGACACCTTTAATTATAGGGCATTGATTCCGCGAGTAGCAAGAGATTTTAATTAAAACGACCTCGGGGTTCATTATTCTGTTTTCTGTATTAGAGAAGAGCGCATAAAACGCGTATATCGCCCGTATTTTATAGAGGTATCGGAATGCTTGAAAGTTCGAGAGCTCAAAATAAGGATGGAATTATTGATTATCGATATCTCGTCGACACTTTATTGATACTTAATGATATATCGATAATACCAAGATATCAATAAAACGAATGGGTAATAATTAAGATATCAATAAAACGAAAATCAATGGAGGGTATTATCACCGACGAAGCTTAGGATAGACTATTTTAAATTAATTGTAAATTATGCAACGTACCTCAATTGTTAATATTATTATTACATGCATTTAAATTTAAAATTTCGTAACTTATAATTTTTAGAAATTCAAATGCATTAAATATCAAAGATCAAAGCAATCAAAGCGAATTAAAAGTTTTTTAAGGATTCAGTAAAAAGAAAACAAATGCTAAGATTTAAAATCCAATTATTGTATGATACAGGTATAAATATACACGATATTGGTATTATAAAGAGAATTTTATTACACTATATTTACATCGAATAGGTATAATAAATTGTACATACAATACATTGAAAATTACAGTATTTATTCCGGTTTTTCGGGCAACGATACTTTAGGTTTATTAGATAATTCCGATTCGGATTTGTTGGCTCTGTTTGATCTGAGAACTGCGCCTGGACTCGGATACGGCCGCATTTGATAAAGAGGTCCTGAAGCAGTCGTATCCGCTCCCGTTTTGGCTTCGTTATGTCTCGCTAATCCATCAGACCATTTTCCTCTACAAAGAAAATTATAATGTAAATATAAAATTGTATACTTTTATATCGTTCGTGTTAATAAAAGATTACCGCGGAATATCGCTGTAAGAAGCTGGATCCATAGGATCCAAAGTCCTGTCCTTCTTCTCTTTACTTTCAGATCTTTCCAATCTTTGATTTCTTTTAATATCTCCTGATTTGTGCCTCGACCTATTATCCGATTTTCTATCCTTTTTAGCTTCTGGTTCTTCCACCTAAAGTTATTGGAGGTAATAAAGTAGAATCTTGTATTAACTCTTTGCAGTTCAAAGATTTCAATGTTAGTTCATTTTGATGACCGAGTCAAGTGAGTCTTTCGATTGTAAAGGGTTAAAATAAGAAGATTAATTACTAACTTCCATCGGTTCTTGCTCACTGCCACTGTCATCGCTTGACATATTGTCATCCTGATCTGCTGCTTTGAGATGCAATTCTTCTCTTAATTGAGAAGCTGGCTGAGATATCTGACATTTTGGATGACCTGGTGGTAGCCAAGATACTAAGTCAGATGACCAGTCCCAATAATAGTGTTGTCCACTAGTAATAAATATGTATACTATTAAATAAATTTGATGGTAACATCTGAAGTACAAAAAAGACAGGGATACTAACGATCCGGGATCATAAACAGCTTTCCAAGTTTCTGGCAAAGGGTACCTCTGTATCAATCTCATTTGTCTTTTTAAATACTTGTCAGACGGTTGTACATGTCCAAGACCCCATAATTCCTTGCACTTCTTTGTACATTCATGATAAATATTATATTTGTTGGGACAACCACTGTATCCCTATTAAAAGTTTTGTTAGTTTGTAGATTTCAAATGTTATAATTTTGAGCATTAATAATAATTGTATTATTAGTAGACTGTGGATTTTTATGCAAATTCGTATTTTTGCAAGCATAATTAAGGAAATTAGGCTTGCATAGAGACTTGTTTTGCCTTTTGAATATAACAACGTTTGTGCACTGTACATTTTTTCTTAATTAAATTTCCCATAAATGCATATAAAAATGCACTAATTATTAGTTACTATTATTGCATATTTATGCATTTTACCATAAACTTCTGCGAAATGTCAATTTGGTTAATGTCATCTTTTGTACTATCATAATCTTCTGCTATCACTTCTTCGTGGACCTTTTTCTTCGATTCCTTCTTTGCGGACTCTAAAAATAGTATTTTATTGAACAATACCTTTTTTATTTTTGGTCATGTTTAACCTAATTCAAGCATCAGAGCGTTGGTTAAGGTTACTCCGAAACATCTACTAGTAATAATAATTTTGTAGCCTTCGTGCTATATAAGGAATTAGGACGCAAATGATAGTGACGACAAAATGTATTTCTTCAAAATACAAATAGGTAAAACTACAATACCGTGTTTTTCTGATCCCGAAATCAATCCTCTTTTAGCGAGCCGCGCGGCTAGCGCAGCGGGAAGCGGCATATTATACCTTTAATGTTTTGTTATTCTATTCGTTTTAATTATACTCTTGGCATAGAAACAATTTCACAATTTAAGGCTAAAATGATTCACTTCTCATTTAGATTTGTATACATGCAAGCTTTAGCGGCATCGGTCTTCGGTATAATTTTTAGTTTACGACGCCACGATTTTATCGCTATAGGCGGCTTGGCGGTTATTTTGTATTTCTTGGTTCGAACGCGAAATATCAGTGGTAATAGCGAATTCGTAGCGAATTGAAAAGGCAGCCATATAAATTTATATTGATTCGAAGAGGATGCTACGAAACTTTCGCTATCGCTACGAATATTTCACATCCGTCAGATGGGATTCTTCATTCCACCAGTTTTCTATTGGCAATCGAAGGAGTAGTGTATCGTCGCAGTTTAATAAACAATTATATATTTTGCAATTAACTTCCGTAATGCTGACACTTAGCATAAATTGGATGGCACCTTTTGATAATTTAAAGGACAGGAAGGAGAACTCGCAGAAATAGTTTAATAGATATTATTTCATCCCATAGATTCTATAAATTTTAGTTACAAGATGAAATGTAATAGAAACAAGTTTATAAGAATGGAAATTGACGCCAAAATATGATCCTATCAGTCGTCGAGGAGGTAAAGGTTCAGTCTCCAATTTGTATCATATTTTGTAACATCTTCTCCTCGCATAATTTTTATAAATTATTAATATATTTAATTGTGTGTGCAGGTTTACTGGGTTTTACCGATATGGACAAGGATAAGAAGAATAAAATAGTTCGCCGCCGTATGGATAAACACTCCACTTCAGAATACAATTAGGAATTAAAGCACGAATTAATTAACAATATTATTGCTGGAGCAGTGATTACCAGCTAATCCAGAATAACGGAAAAAAAGAGGAAGAAGAACATGAATTTAAATAAAATTACATTATTTATACTAATTATAAATAAAGAAGTGTTATGCTAAGTTGTAACGAACGTTAGTTTATAAGAATATTACAATGTTGTTGTATCTTGTATAATATTAGTGGATTTAAATAAACTCAGTTAAAAATGATTACTTGTTTAAACATTTACTGACCTGTCCAGCGATACTCGAATGACCAATCCGAATCCTTTATCACTCTCACAAAATACTATATTCATTATATACCGATACGAAGAGAAATAGTTACTAAATAAATATAATATAAATAAAGAATACAAACTGAATAATCTGAATAATAAATAGAATACATCATTGGAATCCATTTCGATTTCACGTGACCCAGCACTAACATAGCAGAATCGTTTTGAGTTCGTATTAATATCGTTTTGACTACGTTTCGCCATTATTTCGAATTCGTTTCGACATTGATTTGACTATGTTTAGACATCGTTTTGACTTCATTTCGACTTCACGTTATGGCTTGACGCGTTCTGTAACGGACTAAAGAACGAGCGTTCTGGGGAGTATTTTAGACGAGCGGCAGTTGAGCGTTCTGTGGTGTCTTATAGCCACGCTGCAGTTGAGCGTTCTGTGGTGTCTTATAGCCACGCTGCAGTTGAGCGTTCTGTGGTGTCTTATAGCCACGCTGCAGTTGAGCGTTCTGTGGTGTCTTATAGCCACGCTGCAGTTGAGCGTTCTGTGGTGTCTTATAGCCACGCGGCGCCATTTAATCGCGGGCAGTCGAGCGCGAGACCGCGGGCAGTCGAGCGCGAGACCGCGGGCAGTCGAGCGCGAGACCGCGGGCAGTCGAGCGCGAGACCGCGGGCAGTCGAGCGCGAGACCGCGGGCAGTCGAGCGCGAGACCGCGGGCAGTCGAGCGCGAGACCGCGGGCAGTCGAGCGCGAGACCGCGGGCAGTCGAGCGCGAGACCGCGGGCAGTCGAGCGCGAGACCGCGGGCAGTCGAGCGCGAGACCGCGGGCAGTCGAGCGCGAGACCGCGGGCAGTCGAGCGCGAGACCGCGGGCAGTCGAGCGCGAGACCGCGGGCAGTCGAGCGCGAGACCGCGGGCAGTCGAGCGCGAGACCGCGGGCAGTCGAGCGCGAGACCGCGGGCAGTCGAGCGCGAGACCGCGGGCAGTCGAGCGCGAGACCGCGGGCAGTCGAGCGCGAGACCGCGGGCAGTCGAGCGCGAGACCGCGGGCAGGCGAGCGCGGGCCCGCGGGCGGTCGGGCGGGAGACCGCGGGCAGGCGAGCGCGAGCCCGCGGGCAGTCGAGCGCGAGCCCGCGGGCAGTCGAGCGCGAGACCGCGGGCAGTCGAGCGCGAGACCGCGGGCAGTCGAGCGCGAGACCGCGGGTAGTCGAGCGCGAGACCGCGGGCAGTCGAGCGCGAGACCGCGGGCAGTCGAGCGCGAGACGCGGACCGCGGAGCGGGAGTCCGCGGACAGTCGAGCTCGCGACCGCGGGCAGTCGAGCGCGAGACGCGGGCAGTCGAGCGCGAGACGCGGGCAGTCGAGCGCGAGACGCGGGCAGTCGAGCGCGAGACCGCGGGCAGTCGAGCGCGAGACCGCGGGCAGTCGAGCGGGGGGCGCGGGCAGGCGAGCGCGAGACCGCGGGCGGTCGAGCGCGAGACCGCGGGCAGGCGGGCGCGAGACCGCGGGCAGTCGAGCGCGAGACGCGGGCAGTCGAGCGCGAGACCGCGGGCAGTCGAGCGCGAGACCGCGGGCAGTCGAGCGCGAGACGCGGGCAGTCGAGCGCGAGCCGCGGGCAGACGAGCGCGAGACCGCGGGCAGTCGAGCGCGAGACGCGGGCAGTCGAGCGCGAGACCGCGGGCAGTCGAGCGCGAGACGCGGGCAGTCGAGCGCGAGACCGCGGGCAGTCGAGCGCGAGACGCGGGCAGTCGAGCGCGAGACGCGGGCAGTCGAGCGCGAGCCGCGGGCAGTCGAGCGCGAGACGCGGGCAGTCGAGCGCGAGACCGCGGGCAGTCGAGCGCGAGACCGCGGGCAGTCGAGCGCGAGACCGCGGGCGGTCGAGCGCGAGACCGCGGGCGGACGAGCGCGAGACCGCGGGCAGGCGAGCGCGAGGCCGCGGGCAGACGAGCGCGAGTCCGCGGGCAGTCGAGCGCGAGACCGCGGGCAGTCGAGCGCGAGACCGCGGGCAGTCGAGCGCGAGACCGCGGGCAGTCGAGCGCGAGACCGCGGGCAGTCGAGCGCGAGACCGCGGGCAGTCGAGCGCGAGACCGCGGGCAGTCGAGCGCGAGACCGCGGGCAGTCGAGCGCGAGACCGCGGGCAGTCGAGCGCGAGACCGCGGGCAGTCGAGCGCGAGACCGCGGGCAGTCGAGCGCGAGACCGCGGGCAGTCGAGCGCGAGACCGCGGGCAGTCGAGCGCGAGACCGCGGGCAGTCGAGCGCGAGACCGCGGGCAGTCGGGGGCGAGACCGCGGGCAGTCGGGCGCGAGACCGCGGCCAGTCGGGCGCGCGCCCGCGGGCAGTCGGGCGCGAGACCGCGGGCAGTCGAGCGCGAGACCGCGGGCAGTCGAGCGCGAGACCGCGGGCAGTCGAGCGCGAGACCGCGGGCAGTCGGGCGCGGGACCGCGGGCAGTCGAGCGCGGGACCGCGGGCAGTCGAGCGCGAGACCGCGGGCAGTCGAGCGCGAGACCGCGGGCAGTCGAGCGCGAGACCGCGGGCAGTCGAGCGCGAGACCGCGGGCAGTCGAGCGCGAGGCCGCGGGCGGTCGAGCGGGAGGCCGCGGGCGGTCTAGCGCGAGACCGCGGGCAGTCGAGCGCGAGACCGCGGGCAGTCGAGCGCGAGACCGCGGGCAGTCGAGCGCGAGACCGCGGGCAGTCGAGCGCGAGACCGCGGGCAGTCGAGCGCGAGACCGCGGGCAGTCGAGCGCGAGACCGCGGGCAGTCGAGCGCGAGACCGCGGGCAGTCGAGCGCGAGACCGCGGGCAGTCGAGCGCGAGACCGCGGGCAGTCGAGCGCGAGACCGCGGGCAGTCGAGCGCGAGACCGCGGGCAGTCGAGCGCGAGACCGCGGGCAGTCGAGCGCGAGACGCGGGCAGTCGAGCGCGATCGGCAGTTATTGGAATTTGACATCATTTCCAAGAATCGCCTACTACAAAATCATCAAATCGGCAGAACGTTTACTCGAAAGCCTAAGAAACTCGGCAATTCTTGGAATTTGACGTCACTTCTCGGAATAGTCGAAATTCTTGGAAATGACGTCATAAAGCGAAACTTTTAGTCGACCTCCTGGCAACTTATAATCCCCGGATACAGGGTCCGAAATTTTCGAAAAACTGTGAAACGTGGTATCAGGAGCAGGAGGTGGCAAAAAGTTTTTGGCTGTGACGTCATTTCCAAGAATTTTGGCGATTCCTGGAAGTGACGTCATTTTCCAGGAATTACTGAAGATATTGAGATTCTGGAAAACTTTTCGGACGATTCGGAGACTTTGTATTAGGAGAATATAAATTGCGAGGAGGTATCGGAAATCCTTAGAAAACGCAGGAGAAACTTAATTTTTAAATTTTCGCATCTTTTTAACTTATAACTAATTTATTGGTGTGCAGGGCTGTTTTTAGAGGTTCTCGCTTCAGAACTTTTTTATTAAAGTTCCTCCGCGATACTTCTCTGTAAAAGTTTAGGACTGGTCATTTTAGGATTGCTGGACAGGACATTAAATGTTTAAGCAATTACGTGTCTTTAACTAGGCATTTATTTAAACTTTGTGGTAAAGTACATGTTACAAGATTGTTAACATATACTTATAAACTAATAATTCTTACCATTCGACTTAAAACTTATTAATTTATAACAATATATAGTGTAATAACATTAACAGAAGTAATAAAAGTAAACTCCTAGACGTCCGATTTCAATGCCTCGTGGCTTCAATTAAAGGGGAAAGTCCCAAGAATACTATCCTACAGCCTTTTGCTTGTAGCCCTTGCAGTTCATTTGTTATAAACAAAAATATCGCACCATGGTAGATGATTACTTAGAAAGTACCTGAAGGAAAATATTAATTTGCAGGAATGTTCTCCCTTCGAAATTTGTCGATAAGCTTTGCGGTTAATTTGTTATAAACAAATCTTTCCTATTTTTGCAGCTACTCAAAAATTATACTTGGGAAAGCTTTAAAAGTATACGGAGAGTATTCCTTGAACTTTTCCCTTTAATTTGAGCCATGGATGATCCAAATTAGACGTCTAGAAGCCGAAATCTCAGCATTTTCCCTGACCTAACCCCAAATTGCGCAGTTGGACGTAAACACAAACTCATGAATATTGAATGAACTGGTTAAATGACCGCGATGATTCCTGTTGATCTGTTTGAAACAATTACCTGTTAAAGGAGATTTAATCACTTTTCCTAACCCAACTCGTACCGCTCACTGTGACGCCACGTGATCCACAAGGATCCGAATAATTTTAATTGATTGTCAATTCTTTAACTCCGCACTTTCATTTAAGACCAGTTTCGTTAAAAACAAATAGTTAGAAACAGAGATCTAATCACTTTTCCTAACCCAACCCTACACGTTGAAAACACCAGAAATTGAAAACGACGCTTGATGTTTTACGTGAATTTTGAAAGTGATTACAGGATTGTGCGAGAAATAATTTGTGCATTTCTTGTATAGTGTCGTTAATATTTGATTACTAAATTAATCATAAGTGTTGTTCGTTGAGTATCGTTTTTGCTATTCGAAATAAAAATGGATTCGATGGACGAGGACATGTTTGCGCTCAGTGACGAAGATTTGCCGATAGCTACTCCGAAATGCAATCCCGTAGAGGAGCGTTTAACAAAACAATTGTCGGATGTACAAATTCGAATCGAAAAGGCGAAAAGTGATATTAATGATGTTCAGGATATGATAAAACATACTTTAGAATCTTTGTACAGTCAGGCCCGGTACGGAAAAGATGTAACCTCGAGCTCTGACAACGATGTGAGTTTATTTAACAAAAATAATACCAAATCTAACGTAAAAAAATGGAAACTTTTTCATCGAATAGTATAACAAGTTTCTATATTAATACAAGGAAAATTTACCGCGAAATATTTCTTTTAAAGCCGTTTCACAAAAATCGTATAAGCTTATAGAAAATTAGACGTTTGTTAAATAAATTTTGCGTGTCGTAACAATAAAGAATTTACGGGACAGGAGTCGTGAAATATCTTGTACGTTTAACGAGCGTTAAAGTATATTAAATTTGGTATATACAATTTATAGTTGTACACTATAGATGGAGAACCAGTGGTGAAGAAGACGAAGCACAGAGAGAATAACATCCCTTTTGAATCCTTAGTTGTAGAAAATACTTGGAAACGTATTCTTCCAGACAAATGGGTTATCGGAATAGAATTAACGAATGCTAGCATGAAGTAAGTACATTGCTATTATTCAAAAAGATTTTAATATTTCAAAGAATATGTTTTTAATCCTGCTGTTCCCTTCATTTACTTTCCACATTTATACTTCCTTGATTTACAGTGAAACAAATAACAAATATGCAATATTTCAGGAATATTATTGTCTGCATGAAACTTATAAAAATTTCAATTACATTGAATGTCAAAAAGATAGTAAAGTATAATGCCATATAAAATTTACATTCGATTGGAGAACAGCAGGTTTAATAGGAACTTAAACGTTTTTATTCAATTATTTTTTGAATGCCTGTTTCAATCAATCTTATTGCATACACTATAAATTATTATTTCTTTATTACGTTTTCTGTTGGTTAAATATTAATCCATATTTTTCTGTAACTTTGTCCATATTCTTTAGATTGCTCCATATTTTGTATATAGACAAAGTTATAAAAAAAAATCGACCAACATTTAACCAGAAAACGTAATAAAAATGTACTAATTTTTAGTATAATTTTTAAACAAATGGTTCGCGTAGGTTCATTTGTCATTAGAAAACGTTTAACTTTTGTTTAAACAATTTTTTTATAAACTGAATAATTTTCAAGATATCGAGGAAAATATATTTTTTATCTTGAATTTTCGGGGCTGCTTTCACCCCCTTAAATATGAATGATAGCCGATAAAAAGAAATACGTGTCAAATATTTTTTCGAAAACTATCTTTTCACCAGGTCTCATTAAAATCGGCGATTAATACTTGAAAAAGGTTTCGTGTTAACGAAAAGGTTACCTGTTTCTAAACTACAGAAATAACAAAAATAATATTCCTATGAGAATACCGTTATCCGTATTATTATTTAAAATAAAACGTATTATTCAAATAATTATACTCTACCTTCGACAATCGAGCAAAATATTTATTCGCCATGCCATTTGCTTAACTACAATTAAATCAAACACATCTTCGTGAAAGTAAGATTAATTTCCCATGTGATCGATTTTTTTGAAACTTTTTTTATTTCGTAAAATAATTATTGTCGTTTCGTTATGTTTATAATTTATAAAATTATAAAAAATTGAAATTTTGCGTGTCCCTTTTTTTTTCTCGTTTAAATTCCACAAGCAGCTCGGTGTTTGAATTTTCGAGGAATTCTTCAGTAAACTGGAAAATTGCTTAATAGATTTAAGTACCACACATAGAGTTGTTTAATTTTATTCAGCTTTTATAAAAAAAGACCCTGCTTAACTCAACCGTGTCTTACTAAAGTATAATTAAGTACTGGAAAACGTCAAACTTATAAATCTCTATATATTCTTGCATTGGGAAGTTGTATAATTTCACATATATCTTACTAACGTGTACACTACGTTTCTTCGAGGCAGTACTATTACCATTGGTACAATGATAATAATAACTATTGATAACAACTTGTCCATATCAACATACGTGTATATATATATTTATATACACAAATATATACATGTAGAATCACGAAAAATGTATAACATGTCCCGCGAAATAACATGAAACAATATATGACTTTCGTCCAGTCAAAATATATTCTTAATCAAAATTCACTGCACGCGTGTATTATTGCATTGTACTCTTTAAAACTTAATTAGCTTAAAACAGAAACATACTATTCTCTACGTAATACATTCTGCTAGGAATGTAAAGTACTCTATTTTAAAGATGATAAACTATTTCCATTCGATGTTGAAGCAGCAAAAATCGACAAAGTGAGCATTACTCTTGTCCCGCGAACCAGAGGTAGTAGAATGTTCGACAAAATCGAACCGAGCCTTATTCGATTCGAATGACCGAACCGAACTAACAAATCAAAAGGTCCGAACGGTTCGAAATAAATCGATTGAATTAAAAAAGAACCCGAGAACACGCTTTAACGATTCAATAGTATTTGCGACAACTTATAACATTATAACTTGTTACAGTTGAACGTTTTTCTTTTGTTTCAAAGTGTTCCGTCGCAACGAGAGCTAGGTCATTAGCGACGCGACTAGATTGTGGTGTTTTACATTTGATGGTACGTGTTGATATCCTTTAGGTAGTTTAACCCTTCGTGGACGGCATCCGTACGATTTATTTACGATTAGTATAGAACGATTAATATTTATTTAAAACAGAGAGATTTATTGGTGATTGTGGGACGCGTAGTTACTCTCCATATTTTATAATGTATAATGGGGTGAATTTGTTGAACTACAAAAATCTTTTCTGTTTGCGTGAGAAAAATAGAAAACAGCGCCTCGTCCCTGAAGGGCTAATTTATTTCTCATCTGATCCGTTCCTGTTAAACTCGTGCTTTGAGCGATGTTATATTTTCGTCTTACACGTTCCAATCTTCGACATTCGTATCATATGTGGTTAGTTGTTAGAAGTATTTGATTTTTCACAGCGTTCATCTTGGGATGGTTCCGTTTTCTTTAAAATGTACTCACGTGCGATTCTCGTGTGTCCAGATCTCAGTCTGGTAATTATAGTCTGTTATTTTCTATTCGTATTGTAGTAGGGAACTGATTAATAGAAGTGTGTTATGTTGTCTTATTGTACGTACGAATATGGAGATCGATTTATTCCGAGCTGTTCGGTTCCCTTCGAATCGTTCGATTTTTGTCGTTTAATCCCTGCTCGGTTCGAATATTCGCGCATTCTGAACCTCTACCGTAAACCATTGTACAGTAAAAAGCCCATTGCGCAGCACAATGGTGTCAAACACGTGGTCTACAAGACCCTCAAATATGTGGCCTTTGGGCCGAAGCTTGAAATTAATCGTACGAAACCAATAAAATGGAATTTTTAACGATACAGATATTCCTAGTAGTATACGTACTTACGTATTAATCGTTAGTTTTCAAACCGAACCGAGAATTATAACGAAGCTATAATTTCTTTCATCGTCCAAGTAAATAAATTTCGAGTTACAGGGGGTTGAAATTTTGTTAGACGATCTTTCTTTGTCTGAGAATCGCAGACTCCCTAAAATTGTATTTAGTGGCTCGTTATGATATATGAGTTTGACACCATTGGCGTAACGTATTATACAACTTCAAGCAACGGGCTGTTTATAATAAGTACGATACATTTAGAATCGTTCTTGATTTATAACAATTTACAAACGCCTTATCGTATTAGGCCCTATCGATCGAATACACTGTAACGTTTCGTTTATCAAAAATTTAAGTGCAGTAGCAGTTCTTTGGATGGGATAAACTCGAACAATTCTCGTTATGTTTCGTTTCGTTTTAGCTATCTAATATTTTCGTTGGAATCGACGCCGGTTTAACAGGTGTCGCGTAACACGTTTAAGAGAAAAATATATAGGAAAAAAAACAGTCCAAGCACCGATTTGTGCTTGTTAACACATTCCGTACCAGTTAATTTTTTCGAAAACTGCGCGGCTGACGATTTTCGGTGAGATCAACTTATACCGCTATGCGTAAAAAAACTCAAACGTTACTTAATATATTTTAAACAAATAATCAATTCTGATAAATTTGAATACAGTCGAACCTCGACACCTCGAGATTTAACTCGAAAACTTCGATAAATCGAAAACTATATCTCGAAGATTTTAGGTCTTCCCTTACACGTACGAATTATCTTGAAATGTTTGTCTGGAAATGAGAATTTTGGTTTCCGGCGCAGCCACGTGCTTATATAAAAAACGAGATTTCTCGTTTTCGGTACGCAATGTGTTAATTATGTACCAGATACTGGCATTAGTTTTTACAAATTAACACGGTGTCTTCGTCTCTCCCGAGTGTTATGTAATCGTCGGGAGAGTAATCGAAAAGTACAAAGTCGTACCTGAAATGAAACATCGTTTCGTTATTACGCTGCTACGCGTGTCTTATAATAGATCTAATTCACTCCTTCTCGAGAGCAACGTATTTACCTGAACATCTCATACAGATCTTTGATCTGCGATTTCGACAGTTGAGCGAAATAATTTTTAATCACATCCTTGGTTTGGACGCCTCTGGTAGGGTTCTTCCACTCCGGTTTAATGATATGACCCACGTGCGCTTGCTTTATGAGATAATCTTGGTCTTCCTTTAAAAATGATTCACAGTTTTCTCAACCGAAGCACAATCTGACCAATTAACCCTTTCATTACTATCGGCACTCAAGAAATTCACGCGTACCTTGTTATTCATCCGTTTCGCCGATTAATTTTGGTTTTGCTAATTAAAAACACTATCGACGTCATAATATACTTGAAATTCATTGTTATCCAAAGAAGAGGAGAGAGTCGAAAGAAGAATATGAATTCAACTTAATTGCGATGCAATTCGGTATTTTTACGATTTCTGCGTATTCTTTGATTAAAATTTGCGGTAGCGAAAGGGTTAATCGTATCTTCTATCGTGAGCTTTTCCACCTACTCCTGTGCATCCTTTATATCAACGCGGATTACGAGAGATCTTCGAAGAATACTCACGTGGAGCGTTTCAAATTTTGCAATCACGTCGAATCGCACTTGACACGGTGTGCAAAAGTTCACAACTGGAGTCCAGTGCATATCGAGCTCATTTCCGGCCTTCCATTGGCACAGCAGCCATCGTACGAATTCTTCGAACAGCGGATACCTCGGACCGTGTCGCCCATTCGTCTTTGGATCCTAACAAAAGTGGAAAAGATTCCTTTAAACCTAACTAGATCAACTAAACCAACGTAGGCGTAGGAAAGGAATTGAAATTTAAAGATAGGTGAACCCCCTTACCCTAGACCTGTAGTTCCAAACGATATGGGCACCAAGGTTACTGTGAAACGTATGCGGCAAACTGTGCTCCAGTTTATCTCTGTAAGCGCTTAGCAATCTCTCGAATGGATGCCTCACAATTAAGAAACTGATGCTGTCGTTTAGGAACTTGTTCAACTCCTCTGCCGTATGTCGGGGATACTTTTGCCTCGCCAAAGAAACGGGTACAGCTTTCGAGGCCTTCAAGAATTGCGGACTGTACCTGAAAACACAATAGAAATTTAACGTTAATTGAATTCTGTTTGTTGAAGGCAAAGTACAGGTTTCGTTTCTCAAAAACTTTCCATAATATAGCGGGTTCGCGAGCTATTACACGTACAAATGTAACCCGGTTAATCTGATAAGAACGGGGTTCCTACTCAGAAATTGAGAAAACTTTTAAATCCTAATGAGAAATTGTCATTCGTGTAACCGTAACTCGAATTAGTTTTGGAGTCTAAATTCTTCCAATAAAAAGTAAAAATTATCTGCGTTTGTTTCGTAACAACGACGAAAAGATACGATTTACATATTTCATTATTGTTCGATGCAGATGAGCAACTTTTTGTCGCACGATCGTATGTGCTGTTTTTTCGACTTGTTTTTTCAAGTGAAAACAACAAGGACAGATGTACAATCTTCCGGCGAAAAACAGCTCGTCTGACGTGAGCCTAAATCGTTTAAAATAGTAAGCATCATTTCGTAACCGGCTTTGAGCGTGTTGAACCAGGTTTTTAGCTATATTTGGGAACCGTTCTCTGACGGTTATTACGGGTTTCTATAACTTATAGAAAGCTTTTCTGATTAACCGGGTTACGGTTTGGGTTAGGCAGATGGTTAGGGTCTCTGGTTGAAAGCAATGGTTTCCAAACTTGTTGCATCCGCGACCTATTTTCGAAAGCGGTCATTTTTCGCGACCCATTTGCTTATGCTACGATCGGAAGAAATGCCAATAAAACGCTATACGTGACTTCCTTGGGCGCCTACAAGCGCTGACAGCAGTGAAAGGGTTAATATTTGACGCGATCCACCTAAAATTATCTCGTGACCCACCAGCGAGTCGCGATCCATAGTTTGGGAATCATTGGTTTAAAACAGAGCCATATTCAATCTTTTTTCTCTCGGCCCGCATACATTCCCATTCACAAATATTAGGAGAGCTGCTAGGTGCATACAAAACATGATAGTTGATTTAGATTGTATAATGATAACTTTACAACATCGTGATACTAAAATACGTATTAATATATTTACCATTTATGCGTAACAAATTAAAGACTTGTGGAACTATTTGAAAGAACTACAAGAGAACATCGAGAATTTAGGCTAAATTAACTCGCAGCACTCGAGAAATCTATTCGAAGTCTAAATCTAATTTGTAGGATCGTTTACAATATGCATGGAGTATAAATAATACCAGGCGGAATACAAAATGCGATACTACGAGTGCCGAAATTAATCGAGTCAATAATTGAGAAACTTAATTTACCAAATTTAAATATTCACGTAACAAACATTGAATTCGCAATAAGTAAAGCTAATATACGTATCGTTTCGCGTCTAAAATTCTAAAGTGGATATTAATTGTTAAAAGTTTCGAACGGGAGTGTATATGTTTGGAACGCAGTACGCTATACATCGTAATACAATATAATAATTTACAAAGTAAAACTAACAGCCTAAATGTAACCAAGCGTTTATTTAAAAATTAGTGTGATATTTGACGTTCAGGCAAACTTATTAACTTATTACAAACGCATGTTGAGTATGGCTGGTTTAAATAACATTTGGAAAAGGGATAGGGGATTTCTTACCCCGCGAGTAGATTAAAATTATACATCCAAGACGTAGAGGCCGCTTTGAAGACATTGCACCATATTATATGGTATTCTCTATTTACAAGAAATTCCCAAGCATTAGGCCTGTGAAGAGAATCATTCCCAGGCCGATCTAATCCTTCGTCGGCGCACTTTTCTGCTAGGAACTTCCTCCTGGCATATAATCGCTTCTCGGTCTCAGCAATCGCAGCTTCTTCCATCAATCTTTCCTCTGGTGTCAGATTCGTATCATCCTGTGGACATTAATATTTCTATCCCTTTTGGCCTATAATATTTCTATCCCTTTTGGCCTATAATAACGAGTCGCGCTCATTCTGTGAATTATGCTACAGATTCAACAAAACCGCCTATTATTCCGTATGCAATTTAATTTGAACTCTAATTTTAGCTTCGTATTACACGATCGGAAGTTGTTAACCCTTTCGCTACGGAGGACGTATATATACGCCCTCGAAAATTGAAGAATCATTTCGCAAAAATTATACGTATTAATTCTCTGTGTTATTGTATTATTTCTATTACTAATGATACATATTTTACCATAGTTAATTATGCAAAGTATGTAAGTATTTGTACTCGTACTGTTTGCATATTATTAAAACGTGCTCTCACGTATGCTCCGAGAATGCTTTTAATTTCAAAGCGCCGTAGCGAAAAGGTTAAGTAAAGATTACATATAATAATTCAATGATTTTTACACGACACGATATAAAAATAATGATCAACTAACGCTAGCCTAAGTAACCAGTAAAATAATCGTAAGGCGAGGGATTAAAATCTGATTTAGTAATGTCGCGTGTGACACTAAAATGCTAAAATAGCCCGCGAACGATTCCATATAAGAATGGATAGTCCGTCCAATACTTTATCGATGCTAATGCTATCGAATTACTTCGTTGTCATCAATATTATATTGCTGTCGGTCCAGTCACTCCGTCTCTAATTAATAAACACGCGCCGAGATGGATCTATAAGTGGTGAGATCGCCGTAAAACTGTTGTCGTATAGTCGATAGTTAAAGTACCCGTATCGGATGCATAAGTTGGACAAACGTTTCACGGCCGCATACGACCTCGCCTCGGAGCTGTGGTGCGAATGCGTTAATTCAGAATCTCTTGTCCATCATAAAGGCTATCATGTAGATTTGGAAAATCGGTGGACGAGGAAATCAGGTGATTATTATCGTGTGCGCGTTCTACGAGGAGACTAAACGATTCGAATCACAAGCGACGTTCGTGGGCTTTCAGCCGATTAAGCCGACCGGCTTTAGAATTCAAAGCCCGCCGTTTCGAAGCCGTTTTCTTCGGGCTACGTGCTATGTGCACGCGCTATGTGCACCGACCTTCTACACGCAAGGTTAATCCAATTTCCTAATTTCTGCAATTAATCGGAACGCTCGCCGTTAGCTGTTCGGTATAGTTACGCGTTATACGCCTACTTGGTGCATTGCAGTCTCAGAATGCTCAGGCCAGATTCTTAGCATAATTGCCTCGGTGTAGATTTCTAGAACTTCGCGGATTCGTGGATGGTTTCGAGGAAGTTTCATCGAATATTCGTGCTAACGATAAAATTGTTTCAACTTCGATCTAATCTTTCGTAGCGCAATTTTGTTAACCCTAAAACTACCAACGAATAAAGTACAGGTCAATGACCCTATAACCGACACTTCAATTCGTTAATTTAATGGATACTTCAAAAGAATTATATGTTGCAAGTAAAGTAAATCTTTACTTATATTTTGTATAGAAGATCGGACGAAATTTTGCCACGAACAATTTCGGTTCGGGAATACGATTGGGAAATTTATAATGCATAATTTATGATTCGTCGAGAGATGACGCGTGAGATAAGTCCGTAAACTCACGCGACTTAGACGATTGTATTCAGTTGCGGGACCTTGAGAGATCGGTTATGAGTTACCGTGTATCCAACGTGAACTTTAAAATGCTGCAACGAATGAATAGAAATGGATTTATGGTTGGAAACGGTTTTACCTCACGCGAGCCTACGTAATCAACGTTGTAACGATTAAATAAACACGGAGCAAGAGAAACAGAAGAAAAAAAACATGGATGCTTATGCGCGATGCAGCGGTTTGATTATTATAAGATTTCTTAGAACCCACGGAAACGTCTTAGAAACCCTAGAAACTCTTATTGCGTGGCTTACGGAGCACTTACGATGAGTCAGAAGTTGAGCCAAGTGATAATTCAGGCACAAAGTCGAGGAGTTAACCATTTGCATGTGCATGCGCGTTAAGAAACATCATTTTGTTGTTACGATGTTAACCTTTTGCCTGCTAATTGGTTTTTTTTTTTACTAACGAGACCTGCAACCTCTATTTCAATCGAATTCTATTCAGAATATCAATCAAATTCAATCAAATTCTAATTATATCAACTTCTATTCAGCCTTTATTATTTTAACAGTGTTAGGCATTGAAAAAGTCTGTAGAAATTCTTCGATATTATACTTTTCGAAGTCTCTAATTTCATATGCAAGTGATGCTTAAGCGAAACGTTTAAACCTTTTTGCAAGATAGTGCCCTTTTACAGCGAAGATAACGAAAAGTGGAAAATTTCACCCGGATCGCAAATGAGCCAGGCTACAGGAGAAGGGTTGATTATTTTTCGTTCAGCTAACACAATTTGTCCACTCCAAAGACTAGACCAATGAAAAGATGAAATCTACTTCAATTAGCTTAAAACGCGAACAACGGTAAACGAGATCGAAAACTTTCGTACACGACTAAAGCTACTACTTCAATTACTCTAATTGCAATTCAGTTTTCCTACAGGGGAATATATAACAATCTACCCGATTGAAATGGAATTTCTTGCGAAGCATGTTACAGTTAAAAATCTCGAGAATCCATAGCTATAACATTTTCACTGATCGATCGAGAGTTATTCCACTTGGAAGAAGCTTAAAGATTCTTTTCCGCTTCGACGAACGATAGTATCGTATCGATAAAAAGATAGATTTCTGATGGTTCGGGGGGGGGGGGGGGGGGGGGATGTGATAGTCGTGGTCAGGCGGAAACGCCGAATGCAGAAGTGCCGGCTTCCGTTTATTGATTTCGGTCTAGAAGCCGAACGGTTGCCTCGACGCCGACGCCACAAATGTGGGCCACGCGGCTGGTGCAGCGCTGCACCGCCTTAACTTTGCATTCGTCCACGTGCACGTGATTCCCCATGTGTGTACCTCCATGGAAAGTTCCATCGTTAGGTGTTTCAGAAATTCGTAAAAATTAGTTCCGTAATCTAAGCCCCAGTGATTCTCAAACTTTGGGCCGCGACAAATATTAACCCTTCGACGACGGTCCCTGAGAGGCAAAAATTCGACGGAAGATTAACTACTTGCACTCGGCAATATTGAACTCTATCAACGTGGCAATCAAAAACCGAATTTTCCACGTCAAAACTATAATTACTTACTTGCTATGGATACGAAACATTACGTTGTTCTTTATACATCGGCGCATTAATGTAAATGTACATTTTGTAACGTTTTAACGAGCGCGAGAGATTCCACAAGTAGAGGAAGCTTGACCGAAACCATAACTTAACATTACATGCTTATAATTTTCGAATTTATCAAACAACGTGTATAATTCAAACCGTAATAATTTAAAGGCGTTTCGTGTGCACGTAAAACAAGTGAAATATAATCGAAAACTTTAAGTGGGTTAAAAAAGTGCCGAGACCGTTGCAAAATGCACTTCAGACGGATCTTTTTCGACGCAACACAGGCTGATATGTTTTTACATATAAGTCGGTGTGAATCCCATACTTTGATTTCCTTTGTCTCTTACCATTTCTATGGAAAACTTCAAAGAAATATGCAAAACTAAAGAAGTATACCGTAATTTTATAGTACTAATTATATATAAGGGGAAACCCGTTAATAGTAACTAACTAAATGAATAAATAGATTTTACAAAGTTCCATATTATCTACGATTACCCTATATTATGTTCGCTAAAAAAGAGACATTATTGTCAAAAGAATTGTTGTTAGATAAAAGAAAATGAAATAATGAAGGTTTCTATTTTTCCTTTGTCATTGAAATATCGCAAATTAAGTGTGCAACGCGTGACTCTGATTATGGCTTCTACGATGGGAGGCAGTTTAGAGATCGATCCGGGATAATCTGCGGATCTGGTGATTTTTTTCTTCCGTCGACATTAGTTTCATAATAAATTGTTCGAAACGATGCTTATCTAGCTTAATGCATTCGCTGTAACGAGGGACGCTGTACGCGGCTAGAAACGATTCGTTCTTTCAATGACATTAAGAATGATTGCAACACGCAGCTTGCTGGCTCGCATGTGTCTCACGGTGAGCATCTTTCAACTTTCCCTTCAAAAGGAATCTAATGGCATTAGTCTCTTAGCGCGAAGCTACTCGCAACATGCAATCTCAATTAAATAATGGAAAGAGGAATAAAATTAAAAAGAAATATCTAAAAGCATCTTTATAATTTACGAAAGAATATCGAGATATCTAAGGAACTCGTAACTAAAATTGGCTAAGAAACCAGCAAACGAAATGAAGAAAATCTTATTCTTCGAATTGAAAACTAAAAAGAATCTAATGACACCAATCTGTTAGCGTGACGCTACACGCAACGTGCAATCTCAATTAATGAATATAGGAAGAAATAAAATTGCAGACAGAAAGAATGCTCTACGATTCAATTAATTAAACGTAGAGGAAGAAGAAGAAAAGAAGAAGTATAAACGAAGGAGTAACGAATACAATTAAAAAGGAATGTCTAAAACTATCTAACTAAAATTGATTGAGAAACCAGTAAACAAAATTTAATACTATATCTATTCAATAAATCTTTCTGAATAAAAAAATGAAGCAAAAACAAAAGCAAAAAATAATAATGAATGTAGAATTTTGAATCAAATATTTGTAAATCGGTCATTTGAGTTACTAATTAAAAAAGCTTATTTTTTCAATTAAAAAGCAAAAGAAATCCAACAATAAGTATGACGATGAAAAGGTATATACCTACAATGTTCACAAGATCTCAAGAAAATGAAATTTCATTCTAGAGAGAGTTTCTAGGATCTTGGAGGTAGCGTACTCGCTTGTTTATGGATCGTCTATTTTCAGATAATATATTTTTCTTGTACATCATCGGCGAAACACGTAAAGTATTAAGTCGCAGACCGGTTCTAGTAAACCACCATGTGTACACGGATAGGCAAACATTATGTAAGACACTTCGTGGTATTCAGTTGTATAATTTTCTTTGCTGCGAATGTTTTCTCGTTGCAGTACGATTTTGAGCTTCTTCAAGATCTAGACTAACGTTTGAACTCCTTGAAGATCTGGGACAGAAAACTTCTCCCCTTAAATTTCACCACGTGAGATCGTTTAAGTTCGGCTACTGGAAACTCGGTGCAAGTTAAATTTTGTCAGATTCGACGTAAGATTTATCGGCAATATGAAGTAGGGAAAAGTTGGTTAATCTGACGTAACTTTTGCACGTGTTTTTTTTTTTCTTTTACTTTTTACCGCCTTCTGTTACTTCCGATATGTTTGTATTATGTATGAAAGATCGCGTCGCTATCAACAAAATAGCAGCAAGTGAAAAAGTTACAAAATTCAAAACCAACTTTCAGCGAACTAAAATATGTAATTATTTGAGACGCTCTTAAAAAATTTGTACACACCGCGAAAGAGAAAGACGTTTCGTTTTCGGTAACGAATATTCGAGTGACGCTTAATTATCAGTGCGATCTATTATTGCTTGTAAGGAACTCATATGCACGGTTATCGACACAATTTGCCATTTAACCCTTTCGCAACGGCACCCTAAAATTAAAGAAATTCTCAATGCACAGATGGGGATTATTTACATTATTGCAAAACACTACGGCTATAAATATTTGCATACTTCGTACAATTAATTATATTAGAACAAATATAAATTATAGTAAAAGTAATATTCTGTTGCAGAAAACGAATACGTATATCTTTACTAAACGAATGCCCAATGTTTGAATACATACATATATATATACGTCCTTCGTAGCGAAAGGGTTAATTATCGAGATTTTACAATGTTCCATATTGCGCGCTGTTCCATATTACCAACGTTTACCTTACATCGAAACGTCGACTTCTAGTTTTCGCTTGCGGATATCCGAGAACCGTCAGGGAAACGTCAAATAAAACATCAATGGTCTGTATCAATGAGAGATCGATCTACATCGGTGGAGTAATTGTCAAGATTGAGGAGTAACCACCCTTTTGCATGGTTAAAGGGTGGTGATATCGGAGGGCAGTAGGCGGTTGCATTTGTGTGTCGCATTGCGCCTGGAAGACTGCCAATATACGTTAGCATTGCTTTACGTAAGGAGACCGTTATCGATGTAACCTCTTCACCATGAGGATAAAAAAGAGAAGCAACGTTCTTTTCTTGGAACGGGAGTCATTCTTAGATTAGTTGCTACATCTAGTGCCGCAAGAAAGCGATGCGTGTCTGAGAAGAAGCCGGCTGGGGTACCACCTACTGAATGAATCCGATGAATTGGTAGGGTAAAAGAACGCGTAAGGCCATGCGAAAGGAGCATTAGCCTTTCTATCTACTATTGTGTGCAGAGGATAACGGATTATGGTAGAAGCCAAGCGGTTTAAGGCCACGGCCCGGTGAAAATTGCCGGATAAATACGATCATTTTTCTTACGAATTCATTTAATGTTCTCAACCCGTTTGCATCACAATTTGCCTGGACGGTATCACGAATGGCGAATTATTCCGTAAAATTTGCCTGGGCCATGTCACGTATAACGATATATTCCGAAAAAAGTATATAAAGTATCCTTAAATATTTTAAAGGATCCAAAGAAACATATTCATCTGACGCGAAATCCATTGTTTTACCAACAAGATTTGTTGGTCAATATTATCCAGTAAGAATTCCACAAACTTTGACAAGGAGAAGAAAAAGCAGCGATCGTTATACTGTTTGCAAATATCAAAGGATCGGAAAGGAAACGAACTATCAATGTGATATTTGTAAAGTGCCATTGGGGGGTATTGATGATTTTAAATATTTCCAATCCGGTTCAAAATTTTCAGAAGCAAATAAATATCTCGTTTCATATAAATATTGTTATCGGTGTCACTTAATCAGCGCTAGTCGTGAAAGGGTTGAAACCGCGTTACAAGTGTGCGCGTGAAAAAGTGGAGATGGCATACGCGCCTGTTAGAAGAGCACGGGTGATACAGGAGATTGAAGCACGTATAGTCAGCCGCGGAACCCAAACAGGGACATAAGTCACTGGCGCGTTTAACCCTTCTTTCGATTTCCAATTTTAATTCCATAGCTCAGCTTTCCTTTTTAAAGCTACCAGCAAGTTAACTAGAGTAAACTAATTGCTCTGTAGCATTAAAAATTCGACGAGATCATATAAATGTTCAAATAATTATATTAACGCCCCCCTAAAGCATGTTTAGTTTGAATTTGCGTGGGCTTTTGCGACCTCCATAATACGAAAATGGATTAAAGAAGTTAAAGTGCCAAATGAACTTTTTAAGTCGGCAAGCTGAGCAGATAAATCTGACGCTACAATAGCCGCTATCCCGCAGTTTTGAAAAAAAAAAGTTCCGATTAATCCGGACAAGAGTATTTCTTTATGAAAGGATCCGGCATAATTTTCCAGCATTTCGGACAAAGGAGTCGACCGCGTTTCTAATGAGAACGACCGTCCCGTCACGTCCTTCCGTAACAATTGTTCTTTAGAAAGTGATCCGCCTAATTTTCCGGTGGTCTAAATCCGCGAGTGAATGCGCGCTCGCGCCTGCACTCATACATCGAAAGCTTTTTCTTCAAGAACAAAAGAAATCCTTGGCTAGTGGTCGGATAAAAGATTGTCACTCACCTCCAACAAAAGGCCTTGCTGCACGCTGCTAGTGGTGTCCTGGCTCGAAAGAGCCAGAACCAGCAACGTCAGGATGCCAGCGGCCAGCAACGTTCGCCTAATCGCCGCAAACACATATCGTCGCGGTGTCATCTTCTCCCGGTGCACGATTTTCCTTCTGTACTCATACCGAACTGAAACAGACCGGATCGATTGTTATTTTAGGCCGGCCTGTCGATACGTTCGCGAATCACATTCGTATCGATCAATAAAAAGAAAAAAAGATGAGACTTCCGGTTGGGCAAGCGAAGTAAGCAAAGGCGTAAAGGCACAATGTAGCATGCGGCATTGACGCACGCGACATGAAGCTCTTCAAATAAACCGATATCAAGCGAAAAGTAGCACGAAATAATGCAACGTAACGTACATTAATTTGTTTTGCCTAGGAGGTGGATTTTCATGACGTTTGACAAGATTCGGCTTGAAACCAGGAAATTAACACTTTGCATCTGAAAGTTATCGCGTTTCGAGTGCAAAGGGTTAATACCGGTATCAGAGCAGATATACCAATGTTGTTTGGCGTTGCCTCATTCGAATCACGCGTTAAGAGTATGGTTAGTGAGTAAAACTGGCAAAGAAATAATATAGGAGAAAAGGAAAGATCGGATAGCGGCGTGAGGCTGAAGAGCTGAGTGAAATAATAAAACAAAAAAAAAAGATAAGCGAGACGGTAGGAAGCGATAACAGTTTGTACTTGCAAATTACCCTTATACAATGCGATATCGCAATTTGAACAATCGGGGAAAAAAATGGAAAATTGAGACGAATCTTGCCCGCATCGTAATAAAAGTACCCAACGTAACAGATTCTCGTAGCCTAACTTCTTTTCTGCTTCGTTCGTCTCGCGTAGCATCTTTCAACGGCGTACTTATTACGCGAAGATAATATTTGCCGAGTGATTTAGAAGATGCGAATATTGATGTTAGATAAGGATAACAAATGGTAATTTCATCTTATCGTTCGTGGCTTACAAGTGTTTAGAAAGATGACAAATCGTCAATAATTTTTGGTGATTCACTGTTGTTAAGCGAGAAGATAGTTCCGTGTAGAAGTTTCGTTAATTCAAACGTGTCAGAGGACAAAACGGCACGGGTAATAGTTCACCGATTCCCTCCGCTTTATCTATGATTTCTGGTTCGAACAGCGGGAGCTGACGTTCGTAAAACCGACTTTGAAGATATATGCGCTTGTTTTATCCGCACCGATATTTTAAGGCAACCGAGTCGATGGTGCATAAAATTCCGAAAATTATTACCTAAAACTTCCGACCCTCTCTGAATTTATATTTGCTTGACACAATAATTAATTACTTTGTCGATGTGATTCGCTTATTATATAAAAATGCTAGACCGCATACCGATCAACACCGTCGAAGAAAAGATGCATGGAGAATACCATTAATCAGTTCGCAAAATAGCCAACAAAATGTGGCCAAACAAAAATTGTTGTATCTCGAAATGTTAAAGAATATGTATATGGAAAGTGGCGAAGTTTCATAAAAGTTTTACATTGTACAAAAACTGACGAAAATCCATTTGATGATTTTAACGTTTTACTCGGGTCTCCCTCATTAATGACTTGGAGCCAATTAATGAATACTTAAATGCGGAAATAAATACAGCAATTTGCAAATACTTTTTGTAGCCATTGTGTATCATGTCATCGTTAATCATCATTAGTTACGTGTCTGTTTCAGTAGTCACGTAAGGATGCACATTACGAATACTTGGAAACCTTAAAGTGCACCTTAAATGTAAACACAAAACAATTCTACTGTTATATAAAATATCACCGTGTACTATAACTATCTTGAATATCTCCGTTCTTTTTACACACGCGAAAAAACTATACTTAAAAAAAAAAAACTTAATGTGCGAAACTCTTTCTGGCCTTCCTGCTCGTAACATGCAGGTAACAATTTTTTTTTAACATTTCCAGATAGCCTTCTCGCGTTTTTAAATCTCAGGCTACACCTTTCTGTTCCTAGCAAAATAGAAAGCGTTTAGATAATTGCGACAACCTCTAATACAAGGTCCTTCGATAATAGAAAGCGGGGTGAAACAAAAAGACTTACGTTATATGTAAACCGAGGATTTTTAAGAAACCAAAATGTCTAAAAAGATAGATACAAGACAGTGTTGTTCAAAAGTAGAGGAAATATTGAAAGCAAAATAAAAATTGTAGTATTTAGAAGACGCTACGACTCTCTTATTTAGGGTACCACTTACTACTATTTTAAACTTATGGCGTAACTATTTTAGAACGTATTTAATCTAAACATCGTTCCAGTTTGGAGCATAACATTATTCAACGTCTTCTTTATTTATGAACATTTTTTTATATGTTGAATGTAACGAATTACGTACTATGTAATTGAAAATGTACAACAAAGTCCAGTGTCCCTCGTACTGTCACTTGAAAAGTTCTCATATAAATAGAAACACGTTTTTACATATATTAACACGTCAGTTCGTGTAACAGATATAAGATATATAGTAGAGGTATCACCTTACTGAATTATGATACGCTCCAAATTTAACAAGTACATTGGTCGCGTTTCAATGTTCAACAGCACATTTACCTCCTAATATTTTCTTTCAAATATTAAGCGTAAACGAATACGCAATGTCATAAAAATTTCTTTATTTACGATTCTTCGTACATTACTTTGCTATTAAATAAACCAATTAAAGCGTCGGTATAGGGACACTGACTGTAAAAAGGAACATCTACCCTATAGGACATTGAAATATTAGAATTAATTTGAACTCGATAATCCACTATGTTGCACATTGAAACAGAAATTGCAATCGAAACTAAACTTTAATATCGATACCGTGTGCCTTCGTTCTATTTAAGTTAAACATCCCTATAAGATATCTAACCTTAGGTCTCATTTTTGTAGTTTTATTTGTAACAGTACGAATGTTCGTAAACATTCGCAGTTCAGTTCAAAAGTAATGCTGAAAATGATTACCATTCGCATCGAAGTAACATTGTATCCGTTGTACGCGTGCTATCGTTTCCGGATTGATTGTAGCGTATACTCTAATGAGCCCTTGGTTCATATCGTACGAAATTGTCCCTGCATTAAAGCGTGGCACGAATGATAACAAACGCAAATAGTGAGATTTCCAATTCATTTTCTGTATGCAGAAAATTGCCATTGCCGACGCCTATGTCCGCGTATAGATTATCATTCGCTTCGCGTGTAGATTAAGCTAGGATAAACGATACTGTCATTAGTCTACGTCGAACGACGGCACGACAGGTTCGCGGGTAACAGATTCACGTAAAAATGAGGTATACATTCGGCGAACGAGTAGATATCAAGATCGTTGTTTACGGTGCAAGCGATGAGAACTCCGGTACGACCACTAGAATTGTATGCTGAGAGTTATCTGAATCATGTAAGTACTTCCTCCGCGGCGCGAGTTTTAATCAAGATGTTAGGAATTAAGAAAAACTAGAACGTCTAATGCGCAAAGTTCTCAGCGCGGAAAAAGAGTGTAACGAGTATAATGAAACCTGGGTTCTCAGAATGATTAACATCAATTCTCATATTAATTCACGGCAGATTAAAGATGAGTCTGGCATTAGCGGCAGCAGTATCTTACAAACTCCTGCCATACATAAATTTCACCTACAATTACTCGCGGAAGTCCCCGTACCCCCATCCGCCTGCCATTCGTACAACTTAACCCTTTCGCGAGTCAAGAATTCTCGCAAAGGAGTATGATAGGGAAGATGTCCCACGTACTGTCAGCGTCCCTATAATCGCCACTTTCATTCGTTTATTTAATAGCGAACGAATGTACGAAGAATCGAAGCTAAACAAATTTCAATACCAAATTTAGATTTGATTTTTACGTGACAACACGTGGACATTGAATATATGTTTATTATTAATATTTCAAAATAAATATTAAGAGGTAAATGTGTCGTTCGAATACAAAAACGCGACTAATGTACTGTAAGTAGAAAGTATGGAAATTTTTATGATGCGGTAAGGCGATGCGTTTACGATTCATCGTCTATCTGTCGTACAAACTGACGCGTTATGTGTAAGGATCATTTCCATATAAGTGGTAACTTCTCAAATGACAATGCGAGAAACATTGGACTGTATTATATATTTCCAATGAATTAGTACGTAATGCATCGTATTTAACATACAAAAAAATCATCGTAAATAAAGGTAGATGTCAAGTAATGTTGTGTTCGAAACCTGAAACGATTGTTATGTTAAATAACTTCTAAAATAATTAAACGAAGTTGCTTAAAGCGATAAGCTTAAAATGGCAGTAATTGGGACATCTACCCTACTGTATTTTAAAATGGACAGGCATACAAAGACTTTCGCGAGCGACCGTGTGTCATGTAAGCCTTTATCAAGAATTGCACGGTTCAGATTTCCAAAAGCGCGTCACTTTTTGTCCCGTACAGTTGTGAAATGTCTTTTTGTCGTAAAGAGGACAAAATTAGGGCATGTGCCACGATCAGCTCGGAAATCAGTGTGCTACAGAATCGATCGAAAACAACGTTGCATCGATGCGAGTAGCCATCGCTTCGAGTATTCTTTATAATGCAAGTCTCTGCATTTTACCCTGTTATCTATTATCGAATGTCCTTGTATCAATGGGCGTTGAAATTCTACCAACATCTGCTATTTTACTAGAGATAGAAAAGTATAGCGTACGATTTAGAGAAAAGGAGATAATTTTCATAATCTTTCCGAAAGCTGTATATACTTATAAACAAACTGATTTTTAAAGAAAGGCTTTCCATATCTCTAACAATAACGGAGATACACAGTATCGCCCATAATTATTCGAACGACTTTAAAAATTGATGGACGTTTCTACTAATTTAAAAACTTGAAATCCGAACGCTTGGAATCACAAAAAGCTTGGAAATCCAAAAGTTTGGTAGTTCGAAGGCTTGAAAATTAAAACGCTCGGAAGTTGATAAGCTTGATAACTCGAATTTGCTAATAAATGCAAAATCTCCAAATTTCAAGAGCTTGGAAATCCCTAATAATTGAAGGTTAAGATACGCAAAGGTACAATTAGCTAGCAATAAAAAATGCAACGTTAACTGTTCTAATAAGAAGTAATCTGTGCTAAAAGTAACACAGAAAATTTACTTATCCTTTATAATAAAATGTCTGCCGTTTGATCGGAAATTCACAAGATAGTCGAAATGATTGCGCCACCTTGTATCTTATATAAAATTCTAATCAAAGATAATTAATAGAAGCTAATAGCTAGTGAGTTACACGTACGTCATCGATCTGTTTCGACTTCGACAATAATACCATCGACTAAATGTAGGATAGACCGCTCATTGATAGGAAAGATTCATAAATTTCAAAGTAAAGTACCAATCGTGTAAAATATCAGAGGTTTTTTACGACCTTCACGATTTTAAGAATTACATTTAATCCAACTATCAAAATCGATAAAGTTAATCCTCTATAATAGCATGTGATTTGAAAGTTACATAGCCATGTATCCGAATTTGTTGGATTTTATTTGACTTGCCTATCACTTTATTAGTCCATTTTTTTTCCTTATCGTTGTATTGACACCGTTTTCACTTATACGCTACGTATTAATTCCTGATTTCGCGGTTGAAATGGAAATTTTTACTTAACACTCATTTATAAGATGTATCATAAATTTCAAACCGGATACTACACAATGGATATTCCTTACAAACAAAGGGAAGAAGATAAAGATTCAGAGTTTCGAAAATTTCGAATTTGGAGAATTTCGGGGGGTTTCGGTGTCTCGCAAAATTTCGGATTCAAGTTTCTCTGATCTAAAGATTAGGTTTCGATCCACCTCCAATTCCACGCAATCGAAAAGGTAATTACGATTTAGAATGGTTCGTTTAAGAATTATATTCAATTCAACCATCAAAGTTGCGAAAGTTAACCTTCTATAATACCATCGTAAAAGTAAATTAAATTCGGGTTATAGAGGATCGAAGGATAGACGTGCAACACGTATAAAGATATACTTCTATCCAGATTATTATAGACCTGGATCCCAGTATAATTCCCATCGTTTTAACCCTTCACGGACGAGTGTTTGCAAATAGCTGCCTAATCGTTTTTTTTTATCTCTAGACTCACGTCGATTTTTAAACGATGATATTTAAATTAATATTGTTAATGAACGCTTTAATGTTTTGGGAATTTGATGGCTTTGAATTTGAAAGCTCGAAATTCGAAAGCTTGGAACTTTGAAGGTTTGAAATTGAAAAGCAAAATACTTTCTTAAGTGTTATTAATCCTCGTCCGCAAAAGGTTAAAAACATTGTCTTCGTCTAGTCTAAATTCGTAATATCTCATGATGTAATATTAAAACGGCAATATAAGGATGATCCTATATAAAAATGAATAGTCTATCATCCTACGCTTCGTCGATGGCAATGGTATCGATAACTTGGTTGCGTGTCAGTGATACACATCGATATTTTCATGCAAGTATCAAGTGAATATCGATTGCATTTGATACGCGTATTCCCTACCATTCGATTCAAAATAATATTTTGTTGATTAATATTGATATCACTAAACATATCGATTCGACATCGCGCCGTATTATTAAACGTTGTTTCTTCTTTCCACGTAATATTCTTGAAAAACAAATTATTGCTTTATAATCACACACGTTCACATCTTTTGCTTATTGAACAAAGTTCCAAGGCCATTACAGAATAATACGTGCAATAGTTATAAAGTGGAACGTCAGATTCAAGGATCGATGGCACTTTATCGAAAAGTTTGCATAGAAACGCGAGAGTCACGCGCGCGCACCAATCAACGTTTCGTTTTCGCAAATTATATACATTTTATCTATACGGGAGTAAAACTGAACCTTACAGATTCCTTTTACTGAACTTCATCTTAGTGTTTTCGATTTAATCTTGTTCGATGACATCACTACTGTTATTATTAATACGTTCTTTTTGTAAATTGGTCATTCACCCGTACGTTGAAATAAACAAATAAATAATTACAGTATTGTGCTGTCACTTTTTGCACTCACTGTAATTCTGCCTGCGATACAATGGCGCATTATTAAGAGAGTCGCCAATAAACGTAAGCAAAGAACCTTTTAGGTAGCAACATTGACTGCCTACAGGATAGACTACCCATTTATAGGAAACATTATAACATGCGTGCTTGGCCAGGAAGTTTACCAAATCTAATGCGTCAAGTAGTATAAAATATAAGGGAGATCTACTCATTATTAACATTCGGAAAAAAATAATACCTACTTCTGATTAATTATTATATATTTCTTTAATTACCAAAGATAATGTCTTATAATTCGGTCCAAGCGAACGCGTATTCGTTTGATTTCGCGTGGATATTTGTTGTAACATTCGTTTAATTTACGAAGCTATCGGATAACAATAAATAGTTTTATTTCAAATGCTACGCTCTTTAATATAAATATAAAATTAAGCCCTGATCCTAGAAATGTTCAAGGTGTCTTATACGTTTGTCCACAAGTATATGCATTATTATAGAATTGAACTTTAGAGATCACGTATGTCGAAAACAATTGCATCGAACAATATTACATCTATTCTAAATTGTTATAGCAATGTCGCGTGTAACGCTGAAATGGTAAGGGGGCCGAATAGCCTGCTAATGATTCTATATAAGAATGGATAGTCTATCCTATGCATCGTCAATGGTAGCAATGCAGTCGATTGCGGAGTACACGTTTCCTGGGTCAATGGGTCACAGAACACCCTTTCTCTTTTCTAGCTTAACTCCTTCGCACGAACGATACTTCCTGCTTAGATCTCGATGCATTCGTAATTACTAATTCTAAGCATACGTAAAGACGTACTTGGAGTGGACATATATGCCCCAGTGTCGTCAGAGTTCAACGATGCATCTATTGCACCCCTCCTGCACCAAATTCGATGCTTCTGCTCCGACTTGTTTCGATCGGTTTAATAGACTCGATTCTTGATAAACACGATTTTTAAAGCGCACTATAAACCGAGACACGATTAGGGTGTAAATATACTACTCGCCAAACACGTGACAAGATCGACCGATTGAAGAGAAAATATAAACACCATACGATCACGGCGGCATCCTGCAGATCACTGAAGGAACACACACTGTTCCGTACCATTTCCACGCTCCCCTCTTCTATTACTAAGCGACTCGTTCGTGTTCGCTGATTGGGCGACGTTTTCGCGGGTCGATTTGTCGCCGGGTGACTTCTGCGCAACTGCGGCGCGATCAAGTATTGCTAACCCTTTGCCACACAGACTTCCCTTAATTATCAACATTCACTAACTACAGGATAGACCGCTCGTTTATAGGAAATATCATAACGTGCGTGCGTCGTCAGACGTGGACCACCGACGAAGCATACGATAGTAGCATTAAGTACAGGATAGGCTATCCGTTTATTTCAAACTGAAATTCGGCGTGTGTAAAAATGCAGTGGTTTTCTTACGCCTCTTGCAATTTAGAATGGTTCGTTTAAAAATTATATTCAATCAGATCATCAAAGTTGATAAAGTTAACCCTCTATCATGTATTACATATAATTCTACGTTTGTTCGTATCATAAAAGTAAATGAAATTCGAGTTATGGAAGATTAAATGATAAAAGTCCAATGCATATAAAGATATATGTACTTCTATACACGTTACTATAAATCTAGATATTATAGATCGATTATATCGGAAACAATTAATTCGCGCAGTGTTTATTTACAATTCTTATCGTTTTAAAAACGTTGTTGCTTTATTTTAGTAATGATGATTTCATATAAAAATGGATAGTCTATTCTATGCTTCGTCAATGATATTAGATTGTTGCATATTATATGGCCGATTTTATGTAGCTCAAAGATTTGCAGTCATTACGTAATTAAAAGTAATATTAAATGACGTTTACTATACACAAATATAAATCTTAAAGATGGTGAATTTAACACTATCGATAGATCGTTACGTGTTTTAAACGGTAATAGGGAAAACTATGCGTACAAGTGAAATTTGAATGTTCTTCATAATATGCTCTTTAAGATTAAAGTTAAGCTACAATACATTGGACTCGAAGTTAGTTTGAAAAATTCTATACTGAAAATATAAACTTTGGAAATATATCTTATCTTTAAGTCGCCTAAAAGAAACAAATTACCGATATTATGCCACCAGTTACAAGACACCTTGTATATAAAAATACTTTTTTACCGCGACATATTCGCGGATAATGGGAAGTTTTTAATCTCATTGCAGAATATTAAGCAACGTACAAATTTACGTGGCTCTTAAAGGGGACGATGAATTTTGTGGCATATCGATGATTTGGAAATTGGTAAACGAAACACTTTGGAATCGATGCGAAATGATTTCATCGAACGGTAACGTTGTAGCTACTGTCGTTCTCGATTTACCAAAATTCGATAAACAACCCTATTGCGACGTGCATGGTACAGTTCTTTATCAAATCGATGAAAACCAATATCAAACTCCGCTACCTATCGTGTATCTCACGATCGAAGACACCATTGACAGTAATTATCACGTGAAAATTCCCGTTGCGGAAGACACGGACTTCCAACAAGCAAGAAATACGTTCTCCGCTGTGCCTGTGATTCTAACTTTGAAAAGTACATCAGTCGAAAAGATAATTGACGTACAAATCGTAGAAAACTCTAAAAGGGAGGCTCAACTTGCGATGTTTTTGGAAGAAAAATCTTTCAAAGAAATCTACCCTAACGTTTACGTCGCCGACGGATGTCTGATGCACTGCATGATCGAGATAGTACGACTTATCGAAGAAGAAGGGAAACTGACAATAAGAATTTCCGCCAGGTTATAATTCCTTCAAACGTCAGATCACAGACGAGATACAGAATAGAACCAGAGACGAGATATAAGAGTAGAGAAAATCAGTTTATAATACTTCGTGTGTCCCGTATTCTGAGATACCGACACCTGATGAAATCAGAATTTTTCGAAGAACATCTTCCTTTTTACTACCCGAAAAGAAATTTAACGCCTTGCACTCCGAACGTTTTTTTATACTTCCAACCAGTAATTCCAGTATACCTTTGCAATGAAGCATAAACTCCGCTTATGTAATTCAACATAAAATTGTTCTCCGCTCTCGGTAATTTCCAAATTTTTATAACACCTTTCTCCTATCCCTATTTTCGATACACGAGTTGACAAAATTACGAACGTAACTATGAATGTCTTCATAAGCGAGACAGCAGAGTGCAAAGAACTAAACACTTCTAAAGTATTTCAATCCTATGCACTTTTTTAATAATATAATATAACAGTAAGTCCAGTACGCTTTTCTGACTCTTGTGAGAACTTAATATGTTATGTATTTCGAAATGAAGAAATTTGCTTTGATTTCGAAGGAATGAAAATTGAATTGGCGAAAATAGAATTGAAGAAACTTAAACCTTACTTTTCGATCAAATTTAATTGGGGTAAATATTACATTTTTTCCTCAACATTTCTTAGATCTAACAGGGATACCTCGTCGTTATTTTGATTATCCTGATACATACTTTTTTGATATGCTTTATCATCAATTGGTTCGATTATTTCTTTAAATAGATTAATTTTATTAATTCATATAAAACAGTTTTCTCTCTCACATCAACATTAATCTATGAATTAATTTTCGATAAGATCGGCGAATTTCAGTAGAAATAATAAGTACGATAGACATGATGTAATCGACAGTAGAGGGTAATAGGTTGATCATCACTGGCTTTTATTATTACATGTTTCACGATACAGATTTTGTTTGAATCATATTCGGGTGTACATAATTATATTCGAATAGGTATCAAATATAATACACGTGCGATGTATCGATACGATGGTTACGTGTTTCAATACATCTCAAATCGTTTGCAATAATTCTATAGAAGAATAAATAGTCTATTCTATGCTTCGTCGATGCCGGAAAATATACGATAGATCTATTCTGTACCTCGTCTGTGATCAGATACTAGTTCGAACAATAGAATTAAAATTTCTAATGCGTTCTTGTTAATTAAATTTATCCACATTCGCAGATCTAGCCAGCAAATGAACATAATATTACGACTGTTCAGAGACCAATTTCCGGACATAATCATTGAAGAGAACGTTACTCCCCTCCATGCCGCGATGGTTCTCATGGAGGAATTAAAATTATATCTCGGGGACGCGAGCACCGCCGAGCGGCAAATCGCGAGAATAAGAACTGACCTATTTATCCCGTAAACACGGTAAAACAGATTTGTTCATTAACCTGGGGAATAGAGAAAAAGCTTCCCCTTTAGACACACATTCCTCATAGAAGAATGATTCGAACGAATCGCATTCTCTGCCCTTCCAATAGAAGAGCGGCAAATTTAATATTTTGAATTTTGTACGTATGTATAAGTATGTATAATTTGTACATAAATTTGTATAGGTATATATATATATATATATATATTTTTTTATATTACATACACGTGTATTGTATCGGAGAATTATTAGAGAATTAAAATTCGAATTGAAGACAGCATGGAAGAGTTTCAAATTACTATTATCTCACTCCTAGCTCCTGCTCCTAGACAATAATATCAGGATAGCATAGCATAGGTAGTAGCATCGTAACTATCAAGATCCCGACCAAAACCGGTTTACTCACCACTACTTTAACGAACAAACTACGATTGCACGAGTGTATAGTGCTGATATAAAGATGTATAGTATGCCATTGATCATTCATACGAAAATCTCGATTCTGTCTCTCTCTAACTTACTCCAAACTTAACAGAATTTTACAATTATTTCATTTCATTTGATGTATTTTAAATTACAAGTTACATTTAAAATTCATCCGCGATTCATAGTTAAAATTGCTGGGGCAAATAATTAAACAAATCAATATTTAATAGCTTACGGGTTTGGATTAGTTTTGTATAAAACCTGCCTAAGTTTAAAACTTTCCTCTCTGCTTTGTTTTCTTATTCTGTTTAAACAATGATAAGATATTATACGATTAGAGTGATCGTTTCATGGGAATCATCCTTGTTTAAGCTCTTCCGCCATTTCATCTGTGTGTAGGTATGTGCACAGACGAGGTGCAGGATAGACCCCTTATTTATAGGAAACAACGTGCGAGTCCGGTCAGACCAGAGCCGAATTTATAGAAAAAACGTGTATAAAAGTTTACCAAATCCAATGCGTGATGTAGTATAAAATATGTGGGGGATCTACTCACTATTAACCTTCGGAAAAAAGTGAAACCTACTTCTGATTAGTTATATATATTTTAATTACCAAAGATAGTGTCTTATACGTTCGTCCAAACGAATGTGCATTCGTTTGATTTCGCGTGGATATTTGTCGTAATATTTATTTAATTTACGAAGCTATCGGTTAACAATAAACATCTTTATTTATAAATATAAAATTAAACTCTGATCCCTGAAATTTACAACGTGTTTATACACGTTTGTCCACAAGTATATACCTATATACATTATTATAGATTTGAATTTTAAAAATATCACGTATGTTGAAAATATAACCGCGTCGAACATAATATTTAGTTACAATTCCGTTGTTGCCTTCATCTACTCTAAATTCTTATAGTAGTGTTGCATGTAACACTAAAATGATAGGGGGATCAGGTAGACTTTGGATGATTCTATATAAGAATGGATAGTCTATCCTGTACTTAGTCAATGGTATGTGTATAGGTATCTGCTGCCATCATCTGTTCATGGAATTGTGTTATGCCGTGTGTAGCAGCTACCCACATATCATAGAAAAGGAAGTATCGCGTTCGTGATTTGCGAACAACAAATGGCTAACGCATTAGGTGCCGTCGATTGGGAAGGTAGATTTCGTCCAATGCAAATATCTCTTTTGTCCTTTATTTTCCCGACGTTGTCAATCGCTAAATGCTCGAGAATCTCGCAACAAGTAAACCGCTTGTGTTTTGACATATGTCATTCTGATATTAATTCAATCCCGTTCGTCGCAGCTCACCGAAAAATACGACTTTATTTTACAGGCTCTTGTTACAGTTCGATTGAAATTAAATATTTTCGTATTACCTAGGTTACATTAAAAATATTTTACTCCCCTTGCATCCGAGTTCACGTCATCAACGTGAAAAAACTATCATTTTACAAACTCCTACAATCGAATGCGTAATAATAATAATTTGAACATTGATTTCAGATAGCAGTTTTGAGAAATAAAATGGCTTTGAAATAAATTTTCGTATGATAATTGTCGTGTGTGAATTTTACAACATTCCTAACCTTATCGAGATAATTTATTTTTTTTTACTATCGTTTACATTTTTTAATATCGGTTAGCAATTCTTGCAACGTTTGCAGTTTTCACTACAATAATATTTATAAGTTATATTTAGACAACGCTACGTTTATTATTGATATATTTATAATGTTAATATACATATAGAAGATTGGTATATTTTTTGCAACATTTATATTAATATTAATTTTAGACCTGCGAAGGCAAGCAAGACATTTGGAAAATGAAATTGATGCAAAACTAGTAGCATTCAGCAAGCTTGGAGTGAATAGTGGATCCAAGCTTGTTAATAGCGATGAAGTACCACTTTTAGATGAAGAACATGTCTTTGAAAACATGGCCACAGAAATCGAAGCTCTACTCGCGAAAGTAAGTTAAAAGTATCAATGCTATGTTTCATTGATCTAAGCCACATCTGTTTATAACTTAGCTATTCTCTATAAATGAGAGAATGAGCGAGTTGCAACCAAATGGTGCTGCAATGTTACACACTATGCAAAGACACAAAGATATACTAAAAGACTACAAACTGGAGTTCAATAAAATCAGGAATAACTTCGCGGCGAGAAGAGACAGAGAAGATTTACTAGGAAGCGTTCGCAAGGAAATCGAGTACGTATAACTATTACTTTACTATTGGCAAGTATCTATCTTTTTAAATATTCGATTAAGAGTTTGTAAATCTTCTATGGAGCAGTAACTATAAAAGCGTGAGCGGATTGAACCGCCGGGAAATGTACATGAAAGAAAACCAACATATTCACAAGTGAGTAAAATTTTGCATAGGATAGATGCACCAATAAATGGATACACGGCCAATAAATGGACATTAAATACAAAAACAAGTAAAATAAGTTATGGAACACAGATGAGTGATTGATCCTACTTAGCTACGCGATTTAACTAGCGCACCCCCCCCTTCCCACGTATCAATATATCTATATATCGATATATATCAATATACTGATATGTTAATAAATCGATATATCCGTGTATCAATGTATCAATATATCTATATATCAATACATAAATATATCGATATTTCAATATATCGAACCCCCGTGGGGTTCGGTACGGAAAGTCCAAAATTACTTTAGCGCTGAAAGGGTCAACGGAAAATTGCGTCGACGCTGAGGGATTAATCCTACTAATCTCTGAAGTTCAATCCAAAGTGTTAACGTTTTCTTTTTTTAAGCGTTTATTTACTGGCGCATCTATCCTTCCATTTATTTGTACAATGCAGGATCAATGAAAATGTTCGTTTTCACAGCTCGGATCGTTTGATCAATGATCAGATAAGCATAGCTATGGACACGCGAGATCATTTGATGACCCAAAGACAGACGTTCAAACGTATACAGACCAGACTAAACGATATATCGAATCGATTTCCAGCGGTAAATAGTCTAGTGCAAAGGATAAATTTGCGTAAAAGACGAGATTCTCTTATTCTCGGCCTTATAATTGGATTTTGCACGTTTCTCATGCTGCTCTATGCTTTCCACTAAGATTCTCTCTATACCAAAGTACTTCCACCCGAACGGGATTAGCAATTCGTCGATGGGAATGCATACATGTAGAAGAGATATTTGGTGATGTATTTACGACATAAATAATGAATAGGACGCAGCGCATGAATTGTGCGTGATTTTAAGCGCAAGTGAATTCTGAATGGCCGAATGAATGTTCTCTGGTTCTTACCATGTTAAGAAAGTAACAGAAAAGAAGAAAAAAAAATGAAAATGTTAAACTGTACAGTTTTTTTTATACCTAACGTAAGTCGTGGATGATATACTATGTAAAAAAAATTTTAATCCACGATCGACATGTTAATATAATAAACGTTAAAAGAAACGGTGGAAAATTTTATGCATTTACAGAGTTATTTGTATTTTTCTCAACTTCCTATATATATATATGTATATATATATATATATAGATATATACATGACTATTAGGCTACTCTATTACACACGGTTTTTTTGCTTCACGCTTTTTTAATAAAAGACTGCATAAGAATATCACGCATGTAAAAAAAGAAAAGGAGTTTGACAATTTTGGTATCGTCCGTATATGTTGAAAGCAGGGTTTCATATCGGTACGCGAAATACCGATATTTTTCGGTTATATATTCGCAAACCAAAATACGGAAACATGACGTCATACGGTCACAAATACCGGTATATTTATCGGTAATTTTTTTTGTTGCCATAATACCGGTATCAAAATTATACCGGTTTTAAGTCCTTTGTTGAAAGAAAAAAACAAAAATAAAATTATGATCACCGAACTAATATTGCAGTACAATAGACTGATATTTATATAAGATTTTTTATTTGCTATTAGTATAATTCGATGCAATGCACAGTGTACTGAATCCGTGCTTGCAAAAGAAAACAATTTACATATTTTTATCCTTTTTCTTACGTGAAATCCATTGTATGTATTTTATACGCCTATGAATCAATGTTTCTTCTTGTATGCTTTCTTTTCTCGTGCATATGTTTAAAAGCAACAAGGAGAGAGAAAAAAGTAGCAAAAATGCACATGACAATTACTACTCGAGGAATTACGACACACCAACGGAGGAAAATAATGTTAACGCGGGCATCATTAATCCATTGTAATTAATAGTGTATAGTGTTGTTGGGCTTCGTTATTCGAAAGGTCGATTGTTTGTGTTAACATTACTTACGTTTTTTTTTTCAACTTTTTTTTTCTTTTTGTTTTTTTTTTGTTTTACTAAGAAGTATCGATTTTACATTACACAGAAGAGACATTTATACATGTATATATACACGCGCGTACATATATATATGTATATATGTAATAGCATCATCATCATCATCATCATCAGAGTCTCTCATTCGAGTTCACAAAACACAGCACGTTCAAACGAAAGGAATCGTTTTTCGCGGCAGTAAAAGCGCGCGCGGTGCCTTGCCTTGGTTTCCACGTATACTAGATACCACATTTATAAATTACACCTTGTCTGTAATAGGAACTCAAGCAAGAATTGTAAAAATATCGAATATAAGGTACACGTGTGACCTAAAACTGCTTTATATTCTTTAATATATATTATTTACACTTTGAAAACGTTTCGCGTTATAATCACAAATCACTTTCAGTATTTCAATTTTCTTTCCTTTTTTTTAGCTGGTGGTGTTTAGATGTTTTCTGTTTTCCTATATAGTTCAAGAATCTCCACACGTTTTATAAAGAACGAATACATATATATATATATAGCGTGTCTATTAGAAGTTGATTGCAGCTTCGTAAATAGGATGAATGTATCATATTCTCGCGTGAAACTAATCCTCTGTCAAAGTTACGAGAGAGAAGAGAACTAAACACAACGAACGAACGAACCGTTAATCGAACGAATTATCCTCTGTAATGTACATATTAATAAATAATTTACTGGGTATCCTCTGTATCTCGTATCCAATTCCAAATGGTATACAACGTAAGAGAAGAGAGTATCCTTATTTACGCATTCGCTACGTAAACGTATATTTTACATTCTTCCGCCTTTTTTCTTTCTACTTTTTGTTTATAAATGCAATATGTAGTGTATCCGTAGAAACGTAGTATTTCTTTTTGTTTCCGTGTATTACGTCAAAACGATTCACTGTAGTAAGAATAGTTGTGAAGAAAGTATTCACAATGACACAATTTCCAGTTTGCACAGCGTTAAAAACGCATTAATTCGTATATATCTTCTTTTTGTTGCGGTTTCTTTTTATATTGGAGATTCTACGCAAAAATTAATTCTATCGATTGCTCTCCGGAATACCCTATTCACCATTTCTCTTGTCATTCTTTTAATATTGGATCTCTTACCGTGTTTCTTTCTCTGTTCTTTTTTTTTATCGATCGTAGACGATAGATTTACGAGATCCACCTTAAATAGCATTCTATCGAAACTCGCCCAGGCGTACAAACAAACAACAGACATCTACTCAATATACATGCGAATCGCATGACTACTTTATGTGATTTCTGAATATAAATATACTGCTGTATGCATCGTTTGAATCTAGCTTTTCTTCATTTAACGCTGACTACTTATAAATTGGAGAACATTGGGGGACGAGCTTTCGTTACCCTTTCCACCCTCGCGCGAACTTTCAAATTGTCCAGCTATTATCACAACTAATCGTATTAGTTCTGTTGATCCAATATAATGGAAATAGAACAGGAAAAAATAATACAGGATGCATTCCCAATAATCGCAACACAACCGAGAAGCGAGTTGTTCTATGTGGAGAAGTAAACCGAAAATGCAATATAACATTTTCTTTATAAGGAGCTTAGTTTTCCAGAAAATTGATTTTGAAGATTCGTCGAGTATTGTCGTCGCAGAATTAGCGCGTGGTCTATAGGAGTCTAAGCATCAGTAACGGGAATGGTATGCATTCGCTTCTGTGACAGAGCAGATAGCTCGTTTGCTAAATTTCAGATTTTAAATGATTCGTTAACTTGTGTACTTTCTAAGGCGACTACATATTAGTATCGACAAAGAAGCATAGGATAGACTACTCATTCTTATATAGAATCATTAGGGGGCTACCTGGTCCCCTTGCCATTTTTGTGTTACATGCAACATTGCTAGTAAGTATTTTCATGCGCTAAGAAAAAGATATAGCTTAAAACAATTCGTTGAATCGCAAATATAAAATAATAAAATGGTTAGGGTAAACGTATTAAAAGTTATAAATTTAGAATGGACACCGCGAATACTCAATTTCAATTTTCTGGAAAACATGGTGGTCTCATATAAACATATTTTACCGCATATTTTTTATCTATTTTTTCACGTAGAATCAGCCACTTCGTGGTTGTACCTTGATCATTGGTACAGCCTGCATATGTTTACTGAACGTACACCACTGAGAGACTCGAATTTGTAAAAACCGAAAAGGGAATTACTCTATCTTGGCACTTGTTTTATAAATAATAAATATACGTTTGCTCGAACATAGAAGTTTATGTTAAATGAGTAAAGTCCGCGTGTATATTACCTCGTCCCTCCATCTCCCTTTAATAGTAATAGTTTTGCAGTGAGAGTACTAGTACTAATAATAGTAGCAGTAGTGTAATAATATTAATGGTAGCAGTAGCAATGGTCGTTAATTAACTATCCGATCAATTCAACGATCAAACAAAAGAATTGGAACAGTTGCGTATACATCTGTGTGTGTGTGTCTATTCCAACGAGAATCGATTGTCCTTTTTTCTGCACTGTCTTTTAATACTACTTTATATCTTTTCTTTTTTTTTTTTTTTTTTTTATATTCTCCCGAGGTTTTACTTACTTCCATTCATCGTTAATCAGTCACAATATATGTATATGCAAGTAAGCGAAAATCTCTTTCCTATCGCTATGCTATTCACGCAATCGATTCTCACTGGATGGTTTACATTTGTATTTTCAGGATATGATTAGCGTAAGATACGGTTCCTTAAGTCGTACGAGTTACTATTAGTTCAATTTCGAATCTCACTTCGTTTTCAATATTCCGTTTCCACTGAATAGTTTTTCGTGGCAGATGTAAAAAGTAAAGCTATCCCGCATTGGTTGAAAATTATACTATAAGATTAATGCGCGATTGAGAGAGAAAGGAATGAAACCTTGTTCAATGTGCAGCGATTTTAATGTTCTTATTCCCCTATACTGGGGGCAGGGGGGTGTGTTCGACACAAATTTAATTTCGTATGCGCGACTAATAAAATTATAATATTCCGATATAATACCGTTCCTTTTTCTATCCCACATTCGACGAAGCGAAGAATAGAAAAAGATATTCATTCCCATGGTATCGCTCAACTAAACGCGTGCGCAGTCTATTGATTAAAATTAAAGTTTAAAAAAAAAAAAAAAATAATTGAAACGTTCTAACTACTTAATAACGCTTGCATTAATTATCGTGATGCGACGAGCGAGCAAATGTTTACTTCGTTGAAACTTATAAAATAACAACGTCGAAGAAGCCTAACGAATTAGATAAATTACGGATCTCATAAAGTTCGTAGATTGGAAATGTTCGTGCCACACGTTCGTTTCACTCGTCATTATCAGACAGGGTAACTAAAAACGCAGGCTGGTAGATCCCGTTTTTTCCCCCGAATCTACCTAATACACATCCTTATTATTATTATTACCAACACGATCGACTCGTGTGTTCGCCGTGCATTCACAAGTGCACCCCCTTTCTTTACCAAATTTTGTCACAAGACTTAGGAAGGGGGGTTTGTCCACGTTATATTCGCATCAATCGCTTCTTTTGGTCCTGTTCTTAATAATAAATCAGTATTACAGTTTCTGTATTCGTCCGTGTTCACAACGAGAATATTAATAATTGCATTTCGATCGCACTTACCTATAAAAGCGAATTAACGAAGCGTTCAAAATGTAAGTTCTTCGGTATTCTCCGCATCGGATGACAATTCTTGTCGTAGTATCTCCATACAGGACTTTGGAATAAGGGTACCAACTATTTTCAAACCTTCGTCTGCAAAAGAAATTATAAAGAAATTTAGAAACCTTTAAAATCTCGAAACCTCGAAACTTTCGAAACTTAGATAAATAGTAATTTGTGTAAATTTCAAGAATATTGTTACGATATGAATTTATTTAATTAACAATCTAGTTGAGTTTGTGTTTAAACTTTCGACTCTTAGAATTTTAATTGATACGATTTCTCCAATTCATCATAACTTATTACAATCGTTTATACAAAAAAAAAGAAAAAATAAAACGAGAAAATTAATAAGTATCTCACAAAGTTTTTCTCGCGTATTCACTTATTTAAATTAGAACTAATATCCAAAGTTAATTTAATTATATTCAATAAATAGTAGATTTTCTAAACAAAATTTCGTAAGATTCTAATTTTAAATTCCTAAGAAAACGGAGACTTAGAAGCAAGAAGAAAAAATAATAAAAGCATACAAGATTTCGAAAGGTTTGAGTTTCCACGGTTTCGAGATCTAACAAGATATGGAGTTCGAGTTTCGCGAATATAGAAGTTAAGTTTCGACCCCTATCTAGTAAAAACACTTGAACTATGTCGCATGATTCTATCATTGTAACTTACCAGTTCGTAAGCGTACAACTTGCATCTTCGAATTGTGAGCAGAACGTGTGGCAAGAATGCTTTCCACTCGACTCCATACGCTCAACACCGAACCTGATAGCACATTATAGGAACGCCTTCGGAGTCCAACCTCGCAATCCATACCAAGTGTTGCATTTTTACAATTGCCCCGCCAGTAGGCGTGCGAACATGTATCTACAGACGCCTCGTACTGTTGCGACCAGTGCGGTTCCGCTTCATCGGAAGATACCCTTTTATACTTCTTCTCTAATTCGCCTAGAGTCTCTTGTCTTAATTGTAATCCTGTATTGGGCCTTTTAACAATAACAAATATATTAGCTTGTTGCTATTTCAGTATGATCTTTTTCTCAAACTTTTCTATATGATACCGTACCTATAAACCATATACAGCTGATCCTTTTTGCTCTCAGACTTCTTCTTTCCGGTATCCACTGCAACCGCAAGAATCGCCGTTTGCTTTCCATTACGAATCTGATGGCTCAAGTAGAATCCCTCCTTGGATCCCGTTAATTCGGAACACTTGTCCATCGCTTCGGCCCAATTCATTCCGCGTTCCACGTGAACAACGTGAAGCTCGGTCGGCGCTTTTCCAGTAGCGTGCTTTCGTAGAAAACGATAGAGTCTAACCCTTTTCACGTTCTCCCCGGAAGTACCAAGATCGAGGATACCCATATCGAAACGGCCAGTTTTTTTCGCTTGCGTGACGATTGCGTTCAAAGTGTCGGTGAAGTATTTGAATAGACGATTTTGCAAATCGACTGGCATGCCGAGAATACGATTCAAGAACTTCGACATGTTGTTATAGTCTTTGTCCAACGTGAGTACACCGGGACTGCTTTCGCTGTTGCAGATCAAACCGACGCCTACTAGCGCATCGGCCACGTCTTTGAAGAAATCTCCGTGGTAATCTTGCGGCGGTGGTACAAGTGGAGGCTCGTATCTGTTCATTTCATTTTTAATACGATTCATTTAATCGTACAAACCATACTCAATGTTGCATTGGAAAATGATATATTATGATAATCAGATCCGGGTAAAATTTGCAAAAAATTAATATTTCGAATAATATTTTAAATAATAAATTCTTTATAGGTCGGATAAAATAGTATTTCAAATAAGGTGCAAAAATTCGGAGAATGAGATATTTTATTGTTGCAAGCCGCAATATAAAATGAAATACTTTTATTTTGATAATCTAAATTAGAAAACGAAATATTTCACACTTTAGTTTACTAAAATAGAAGTATTTTATTTGCTGATAATTAATTGAATCAATAAAATATTTTATGCTATGCCTCAACTATTTTCTTCAGTAGCCTTCGTCAAATAGTATACCATTTCAAATACTATTTCACATCATTTTTCCGATAAATAAAATACTTATCTACTATTTACTATTTCTTAATTAAAATAGTATTTTCCCCAGCGCTGATGATAATATATTAGGAAAAAAGAAATAAAAGGTATACGAACTTCATTATTGTTCTCATTGTCGCTTCCAGTGCTGCACGTCCATATTTATTATCGATATTAAATTGCGAGAGATCCCTGGTTTCCGTGGCTCTCCTGTCACCGTGCGTGAGAGCTCCAAGACTTTCTAGACGCTTCGCCACGATCGACGCGAATCGTCGTTCACCGGCTAAATCTGAGATAAGGAATATATACTCCGGAGCGTTTACTTGATTAGAACGATGGGTTCGTCCGAATTGCTGTATCGCTCTATCCGCGCTCCATGGCAATTCTAGAGTAATGTGCACTCGTCGCATCTGATTCCTCGCTCGTCTATCACTTTGCAATGATATACCACTGCTGGCTGCTTCCGAAATGATAGCCACTGTCTTCTCACCATCCATAAACCTGCCGTTCAAATTATTTTGTGTGGGCAAATTTCCGAAAAATGCATAAAGATTCATAGTCTAATAATGACTCGAACAGCATGCCAATCTTGTAAATATAGTGTGTGTAAGTTGCATAAAAATCAATCGGATACCTTTGTTTCTCTGTTAAATTAAGCGTTTCCAATGGAACATCCACTTCGGATCTAGATTCGTATTGAATAGTGCCGTCTTCCGTTTGAACCACTCGTCCTTTTCTACCAGTCATTTCAGCTACGTTCTCCGGCCCACCGAACTCGTCGATCAGCTGGTCCAAAGTATTCGGTGGTAATCGATCGCCTAAATCTTCTATCTGCTCCAGCAACTCCTTTTTCATGGTGTAAGCACGCTCCACGGCGTCGCTCGATGGCGCTCGGTTACGCGCCGCTGCAGCACCCATAGGACCTGTGTATCAATGTATCACCTCCTTACATTTGCTTTTACTCACGAACATATTTCTCGGCAAATGTAAAATAAATACCCGCACGTTTCTTCACTGGTTTCTTCTGCTTCTTCGCGCCTTTCTTCCTTCGCCTTCCATCCCCTGAATCTATAATATGAATACGAAATTCAAAGACCATTTTATAAGTACATTATTTAATTATGTGGTTGTTCGAAAAGTTCGCAGCAATATCCGAAAAATATTCAAAGGTAGTATGTATATATTTATAATTTTATTACATGGTAAATGTAGCATTAGTTTTAAGTACCTTTAGCAATCTGTTTACAATCTACATTTTCTTTCCAACAAATTGTCATCAGTTTATCATAACAATTTAACAATTTAAACAATAACCTTTCCAAATGTTGCTCTTTAATTATATCTAAGTTGTCCACTTGATAACAAAATTTCGCAAATAATTCTTTTCAAATTCCTATAGAGATAAATGCCCAAAAGAATTTAAAATAATACTGGTATTTGTCTAAAACCCTACGAATTTTCCGAGCATAGTACATTGATTTGTTAACACGTACCAGAATCCGATTCACTGCAATTGTAGGAAGAATCGGAAGTGATATTGCTTTCTTCGTCGCTCTTATGGTCATCTTCGCTCTCGCTACCGCTCTGCTTATATTCTGAATCCGAACTATGTCCTCCGTTCCTCTCGTCGTCAGTGAAATCGTCGTCAGATGGAACCGTGCGAACTCTCTTCGAAGCCCGTTGAGCCGCTTGCCGTATCGGTTTCCTCTTACTTCCGCCTGCTGAACCACCTGCCCCATCCATATCATCTAGATCTTCTAACCTTTGCATTTTCGATGGTTCGATACCCAAAACTCGGTGTATATGATTGCGATCCGATGCTGGGAAATGTTTCTCAACCAACGTTTGAAGCACTCCCCTAAGATAAAAATGTTCGTGTAGAAACAGATACGAGGAGTTGGCTATGATAGTAAGGGCGAACTCAACGAGCACACGCTTGAAGAAGTATGCTTTTTATCGCCACTGTAAATGTTTTAACAAATTTTTTTTTATAATAATTTAATATACGCGTTAAGTGCCATAAATCAATTTTGTACAGTGAAAAATACAGTAGACTCTCGCTTAACTGGACTCTAAGAGATCGAGTTTCTGGCCGGTTAATCCGAAAATATATACCAACTACTATATACATATATATTAATAATTATCATTAATCATGTATCACACATGTAGATGAATTATGAATCATGTTATAAACTGGAGACCGGTTAAAACGGGGCCGGATAACTGGGAATCTACTGTACGTTTGAAAGTGCTGAATTCGCCTTTACTACCGTCAACGTCTCGTACGATCTTTTTATATTTTTATGTTAGAGGAGTTAAGTGATTACTTGGCGGTGGAAACGAAATCGCTGAGTTCACCATCGTCGCGTTCCAATTGTTCCAACGTGCGAGCTTCTCCGGTAGATTGCAGACCGATAACCACGCATTTTCCACACTTCACGGCTTCTCGGGCAACCGCAACCGCGTGTTTCACTTTAGCGGCGATACACAGATATTTGAAGAAACGCTGATGCGACGACCAAAACTGACCCCACATCGTTTTCTTCATACGATTCTCGGCGTCCAATAATTCTGCTGATTCTTGAAACCTTTGCATTGCTTCCACCCACTATTCAAAGTTTTAATTAATTAAAAGATCTACCAATTAACCCTTTACACTTCATAGACACTTCTACGGAGACACGCATAAATATCCTCGGAAGTAAATATTTAAGATTTTTATTTATTTTCGCCAGTTCAATTCTCAGTTCCTTCAAACAAAGCAAATTACCGCTAGTTTATACTATTGAAAAAGATTTGGAGTGCAAAGGGTTAATCTACCTAACTTGCTTATTAAACAGATGAGATTTTATTCCTTTTAATACTTACAAGTTGAACGGAATGATCGTAGATTTCGGTAAAATCTTTGGATAGCGGTACTTCCTCTATCTTAAAGGCTACGCCATGAAAGCTAAGCTGTCGAGCGATATACATGCCTCGCAGTTTCATATCCATCGCTACGATCTCCATTGCACCGACACCGCGTTTCTCCACAGCGGTGATGAAATCATTGAATTCGGGGAAAGGCGTTCCTTCGCCCCACATACCTAATCGAACCATGTAGGCCATGTTGCGGGGCTCGGATGCACCTGTAGCACTGGCGTACACAACCCTAGCTTTTGGAAGCTTATTTTGCAACTCTAACACTGTTAAACCTGAAAAACATTCGTGCAAAATTGAAGTAAAAAAACGTTATATATAATACGAATATAAATACGAATAATACGTTTAATGTGCATACCAGTTTTGGTAGGCTTTGAACTACCCGTAGGACACAAATTCTTCGCCCGATGACACTCGTCAAAGATAATCAATCCATCGAAATCTTCGCCGCACCATTGCAAAAGCTGTTTCAACCGACTCTTATATTTTCCACCACTTTGCGAAGATTCTCCGATCAAAGCTGAATACGTGCTAAATATTACTCCCTTCTTTACGTTGCCGTTTACCGCCGACGAAATCTTCGCGTATTTAAATTTATTTAACGCGTGAACCTACGAATACGATTTATATTTTATATCTGTAAAATTGCTTAACTTCGTACAGAAAATTACGGAATATTCTAAAAAGTACATCTTTGCAAGTTTATATATATATAAAAATAATTTTTATGATAAATTTGTAACCAATAATTTCGATTGGCTCGGTAGTTATAGCGTTAACACTTTCAACTGAAATAAGTACCTCAATCTTTGAGGCGCCAATGTCGTTCAAATCGCGCTCAGCATCGTATTTGAGATCATTGGAGACAGACACCCAAATGGCACGTTTCCTTCCTTTCAAATAATTTTCGAATATAATTCCACCTATAGTTCGGCCTTTTCCGACTCCCGCACCATCGCCAATCAGAAACCCAGCGCGAGTACCGTCCGGTAACAGGTGTTCGTGTTGCTGAGACGCATACGTTATCGATTCCAGTTGCAACGCGGACAAAGCTCCAGTTCGTATCGTTTCTTCCGGTATCGAAACCTTATACCAAACGTCTGTTGGCTCGACGCTGGATAACGATGCGGTTTCCACCACAGGATCCGGATGCTTTCGTCCAAGTTTAACTATCGAATATTATATTAACTAGTTCAGACAAATGAATTATACAGTATGTATAAAGTTAATCCATTTGTATTAGAGCTATTAGCTGTGAAATACCCGAGTACTCGAATACTTGGTGTGATATTCGGGTGAACAAAAATTACCCCGGTATTTCATCAGATCGATAAAACACACGAGTCTATGAAAGAGTGGTGAATTTTAATACACGGGCCGATTCTTTTTTTTTTCCCCACTAAACGAGCACGAGTTTTATGAAGTCATGTTGTGTAAATGGGATAAAGTAAAATACACGTACGTTTAGTAGGCATATAGTCGGCGTACGTTTCTGCAACACCCATATCTTCGTCGTCTACTTCCTCTTCCTCTGGTATAGTCGGCTGCATATTCATTTTAGCAGGGTCTCCAGAATTCATCCATAACTGTGACACAGCTTTGCCTACAATAACGTTTTATACTACTAATATAATAATGACGGTGATTTTGTATTACAGTTGATAAATAATATCGATTGATGAATGATTCTTATTGGGTTAGTAGTAGAATTGTACTCGAATAATATTTAAACTAGTAAAACATTTTTAACAAGGCATTAATAATACAAAGGGAAGTACCTGATAGCCCAGCTGGCCAGTTTGGATGTAAACCATTTTGGTTTAACAATTGAACAAGGGGATTAACACCCATGTTCATCCCAGGCATACCCATAAAACCACTCATTAAGTTCATATCCATGCCTGGGGAATAATAACATACATAAAAACTCTCAATTGTTCATTTTAATATCGTTCAACAGCATTATTTACAATAATTACATATATGAGAATAGTTAATTATATTTAGATCACAATGTTAATGGTAAATGTAATGATACAATAAAACAATAAAAGTATAAATTTATTACACAGATACACTCTTGTTAAAATTCATAATGTATGTGCATAATTAATTTATACATACATTAAACATATGTTTAATTATGAAATACACTGAGATATAAGAGATAATAAAATGAAATCATTTTTGCTTACTTGGTGGAAAAAAGGCTGCTGGATTAAAACCTGCAAGGGTTGCTAATCCTGGTGGGAAATATGCTCCACCAGCAGCAGCTAACTGACCTAATTGACCTAACTGGTTTGCGTTAACGAAACCAGGTGGTGTACCCTGTGATCCTCCAACGCGCACCATTTCATAGCCTGGTGTCGCCGTTTTAGTTACTAATCCACCAGGAATTTTATTACCAAACTTCTGATTTAACACTGTTGAAAAAAATACGTATATTACGATGATGATATAGACGCATTTTTTTCTTTTTATTTCTTTAGATTTTCTTATGCAGTTGCACTTACTATTTAGCCCCCCTTGTCCTTTAGCCATAACATTAGATGGCAAGTCCATAGGCTTCTCATCTTTAATATTTGCAATTCCTGTGGCAGTGGCAAGATCTTTTCCACCACCTAATGAAAATCATATTGGATATTGAATTCCACTTCTTTTTTTTTTAATAACTCAGAAACAAAATATTCACCAGGTACACCCATGTTATCGGGATCTTCATCTTCATCACTGCTGCTGTCTTCGTTCATTGCATCCTTGTCCCTTTTGGTTGACTAACAAAAGATTTGTTTCATGCCTTAAGCGCTTATAAAACTTTTCTTATTGTTATTCAAACAAGATCATTTTTTTATTATAAAACAGATCTGTGGCCAGATGATAAAATGTGATATGTGCAATGCTCTAATTTTATAATATAACAACTTTGAAAGTTGTTTGGCTACGAAAAATTGCAATATTCTTAAAAGTACACGTTCTCTTATTAATGGTTGTAGAAATTGGTTGTTATTTTAGGTTTAGTACATTGCATGATTTATTTAGCAAATTTACACAAAAAGCATATACCTGAATTTTAATAAGAGTTGGACATATAGTATTTTGCCATCAGACTGCAGAACCGACGAAATCTATATTTCCGCGTAATTTTGTGTAAACTGTACTTTGTTTTTTTATAGTTTCAAAACATCATGCAACAGTTAATTGTATCCTTTTGTTCACAACTACAAATATAGATCGTATCCAATGAGATAGGCCAAAAGATACCGAAAATCACGCTGCGATTCGCATTTAATTGGAAACCCCCAAAAAAATATTAAAAAAAAAATGTACGCGAAAAATGCTTGAAAGAAACGAGAATGTTGTGTTTGGCAAACTTGTTTGACTTTAGGAAAAAGCGGGAGGGATGAGAAATAAGGAGGGAGGGAGAACGATGGGTGCGTGTGAGTCATTTGAAATTACAATAAAAGGGTGGCCCCGTATATATTCGCGGTGCATCGACACCGCGTCTATAGGTTAGTCGCGGCGAGATATGGATGCACGGAAGAAGAAAATAGTACCTATCGCAGCGAAAGAAACGCGCCTTCTTACTAACTATCCAGTGAAATCATAAACAAAAGCTCACCATAGCAGAAGATTATTTAGAAGCTTCTCGGTTACAAAACAGAGTCAAGATAAACACGGTATCTTGACGAAACACCGAGGATGAACGATAATCTTCGCCGTGCAATCAAAGATGCTGACTGTGACAGGGTGCACGAGACACTTTTTTCCTCGCTCAAAAGAATCTCGTATATCGTGTCTTGTCAAACGGACATCACTCAGCGACGATCCAGTGGCCGGTGAATTGTGCGAACTAGGAGATCACAGTGCGAGAATTTACTGTGCGCTTAGGCCGAGCCATTTAAGCGGTCTAAACTAAGCATACACTTGAAACGCGTTCGCCAAACACGGCTGCCGCCATCTTGGCTTTCGCCCGGCCCACGGTGCACCGCGATGCAAATACAAAAACACACGCGCTAGCTATGGCTACTGCTTGCGGAATATGATCGCGCGACGTTGCCGGATCTACGATTTTCTAAGGGGACGTTCTCAGGAACGCGTCAACCAAAAAATATCATGGCTCTTTTAAAGGAACGCAATTTTAGATCGATACCATTTTCTTTCCCTCGTGTCGATTATTAACAGCGATGATTTTTTTTAAAAACTACGAGAAGTAAACGCGGTTGGTGAACGCGAGAGATGAAACATTGGCGCTTCCCCGAAGCGAATAAAAAGAGCGGAATATTCTGACATCTATCGACTATTTCGTAACTACATTTTTCATGACAATGCATGCAAATTTAAAGCGAACAGAATACGAGACAAACGAGGATCGGTGTAAATAATATTAATAAAGTTTCCGAAAGCGTAACATGCAATCCGAGTGGCTCGATACGATCGCGAATGATTAATTGTCACGCGTGAGAACGATTTTTAAGCATCTCTTCGATTCTACAAAATCTTTCCGCCGACGTATTTATTTTTAATACCATTTAAACAAACAGTTCGTCGATTTTCTCGTGCTGCTATGTTTGGCCGTACGATTCGCACGTCACTGTAACGAAAAATACGAAAGAAACAAAGAGACAACCCGTTGACACCAGTTTAAGTAGAGTAGTACAATTTAACAATCGCTTATTTGAGCACGTGTTCTTCCAAATCACAATGAACAGTAAACAAACCATGCATATCGCGTATCATGTGTTCGTACGCGCGTGGTTACACTTAAATGAGTATAGCTGCACGGCCGCTTGGCAACGCTGCTGAAGCGCCGCGCTGATCGTTAGTTGATTTAAAGTATCCGCGGTAAAAAGAAAAGAATACGACAGCTAACTCCACACGGAAATGTCGAATAACGCGCATTTCGACAGATTTCAGTTTATTTACAAAAATCAAACGATTTCAGATGCTCCACTTGGCAAAATAATTCGCGTTCATGTAGTATTCTACGATTGCTTACCTAAATCTATCTAAAAAATAACACCGTTCTAATACGATCGATCCGAGCTTCGCGCCGCTGACAGCGACTCCTAGCGACCAGCTCGTCTAACTAGAGCAACATGGGAAGATGATTTGATTTCGTCAATTTTATGTCGCAAATATATCACACAAATTTAATACTTCAAATTAAATTCAATTTATGCGAGATACCCACGCATATATTACGCGTTACTCGGTACAATTTTCGTTTTGACTTTCTAATTCAACTATCGTGTATTCAAATTAGATTACACTTGTGCGATGTTTTTTTTAAATTGACGTTCGTGTACATATTAATCGCATAACGATACATTTTTCATTCTTACGTTATAAAACATACAAATTTTTCAATGCCCATGTATCATTACATAAGAATGATAAATAAACTTTCACAACTCTTTTTCTAATTATTTTTCTACCTACACGTGTACATGTATTCCTTATTGTTTATTTAAAAAGAACATTATGGATTTGTAAAATATTAGAGATCATTGAAGACGTTACAAGTATGCTTTATTATTAAAAAATCATGAACATTTGACAGCAAAATTTAACGCTCCACTATTTCCGATGTATCGAAGTATATATTTACGTTAACGTTATGAAATCATAGGTAGTGAAATAATTTCATAAGAAATTGTAATAAAAATCTATTCAACTATCGAAGCATTGATTCCCAATTGAAAACCCGTATCTTGTAAAAGCAAAGTTCTATAGAAGTGTTAAGGACAAAAATAGATACGTAGATGCATAAGTTTAATCTACAAAATATGTTATAGCAACAAATGAACGTACGGTTACTGCATGTATGCAAAGCATACAGGTAGTATCTAATTTAATAATAGTGTATCGTAGTAACGGTCAGCAATGGCGACACATCCGGTATGTCGTTTCGATGTTGTTTGTAGTTGCTGCCTCGCCTCATACGAAGAATGCTTCGAATAAAGTGTTAATGAAATTACTAATAACAACGTTAATAGATCATCTGTTCATTGAATTCGAATGTCGCTAAGTGTTGGCACAAATGAGACGTACGCTAAAGAGATTACGCGTGTGAGAATTTCGAATTAACAAAAATCATTTGTGTTAAGCACACTAGCGTCGACTAGCGTCGAAGTGAATCAGGAACGGCCGTCTCCGCGTAACCAAAATTTTGTATGAGAAAAAGAAATTCGTTGTTCGTTTGTTGCGTGGTAGAATCGAGGGATAACATGGTGAAAGGTAGGAGTATAATTCGAAAAAATTCGTGTACACTTTCACAGAAGATTCCCATCCTGATCGTCAGGTTATGTTTTGGTAGATTTCACTTCCTCTCTCTCTCTCACCATTTTGAACATTATCTCGAAGACGCTAGTTACGTAGATTTTTATTCTAATTTATGCACTACTTCTCAATCATTAATTAGCTCGATGCTCGATCTACACGACCACACGCTCTTAAAATGCATTTTCATCTGTAAAGAAGAAAATAAGTCCGCAAATGTCAAAGTTCGCAAGTTTTTCCTTCAAGCTTATTTTATACGTCGATCGTTACTTCTTGGTAACGGTCTAATCGATTCTACGAAATTAAAATGTACCATGTAATTATATGATCGCAATAGCATTTTCTGTGAGCCTATAAAACTAGTTGGTAATTATACGAGCTCGCGCGCGCGCGTGCATCTTCGCCTATGACACACATCTCACGCTCACGTACACATTCGTAAATGTTTTTTACTATAATGCGAGATATGAAACTTCACCAATGACATAACATACACAATTTTAAAGTACAATATAAATCGGGAAAGGATTTGTAAATAAATCGACGAGAAGTTTTTTTTATGTGGGATTACTTTTTAATGTTAAATAGCGACGAAAATTGACGAGATTTCAGAATGTGCAAAGCAGTTGATTTAATTGCAGGACGACGGAAACGGGTACAAGTAAAGAACACAGGTCGTACAAGGGCTACTGCTGTTTTATCCATGCAATGTGACACAAATTCACCAATGAAGAAGGAGGCCAAATTAGATGATAGCAAAAATGTGAAAATTGTTCATTCAGATGAGATCTATTTGGTATCCGAAACACATAAAACATCCATGAACATAAGTTCCTATTTAAATACGCAAGTATGTAATTTACAATGATTACAAAAAATATTTGCACGTACCATAATTCTTTGACCAGGTTCTGTATTTCATTTTCATAACAGTGGCTTTTTATAGTTTCATGATATCACCATTAAATGATACCAAAAATAATATATTTTGCTCTAATTAATTAATGTTTAAATACCAAAATAAATACAGTGGCGTGTAAATGCTTTTTGTAGCCATTGTACTTGAGACAACAAAGGAATTAAATAGAGATTTATGCAATTTTAAAAAAATTAATAAGCTAATTGTATTAATACAATATAATAAAAAGGCAATATAGTATAACATTGAACTGTAATAGTAAGGTGTATTTTAAAATGTAGATTACAGATGTTTCAAGTTCAGATATTTCTAAAAGCAAAGTTTCCATAGTGCCTTTTCAAGAAATATTCTGCAGAAGTGATGAGACTAATACTATAGAAAATGATATTGTTACTGATGTTGGTCATTTCAGAACAGATGGTAATATTCTGTTGTATTATTTATTCGCAATGTACATCCAACAAATTAGTAAACTATTATTTATAGCTTAACAAATAATAAATAAAACTTCAGAGACACCTGTAGCAGTGCCCATTCATGGTCCATCAACACCACACAGGATTAATATGCCAAATAATCAAGTGGAAGATTTGGAAGAAAGAAATATAAATGTTGACAAACCCAAGAAACTTGTGATGACTCCTCAACTGAATGTAGAGCAACAGCCTATGAAAAAGCCTTTTAATCGAGGCCGTCGAAAACTGAATGGCAATCAAACTGCCATACATGGTTCATTAGATACTGCAAACACCAAAAGTACAAATCACAAACTTACTGATTACTTTCCAGTACGCCGCAGTGTAAGAAAATGTAAGAAAGCGGTATTAGAAGAGAAGCAACGTGATATAGAGAATAAAGTGCTTTGCCAAATAGAAGAGGGTTTAGAGGTAAGATAGTACAGGAAATTCGCGTATAAGGCGGTTAAGTTACGCGGTATAAGAAATCGTGTTATAGGATAAAGTAACACGTTTGAAATGACTATTGCCGTGTCAACGCTTAGTTTTTATGTTTCACTAATGGGTAGAATTCAAAGCATTGAGAACCAGAAGCTTTGGAAATGTAAAGCATCAGGAATTCGGCTCTTCGGAAATTTGAAAGCGTGTTAGAGTACTGTAATTTTAAGAATTCTAAGCTTCCAAACTTATAGGAACTCGCGTTATACGTGATATCTTATCTCAAGACCCCGTACAAAATGCTCTTTTCTTAGGTAAGACATTTTGCTGGTAAAGGCCGCGGAGTAGTAACGACAAGGGAATTTATGAAAGGAGAATTCGTAGTAGAATATATCGGCGAATTAATCGATCAGATAACAGCGAAGGAACGTGAACAATTTTACGCACAAGACCAGAATACTGGATGCTATATGTATTATTTTCAACATCGTAATCATCAGTATTGGTAGGTACTATTTAAACGACCATTTATAAAATTATTATAAATCAACGATCGCTCACGATATGACGATATTTTTAGCGTCGATGCAACCGCGGAGACTGATAAGTTAGGTAGATTAGTAAATCATTCAAGGAATGGTAATTTAGTTGCACGGGTTATAGAAGTAGGATCTACACCTCATCTGGTACTTACGGCAAAAGAAAATATACCTGTCGGGGTGGAAGTAACATACGACTACGGGGATCGAAGTCGCGAAGCTATTCGTCACCATCCATGGTTGGCATTATAGCGCTTTTAATTAATTTATCAATTGCAGTAGTATGACATGTTGTACAGCAGAATTGATTCGAATTAATATCGTTCCTCCTATGAAGGAACAATAAATATACATAGAGAATTTTAGTTCAATTTTATGAAGTAAAATTTCTAAGAGAAGAATACTTTTTTAGTATGATACACACGCGCGCGCCCGTGCGCAAACACACACACACACACGTCTAATTAAGTACTTCCTTACCTATGTAATAAAGCAAAAGTTCAACATGTTTGATATTTTATAAAATGAGATAGTATACATTCAGTCACGAAACAGTCTACGTGCGCATTTTAAATTTCAAATATTTATATATTTTAAGACATGTTTTGGAATAATAAAAATGACGGAAAATATCATGAAGTAAAAAGATAACAAACGACAAAGTTTTACAAAAGGAGCATTATTGATTACATAAATAAATTTGTTCCTAAAACTACATATAAGACGTAATTTTATCCATGCTAAACAAATTATAGAACGTGGCAAATATATCAGAGGATCTAACACAGTATAAATACAGTTATAACAATAAGTTTCGCATAATTTAATATACGTATCTAGATTTCCATGAACTTGCATTTTTAGATTATGTATATTTTGTTGCAAACAAATAGGAATAACATCGCTATTTCTTGCCAATTTGTCTAGCTTTAATTAATAAATAAATCACTAGTATAAAAATGATCGAAACTTCGGTATTCTTGAAATATTTGAAATTTAGAGATATTACGTAGTTTTTTGTGACTGACTGTAGCTGGGTTGAATGGCTGAACTATATATCGCCTAATTTTCATTTGTTAGAAAATCCAAATCTACGATTTACGAGTTAGATTAGTTATATATTTTTTTAATGCCGGCATGACATTTTTTTCCCTCTCCCCAATTTGTCACTGCCACTTTCCAAATAATGACACGAGAATGTAATTCTCAATTAACGTCGTAGAAAAATGCCGAGGTAAAAAATTTTGTTTGTATTGTACGAGTATGGGAAAGTAACAAAAATGCCTTCACGTAAAAAAAAAAAGAAAAAAAATAAAATATTCATGATCTATGACATTAATCATATTAATTTAAAATTGTCAGCAAATTTGTGTATATCTTGCACCTAAGTACTTTCATCAGTATTTCTTTCACCGAATAATGTTTACTATTAATTTTACGCACACTTCGTTTCGTAGTAACTTATAAAATGGGTTATCACAATCCTTTATCGTAGAATTCCAGTCGTCGCGAATTATATTTAATGCGATAATTCATTCGTATCTTTATTGTTATGTTGAAGCATTTTATACAACTTACACGATATATGAAAAAAAAGAGTTGTCCAAATTTTACGTTGATATTAATATTGTAATGTTCGTAAGCGTATATGTTAATATTAATCATTGCTATCATTATCAGTAGTATTATACAGAATGTAAGTTATACAAACGCAACCTTATTTTAATGAACATGGTACCTAAAATATGTAATTTGTTCTGAATGTGTAAATAAACACTCTTGATAGTATGTATTCTTACAAAATACATCATTATCTTGTTATTACTTCAACTTCAAAGTAATTCATTCGTAATTATAAAGCATATACCACAAAAATATGTATTTACATATTATTGCATGATTTTTTATTCAGTCTTTGCTTCTTCGGTTGTTTCGTCTTCTGAATTCTCACCGCTTCCTATAAACGTTTCTTCCTTTAAAAACGACGGTAGTACAAAAGCTGGAAATTCTATATTCCTTGGTAAAGGTATAGCACTGATCGGTGATTTTTCTTCCATAGTAATATCATCTACATTCTCTTCCATTAAATTTTCCTCAGCTTCATTCATTGATTTCGTAATGTTGGGTTTCTCAAGAAATCGAAATTTCTTTGCAACGCTTAGATTATCGTTCTGTATTAGAAAAGAAGCGTTAAACGAAGGCATCGGCGGTGGTGTTGGAATTCTCTGTGGCTGATCATTAAAAGCATTTTCCTCCATCGTAGTTTTACGCATTCGTTGAAGTGCCTTTAATTCCCTTTCGGCCATCGACTTCTTTTTATCCACTAAAGCATCCTTTAATTCGGTCATGAAATTTTTAAACGTTTTATCCCGCTTGTGATTATACAGCAATATTTCGTCGGATTCTTCTCTTAAAGGTTTCAAATATTCTTCCTTAATGTATTCTTCAAATACTTCGTCCATAATTTCCGGTTCCGAATCGGTTATGATACGGACATCGGGATTCGCGTTTGACGCCGGTACATTTACTTCTAAACGATTTCCCATCGTGCCATTGAGTTGTCTCTTCACAAGAAATAGACTGCTAAATTCAACGAAGTCTTTTGCAGTCTCGATACTTTTCTGAGCTGCGTTTAATTTTTTTATTGTACTCTCCATAGAATCGTCGTTCGCTGTATTTTCTATTGCATCGTTATCGATGTCTTGGAGGATGGATAATACATGGCCGTAAGCCAATTGTAATTTATTAGAAGCTAAGTACAAATGCATATACAAATCTTGCCACTGCGACGAATCTGGGCCTCTAAAATATTAAACGCTCGTCAACTTGTATTCTCTTCGTCTTTAAATAATAAATAACCTGCGGATCTTTATGTATGTTCGTGCATTTTATTAACAAAATTAAAGAAGTAACTCGCCTAAAAATAGCGATGGGACAGCTAATACAATAATTATTAATTTACTTTGAATACTTTGTATCTATTTCCATAGTAAATGCTTTTGGTACCTTTTTACACATTTAGTGTTCGCATACACGCATAAAAATTCGCAGTCCGAAATTAAGATTTCGATAAATAGAATAAGCTAGTACATTGGATCATCAAACGGTTTAAGTTAGTTTAACAGTGTAAGATACAAGATCCAAAAACGTTGTATAATGTATGCATGGAGAGAATAAATTATTATTATTATTATTATAATAAGATATCAGTAAAATGTTCTTACCTATATTTATAAGCTATCGGTTCCAATTTAAAGCTGTAATAAGCATCGATTTCTTTCGCTAATTTGTTCTTATAAAACCTTAAATGCGTCATTAAAAATCGAACGATATAAGCCAATTTTGATTCGGGAATTTTTTTGTACGATTGCCGCCAAGTACGATTATCATACGCGACGGCTAATAAATGTAACATTTCCGATTGAGTCAGAATATAAATATGATATAGGGTCTATAAAAAAAAAATAACGTTTTAATTTAACAAAAATGTACGAATATTAATTACGGAATAATTGATATTAAAAAATATAAACATTTTTCATTGCAACCTTTAATTTTTGGTAATTTATTTCGCCGTGTATTCGAAATGATTCGCTATCAAATCTTGTTAACAGATCTTCCTTACAAATATTTACTGGCAATATTTCTATGAGTATCAAAGAGGCTTGATAATAACTGCAGGACATATGTTCCAAATATTTCACTACATTTTCCAGTAGTGGTTGCAAGTACTTCAGCCTACCTGCTATAAGGTCACTGTTAAATAGAAAATATTAGAAATAATACTGCACAGAAGATCAATCATTAACTCAGTGATAAGTAGACTGCCGATTTTTATGCACTGTATAACTTTTTACGAGTCTTTACGTATTTTATATTACGTATTTTTGTTTAAAATTTGTCAACTATAGCGCAATGGCGCTTCTCTTAATTGGGTGCAAAGAGAGTCAAGCGGCGCGATAGCGCTCGCTTTTCTTTTGTGTCGAAAAATGCCTTTAATTCCTTTTTTCATGTTTTCAATAAAAATTAAGTAGACTGTGAGTGCACCATCAGTTGTCCATAGTGTTCCAATGTACCGAGATTTTTCGACATGAAATCTAAACAGCGCGATCGCGCTACTTGAGACTCAAACGGTTAAATATTGTATATTTGTTTGCATAGTAAATGCGTTCTTCTCCGCCTTTTTGCACACTTAAATTTCTCATAAATGCATAAAAATCCGCAGCCCAGTTATAGGATTTTGAAGCTTACGAATACTGTTGGCTACTTTTCCCTCTGTTTAACTTAATTTTGTATCCATATTTTAGAATTTTCATCCCTTTTTTGCAAAGATCGATTATGTCATTTTGTAAAGATACAAGAGATTTTAAATCCTTGTGTGCATTTACTCTTAAGTATTCCATATAAGCAGCACAATACAGCACAGTAAATACAAATAGGTTTGTTGGACTCTTATATTGAGTACTATAAGACATGTACATAGAAGATGATAAAACTGTGCCAAATAAAATCAATTTTAATATCACAGTCCTACAAAGAATTAATGCTATCATTATCTTATTCAATTTCATTCTTTTAGTACTTCATGTTTCATTAAATTAAAAAATTGACCTCCATGGTTTGCAATCATATTTATCAAGAAAATTTTGTATCTCACAACCATGATCGTTTAAAAGAACTTTTGCATTTAAAATGGTTTCCACCTGTTTGTGAGATATATTATCATCCTATGTAAACAAAACTTTATAAGTAATTTATAGGTATACAATATTATTTAAGCATATTCAAAATTTGTACCTGAATTATTCCCAAATATATAATATACAATTTTTTAAAAGCATTTTTAATATTATGCATGAATCCCTTAAAAAAATACAGATACATACAATAATAACATCAGAAAAGCATAAAGCTACGATTTGCTGATTTTTCTAAACTACTCACAGATATTATGAAATTTTTTTCTTTACTTTTAGGCATTAATTTTTCTATTGTTACACTTTCAAAATCCGTGTAGCCTAATTTATGTAAATGTTCATACAAAGACGAACCCTGAAAGCGAAGAAAAAAATAAGTAAACAAAGTATCGGTTCATAAAAAAGAAGTGTACAAAAATTCTCTTACTTTTACGATAACATCTTCGTCTTCGTTATCGATATCGTTAAAATTCATGGTGTATTTTATTAGATTTTATTAATTCGAGAAATAAACTTTTGCATTGTTAAAATACACTGGTCACGATTGTTTAATAATATACCTAACGTTACGAAAACGCAATTCATAAATCCCTTTATTACTTTTTTGTTGTTGCAAACTTAATTTAAATAATTTCATCTTTCCTATCAAATGTAATCTCTACTTATAACTTTATACAGTTTATTCTATTTATACGAAATACGAAAAACTGTGCAACTATTTGTTATTATAGTGTTGCAAAACATGATCTATCACTCTACTTTGTAGTTCCTATAGGTTAGGTTTCAAACAGTTTCAAAGAACCATGCTTTTCATGTCGCCAGTGTAATTACAAACAACAAACATTCGCAACATAATTTTTCGCTACATTGTAATTAAACCGAAGTGTTAAACAATGAAGAATTTAACGGTGATGCAACGCATCAGTCGCGTTTTAAATATTACAGAAAATCAGAAAACACTATGCTCGAACGATTCGAAAATATTACACACCGTAGATTCGAGCAACGATGATTTTTATATGCTATTCAAAAATAAATTACACAAAATTCCATTGAATCATAAAGTTAAGGGTACAAATTCCTTCGATGTCGATGAAAATTTCGAATTCATCGGTTTGGAATATTGTAGCATACATCAAGAATTATACGGCGCCTGTAAATCAGGTGAAATCGTAAGGATAAATGTAGAACCCGAATACGAATACGAAGCGATAACTTCTTTAGGTGTAGAGTTGCAGTGCATGAAATTAAGTCCGGATCATGAAATGATAGTACTAGTTACAGCCAATAATATCATGATCACAATGGTAACTAGTAATATGGAAATATTATCAGAGGTAGATTTACATGCGCCTGAATTTGGTCAGAAGCAATTTATAACTGTTGGTTGGGGTAAGAAAGAAACGCAATTTCACGGATCCGAAGGGAAGAAAGCAGCTGTATCTAAACCAACTGAGATCACTAAAAATGATCTGGATGACCATTTATGCAGAATAACTTGGCGAGACGATGGTTCACTGTTTGCTATTGGTTTCTTACATAACGAAAGACAAGTTAGAAGATTTAAAGTATTCAATAGGGAAGGCATTTTACAATACACCAGTGAACTGGTTAATGGCTTAGAAGAATCATTATCATGGAAACCATCTGGTGGTTTAATTGCATCCACACAGAGTTCACAGAACAAACACATTGTTGCATTGTTTGAGAAGAATGGTTTGAAACACAGAGAATTTTCTCTTCCATTTAAGCCAAAGGAAATTAGAGTACGCGTAAATTGGATGTTTCTAATAACAAAATTTACAGACAACTACAAAAGTTTACATATGTATTCTAAATTTCAAATAGCTTCATACAGGGTGTCTCAGATTTCTTTCTCATAATTAGTATTTTATTAGTATCATTGGCTAACAAAGGACATCGCTTAAGTGTACATCGCCGATTTTAATGAAACTTACATATAATATGGTTCTTAGAGAAATATTTGACTTGTATTTTTTTTGATCTGCTATGGTGCATTTCTAGGGGTAAAATCAGCCCTCAAAGATGACAAAGAAAAACACATTTTTCTCGATATTTCGAAAAGCTTTTGACCTAGAGAAAGTTTGTTTAAACAAAAATTGCGTACTTTTGAATGATGAATTTAACCTTCCAAACAGTTTTGCAAAATATCAATTTGTCAGAACAATATGTTAAAAAATAATAATTTTGTATACTTTTTCTTTTACAATCTATTGTTCCGCATTTTTATAAATTTACCGATACAATGTATAGACCAATATGGAAGATCCGTATATTTAAAAATTTTGCTTTAATTCTTTTAACTAATTAATGCTCACAAAATTGCCGAAATATTTATATTTTCTTAAATACTTGAAATTTAGAGGTGCAAGTAGACTTCTGTGATTGACTATAAATACAATAATTTTATTATTCAAAATTGTATATTACAGGTAAAGGATTTATTTTGGTCTCCAGACTCGGAAATTTTGACTATTTGGTGCGAAAGTCAAGAAGATTCTTCCTCAGTTTTACAATTGTGGACAGAAAATAACTATCATTGGTATCTGAAGCAGTCTATTAAGTTTCCCAAGAACAATTCATTGATATGTGCAACGTGGAGCACAGAGTCCATTTCCAAAAAGCTGATTTTTTTAACACAGAAAGAACTTATCACCTGTGACTACACGTGGTCTGTTGATCATAGCAGGGGCACAACTATACAGGATAAATCTGTTGTCGGAGTAATTGATGGAAATAAGTCGTTGGTGACTGGTCTTAGAGTAGGACTTGTGCCACCTCCAATGGCACATCAAACTTTGGAAACTTGTGAACCCATAAATGCTATTGTCTTTGCACCAAATGTAGAAAACAAGAATAGCTGGATAGACAGTAACACGTTCTTTTGTGTTTCTAGCGATAACAAATTGATATTTTATAAACATTTAACGGTAAATATAGTTACAATGAATATAGTAAAATATAGTAAAAATAAAAAATAGTTAAGAAATTAAAATATTAGTTGAAATTCCAGCAAGATTCGATAACATTAATTAACGTATATTTAAAAATTAGGATTCCTCTTTACTAGAGTATGAACAGATTGGAACTTATGATATCGAATGGAACGTGCCACGAGAAAACGATGATTCTTTCTACGATATGCATCACTTCTTGTGGCTCGACGAAAGTAAGATTTTATGCTCGTTGTCGGCGAATAATCAAAGCTTTCTTTGTGTCTTAACATTAGACGCGATAAATGAACAAACTCATGCACGTGTAACAGTAAGGTATAACTATTAAGAGAAAAATTAATTTAATCCTTTGCCGACATGATGAGTCTTTTAAGTTCAGGCGAAAATTTCGAATTTTATTTCTTCCGAAACGAAACTCCGACGTAATGAAACTTGTACCTACAAGTACATAAAAATAGAGACCTTAATGGTTATATAAAAATTTTCTTGCATTTCTCTAATGCCTAGAATAATAAAAATAATCAGATCTGGTCTTAAAAGACCCAATATGTAATGCTGAGCGCGCGAGTTAAAAAACATCATGCCGGAGGAGGGTTGAAAAAGAAGAAACCAAAGTTTAGTTTGAGAAGTTGAAAGAAAATTTGCCAATGTTTCTAGTCAATTACACGCCGTGGATGGTTTAATTCAACACGTAATTCCTTCTCCTGACCCAAAAGAAGCATACGTAAATGTAGAAAATTCGATTATAAAGTATACAAAAGAAGGAGAATTAATATCCACCGATATTCGATTGCAAGGCTACACTTATAAAGTGGAAATCGTGAAAATTGGTGCAAAGTACACGGTACTCTCTTTGTATCACAGAAATTGTTTCGCTGTAAATGGAAAGCAAATCGCCAACAATATCACAAGCTTTGTCGTCCATTCGGAATTCTTGCTTCTCACAACCGCGCAACATACGTTGATAAGCGTTAAATTGAACGAGGATGATTTCGCGGAATTAGTCAAGCATGATTTGACTGTGAAGCCATGGGAAAATTGTTCCAACGAAAAATCGTTTACAGGTATGACAACTGTCACTAGACTGCGGATATTTATTTATTTATTAACGGTCAAGATGCAATGAAGGAAGTAGAAATCTGTATCATATTTCATATAAGAATGGACAGTCTATCCTATGCTTTTTCGATGCTATTACCAAGCTACCGTTAGCGTTATAAACTAAAGCTACCCATTTACATCTTCAGATTTAAATATCAGAAGAGTGGAAAGAGGATCTCAGTTGATCGCAACGATTCCAAAAGATTCGAAGACCATCTTACAAATGCCTCGTGGAAATCTCGAGTGTGTTCAACCGAGGGCATTGTCTTTGTACATCGTCGGATTTTACCTAGACAGTTGCGATTATTTATCCGCGTTCGATTTGATGCGAAGGCAACGAATAAACTTGAATTTGATGTACGATCACGATCCAAATAGATTCACCGAGAATGCGAGCCAATTCGTGGAGCAAGTTCGTAAAGCGAGCTGGTTGAGCTTATTTTTATCCGAATTAACGGACGAAGATGTGACCACGACGATATATGGAAATTATTATCGAAGACATCTGTCGCAACCAAGTATCCCCCGGACAAACAAAGTTGAATCGGTTTGCGATCTGTTGCGAAACATTATGGAAGAACGGAACACCGCTAATCATTTGATTCAACCGATATTGATAAGCTTGGTGAAAGATAAAAGGAAGCAAGGAATGGAAGCTGCGTTGTCTAAGATAAAGGAACTTAGAGAAGCGGAAGAAAAATCTATAGAAAACGAAGAGCGCATAACTTCCGACGAAGCATTGAAGTATTTATTGTACATAGTCAATGTGAACGTTTTGTTCGATATTGCTTTAGGAATGTATGATTTTGATTTGACCATGTTCATCGCTTCTAAGTCGCAAAAGGATCCCAAAGAATACGTTCCCTTCTTAAACGACTTAAAAAAGCTAGATCAGAATTATATGAAATATTCCATTGATTTATATTTGAAACATTACGAATCTGCTCTTCGACACATCGCGAAGGAATCGAACAGATTTAACGAGTGTATCAATTTCATACGTAGTCACGATTTATATGTAAAGGCTTTAAAATTATTCGAGAAGAACGGCGAACAGTACAAAGAGGTGGCCAGGATTTATGGGGAATTTTTATTGAAGAAACTACACTATCACGAAGCTGGAATTATGTTTCATAGGACTGGTAATTTCAAGGAAGCTATTAACTCTTACAAATTGGCCGGCAGCTGGCAAGACGTTATTACTCTGTCCACTCAAATGGAATTGAGGTCAATATGAATTTTGTAGTCGTGTGACATGCAATATAGACGCACAAAACAAATGTAATTATTAACAAATCAATAATATTGAACGTAATATTTTAGCGAGATAGAGAAACAGATGCTTTACAAGGATCTCGCGGAACGTTTGAAAAGAGATAAGAAGTACGAGGAGGCGGCACACATTTCAATGAATTATTTGAGAGACGCGAAGGAGACGATAATCTCCCTGTGCAATGGTAAACGATGGAAAGATGCTGTAAGAATCGCTCACGACACTAAGAATACAGATTTAATTGGTAAATTTATACATTTTAAACCCGTAATCACAAATGTGAAAATATTGTTGCTTGAACGCGCGCTCTCGAAAATCGTTGTATTAATAAATAACATTTTTAAATTTTTCTTATCTTTTAGAATCACGTGTAAGATCTAGCGTATACGAGTACGCGAATCACGCGATGTCTCAAATAGAAAAAAATAAGCAAGAGTTCGAGCAATACAGATCACGTCTAGCAACGGTCAGAGATAATATCTCGCAGAGAAATTTCAAATCGTACAATGAAATAATTAATGACAACGAATCGATGTGCGACAAAGGCATTTCAGATATTCTCAGTGATACGACTAGCGTTACCGGTTCAACTTTCAGCGAGAGATCAAAATTGTCTACGTTGTCTGGGTAAGGAAATTTGCAATTTTTCTTTTACAATGCTGTAAGTACCGTATTGGAAATCGTATATAATATTGCGTTTAGAAAAAGCTATCGATCAAGTAAGAATCGTAGAAAACAAGAAAGGAAACTTATGAGCTTGAAACAGGGCAGCGTTTTTGAAGATCTGGCATTGATACAAGCTTTACATCAAATTATTAGCAATACATACAAAGAAAAAGGTGTGTATACTCCTACTGAGAATATTAACCCATTAAAGACAAACGTGTTTTAACGCAGCATTTCATTTGCAATTTTTTTCTAGCCGATTTGCATCCCTGAATTCCATTTTTCATAAATGTATTTATTTTAAAAGGGCATCTCACTTAATGGGTTAATCGCGAATGCGTATCAAATGATATTGCACGTTATGCACAATAATGATTATGATTTTAGACGACTTACATGCACTAATGCAAATGCTCGCGTACTTTTGCGACGACGAATATGCAGAAAAGATACAGAATTGCATGGAGCAATTTCTTTTGGTAATAGAAAAAAGTAAATCTGAAATCTGGGATAAATCTGCGCCTTCGAGCTTAGTAGAAATGGTACACCATACTCTCTAATATTAATAAACTACGTAACTAAACTAACTCAATATTAAGTTAATCAATCGAACTATATTTTATGCTCGCAAAAATTTTAAGGAAAAGGCGGAAAATGCATCGATGGATTTACAAGGATTATCCTCCTGCCAAAAATTATTTGGTAAGTTAATGTTATTTCGAAACGTCAAAGAAAGCTTAATTTCTATTGTTAATGAACTTTTCAGAACCTTATCTACGCCCGTCACCAGCGAATTCATCGCCTTGGAAGCTGAATATATTTTAATACTTAATTATTATACAATAAATGTGTTTGTAATTACGAATTGTATTTTATAATTTTACTATCTCTCCACTTTCAAACAAATACATTTACTTCCATTTATTTAATAAATCTTGTAAGCCTATGCATCGTTAAAGATAATTTTTCTGTAAGAATTATTATATATGAAATAAAATATATTACAATTATTATTAAAGTTTATAACAAAGTTTTGCGAAACGAACTCGCAGCCTTAGATCTATTTGCATTATCAAACAACAAGTATCTGAATATACGTCTAAATATATAAATATTATATAGCATAATATTTAAACTTCTATAAATGATATCTGATACCCTGAAAAACATTGCTATAGTTTATTTTTTTTCTGAAATTTCTTTTACATAAATTTTATACAATATTCACGTTCCAAACGCACTAATAAACCTGGCAAAACGCCAGATATGAACAGTCACGTTCATTGATATAATATTTGCGAAAATATCGATATCAAAGTATAAATTATTAATATTGTCTGTAATACTCGCGTATTTTCATACATTCACTGTTTAAAACTATTTATAGGGCTAATATCAAAATAAAAATGTTTTTATAATTACGAATAAAAGTTAAAATTTCTTCAATATTCCAGTATAAAAGATATGATTTATAATTTAAATACCTAAAAATCCTGTTTCAAATCGTATAAAAATTCGGCAAAATGTTCGGAGAATGTTTCTCGAAGTGTGTTTAAAAATTATTTCATTTCCTGCTCGTTTAAAGATTATTTATAATTCATAAAACATATTAATAATATTTTTCTATCTAATTCACACACATACTCCGTGTTAAGTGTAATTAAAAAATATTATCATTATTATTTATTTATTATTACTATTACTGCTAAACCTTAAATTTTATAGTTTAAAATCTTTCCTAGTTGCAAAATGTTACTACAATTTAACAGCTTTTAACAAGCCGTAATTCATATTTCTGAAATTAAGTCTATGCTCTTCAGTCTTTAACAGCTTTACATCTTGCGTCATTTTGCCGAAATTTTACTGAATTTAAACCGAGATCCTTCGGCAAACGTTGTTCGTTAGTTTTTTTATAATAATCCAAAATATATATATATTCATCCATATCAATTGACTATACCCTCGTGCTTTTTTCTTTTCTTTTCTACGATAGAAAACTTCGTATATAATTATTCTAAATTCCGTAATTTTAAAGATTGAATGAAAACCTTTAACCGGTAATTCTCGCGTTGTTAATAATATCTGGCTTTGATAAACCAGATATTAGTCTACATAATGCAGTTCCGTTGTACTCACAAATAACGAATATTCGAGGGCAAAATTGTACCACGCGAAACTACTTATTAAAGTTTTCCATTCATTTTTTTATTTTTTTTTTTCGTTTACGAATTCCGTACGCAACAACCCCATAATATCCAGAATTAAAGCGTCCCATTTTTAATAGGACTCGTAATCGTTGAGGCAAACATTTCTACAGTTACAAACGAGACTATCGTTCACAGGTTTCAAGTGTGATATGTATGAGCGATGAACGAGAATTTGAAGTATCTTTTCCCGCGAGTAGCGGCTAAAATATTTTTTATTACATATTTTTTTACGAATAAATTAATCGTTAGTTACGGATAAATCTTGTTTGTGGAAATATTTTTAACAGGTCTCAATGGAATATATATTTTGTTTTTTTTATTTATTTCAAGATTATTTACTCCAATAGATTTTAATCAATCACTTGGAAATCATTTTCATGTCAATCAAAGGATATTCAATAAGGATAAATGTTTAAGTTTTTTTCTAAATGAGAATATATAAGGCAAACGGCGAATGAAGATAGTCTCGTCTCTTTTTTTCACGTCTGCTCGTCACTTGTGCTTCTCCCTCTGAAAATGGATCGTCCTCTGTACTTACGTTGCAATTGATTTTGTTCAACAAAATATTGAACAAACGAACGTGTTTCACTGCAATTACCACTTATAGCACTTAAAAACGAATATTATACTGCCTCTTTATCCGCGGTGGTTAAAGCGATCATTGTCGGTGATCTAAGCTCGGGACGAGTACTGATCTTCATACACTTCGATTGGGAGTATTTCTTCCTTACAGCTTGATATTTACTATTATCCGCATTAACTATAATACTCGCTGTTTCCCGCACTATGGGGAATACGTCGTCCTTGGAATAGGTACTATAATGGGCCAAGGTATTTGTCCAGACAACTTTCTGCTTGTCTTCGTCGTCATTATCAACAATTCTACGTAATTAAATATAACAATGACAATATGTACATTATTAACCCTTTGCACTCGAGCCATTTAAAATTTGTCTTCTAATTCGACGGCTCCGCTACGGAGACAACACAAATAATTTTCAGTTCATAACATAAGGACAAAAACAAGTCGTAATAACATCATCACTTATTCTTTTAGCAAATTGCAAATTAAATCTGTCCAGGAATGTTTTGTTTATGTAACTGCAAACAAAAATTACTTTTCACTTGAAATAGCTTCCAGTGCAAAGGGTTAAATTAGGGCTGGGAGTATGATCCGCATTTTTTGATTATCTGCATAATCCAGATATTCGAATATTCGAAGTAGTAATAAAGTAATCCGGATAGTAATAAGAAAAGAAGCGAAATACGCAGAACTACATTTAAGTGACAACATTTCAAATAACAGTACGAGGGACATTGGACTTTGTTGCATATTCTCGATGAATTAGTACGTAATACATCGTATTTGACATGCAAAAAAATCATCATAAATAAAAGACATGTTAACTAATGTTGTGCACGAAACCGGAACGATTCGTGGGTTAAATATCTTCTAAAATAATTAAATGAAGTTGCTTAAAGCGATAAACTTAAAGCGGCAGTAATTCGGACATCTCTTCCTATTTGAGATCTGGATTACGAATAATTCGTAACATGATCATACGGATATTCGAATACTCGATTATCCGGATAGTCGCAGTGTACTATATTCAATATACCCTTAATTTACAATGTGAATTTTTTAAACTGACTACTTACAGAAAAGCTAAATATATTGCTGCAGCTGCAATAAGACTTGGTGAATAGTGACACATTTCATAATGCACCAAGCTTTGTTCTAGGAAATATTTGGCCAGTGTATGATGCATTGGAAGGGCCTTGCAAATAAATCATTCATTAGATAAAAGATACAACGGATTCGAAAATGAATACAGTGTTGCTTCAGGAATTGGCAGCAGTTCGGGACCGCTCACTGCCAGTTGTAGAAAAAGTATGAGATTCTAATCGTGAGAGCGACCTAACTTCTCGAGCTCGCTCGATTTCGACCACTCGATCGTTGACTTTAATGTTTCGCCGACGGTGACGAGAAAAGAGCCGCTGAAACTCTCATCCCCGTGCTCACTCTCTTTATTGAGTGGAAATGGCAATCTTCCAGTTGTAGAATAGCACGAACTGCCAATTCTAGAGACAGCACTGTAGATCAAAGCTTCTTAAATTTTATTATTCACGATCCCATTTTGCCAAAGAAAATTTTTCACGACCTCGAATAAAATTCATACGTAGCTACAAAAGATAAATAAAGCATAGACTGTTTTAAATCGAAACCATTTTTGTAATTATCCTTGCTTACTAATATTCGAGAACTCGATAGATAAACATCGCAAATTGAAACTCTTTGTGAACAATTGCCAAAGTCTTCGCGACCCACCGTTTAAGAAGCTCTGCTATAGATGGTAGAGGTTCATTTGAAGCATACCTTCCCAGCTTTGCTGTACCTCCTCAGAAAATGTAAGGGTAATGGTCTACCAAAAGAATAATCTAACGTTTTCACGATTAGTATTTCCATTTGTAATATTTCTACCTTAGAGTATGCATTATCTGTGATATATACAAAATCATTTATATCAGGAGAATACATCTCTTCATATTTGCTAGCAATGAACATAGCAGTCACACCAACTAACTGTAATCTTTTCTTATCTATTGAGCGGAAAGCCTGTTAAAAGAAGACATAATTTACCTCTTACAAAGAACAATTAAACGTACAGTCAGTCGCAAAAGTCTATACAAAAACACTTCTAAATTTCAAATATCTAAAAAAAAATGCAAGTGTTTCGACGAATCCAAGAACATCGATTTGTTCGTTATTTAAAATCGGGTAAACTCTAGAAAAATGATTATACTTCTTCACAAAAAGCAAATACACGAACTGAAAACAGGATTTCACAAAAATTTTCATACATGTATTAATTGAAGTACACAGAAGTTATTATTATAGTTATATTTATATTTTCTTAGAGAATCGCGAGAAAAGTTAGTTATGTAATGTCTGTGATATTCTATACTTGAATGTAAATAGAAGAATATTAAATTAATTTTAGGATCAATTTTGTTCATACAATTAATGATCTTCCTTTTACAAACCATCTTCTAGGAATCATTCTCATTTATAATTTTATATTTTATTACGTTCTATAATATTTCTATTTTTATAAAGTATGCCCTAAAATATGTAAATATTTGAAATTTGAAACGCGTATGTAGACTTTCTTCGATGTCTATTAGAAGCATGCAATTCATATGGAAACAAACCTGTAAAAATCGGTCAATGATAGCAACAGTCAGATACAATGTCTCTTGCATTAAATGAAATTGTTGATGTACTTCTACTAGCCAGTCTATGAGTACACTCCTCATTTTTGGTGTAACTTCCTGTCCAACTAGGTATCCTTTTGTAACAGGGTACATACTTTCTAAGGTTCTTAAGTATTCATAAATGTCATTGCTATAAATAGAAACTAGACTAGGATTGTCGTTATCTTCCTTGTCAATGTCTTCCACTGCCAATAGATCTGAGGAAAAAGATTCTACCTCCTTCTTAGGAGTCCTAGATAACGCGTTATTCTCATGAGAAATCTTTATTACAGGCTTGACTATTTGAACAGGTGGTTTCTCTGTCACTTTCTCCAGTGGCTTAATAGCCAGTTTCTGAGCTATGATTTTCTTCTCATTCTTCTGTAGCAATCTACTTCTATCAATGGGCTCTACTCCTCTCAATGTGTTCACTTTGTTACTTATTTCTCCTAAAGCAGCTCTTCTAGTCTTGCCAGGTATCGCAGTTCTGGAAGACTTGAGATTCTTCACATTTTCTTGATTTACAATATTCTGAAAATTCATTTTATTCCATTTTCCCAAATTTGTTACAATAGAAATTGTATTTATTCAAACCAAAATAGAAATACAGATATGCTTAAGATATCTATAGGTGTATATTTAAAGGAAAGGATAAAGGATCGCATAAAATTTACAACTATATTTGATTACATCAATTTAATTAACGATCTACTTCATAGAATAGTAAGAATGTACTTTAGTCTATGCAAGTTTTGTTAGGAATATAGTACTTGTACAGTTGTGCTCACACAAGTATTCAGCCATCTGGACAAATTTAAGGATCTTCATCCATTAGTTATTCATTTATTTTACAATGTGTGCTTAGAAATAACATTTCATGATCTTATTCAAGTAGTTCCCTTTCATCGATTTGGAAAATTAATTTTCGATTACCCTTTTCTTCATTCACGTATAATTATATAAAAAATTTGATAAATAAAGCGGCGAAATATTTTTCTGATTAACTGTATACAGCAGTTTTATTCATTTGTAGTTGTTGATATTAAATTATCTAAGCAATGTAATCGAAGGGAGCACAAAATTTCATCCGAATTTTTCTACCGAACTTTCTTCTTTCTTTTTTTTTTCTTCCATTTGAGAGACCGATCGAATTTATAAACACTTAAATATTCCAGAAATTTATAAAGAAAACTTCGTCGCTTCTAATATTACAGCATTTAAAAAAAAAAATGTGTACACAAAATATTAAACGGACCGTCACTTTAAAGATCAAAAAGTACGTTAATAATAAAATGAAATTTCACAAACCGAAGTTTATCCTCTTTCCATCGTGGACGATTGGATAAAATCGAGATCCGTCGCGAACGTATTAAAATATATAAAGCTGGTCACGATAAATCGTGATAATTTTTATTTGGATAGCATTTAAAATGAATAAAGGACATTTAAAGATGTCAGGGAACAGGCGGTTACTCGATTCTATTGACCTCCCCCATCAACATTCCGCAGCTAATAGTCGAGCATTATCCAATTATTCAAATTGTTCACTCACCGTAAGTGCAGTCCGATTTCTCAACGCCATAGCTATATTTTCGGTTAAAAAGGTAATTCATGCAACACCAAAAACTCGTGCTCCGAATAAGCTGCTCGCACCGTTTCTCAAACAACGTTCACCTCGCAGTAACGACTCTGTCGGTTTGAATTTGTTTAGTCGATCGAACGGAAGTTCACCCTCTGCGGATGTTAGTACACAGAAGAAGAAAAACCGCGTAAATCGTGATCCGTGATTGGCCGGTCAAATGGTCACGTATTTCAAATGCATAAACAATTACGCTTCAGTTTTTTTCTTCGATCGCTAAATTTCAAATGATTCTCTTATTTTTTTGCATCAAATAAATTAACGGTACGAAAATAAATCTAATTAATAGTTGTAAATTATTTTACGCGATAGGGTGTGTATTTTTTGATTGAAATTAATTTAACGTAATTACATATGTGATTTTTTTACATAATTTTTACGTGGATTCACTTTTCGTTTCTCTGAATTTTTTTCTTTTAGTTCGAAAATAAATTATGTATAGCTGTTTATGTATTATATAACAAAACAGCTGATCCCTTTGATATTTTTTCAATGATACCTAAATATTTATCTATATGCTATTATTAAGTTTAAAGAATTATCATATCGTATTGAGTTTACATACATATTCTATTGTAAATGAATGTTCATTGGAAATTTTACAATTAAATGTATCGATTTAAATATAAATATAAATTATATGTAAGACAATGATCTTCGACAAATGTCATCGCTGACAACACGTAAACTTTGTTATAAGTTTTTTAATTAATTAACAGTTATACGCGTGTACGATGACGATAAATATTGATATCAGATTGAAACGGGCTAGTAAAATATATCATGAAGGGGTACGTTTGATATGATTTACACGACAATAGCATTATAGAACGGAAAATGTTGAGGTTACGTTTCAGGAAATAGTTGCAGGTTTTATATTACTGCAAACTAATTCGGATGTTAAACACGATGGAATATTTCTAAGTATGGATGGTTCGGTTAATTTGCAACTTAGTTCGAAAAATTTTGGCATTTTTGAAGCATTTTATAATTCCGTAAAGGTTAGATTAACCTTCAAAATTTGTACATAAAAATGGTCATAAATTGCGGCGTTTTATGCAAATTCGTATTTTTAAAATTCAAAATACAATGTGGTTATATTTTACCCTCTAAATATTTTAAGTGTCACGATACTTTGTATATTCTTGCGTATCGCGTGCACTTTGCATTTTCTTGCGCATTAAAATATACCATGAATGCATAAAAATCCGCAGTCTAGTCTAGACTAATTAGAAAATAAATTAGATGTGTTAATTCCGTCAATTACGTTGTACTATGTTTTCAGCCAATACAATTAGTTCAATATACTTTAGATGTAGCGCCGAGTGGTAAAATACCAAGCGGTAGAACAGAAATACCATTCGAATTACCATTGAAACCCAGAGGAACTAAATCTTTGTACGAAACTTATCACGGAGTTTTCGTAAATATTCAGTATTTTATACGCTGTGATATAAAAAGGAGTTTCTTAACAAAAGATGTGTGCAAGTCTTTAGAGTTCATTGTGGAGGATAAAATACCACCAAAGATACAAAGGGAACCCACTAAACCAGTGTGGTTTAAAATTATGCCAGAATCCTTGCAAAATACAAGAGACAGAACTAATATGCCCAGATTCTGTATTTCTGGGAACATAGATTCATTGTACTGCAAAATTTCTGAACCCTTAACAGGAAAGGTAATGGTAACACTTGTACCAGAACTCTGCAACCTTTTCATTAACAAGAACACTTCGAATAATTTGCTTATGACAAAGGACACTTTACTTTAATTTCGCGCAGAAAGAAGTTTGAAACTTAAAATAAATTCAGTACATATTTATCAGGAATTTGCGGGATACTGAAAATATCGTGTCGGGAATTTTTTTTGGTATTAGGACGAGATTCTTGAAGATTTCGGAATCCCGAAAATGTCCGGGATTCTCAACATTTTAAGAACAATTGTCATCTGGTGTCAATTCCATACTTGGATTATATTTATATATATGGATATTTTATGAAAAATTATCTTAATTTTGACGCGAGCACTTAAGTCGCGAAAAGAATCTTGCGCTGCCGACTTTCGAGATATACTTACTATGCTATACTAACATAAAATAATAAATATTTTTAAATGCAAGGTGGTAATCGAACACTGCGAAGCTGTGATAAAATCAATTGAACTACAATTGGTGAGGGTGGAAACGTGTGGTTGCGCGGAAGGATATTCTAGAGACGGTAAAGCGAGAAAACGGTAACATTTTTATTTACCATCTTATAATACTACGTTTATTTCAGCAACGGAAATACAAAATATACAAATTGGAGAAGGAAATGTTTGCACAAATTTACCTATACCGATATATATGATTTTTCCGAGATTATTTACATGTCCTACATTGAGTACTAGCAATTTTAAAGTTGGTAAGATCATCATATTAATTTTTATTTCGACTTTTTCCCGTTAGCTTTTCGATGCTAAAAAGAAGAAATCATGTTACCCTATTACAGAATTCGAAGTAAATTTAATCGTAATATTCGAAGATGATTACTTGGTCACAGAAAATTTCCCCATAATACTATCAAGATATTAAAAGTTTTTATACAAATATATAGTATTTTATATAAGTTATGTGTATTATTTACAAATTGTATATATATTTCTTATAATAAATGCAATTTTATGTTAAATTTCGTTGGAAAAAATATAAAAAAGAATTTCTTCCCCTTAATGTACATATTAATGGATGGACAACTTAGGAGTTCATTAGAAAATTCTTTTTACTCTAGACCGACTTTTTGAACAAACAATTTATAATACTTCTCCACTTGCTTGTTATGAGTCAGTCCAACTGATGCCAATAGCACTACATATCCAAGCACAAACGTTAATAATTTATGTTGTTTGAACCATGCTAGCAATCCTTTGTTATCAGTACATCTGAAATATTGCCCATTTTTTTTCTGCATTATACATTCGTATTTGAGAACACATTAATATATCTCAAGATGTGTAAAAATACTGGGTTGGCAAAAAGTCTTCTCGTATTTTAGAGGCGTATAAAAATGACAATTTTTTACCGCAATATTATACGCATAATTTCTAGATTTGTGAATTTTCTTCTGTTAAAGAATTTTATGAAAACTTACTACATAAAAAAATCTTTGCATATTAGTGTATTCTATTATTCACATTATTGTATTCTGGCTTGTACTGCATTTTTCTTTTTGCAGTAACAATTTAATTCAACGCGTGAAAAACGCATCTGATTTTCTTCCATTTCAAGCCTACATTAACTATAATAAATTCGACCAATTTTTACAAATTTTTCTTGCCAGAAAATACAGTGAAATGTTTTTGTTTTTAGATATTTTTGGCAGTTTTAAAATTAATCGCATATTTACTCACATATAAAGAAACGAAATGACTTTTTGGCCAACCTAATAATAAACTTTAGCAGTTACCTTGCAGCTTGAACTTGTTGACTATAAACAAGCAGATACCTTACCCTTACTAATTCGCTGTTCGTTACCAAATAATATTTTTTTGGAACCCTTCCATCCGAACTCTTCCTCCTAGTATTATCCTCTGTAAAATGTATTCTATGAAAAACAATGGATATTCCCTTTTAACATCGACGAAACATAGGATAGACTATCCATTCTTATATTTTAGCATCACATGCAATATTACTGGTTTAAACTAGAATAAAACAACAGAGTTTCTAAATCGACGGAAATTATAATTAAATATTGCGCGACGCACGTGATCCGTGAAATGCAGGTCTGTAATAATGTGAATAGAAGTAGTTTAAACTAAAATAAAACAACAGCGTTTTTAAAACGATGGGAATTATAAATAAATACTGCGCGAATTGTTTCCGATATACGTGATCTATAACAGTCAGATCTATAATAACGTGTGTAGAAGTATATCTACATATGCTTTGTGAAATTCTATCATTTAATCCTCTATAACCCGAATTTAATTTACTTTTACGATGGGAATTATAAAGAGTTAATTTTATCAACTTTGATAGTCGCGTTGAATATAATTTTAAATCGTAAGGGATGTAAAAAAACCTCTGCTTTTTTACACACATGAAATTATAGTTCGAAATTTATGATGTATCCTATAAATGAGTGGTCTATCCTGTACTTAGTCAATGGTGTTAAATATATATTTTTACCTGACCCACCAGTTGTAACACCTGGATGATTAATGAGTTCACATAAAGCTACACAACTCATTTCGCTTCCTAACACGCTACCACCCCATCCATAGCCAACTGGACTATATAGTAAACTTACACCTAATTCGCTTGAGAGATATACTCCTTTACCAAACAATGATTTCTAAAAGACACATTATAATGTGTATTCATATTAGACATGAATTACATCGAAGAATATTATCATTTTCTTTTCCTAGATTATTCTTTTTACCTTACACATACTCTGTTGTAGACCATAGTGAATAATGGAATGAAAATTCTCTAACCGACTACCGTGATAAGCATGAAAAGTCGAATGGTTTTGAGCAATCGTTTTCCATCTGTCCTCTGAAGTAGATTGGTTTGTACTCGCGACTTGGAATATTAAATTTGGTGCAACTACTGTCATTTCTGAAGGTACTTTTCTCAATATTGTGTCATACTATATTGCAAACATTGTTCAAATTTTCACAAGATTTAGTTGCAAAGTGCAAATCAGAATGATGAATGAAAATAATAAAAGCTTTGAAAAAAGATTTATATAATTAGACACTGGCAGTGGAACTTACACATTCTTTTTTAATGCTTTTTAAGTAAGGATCTCTCCGACATACTAGAACCCAATGTAAGAGATCTATAGCTGTTTCATATCTTTCATAGGCATCAGGTTCTGACAATGCTTTCAATATTACAGCCAATGGAGGAATTACTTCTATAGTTCTTCTCTACAATCAGTGTTATGATAATAGAATTATAAATGTACAAATAATAGAAATAATAAGTAGACTGCAGATTTTTATGCAATCTCATGCTTTTAAAAACACCCCTACAGAAAAGGAAGTTTAATAGAGACTACTTTCATTTTCTAAATCCAATAATATATGTTGTATTTTAAAGATTCTATTATCCAATGTAGCAATAATATAATAATATATATATATATATATATAATTGTACCAATAAGTAATCCACTATTTTTTAATGGATAAACAAATTTATGAATATTAAAAAATGCAGCAGATTATTATAGAATAATAGCAACTGTATTTAAAACAAAATAGATATTTATGTTTGTTGAAAATAAATACTGAATTAAACCAAAAGGTAAATTAATCATTGATACCCTTAACATATATTTCTGCATATTACATGCATCTTATAGTTCTTTGCATAATTAAATTTCCTATAAAGGCATAAAAATTTGCAGTCTGTTGAAAAGATTGAAATTTGAAAAATTCTACCAAAGCTTCAATATCCTTGCACTCATTCTTTATGTACATTGGTGGGAAAGGTTTCAAACAAGTATCACAACGATATGTATTGCAAGCTGCTACAAATAAGGACCATTTCAGATCGGCTGCTCTCAGATCTTTCTTCAATAAATGCTTCAAGCATTGAATTTTTTTTTCAACAGCTTCCTGATCAGTGGAATCTAATCGATTTGCATACAACACATCTACATCGGATTCTTTGGAAATTTTGTGGTCCATAATTTTCTTTTGATTTTCCCTTTCTTTTTCTTGGTCATCATAAATATTTTCTTTCCTGCTTGTACCATCCATTATTGACGAATCGAATCTAAATTTTAATTATCATCAGTGAACGATAGATTTCCATTTTTTTCATTGAATTTCAATTAAAATAGTTGTATACTCAACGTAGAATTAATTGAATCGTTACCCTTTCGATTAATAAAACGTTGCGAAATTCGAGAAAGCTTGTTGACATATTATATTACGTTAAAACTAGAAAAATTTACATCGACGTATAATTACAGAAGAACGAAGTTCCTAAAATAAACGTTTTACAGATGCAATAACGATTATTTGATTCGCATAAGGAAACGTCTGTTTCGGTATTTCGAAAAATGATATATGTATATTTCATGTTTTACTGCAACTAGTGTTTCTTATTCATTTGTTTTACCATATTTATTAATTAAACCAGTAACGTACCACTATTGCAAAACAATAAGACAAGAAACCAAGAAGTAACAACAAATGGTAAAAGAAATTTATAAAATAATAAATTAAGGGAAGATCCGTTATCATCCGACTACTACAAATGGTACATCCACACAGGAATGCTGGACGGAGGACCTTTTTCGACTTTCTTCCAAGAATTAGGCTAGGAGTGGGAGTGTTACCACTTTCACACCCGACACATGCATGGAAGCGTAATCTAGTCTATCATGCCACATAGTCTGTGGTAGCCACTGATGCTGCCGCCAAAGTAATTAGTATTGACGAAGTATAGAATAGACTATCCATTCCCATATAGAATCATCAGGGGACCACTCGGCCCCTTTACCATTTTAGTGCCACATGCGATATTAACAGTTCAGACTAGAATAATCCCTCAACGAGTGCAACATGGATATCCAAATAATCCAATAGATTATTTATAATGACCTATCCTATATTTCTCTTGCAATTTCATGGCTAAATTTAGTTTCAATTCCAACTGCTACTGTCGGTAACATCGAGAGTTACGCGAGAATGGTAACAGGGCACGCGAGTCCACGAATCCTGGGACGAAAATATGCATTAGGTGATAGGTCTATCCTGTACCTCGTCTGTGGTTCATTATCGCAATACTTAGTTATAATTCCCATCGCTTTAAAAGCGCTGTTGTCTTATTTTAGTCTGAACTGGTAATATCGCATGTGACACTAAAATGATAAGGGGGTCAGTGGCTCCCTAATGATTTTATATGGGAAGAGATAGTCATTCTATACTTCGTCAATGTCACTAGTTACTCTGTGACATGGGGTCTGTGCTGTCACTGGCGACACGGTGCCATTCTGCTCCTTTCGCAATAGTTTCTCCTTACTATCCTTTATTTCTTGGATAATATCATCTGTAGTCTGTAGTTATACTACTTGTACACAATTTCAAAGAGTGTCGAAGTTCGAATAAACCGCGCTCTAATAAGGAAGTATGATCAAAGTTCCCGCCGTTGGGGGCACTACGATTGGGAAGGTAGGACTTTTCCACTCCGACCCACTTTTCTCTACCTTTCGAAGGGAAATTCCAAGAAGGTCCTTTCGTCCTGCACCTCTGCATCCGCATAAGTACTTACCTTTTTCAGTACAATGTAATTTTTAATCAGTGATGTAACTTTGAGAAAACCAGATGTAAAATAATATACTTGATTAGGAAAATTTTTCCATTCTTACAGGGATATTTGCTTTCCCATAGTTTCCTAACATATATGCAGTTTTATTCGAAATATTCGAAATATGCAACGATTTTTCTTTGCCAAGTAAATTATAAACATTTACGAGATTTAACAATAAATGATAATAATAAGTAATTAAATTTTATTTCTATATTAACTCTGTAAACGAAATAATAGCTCCTAAAAATAACTAACGGAGAATCAAAAGGGTTAACTATATATTTCAAAGAAAAATTCTCTTACGATTTATAACTATGCTTTAAATTTGACTAAATCAATATATCGTTCGAATATAGTGTTTTCGCTGTTATTTTTCGTATTCTCTAAATTGAGAAACAAATAACAAGTAAAGAATGAAATGTTGTATTTTATAGCAAGCTAAAAGTGTACTTAGAAGATATGAAATTTTGCGAGCAGTTTGCAACGTACTTACAGTCCACGATGTGCATCTTTGAAATGGAAATTTTCACGCTAATTGTGACGAATGACAAAGCATGCAGTTGTTTAAGGAAACGTAAGTATTTAAGTCTTGCGAGTTACAACAAATTTGTACTGATATCATGAACATTGTCCTGAAGTTTCATGGTTTCTGTCATACGAATTACATCTGTTTCATTACGTTCGTTTGTTACGCCGATGTTTCTATCTTTCTCATTGCTTAATAGTATTTGTTTACGCTTCCAATTTTATTCATATTCGTTTTACATTTTAAACATATATAATAAGTAATCACATAAATGGAAGAAATAATTTTCATTTATTTGTCATATTTATAAACGCATGTCGATTCATAGAATTAAATAAAAGGGGAGTCAAAGACATTTTATTGCACGTAATTAATTAATAAAATATATTATAATTTTTGTATCGTATATGATAACATTGACGAAGTTTAGGATAGACTATTCATTGTTACATAGGATTATTAGGGGACTATTTGGTCCCCTTACCATTTTAGTGTTACACTGCGATATTACTAATTCAGATTAGAATAAGACAACAGCTCATTTAAAACAATATTCATTTCGGTTTCTTATAAATGAAGAGTCTATCCTTTACTTACAATTAGTCAATGTGGATAGTCTAACCTGTACTTAATGGTATATGGCAAGGGGTTAAAAACGCGTAAGCATAATCCCTAGCGAAATGTACACGATAGGGAAGTTGTTTGCGAAACAATTGGCATGCGTGTAACTCAATGTCATGCTTCAAGGTAAACTATCGATGACGTCAGTGTACGTCACTTAACAAGTGGGAGTGGATGGATAGATGTCGGCAGCCGTGCTGGCTCTCGCGAATAATCGCACACGAAATTCGCACCGGACGATAGCACGTCGTCGCGATAATGTCGCGTGGCTCTTAGCGATGTAGTTCTCGCGGCGGAGAAAACAAGCGAGGAAAAAAAAGTATCGGACGGAAAAAACGACGAAACAAGCGACATTGCCACACGTGTTTCCGCGGTAAATGGAAAAACACCGAAATCGGTCTGCGCATGCCCGGCCACCGATGACGTCACGAAAATTGTGCTTTTGATCAAACTCAGCTCTCTCGTCGATCCTTTTTTTTTTCACCGTTGGACGTAATAATGTGGAAAGTGAAATAAGTGAACGGAAAAGCTCTGTAGGAGCCGCGGAGAAGCCGGTGAAAATCGTAAGTAAATTTCACTCTTCTTTTATCGTTATAGAAGTCATCCGTTGACTTACAGTCTGTTAACATGGCCTTCAACACATGCACGCGTGTGTGTACCAACGTACACACACGCGTGTATACATACGACATAGAAACTGACACATACACGCATGTACGAACATACACGCACACATATATGTACGCATCAAGCGTTCACACAATTTTCAGGGAAAAAAAGCTTGTCCCGATGTTTTAATGTTGAGTGTCTCGATGCGCTTCTAAATAAATTCATGAACTTATATGAGGTCGAATAAATTTTAGGGGGAGAGTCGTTTTCGTTACACGAGGTATATCGATCTTTCACTGAAGGAATGATTGAAAATGACAGGTCTTATTTTCATTCGAATTCTCTTTCGGATTCTTTTTATCATTTCGAATTTGACGCCGAATAATCTCTACGCTTGTCCTCGGTGTAATCCTTTTTCATCAGTTATTGTGTATTTCGCTTCGCCGCGGGAGCAATTTTTAGGTTGCCTCGCGTACATCGTTCAAAATAATAATTTTTGAGAAAGAATGTTGTTCTACGTTTTATAGAAAATGACTGACCTCTCAAGGTGGTCGTAACTTCACGTTACAGTGTTAAACAGTAGCAGGTTTCTTTCTGGGTGTGTGTATGAGTGTTACAGAAAACAATCTTTCTTGATCCTTGCAAATATACAAAGATGCTTTTCTCTAACAAATACATATCGTATTAATGTAATGCAATTTTAAAATAGATATATTTTATGGAAATAATTGTTCAATCTTGGTTAGAACTTTAGTGTTCACCGTAATTCTTACCTGAATTAAATTCATATTATTGACGCAAAGAATATGTGCATATTTTTCATTTATTAGTTTTGTAATATATACTTTTTCCTCTGTGAACAGTTTATATGTATAGAATGAAACTTTAAATTCCTACACAACCATTCTTATAAGAAATTCTAAAAAAATTATAGCATCGTTACCACTAAGTAAAAATGTGCAAGCTTTTACATTAGTATATAGCATATAAAAATAAAATTGAATTAGAAGGATTCCATAGAATAATGTTTCATACTGGAAAGTATTGCATAGATACTTCTAATAATATCATAGTTTATCAGTTTTCTTGTTATAAATGAAAGATATGTGTATTCAAAGTTTTTGCATGCATTATATTGGTATGGTATGTATGGTAAGCATTTTTGATAGTTTCAAAGACAAAACACTTAAAATAGGAAATTCACTGATTTATTTGTTGTGTTTGTAGAGTGTGTATGCTTTTCTGGGAAATATTTTTTTATTGGAAATTTTGTAAATAACTGCGAGATGCTGCCATCTGTAGACATAAATCGCAATAGTAGATGTTTTTAGCTGTACCGGTAAAACAGAAATCCTTATTTTTTTTATACAGCGCAATACATATTTTTTATATGCTAATTTTTAAATGAAAAGCATGAGGAAAATGAGAATCGTATGTAAAGTACATATTTTCAGTTTCGTAAAGAATATGCGTAAAATAATTGCTCTTCGGTACTTTTTACGATAAGAACGACATAAGAATGGTATCTAATTCAGCTTACAATTACACAGATATTGCGTCTTATTTTTTTTCGAAATTTTTGTATTCTTTTAATAACCTCTACGTAGAGTAACATTCGTTCCATTTTTTTTTTGTATGAAACACAATGCAAAAGTAAATTCAGCATTCGATTTAGAAAAGTAAAAGGTCTATGCCACTTCCTAAATCGCTAGTTTATTATAAAAAGGAAAGGCCATAGTTAACGTTTGTAACTTTACATCTCTCTTATTAGCAGATATTTTATTTCGAATGCATCTTCCCGTAACTTTTCATCCAAGTATTGATTTCTTTCAAATAGGTGTCATATGTAATATAAAATTTCTAAAAATATAAATCAACACAATAATGTCGGAGAAATTATCAAAATTAAGATATCGAAAAAAAGAATCATAAAACGTGAAGGCATAAAAATTTCGTAGTGCAATTAAATGATAGTTTGTCGTAAAATTCATTGTCGATAGATGGAAATTCTTGATTTAATTGACGATTTATAGAAGATATTTGTCGAATTTTCTTGACGCGGCCGAGATGAAAAAGTATGAGGAGAGAATCTTTCGCTCGGCGAAAGGAAGTAACGTGGGAATCAATGCGTTAGTCCGTTACGCGCATTTCGGCGGCTGTATCAGATGTAGACTTATCGTGGAATCTCGCGGAACTTGAACCTGCGTAATAATACGCAATTGACTCGCTACAAAGAATTGCACGACCTCCTGCTACAAAGCGCGATACAATGTGGGTCCTCGAACCTATGCAAATTGAGGAAACGCGTGACCTAAACGTTGACTCTTTTCATTATTTTGAAATCTTACCTGGATAGAGACCTATTCTAGCCTTTGAAACGCCAAATTAAATCGTTAAATTAAATCGAATTAAACGTTTAAATGTGATAATGTCCAGATTTCCAATCGAATAATTCCGAAAATCGGGTGTTACAAAATTCGCCGTATTCGCGGCACCTAACCCTAACTCAAATTGAATATTTTAAAATTCAATATGCCGATATTTAAATATTTAAATACACCAATTTGAATTCATTTTGTTTTAGTGAATCGGTGTTTTTTTTTTTATTATTTGAATAATTGGAAATTTAAATAAAATTAAAATTTTAGCTACCTTAACCCTTTCGTTTTTCTTTAACTCTACGTAATTACACATTTATTACACTGTTTTATTACAATATATATATATATACATTCTGTTGTATTATTGAAATTGTAAAATCAATAAGATAGAAAATGCTACACGTTTTTGCAATCGTTTTAAAGATCTTTCGCGTCACGGGTAATTCGATTAATGTCAGCTTCGGTTTCCGGTGATTTCGTTATATCTTTGTCGTTACACCCGAAAAAGCTTGATGTTCATAAAAATTCCACGAAGAAATTGTGCACATCACCCTCGACATCGATCCCACCCACTCGCTAGAGAGAAAGAACAGAGTTTCATCGATAACCTTCCCGGGAACAACCCCAACCACTGACGTCATTCATTTTCGAAACATTATGCAAGCTTTGCGAATTGCACATTGCCTTTCAAAAATGCGTACAATTTTTCCTACCTTCTCCTTTTTCGATGCATATTGCATCTTTTCGGATATTCCTCCTTTTTCTTCCGTAGATCTTTTAGATACTATAGGTAGGAATATATTCGATGTTTACGGAGTACAATAAATTTTATAATCATCGAAGAAATTTTATATATTCGATGGTGTGCATAAAATAATATACACTCCCGTTCGTAAATATTTCAACATTGGATATTACATAACTTCTATCAGTTTCACAATATTCCTATGGTAAAAATACATATTATACCATGTGTTTGCTATTTATATAATTGCTTTGTATTTAAATGATTGCATTTGTGAACGTTAATGGTTTTCTACTTTTCCCTCGTCATTTGGATGAGATGTGATTGTATTCGTTGGCACATTCAGCTTAATTTAGGAAACTGATCCGTGTAACATACATCCCACGCTAGATACGAAATGCCAAAAGCTGTATTAATTACTCTGATAACACTTCCTTTCTTGTTTATTAATATTTGTACTTATATGAACGTCGTTTTCTAATAAAGTTGAACATATAAATTTTGTATATGTTCCAGTTCATTTGGTATCCTAAAGCAGATAATTCTTAAAGATTTTCATAATTTCTAAATGATTTTCCACTTTGCATTCTGCGACCGTCGAAATACTTTTGAACGGAGGTATACCTGCAGTACACCGTTTTGTTATATCTTTGTTTAATTACCTTTCTTCTGTATAAATACGACATGAAAGGATGAATTTACAAGTTTCATTTGTTCGGAAATAATTTCCAATTTCATGGGAAATCGCTTCCTACGTTCAATATTAGTGTGCAATATTATATTCAATATCCCTGCATCAATCTTCGTATAAATATCTTATGCTTTCCCACTATTACCGTCCTTCATAAATCAATCTTACCTAAAATCTTCGCTAATTGAATCGACTATTCAATAAGCATATACTAACTTCATCCAAGTTTCATTTCATTCCAAAATTCTACCGGTTAAAAGATAAAAGTATCGTAGGAAACAATTTTGTTCGATGAATTACGAAATATTAAAGAAATTCTGTCTACTAAAATACCAAATATAGGAAAAAGTAGCGTTAAAAAATCACGACTGCTAGTGTGGTTGCTTCTTTCCCCTCATGAATATTACCGAAGACTTGGGTCAAACTGGCACAGTTTGAGCCAGTTTACGTGGTTCGAAATAAAGCGGGAGACCGGGTAAACCGATTGCAGATCGCCGGGACCAGCATCCCCTCGACAATCGATAGTGAATTTAGAAATAACATTTAAAGCGATTTGCTGGATCTTTTAATGGGACCAGGCGCCGACTAATTTGATTCGGCCACTCTGCAATTCTGACGCTCGCCTTAATAATTCACCGGGCTTACGTGTATTCTTGGAACCGGGATAGATGGGTTATCCGTGATAAAATATAATTCGAGTGGTACGTGTGCCACACGCCTATCAATTCTGAATAGTGACAATGTGTATTTTTCAGTCACCGCTGAGAGAAAAGTCTGTCTGAGCAGTTTGCTCCGCTAGCAAAAATACATATTTCATCTTTGATTAGGTTCTGCTAATCAGTTATTTGACGCTTCTATAAGGGATCAGATAGGAGGAAATTGATTAACCCTTGTATAGTCGGAATTTCATTTACTTGTATGATGAAAGAAATTATAATTAACGATGAGACAACGTTTTCATTTAAATCTGAAAAGCAGGACTTAATAACAATTACTGTATGACTATTTGGTATTTTAATACACTGATGAAAAGATAAAATCTAGTATTACAGATATATGCGAGTAAGGCAAAACTCAACAAATTTCAATATATGATTGTGTAACTTTTAAGTTACATAGGCTTATAGAAGGTTAATTTAGATAGAGAGTGTACTGATATCCATTATTGATTTTTAATCTAGAAAGTTTTTGATGTAAATATTTCTAGGGTTAATTATACATTACAAGTTTAAATCATTATTTTGACAGTACGTGTAGAGTAGAACTTCTTAAACTGCGGGTCGCGTGATAGACTTACAATTAGGGGGGTCGTGAAAACTTTGGCATTTGTTCAAAAAGGGTATCCTTTCAACTCATAATGTTAACTGCATCTATTAAATCCTCAAATATTAATAGACAAAGATAATTACGAAAATCATTTTGTTTTAATGTTTGCCAATGTTTCCATGATAGGTATATCAAGTTCTAGTTGGTTGATTGGCACCAAATTTGTTATCGGCTTGAAATACACAAAACATTTACAAAACCATGTCTTTCACAAAATAAAAACTTCTATACTGTAATTTTCCCAGCTCTTCGATATTTCTTTACAGATAAAGAAAAAAAGATAAAATTTCCCCTTTCTTGCACCCTCTTCCGCTTCTCGCGGTGGCCATGTTCCCGCGTGCATCATGGTTGAAGAAGAACCGGATGTCGGTTCTCGCTAGAAAACCCCCACTGCCACATCCCTCTTTCTCTCTCTCTCTCTCTCTCTCTCTCTCTCTCTCTCTCTCTCTCGCTCTCTCTCTAGTGTTATCGGAAAAAAGCTTCCAAGCTCGTTTTCCTTTTAACCGTCATTTTTTTTCCCCCTGGTTAAAGCCAGGTCTGTCTTTGAGGCTCGCGTTCTCGCGTCAGGTCACGATTGACGTAAATCTGAACGCAACGCCGATGATTCCTTCCGCCTACTCTCACGTGCGATGTACACGTGTCGTTGTGATCAAAAGTCGATTGTCCTGCACGCATGTGCACATATAAGAGAGACATAGCTAGAAGGAAGAAAAGTTCGACGACAGTTCACACTACTACGTTGACGCAAGTTCCTCGTTGTTATTGTTATTCATCGTGCAAAATACGGAAAATCCACCCCTCGCCGGGTTTTCCTCTATTTTACTGGCCCCTATTTTCCTTCATCCCCAACTTCCATTACGCCCTTTTACACCACGTGTTAATGACATGTGTCTCTGGATAGGCACGATTTTCGTGCAAAATACATTCGCTACCGGTGTGTGTGATGAGTTCTCTCAGGTTCATTCATCGTATATCGTGCGTACCTACGTTTTCCGACGTGGCACCAGGCTTTTTCATTCATAATTCAGTGGATTTTTCTTTGGGAACATTATTGGAACATAGGGTAGATGTCCCAATTGCTGTCAATGTCCGTATAATTGTCACTTTCATTTGTTTATTTAATAGAGAACAAATATATAATGAATCGAGACTAAAAAGATTTCAATACTAACTTTTGACTTGATTTTTGTGTAACAACACATGGATATTGCACATATATTTCTATTTAATATTTAAAAATAAATATTAAGAAGTGACGTGTGTCGTTTGAGCATAAAAACGCGACTAATCTACTGTAAGTAGAAAATATGGTAATTTTTATAACGCAGTAAAGGCGATGCGTTTACGGTTTACTTTCTATTTGCTATACAAACTGACGTGCTACTAATATGTATAAGGATCGTCTCTGTTTAAAGTGGCAGTAATTGGTACAGCTACCCTAGTTCTAGTGTTAATCTTATTCTTATTAATACAAGATGAATCGTCTAGAAAGCAATCTATTGTATTCCAAATTATTGCCATTCAGTGACGATATCTTGTCACTTCCCTATCAGATTACCGTCCTCTATTAAATCGGTAGTCTGTTGTTTCTCTAAGAAGATGTTAAATAATGGTAGGAGATTTAGGATCATCATTGATCGCACAGTGTACGGTCACAAAAAGCAATTATTTACGCAAGGAACAGGTCTGTCCCTTCTCTCTTTGTTGCCACCCCCGTGCTCAGCGCTTTCCCCCCACCTTATCTCTGCCCCTTCCCCCCACCCTTGTCACTGGATTCGATCACCACGTGTTAGCAGCACGTGCTGCTGCGTGTTCACCTTCCGCGGTTTAACGGGCACGAATCCCAATGGATTTTGTTATTATTCTCCGTCGATAAATAAAAGAGGCTTTGTTTTCGGCTCGGCCGTTAATAAAGCGTCGCCGTTCAGGCCTGCCAGTGAAATTTCTGGAACTGGCTTGTTGTGCTGTTTTTGACAATACGCATATAAACACAATATCTTTGGGGTGAATCTCTCTTGGTTGAGAAAGGAACAGAGGTGTATATATCAACGATGGTCAAATACGGCTCTTCGTTAAGTGCGCCTCCCATTTGAAAATTTAAATCCATTTTTTGTTGTATTTTTACTAATAAAATTTTTTAAACGATTCGCGTGTATTTTCCTTCTCTTAATTGTATTTTCTTATATATGTATGCTTTGCGTAGCACTTGAGACTTGTGTAGAATATGTAAGAATATTAATTAAACTCAATTTGAATTTGTGTATTCAATACTATGTAACTATGGTGTGGCTCTTTATAATATATGAAATACCGGAATGCGGCACTCATTGACCTCATGCGTGCCCACCCCTGCTATATATGTGTATTTGGTGGTATATCGGTGAAGTCTTTAGGTTAACACAGAGGTTTAATTCCGAGGTTTCGACAAGTAGTTTAACGTTGAAATGCAACGCTAGGAAAATTTTAATCCTTTGTACTCCGAAACTATTTTAATAATATAATCTAGGGGTAACACTCTCATTTGGCTTTTATGAGAATTTCAAGTGTTACTCTGTACTTCGGAAATAGGAAAATAAAAGGAGTGGTCTTCAATTTGCCTTGCTTTGAAAGAAATAGAAATTGAGTTAGTAGAAATAAATAAAAACCTTAAATCTTAAATTAGGAGAAAATGTATGTATGTCGCCGTAGCGGCGCCAACGGAGTGCAAAGGGTTAACATTTCAGTTGATCAAACCTATCATCGAATTGGATAAAATTATTATTCTTTTTACTAACTCCTTGCCTTGTAACAACGAAGTACACTTGTGGTGTTACCTATGGTTTAATTACGATAAAAACATCCTGTATTTTTTAATAAACTTTAATTAACTTCATTTCAATTTGTAAGATTGTAAGATCGAGGATTACTAACGATAAGTACAAACTAAATATAATAATTATATGTTTTGGGTTCAACTTGGTGTTATAGCAGACAATAACCAACATTCTAATAACTAACCATTGAATAATTCGTAAGGCAAGGGGTTGACACTAAAATTATCGACAATTAAGGTGAACTTATTTGTATCAAAGGAATTAAAGCAATAGACGTTGGAGAAGTATATAATGCAATAGAAATAAATCTTTATTCATTCCGTTTATATCAAATAAATACGCGAATGGATTGAAAATAACCCGTCGGATGCAGCAGGGTTAATTTACGGTCATCATAGCAAAACGCACTTTAATACTAATAGTATATAAAATTCGCAAAGTATAATTATAGTTTAACTAGTGAAAATCGTAACAGTTCAACTTTTCTATCCAAAATTTGGTTTTTATATCTACTTATAAATACCGGAAATATTTGACCGATTCCATTTATGGAACACCAAAATTATCTATGGAAAACAACGTGTCACATTTAAAAATTGGAATTTTTACATTACTTAATTCTGTAGTCAGATGGCAAAATACGATGTGTCCAACTTTTATCAAGATTGAGACACGCGCTCTTTTTTATTTAAATTTGCTTAAGAAAGCATATCAAAAAGCTGATTAAACCTGAATTAATAACCAGTTTCTACAACCGCTAATAAGAGAACGTGTATTCTTAAGAATTATTGTGATTTTTCCTAACTAAACAACCTTTAAAATTTGCTATACCCTAGCGTGTTTATGTGTGTTTATTATAATTAGACCATAGTTTTCACCACGATTGTAACTCGTGATAATACGGTAAGGGGTTAATTAATCAATGACTACAACAAAATTGAGCTACATAAAATTGCCCATTTCGTATGCAACAACCTAATAGCATTACCGTAGAAAAGCAACAGAAAAAATTATTCAGCCAGCATCCACGAAGGAATACCTGCTTGCAAGGTGCCCCACAAAACGAATCCACTATAACCGTGCACAGAGTACGGTATGCGATCTAGGGTATCGGAGGGGGTGTGTCGCCTGGGGGACGGGGTGGGTCGAGGGTACGTACGTACGCGTCACGGCGCGGTATCGAGGGGTCGATTATAAATTTTGCACGCGTGGTACGACAACGTGCACGCTCCAGAGATTTCTATCGAGGATCCGATCCGATTCACTCGATACACCGTGCAGATAGGACAGCTTGATAGGGTTCGAAAAGAAGGATGGAGGGTGGAGCAGCGAGGGGGAAGAAGTGTAGAGAGAGTTGATGAGAGGAGGAGGGTGGTTGGAAAAACGGACCATAGCGCAGGTACCACGCGCACCTACGTACACCTACGTTCCCCTAAGGTTGCTACCTACGTAGTACGTAGATACAGTGGCTACAAAAAGTATCGCCACGTTAGTGTACTTTTGTATTTTAGTGCTGCTAGATTCTACTCAGCTATATTTACTTTTTTATCATTTAATATGCCACCCTTCTGCGACCGTAACTATTAAACGATGGAAAATTGAATGTAGGTGATTTTTGTTAGGTAGCATTTAAATAGAAGAGTAGAGTGGCGCGGCGGTACTTTTTGTAGCCACTGTAGGAGGTAGGTTTGCTTGTGTATTCCAGAAGGTATACCGTGTATGTATGTATGTATGTGTAAGCACAGGTGTGCATCTGTGTGTGGGCCGACAGGTAAAAGAAACGTCGTCATGGAAACGACCATGGCCACTCTCAATCAATACGCGATGGGATGTTCGGCCGATGACGTAGACTGAAAGCCCACGTGGTCCTATCGGCCACGTGCGACGCCTCCGTCCTTCCTTTCTTTGTGCCCTTAGTGCACCTTTGCTCCTTTTTTTTCTTCCTTCTGTTTTCTTTTTGTTGCTTGCTTGTTTGATAGATTCGTGCTGGAAGGATGGGCCGAACGGGTGTTATGTTTAATCTTAAGAGGGTTTTAGCTTAGATGGTTATGTCTCTCCACCTCTACGAGGGGTCCTTTTGTCTGTGGTTTGACGCGATTGTTTGACATTCCTCTTGAGTTCCATTATATCTGCAAGATGACTTTCCCTCGTAGATGGACTTAGGAAAAAAGTGTTATGAGATCGGAGGGTTGGTTTTTTGAGGGGTAGTTTGGGGGATAATGCAATAATGTACCTGTTCGAGTTTTTTTTGTAATTTCATTTTTATTAAAGACACGGTTGATTACCTGATTCTGTATGTAACTTAATATCCATTTAGAATGTTTGATTCACCTTTAATTACTCTAAACTTTCTGCTCCGTTTGTTTCAAACTCTCTTGAACCCATTCAATTATTGTCAAACGAAATTCAACCAAAGACACATAAACGAAAAGACCATGGAAGCAAGTTCGATTGTCAGAAGCCTGTCAATCCAGGACACTGACATGGATGAACAGGAGAGTTCAGCATCGAGAGACTCGAATGGGAAGCAAAAGAGTTCGATCGATTTCAAGTAACGGGAAAATTACTATTCCTCCTATTTTGATTTATTTCTCTTTACGAATATGGTATAGTGCATTTACGCGTATATCCCAAAGAGATTATTTTACTATTTCGTAGACGAGCCTGGAACTTTTTGTTCCATTAAAATTAATTTACAAAAAAAAGAAACAAAGTAGTCGATGGAACTTTTGATCAGCCACCTAATGCTAGAGGTAGATGAGGTTTCGTGGAGGCTGTAGCGCGCGATTCGACTTCTCAAGGTGTCCGATGGAGCAGGGAAGAGAGATAGAGGAGAGACGTGACCGTCGGTGGGGGCAAGAGCGACGCGGGGAGGGCCGTTGCGACGCCGGGCGTCCAGTGATCGCGCCTTAAAAGGTTCGACGCCGCACGCGCCCAACATCTGCCAGCTCGTTTCTCCTCTCTTCTCTTCCTCTGCTAACCGAGCAACACACGCGCTCATCTGGCCCTCTCTGTCTCTTTTTCTCTCTCTATCCGTGTATCTGCGTAGGCTTCTGTGTGCGTTTGACGCGTGCACGCGAGAGTAGCTGGCAATGTTGGGGGAGGGGGAGGGAGAGAAAGAGAGAGTCATGGCAAGTTCGAGGAAAGAGCCAGGGGGAGATTTCCATTGGGGACATCTTGTTTCAGGAGCATCCTCTGGCTTTCGTGGATGGGGAAAAATATCTGATTATGGGTATCCACATGCTGCTGGTATAGATAATTGCATTTAGGGTTTTCATGTTCGTTTAGGCTTCTTCGGGATGCACGATTTTTCATAGGTTCCAGAAATTCGGTGTCGCGAGTTCTGACTTTTGCTATCAGGCTTTTGTTTTCTGTTCGGTTTATTGACGCGTCAATTGGAAATTGGAGGTTTCGTGAGTTCGATATTACATTGAGTGTAGGAATTAATTTTGAGCATTCAGGAGTTCGTAAGATTCAATATTTATTCGCAAAAAGTCAAATATAGTTTTAGTATTGAAAATCTTCAGCATTTTCACGTTTATGAAGCAAATACGTTGCTTAAAGAACAAAGTAACGATTTCGTGCTAATAGATAGCAAAAGTTTAGAGATGAAGGCACTGAATTCATTTGTACATCTAATAGCAATCCATAGATATCGAAATGTTTTAGGCATTAGTTGCACTTATTTACTCATGTATTAATACTTTTTATTAAGCTGTGCATTTGTCTGACGGGTTATGTACGTGGGAATATCTGTGGGAGGTCTGCGTAAAATGTTTTAAAAGGATATGCAACGTATAGTAGATTATTTGTTTTTCATCAAACTACGTATTCGTATGAATATTCATAGACGAGTTATGATGTATTGTTTCGTGCTGAAAAACTCCAATAAATGTAGGTGGTAATATTTACAAAAAACAGCCATTTATTGCATTCCGTTTTTACTATCTCTGACCAAAAGGTTTAAAAAACAGCTCGTCCTTTTATTAGAAAATATTTTGCTTCAATATTTTATTTGATTAAAAAGTTCTATGTACAAACTGAAAAATTAAACCTCTTAAAAAATGATAGATTACAATGTAAAAAAATGTACCCTTTCAGCATTAAAAGAATCCATCTGCTTAGGAAACACCATAAGAAAACTTCTTCCTCATTTTATTCGCTATCTTTAAGACCATTTCAATTCAAACTACCTATTATAAGTTAATTACTCAATCTCCATAATATTACTACCGCATTATGCGTAACAAGTTCCCATAATTATCTTCAATAATGGCCCACAAAATTACCAACACGCTAAGTTTAATTAGTTCTCACTTGCCCGTAATGAGAAACCCATATCGAATCGCAAGAAAAAAAGAATTAAAATTCTTTCGTTCCGAAGGATTTCGCTAGACGAAGTCTTCAAACGAAGACGAACACGAACAAGTCTACGTTTGGAATACACGTAGTTTTTGTGCTTCGTCCGAGATTTCCCTTTCTTTGCACGTGTGTAGTTGCATATGTGCATGCGTAGTATACACTGTCGACCAAAAGTTTAGGATCGCTATGTATCATAAGGATCGTAAGAATTAACGAAACGAACAAATTTAAAACGGTGCAACCGTAGAAAAGTTTTTAGTTGAGAATCTCTCAAAAATGAGAGAAATCTCTATTAATATCCACGATAGTAACTTTGTATTAACGAAAAAATTTGCGAGTGATTTCGTGTGGGCACAACTCAGGAAGTGGTTCCTCAAACTTTTGGCCGACAGTGTATACGTATATGTGTATGTGAGCTTGTGCTTGGTGTGTGTATTGCTTTTCCGTTCCCTCCCTTGTACACGCGGCTCGAGTGTGCGTTCACTCAACTCACGAGCCTCCCTCTTCTTGTTTTCCTCTTTTTCCCGACCCTCTTCCTTCACGCCACCTCGTTTTCCCTCTCTTTTCGCCGGCTCGCGTTCATTCTGCTTCGCTTCGAGTAGAATCGGCCGCGTATCTCGCGTCGAGTATCGCGTTTCAAGCTCCAGTTTGCGCGCGCCCGAAAGAGGGACACAGAGAGCAACATCAGAATCTCCGCCTGTGGCTCGTTTTTTTTCATTGTATTTGTACACCCCTTTCCTGAACACTTCTAAACAATATTCATGCGATGTTCAAGGAACTTTGAAAACCTATGAACACTCCACAACTTCGTAATTTAATCGGACGCCGTTGTTATGCGATACAATTACGGCGATAACATTTACAGAAGTTGTGTAACACGTTGAACATAGTGTCAGACAAAGTTGCAGTCGTTTGAATGAGAATTCAATATGTTGAAATATTTCTTTGCCCTTCTGAGATAAGATAAAAGTTGACAAGGGACGTTTCCTTATAAATCGTTCAATTTGCTTCTTCACCAAACTAAATTCGTCGTCGTGGTAAGTTAGCGTTGCATCGATACACAGCGACTGTGTGCGATCGATCGATTTTCGGCCTGTGGGAGAACCGAACCGTTGCGGGTGCTGATACAAACATCCTGCACCTCACACGTGGCCTCGACCGACTGTAGGACACGTGTTCTCTCCTACAGAGACATTTCTCCATAGAATTAGCCCTTCGATAACCCATGAACCGGCATCCTAATAGAAATCTGATACGATGTGGTTCAGGATCCTCGTCCCCATCCAGTAGCTCCAAATTTAATAATATTGACGGCCACTAATATTAGCCGATAAACTCTAACGAAATCTAACTCGTAGACTTCTCTGTTGCACAAATAATACATCCGATACGCAGAAATTTACACGATATTTAAAATATCTGAAAAATATGCGAATTTTCAATTACACGATACGTCGATATCCCGAATTCGAGGAACAACGTATATTTATTACATTGTATTTATTTGTGTTCTCGTTCGAAAGTAGTAGAATTTACAGATTCGATATGGAGAATTGGAGATCGGCCGTACACATGTATACACAGCCATACCATTCAGAGGGTTAACATTCATTTTACGTACGATTAAAATGGCCCTTAACCCTTTGCGGACGACGAATAATAAAACTTAAAAGAGTATTTTGACTTTGAATTCCAAACCTTACGAATTTCTAAGCTTACGAATTCCAGGTCAACAAATACCCAAAACATTGAAGCGTTTATCAACGATATTAATTTAAACTTTCTGATTTAACAGTAAACGTGCGCGTCCACAAAAACGAGGGAAGTGGCGATTATTTGCAGACACTCGTCCGCAAAGGGTTAATAAACTAGGCGTGATGAAAAATGACAATATTATAAGAATAATATAAAATCGGATGTGAAAATTAGATAATGAATTACATTACAAACAACTTATAACGATAGATAGAGTAGATGTCCCACGTACTGTCATTGTCCCTATAACCGACACGTGAATTCGTTTATTTAACAGCAAAGTAATGTACGAAAACAATGTCTACGTGTTGTTACGTAAACCGAAGTTCAAATATAGTGTCAAAATTTGTTCACTTACGATTCTTCGTACATTACTTCGCTATTAAGTAAACGAATTGAAGTGTCGGTTGCAAGGAGACTGACAGTACGTGGGACAATCTACCCTATCTGAATTTACTCCGAGTTAACCTGAACGGTCAGAAAATTCAAAGATTCAATATAAAGAAAAAAATCGGGTAAGAGTTAAAATTAATGCGAATGGGAGAGAAGAACGTGGCAGGAGGGCAGTGCAAGGGGTCGAAGGGCCACACGTCGTTGGTTACGGGACCCCACGGTTCGCCATGGCCAACGCGATGCAACCAGACGCATATTAGTGTGATCAGAGGTCCCTATGAAGTTCTCTCGTGTGTTCAGAACCAAAAAGCAAAACGTTCACACGTGCGCGTATAATAAAGAAAAAGGAAAGAAAAGGATGCCACTATTTCGTGTACTTCTTCCTTCGAATCGTTTACTTTCCTCGAGTAATTTGTTACAAGTTTCCTCCCCCGGCTTTTGCACTTTCTTCCCCAAGATATATACGCAATTGCTATTTAACCAAGCGGTGCCGAGCGGCAAGGTCACATCCATCTAACGAGGTACATCTAATAATTGATACAACGATTGCTAACAAGTACGGAACTGCGAAACTGCTCGGATAAAAACAACGAGTGCGTTTATAGGATAGGGATAACAATGGATAAATTGTTTCAGAGAATCCCATCGTGTATTGATCGTAAACCGTGCAACGTGGAATCGTAATTAAAATTTCTTCTAATATCTGATCTCTATTGGGTGTACCAATAAGTAATTCACTATTTTTCAATAGGTTGATGAATTTATTTGATCAAGAACGGGCAAGCTTCGTCTCGAATCGGAATTTATAGCTTACTCGAAAATGATAGCAATTACATTTAAGATCTAATTTTCTTCAAATTAATAAATGCCAAATTAAATGCAAGAAGTGAATTATTTATTAGCATACCTAATAATATCGATTCCGTTACGCGTACTGGTACCAATTCTAATACCGACTGTAACTTAAATCTAGTATTTGTTGCAATATACTTGTTATTATCGATTGCAGTCTCGAAGTCGATTATTATTAATGATAGTACAATTGTCCCTCGAAGTACGCGGAGGTCCAGGACATAGACGTACCACGTAATTGAAAATCTGCGTAACTTTTACAACTCCCCTTTCCATTAATTCCATAAATTTCTATTGCGTACATAATTACTCGACTGGGGATCTTTATGGGAATTCGTATTTTTCTTAACAAGATTAAAGAAGCAAAACTGAAACAAAAGATTGTTTCACCGTTTAACTATTCTTATTTTTGCTGTATTCTTAATGATTTGTACATTTTTGCATATTCCATGTATTATGTGCATTTTCGAACACTTAAGTTTGCCGTAAATGCATATAAATTCGCAGTCGAATAATTACCGGAAAATTAAACGTTGACCGGAAACGTTAACACTAGAATTACCGGCAGTTAAGGCGTACTTATTTGTACCCAGACAATCAAAATGATAGGTATTAGCAAAAATGCATAATGCACGAAAAAATAAACCTTCATTTGTATCGTCTACAGAAGAAAAATGTTCTGCTGTTAATTGATACAAATTTGTATAACGATACGCACAAAATTCCACTTTTCGGCGAAGGTAACGTAACTCCGAAAACGCGCAACTGGTTAGACGGCGATATCTCGAAGTTGCTCAGAATCCTTCCACCAACCTCTCCCCGAATTGGAGTCAATCGAATCACACGACGAGCTCTCACGTCCACCAAAAATTCCACTCCACGGTATCATCTTGCATACCGAACGTCATATCAACAATTTCCTCCTTCCATTCACATCGACTAATCGCACACCTCTGCGGCTGCAATCTTCTACGTACCTAATGCAATCCACTTATCATCGCGAATTTTCGTGTGCGTAAAATACACGAAGAAACGGTTACGATCGGGCGTGTTTTGCGAGCAGGAGAAAGAGAAGAGGGGCCGAAGTAAAGGGGGAAAAGGGTACGTTGAGGGAAAATGACAGGGGGGAGGAGGACGAAAAAAAGGGGGAGGAAGGCACACGTCACTTAGCTGAAGCACGTGCTCTGGTTTCTGGCGGCTGCTCCTGCTCAGCCTCGGTCTTAGACTCAGCCCTGGCGGCTGCGTTTAAATTTAGACACGGAGCTTTAACATCGTCGTGTCATAGGACAAAGAATATGGCGCGTTGCACTCGCGCCAACATCTCCTCCGCTCGTGGCTAGAACCTCGTGAACGTGGCTAACCGTGAACCAACAATCCCTAGTCGGACTATGCATCCGACCATTTAACCGAGATAACTGTGAATTTACACGGTTCACTTCGGTGAAACGCAATACACACCGGGTTCATTCGAAATCGAATAAGAGTTGAAGTTCTGTCAGCTTCTTTCTATGTTCAATTCGATCGAGTACTAATTTATATTGTTCACTTTAGTCTTATTTTTCACGTGGAAAGGTGCCGCTACGTTTAATCGCAGCGTACATTTATCGACGATTCGTTTAGATTCTATCGAAGTCCACGCGTTCAATGTTACCGATACTTGATCTTCGCATAATTACGTGCTTCTCTATGCAAACCGTATAAGTAATAAAGTTGATCCGTGCTCGAATAAAATAAGTGCCATTGCGCCGTTTAGCGTTTTTCAAGCGCCGCTGCTTTCATTTAGAAAAGTTTCATCATACCGAGACGAAGTATCTTGAGCATAGAAACTGATACTTAAAGTTAGGAAAAATAGAAACAAGCTTTTTAATATCTGCTTCAAAGCAGTGGAATAGTTTCAGAAAAATAGTAATACGTTTGGGTCAGAAATCACTAGGGTCAAATCAAGGTGAACCACGTAAGGTTACCTTTATTTTAAGATTGTCCGAAGAAGAGGAGGATGTATTTTCGCTTAATTTTCTTCTTTTTTTTTTTATGTTCTTTTGTTGTCCGGTGATCTCATTAGGTTCGTGAGAATGGAACAGAAAGAAGAAATTGCGTCGGGCAGGGGAGTTCGCGGATTCGCAGTGACGCAAGTAACTCCCTGATCGATGAAGCGTGTAGGTATCGTGTGTACGCGTATAACTGGACGTTTTATGGCCGATACGTAATATGTGACACGCGGCACCGCGGCTTTTCATCTGTTGCTAACGCGCAGTTATACACTCTAGCTTGAGGGGATGATTTCGTAAACATCGAACTATACGCAGGAATTTCCTTCTCGGGAAGGAAATTAAGCTTTTCCCTACCGGCACATCTAAACAAAAACTAAAAGCGTAGATTAGGGTCCTATTTATTAACCCTTTGGCTACAGGCGGCTTTGATGCACATCACGCGTGTCGTACGGCAAGCGATGCAGTGAACGACGAAATTTTTCATTAATAAATTATTTTTCATCAATAAACACATCTTCAGTCAGAACTCGCTTACGTCTGATAGAAACAAGGTGCTTTGCAATAATTCTCATAAGATTTGTCGAGTGTCCATTGGTGCTTACCGTTAGCTTTCACAAATGTGAAATAAGCGCCTATAGGCGTGAGCAGTGTATTCAAAGGATTAATATACAAATAATATAGGTATAAATATTTGGATACTTCGCATTGATGTACGAACGATGTCAGAAATTGTATTGTATTATAGAGAAAACTATATGTCAGTTCAATGTTTGGAGGCGTATATGCACGTCCATGGTAGCGGAAGGATTAACAAGGAGATTAATTTGATCAATAGGAGAGCTTGATCGGTGATTAGAATGTTAGTAATTCGGACGTGTCTGTAATGCTAGGTTTGGTGGAAACGCAGCCTAACGTTACCCTCGCGAGCAAGGGTCGCGAGACGTTCACGTAAGAAGGGAGTAAAAGGGAGATGAGGCGGAGAAGGCGGAGGAAACGTTAAGACACAGGGGAGAAAGAGAAAAGAAGGGAGAAAGCGCAAGTGCAGGCGGGAGGCTGCAGCCGGCTGTGCCGTCAGCTGCCGACAGATTTATCGAGTGGCACGTGCCGATCCGGAGCAATGTCGTTTTACGCCTTCCTCTTTTCTAGCTGCCGCTTTGCCGAACGCAAAACTTATTCTCGCTTCTTAATTCACCTTAAAACTCCCTTTCTTCTCCATTTTTCCCCTTTGCTTAACCGTAGTAAACTTGGTTTTTGCCAATCTAAACCTCTTGGCATCTATTCGAAGAAGTTGCGAAAGGTAAAATTAGAAAGATACAAATTATTGTTGTACGCGTTTTCATACTGAATCATCAGTTTCTATACTGTTACCCGTACAACTTAATTCAGAGGCTTTATCTTTATCCTTTTCTTATCTCAATCCCTTTTTGATCTCTTAAAACTTCGGAATTACTCTGAGAAGAGAGAATTCATTGTTATTACTGTGTTTGTAGAAATTCCACTTCTTTATTTTCTATTACTTTGGCTGTTCCATTGCAACTTTAGCAGTGTTGGCTTGCAATTTTTTGGAATTCTACTGCACTACGAATTTCCTATTCCGTAAGGAAAGAATTCTTGTGGGAAAAGAAAGAGGAATTTTCCGGGGTATGATTGCCGGGATCGTGCTGCTTTTAGGCGCATGATCTCATCAATGAATCAGTTGATCTTCGAGATTTGGCTCGCTTTTTGATCCGACACCTTCCGTCGTCTTCCGCTCTAATGACGACGAAACATTGGTGGAATGTCGAAGTGGTAGTGGAAGAAGAAGTGTTAAAGAACGGTATTGGTTGTGTTAGCAACTGAACAAGTTGAGTAATTTCGCTTACATAACGCTACGCAATATATTTTTAACAAATCTTTCCGTCTTACGATTTTCATCGTAAAACTTAGCAGAATCGTACGAAAATCCCTACCACTATTTCATCTTTTGCAGCCTAATATCGAAGATACACTCCAGAAATATTAGGTTTGCTCGAAAAGCAAAGGCTTTTTACTCTCCTTGCAATTTGGAATGGTTATTATAAGAATTATATTCAATCCGACTGTCAAATTTGATAAAGTTAACCATCTATTCGTGTATTTAACATTGTTGAATTTTATCTTATTAGCATATCACTGTACGATTCCCATTTTTGTTCCTTTTCGGTTATATTGACTCCCGGCGATATATTTCTATACACGTTACCACAGATTTGGCTGTTATAGATCACGTTGTATATCGGAAACGATTAATTTGCGCAGTATTTATTTCTAATTCCCCTCGTATTTAAAAATCGTTGCTGTTTTATTTTAGTTTAACACTAGAACTACCAAGGCAGTCAAAATGACTGGTTACAAGTTTACCATAATACGTACATATATAAATTTACCACGATGCATTTGTTATGATATTACACGCTTCTCTGTACAAAATATAGACAAAGATTTATTGTGCTTTAATCACATGGGTTTTGCAAATGTTTATCATTTTTATTTCTTTGCTACAAATAAATACACTTTAGTCGTCGGTAGTTTTAGCGTTAAACTAGTAACGTCGCATGCGACACTAAAATGACAATATAAGGATGATTCTATAGAAGAATGTGTATAGTCTATCCTATGCTTCGTCGATGATATACTACTTACCGTCCCGAACGCCTTTCTATGAACTTTCGAACTTTCCAAGCTCCCGATACCTACCACTGAAATTTCCACTTTTCCGACGTTCATCCTTTCCGAGTAACGTAGAGGAGAAGGATAACGATTTTCCCGATGGCAGTATGGAACTGTATTAAGAGTGACTTAAATTAATAACGACTGCTATTTTGGAGGAGCTTCTGTGCTCCGTTAACCCGATTAAAGGTGAATACGGTGAGCGGAGGCGAGATGTGGCATAAAGAATTCAGACGAATCTTCCAGCGTGACTGGTGCTTCGGCTTGATTCCATTGCCTGGAGTAATTATGGAAACTTGGACGTTACGACAAGCTGCCGCGGATTTCGATCCCTGGGAGCTTTACAGCATCCAGCGAGTGGAACAGCGATGGCGAATCAGGGATGAAGGCTGGAATTGGGGAAGAGGGATGGATTCCGAATTACATTATGTCACGTCACTCGTTCGCCATCTCTCTGCTCGATTTATATCGAGCCTTTTTGAATAAAATAAGCCCAGCCACGGATATTCCTATCCACCTCGTCATTTTCCAACTTCACTTACTTTCCAGTCTCACGTTTCTTTCCATCATGCGAATCTGCGGCAATTCTCTTCTCCGCTTTAGAGACGAGAGGTTTCGGAATTTCTTTCGCTTTGTTTATGCCAAGTTTTTAAGAACTTTCCCGTTCTTCTCGTCGATTTCCCGATTTCAATTATTTCTTTTCGTGACCCGAAGCTTTGCAAGCTTCTTGACTTTAGCGATGAGAAGCTTTGGAATACCTTTCGGTTTACTCGTGTGACAGGTTTAAGAGTTTTCGTGCCCCTCTCGTCATTTGCAACACGTAGGGGTAGAGGTATCAATTACTGCCACTTTAAGCTTATCGCTTCAAGCAACTTCATTTAGTTATTTTGGAACTTATTTAACCCACGAATCGTTTCAATTTGGAGCACGATATTAGGTAACATCTTTTTTATTTACGATGATCTTCTTGCACGTTAAATACGACGTATTAATTACTAATTCATTGAAAATGTATAACAATGTCCAATGTCCTTCGTACCGTCGTTTGAAAAGTTGTTACTTAAATGGAGACGATCCTTATATATATTAGCACGTCAACGTATATGACAGAAGATATACCGTAAACGCGTCGCCTTCACTGCATCGTAAAAATTTCCATACTTTCTACTTACAGTAGATTAGTCACGTTTTTATGCTCAAACGGCACACGTCACCTTCTAATATTTATTTTTATATATTAAATATAAACGTATATGCAACGTCCATATGTTGTTACATAAAAATCAAGTCCAAAATTGGTATTGAAATTTTTGTTTAGCCTCTATTCTTCATACGTTCGTTCGCTATTAAATAAACGAATTGAAGTGACGATTATAGGGACACTGACCGTTATTGGGACACCTACCCTATTAGATTTTTAGTTTTGGTCAGCTAAAGGACAAATGTTACCCATCGATTCTACAGACGATTAAACTGATCGTGAGTTAAAAGATTTAATAAAATTTGAAGGTAGAAAATTGCGAGATGTTTGGATTTGTTTCCGCCGGATGCAGACACTCGTGCATAGGGATGACAATGATACGTCAGTGTTTTGAAAATATCGATATTTTTACCGTAGACGTTTGGAAATCAATACTATTGAGACCATCGATGTTAGGCAATCGATAGTATCGAAGCTGAAAAAGTAGTAGCTTATTTTAGATATCGGAAGATCAACGCTGAGTCTTTACGATAGATGAAACAGCGCTTATTCGTGTAAATGTATCTCAAAATTTGTTAACTGTAGACGTCGTCGCGCAGTCTGCCGTTTTGTGACCAATTCTTACCTGATGGATGCACCGTGGATCTGTATGCAAATGCATATCCTTATTATCGAAATTAAAGGAATGAAGCTTAAATGAAAGGTTGCTTTATCCCCAAAATACAACAATTGTTAGGTACTTTAAATATGGTGTTTTTGTTCGCATATTAAATGCATTCTTCTTCGCCTTTTTGTACGTTTAAATTTCCTATAAATGCATCAAAATCCGCAGTCTATCGATGAATATTAAAACAGATAAAAGAAATATTCAAATTAACCCTTCGACTGCGAAATGCGTATATATGCGTTCTAAATGTTTACCAATATCTACGGATGATGTATAGTGGCTGAAAAAAAGTATCGGTACTCCACTGTATCTTTGCATTCGAGTACCACTTAGTTAGATTTAACTATACCAAATTTTGTTATCATTGAACGCAAATGTAGTCACATAAGGTACTGTTAAACGATAAAAAATTTACCACGATTGAATCTGATTAAGCGGTACTTAAACGTAAAGATGCAGTGGTTTTTCGAATACTTTTTGTAGCCACTGTATACATAGTATATACGCCGGATAGTTTTCGTAAAAGATAGCAAAGATTTATTTTCTAATTTACTATTTTATAAAAATATCGAAAAACGTAACATTGTTGGGAATTAAGAAACGTCTTCTTTTCTCTGTTTTAGGACCGTCGTCGTGAATGCAACACCGACCCTGTACTTTGGCTCCTACATGCGATAGAAAGGTTAGTCACTGTTTCCATTTGCGCAATTAAAATAAATTACTTTCCTACTATCACTATTAATACAAAAGAATTAGTTAGGAAAGTTGATTACGGAATTACGTCGCGGTACTTTTCAATTAGTTAAGGCAGGGCACAATCACTTAAAACAAATTGGATTTATGAACATTAAATTGAATAATATTACGTTCCAAACTGAAACGATTCTTAGGTTCACGAATTTCTGGAATAGCTAACTAAAGTTATGCGGTAACCTTAAAGTGGCAGTACGTGGTATATCTACCCTACGCTTACCCTACATGCGGTCATAGCACTGAAAGGGTTAATAGTCACTGACGAATAACCTATCGAACTTCTACAAGCAAGCAAATTCAAACTGCGTCGAATATCGTCGATACTACGCTATTACGACAATCGAAACCAATACCTCGACCACTCGCCGATAACCCGAACCCGCTACCATTATCATGATAACCGTTCACAAAATCACTGCTACCACAGAGAAAGCTCTTCTAAATCATAAAATCTGAACAGAATCATCCGCCCCAAGAAGAAGAACGATTCTCCGGCAAAATCATAATCGACTGGTGTAATATCATTGCTCTACAATATCCTTTTCTCCTCGATACACGGTTCCAACTCTCGGTGCTCTTGTCTCAGTCTCGGTCGTCATCATCATCGTCGTGTCTCGGTGATGTCGGTAAGGTTAGTTCGTCGGCGTTCGACTCCGGTGCAAGCCGGTTGGACGTCCGTAGGAAAGAGCTGGTTGGTCGCGCACACAAAGACCATCGCAGAAAAGCTATATCGGTGGTATTTTGGTTTTGGCTCGGCTCGACCCGCGCAGTTCTGGGAGTGGAGTTCTAAAAACAGCAGAGGTAAGTCCTGCCTGCTTGTGCCTGCTTTCTTGCCTTGCCTTGTCTTGCCTTGCCTTGCCTTGCGTTGCCTTGTGGCTGCTGTTGCGCCTTGCCACATCGGCATATTCGGCCTCCTCATCTCTTCGCTCTCTCACCGAGTATTCTCTATACAACAACAACATCAACAACTGCCAGTATCATCCGATTGTCGCATTAACTTTGCTCTTGTTTAGAGAAACTCCCTCAGGCTGTTGCCGGTTGTAGATTTTCATCGGAGTAGGCGTATATAGAGGCCTTATTAGTTTGCTGTTCTTTTGGTGGTTCGGTTGTTCCGTTGTTGAGCGCGGCCTCGCCGCGGCAAAACTCTTTAGCGACTAGCCGATGCGATCGCTTCACCGCTCTTCTTATAACTCGAGCATACTATGCCGGTTTCATTCCCAGAAGGCACCCGGTGGCGAACCTTCTTTTAGGCACCCTCGCGACCGCCTCACCCGGATTTATTTCTTCACGCCGAAATTATTTTTGGGATCTTTTCACGCGGTTTGTTAATACACCACGGCTCTTCTCTCTTCTGGCCTCCTCTGTCTCGCTTCGGACTTGATCGAGTTTTGCTGCTTCCGAGCTTCTTCTTAGTGGCCCCACGACAACGCTACCGATCTTTCGCTCTACACGCCGCGAGAACGGTTTACGGTTTACGGTTTACGGTTTACAGTGCAGGATCAAGCAAGCATCCTATTCATCCACTGATAGTTTACGCTCTTGTTCGTTCGAATACTCTTGAATCCCTAGAGAACTCTATAGAGTTCGAAATCTTTCGTTCTACGCAACTGGTGTGTTTGATAGTAATCGGTTCGCGATTTTAATTGCCTTCGGTTCGCGTGGTTATTTACTATTCGAGTGGTAGTTTACGTCTTCGTGAAGTTCTTGGTGGCTACCTTTCGTACCAATTGAGAAATTGGTGGATTTATCGAAGCTGTTTGGTCAAATTCCGAGTCTCTTCCATGTGATTATGGGATTGTGATCATCGTGTGGTTATCGGCTGAAGAAGCCAACGGGTGAGATTGCGTTTAGTGCGGTGAGGCTGGCGGCGGCTCGCGCGACGACGATATGGCCATCCGAGAGCTTTCGATGTAAGTCTCCACCATTTTCTACGACGCGCGTCCGACGCGCGCGCGCCATCGCTATGTAATCAACTTTTACACGGATGCCTGTACACTTTGCTTTTAATCCGTGAACCGTTCAAGAACGGCATCCGTACGATGCGCGGACCTTAGTTTCTTTTTACAATCGGTAGAAGACGATTAATATTTATTTAAAATAAAGAGAAGCGTTTATTGGCAATTATATCGTAGAACACGAAGTTAGTCTCCATATTTTATAAACAGTAACCTAAAGCAATATTACAATCGGGTACATTTGTTGAAATAGAAAAATCTTTTTCTGGTTGCGTGAGAAGAGCAAAAAATCTTGCTATCTCTGAAATGTTAACGCTCATATTATTCTTCAGTTCAGGGGTCAAAAATGACCAAATATCATTGCACAGATTCATAATTTAAGAATCCGTGCGTTTTCAGTAATTTAAGGAGCACGTTTGTCAACATAGAAGGTGGTGGGGGAAAAATAGAACAGAAACGGAGATTATTAACCAGTTAACTGGGTAAACATAAACTAGCTACTACAGACTTGAAAATTGGTAAAAGGGAATCAATATTGGTCGGCGGAATTTTAATGCAACTCTATAGTATAACGTGCTTTTAATACGTAGCGATGTAGCAATGCTTTGAAGATCAAAAGATCTCTGAGAAGATAAAGTATTATGTTCAAAACATTGATTATCTATAGGACGAGTTAACTCGTCATCCCCAATTAACAGGTTTAGAATAATTGTAGAAAGGAACGCAAAATTGGCGAACACGGATTTGTGAGTTAAAAGGTTAAATTCTATAGATTTTAGTAAGAATCGATGGATCGATAAAAGATACATTTTATATAGGGTTAGACAATTTATAGGGCGTTTAGGTTGCAAATTTTGGATTGCTATGCGATTATTGGACTGCGGACTTTTATGCAAATTCATATCTTTAAAATTAAAAATGAAGAAAGACATAAATATTGTAATTATATCATGTATAAATATCGTAATTATATTATTATTAATATTGTCCCCTAAATATTGCCATTTCTACTATACTTGGTATATTTCGTATACTCTTGCGTGTTAAGCGCGTTTTTCGCTATTTTGCACGTTTAAATTTCCCATAATTGCATCAAGATCTGCAGTCCGGTGATTATTATGCGAACAAAGGCTGATTTCTTTGGACTATGGGCAAGTTTATTGGGATATTTAATCGAATGACTTGATGAACAAAAGTGATCCATCGACTGGATCATTGAAACAAATAAAAGCTACTTAAGAAATCTGAAGTCGCTTTCTTTATGAAAATGTTAGGTTGCTCGAGAAGTTAGCAGCGTTATTTGAGGAACATTTAAAAGCAATGCAGGACAATGAATATGTTATACAATAGAATAGCTTCGTAAAATCTTTCCCTAACAAATAATCAAGTTTCTTAGAAACGCACGTCTTCTTTTGCCAACTCTGAATGCTCTTCTTTGAGTATTGCAATTTACGCGTATCGCCATAACAGCGCCAACGGGGTGCAAAGGGTTAACGTCCAATTTTCATTTTCGGACGAAATTGATCCGTAGCAGTACACGAGAGTTCACGAAAATTCGTATGCAATAATACACCTTTAATTCCACGGTATACAAAAGAATCGAATGCCGATACCGTCGAAAACGCTACGAACCTTCCGAACAACCTAATATATGAATGTAGATTGGCGAACGAAAGACACGTAGATGAAACGTGTCACGTTCGTTCTTCTGCCCTTTGTTCGTCACCTTGATCGCTGTCCAAATCGAACGTAACAACGACGAATACTTTTCGGTTCACGTTCACACGTCATCTCGGTTCAATATTTAAAAAGAACGGACTTTTCGCTTTTGCGCTTCAAAGAATAGTATTTCGATATTTAGAACTTCAAACTATTTGACTATTTAGTTAGTGTTATAGTTGTATTAAGTAAGGCTTAGTTGTAATCATTAGAGAAGGTAACAAATAAGTGCAATTATTGATACGAAATAAATATGTAAACTAGAAGCATTGACTAAGTGCAGGATAGACCAAACATTTGTATGAAACATCGTAACGCGCGTGGCTAATCAGACTAGGATCAAATTTATAGAAAAAACGTGTGCAAAAGTTTATTAAACCCAATGCGCGATGTGGTATAAAATAAAGGAGGCTTTACTTCGCATATTAACATTCGTTAACCCTTTGCCCTATAATAACGAGTTACACTCGTTCTATGAATTGTGACACGGGTTAAAGTAAAATGCCTATTACTGAGGATAAAATTTAGTTTGAACGGTAATTTTAATTTTGTATTATAAGATTGGATGTTATTCAAGAAAAATTGTGTACAATATTCGAACGATTCATATGTGACGTGGTACAAAAATAGTAGTCAACTAATGGTAGCCTAAGTAGGTAATAAAATAATAGTAGGGCAAGGGGTTAAATAGTGAAACCTATTTCTGATCAGTTATATACATTTTTTTTTAATTACCAATGCGAGTGTATTCGTTTGATTTCGCGTGGATATTTGTTGTAACATTTACAAAGCTATCGGTTAACGATAAATAGTTTTATTTCGCATGCCACGCTCTTTGACATAAATACAAAATCAAGCCCTGGTCCGAGGAATGTTCAAAGTGTTTTATACGTTTGTCCACAAATATATACGTTATTATAGATTTGAATTTTAGAGATCACGTATGTCGAAAACAACTGCGCGTCGCACAATATTTACTTACAATTCCGTTGTTGCCTTCATCTATTCTAAATTATTATAGCAATGCCGTATGTGAGACTAAAATGATTCTATGATGATTCTGTATAAGAATGAATAAGACTATCCTATGCTTCGTCAATGCTAGAAGCCATCCTAAGCTAATAGGCAAGGATCGAATAAATAAATGAATAATAGTAATGTCTCCATAGCGGATTTCTCGAGTTTCTAAACAATTTGGAATGGTATCGTTTCGGAGTCCAAAGGGAGAGTGCAAAGGGTTGAATCGAAAGAAAGACAAAAGATGTTCCTTTCTCTGAAGAAAGTTTCTCTCTGCCAAGTGCGTCTTTAAAAGGGGTGAAACCCGTCGATCATTATAACACAGTTTCAAGGTGGTCGAGTGACGAGCTACAAATTGATCCTCATTCACCCCTTCTGCGGTGATGTACGCGAGAGCGCGCGCGTGCGCGAAGCAAAGTTACCCTGAAATAACTCTTGCAGATTATGCGAGGTGAAAGAAGATAAAACGCGTGTAAAGAGGCTAGTGAAAGTGTGAACTAATTTAACGTGTAAACTACTCTTGGCCTTTACAACATTAATCTTTGTCAACTAAATCGATTCAACATTTTTTTTTTCTTTTTTTTCTTTTTTCTCGTAATCATTAACTGTAATCGAAAGAAATTAAGTGGGACGATGATGATTCTTTAATGGCGATAGAAAAGTGAGAATTGCAAGGAATTGGGAGCACGTGTTAGGTTTGATGCGTATGGAATTACTAATCACGAGCAGTGTAGTTTCTTCGTTTACGATGAGGATACGTAAGAAATTAGGTTGAGAAATTTCGATAGATCTTAAATCGTTTGCAATGATTCTGTGTAAGAATGGATAAGGGTGTAGATGTCCCACGTACCGTCGGTGTCCCTATTAACAAGCAAAGTAATGTACGAAGAATCGTAGGTAAACAAATTTCGATGCTAAATTTGGACTTCGGTTTACGTAACAGCACATAGACATTGCATATTCGTTTACACTTAATATTTCAAACGAAATATTAGGATGTAAATGTGCTGTTGAACATTAAAACGTGACCGATGTAATTATAACGTACGGCACGTGTTATAATTCAGTAAACGCGCGACGTTTACTATACATCTTATATCTGTTACACAAACTGACGTTCTAATATATGTAAAACGTGTTTCTATTTAATAAATAACAACTTTTCAAGTGATAGTAATAGGGACATTGGACTTTGCTGTACATTTTCAATTATGTACTGATTAATTCGTTATATTCAACATACGAGAAAAGTGTTCACAAATAAACTCGATGTTGAACAATATTATTCTTTAAACTGGATCCATTGGGTTACAAATTTCTAAAATAGTTAAATAAAGTTACGCGCGAACTTTAAGGTGGCAGTAATTCGTACATCTATCCTAGTGTATCTTATGTTCCGTCGATGATACTACGTTTATTCTAATCTCGTATACACCAACCTATCGATATAGAAAAAAAGCTGTCGAACAAAGCTGCTGATCCGCAGTTAAGTACCGGTAATCGTTTCGATCGAGCAAATCGCGGTGACAAAGGTTTCGTCGCGAGTCGAAAGGGTTTCCAACGCTCGGAACCGTAATACAGAGAGAGAGAGGAACCTGTTGCTCCCCTTCGTCGTCGATGAAAAGCGTGTGCCTCGCGATAGTTCCGAAGCATATACGAGAACGGATTGGTCGAGCCGACTCGAGACTCGAGATTTCGTCCGGTCTTCGCGGTACCGAGTCACCTGGTGACGTCATCTCCGGAGTTTGGTCTCATTCTCTCCCTTTTGGTCGCGTGCCAAGTGCGCAGATCACACGTGCCTCGGTTAAATGGCAGCTCTTGTGCGTCCGCCACGGACTTTGCCTCCTTTAAAAAACTGATCGCGATGAAACTTCTTCTTAGGATTCTTCTCTATTTTTTTCTTTTTTTTATCAATTTCAAATACAGCAGCAAAGAAGCGTGCAACGGTGTTTTTATTTTATTTCTTGACTCTTCGTATTTTTCTTTCTCTTTAGAGATCCAAACCTTGCGTCATATTCGAAAGGATTGTTTTATATTAGGTGTACACATTAATTCGTTAACTTTTCGCAAAGCGTAACGTGTATTTTGCGGAAAATTAGATACAATTGTAGGGAAATTATTAGATCCACTATTCTTTTAATAGGAAGAAGGCAAAAACTATGGTTTATATTTACAATTAGAATATAATGCCACCCAGTGTTTTGTTTATTAACGGCTTCGACAAAGAATATGGCCAATACAATCTTCAGGACTTGAAACGAAAAGCCAGCGAATTAACGTATACGTATACCTAGTAAATGAAAAGCAGTCATCCAATATAATGGAGATTATTACGAACCTAAAAATTGCGTTCGATATTATGGACATTGAATTAACTAGGAGAAAGGTCACCGAATGAATTTCAACTCTTCAACATCGTATTAATCCTCTCAAGAAGTATTTTAAAACCACATTGGGTATCCACCTTCGATCTAAGACCACTCGAGGCGAGCCTAATTGATTTATCAAGGCAAAATAGAGCGTCGAGAGCACTTATCGAATGGCCTGTCCTAATACCGTGTGGAACACGTGTGTTAGTATTTTATAAGCAAGTCATGGGGAACGGGCTGGAGAAATTTTCCAGCGTCGCGTCAGTAGCCAAGATGTTTCTTGGCCTGTGGCTGGCGGCAGGATGAACGGATATCCGGTAGGGATCGGCAACAGACGCCGCCTGGACCTCGAATGTCGCGTACGAAGGGACAGAGCCCTAAGCATCCGTTAGGCCACGTATACGAGTGGCATTTCGCCTATGGCGTGGATGTTTCTCGGTGCAGTCAAGATGGTTTGGTGGCCACCTGGCATTTTCCTTCCTTTAAACGCCCAGCCAGCCTTTCCTCCTTAACGGGAAGCTGGCTTTTTCGTCAGACGTTTACTCACGTCTCTTCTCCGACGATTAACCCCAGACAAACCGAGGTGGGTTTCGGCAAGCCCACTTCCAAGTAAAATCTATTAAAATGATGAATTTTTGTGTATTTATTTGTTTACGGAATAACCTATTAATCGCGAAATATAGTGGGTTGGTGCATATGGAATGTCGTTCCATCGAAGCAAAGATATTGTATTAAAAATACACATATATTTAGCTAAAATAATTTTCACATGATTCCGTACACTTTTTCTCGAACGATTAACTGGTTTCATTATTATTTATTTATAAAAATCATCAATTACAAGATTGTTCGATCTCTTTCTGCCCACTTTCTGCGCAGTGAAAAATTATTAGTCTTAAGTTTTGCTAATCAATTATTGCTTCATTTTATACCTCGGTTTCAATATCGTCTATGATACAATATACGTCTACTAATCTCAAACTTTGGACAAACGACGTTGCAGCAATCTAATACTTAGGTAGCCAATGTTACAAGATACAATCCCTGAAAGATCCGTAGGGCAAAGGGTTAATACGATGGTAGAAATACGTATTCTAATTGATCCTCTCCCTCCTCGACCTTCTAATTTCGAATACTTCTACGCGGGTATACTTATTTTTCCGGAAGCCTGTCGAATTATACAATTAATTCCCGTGGGCCTAGTATTAATAAGATTATCGCGATTGGTAGAGTAGAAGAGGGAATATTCGTACATATCGAAGAGCATAGGATACCCCACGGCACAGTGTGTCCCGATATTGCTATTGATCGCGGCTCTCCAAAGGTATTTGTTACGTGTATTGTTTTTCCTTCGCACCGTCGAGCAAAAGGAGATCACGAGGGCCGACATCCCTTTTACACAGTGCTCTAAGGTATCCGCGTCTAGTTAACCGTTCCCTTTTTCCTCGCTTTTTCCCCGCTTTCTCCGGAGCAAGCTTTTTCAACGGCTATGCGACTCGTTCCAACCCCGTTGCATCCTATGGGATACGATTTTCCCTTCTATTTGGATGAGGATTAAAGTCGCTCTCTCCGGCATGTCGCATCTTCGTTTAAGTATCTTTTTTTTTCTTTTTTTTTTTTTACGGAATAAACTAGCGTACTTCATTTATAGTAGCTTTGCATTGGAGGAGCGAGTACTTAACGAGTCGATGTTAGAGTTGCAGGAAGATCTTAGTAATTCGTTTTTTATCAATTGTGTAAGTAGGTACTTTATAGGCATTTTTATAATTAGATGTTCATTTTCATTATTATGTTCTGAATGAGTAATTATTTGCAATCATTGTCCATTCAAGTATAGTCATTTGGGAATCTAATTAAGGATTTAGCTAAGATAAACTGTAATCCTTCCAGAACTGGGAGAGACGTTTGTATAAAAAAAAAAAAAAAGATAAAAGCTGCATGGTATCTTGGTAAGCAATCGCTATCATCATTCTTATTATTATAGATAATGATATCTTATTCTCCATCCTGTTACGCACTACTACAGGTACAAATTGAAAAGTCTTCTGTAAATAAATAAGTAAATAAATAAATGGCAGCTTATTTAGAGCAAAAGTGAGTTAAAATAATAAACCTGATTTGCATAATTGGTTTGATTCAATGGGCTACTTAATCCGACGTTTAGACGTCGGATATAAATATCTAAAGAAAACAGGAAGAGGACCACGTTTCCTTCGATCTTTTTAATCTTGAATTTCTGTTGCTCGATCGGGTGATTTTTAAATTATAATAAATACTAAAATAATAGGTACTTTGTATACTTCTATGAATCACATGCATTCTGTAAATGTTCGAACCTTTAGCTAACCATAAATGCATAAAAATCCGCAGCCAAATTATAATATTTAGGGGTTGAATATATATATATATCGATCCTTTAATCCTTTCGCTACGAAGGACATATATATACCACCTCAAAAACTGGGCCATCGTTTGTTAAAACACAACTATACTTTCTTTTATATCGCAATTACATTTAAATTGTTCTTCGCGTTATTTTACAATTCAGTCAATAATATCAAGTATCCACATATTTACTCTAGCACTATCCCTAAATTAATCAAAATTATCCTCATCCGTGCATTAGAAGTACTTTCGAACTTTTAAACTGCCGCAGCGAAAGGGTTAATTATAATTACAACAATATGAATTTGCACAGAGATCCGTAGTTTAGTAATACGATTATAATTTTAATATTTCTTTGCAATGTTCACAAACTTTTCGCACACGTCGGTGAAACTTTTATCGATCCAACCCCTCTGTAAATTTGAAAAGCTACCATTGGAAATGGTTGTGGAGCAGCTCGGTTCGATTGCGTCTTTCACGGACACACAGCCACACGGCGTTTGTGTCACGTTTCAGGTGATATTAGATTGTTCGGAAAAATCTGGGGAAGTCCATCTTCATTATCGGATGAACGGCGCTTAACCGTGTGACCCGGTCTATCCTTTCCTAAATAGAATTGTATTGGGAATGACAGAAACGAGACGGATGGCGAAACGGAAATAGACATCGGTTCCTGTATATATTCGCGAAATAATCGGGATTATGATTAACTACGTTTCAGCGGGCCGATTATTCCGGCCTCGCAACTTGTCACTCTGACGTTTATCCGATACATGTCCCGTACCATCGAGTCTTGCCCGCGAGCAATCGATGAAATGGAAATGCTCTTGATGCCCTTATCTGCGCATCTATCTGTGCGTCTTCCATAAACTTCCTATTCTATTCGATTACTATGGGAAATTAAGGTAAAAGTACCTAAGCTATATGTCCCACGCCCTGCCACTTTAAGCTTATCGCTTTAAGCAACTACGTTTCATTATTTTAGAAGTTATTCAACATACGAATCGTTCCGAATTGGAACACAACGTTAGTTAAAAGCTCTTTTATTTACGATGATTTCTTTGCGTGTTAAATACGATGTATTGCGTACTAATTCGTTGAAAATATGCAACAATGTCCATTTTCCTTTGTACTGTTCTTTGAAAAGTTGTCACTTTCATCAGGAGTAAACAATTTTGACGTTTATCCTTCTGAATCTTGTAATTATTAGATTGCAGATCTTTATGCAATTTTCTGCTCTTATAACTGTGATTAAAAGGCTGGGATTTTAGTAACGATTTGTTTCAACTTCCGAATATTATAATGCGTGCTTCACTTCGGATATTTTGCTTAGCTTTGCACATTATATGCAAAAAAATATAGCGTTCGAAAGTTTCGATTCTCTATAAACGCATAAAAATTCGCAAGTCTAATAATTACACTAGTCCACCTAGAAATGAACATCGGTCTCTAGGTACGATTATCACCATAAATGTGAATAAAAAGTAAAAGGTTCCTTTTTAAGTATTATAATTCGCGAAATAAATTTCCAAATAGAAGAGAGACCGTATGGAAAGGTGTCAAGTTGGATTCGTCGTTTTCGATCACGGGCGTGTGAGACTTTGGTAGTGGGTTTCAAGCATTCGACCAAGGTATTTTTGTAATGCAAACCTCTCGAAAGCATCTCGCGTAAACTTGCACGCTCTAGAATGCATAATGTATTGGACGTGTCTCTCCACAAAAGTGGCTCACATTCTACGTTCAAACTGAGATCATCCGACAATTTGACATCTGCCATTGTTGCAGCCACAATTGCCACCGGATCGTTTGCTGTGCAACACATTGTATTATAACCGTGAAACTTTATACGTCATCAAACGCCGCGATAACAACCGCGCGCGCATTCCAACCGTGTGTGTGCCTTTGGTGAAAAAATTAATTCTACCTTGCTTATTTTATCTCTTTAAAAATCACGCAGTGATTACTATCTCGCGTAAAATCCATAAACGGCTGAGAAAATGCGGAATTACAGCAGCGATAATATTCCTTTATTAAGAAAATTCTGTTACGAATTATAATTGAATACTCCGATAAAGTTCAGGGAAGAGAAATCAAGTATTGATTGGAATACTCAAAAGAAGATGCCTCTATCAAGATTTAGGGAGATTATGTGCGATGTGATATTGACAGAGTGGGTGAGATTCGTGCATAAAATATTGCAGAATAATTTCATTGGTTAATTCGGTGCATTACCGAGTGTGAAAGAATTTCCGATGAAATTAGGTTCCTTTTTAATACAACTTCTTATGTAATACTTCTATCAAGATTTAAGGAGATTACGTACGATGTGATATTGATAGAGTAGGTGAGATTTGTGCATAAAATATTTCAGAATAATTCCATTGGTTAATTCGGTGCATTATCAAGTGTGAAAGAATTTCCGATGAAATTAGGTTTCTTTTTAACACCTTGCGAACGGGACAAAGTAATATTTATCGAATTTTCGTTGAATTATTAACCTTTCGAGGGTGGGACTTAATGAATTCTTGTCTAATTATTAACAGCATCGTCTACCAATGATACTAAGTTGAATTTCTTGCTTGAAAAATTGATATATGTCGAAAAAACCAAAGAACTCGAGCGGCTATTTGCGACACTCGTCCGCAAAGGTTTAATACACTCTTGCAAAGTAATGAAATACAAAATTCTTGATAACTGATAATATTATTAACCTTTTACTGACAGGTGCCATCAATAGTCGCCCAAATTTCTTTGATTTTATTAAACACATGTCGATTTTTAAAGCAAGAAATTTGAACTGATATCATTAACGCGTTGATTGCCACGAGATTTTTGTAAGCTTTACCTTGAGATCCACAATAGAGTTTTAACACGCTTCAATGCAGCACAATATAATATTTAATTTGAATGAAATATTATGCTTCTTTATCAAAATGTTTCATCGTTTAATAAGGCGCTATTTGTTTCATAATATTATCTAGCTATCTACGCTGTCCAAAATTGTTTAGTTGACGATATTCATTTTACTTGAATCATTCCAAACAATTTCGAAACTCCGGTCATGGATGACTAATACGGCAGTCTAACCATCGTTCCAATAGACACAGCTGTTAATAATTGCACAAGAATTAGTTAATCCTTATTGTCAAATCTCAATAGGTACGCGAAAATTCGATAAATATTATTTCGTTCCCTCCGCAGAGGATTATAACTTCCAATGCGTTAACAGAAGTTTCTTTCAACGAGCATAATTCAAGCATCACTTTTGTTACAAATTACACGACGATAACTTACAAAGGTACCCATCGTAACTGTAGTATTCAATAATGTTCGCAACACCAAACGAAAGCAGAGAAACCGAAAAAATGATTCGTTCGAAATGGCCGAAAGAATTCCTCTTATAATACTTTGGGTGAATCTTTCACGTGGGGTCACTAGCCCTCTCGACGTGTGGTCTTCTTTAGGCCAGGAGTGCACTCACAGGCACGCGTGCAGTAGAATTGGCTGGTGTCGCCTTCCACTACAATATCTCTCGTTATCCATATCCGGAGATTATTAATTACTTATCTACTGTCCCGTTTCTCGCGTCTTTTCGCGCTCGGTCGACGAGATCGATAGGCTAGGATATATTGAACACTTGCCGGCTCTCTCGACGGGTTAGGTTATCCGACCTCTGTAGGGGGACAGCTACATTGCAGCTCATGCATAATACATACGATCCGACCTGGAGTAGATTTATATTTACCCGCACCTGGGATAATTCGTTAAATATCGACAGGTATTGCCGGCTCTTGCTCGTGAGCTTTTTTCGCACACAAAGATCATTCGACGAGACGTTTTTATCTTGTCTAACTGGCCTTTGGTTTCCGTTCTTCTTCTATCTCTGGGTGTGTATGACAAGTAATAAGGGAGAGTTTTCCTAAGTCGTGCCACTTATTAGATATAGGTACCAACAAATAATCCACTGTTTCTGTAATAAGTTCGATATACAGTTTAAATTCAAGCTATACTATCAAGATACGCGAATATATCGATGAATTTATTATTTTATAATGCGTAAATATTAACATGTTAACCTGGGAGTGACGAGTTAACTCGTTCTACAAATTAGCAATGTTTTAAACGCAATACCTACTTTATTTTCGTACGAAGTCTTCACTTTTTAAGACACATCTTTACATTTGTATCAGAAACACCGCATTTCATGTTTGCATTTACAGCAACTAAAATTCCTTCGATCAATATTAGTTCCATTTTATTAATCTATAGTTCTGTGTGTGAAGAGGATTTTGACTAGGAAATAACCCGATTAACATGTTAAATGACAACAGCAATTATGTTTAAGTAATTTTTACTATACTTTGGATATTTCGTATTAGGTGTACGAACAAGTAATCGACTATTTCTGTAATAAGTTCAATATACGATTTAAATTATAAATATACTGCTAGAAGCATGAATCGATGAATTTATTTTATAACGCGTAAATAGCAGAGAACAAAACCAATTATATTTAAGACAGGATAGTACTTGATCCTGTTAAAAATAAATATTCAATTCGGAAACGAAAAAGAATTATTCATTGGCACAGTTAATATAATTCTGTGGATCAAATGCCCTCTGCACCTTTTGCCCCTTTAAATTTCCGTGAATTGCATAAAAATTCGCAATCTAGTTATTGCTGTATTATTTTCTGCCGGAGACTCGTGAAATTTGATAATTCCCCATCTTGAAATTTGGGTCACTATTATATTCGTCGCTTCTTCGGTTGCTTTATCCTTCCAGGAAAACAATTGTTTCGATCGAGGTATATTAATGATTTAAATCTCGCGCCAGATTCACTTTGAATTTTTAATGCGCTTCACCGAGTAATTGCAAATGGTTTCAGGAGCGTGAAAAGATCGGACATTTTTACACTCTCTATCTTTAACTATGTCTATCGAACTTATTAAACTCTTGATATTAAATTTATTTCATATTAAATAATTCTTATCGAAATCCATTCATAGATAGCCATTTTTTCTCTTGGTATTAAATTTATTACATTAAAATCCCGTAATACTTAATTACCGTTACGTAACTAATCTTTACTAACTTATACGGTCAGTCGCAAATGTCTACATAAATGTGCAAATTTCAATTATTTAAGAAACGCAAGAGTTTCGAGCATTTCAAACGCATTAATAAATGAAATGTATTGTAAAGAAATGATGACTTTTTTTGTAGTTTTGGCTATTTTCTTATTTCAAATATGTTCCATTGATCTTCCGCATCGAAGATTATATTCGAATCAAATTTGATTCGAAGAGTTCATTCGAATAATGCCAAACTCTCTGTGTCCTAATAAAATATGTAAGTATCTGAAATTTAGAATGTGTATACAGACTTTCGTGACTGACTGTATAAATACTCTGCTTTTATTCAAGATAATTGCATCTAGCATCGATGGAAATTCTGGTGGGAACATTTGGGAATCGCGAAATCCTAATCTCTGTAAAATCGAGTCTAAATATTACGTAACGCGGTTTGAGGCGTTCAAGCAGCTCGAACGTGAATCCTCGATTCAATTTCATTTCGCATGACTGTCGGGATGGCTCGCGAATAACTGATGGAAGCTAGTCGCTAGCAGCCATCAAGCTCCTCGGCTCGTTTAATATTTATCGTGTCGGATTTTCGAATTTACCGCTGGCATCTGCCGTGATGCGGCCTCTCTATTTCTCTACTCTCGTAATTCGTCGCAATACTCGATCAATCGTCTTACCGATTTTGGACATCGATCCTACACAATCCCAAATATACACAGAATGTTTGCTTATCGTAATTTTCTTTTCACGAAGTTTCATTTATTCACAATTTTACTCAAACAAAGCCACCATAAAAGCCTTCGTAATCGTAATAAGAACTCTGTACAATCTTAATTGAAATGATACGACCATTATCAGGCCCACTGTGTATTGGTAGGCAAGTTGTTTAGCACACAAGGATGGCATTTTTTAATGTACTTTTTTTTTTTTTTTTTTTATAAAAACTCGCCAAATTAACCCTTTCACTGTTAATTCAATTGATGACGTGCTGCAATTGAAGATGATTTTAGGTACTATGAAACTTGGAAAACAAAGTTTATAAGTTCTATGCGATTTTACAACAACTAAGCAAAGCATAAACATGTTTGAAATTCGTCTTTTAAAGTCTATTTGTCTCTTAGGTGTACAAATTAATTCGCTACCTTTACGTTTCAAGTTTCGAAGATTTTGTTGACTTAACTCTTTGTCCTACAATTTGTTGACTACTGTATTTATGTAAGCTACCATGAACAAACCGCAGTTCTCACATTTATTGAAAATATTAAAATATTCCGCATAATTTGTATTCAACGATCCCTAATCTTGTGAAGTGAAACTAAAGCTAAAATAAAAATAATATTTTATTGTAAACAGAAGTTATCTTTAATAAATCTCTATCTATAATTTGTTCCACGGGTATGACTCGTCATTGTTAGCCAAGGGGTTAAAACCGTCATCATTTTTGTTCAAAGGAGGACCAATATTGTATTCGATTATTCGTGAATACATCTTGAATTTTGTAAAAAAGCAGCGAATTAATTCGTACACCTAATAACATACGTTAGAAAGGCGTAATATAATAAAACGTATGGGATTAAAAATCTGGTGTTGTCTGTACAACGGATTAGGCTGGAATATACAAGCCTAATATACGTGTACGGGTTGATAGTTCAGCTGGTGACATTATACCAGTGCGCAAACTATACTCGCGTTCAGCTATCGATACTCCAAGTTACGTTTTCATTGTACGTAGTGTGTTGTGTGTCCATATCATGATCTCACACTTATCGTCAATGAATTCAGGGAAATTCGCAGCTCGAATCAACAATAAATCATGCTTCGATTATTCAAATAATCTAATCGCTCGAAATAATAGTGGAGAAATCGTGCATGTATGCACGATCGATTGAAGTGAATCGGACTTTACATTGTGGCGTTTTTAATTACCGACGACATTTCGGTATGCATGAGAAATTGGAAAATTGCTGGCGCCTGCAGCGGAGTAAAATTCGCGGTTGCATCGATGATGCGTTAAGTCAGATACGTTGAACGCACGTATATCGATCGGTAATCGCAGTTCAGTAAGTGTGAACCTGGTGTCTATAATACAATCGTTATTTTCATCCTCGAACGTACACTTCGGGTAGCGCAAGTGACACAGTATATAAAATGTTGGTTAGATTCTTTAACCGCGCCGTTATTTCTGGACGGCGAAATATTAATAAAGTGTAAAGATGCCACTTTTACGCGTGGCTATCTGAACTTTTTGCGGTTATAATTTACATTGACTCCGACGGGAGCGGACTTATAACTTGAGGAGGGCATTTATGAATGACTTGTGGTATTTCGGAGATTTTCGTGCATTCCTAAACTAAATACGTTGTTCTCGGTTTTATTTCAAATTCTATACTTTGTTCGCTCGTTAATTCAAAAGCTCCACTTAGCATAATTCTATTAAAATAATTTCTAAATTCTTATTCGTATGATATACGCGACGATGTACGTTACGTAACATTATTTATTCTGTCTATTTATGCGTTATCCGTTACTTACAAACATATTTTAACTTTATCACGTTCTATTTAATAACTTAGAATGAAAAAAAGGAACAATTATATTTGGCCGTAAATTGAAGAGATTGAATTTTTCAAATGAAAAATGCGGTTAATAGAATAATGCAAAAGGAAGTGTCCGTACACGAGCACAAATTTAATTGACAGTTGGAATATTGCTCGAAATCGAAAGCAACGTCGTTTAACGCGCAGTCGAAGCTGGAATGCCAGCGCGACCGTTCACGCTGGAAGTGGTGCGCATGCGCGGCGCATACGGCGCCGCGCAATTGGCGAGGCGGCGTCTGACGTCGATGTTGGCGCCAGCCAATCAGCGGACGAGTTGGCCGACGTTAGCTCAGCGTGCTGAGGCGAACTTCAGAGGCGAGGTGGACCGACTGGTATGTGCAACACGGCTAGGCCCCCCCTCCTCTCCATTCACTCTCTTTCTCTCTTTCTCTTTCTCTCTCTTTCGTTCCCGTGCTCTCCACGCGACTTCCTCAAATCTTTATTTCAGGCTCGACCGCGAACTGGTCGAGGCGCGCGGCCCGCTTTTTTACCGTCCGATACGACGCTTCTAAATTTGAATCTTCTACGGAGCAGTGCGAATCGACGGCTCGCCGCACGTGAAAAATATTTTAAGAAAGAACGCGCGTTTCTAGTCATCGTTTCTAGTCAGCCAGGATATTCTAACCTAGCTAACCTGTTTCCTGGTAAGCTGGATCCTGAAGAATTCGTCGAAGCTCGTGTGCATTAATAAAATACTCAAGACAGAGCAGGGCGGGCTCGTAAAAGTGAACACACAGAGAATTACAGGGAGAAAGTAATCGGTATATATCGAGGCAGAAGAAAAAAAGAAGTAGAATAAAGGCGTAAAAGAAGAAGTAGTAGAAGACGAAGAAGAAGAAAAAGAAGCACCAAATAATAAAAGTTCTCGTTGCCGTTGCGTCGTCATCGTTTCTCGTTGTTAGCAGCAATCGTATACGGTGATTGACTCGTTGTCGATGTTTGACGAACCGATGAAATCCAGCGTGCGAAGCAAGTGACGCGTGTTGATCGAATCACAAGAAACGAGTGCAAGTTGATTCGTGCCAAAAACTCGTGTGTTATTTCTACGTAACCGCTTCGAGGAGAAGTTTTGTTTTGATCTTAAAGTTGTACCTTTCGCCAGGGTGTTAGTGGGGAGATATCGATCGCGGGACCATTGACGTCCGTTCTGGAGAACGAGCTTTTCTCCTCGTACCTTTGACTAGGCTAACCTCTCGATAATTGTATTTTCTCACTCATAGCTACATCATACGTATATACATATACATATATACACATATAAATCTATATATATGCGCATACACATAGATTTCCTACGTGTGTGTGCGCGGGTGTGTTGATATTTGCGCGTGTACTCGTACACGAATGAAAATTAGATGCTGGCTTAGTTTTCAAGAAGTTGAAAAACGTGCCTGTGACCGATGGAAGCTGTTCCATGAATCTCTAGCTCAACGTTTATTCAAAAGCAAGTGGATCTGAATACAAACACGTCGGATATACATATATATATATATATATATATAATATATCTCTGTCCTCTATGATCGTACAGAAAATTTTACGAGTCTAAGTTTTTGTCAAGAAAAACACATGGAATTTTAAGAGACAAGAAGCGTCGTGTGGATTTTTCGAACGTCGTATGACCGAGTGCCTGAATCCAATTATATTGTGATAACAACATTTGTGAAGAGTGCGCGATCTCGCCATCTTTGTTTTGATATCGATTCAGTGTGTCCGAGAAGATCGATCGATTGGCGAACGGACCGTCGAGATGTTCGACTGATCGAGCTCACTTCGAGTCGGTGAGTTATCAAATGTAATATTCGATTGTAAAACGAAACGAAGACTTCTTTTTAATTCATGATCGACAGTAATTACTTGCGATTCTAGTAACGTTAATTGAATAACCAGTGAGGTATAAAATACAAATGGAATAAACATTTTTAAATTTTCTGCGCATTAATTTTCGGTAGTACATATATCAGAAGCTAACATTCGCATAACCTAAAACTTTGCAAATGAATTATTTTATACATACCTACAGATTTCTCTTATCTTAGATAGCATTTCAAAATTATGTAATTATTTAAGACAAAATTTTTATTTACGACCTTAGTAACTTCAATTAACTAAAACAAAATAATATTATAAATACGTACATAAATGTAGAAACATTTTTAGATATGTCAAGCAGTCATTTTCAGCAGTATATATCGACAGTTAATATTCGTATAATTTAAGATGTTGCAAATTCGATATTTTGTTACAACTATTGCAATTTTTCCGATAGGCACTTATTGTTAGAAGTTACATGTATGTAAAACTTGTACACATTCACAGACGCGCCTTTTTCTGTTTGTTTTTTCACTCGAATTTTTTTTTGCAAACGACAACACGTACAATCACATGATGGATCAAGGAGCGAATCGAATTCACCGCGATATCGAGATAACGTTGATCCGGTTGCAAACGAACTAGCCGAAGGGAATGGTTTGGCAAAGTTCAACGTATCGTACTATATAATAAATACGCGTGACAAGCTCGGTTTTTAATGTGATAAAGTACGTGTTATCGCGGCCCGTGTTCCTATCAAAATTAGTACACCAAATTAAAGTAGTCCATCTGCGTCTTGGCCTAAGTAACATTTAACTTTCTCAGCCTGGCGTCGTTTAAATATCGTATTGGTATTAGGCTATCGATGTAGCAGTGTTAGATAATTATTGATAGCATGTTTCTTGAGCTTGGTGACCACTCCTGGAAAGTAATAAAATTCCATCTTTAATTCATTTCGATCATTGAAATAAAATAATCCCCGCTAAAAGCAAAATTCTTATCAAATTGTAAAAAATTTGTCTAGGTTTGATATATAAAATGTTATATTACTAAGTTTGGTGACCACTCGTAGATAGAAAAAAATTTCATCTTTAATTTGATTCGTTCATTCAAATAAAATAATTTTCGCTAAAATCAATACTTGCAGAATTGTTATAAAGTTGTACAAAATTTTCCTAAGTCCGAGGTATAAAAATCTCAACACTTTCAGTGTCTGCATATTGAAAAAAAAAGAAATAATCACGATGTAAAGTTAGAGTAGTACGTAATAGTTGATTCATCAGTAAGTATTATCAACAATGTAGATAAGAATTCATTGAATAATGTGCACCGTAAAGTTCAAGGTTATTCTTCCCCTAATTAAGGTTTCTTTCCATTGCGTGTAAAATTCATAAAATGCATAAAAAAAAGAGTTCTTGTCCTTGAATTCGATTAAAAATTGGTTGGAGAGAATAAAATTTGATTAGGGCGTACCAATACATGATCCAACTTTTTTTTTATTCAAATCAGTACTTATTTTTAACAAAATCGGATGCTTATTCTATTTTATATGTAATTGTTGTTGCTCTGTAATGTTTGATGTTATCTTTCGAGGAAATTATAGCTACCTATTTGTATTTTTGATAAATTAATTCAAACAACTTCTTAACTCATTTAAAAATAGTGGATTACTTATTGGTACATATAATTGAATGAAATTTGTTAGTATTCGTTATCTAAGCCTGACCAAAGCTGGGAGGTCACTAAGTAGTAAGCGTCTAATTGAATAGATTCTAAGAGGAATAGGAAGTACACATACGAAACCGATATAGTAGAAATATTCACAGATAATTTTCTAGTTATAGAATTCTAAATTTAAGAGAACGGTAATATCCAAATGAAATTGAACCAAACACATCGATTTATAAAAGCCGGAGAAGAGAGATTGTAATTTCCAGTGCAGAGTAGAAAGTAAAAAGCTTATGTCTGACAATGTAGCGAGTAGTGAGACGTTAGCCGATATGACAGGGATAGCTACTGAAGGCGAGTGCAAAATGCGACGTGTATAGAGAAATACGCGGTGGTCGCTGACCCTCGGTTCGCGTTCTACGCTCTTGTATAATAAACCGAATTCGATCGGACAACAACTCGAGCAGCAACCTCTTCCTCTAGTCTCTCCGCGAATGTTGCCTCTATTGTCACTAGCGAAGAAAGTATCGGACTATTGCTTTTCGCTCGTCTTCCATTTCCACCGCAGAGTGTGGCCAATAATCGGCGAGTTTCGCAATACACGAGAAATGTGTACGATTAAAGTCACTGAATGAACGAACGCTTCATTCCCATTATCTTCTGTTTTGAAATAAATGGAAAATTCGAAGACGATAGTTGTGTTGTGTTTAACAATTATAGTTATCAATAATCATACCATGATAGATAATGATAAGGAACATATATGTATATTGACCGGAATTTAATCATCTTTTCGATAAGCTTAAAATTTCCACTGCTTTACGTATTTCATCGTGATGTTTTATCGCCTTTTGATATTAATCGATAACAATGCTTTTCAAGTATGCATTAGATATCTAGTAATTAGATTGCGGATTTTTATGCATGTTTCTGTTTTTACGAGCATAATTAATCCTTACACTGTAAACCGGGATCAAATTGACGCCTAGCGTTTTGTACTTTTTTGAAAATCTCAATTTGTTGGGAGCTGTAAGATTGTAGAGCAGGAACCAATTATGCGATATATGTACTTCTCTCGTAATGTTACAACACTTTAAATGCAGACAGTTCGTTTTATTAAAATTTAAGCTTTCTTTAATTTTCTGAACGAATCCCGAAATATCGTCCTTAGATTAATTCTATATTCCATGTATTCTCTTTTGTACTTTGATTTCATTTTTCTGTAACATCTACTCTGAGACTATATTACTATCTTTTGTTTATATATGTTAAAGGATTTAAATAAATTAAATTAAATTACATATGCATACAAATCCGCAGTCTGCTAATATTCTTTCAAAACTGCTGCCACGTAAATTCTTCGCCTAATTCGTACGAATGTAAAGAAAACAGGGCAAGGATTTAAAAACGTGTGGCAGTTAACGAAACGTAAAAGTATAAAAAAAACTTTGGAAACGATCAGATTGCTTAATCGTGGTTGGTATTTACCGTACCTGTAAAGGTGAATCGCGTGTGAAACGGTAGGGGGGGACGGTATTGGAATCACTTTTGATTCGATCGCGAGAGCCGACGGATTCACGACGACGAGTGTGATATAATTAAGATCGGTGACGGTGCAACATAATTTCGCGATGCACAAGATAGGCGCGACAAAAATAACGTTTGCCCGTGAAACGCGCGTTAATTCATATAGCGAGAGATCGCGTGCTCGGAATGAATGAAAGGGGGTTCGGTAAATATAGTTGATGGAGCTTAGAATTAGAACGACGTTAAAGCCAATGTTTTTACCGAGCCGGTGTCTGTCTGTCCCCGCGTATTCCAATTTTTCACTTCAGACTTATCGAATATACGCGACGTTCGATCACTCCAAGTGAATACAATTTAATTTATGAAAATCGATCATGGATGATGATAGGATTGACGAAGCGTAGGGTAAAATATCCATTCTTACATAGAATCATTAGGGGGCTACCTGGGCTCCCTTACCATTTTAATGTTATATGCTACATTACTAGTTTAAACTAGAATAAAGAAACAGCGTTTTTAAAACAATGGGAATTATAAATAAATGCTATGCGATTTAATTGCTTCCGACATACGCGATCCTATAACAGCCAGATCTATAATATCGTGTATAGAAGTATATCTTCATATGTATTGGACCTCTATCATTTAATCTTCTATAACCCGAATTTAATTACTTTTCCGGTACGAATAAACGTATACGTAAGTGAAACGTATCATTTCAACCTGGAAATCAGGAATTAATACATATAACGTATAAGTGACTCGTGTCAATATAACCGAAAAGGAACGAAACGTTTCTCTTTGTTATTTTCTCTATCTTCGATACAATAATGGATAATGGTTGAAACTGTTATTCGAATTATAATCGATATCTTTTGTTAGCCGCTTTGATTCAAATGCGCGTGCACGAACATTAACTATACGTCAGTTGTTCATGAAATATTCGGATAGACTAAATGAAGTACAATGGTGTAGTAGTCTCTTGAGGATCCTTTCTAGATATACAATACGTTATCTAATCGCGTGTGGTGCAAAGGTAATTTGATTTTTCTGCTCTTCTGTCGCTGACATTGCAGTGGCGCAACTTTATCGTTAATCACATTCGACGTATGCAACGATTGTTGATTGTCATAATAAAATTACATATAATGTAGACGTTGGTAGAAGGATAATTTCGATAATTGTAAGAAAGAAATTGTAGCAACGATGAGTTGAATATGTTCGATGATAATCGTTCAGAATTTAGAGGGAATTTCTCCCACGGTAACTTTTTCTTCGTTAGCTATCATTAATTGGCACGAGATAGCTCTCGTGCAACGTAACTCGATGTACCTGTACACTTTGAGGAAAACTCGAGCGACAAAGTCGATTATTACGTACGTTAATTATCGACGATAAAATGGATAGCGATCGATGGTTTATTACGCATTTACGCCGTACTAATTGCAGTAACGTCGTAATTATTTACGGTGGTGCGCCTTATGCCGCTACGATTTTGTCCGTGAAATTAGGTTAATTTATGGTATCCGTCTTATGGATTTTATTGCTACAGCAATCCTCAAAGAAATAGGAAAAATTTCTGTTTTATCATCTTCGTCAATAATTGAAGTGTTTGCAGCAATAATGAGGCGGTTTCATTTTTCTTTTACACATTTTTTTGTTATATATCCTAGTTCATATATGAAAATGGGATGTTGCGAATGATGTAAAAAAGAATTAGCTACAGATAATAAGTACGGTAATATTGTAACAAATATTATTCGTGTTTCATACGTTTGATGCAATAGAAATATGTTAGAGCTTGCAGAAAATATCTTGGAGAAAATGAAATGCGGTTTGATAAACTGAAACCAGAATGTACAACATATATATAAAATATATGTGTAGAATAGAATAGATATAGAATATACAGAAGAGGAATTTTATGAACACGATTCCACGCTATAAATATAATTGTATCATTAAAATATTATTACATTTAACTATAGTATCCATTATAGTTAATTATCCACACCTATTACAATAAAATTTGCTCTCTTTTTAAATCCGTTTAGTGGATTCTTACTATTTTTTTTTCTACTTCGGTATTAAAAGGAGGCAACTCTAATAGTGAAATTATCGCAACATTAAAACAGATGTAGGTTTGATATTCAGTGTGCAAGGTTATTAACGCAAATATTAGTTGACCATAAATTTATAGAACGTCTGAAACAACTGTACTGCATTTTTAATTGCTCTTTGTCGATTTGCTCAAATTATCCATAAGTGGAGCTGCCTTCTTGTCGTTACAGGTCCTTCAATTGTTATCTTTTTACATTGCTTTCTGTGCATCATTTAACATGGGGTGGGGGGGGGGGGGATTAATTCATGATAGATTTAGTATGTAATATATTTCAAATTTCACTTCGTTTCATTTCATTTGTATTCAGGCTGTATTCGTTGTCAGCACGATTTGCATAAGTCGCATTTAATGAACACAGTATTCTGATGAAACGGATAGGAAACGTTATCGAATGTTAACTCGATCGGATTAAATAAAAATTGATTCATTAGCACTATCTACATCTCCTCGCTTTGGCGAGGGAGAGACGAGACAGCAACGTGTTTCGCTTATCTTGCATCGTCTCTTATCGGAGTCATTCTCGTAATATTGGAACTGCGAGTTAATTCTGTGATCGATAAAGTGTAACACTAAATCAATTAATTGATCTCCTCGTCGTTTGCTTTCTCGCACGATTTCAATTATGAAAGAATATTCAATCATTGGCAAAGCATAGGATAGACAGACTGTCCATTGTTATATGGAATCATTAGGCCCCTTTACCATTTTAGTGTTACATGCGACATTGCTGTAATAATTTAGAGTAGCTGAAGACAACAACGGAATTATAACTAAACATTGTAATACGTAGTTGTTTTCGACATACGTGATCTCTCAAAATTCGAATTCGTAATAATGTATAGAGGTATATACTTGTGGACAAACGTATAAGATACCTTGATAATTTCAGGGATCACGGTTTAATTTTGTATTTATATTAAAGAGCGTAGCATGTGAAATAAAACTATCTATTGTTAACCGATAGCTTTGTAAATTAAACAAATATTGCGACAAATATCCACGTGAAATCAAACGAATACACGTTCGCCTGGACCGAATTATAAGACATTATCTTTGGCAATTAAAAAGATATATATAACTAATCAGAAATAGGTTTCACTTTTTTCCGAATGTTAATAGTGTGTAGACCCCACCTTCATTTTATACTACTTCGCGCGTTGGATTTGGTAAACTTTTGTGCACGTTTTTTTTTATATAAATGTTTGCCTTGGTTCGATTGGGCACGCATGTTACGATGTTTCCTATTAATGGGTAGTCCGTCCTGCAGTTAGTCGATGGTTTAATTGAACCATATTAGAGAATCTCATATAAAATAGTTGGCGATTGGTGAATATGCTTGGGTAGTAATGAAATAAGGAGAATCTGAATTTAGTCATGATCGCAAATGAACAAATGAATCATCCTTTCCATGGTTATAATGTATTCAAACGGTAGAATTCTATGTTTCAATCGCATTCTGCGTGAACCGATATTCGCAAGCAATGTGCTTGAACATTATACAAAGAGTTCCCCATTGCTTTCGATACGTTGAGCGTCACGTGGATCATCAATGACCCAACATCGTGGTGATAATTAGCTAAAACCCAACAGTAATTCTGACGATAGAATGAAATAGAAACAAATCGAGAACACTCGATTGTTTTACATTTCAATTTAGACTTTATCTCTCTAAAGATTGTAAATTACAATCTTATTATTGGATGTACAAATTAATTCGGAGCTTTCAGAATTTTGTTATAAGATTTAATATATTTGTTCGCAAAAGATGGAATAAAACTTTAATATTAAAAATTATCATCATTTTCACATTTATGAAAAGTTATCGCTCTATAATGTATATGACTTAAAAGTTACATATCTATATCCATATTACATATTGAAAGTTAAATATCAAATTAAATTTGTTGAGCTTTACCGTATTTCCTTATCATGTTATTAGTGCATTTTTTTCTTTATCGTTATTAGATCAATTACATATGTCGAAAACAATCGATTATCGCAACATTTAGTTAGAATTTCTATTGCCTTATTCTAGTCTGAATTAGTAATATCGCTGTGTAACATTAAAATGATAAAGGAGTCAGATGATTCTATATAATAATGGATAGTCTATATCTTATGCTTCGTCTCGGACAATCGAATATGTAAAAATGAATATAGCAAGGGGATCTCGAGAGCCCAAAACTATGTGACAGAAAAATACATTTGATGATAGGCCTGTTCCGTATATACCTCGTCCGTGCCTAATATTTCCATTATTTTGAGATTTCATTCATAAGTGTAGGAGGTAGTCGAGTCGGGGTAATGCTGGTCGAAAGATAATAGAACGTTAGTGAAACGAATAGAGGAAGCAGGAACGGGACGCGTTCGTTATTTTCCGTCGAATTTAATATGTCATCGAAGTTGGTTGACTTGTTCGTTACGACGTTAATCGATAAGCGAACGGGACACGTGCTTTATGCACGTTTCAGCATTAGGCTTGAAGCGTACGGTCCAGTTCTGTCGCGCACGTTTCGAATTGCATGCAATACATGAACGGATTCGCATCCTAGTTTTCTATGGGCCCCGCGTATTTTGTTTTCAAACTGCCAGTTAAATCGCGTGCTTTTGTTCACCGTTTGAAAGTTGCCGCCGATTCAACTTTCATCGTGGCAGCAACTCTGTTGAGAACCTGTTGAAACTTGGTTTTTTCCCCCGCGTTCGCTTGTACGCCACGAAGGAGCGTCGTGAAAAGTACGATGAAACGTGATCTCGAATGTGTTCGTTTAAACTGGAAATTTAAACTGTGAAATTTTAACAAGACGTACAAGGTGTTTCGAGATAATACGCATTGTAGAAGCGCTGACTGACTTGCACTTACTGCTACCCATAGCAAAAAGTTTTCGCTCAAACGGAAAAAAACATTGAACCATTGACTAAGTATAGGATAGACCATTCATTTACAGGAAACACCATAAATTTTAAACTGAAATACTGATCGTGTATAAAAAAAAATCAAAGGTTTTTTGTACCCTTTGCGATTGAAAGTGGTGATTTTAAGAATTATATTCAATCCAACCACCAAAGTTGATCAAGATAATCTATAATGCTATATAACTTAGAAGTCATTTATACCCATATTTTTAATTTTATTGCATTTTATCTTATTTGCATATTCTCATTTGTATTTACTTTTGTTCCATTTTTTCTCTTGATCGTTTTATCGATGGTAGACAATTATTTCCATCGTTTTAAAAACGCTGTTGTCTTTATTTTAGTCTGATCTAATAATGTATCTGATCTATGTTCCCTTATTACGTCGTTCAAACTTATTATCTCTCGAACACACAGGCATCTTAGGGTAGATATTCTATGTGTCCATAAAATATTATTGCGTTTGATCGAAAACTTTGTGCCACGAGTAATATAACTTTTTTGTAAATTACGAATAAAGTTTACTTTGATACACCCTCTATCTATATATCATTTCTCCTATCTTCAATGTTTTAAATTATTCCAAAGTGATTATTATTATCTTTATGAAATCTATTTAATTTCACTTTACTTTTATAAAACATAAAAAAATCGTTTCTGTTTTAGTGTTTTTAATATTCCATCCAGTGGTTCCGAAGAGCTGTCCCATCTCCACAACGCCGTACAAAAATGGGTCGGAAGAAGATTCAAATTTCGCGCATCACGGACGAACGGAACCGTCAGGTACTGAAAATTTCCTTTAACCCTTTGACGATCATATTTTTATAAAAATAAAGTAGTAGAATGCTACCATCATCTGTTGGATTTTAAATGAAATCATCAGTATTCCAAATCACCTAGTAACAGCAAACAAATTTTGTTTGCCTTTGAAAAAGAAATCAAACCTAAAAGGGTTAAAAAAGTTGCACTGCCAAAGCAACATAAGCAAGAAAGTATAGTTTACTGTATAATTCAATAATATTTAGAATTGCTTTTCAATTTGCTTTTCTGGCAACCGACAAATTGTCACATTATTGTAATAATTTTTAGAAACTTTTGTATTACAATGCTTTATTTTATAATTCACTTTTCTAATGTATTATGTTTGTTTTATGTAAAATATATCACCAAAGATATTGACGGGAGTGATAATAAATTAATAATACCGATATCGATCTCCATAAGTTATCTTTTATTAATTCCGCAAGCACTTATAATATTAACACTTTCGCGGGAAAGAAACACCATTACGTAATACACTAATCCAAAAAAATCAATTAGCCATTAAGCTCGAATTCAAAACTCGGAATAATAGAAAGAGAAATATTGTTCCTATCCCATGTTATTAATTTAACTCTTTGTGCTCTGTTGACTCTGCTATGGCACCAAATTTGAATGTTATTAAAAGTTTTATATTCATTTGTACTTTGTTTCGAAACAAAGAAAATTCCAGGTCAATTTTCCCTTTTTCGCTATAAAGTCATACAAAAGTATATTATAATTAGTGGAATATTAAACAGCTCAAGAAGTTTGGAGTGCAAAGGGTTATAATACGTGCCGTTTCGAAAAAATATCAAACGCGATACCAAAGTATATTATTTACAATGCGAATTCAAGTAATCAGCTTGCTACTATAATTCCTATTATTGTGTAATGCTTATCAACAACTAAAGTAAAGAATAAAAGATCGGAATCGGTATTAAAGATAAGGATCCGTATCAGTCGCGCGTCAGTGTGTCTGAATGATTATGGATATAATTCAAGATGGAGTCGATTAATTCTAGATGATCTTCTAACAGGTGACATTCAACAAAAGGAAGTTTGGGGTGATGAAGAAAGCGTATGAGCTGTCGGTACTATGCGACTGTGAGATCGCTCTGATTATCTTCAGTTCGAGTAACAAGCTGTATCAGTATGCAAGCACCGACATGGACAAGGTTCTTCTCAAGTACACCGAGTACAACGAACCCCACGAGTCCCTCACCAACAAGAATATCATCGAGGTGAGCTGATTTCTCCTCGGTAATTTTAAAGATTCCCAGTAATTTCCGAATCATCTCCATCTAGGGAAAGTAAAATGGTGGAATGGTAGGAAAAGGGATAACTTACGAGGGTCATTTGAATCTTCGCGGCTTAAAAATCGAAAAGCCTACTATTTTCAGTTTTAAACAGCTTTTATTCGTTGACTAAGTATAGGATAGACTATTCACTTATAGGAAACTGAAAGAAATTTCAAACTGAAATTCGGCGTGTATAAAAAAGCAGAGGTTTCTTTTGCGCCCGTTGTGATTTACAATGGTTCGTTTGAGAATTATATTCAATCCGACCATCAAAGTTGCGAAAGTTAACCCTCTATCCATGTATTAAATATAATTATACGTTTTTTCGTATCATAAAAGTAAATGCAATTCGGGTTGTAGAAGATTAAATGATAGAAGTCCGATACATATGAAGATATACATATGTACGATTTATTATAGATCGATTATATCGGAAACAATTAATTCGCGCAGCATTTATTTACAATTATCCTATCGTTTTAATAACGCTGTTGCTTTATTTTAGTAAGGGGCCCAGGTAGCCCCCTGATGATTTCATATAAGAATGGATAGTCTATTGTATGCTTCGTAAATGCTTTTAGTTTTCAATATAATCTCCCTCTACTTCGATGCACTTTATCAACTAATGCTCTAATATGCTTTTATGCCATCTCTGAAAGAATGCCGTTTCTTGAAAGTCGTCGAAATAGTCAGTCGCGAAACTCTACGTACACATTTTTAATTTCGAATGCTTACAGATTTTACGGTATACTTTGGAATAATAAAACTGGTGTTGAGAATCCATAAAATATTACATATTAGTTTTTCCTATCATTATTATTTTTATTACTAGTACATCACTATAAAGAGGGTGTCGTTAATTATACGAATAAAATTGTTTCTAAAATTAGATACGATACCGCTTTATATACGCTAAAGAAATTCTGAGATGTCGCAGAAATATCACAGGATCTAAGAAAGTAATCAATATAGTTATAACAATATGTTTTTTACGTTAATACGAATACCTGGATTTTCGCGAAATCTTATTTTTGGTACATGTGTAGCTTTAACTGCAAACAAAGAGGAAAAACATCGCTACTTCTTGACAATTTGACTAGCTTTAATTAATAGATTAATTACCATTCTTGGAAGGATTGAAACTTCTATAACTTTTTAAATATTTGGCATCTAGAAGTGTATGTAGACTTTTGCGACTGGAACTGTGTTTGCTGTAGCTATCAGCTCATCGTCTGACGAAAATCGTCGACGACCAAGAAATTTTTGTTCAATTCTGGGAACAAATGAAAGTCTGACGGAGGCAAATTTGATGAACAAAAAACGTAGGGAAGTAAAATTTCAATTGGTGTTAAGCCGTTTTTAACGAAAAACTTAATTACGACACGCGGTGCTCAATAGCTATAGACGATCATGCGAATATCGCGTTGCAAACAAAGGGTTCAATTTTCCGATAAACTATCAGACTTATAGTTTATGCATAATATACATGTAACTTCGAGATGTAGTAAACAAAGGTGAAATAAAATCACCAGCTCGCGAACTTTTCAAATGACCCTCGTATTATGTATTTGGATAATCTTCTATGGTGTATAGAACGATCTAAGGTAGAAATTTGTTGGCTTAATTTTGGACATATTTTAGGGGAGTTTGTTACATTGGATATATTACTCGTTTGGTGCTTAGTTTCCACATTTTTTTCTTTGAAAATATTAACACCTTGAGCGCCGTTAACTTTGTTAGAAACTTTACTTAAAGCGCTGCAATATTTACGAGTTTTGTAAAAATACGCATCTTTACAAACAGAATGAAATAACTCTAGGAGAACACAAAATTTCTATTCAAAATCATTGCTGCGTTTGCAAAATGCGTTAAACGAATTGAAGTGGGTTCGATTCTTAGGTGTTATAATGTATTGAAAAATTCAGGATTTCATTCTTCGTAATATTTTTCGTAACTTTATAAATTCCATGATCTATAATACCATAGAACATTACCATATTAAACCTAGTACGTATTTTCCTCTTCTTTTTTTTTCAAACGAAGAACTCATTTTTTTTTATTGTGTTCTCTGTAAATATTCTCGAATATACTTCGATTTTTTCCCCCGGAGAATTGATTAAATGGCCGAGTAAAAATTTTCCATAACCCCGTACTCGCGCATGATCCTTTATTTTAGATAATGAAGATGTTCTTCAAGAGCAAGATGAACGTGTTTCAAATCTAAACGAGTATCGCTTGTGAAAAAACTCGTTTTACGTTCATTTAAATAATATGTCAGAGTAGGTTCAAGCATGTCTTTGCATTTCCAAGGCCGATTAGGCTGCTCCAAGAGATACTGTACTGCATTCAGTAGTCGTTTAACAGATCCTGTTAGGCAGACTGGAAAGCGTTTTGCAACAAAAAAAATATCTTCAAACTACTCTTGTCCAATAAAAATGATTATTTACAAGCGGTGTAATTACGCTAGCGTAATAACAATTATCTTGGTACTTCTGTGCTTGAGTGTAAATATTATTTGTTTTCTTATCTCGTGATATAATAGCCAAAACGTCTTATCAACGTGACTATCTATCTCTTTTTTTACAGTCTCCTATCAGAAGTCTATGATTTATTCAATTAAGTATGCTGATACGAAAGATACAGTGTAGTAGATGAAAAATGCTCGATTTAAGTATATAGAAGGAGAGCAAGAAGTTTGTTCAATTTGCATAACTCGATTATATCGGGTGGTTCAAAAATGAGTTCTTCGGTTTGGTAAACTTTCTCTATGTGGAAGAAATTGTTATGTAACCTAAAGCAAGTCACATGGCTACCTTTAAATGTATACTGCAAACAGCAGTTTTGCTTCGCGCTTTTCAACATTTCGCAACGTAATATATGATAATTGCCAATTAAAGACAGACCAATTTAAAGTATCGGGTGCGTGCAAAGTTTCCATGAGTTCGACCATCCAATGATCTTATTATCATATTTGAAATAATTTATTTAATTGATCAGAGAATCGCTACTATTTTCAATAACTATTGCCTATCATTCTAGTAGCCATCGCGAAGGATTCCCTCGTAATAAAGATAACCAAAACTTTCAAAGAACAGCGAGACGCGACTTTTACGCAATTTATCAAAAATCGATCGTTAACCTTTGCACTCGGTTAACAGGTACGATCACTAAATATTGTGAAAATGTGAAAGTATCTAGAAGCGTAACGCACTAGACGTACACGCGATAGTTGTCATTGCTTTGCAATAGATTGTGCACAAAGGCACGTATAGTCTTTTTACGATAAATTATGAGCTTTTTACGATAGAGAAATTCGACTTCACGCAGAATAATTGACGTAAAGTTATCGAAAATGATAACGGCTATCTAATTTACTCCCTTAAAGAATCTCCCCTTAAGCGCAACCAAATTTTGTACGGTACTGAACAAGTAATATTTTTCAAATATGTTCGCGCTGCTACCGGCGCGACAAGTCGTTCTGTATCAGCCGGAAGGCCAGGTATACTCTGTAAAAGTCGACGCATAGCTGGTATACCGGTAAATGAGAGATTTCACAGAGAAAAATTGCACGATACTCGATACTCTCGCGTATCATCATTGGTTATTAACTTTTTCAAGTTTGTCGATCATCGAAATTACACGCGGCCATGTAGAGGGGCGAATCTACATGCATACTACAAGCCCCTATCTTGCGAGTCTTCTTTTTCAAGCGTGCTATACAGGGTGGTCCATTAGTAGAGTCGACCACCCCTGCTTCCATTCCGTGTTTTCGCTTGATGTCGCGAAAAAGCGTGCGTCAACGAGAGACAGATGACTCGATGTAATGAACACGATACGCAAGAAAAGTTTCATTTTGAGGACACTTCTTTCCACGGCGTTTTTCTTCTATGGTATTAAGGCTATTACGGTGTTTCTCTTTTTTCTTTGGGTGGTAATATTACCACCGACGGTACATTGATATTTTTTATTCGTTTCTTTTATTTTATTTTAGTGGAACGAGTTGCGGAATATTTTTTTTCTTTTTTTTGTAATTTAAAGAATTGCGGATAGAGAATGTTTATTAACAAATTTATAGTTAATACATATAGTTTATACAGAGTGTCCCAGATTTTCTCAGCAAAACTTTATCAATGTATTCTTATACAAAAATAGGTTATTTGATGCGGCTATTAAAAAGTTGTAACAAAAATATGAAATACGAAGGGAAATATAATATGAGACAAGAATGATTTCAAATAATTTTCTCGATTTTACAACGTCCCAGTATTCTTGTTAATGTAATATCGATTGAGGTAAAAAGTTGAATTTGTTCCTTTACCAAATATGTTTAGATTTTACTTTATTTCAATGAATATATTTAGGTTTGTTGGAAAAAGTGTCGATTTCAAACATGAAAATAAGTCGACTTAACATACTGTTATTATTTTATCGCGTAGCGTCTACTTTTTTCTACAGTATGACTCTAGTTTCATGCATTCATAGTGTATTAATATTTTCATACAAACGTGAATAACTCTAGGATTTATCACGGGAGCATTAGAATTATTAAGAATTATTATTTTCCCATCGATCCAATATTTTTATCATAGCTTTTTAGTGAAGTTTCAAATTATTTATATACTGACAAAGTTTTGCGAAAGAATTTAGGGCAACCTGTATATCACTGAAATGCTAGTAACAAATATACAGTTTATTATTGTAAAAAAGAATCACGAATCTTTATTAATTTCTGCTTTTCCAAGCTATGAAATGGAAAATCGGTCAATTTCTTATCTCTGTTATTTTACAAACTACATCCTTGAACAATCTTATCCTCTTTTCTGTGATAATAATGAATCTAAATTCATCTCTTATTTTTACTTTATGTAAATAAGAAGCAGCTAAATTAATTACAAATCGGATGGAATAAAGCTGGGCTATTTTTCGTGAACCACCCTGTATACGCGTAAATGTTTCTTTTAGTTTTGCAAAATACATCAGTGATAGAAATTATTAGGAAAACTGTGTCCAATCGATCAAGCGAAAGTAACCGTGTCGATGTAAATAATAAATGAAGTTTCGTTGCAATATTTAAGGGAAAAAAATAAGACCAGACAGGTTTCAGATTGTCTTCTATGTAGAGCACGCTTATACTACATGTATATGCTGATATGCTTGAAACTATTGGAGGATCATTTTTGCATTTTTTAAAATATAAATCAACGTACCTATTTCGCGGAGATTTTGAATACCTTAACTTCTTAACGCGTATACTCGTGAATGTCACGGGCTCGCCTAATTTATGCTTCTTTATTACTATTATTATTAGGTGTACCAATGAATAATCCACCTTCTTTATTCAAATCAGCATTTTTATTTTGAACAAAATCGGCTAATTATTCTATTTTACATGTAATTACAGTTTTTTTTAATAGTATTATATTTTATATGTAATTTATATAATCATTCTGTAGTGCTTCGTGTCATCTTCCGAGGTACTGATTTGAATTTATGATAAAATAAATTTATTAGCTCGTTTAAAAATAGTGGATAACTTATTGGTACGCCTAATGTTAATGATTTATATTTCCACTTTATCTTCGTCTTATTATTCTCTATTTTTACAACTGTACACCATGCATCACTAAAAAACGAAGAAAACACGAAATATCGTCGAATTATGATTTTATTAATTAATTTTGGCTCGTTTTTGTATCATTGATGTGTATTTTGTGCACGAATCGGATTCGCCCCGTGTATTAAATAAATGAATAAACTTCAAGGGTCTAGAACGGATTAAATAATGCAAAAATGCGTTGCATTATTTCAAATTAGAAAGCTTAATTTGAAATTCGAACGATTCGAAACTAGAATTATATCCTGGAACGGATTACGTTCGAGTTTCGAGGGTCCACTGTATTATATTTCACTGTATACCAAGATACAATAACAGAAAAAAGATTGCTAACTTCTAAGCTACTATTAACCCACTCCATGAAAATGGTTTCTTAACCTAGTCCCCCAATTGTTTCGAAGCGTAATAATGGTCAGGGTCGTTCGTGGATCCTCAACACGAATTCATCGTCAACCATGGTCGCGTGACACGCGATCCTCTCCTTCTCTCTTTTCTACACACTCGTAAACGTACACGCACATAATTCATCCACCATGCAAATAGTAAAAAATACATATACAAATACGTATAAAATATAAATGCCTAATATCACCGACTAACTACAGGATAGACGACTAATTCCTACGAAACATCATAAATTTCAAGTTGAAATATCGATTGCAACGAAAAGTTGTCTTCAGTTTGCTTTGCTTTGGTAGAAACGAGAATCGAACCGGTAGAAATAAAATAAAAATGTTAAATCTCGTCTTTTGAGAACATTTTCGCGTGTCTCCGTAGCTGCGTCAATGGGGAGTGCACAGGGTTGAAGGGGGTGAGGCATCTTCCGAATGATTTTATATGAGAACGAGTAAGTCTATCCTGTGGTTCGTCGGTGGTGTAATACGTAAAAGAGCAAAGATGGAAGAATAACTTAAGAATTAGTCCGTGTATGTGTGGCGTTAGGCGTTTAAATTAACGTGCATGCGAAGGTTGAGTGCCCTCGGGCGGTGTGGTCACGTGAACCTGTCTGCTGACACTTGCAGGCACTCAACAAGAAGGAACATAAGGGCGCCATGTCCCCGGAAAGTCCGGAGCCTGACGCGATCGAGTACAATCTCACTCCGCGCACCGAAGCTAAATACACGAAGATTGACGAGGAGTTCCAGCTGATGATGCAGAGGCACCAGCATAACGGCACTCGGGTAAGTGGAGGTCGTCGTTCGGTGTTATTCGACGGCCGACTGACGTCGAGAGGACAGACAGAGAGAAAGAGAGAAAGTTCCGGCCAGGAGAATACCTGGGGCGGCTGGAAAAATCGCGTGGATCTCCCTTCGACGCCCTCAGGGTGATAGGTATTTGTCGATCTTTGGAATTTTAGGCGTACGAGGTTTACTGAGACTTGGTTTTGTAGAGTTTGTGACATGGTGTAGGTTGTGGGAATTCTTATTATTGGGGATAGTGGTGGGACAAATTCAAGGACATACTTATGAATACCAATACGTGTTAATTCCTGAATACCTCGATGTGGTATCAAACGCGTATCAAAATAATTTGTATACGGTATTGGTAAAACATGTTTGATGTGTCGTCTCGTACAGTCGTCGCGATCCAAAACAATTACGTAATATTAATGGAGACATCGATAAGACTAAGGAAAGTGTATACCGGTGATGATCAATTACTTGCCGTACGTATTTAACTAATTTCAATAGCCAAAATAAAATAATTACTATTTTAATTAACATCAAATAAGATATAATTTACGTTTAATTAACATCAATATGTATCTACGAATTAATTTGCGAAAAGATCGGTGAATTTCATTGTAAATAATAAGTACGATAGAAATGTTAAACGCGACAGTAGAGGATAAAAGGTATAGATCATCACTGGCTTTTGTTATTACATGTTTCACGATACGGATTTCGTTTGAATCGCATTCGGGCCTTTGTAATTATATTCAAATAGGTATCGAACATAATACACGTGCGACGTATAGATACAATGCTTTTACGTGTTTCAATACGCAAATATCAATTCTAAACATAAACGTATCAAAAGTATCAAACATGTCTTAGTCCCATCACTAATTGGGAATTTTGGTTGGATGAAATTGGAATGAAGTTGTTGAGGTTTGTGGTATTCTTTGATGCGGTGATCGGCAACCTGGGGCTTGCGGGCATCCAAATACTAGTGCTATTGTTTTGAACCGAGTATCCAAAATATCTGAGTACCCGGGTACCAATGAAATACTCTGGTAATCGAAAATTACACGGGTACTTCAAACTGAAATAATAAACATCGCATTAGTCAGGACACGTTTACTTTTTGAGCCGGAATTTCACCCAACTCTATACGGTCAACACAATCGTATAAACCGCATTATAATGGCGGCGAATAATATCTGCGTCTCCGTGGACTTTTTCTTACCTTTTCATTCTTTTAAACGCCCTTTACACGAAATCCTACTCACCTACTGATCTCCCGTGAAGAGAGCTGCTCGTGAAGAATTTTTTAAGCATCCGTGTGTGCCAAACATTCAAGCGTTGAGCAATCTTCAAATATTTTATTGCGTTAGATCGAAACATCTCGAGGGAACGGTAAATAATGTGTCTCGATTGTTGAACGATTCGGGCAAAACAGGGGAAATAAGTATGTGTCGAATGTACTTTGAGCTACAATTCAGCCCGGTCTGCAGATAAAGTGGCCTCAGTTATAAGTTACTGCATTCGACGTGCCCTTCTTTGTGAAAAGGTTGCCGATCTTTGCCTTGGTGTATCAATAAAGTGTAATAAATAGCATTGTAAATGTTGATGAGTATAGTTCAGAAATTTGTAGTAAATCGAATGATGATTGTCTGTTTGTTTCGGATTATGTAAAACGAGGACCGATAGGTGTTGTTCGTCATTAAGGCTAAAAAGGGCTCAGTGACAAATATAACTATTGGACCTCCTTTTATGTAATCTGCAGCACACAAATGGTTCGATAAATTCGAGACGTATTGTAAAATGTTTGCGTAATATGGTATTATAGTTAGGCTGTGGGTTTTTAGGTATTTATGGGAAATTTCGATGTGCAAAAAGAAAAGTAAACTATACGCAAAAATATGCATGCTATATTCCATTTCTTTAGCCGTGTTTACAAAATTATGAATTTGCATAAATTTTCCACAGTTTAAGATTAGGGGATGAATGCAAGTTCCTTAATTTTGTAAATTGATTGATTATAGTAAATAAAATTAAATAAGGAGAAATTTGTTGTAACGTAGATACGTGTGTGTTATATTAAAATTATGTTACTTTGAAAAACAACATTTCGTATGCACCAATCTAATGTAACGCATAATTCGAATTGCCACATATTTTTTCACTATACTTATTACTAGTTACAGCGCTATTCATCAAACTTTATTGATACAACGCGTAGGGTGGTCTGATTGAGTATACAAGGGTTTGTTGTACATAGAGAAATTCTGTTCAAGTTTGGAGCTGTAAATTTTGAGATCTTCGAAGATTTTTGTGAAAGTTTTACGTAGATTTTCATTAAACTCTTATACTTAAAATTCTGGGTGATTAGAATTGTAGAGTTATAACACTACGGGTAGAAGAAACTTTCTACGTTTGAACGAAATAACAAAGAAAGACTTAAAGCAAAAATATTTCTTGAGTAATCACCAGCACTTCTATCGTGTAAATTATTATTCGAAATCTAAAAGTGTGTTCCGCATTTCGTTATGAATTTCAAAATTTACAATAGTTCGGTTGCTCCTGCTGGCGTGTTTCACTTTGGGAACCTTTCACTAGGAGTTTTCACATGACTGCGAGCAATTCGTTAGTCCTGGTTATATTTATTAGCTTTTAACAGTCCGCCATCAAGCAATTTGTCAGTGACACGGTTCGATTTAATTCGCATCGTTTAATTTATTATCGCAACTCGAGCTACGAGTTTACAAAACATTCAGCTTGCATTCCTCTAAATCGGCGATCTGTAGACATTCAAACACGGGTATCCCTGGTTAGTTGTTAATCTGTTTTTCGTTTGCTCGGTCTTATTGTGTACATCGTGTATCGAGCTTCATCTGGTAATAGTTAATACGGCATTCATTATTATTTCGGCAAACGAGGTATAAGCGATAGAGGGTCAGCTTCTTCGGAACAGTAGAGACCTCGGATCCGTAAATCTGTGAAAGGCTTAAATTACATTGGTAATCATTGAATAAAATACAGAACAAAATGTTAAAATTGCCTTTATTTTTTTTTCACGTAGGAATTGTTTGTTTTTGTAAAGACTGTAATTTTTTAATTATACAAAGGGCGAAGATTAATTTTCTTTTTTTGCATCTATTTTTTTTATTGATCTCGTGTGTTTTGTACATATATATATATATTTTTTTTTTTATTTTTACTTTTGAATTTTATTTAGCAGAATTGGGCAAGGGGATAATGAAGTTCAAATCAAGATCTTGTCAGACTTGCAACAATTCTCTTTGCACTCTATTATCAGTGAACTTTGTATTAATGGTGTTGTCGTTGATTTACTGCGATTTCAGGCAATGGGACAATCTAATTACACTCTACCTGTATCCGTACCAGTGAATAGTTATGGCGAATCTCTACTTGGATCTAGTCCACAAATGGCCCATACCAGCATTTCTCCAAGACCGTCGTCTTCTGAAACAGACTCAGGTATACGATTTTCTTCTCAAACTTAATTACAAACGCATTGACTGCCAACTGATTATTCCTATAATATATGCAATAACAAAGGATCGCGTTGGAAATCTGTACCAGGTTCGTGTGATAATGTATCGTCATCAAAATCATCGATCTATTAAATATCGATCAGAATCAATAAAATAAAGTGATTTAAACGATGTAGCATTTTTGTCAGATCCCACATTGAATCTATCGTGGCAATCGATGTGTTAAATTAATTATTCGGCAAATAAAATCTTGAAGAAAATTGTTCACTTTCTATTGTATTATTTTTTTACTGTGACAATTATGGATATGATTATTTATGGGTTACTAAGAGAGAATAGGTATTAATCGTGTGATTTTGTTTATTTAGTATATCCACCAGGAGGGATGTTGGAAATGAGCAACGGTTATCCTCCATCGGCATCACCACTAGGAGGTTCACCTAGTCCAGGACCTTCACCGGCGTTAGGAGTCGGAGGAGGCAGTGCAAACAAAGGCAGTAATCCGTCTAGGCATTCGCCACAACCTCCGCCTCCTCCACCGCCGCCTCATCCTCATAGGACTAATCTTCGAGTAGTTATTCCAACACCCCTTGCGCAACCTCTCTCCGAAGACACTAGTTACGATGTAAGTTACACTTCAGTTATAGTAGGATAAATGTACCGCGTACTGCCACTTTCAGCTTCGCGCGTAACATAAAAATCGTTACAGCTTCGAGCATAATATTGTTCAACATCGAGTTTATTTACAAACGTTTTCTTATATGTTGAATATAATGAATTTATTACTACGTAATTGAAAATGTACAACAAAGTCCAATGTCCCACGTACTTAATGCTACAGAGATCATAAGTATTATTTTTCAGCGATTTATGTTGACTTTAATTTATGTAATGTACGTAGTATTCTATTTCACTTCCCTCCCCCGCAACTTTCGAATTTCGAATATTTATACATAGTGTACCTACTTTTCCGGGAACCTGTTAAGTTGTACAATCAGTGTCCGCAAATCTGGTGTTAATCGCCGGTAGTTTTAGTGTTAAATAATAAAACGTTATTCGATTCTAATTCATCTTCTCTGCATGGTTTCGTATTACAGAGTGGCCATGGACAATCCGCATTGAACACACCAGTAGTAGCACTACAAACGCCATCAGTTCCAGCCGGATACTCTAGTTTCGGACCAACGGATTATTCCTCAGACCTCGGAAGTTTAGCATGGTCCCATCAGAGGTACGTTGATGACTTATCAATGTATTCGGCAGCCACCATGTCCAGCATCAGGTAAATCATATTTCATAATTATTGTTGTGAAAGAAAGCTATACTGTCCAGTTGGTATATTTCTATCATCCAAAGCTATTTGAAATTTTCTAAACATATTTCATTTATTCACCTTTATCATTTTATTTAAATGAAAATTGCGCCAAGTTTACACACACGAGATACAATAATATACCCCGCTTCAAGTCAAAGATTGAATACTAGTTGCAAAGTTTAATCGTGCTTGCAACGACGATCATACTTGTAACGACGGTTCTTCTATATTTATCATAGCGGAAGATAAAAATATCAAGCAACGTCCACTGGAGTTTTATAGTTTTTTTTCCTGTGTGTGGATAGTTGTTCGTGTAGCATGCCTGTAAATCATATATCGGTAGCCTCTTTCATTGCGTTGTAATACTTTTTCGTGGGTCAGACTTTGCTTCATATTCATTCGTTCATTTCGATTCTTAATTAACTCAAAGTCTTTGTCCCTTCGAAAGGGACAAGAATCTCAGTTAGAAACAGCGCCGTGTTAAATTTAAGATATCAGAACAAAAATATTTCAATGTTTCAATCCGGCCTGCCGAAGTTTTTTAAATAATCCTATAGAAATTTTAAATTTCACGTATTTAAAAAAATTCATTTAAGAACGGTTCACTATTTTGAATATGAAAAATATAGTTACGAGAATTTAAATAGAAATTGATTCGAATACTTTAAATTGTGCGAAAGAAGAGGGATCACGCTCTATTAAATCTCTCCTCGCAACCAAATCTCTAATATATTTGTACATCGTTCGATTTCAGTGGTCTTCCACATCTAGCCGTGTCGAGCAGTACGCCACCGCCGGCTACGTCACCGTTACCAGTGAAAATAAAAAGTGAACCAATCAGTCCGCCGCGGGATCCTCACGGTGGGAACAGTGGCTCGAACAGCAGCGGGCCGAGCAACACCAGTAATCTTCATCACACGACCCTAAACGTTGGTCCTTCGTCCAGTACCGGTGCACCCCCACCACACCACATACCTCATCCTGGGCCACAGTCGTTGAATCTTGTGTCGAGCAGACCGAGCAGTAATCCACCGCCGTCTCACTCTGGAAGTATAACACCGACGAATCTTCCGTCGCCAGGAACCGCCACGGTCGCGGACATCCGATCGAGTCACTCGAATGCCGGGGGAAACGGTGGCAACAACTCAGACTATGAGAACGGTCCGCTGATGAAGCGTTCCAGGATCACTGAGGGCTGGGCGACTTAATATCAATCGTAATGGTTAATCGCTCGATCGTTTCATACCTCCACGTACAACGGCGTATAGTGCTTTTGTGAAGAAGTTCCGAGACTCGAATGTCCGAAGACTCGTTAATTATTTCACACATGTTCGGCCATGGTTCTTTTCTTTGTGGTTGGGTGCGCGCGTGAGATAAAAGACGATCCTCACCTTGGGATCTTGGCTGGACGAGAGAAAGAACACACACACACACACACGCAAATTTGTTTATATTTTAAAATCTATACACAGAGACACATACACACACGTATATAAACAGACAGACAGAAACACGTACACACAAATATGTACACACGTCGTATACATATAAGAATACGTTTGTTTGACGATTAAATAACGGTGCCATAATGTTGAAGCGTTACACGTATATATATATATTATATCATATATATGTATATATATATATATATGTATATATATATATGTATATATATATATTTTCATGTATATAAGACGAAAGTTGTTTGTATATATGTCATTAATTCATTGTCATTTTCTTCGTGATATATGGCATATTGTATCTTTGATACTTGTCGCTACGGCGAAGAAGTTATTCCTTTCGAAGGATAGAAAGGAAATGGCGATACGTTTAGGATGGATGTTTTAGAGTTGTGAATTGGGAGCATTTGGGGGGATAAAAGTGCATCGACAACCGAATTTCTAAGAGCTTGCGAGAACGTCTGATAATGATTTTATGGTTTAGAGATTTACGAATACGTGTACTTTGTTACTTGTTCTTTTTTTTTTTTTTTTGTGCGTTACGATTGTAGGTAGGCAAGTCCGCGGCATAATCCGTTAATTGATGTTTTTACATAATGAATGCCGAGAGCAATGAACATAATTTCTCTCTTAATTGAATGCCTAGTCAGAGAATAATGATATTCGATTAGTATATAAATTTTAATCCTACATTTTTTTTCGTTTTTGTAATCGCAATATTTTTTCTTTTTTTTTTTTTTTTTTTTTTTCTTGCACCGAGAAAAGCCGTACTCTTACTTTAAACGATCGTGCAACGGATCGTGCAACTTTTATTAGAAAAGTTATACACAAGCATATGTGTCTTAGATCGTCTAATCTTCGTTTTATCGAATTATAAGAAGTGTCCGTCGGTTTGTTTTTAAATAGTGGAGTTTCCTTTTTTCTCTTTTCTTTTTTTCTTTAGCGAACTAATTAACGGTCTATGTCCGCTAATAAAAAAACACAAAAAAAAGAAGTATAACGATGAAACACAATCGGCTGCTGTACTCAAAATAGTTACAGATGAGTTCTCCGGTAGAGAAAAACACACGATTGGAAATTAATATATTATTACGAGGTAATAGACGAGATATATGCATATTATACGTGAAATAAGCATATTATATAGTGTTGATTATTCAAACAAGAAAAAAAAAAGATATATACACACGATATACATACATACGTTATATACATTTTCCACAAGTATTTTGCACATTTGATATGAAGAGAAAAAAAAAAGAGGTAACACGGAAGGAAGAAAACTTTGCAACCCTTTTAACGCCTAAAACATACACAACGAGAGCTTGAATTTGCGCGCAAGCATTTCAAACAATGACTACTCGAATCATATAGCATTTAGATTTAATTTTCATATTGTATAGAATTTTCCAGTAATGTAATCATCGTTAAATTAAATACACGCAAAACATTAAAGAAAGGACATTCGTTAAATATATCTTGTAAAAAAGAATAAAAATGCTTTATTAGATGGAATTTTGAATTAGTTGGCAGGAGAGGGTTGCAATTGTAAAATACGGGAAGTATTCTTCCTAAGTTAAAAACCGCTTTCGGGATGGTCTCAGCCTATGCTTTACTCAATCTCAGGATGTATCCTGGCGTGAGCTGCTCTCAAGAGTCGTATTTGGTACATTACTGTAATTAATTAACGTAATTAATGGAATACACAAACGGTATATGAATAAATAGTGCCTGGCACCATTTGTGGCCCTCCTTCAGGTTGACTTATCCACGTTGTTCGCGTAAAGTGATCCGTCAACAAGTTAACTTGTAAAAAAAATATAGTGGATTAACAATTGTATAGATATAAAAACACACAAAGGATAATAGAGTGAGAAAAGGAAGGAAAGAAAGGATGTAAGAGTTCTTCTCTGTGGTACCCGTATTTAGGGATTAGTGGAATATAGTAAAGTTTACAATGTTCTGTTGGCAAATGGACAACCTGGCAAGTCAATCTCGATTATAATGTAGCCGAAGATTATATATATTATACGTACGTTAATGAAGGAAAATGAAAGAAGAGTCGTATAATCTTCGATATTAATTTGTTTCCTTACTAACGTTAACAATTAGAGACGTATCTGATGACTGTACGAACAATCGGTGTGCGAAACATAAGGATATAATGTTGTATAGTCACTAATGATTAATCACAAATTTTTAAGATGATCACAAAGTGCAATCTCTTAGCCAACACACTTTTTTATCAAAGAAAAAAAAAGTATAAAGAAATTGTTATTTTTCATAACGAAAAAAGTAAGATTTAATGTATTAAAAAAAAAAAAGTATATATATATATATATATATATGTCTCCACTAGTTATTAAACATTTTCCTATTGACGCAAAATTTATTGTATTTGAACTGATATTATATATATATATATATATTATATATATATATATATATGTATATATATATGTATGTATATATATATATTATCGATATATATATATATATATTATATATCTCTCTAAAACCTAAGTGTATATGCCTGAAGAGTAAAATCCTTGAAAGATAATCTATTCTGCGATACATGGGTTCCAGATCTTAAGTCGTTACAGGTGGATCATTGAATAATATAATTACTCCATTAATTATATTATCAGTTACTTGATATTATACGACTATTTCTCGGCAGTGAATAATACCGGTGTTATTATATGCTTCGTCCTTTCGTACAAGACACACGCGACAGTAATTTGCACAAACTCTTTTGTACCATTAATCAATAGGAGAAATATAGTACTCGAAGTCTCTCGCAATGGTTCAATGAATAATTTTGGAACAAGAGATCCTATATCGCATACTATTGATCGTAAGTTTGAGACCATTTCTTCTTAAAATAAAGTTCGGAGTACCTTTAAGTACAATTGCTAACTTTAAAAAAATGAACGTATTACGGGAAACTACAAAAAGCACAATTAACCACTTTTATTTTTTTTTTAGTAGTACTAGTAATTTTTTAAATCATATTAGTTTGATTAATTACAATTTGTTTTTAGAAATCAGTGTAACGTGAGTTTATCTGAACTTATAGTCATCTGAAATTTATGAGAATCAATAGTGTGTGCGTGTCGTTCAATTTTGCACAAAATCCAAAATTCAATGATCATTTGCGATACACGGTAGTCTTGAAGCATATAATATTTTTTCTTCGAGTAGTTCTTTCCCTGTACAGAGTTACGCTTTGGTTCGTGTCGAGATTTTGTACGCCCATTTCTAATGCAAAGACTGTCCGAGAGAAATCGTTCTGACCCGATCCACCGGTACACACACACGGTCTTGTAAACAGGGCAAGGATTACAATTTGCTTACCGATCTATTTTACTGTAAGACACCCACGTGAAATAAGAAATACGTAGTAGTACCTCTTAAGGTAGGGAACTTGTTAAATGGTGTACGTTAACGACTTGTGCGTACCATTTTAATGTATATTTTTAATATGGCGAAGTATGCGTAAGTTACACACACATAACACAAACGCGATTCGATGTGTATCTTGTCGCGGGCACAATCGAGATATCGATATAGAAGAAGTAAGTACCATTTTATTAGTGGTATACCTGTTCGGTCTTGTTAAACTATTATACCGATTTTAACCTGTTAATCACAGATTAGTTATTTATTAACTGTTACATATATATGTATGTGTAAATATATATATATATATATATATATATATATATATATATTTTTTTCAATCTACTATGGTAAAATAGTAGAGAAAGATGAAGTGATAATACGTACCAATCATCAGCTTTACTCTTCGAGTTGAGTTAGACCAATTAAATTAATTCGAGAAAAAGGATAAAATTTACAGAATACTTTCTTAATATCGATGTGTGTGAAACGATTGTGCCCAGTTGGCGAGAAGATAAATATTCTATTTGCAAATACGTAAAGAAAGCGTCGTCGGCGATTATATCGTAGTTGAGAATTCAGAGACTATTATTGAAGTTGTTGGGAAACGCTGTGAAATGAAATGGACCATCATTTAGATAATGTTGTCGTATGCAATTAAACTATAATAGGACACACGGGGAGTAAAAGAACGCGAAGAAGACAAACAAATACATAGAGAAGCAGAGTTAGAGATTTTTTGTTTGCACAGGGAAGCAAAGTTGTTGGGATAAAAAGAACAATTGCCGGGATCGTTTTATAGGCCACGTGGCGGGAATTTAAGCGGATGCTCGTTTCGATTTTTTCGAACTTCCATCCCCCCCCCCCCCCCCCTCATTATTCTTGTTCTTCGTCCTTTTTCGAAGAATATTAACTCGAGGATTTCGTGCAATTTCGAATATTCGGATACCGGATGGATTTTACATAGAATCAAGTTCATTGCTTTTGAATAGCGGGACAATTTTTTATATCAATACTCGAGGGTATTTAAATGTTCCAAGATTTTTAAAAAGTCCGACGATGGCGCCATCATGGTTCCCCAATTATTGAAACATCGACTCGGTAGTTCCCCTTATTCCGAAATATTCGAAATTTACGTTCACGCTCGAATCACTCCGATACTTCGATGTTTTTTAGAGTAGAAATATATAAAAATATAAACATAACTAAAAAAAAATGTTGTAAATATATATAAAAGAATTTAGTTAACGAATCGATTTATTAACCTTTCGTGCCTTTGAAACGAATCGTTGTGAACTGTTGGGAACCAACCGATTTTTAACAAAGCGATCATTTTCGTTCGAAATACACCGCGCGAAACGATCGCATCTATTCCGAAAATATGTAATAAAAAATTATAAACTGGAAAACGCGTGCTTTCGCTACTATATTTAATCGGATCTCTCGACAAATAGGAAATAAGGTTTTTTCTAAGTGAATTTTATTTATTTCGTCACTTAAAGGAAGAAAAAGAAAAATGAAAAAATAAAAAATCGAGCATACATTCATACACACACACAAACACACACACAGAAATTTCTTGTAGCGTTTCTCTGTAAAATATTATTATGTAGAAGAATAGTTGATATTTTGTAAAGCAGCTGAGCTTAACTATGAAACACCACACACACACACACACACACACACCCATAATTCTTAACGATTAAAATAATAATGATAATAAAAGATACTAAAGAATTTTTCGAAAATTCAAGATCTCTGTTATTCTATCTTTGTACGATCTCGAATTGTCTCGAAGGATCCCTATTTTTCGACTGTTCTCACCGATTCTAGCGGATCGATCGCGAAAAATCGAATCGAGTATCCAAGATTATCGGCGTTGTAACTTCGATTGAATCCAATCGGAAAACGAGACCACCGACGTGTATATGTATATATAAATAATGTATAACACGGTCAAGAATGCACGGCACAAGTATCGGATCACTTTTGTAAAAGGGTGTGTTGTTAGATAAAAGAAAGAAAGATAGAATATGGTGTTAAAAAATGGGGGAAAAAGTGGAGAGAGCTAAACTAATTAATATACGAAGATATATAAATGTACTAGCCACAACTGTTGTCACTGCAGAGTAAAAGTGAATCTAATATACATAAAATATATATGTATATATATATACGTATTGTAAAAGTAAATTTAAAATACTGAACATATCTGTAAAGCCACGTAGCATCACATTTTTAAAGGTAAAAAACTCAAGAATACCGCCATTTTATTGTTAACCATCGACCGTGTGTGCGCTCATCTTCGAGGCTTCTCGGTGCGATCCATCGATCGATGCCACCTTTTTTTTAACGTCATCTTTCTTGTAAATAATAAGAAGAAAAAAAATGCTAATAATAATAAAAATAAATGAGGGAAAAGTGAAATATTTATGTATATGTATATATATATATATGTATGTATGTATTTATATACATATATATATACATGTATGTATATATAGTCGAGTGATCCATGACTTGGGAGTGGTTCTCGATGCGTTTCGATCGATCGATCGATCGATCGGTAGTTGCGAAGCGCGCGCACGGAACTCGCGTGTATGGTTATTATTAACATACTTTTTAAATATTATTGCGTAGCGATATACTGTTATTTGTACGATATATATATATACATAAAGAAAAAAAAAAAATGGTAAATATGAAAGAACATCGTTTACGTTGTACTGTTAACAGAGAAAAAGAGCGGCCCATCTAAACACACGTGTCGAGCGCAGGGTACACAGAAAGAAAAGAGCGGAAAAAGGAAAGAAATGTATACAGAAAAAAAAAAAAAAAAAAAAAAGAAGGGTTTTAAAATAGAACCGCAACTACTTGTATATGTAATTATACCGAAGTTAAAAAGTAACCGCGTAATATGCTATATATAGATATTATTATTATTAAACAGACAAAGAAACAGAAAAAAAGCAGAAAAAATATATTACGGCGTATTAATAGTGTTGTGCGTTTAAGTAGACAGTGATAAATTTTGCGAAGACAAGAAAGGAAAGTAATCTTTTTTTTTCTTCTTGTAATTCGTAATAGTGCCATTTTTTTGAAAGAGAGACAAACGATTTCTTATTTTTTGTGTTATCTTTTTTTTTTTTTTTTTTTTATAAGTCCTTTTGAGTTCTTATTTTTTCTTCTGTTCTTTTTCTTCTCATATGATGATATTCGGTTAAGTGTACTAAAAGACTCGATTTCTAAGCTCGTTTCGGTCATTGTGATTGTTAAGATCATTGTCCGTTGGAATTTGTAAGACAGTGCGAGGAATACGCTTGTCTTGCTTGCAATGCGCACGTCGAAAACGCCACACGGGAGGATGCTACAATATTGGACACGCCTGAGTAGAAATATGATATACCGGCAGTCGACGCATAAAAATCGAACACGTGCGAGCCACTTCTGTTTCTTCATCTCTGAACTTCTCTATCTTTTAACACATTGCTGACGCTTACCTGCAAAACGAATCGAACCCTAGTTCCCATACGATCTCGGGATGCATGGGAAACGTACGTGCACGTACTTAAATCGAAGTAATCTTTCTCCAGAACTGATTAGTACAATTATGGGTGATACCATTGACTAAGTACAGAGATAAACCACTCGTTTATAGGAAATATCATACATTTCAAATTGGAATATCGATCGTGTAACAAAAGCAACATTTTTTTACGCTTTTTTAAATTTCACTGTATTACCCAATTTTGTTTTCTCTCTCTCTCTCTATCGTTGTATCGATTTCAGTCACGTATATAGTAATTGTCAATTCCTAGACTTAATTATAATTTCGTTCACAGTGAAGGTAAATAAAATTCGGGTTATAGTAGGATAAATGATGGAATTCCAATCATATGAAGATATACATATATACGTATTATTATCAATTTGGATTTTAAAGATCGCGTATGTCGGAGTGAATCGATATTTAGATACAATTCCCATCGTATGAAATGAATTCCCAATTCTGAAAGTATTTGCGTATCTTGTATAATCCCCGGCTAAATTTTCCTTGTCTATTACTAGACAGTGGATTTCTATGCAATTATGGGGAAAAAATTGGACAACTCGAATAGTATGCAAGAATGTATCAAATATTCGAAATAAAGTAGACCTTATTTTCTGCAAAGGGTGAAGCAACCCTTCGCTCAGCTTCCATTTCTTTAATTTAGTAAACTAGAATATGAATTTGCATAAAAACCGGCAGTCTATTTTGTTACCGATAAGCACTGTAGCTTAATTCTTCGCAGCGTTATACGAGGTGTTCCCAATTGAACATAACTGTTGGAGGTGCTCGCACGTGCCCGATTTAAGCGTAACTTGTTTATATGTATTTCTTTGGTGCTCGACATATCCGGTCGTTGTTACATGTGTTATATTATTGTCAATACACAATATAATAATAGTAATAATCATCGTAAATCTTCGTGAAGATCATCAGTCATTGTCATCGATCATCATTCATCGCGAACATTACTATTTACTATTACTGTAACTACTACTACTACTACTACTACTACTACTACCACACCCCCACTTATTATTGCTATTGCTATTACTACTACTACTATTACTACTACTACTACTACTACTACTACTACTACTACTACTACTACTACTACTACTGCTACTACTACTACTACTACTATTACTACTACTACTACTACTGCTGCTATTATTATTATTCGTCTTATTATTATTATTATTATTATTTGTATTATTATTATTATGATTATTATAACTGATCACAAACAACTATACGGAGCGCAATCACCTGTTGCTCGGTCAGTATAATGATTGTCTGAGAATTTTAGTGGAATACCGATGATTATTTCGCATGGTCTCTCTGTACACGCATCACGGAAAAAAAGAAATCTCTTTTCTCATGTACACACTACAAATATAAACACGCCAGACGTATACAGACACACCCACGCGCGCGCGGAACATTGTAAAACACGCATTGTGGTTATATTTCAGTGTATCAGCATAATGATATGATGTTTCCCATAGAATACATTTTACTTGGTTTTTATATTTCGCAGTATTTTATTTAACCGCCACTCGAGCATGTGCGAATCGTTGCGAATAATAATTGATTCGTTTAAATAAGGAGAAAGAAAAATTCGATATTCTGCAACAGATAAATAATAATAAGAAATAATAATAATAATAATAATAGTATCGGTATTCTGTTAATAAATAGTAGTTTAAACGATTCCAACCGAATGGTTATTCGATGATATTCGAAATGAACTAACTGTTCTTTTTCTAAATTAAACGTGGAGAAGTGAATCTGGAAATGAACAAAATCGTAGAAAAATTGTAATCTGCAGGCGTCAAACTTAATCCAAGCTTATTTGTCGATTACAACAGTCCTTTGGAATTCGCACGTGCTTGAAAAGTGTTGTTCCAACACCTACGGTTTGTTTCACCAAAAATTAACAATCTCTCGTTAATCGTAAAATAATAATTTGTACAGTCAAACACTCATAGTTTTTGTAAGTTTCATTACGGATTTGTTACCAATATAATTGACTAAGTACAGGATAGACCACTCGTTTATATGAAACATCATCAATTTTAAAATGAAATATCGATCGTTTAAAAAAGCAGAGGTTTTTTTTTACGCCCCTTACGATTTAGAATGGTGATTTAATACAACCATCAAAATTGATAATCATATCATTGTATTACTTCGTTTTTCTTTCTTTCGCGCTGCACCGATGTCTGTCACTTATATAATAATCATTAACCCTCTGCACTCGAAAAGTTTTCGTAAAATTTGTCTTCAAATTTGTGGGCTCCGCTACGAAGACAATGCAAACAATTTTTAGTTTACAACACGAGGACAGAAGCAAATCGTAATAACTTCACTTATTCTTTTAACAAATTGCAAGTTATATCTGTTCAGGAAAGTTGCGTATGTGTAACTGTAAAAGAACAAACTTACCTTTCACTTGAAATAGCTTCGATTGCAAAGGGTTAACACCTGGGTTTCAAGTTGAATTGAAAGTTTTCACTTACTTGCAACTTCTTTTATCGTGAAAGTATATAAAGTTCCGGTTATAAAAATCGTTTGTACCTTGTATCTAGAAGAATTTCGAGCTATCGATTTCGTGTAAAATAGCCATACGATAATTATCGTTTTTTTTTTTTCTAGTGAGACTTTTTCTCAAATAAATCGATCGTTTCGGTTACGTGATTTACATTCTGCATAAGCGTCATACTTTTTAAAGGAAAGTGCCATTTTGAATAAGAAGCGCAGAAGATAGCGTAATATTTACATTAACGTATATTTTTCTAACGCTTTGCTGTTTTGAGCAAGGAGGGAAGAAATTTTTGTAGAAAAAGTTTCTTCGATACACACCGGATATGATTTCGAGAGAGGTATGTTCGCGACCAAAAAATGTTATTGGTTTCTTTTCTTGTAAAATTATCTATTCCATTGTCTCCTTTCCAAAACTAATGGATCGCAACATATGTAAATTCAGTGGATTTTCAACATTTTAATTCATTTCAATTTAACGTCTCCCATTGTTTAAATACACGTCACCGTTGCGCGCATTCGAAACGTACAAATTTCAGTTTCAATGGATTTTCACTGAAACAAAATTCTATGTATTCGAGCGGAGTTTTCGATCGAAAGTAGAAAACAATATACATATGTTCCAATCCAATAACACGCGAATAATGTGAATACAACAAGTACGTGTTCACATGTATATCGATGTATAAATTGTGCGTCTCTTTGAACGAAACGTGTGCGAATGGACGCGAAATTTTCTACTAAAAAAAACGCAACAATTGACACGTGTTAACATTTAACAAATTATTATACAATATATTTACCCCGTGTTCGTTGTTTCGAATGTGGAAGATCATATGTAAAATTTGCACACGTTTCCAGTAAATGAGAATTGTGGCAAAATTACTAACAATGCGGTGTGTCTGTAATCATTGTAAATTCTTCTTTGTGGTTAACGATTATTATTTTTCGTTCATTGTTTCATAATTGACCGCTTCGTGAACGTCTCTTCCCGTTTATCATGTACGTCTTCGTTGTGTTCGATATTCCAAATTGTTTGTGTTTCGTTCTTTTTCTTCTACACACTAGCGGGTTATCGAAAGAAGACTATATAAAGTCTGCAGTATATTTAGAGAACTTACAATACGTTACTTTTGAATTTTTCATAAAGCTGGGTCGAAACCTAATTTCTAGACTCGCGAAACTCGAATCTGAAACTTTGCGAGACCTCGAAATCCTCGAAACTTTCGAAACATTGAATCCTTACTTTTTTCCCCTTTTGTTGTTTGAAGACTATTCATTTTGTCAAGAATTAAAATTCTGATAGATCCCTTTTAGAAAATCAACTTATTGATCGCGTTACAAACGACTGCAATGAACGCAAACTCCATTACTTTAATAATTGTAAACTATTATTTAGCTAAGTTTCGAGAATTTCGAATCTTTATAATTTCTTTGCAACGCAAGTCTTAACTTCACTGATATTAATAGCGATTCATTCGTAAAATAAACAAATAAAAGTAACAGAAAGTTTCGTGTTTCGAGGTATCGAAGGTTCCATCCCTAACTTTTCTCTTCGTACGAAATTTCTGTTACTTCTCTGACTCTATATTTTACGAGTTTTCAACGGACACGGGAAACAAATGCAGGCTCACATTGATCCATAATCAAATTTCTATCGCAAGCTAACCTTAGTAAGGAATTACATATGCAGTACTACTCATAATTATTCGAACAACGTCAAAAATTAATGGAATTATTTGCTAATTCAAAGGCTTAAAATTGCAAAATCTTCGACGATTCAAACGCTTGGACATCCAAATACTTGATAATTTAACCTTTTAACCGGGTAATTTTCCTAATCAGAATCTTCTTTACACACAGAATTGAAAATTAATAAAAAAGAATTGATATTGGTAAGGGTAACTTTAATTGTTACGAACGCAAGTATAAAATAAAGCATTTTTCATGCAAGTATAATGATGGTTTGGAAAGGTAGGGATTTCTGAGAAAATAAACTATTGCTCCCGAAAGGTTGATCATTTGTAGGACGCGTTAACTCGTCATCCCCAGGTAATGGGTTAAAAGCGTAGAACTCCAAAACAGACCTCTTACTGATCAAAGTGGTCCTGCATTCGTCGTACACGGGTTAAGTTATTTTTTTTTTATTATCGAACAGCAAGTTTCTCTCCCTCATTCTATATATATATATATATACTTTCTTTTCTCTTTCTGTTTCCTCTATAGAAAAGAAAAACGCGTACTGCCCTAAAGTGTCGCACCGTTAAAGAACCATATTGTACCATGTGTATAATCCGTACCCATTCGATGTCGCTCGATCATATCCATCTAAACTTGACATTTCTCGACTCTCTCTCTCTCTCTCTCTCTCTCTCTCTCTCTCTCTCTCTCTAACTACTCTCGAATCTCGAACTTGTACTTGATTTTCTAGCGATAAATCTTTCTACCACACGTGTTTGTATAATCCGTGCACACGCATACACTCGCGCGTATACGCATACGAAGACAGGTGCGAGAACACACTCTTAAACGAACAATGTGGTATACTATTGTGTAATCGGTGTAACGAGACACGCGGAGAAGCGATAACACACAGATACGCATTTTTTGCACTGACGTACTAACACGACTTTCATTGTGACGTCCACTAATGTAATTCGTACGATCGTGAACATGTAAGACCGGCGTCGCCCGTTCTCTTGCGACTCTGTTTCGCCTCGATTATACATAAATATGCTAGTCGAATTTTCACTCGTTGCATGGAAATACTTACTTGCATCAAACCGAGTGATTTATTCCTGGCCATTCTTTGATCACGTTGACGACCAAAAATGTTTTTAATCTTTGGAAAGAATTAGCATGCGATAGATTACAGATTTTTACGTATATAGTTGGTCGTAGAAGTATTCGGCCATGTTAAACATTTGCTACGTTTTTGATCTGAAATTATGGATCAACGAAGTAAAGAATACCTTTGCGGACGGGACTAAATAATACTTAAAGAAATTTTGCCGAATTACGAACCCGTTACGCATGGGACTTAGTAACGTTCGATGGACTTCCATCCAATTGCTAACAAGAGTGTTCATTAGTGATACTAATCCAAATTTGTCGCTGTAAAAATCGACGGGCCCCCAGAGAATCGAAAGAACATGGGTGGCTACTTGTCGACGCTCGTCCGCAAAGGGTTAATACAAATGAAACGACAATTTAGCCTGAGAGAAATGGTGTCACGCGTGCATCGCGCTCTTATGAGTGTAATTTCGCCAACGAACCAACTTATTCTTACTTAGCTTCAAAAGAACTTTTAAGAGGTTGAATTTTATTCAAACGCGTATGAAATAAGAAACGATGGAAAGAATGAAAAACGGGCCAAGAAGAGATTAAAGTAGAAACCGTAATAAATGAGATGCCATTGATGGAAAGGTTGAAAAAGGGAAGCCGCTTTATAATACCGCCAAGAAACCATCGAAGAAGCTTTTGAAAAATATAAAAAAATCAAGTCTAGTTTTATTTCGCGGATGCGATTATGCAAACAGACGGATTCCTTATAGAGCAAACAAAATTGAACGATGGATGGGTTCCAATGATTGTAACGTTGAATCTCAAAATTTTACACCGACATGAAAAGTCAATTATATTATGAAACGTTACGATTAAAATTATGAAACGTTAACTTCGAACGCGTAACATAAATAACGTGACGAAATAAATTAGTATAGTTTTCTGAATTTCGTAAGGCGGCCGAATACTTTTGTGACTTAACCGTGCGTTATACAGATTCATATTTTTCCAAAACTCAGAAAAGATCCGAAGAGTGGATCTTAAATAAAAATTAGTTTCAATCCTTTAACGTTTCGATGCGAAGCAAATGTCGTGTCGCCGCTCTCTCTCTGTGTCCTAGCATATTGTTAGCTAAGAGCTCGCGGACAGTCGAATACAAATAATAATAATTAGCCGAAAAGGCTGTGCAAGCGAGGAGCAAATAGCGAGGAAGTACGGAGAGAAAGATCTCTTACATATGCACGATCGTATTTTGTCCTCTGTAGAAATGCCTTATTGTCACGTGCCTCGATTAATAATTAAACCGTTCACCTGCTTACCAATTACTTGTTAGTGTACGTAACAACAAATATGTACGTGTATATCGCGTTATTCTTTGTACTGCTCTTGTAAATATATTCTGAACGATTACTGTCATAGCGTGTGTCGTCTATGAAGCCGGAGTGTCCCTTGCAAATCATTCATTCATCCTTTGTCTCCCTGTTCTCTGTCTCCCTTTCGTATGCTCTAATCGCTTAAACACGTGTGTATAATCCTCGTACGCGAAAAAGAGTTATTAACCCTTTGAGTGTTACTTCAAATTATAAGGTAACAGCACCGTTTTCAATTTTAAATACAGGTGAACCTCCTGCAACGCGGTTTCGCTGCAAAGTGGTTGGAAAAATGCGGAACGTTTCCTACAACGCGATACTTTTACAACGCGGTTTAGGAAATATGGAACGTTTCCCACGATGCCACAATTTTATAGTGTATTTTCAAGGAACGTATCTACCGCGTTGTAGGAGGAGGACCACCTGTACGATGCATAAAGTTTACAGCGTCGAGCTTTTCAACGCCATAAATGATTAGTACAAACGGTTCATCAAATATGAATTTAGAAACATCGTAACGAATATTATAGTATTCGTATTAAACGCGACGTGTTAAGATATATCTAGATACTCGGCGATCTCCTAAAATTGCTTAGCACTCAAAGGATTAAACTATCTTCGTTTTACAATGTCACACTTTATTAAGTAATCGTGTTGCTTTGGAGAAATTGTTTCACATGCATGCGTGTCCTTAGTCCCTTTGCGATATGAAAATCCGCGAACGAAACCCAAAAATAGAATTTATCTTCTTTCTTTCCATTAAAACAATTACGCGTATTCGAATCGAAGAGATAGCACGTCCAGGATTTAAAAGGTTTGACTAGGAAAAAAATTCAATAGTATTTTAACGCTTCTTGTCTATACCTCTGTTCTTGTTTCTAGATAACGAGCTTCTTGTCTACGCGTTAATAAATAATTATAAATTTTAAATTCAAAGGTGGTCCACGGCATCCAGAACAAGGAGAACCAAAGCAAGGAGGATGAGCTTAAAGAGATGGTTTAATGGACACTATTTTGCACATTTGTATTAATTTAATTATAACACATTATATTTCGCTATGTCGACTCGATGATAGAGTGATCGTTTTAATCGACAATTGTTAAATAAATAAGCAAATGCGAATTTCTCGGCTTCTAGTGTGCCGATTTCGATGCCCTTTGGCTTAAATTAAAGGGGAAAGTCCTGAGACTATTATTGTACAGGCTTTTGCACCTAGCCGTTGTAGTTCATTTGTTATAAACAAATATATCGCATCATGGTAGATTACTCAGAGAAAGTACCTGAAGAAAAATTATTAATTTCTCAGCTCCTAGACGTCCGATCTCAATGACCCTTGTCACAAATTAAAGTGAAAGGTTCCAATCATATTATCCAACATTCTTTTGCAACTTGCCCTTGCACTTCATTTGTTATAAACAAATATATCGCGTCATGGTAGATGATTAAAACAATCACTCTATCATTGAATCGGCAATACAGAAAGTGACAGGAAATTAGTAAGGTGTTGAACAATTTTGATTATATATAATAATGGATTTGTGTGTGCAGATTCCTTGCGTCTCAATGATATTCAGCAGTGTTAAGGTTATAACAAGAAGAACGAGAAGAAAAAGAAGAAAGGAGAACTTGAACAGATAGTTTAATTCGTATTATTATATAATACAAGATACTATGGAAACATAAGTAAGTTTCCATGGACGGTTTATAAGAATTAGCTTGTGGAAACATTGTAAGACTTAAAGTATTACTTTTATTAATGTTATTACCCTATATTTTGTTATAAATTAATAAGTTTTAAGTTAAACTGTAAGAATTATTAGTTTATAAGAATATGTCAACAATCTTGTAACTTGTACTTTATCACAAAGTTTAAATAAATGCCTAGTTAAAGATACGTAATTGTTTAAACGTTTAATGACCTGTCCAGCAATCCCAAAACGACCGGTCCTAATCCTTTAAAGAGAAGTATCGTGGAGGAACTTTAACAAAAAAGTTCTGAAGCGAGAACCTCTAAAAAACAGCCCTGCACATCATTAAATTAGTTATAAATTAGAAAGATGCGATAATTTAAGTATTAAGTTTCTCGCGTCTTTTCTAAGAGTTTCGGATACCTCCTCGCAACTTATGTTCGTGTAATACAAAATCTCCAAATCGGCCGAGAAGTTTTCGAGAATCTCCATATCTTCAGTAATTCCTCGAAAATGACGTCACTTCCAAGAATCGCCAAAGTTCTTGGAAATGACGTCATATCATCAACATTTTTTGGATACCTCCTAGCAACTCATATTCGCCTAATACAAAGTTTCCAACGCGACCGAAATTTTATTGAGAAGCCCACGAAATTCGAGAATTCTTGGAATTTGACGTCACTTCGTGGAATCGCTGAAATTCTTGGAAATTACGTCATCTTGCCATGTTCGCCGGATACCTCCTCGCAACTCATATTCGCCTAATACACAATCGTCGAATCGGTCGAAATTTTATTGGGAAACCTAAGGAACTCGGGAATTCATGGAAAATGACGTCACTTCTGGGAATCGCCGAAATTCTTGGAAATGACGTCACCTTGCCATGACCGCCGGATACCTCCTCGCACCTCATATTCGCCTAATACAAAGTCGCTAAAATTTTTGAAAAATTTTCGGATCTTTGTATCAGGAGAATATAACATACCAGGAGGTCGCCAAGAGTTTCGTGCTATGACGTCATTTCTAAGAATTTCGGCGATTCCGAGAAGTGACGTCATTTTCCAACAACTATCGAGTATTTCATATGTTCGAGTAAACTTTCGGCCAATTTGGCGACTTTGTATTAGGCGAATATGAGGTGCAAGGAGGTATCCTGCGACATGACAACATGACGTCATTTCTAAGAATTTCGGCGATTCCAAGAAGTGACGTCAAATTCCAAGAATTGCCGAGTTTCTCAAGTTTTCGAGTAAACGTTCGGCCAATTTGACGATTTTGTATTAGGCGAATATGACGTGCGAGGAGGTATCCTGCGACATGGCAAAGTGACGTCATTTCCAAGAATTTCGGCAATTCCTAGAAGTGACGTCATTTTCCAAGAACTATCAAGTATTTCATATGTTCGAGTAAACTTTCGGCCAATTTGGCGACTTTGTATTAGGCGAATATAAGTTGCAAGGAGGTATCCTGCGACATGGCAAGATGACGTCATTTCCAAGAATTTCGGCGATTCCTAGAAGTGACGTCATTTTTCAGGAACTGCTGCGATTTTAAGACTTCTCGATGAATCTTTGGACGATTTGGCGACTTTGTATTAGGCGAATATAAGTTGCAAGGAGGTATTTAAAGATTTGGCGCCAGATGACGTAATTTACAAGAATTTTTTTGATTCTTGGAAATGACGTCAAATTCCAGGAACTACTAAATTTCTAGTATCTCAGAATTTGGTCTTATAAACTTACAACTATTTTAATCATGTTCAGGACTATTTTTTAGAGTTTCTCGCTTCAGAACTTGTTTTATTAAAGTTCCTCCGCGATATTTCTCTTTAAAGGATTAGGGTAGGTCATTCTAGGATTGTTGGACAGGTTATTAAATGTTTAAACAATTACGTGTCTTTAACTGGGCATTTATTTAAACTTTGTGATTAAGTACAATTTACAAGATCGTTGACGTATCCTTATAAACTAATAACTGTTACAATTTATTCACGTTGTAGTACGAATGTGTAAAATATACATTATTATAAACTATCTCTTCAAAGTCTTTCTCCTTCCTTTTGTTCTCTTTATTCTGGTAGCTGCTGATCACCTCTGCTTCGCCAACTTTTACCACTCGTAACTCCCTCAATTTTGCATTGCAGTCATTCAGAAGCAGGGAATGTATTGTTAATTAATCCTTATTTTAATCCATCGTTGAAGTAGTCAAAAAATTGATGTCTCATCCACTATTCTTGTGCCCTGAATTCCAAGATCTCTGGTCATTGTTTATAGTTGGCCATCATTGGTTTGCCAAGGGAAGCCAGCCTTTTTGTTAACATCATCAATGAACCTGCGCATACAGTGAAACATATTAGTAAGCAATTATCGTATAAAATTACGATTACAGTCGGTCGCGTAAAGTAAACTACAGACGATCAGACTTGTCTCGAGGCATGTCTCGCGATAAAGGACGGGTTTGAGATCATTTGAAATTAGTCCGAGTCTATTCTTATTTCGTACATGCCGCGTGGTTTACAATAATTCCAAATAGTTTCAAACCCATCACTTGTCGCGCGGCATGCCTCAAGGCAAGTCTCATCGTCTGTGTTCGTCCACGAACATACGCCTACATAAAAGTTAAATTAAAAGCGCAGAAATTAATGTACAATAACTTAATAATCCTAAAAGCTGTTGATTTATTTAGTAAATACGTATTTTTATTTATTAATATACACGTCAAGTGTGATATGTGGACGAACACTTATGCGCCCAATTGTATTTCAAAGGAAGAATTTGAAAGAGGCGAATAAAATTATTAAATGGAAAACACGGAAGCGATCAGATATTAGTATCTATTAAAATATCTTATAAAAATGTTAACTAGTTACTAGTCTGCAATAAAATGCCGAATACAGTAGAGAAAATGTTACGAAGTAGCAAAATTGAAATCAGAGCGCGAAACGTTCTTCTCCTACAGCGGTTTGTAGAAGACTGATTAAGTAAGCGCGTCGCGTAGCCGCCTAAAGCACTGACGTCACAACATGGCGTCTATTAGCGTGCAACAAGACTACTTATACTTTCAGAAAATTAATTAATTATTCATTTTCTAAGGTTAATCCTTGAACTTTTGGAGTTGAATCGTAAAGATGAAACCTTTAACATCTTCTACATAGAATTTTTAATGACAATTTCGTTTCAGATAATTAGTTATTAATAATTATTTCACGAATGGTTTGCACCAGTATCATTGGTGCTTTCGATTTTTCATTAATTATTTATTTCGCCTTCATTTGTTATTTAAAATTACAATACGTATTCTTACAAGCAAACATTTCATAAAAATACGACCTGTAGAGAATTACAGGTTATATTTAAATACTCCGTTGCTAAGTTTCTTCGCCACGGATTATATCAAGTGTAGATGGCAGTCGCCGCAATCGTTTCGGATCTGATATGTACAGTCAGACACGAAAATCTTCATACACCTTTGAATGTGAAATATGTAAAAAACGCAAGTGTTTCGATTTCTTGAACGTTGGTTGAAGATGTGTAAAACGGGAGGCGTTCACATAATAATAAGCACCTACAAATTAAAAGAGAAGCAGCGGACACCTAATACGAAACGTGTACAAACCCTCAACAGGGTTAACGTGAAATGAGTTGTAATTAAAAAGGAAAGAACGTTTTATACGAGGCACAATTGTATGTAGACTTTTGTGACGGACTGTACTTGTGCGTGTGTAGTGTGTGTGCGGCAGATTCGTTGAGTCTCTATACATGTGCGTACGCTACTTTAAAGGCGCCTGTAAGGTTTGGCATGTGTGTTGGTCGCCAAATGAAGTGACTGCAAGCTTGCAGAGAGAATGTGAAGGTAGAGTTGGTGAAACCGAATACGTCAGAGTTAGAAGGCATTGACAGTATCGCGTTTTCGCACGATGTTGTCATCCAAATTGCAAAAAACTTAAAGTCAATCGATAACCCGATACAAACCAATCGCCTTCGTTGTATTCGACAATCGGATCGAGTGTGACGTGCGTGGTACAGTGTATTTATTCTAATAAGAAAGATAATTCGAACAGCATTCGACAGCGCGAACTATGGTAACAAATAAGGGCGTTCCGCGACGATAAATTACAACGATTAAGACTACCTGACAGTTTGTCCTTTTGTATAGTCCTAACACGCACGATTCTAACTTTACGCAACGTTATACCTGAACGCCGTAAAGGTTATGCGGTACTTTTTTATCGATCCATTCTACTTCTGTGCGTCAACTTATCGTTATTTAACGTAGATCGAATGAAAATTCATCGGATTCGTTATCGGTTTTCTTCCCGGGGACTTTTGACAACCTTCTCCTATAGAAATCTCCCAAGATAATCGAAGATGGTGTTCGAATCGATCGTTGCCGAACTCCTCAACAAAGTGTTGGGGGAGTACATTCAAAATTTGGATTACACTCAATTGAAACTGAGTTTATGGGGAGGTAAGCAATTTACCAGCTGTTTATACGCTTCGAGACATTTCATGTATGTACGATGTATACTTAGTTAGCATTCAGCGGCGTAAACTAGCCTCAACTTTCGTTCGAGGCCCGGCCAATGCCCGGGAAACTTAGAAAAATATCACACATGATAACGGGTAGCTGATAACATGCACTTTAATATGTCGCAAATACATATAGATGTATTATTAGTACACCCATGTGACATCAGCCTCTATTTATATCGCGATGCTCTGCGACTAGTCGTTTTATCGCTTATGACACTCGTGCATGCAATGAAACGAATACACATACACACGCATGTAAAAACGCGCGCATGCCTAGAACGAAATAAAGTCCGGCGGTAAAATGAAAAATCACATAATCTATACATTATATAATCGCTTTGATGCTTACTTAGAAAAGAAGCAACCGTATGTTTGTTATTTTTGCCAAGGTTGCTGATCTAATGATACTAAGGACTTATTGCTTTATTATCATCACTGTGTATCGTGTGTATAGTACTTCCGGCAATTTCACATACTTAAACTCACCAAACAAGTATTACCATTGATCAACTACGGGATAGATTATCCATTTATAGGAAACATCCTAAATTTCAAACTGAAATTAGGATTTCGTAAAAAAAAAAACAAAGGTTCTTTACGCCCCTTACGATTTAGAATCGATCATCAAAGTTGCGAAAGTTAACCCTCTATCCATGTATTAAATATAATTATACGTTTGGTTGTATCTTAAAAGTAAATGAAATTCAGGTTATAGAAGATTAAATGATAGAAATCCAACACATATGAAAATATATTTCTATACACGTTATTATAAATTTAGCTATTACGGATCAATTGTATCTGAAACAATTAATTGTCGCAGTATTTAATTACAACTTCCATCGCTTTAATAGCGCTGTTTTATTTTAGTAAGGGGGCCAGGTAGCCCCCTGATGATTTCATATAAAAATGAATAGTCTATTCTATACTTCGCTAATGGTATTACGAGCGCGATGAAAAAGAAATCTATATATGTTTTAATATAGATTTCTAAGTATCGTGGGTTTTACAGTTAGACTCCATAACCACTTTCCTAATGTAATCGCTGAAATAACTTTTCCTATTTTACGATATAAAGATGCGAAACAGTTTGAATTGACTAAATTTATTACTTCTGTTATTTATGTATTATTCTTTCGGATATAGAAATATTAAAAAACACGTAATGTACTCACTGCATGAAGGACATATCAAAATTTAAAGTCAGGATTGCTTTTTCGCGCGAAATAGCTCGAAAAAAATTGATATTTGATTTTTTTAGCTACGACGCACCTTTCCGAAAAATCTGATAAAAATTGGGGACAATAGTTATGATAATATGTTGTTACTGTAAAAATATAAATGCAGTATTCTTACAACTTCACTACGAAATCTGCATTTTTCAGATCTTCTTAGGGGTTTTCATTTTTTACACCTAAGCTTTGCAACACAAAAATCCGGAAAAATTCGCCAACATATGTCACCCTATTTTTAATACGTCAGATTTTTCTCAGAATTTCTGCTTGCCATTAAGTAGGTCAAATAGGGCAAAAACTGTTACATCATATTTCCCCCATTCGTACCCCTAAGATCGAAGTAGAAGGTTGAAACTTTATGTGAAAGGTTTTCTTTGGATTCGCTATCGAATGGTACATCACAAGTCTAATTTGGTTCAAGGATACTTTTTGTCCCTTATCCATCTGTACCCTTTGATTAATGACTAAAATTATGATTAATCGATGGTTAAAATAAATTCGTCATTAGTCAGGAATATTTCGTCAAAAGTAGTTGCTTCCGTTAGTCAAATTATGCAAGATTACTTTTGTTAATCACACGTATATGCATATCAATCGTTAGTTACTTTATTGAATTAATGACTAATAACTAAGTAATCGTTACTCACGAATTACATTGGTACAAAACTAATAGTCACTGGTCAAAAAGAATTCTAACTGTAACCAATATTTCGTAATTATTAGTCATTGTTACGCAAATTATCCAAGTCATAATCGTAAGTCATTTTCTAGAGGACATTTTGCCCAATTTTGGACGAGATCCCAAAAGTTTCGGGATTCCTGAAAATATCCGCAATTCCTGATATTTTTCAGCATTCTTGATACCTCTCAGAATTTCGGTATACGTTTTGTTGAATGCTCTCGCGATTTCTGAAGATGACAGAGAATCCGAAAATATAAAATCGAGATGAGATGAGAATATCTTTCCCGAACCCGGGATGATCTCGAACATTATCCGTATTCACAAATATTCTTGGGAATCCCGTAAACTGCCACAGTTTTTCATTTTTGCTTTTACAAACCCTGCGGTAACTTATAAATGTTTCCATTCATTTATTCTCGAATAATTCAATTACACGCGTAAGATGGAAAATAAAAATATTCATTAGAGAAATTGCGTTGCAAGAAGAGAAGATAAAAGGACTTCTAATTTACATTTTATTTTTACCATTGTATTCATTTGTTAGAAAAATATAAGAATTTACAGAGTACATAAATTATAATCGTTAGATAGATATATAGTTTTTTTTTATGACAAAAAGGATCATTTAAGTAACGAAAATACTTGATTATATTTTTCCTTGTAGGAGATGTAGTCCTAACAGATTTATTAATAAAAGATACCGCATTAGATGTATTGGATCTACCTGTTAGATTGGAGTACGGGAGATTAGGTTTGTAAATCGTGTACGCTTAATTGTTTAACGAATAGAATCGTGTGTGAAATCGAAAACATCGTGTGTGTTTTTGTTCCTTCTCCTAGGAAAACTTATCTTAAAAATACCATTCAAAGATATGTGGAATGGTCAGATCGATGCAATAGTGGAAGAATTATTTGTGCTAGTCGTACCATCGAGTCAAGTCGCGTACGATGCCGAAAAAGAAGCGAAAATGCAGCTTGAAGCGAAACGCGCGGAGTTAGCGCGGGTGGAGAGAAAGAAACAATTAGCAGATACCAAATGTAATAATATATTTCATAATATTTCACGTTTCATTGAACGCCTTTATAATATCTGCTTTGCCAATTTAATAGCTCGATGCAATAACTATTTGACCTGTAACTTGTAGCTCAAGAAAAGTTAGATGATTCGATGATCGAGAAACTCATCGCTCGTATGATAAAGAATATTCACGTAGAAATCAAAAGAATACACGTGAGATACGAGGATCATATTTCGTTCAAAGATCATCCTTTCTCGGTTGGTTTTACGCTGAACAAATTTATCTTAGAAAGTTGTACAGATTCTTGGGAAACCAGTGGTAACTTGAAAGATATGTATGCCATTCCACAAATTTATAAGGTAGGCAGAAATTTGCTGAACAATATCACCGATATTGCTCTGCAATATATTTATATTCCTCTTTCAGTTATGCACGCTTGACGGTTTGGCAGTGTATCTGAATACAAGCGTAGAACAGTTCAGTAACAAAGCACAATCAAATTATTCAGATCTCTTTTGTAGTGGTATTGCAACCATAGATTACAATCCACCTGGTTATCAATACTGTAAGCAAATATAATTTAACGTACTATAATATTCTACAGTCTTTCCTCGTTTAGAAACCACATGACAAATTGGAGCAAGCAGTTGCAGCTTCCTTTTAATATAGTTTCCAATAAACGAGGAACGATCATACGTTTTTACAGCCTTGTAATATAAACATCTTCTAATTGTTTCTAATCTATCTTAGTATTGGGTCCAATAAACGTCAATGCAAAATTAAAATTAAATCCGAAGCCGGAAACGGATGGAAGCAATTACACGATTCCTAAGGTGTGGTTGGATTTGGAAATGCAGAAATTAAGGATAGGATTAGCTCGAAAGCAATATCATACGTTGGTTCAATTAGGGGAGGGTTTAGATCATGCCCAAAAGGCTGCACCATACAGAAAGTATCGACCAAATTTAACATCGTACAGGGGACACTATAAAGCATGGTAATAAATAATTACTGGGGAGGCTATTTAGAAACGATTTACGGGACAAATTATTACTATTAGGTGGAAGTTTGCGTATACTTGTATCTTGGAGGAAACTGTGCTCAGAAATCGTAGGAATTGGGACTGGAATCACATGAAACAGCATCGGGATATGTGTCGTTCTTACGCTGACGCGTATCAAACGAAACTAACGACGAAGAAAGTCGCGCAGGAAATAGAACAGCTCATTACGGAATGTGAAACCAAACTGGACATCTTCAATTTAGTCATTATTAGGCAAAAGATCGAAATGGAAGTTAGTTGACAAAATATCTACTTATTTCGTACAAGTTTGATTGGTAAACTGATCTTTAATTGATGCTTCGTAGGTAGAAAAACTAGCGGAAAGAGAAAAGAGTCTAAAAGCGAAACGCGGTTGGTTTGGTTTCTTGTGGTCAAGTAATCAAACGGAGGAAACCCAGGAATTGAACTCTGCCGCTGCTATAAGTAATGCGCTAAAATTTTCGTATATTTTAACCCTTTGACTGCTATAGACGCATATACATATGCGTTCCGCGAAAACTATCGCATTGACTGTGGATGCATATAAGCATCCAGAGATTGTATCATACGCAGGAACTTAGAAAACTAAAGTAAACAAGAAGATATCATACACTTATGAGAATTATCAGTGTCTAAGATAGGCACGAAAAAAAATATATCTATGTTGTCTTAATTCCTTGCCTTATTAATTATTTAATTGCTGAGAAATTTAATTAAGGAATTTACTGCTTTAACACCACGTGGAAATGTTGAAATTTTACGCGTAATTTGTATCGAATAAATTTCAACCTTATAGTTTGACAATACAGTTAGAGTTAAAATTACAGTTTAATAGATATACAGTATGTATTTGCCGTATTTATGTCGTAATCTGTTTTAATGTCAAATCATCGATTTATGTTTGTATCTGGAAAGTATACTTTAAATTTCAATTATTATTATTATAGCCGAAGCTATTGCAGAAATAGTACATTACTTGTTGGTATACTTAATAAATAATGACTTGTATGATGTACAATTAATCGATACAATAGAGCGTACGGTACACGAAAAAGTGTTCCATGCGTAGCGAGCGTTTAAATCTGGAATGCTTCGCGATCAAAGGGTTAAATTAAAAATCTATAGCGTTCTGGATGATTTCCTTAATTCACATATACGTTTACTTTAGTGCGGAAATTCGAGCAAGCAATGACACCGCAAGAAAAAGAGAAGTTGTATAGAGCGATCGACTATCAAGAAAATAGCGCCCCGGAACATTATCCCGAAACGTACGAAATGATCGATACGCGGTTTCTTTTACACGAACTTCAACTGATAATTTTAGACACGGATAAAGAACATCCTTGTGTTCTGGATTTTCAGCTTCAGAGCGTTCAAGCATGTTTCAAATCAAGACCGTCTGCTAATGCTATTTTGTATGTAATTTTATTTTCACTACAAATATTTAAATTACCAACTTTCATCGCTGTATTGTGTCTGTTCTTTTACAGAGTTACAGCATCGATTAACGAGATGAAGTTATTAGGAACGAAACAAGGCGAACATGTTCCCTCGCTGTTTAATTCGCATCAGCACGGCGCGGATAATGTTTTATTATCCGTTTCGTACGAAAAGAATCCTCTCGATAAATTATGCGGCGATCGTGTAATAGTAAAATCGAAGTCCGTAGATATTATTTATGATGCACAAACCGTAATAGAATTAGTCAACTTATTTAAAGTACAAAACTCGTCGACTTTGAATAAGTAAGGGCATTACATTTTATACTGCGTTTCTCGGCTAGCCATTTCAATAGTCGTTTTACATAATCAATATTGTTTCCGTTTTTAGTCTTCAAGCAGCTGCTGCGGAACAGTTGGAAGGTTTGAAAGAAATGTCGGCTCTAGGTTTAGAACATGCTATTCAAAAGCATTCGGTATTAGACATACAGGTAAAATTTACGCGTAAATGCAATTGAGGAGCTTTTCGTAAAGACAAGTAGATTGCCCTCAACCCTTTCGCTTTCGCGTCTCAGAATTACCAAACGTTTTAAAAAAAATAGGAATGCGTTTGGATCCAAAGTGATCTGCAATTTACTCGATTTACTTCTTCCGAAAAGCCCCAGCAATATTGTTACAATATTGCAGATTAAAATTTCGAAATATCTAACAGGTCAACATGCAAGCTTCCCAGTTGATCATACCACATGATGGATTTTACAATGGCACAAAATCGTTGATAGTTATTAATCTTGGTAGCTTGCAAATGCATTCTCTAGAGAAGCCTAAGGATGATAAGACGAACGTCACTGTTAAACAATTAATCAGTATGGGTAAAAGCGAGGAAGATGTATTGTTGCATCTCAGACAGCATAGTTACGACAAGTTTGTTTTAAAAATAGTCGACTTTCAAGTGCGTATTCGAAGCATTTTCGATATCAAATATTTACGTTTCGTTATTAAACATTTTATATAACGTGAAATAGGTATTAGTTACATTGCCTGGGGAGGAGGAATGGCGCACAATTTTATCGAGCGCAGATGACTCTATGACGTTGTTGCACCCGATGACGCTCGAAATTCAATTTCACAAATGTTTGATAACGGACGATCCTTTACTTCCAAAACTTAGGCTGATTGGGCAATTACCGTCGGTTGTTATAAATATAACGGGTATTTCTTGGGATTACATTCTTTTCTATAATAATTACATATTAGGCAATCAAGAAAGTTCGTGCCGTTTCGAAGTTTTGTCATTTCTCAAGTTACATCATAGCGACAGGAAACCCTAGCGACTTCATTTTTTTCGAATTAAAAGGGAAGGTTTGAATTTTACGACACTGCAAATGGCATGTTCGAAAAAAAATGTTGCAAATCCGTAGAAGGCGTTAAAGTTTGCAATTTTTCGGTACCATGAAGATATCTTCGTATTTAACGCACTACAGTAATGAGGGTGCGCTAATTTTAAAATAAAACGTGATACGTTGAAGTAAACATTTCAAGTTTTAATTTAAAAAAAAATCATGATTTTATGATGGAGTTTATAAATTTTCGGTCCGAAATTAATGATCCGTAAAAGGTAATAGAAGCTCTTCTGAATAAATTGTTGTTTGATCCACTTTGCGTATCATTCGTTTCTATTGATTAAAACGGCATGAATTTTCTTGTCTACCTGATATATTAATAATGGGTAGAATACGATGTTTAACTTTTACGTTCGTAGATATTCGTTTGCTACAAGCTCTTTCTATCGCTCAGAGCATACCATTGCCAAAAGAAGACGATCAGGCGGAGCTTCAAAAATTATCCCTGGTATGTATCGCATTATCGATGTAATTTTTGCGTATTCGTCATGGGATATTCTCATTTTGGAATATTCGTTTCAGAGTAAATCTGTTTCGCAATTATCTCTACTGAAGGATATAACTACCACTATCTCCGAAAAGAAAAGGGAGGAAGATGCTAGCGTAGCTACAATCAAGCAGACAACCGATATGGAAATGAAATTTGTAATGAAAGGTAATACGTAATATTTTCTAAATAATCGAGCACTCGATTAACGGCTACTAATTACAGAGTTTGCAGTACAAGTTTCGTCTCAGAAGGGTAACACAGTAATACCATTTATGAAGTTCGAAGTACTGCAGTTGGAAGCAGAAATGGTACAACGAACTTTTGATCAAGAGATACTATTAAGATTAGGCGGTGTTCAAGTGAAGCAGCATTACAATCAAGCAGAAATATTTATGGTAAACACCCCTATGCTATCTGGTAGCGACGAATATTTAATAACGGTGCAGTATATAAATGTAAGTAACAGAAATCTGTAATACCACACAAACTACGACGAATAGCGTATAAATTATTTCCTCTAATTATTTTTAGGTAAATAAGCGATCTCCGGAATTTAAAACCAAACACGGATCCGTTCTCAAATTGTTAAAATTAGAATTTACAACGTTGGACGTTTTACTACACCAAGAAGCTCTCATAAATCTTTTACAATTTGCTACATATATGCAGGTAATTTATACAAGCAAATTTACGCGTACCAATAAGGGATCAAATAATTTGCATTCCTTTCGCGTTACTTAAATTGCAGGATCAAATGAACGCTATAGGAAACAAAATGATCGAAGAGGAACCCTTAGTACGTGCACGCCCTATGCATTTGACTTCTATTCAAGAAGAAACCTCTACATTCTTGCGGGAACAAATTAATAAACAAAAACTTCGATCAACAACACGTAAGAACATCCCTACATCGTTTTTTATTTTGTAGATTAATTCTTACTATATTAGTGGTACCGAATTTTTAGACACTAATACGAATACGAAGTCTGTCAGGTTTCACTTGAAATCTATTACTATTAATATAAGTATATGTATGCGTGCATTTAGGTCGGAAAAGAACAGTGATCGAACACATCGATCTAAAGGTTCAAGCGAAAGTTGGGACTATTTGTATGAAGATAACTAGCGATGTTAGAGAAATAAGTGCATTTTATATCGACGGTATCACTGCCGGATTTATAATGAAAGCGTCCTATTCTCAAGCGAACGTTAATTTATCTTCTATCAGTATTAAAGACCTTAATGCAGCGTCTGCTTATAAAGATGTAAGACTTACTATTTTTATGCACTTGCTATTTTTTTTTACAAAAAAGCAATCCAATCAATTTAACTACTTATCCTTGTTTTTTGGTACGTAGATTGTATCGGTGACGGAAGATACCGAATCCTTACAAATTCAGGCAATAATATATAACATAGAGCCATCAGAAGTTGACAAAAATAATATGTCCATCACAGTCGTTATGGGCTGCTATCGCATCGTCTTTCTAAATATGTTTGTTACCAGTATAATGGTAATCTTTTTTTCTATGCATAATGATTGAGATATTTCGTCGAATAGAAGGCACTAAAATATATGTATTCTATTAGAGCTTTTTAAACAACTTCCAAACCGCTCAACAAGCCATTAAAGACGCGTCTGCAGCTGCCGCGGAAGCTGCGAAGACAAATATTAAAGATGTGAAAGAAAGTGCGACGCGCATTGGCCTTGCAGTAAAAATTAAAGTAATAATTACGTAGTATTAATTCGAATTTTTATTATTTATTATTTGGTAAGTAGATTGCGGATATTAACGCATTTATGGGAAATTTAAACGTGTAAAAGCAGTGCAAATGCACATGATACGCAAATTACAATATTTGGGGGATGAAACAACCCTCTATTTATGTCCCCTTTCTTCGTTTTCAATTTTAAATATATAAACTTCCATAAAAATCCGCAGTCTAGTAATAAAGTTTCTTTCATTACACAACGTACATTGTTTAGGCTCCTGTCATATATGTACCGATGCATTCGAAAAGTGACCACTGTTTAACGCTAGATATGGGTAATCTTACCATATGTAACATGTTTAAGAAGTTAGAAGTTACAAACGAAGCTGGGGATTGTCCCATTGTCGACGAAATGAGAATCGAATTGCAAAACTTAAAATTGTCACGGTAATAATTCAGCCGCTCAGAAGCCAAATTTATTAACTACCAAAAATTTATCAAACTAATTTTTTTTAAAAATACAACTCTAATTACGTATTCGAGTAATCGAAGTCGAATGTTTGTAAAACGTGGAGTTAATCGGTTTGGCTTCTGAGGCGTTCAATTAATCGTTTGCACGAAAAAGTTGCGGCTTGTAATGATCTCTATGATGTCGTTGATAATTATTTCAACGTATCTTTTTCATAGGGTGAGACTGAATATGGAAAACTTTACTATTGAAAATGAAATAATGTTATTGGAACCGCTCAGTTTTACATTACTCATGAAACGTAATTTGTCGACCGCTTGGTTCACGTCTATACCAGACATCGACATGTCCGGCAGACTAAATAAAATTAATATACTGATAAGTAAAGAAGACTATGCAACCGCGATGAAAGTATTAGAAGAGAATTTAGGTGAAACGGTCGAAGATACGAAGCTTACAACAAGCTGCAATCAAGCCGAAAAAAAACTCGAAGTAGAAGTTCAGCAGCATCGTCAAATAGGTAACTACATATTACTTCTTTTTTCTATTTATAATTCGTTTGATGTAATTGTATTTTTTATCTAAACAGACAAGTTAGAAAGCGCTACTGTGACTGGTTCGGAAGACGCGGACTTACAAGAACAAGTACACGTTCATACGTCCATTAAATTTGAATTTGTTATGGACAGTCTTGTGATCAGTTTATTTACGGGAGGTTCAAAAACGGTAATTTCGAAAAAGTGCTACGTTCTACTTGATATTAATATTATTTAACGCGTCGGGAGCCGCTTGGACTACCGATGACCCACGTTGAATTTTTTGTTCAAATTGTTTTCTTTTTCTTTAATTTCTCTATCTTTTTACAGATGCAATCTGAAGGTTCTCAGCTTCATCTACCAGAGAATGGATTAGCGAAATTCTGCTTGTCCCATTTCGCGTTAAGAGGTCGAATATTTGCCGATGGATTAATGGTAACATCTATTCTCCTGATGAACTGTACTTTGGATGATATTCGTCAAAGTAGGCAAGGTTCCCTTATAAGAATCATGGAAAGAACCACAGCGGTACCGTCGATGGACGATGTAGAAGAATCGAAATCTATCCGTAGCATGTTAGATATGACTGTCAGGCAAAGCGCAAACGATACGTTTGGTGAGTTGAAAAATATTACCGTTTATTTAATAAACAATTTCAGTGGAACTCGTTTTGATCAAAGTTTATTTTCAGTCGATATGCGAGTCTTCTCATTTAGTATAATCGTATCACTCGATTATCTAATGAAAATCAAAGACTTTTTCGCCGTTGAAGCACCGGCGGCAAATAAACCTGTGCCCCAGCATCTTTCCAAGAGTTACAACGAACCGATGGTTAAAAAGAAAGCAACTTCCGCTTCACCAACTAAAAGGATGTTCACGGTTAATATACACGTCGAGAAACCGGACTTTATTCTATTAGAAGACATGGATGACATTAATTCCAATTGCATCATATTAAATGTAATCTACTCGACAATTTGTATTACTATATTAATTACATTATAGTATAATGCTCGCTGTATTTCTCACGTGTATATTATTTGTTTAAGACCGAATTACTGTTGAAAGTACGGTTGATGGATGAACATCAAGTAATAACAGGTTCCGTAAAAGATCTATCGATTTTAGCTGGCATATACAATCCAATGAAGAGAAGCGATTGGATCTATCAGGTAGAACAACTTTTCGAATATTCCACGCTGCGTTATTAACATGTAAGATATACAAATTGAAACGTAAATTTTATGCAGGTTTTAAGACCATGCAGTATTAGCGTGGCGGGTTCTACGCCGGAAGGGAAAGGACTTCATATTGACGTTTGTTGCACGGATATTCATGTATCGGTTTCACCGGGTAATAAAACATTGCAAAATAAAACGTTGCGATCTAATCGCTAATTAAACTCGTTGCGTGTAGGTGTCATAGAGATATTGAATAAAGTCGTGCACACTGCCACGAAGACGGAAGTGAAAGATCAAGAAGTTGTGGTTGCTGAGCAGAATTATGAAAAATTATGGATCATTACACCATACGAAGAAACTGATTTTTGGTTCTTAAAAACAGGTGAAACGTGTCCCTATCACTAGATTTACGTAACCTGTCGATTTTAACGCTCAAATCTAAGCTCACGCTCAACTAAGAAAATATATATTTCTGTTTTCAGAGGTAGGAATGGAAGCTGTAGAAGATTTCATATACCATGATGAAGAGGATACTACGACTTATAAAGCAGAATTGGCAATAATATCTGCGCCAACAATTCTATTCACCCTTGAAGCTGGCGTTGGTAATAAAACATTGCCAATGCTTCTACTTCGTATTGGATTCCAAAGTAGCATTAGCGATTGGAGCACCAAAACTGTAAGCGGCACCGAACAAACTAAACTTCTTTACTATATTACGGAATATTATAAACAATTATAAATTTACTATATTGTGCAACTGAATACTTTTAGATGAGCATAGAATACACGATGACGGTGATTATGGCATATTACAACAGTTGCCTAGCATTGTGGGAACCATTAATCGAACCAATAGAGGGGTGCAAAAATGGAAGGAAAGTTTCAACACCATGGGAGTTGAAAGTGAAGGTAATCTACTTCAATTTTAGACGATCCAAAATCGCGTGCTATGTTTCTTATAGCTTCTTTCATTATTCTTGTATGCTAGATTCAATTTCACGATGTGGCTGCGGAATCGAGAAGTATAAGCGCGATTAGCCCTACCTCGGATAGCGAGCCAGACGAATTGCATGAACATCCCAAAACGTCTATCGACATAGTATCGACCGTAAGTTAACGATATATTAATTTTCTCCGTATACGTTGCGCAACTTTATATCCGATTCTTTGCAATAGGAAAATTTGGAAATAACCATGACCAAAACGTGTCTAGACGTATTAAAACAACTTGGTAATGCATTTTCATCTGCCATGGAAGCGGGTGAAAAGAGCACTGGGAAAAGTGTCGCACCATATGTGCTTAAAAATGAAACTGGTTTAGCAATGGTTCTAAGCTTGGATCGCAGTCATTTCAAGGTTTAGTATCATACTATCTTTTGCGTTTCGTAATTTATGGCTGTGGTACTAGATAAAATGTTACCTTAGGTTTTTAACGATGGATCGAAAGGAACTAGCAGCGGCATGGATTCGTACCAAGAAGTGATCCTCGAGTCCGGTGCATCTGTAGAGCTTGCTTCCAAGACAACCAAAATTGAAACACCGTTGCTCGATCAATTGAAAACTGAAACAATTAGAGAAAGAGAGGATGATAAGTTTATTATCTCGGTAATACATTTATGAAATTATTTAATATTATTTAACACTGTCGATACGGCTATTTCTTTCGCGAATACATTTATGCTATATGGATACTCGTGTCGTGAATAAACTTCTACTATGCGGGCTAATTACAACGCGAACGTACGTTTCATCGCGGAGTAGAACAACTATACTGTGTTCGATTAAAGTTGTAAACCAATGCAAAATATCAATGGGTGGCCATAGTCACCGGTAGCATCGAAAGAGTTAAACAAAATAGTCTAATTGTTAAAGAATATTTCTTATTTCAGTTCAAAGAAATTCATGGAACCTTGGCGATACCTGTTTTAAGAGCTGACAAAAGATTTTTCTCATTGAAATACCGAAAGGAGGGTTCAGAAGAATGGGGTATTGTTTCCGACGTTGTAGTAGACGAAGGAAGTACTATTGTTACTCTCAGAAGTATTCTACAGGTGAATTACATAAGCGTTTATTCCCAATGATTAGCAGTAACAAGAGGTAATAAAGTTTTGCATATATTTTAGGTACACAATCATTTCAGCCAACCAATATCTGTGTATTATATGACTAAACGTGGAAATGAAGTTGAGTGTGTGGGCACTGTTGCCCCGGATAGCAAATTAAATCTTCCATTAGATGCTGTGTATACTCCTACAAATATCTATTGGCTATTTTTCAGCGTTGACGGGTAACTTATATATGTTAGAATGCGTAGCAATTCCAAAAAAACTCTTCACCGGTAATGTAAATCTATCGTTCTTACTTTTCCTTTATAAATCCATTTAATCGTATTACAGATACATGGTTTCGGTAGAACCATTTGTTTGGAAAGATCTACAAAAGACTGTCAGTATGACAAAGCTATTGAAATGCGAAAGTCGCGTAAGGCAAGAAGTTGTAGAACCATTCTACATAAAGGTAATAAATCGACGTTAACTCATTCAATCGTGTACACTTAGAAGATTTCTTATACTTTGTTTCAATCTTTCTTACACGAAATCTTACACTGTATAGAATAGTTGCGACACTATTATTCATACGGTGTTTGATCCATGTTTGATTGTAATACAATGAAACAAACATATTTAATTTCAACTTTTTTTTCTTCTTGTTTTTTTCTCTTCTTTTTACGCTGTAATCAAACAAGATTTCTGTTAAAGATCACACTACATGCTTTTATAAGCAGCAGTTTTTACTTTTAGATGTTTTTCGTGATGATTGTGGTTGGTAGTATTTTATATAATAACAACACTATTGGCTTATTATTGAATGCTATTAACTGGCGATCCGTATTCTGTCGTTTCATTGATTGCGTCAAGCATCTTTGCTTGAAAAATTTACCCTCAGAGCACAAAAAATATCTGGAAGCACCTATTCAGGTACTACCGTTCTATTTCCTAAACTAGTTTGAGAAACCAGTTGCTACTTAGTATACGTTTCAGTATCAACCAAATAAGTATTTTTAATATCGCTATTAGCTAGTTGATATTCTTAATGTGAATGTGTATTTGTAACAAGTGGTACAGTAGGATACTTGTTAGTACTTTTTACCACACCAATTATGGACAGAGACTTCCCATAAGTTTGACTGAAAATGATTATTGGCATGGTTTTAATTGTGTTACATTAATAATATTGGGTTGCTCAAAAAATTCGTAGCGCTTTCGATAATATTCATTTCTCTTCGGCAATTAGTAGAACTGAGAGGGGATTATTTTTTATATTTTTCTTTTTTTGTTATGCTTACAATAAATTATAAAAATATTATTCCAAGTTAACCATGACTTGAGTTATCAATATCTTTAGAGATATAGAACTTAATACTTAAATAACTTGTTATACTTAATTCCTACTTATTCGTAGTTCTTTTATTAGACAAAGCTAAGCAACCTAAAGTGTGCAAACATTTTTAGAAGGAAATTATGAAACTTCCTGATAATCATACAATTAATAAAAAATAAATACTACATGTAAAATTACTCGCTAATGATAATAAAATGATTGCGCACGTATCATTGAACATTTCGAAAATATCGCTACGAATTTTCCGAACAACTTAATAGAATTACAACAATACGAAAAAAGAAGAACAAGCAAATTAATTATTTTCGTTTCTTAAATTGATTTTACTTTTCGTTCAATTTGACTTCGTTAAGTTTTCACTCGTCGAATTACAAAGGAAAGTTTTATTCGTTTATTTTGTAAGACTTTTTTTTTCCTCCAGCTAGGCACTATTTTAGTGCATTTCAGTAACAAGTTTTTACACACTCCATTATTCGTAATTTTCAAGTCTCTTTATTACGCACAATCGTTTGAAAAATTTACTTATTCTTGATTCCTACGTCATTCTTCTGTATAACGCGTTCGTTGCACGATTTTAGGTTTTATTCGTGTTATAGAATATGAATGTTACTGTTATGCTTTAAATATTGGAAGTGTTGTTCATTACTTAGACAGTAGTACGAAGAATAATAGAATAATATAGTAGAGAGAAGAATAATTTAAATCTTCGGAAACGATGGATTTATATATGTCAACGATGCATTGTAACGTTTACAGGTAGTCGGTGAAATAGAACAGGTTTATTTTGAAAATACTTCCCGACATACTATGGCAAGTACCATTTATAATGTTCACCTGTATCCATCAGTATATTTGAAGAATTTTCTGCCTATCGATATTATCGTTTGCCTACCTGGGGCTGTGCAAGAGAAGCTTTTAGAAGCTGGCACATCTTATCAGATCCCTACTATTGATCCAGGAAAATCTTACATAATTATAAAGGTACGTAAATCATACATATACGGAGCGTCCAAGAAGGTCAGGGCCAAACTTATACCATACTACGTGTTAACGAAGCCAAGTAGATGAAGAAATTTCATATAAACTTATATTCAAAAATGCTTTATAAGGGTTCAACAATTTTTATGATTTATCGTGGCATTTATAATAAATGCTTGAAAATATCTCCTTTTGCAAAAACGCAGACTTTCGTTCGTCGAACTAGCGATTGTCGAACTTGTTTCAAATATTGCATCTGGATTGGAAATAGTAGTAAACGCGTTTCGAATACATTTCCAAAGCTGATCTCTCGCTTCAATCGTGAAGATGAAATTGCAAATAAAATGTACATTGCATGACTAAACGTCTAATGGACTTCGAAACGACTGGTACTGATCATATTTAATTATTTTTATGTGTTATAGCTACCGAATTATTTAGAAAAAGATTGGTCATGTAGAGGAGAAATATTGGCGAATCCACCGGAATTTTCGGTCTGGTCTTTCGAATCTTTCGATAGCGCACAGAAAGTTGTAATGGATTTAGGGATGCATACTTCGTACAAGCATGGTTCTATTGTTATGGCCTTGTATTGCCCGTTTTGGATGCTGAATAAAACCGGCCTAATGCTGTCCTACCGGGTAAGTATCAGGATAATAATCCTCAGTGTTTTACTAAACAATTACACATTTATTTTTATGCCCTACGTAAACCTTGCTTATTATTTTATTTACGCATTAGGTTGATGCGTATGAAATGTCGTTTTTCCGAAGCTTGAAATTAATAAATTCTTTTAGTTTCGTAAAATCGTAAATCAGCCTAATATTTTTATTCGCTTAATAAAAGGTCTCAATAGATTGTATTATTGTTTCATTTATTGTTTGGAGTGTAGGTGGTATATTTTTAGTTTACTCGTTATTTTTTATTAAATGGTAATTGAAAATTTTGCTTATAATACAGTCAGTTACACGCATACGCTTCTAAGTTTCAAGTATTTAAAGAATGGCAAGAGCTTCGATCAGTTTAAGAATGCTAATTTATCCATTAATTAACATTAAGAACATTATCCAATTGCAACAACACGTACATAAAATAGAAACTCAAGTTCATAAAGTTCTAGGTACGCGCATCAAAGTATACAAAACTAATTGCTAAAACTGCATTTATATTTTTTTTACATCCTTAGTCTTCGCTTGCAATTTTATATGATATAAATTTTTACTTGATTCTTATTATTCTATAACATATCGTAAAATATGTAAATATTTGAAACTTAAAATCTGTATGTAGACTTTCGTGATTGATTGTAATTAAAAGACATCGCGATAGAATAATTTGCTATATCATCGAATAATAGGAATTGTTTTTTGGTAGCTGTATCAGGCATGCAATTAATCTCTATGCAATGCTTGAGTTACGATATTTTTGTGCCATATGTAAGTGCTCCGCTATCTTACGCATGCTGGAAGTAGTATAATGTTGCAAAAATGTTAATCTTCTATGATCATATCTTATCCGAAACATTATTTTACAGAAATCAAGTAAGGGTGGCAAAGAACACTCGAGTCCGATCAAGGTAGTGATATCACGTTACAGTATTTTTCATGCTTTGGACGCAATATTAATTAAATGATCGTATAATGGTGGCTGCTATTCTCTTCATTGTGCAAAATTTATTTTCATATCTTAGAGTTTGATTAAAGTTATTTTGAAAAGTATCTCCGTACAGTTGCTTCCCCGATTTAAGTTCAGCAATATTTTTCGTAGAACAGTAAAAATAGCAGCATGCTGTTGAGAAAGTATTACGCAGAATGTCCAAAGTAACTTTTCAAAGTAAACTTTTATTTTTACTATACGAATGAATGTCATACATTCTTAAATGGTTTTTGGGGGGGGGGGGGGGGAATTACACATTCGTTATTAACGCTGTTACGAGAATACATAGAAAGGTATCTTTCAGAAATTGGTTTGTGTGAAACCCCATCAACCACGTGCAGAATGCAGGAAGAAGAAAGCACGTTCGGTGATATATTAATTTCATTTTATATTTTCATTGGTGATGGTTTCATTTTACAAAACTGTGAAACAAACCTCACATACGAGTACCTACATTTAACCAACTACCTGTGTCTATATGTTCACACTGTGATCAATGCTTTTTTTTAATACTAACTGTGTATCATTATTAGAGGTGCGCGAGAATTTTCAGAAATTTCAGCTCGGATCGGAAACAGAAAAGTTTTTTCCAGAATTGGGACGGGTTTCCGAAAGCTTTGAGATTCTCACAAATTTCGGGATTTCCGGCAGAGTCAGGATTCCTAAAAAAATTTCGAGAACTCAATAGCTTTTTATATTATTATTTATTTGTTCATTTACGGGATGCATCCATTGGAATACAAATGTGTTTATGCAAAGTGAAGGGTAGTTCTGACATCAATTTTATATTTGATATTACAAAGTAGAGATGGCAGATGTAAAATTAATTAAATGGTCCGAGAAACTTGGTTTTTAAAAGTCATTAGAGATACACCAAGAAAGCTTAGATTAGTTTTTTACATTTTCAAGATTTTTGATATAAAAAGTCTTGCTCTATCTTTTTCATATCTTCTCGACTCTTCCCAAACATCGAATTCTCGACTTGTTCGGGTTCTCGCACACCTCTAATCATTATCCACTCTCATTTTATTCAAACGAAATCATCCATTTATCATATACTTTGTTCTGTTGTAAAATAAATGGGATACACTAAGCTTAATTCATGTTCACTCCTATGTGTTAGTTGGCTTACTGTGGCATTAATATGTATAATATTGCAACATTAGGCGTACTTTTACATGCTATGAATAAATTGTTGTTGCTTGGACACTCATATGGCATGTACAAGGCATGATTTGCAACGAAAAACTAAACTGCACTTATAGGAATAGTGCGACAATTTAATATCATGGAGAATGTTGTACATCGATGCAAAGAATCTTTTTACGAAACTTTCGAACATATCGAATACACGCAAAAATTTCTAAGTTCAAGCTTTGTTTACTGAGATGATACCGAGAGCATAAAGGGATATTGTAAAATAAAAGCTAATCGGTGTCGGCAGATCGTTTATCCAAATTGTTAACGTGACAATGTACAAACATGTTCAAAAATGCAATTAATTGCATTCTTCGTGCACCGTGCAATTAAACTATTGTAGGGCAACAAACGTTGTCTCGTGAATTTAATTGTGCGAATATTTTCAGAGCGGAGACGATTATCTAAATGTGTTGTACCATCCGGAGAATTTCAAGGGACCAATATTGTTCTCGTTTCGTTCTAAAGTGTTCTTTGGTAAAAAGAAGGCAATGATTAGGGTGGAAGACGGCGAATGGTCGGATAAATTCCCGATAGACGTTGCAGGAAGCGAGGGAACGGTCGACTGTAAATATAATGGTCTAACGTACCAGGTCCCTATTATTTTTCATAATTTATGATTTATAAAAGCCAAACGAATTTTAATCCCTATACTTCTACATATTCGATATTTTTCACGTGTTACAGATTGGAGTTCACAATCAATTGACTTATAATTCTTTGACGAAACAGATTACCTTTACGCCGTATTACGTGCTAATAAATAACTCGAATTATCTTATCGAATGTCAAGAAGGCGATAGACCAGCTGATCCTATGATTAAGGTAATAATTAAACTGAGGACTTTTATGCATTTATGGGTAATACGCAAAAATACATAAAAGGTCTCACGTCTCTAAAAATACAAATTTGCATAAAAATCTGCGATCTAGTAACAATTGTTCAAGCACCATACCATTAATTTTAGTCAAGTTACCCAAAGTTTCCTAAGTGGCGACTCCTTTTTATAATAGCTAAATCACTTTTGATTTCCGCCTTCAAATTCTATAAATAAGTATTTCTATCCCTCGTTAATAAGAAATCAGTGTTACATCGTTATTTTACAGATAATCCACTTTTTTGGGGAATATGAATCTGGAACAAAATTCTTTACTATCCTATTTAACCGAATATAATTCTTGACTACTCTATTTATTGATAGGTTCCTCCAGGTGAATGTACGGCTCTCTGGCCTCGTTCCGAGCACGAACAAAAAACTTTGAAAGCCAGAATTGCGGGTGATCCCGAAAAAACCGCGCCATTTATTTATACCGAGAGCCATACAACTTTATTAAAATTGAAGAACAAGGTCCGCCCCTTTTTTTAAAACCGCTTTTGACGTATAATTTGTATCTCTATAATTTGCTATCGTTTAACAGTACGGAGGTATAAACGTAGATGTACAAATGAGCGAAGGTGGAGTCTATATTTCCCTATCCGTTTATACTCCTGGAAACGCGCCAGCTTTAATTATTAATCACACTCCGCATACTATTAGCTTCTGGGAAAAAGGTTCATTGAACGTTAGGTACGATTGTTTATAAAAAAGTAGTCTACGTTATTAAAAGATTAATGACACGAATTGTTTCACAGTTCTGTACAGTCGTACAACAGAATGTTTTATACTTGGGAGAATCCAGCAGGTCCGCGGAAATTGGTCTGGGAAGATACCAATAAGAAAGAGATCGAGGAGACTCTTCGAAAAGTAAAAGACTCGATTACTCGATAAAACGCATTGATCGAAGATTCGCTACTATTAACGATACTACCTTTTTAGGATACTTTAGGGACCTTTCAGTTGCCCGATTTAGAAGAAGAAATGTTTCACGTATCGTTTTTGGATGGTACACAGAGAATACTTTTGTTCACGACAAATTTTGGCGTCGCAGAGAACTGCCAATTAGCGGGTAACTTTGAAGATATAGAGCAGGAAGTGAATATAAGTATTCACGGAGTTGGCCTTTCGCTTGTTAACAACATCACGAGAACTGAATTGTTATATCTGTGTATAGCCAGGTACATTGTTAATATCAATATTCTTGAACAATATTAACCCTTCACCGGCATGATGAGGTGTTTAAGACCAGGTGAAGATTTCTACGTTTATTTTCTACGAAACGAAGAGATCGACTTATATGGGCCTTCCATGTAAGTGATTCATATTGGCGATAAAGGGGAGTATCGGAAACTTCAAAGAACACTTCCGGTATTTCTTCTAAGCTATACCTCCCTCAGATGTTCGAGTGAGGTCTTATCTCGGTGAGAGACAGTTTGGCCCTTCATTCACACTAGCTTCCCCTTTTAGTCGCCTTTTACGACAAGCAGGGGATACTGTGGGTGTATTCTGATCCCCACCCACAGGGAAGAAACAACTTGTACCTGCAAGTACGTTAATCCTTCTTCGGATTACGGAGGCTACGGAGATAATCGGTGTTGATACAGTTACTTAAGAATTTACTTAATCTGGTATTATCTTGTCAATTTGTTAATGCTGCGAAGCAATTAATACGGTGTTGCAATTGATAAGGAACTTGAGCTATATAGCTAGAATTGGAAATCCGAAGAAGGGTTAAAATAGATGTTAATATGTATCACAGAATTTTCCTGGATTTTCCCTCAATAAAAAATCATACTTGGACTTAATCCTTTAAGTGCATACAATTAATAAAATTACAAAGATTGGTGAAACAAAACATCTATTTCATTTATGAAGGAAATCGCTTCTAACTATCGTAAATGACATGCAGATATGTTTTTTCCGGATATTTTATTCCATTTTTTACTTCATTTTGAACCCGTATAATGCACAGACTAAGCACTTAAAGGGTTAAAAGATCCGTAGTACCGGTCACGGTAGTTAAAAATCATGCTGGCGAAGGATTAATTTTCAATATAACGCTATATACCGACAAATTTGATACTCTAGTTCTGGAGTTATATGGGAAACGCGTAAGTCTATTACCCATCGTTGGCGCAGTCTTAACACGAGAGAGGTAAATGTTATAGAAGACAGTTATCAGAAATACGTGCGCGAATTGCAAATAGGAAAAGATCCAGCACAGAAAGTAATGCTTGAACCAAAATTAGAGGTAACGTATACGAATGATCATTTCTATGGGTTAGCCGAAAAGTTTTCGTATTTTACAGGTGTATAAAAAGATGAAAAGACTTTTTGGCAAGCCTAACATTATTTCAGGAGAAATAATTTATTATCCTTTAATCCATGAATGTTACGATTGAATTTAGGTTGATTATTTTAATATGGAAATGTTAAAACCCCATCGCCGTTGTCTACGAAGAACCTTCCAAACTGGTTTATGGTTGCAATATCGCACTTCGGCGCATCAAGTGCAGTTACATGCGAAGATCAATAGATTGCAAATTGACAATCAACTTGCAAATTGCGTTTTCCCAGTCATATTAGCTCCAGTTCCTCCGCCGAAGAGTGTTACAGCGAGTACTGGTAAATTGTTATACATAAAATGAGAATGCAAAAGAAAGCGCCGATATATTTCATTGTATTTGCGTTAAATAATTATTTTTTAATAGTTATGAAACCGTTTGCCGAGCTCAGTATGGTGAAACGATTACTAGAGCACAGTAGTGTACAGCAGTTTAAGTACTTTAAAGTTCTCGTACAAGAATTCCACGTGAAAGTGGATATTGTATTTATCAACGCCATAATAGAATTGTTCCAAGCGGATGAAACGAATGATGCAGAAGAGGTAATTTCTATTATTCAACATAAGTAGACTGCGGAGTTTTATGCGATTCCCTGTTTTTACAATTATAATTAAAAAAGTAGCGCTTTAGTAGCGATCTGTTGAACGTGTGTATTACTTGATATATTTTACCCCAAAATATCGTAATAATCTTTTCTTTATACATTGCAGAGCAAATTATTCAAACTGGACATGAAACTAGTTGACGAGCCGTTGATGTATCACGTCAGCTTAATTACCACCGCTGAACAGAAGAACTTCTTTGATCTACTTCACTTCTCTCCCTTAAAGGTTCGCTTTCTTACAGTTTCACTCGGTTATACATATAGAGGTATATTAATTATAGAATTAATACCATTTTTCTACAGATTCATATAAGTTTCTCCATGAGCGGCAGCAGCAGTGGGTCTTCCGCGGTACCTCAAGTATTAAATGTGTTGCTACAGGGAATAGGTGTTACGTTAACCGATATCAACGATATTGTCTTCAAGTAATTAGCTTCACAACTAAACTACACTTCGTATCGTTAATGTAATCTGTATCGCTGTATCGCGCAATTTCAATTCACAGATTAGCGTATTTTGAAAGGGATTACGTATTCATGACCAACAAGCAGCTGATTTCTGAGGCGACCATGCACTATGTGGGACAAGCGATCAAGCAAGCGTACGTTCTAGTTTTGGGACTTGATGTGATCGGCAATCCGTATGGTCTAGTGGTGGGCACCATGAAAGGGATCGAAGATTTGTTTTACGAACCGTTCCAAGGAGCTATACAGGGGCCTGGAGAATTCGTGGAGGGTTTATTCCTTGGTATGAGGAGTATGTTCGGTCATACCGTCGGTGGAATGGCTGGAGCAGTTTCGAAAATAACTGGTGCCATGGGTACGTATGAATTTTTGTACTATTACCTCTATCCTTCGATTTACACGAGTCTCGTTTTAAGCGATAAATAATCTCCCGATTTACGCGGACCTTTTATACGCGGATTTAATCTACACTTTTCTCTCCCATTTTTTGGTAATTAATCGTTGTAAGAAATAATAGAGTATAAAAAAATCCTAAAAAACCCTTGTTTTTTCATACTAGTGGATTCTTTTTCCATCCTCATCTTTTCAATTTCAATTTAACTATTAATAGGCAAAGGTTTAGCTGCCCTAACGTTTGACAAGGATTATCAGAGGAAACGACAAGAACAACTTAACAAACAACCAGCGAATTTGCAAGAAGGGCTCGCTCGTAGTGGAAAGGGTTTGGTGATGGTACGTACGGATAAAAACTGGCACATTTCTTGATGAAAGCCGAGTATTAAGAAACGCGGTTTTTAGGGAGTGGTCGATGGTGTAACTGGAGTCGTAATGAAACCCATATCGGGTGCTAAAGAAGAGGGCGTGGAAGGATTCTTCAAAGGATTTGGAAAGGGCATGGTTGGCCTTGTTACCAGACCAACTGCTGGAATCATAGACTTTGCTAGTGGCTCATTCGGCGCAGTGAAACGGTACAAATTTGATTACACTTTAAATATACATTCAATTGTAAAGCAGAAGTAATTAAAATTATTCGATTCCGTTGCAGTGCAACTGAGCTGCACGAGGAGGTGAAGAAAGTGAGGCCATCCAGATTTTTACAGCCAGATAATTTAGTTAGGCCGTATATTAGAGACGAAGCCGAGGGGCACAAAATCTTAAGTGTAAGTATTTAACCTTCCTTTCATCTAATATTCATCTAATGCTTACGAAACATTTTTTTCTGCAGGAATTGGAAAAGGGAAAATACGCGAACACTGATATATATTTTTATCATATGTACATTAACAAAGATGTATTGCTGCTTACCGATAAGAGATTAGCATACTTAGAACATAGCGACTTATTCGGTGGATGGCGGGTTGGTACATTTTTATTAAATATTTTGCAAATACCTAACGAATATATAATTGTTTTGTAATCGGAATCAGGTGGACTGGACTCACACGTGGCAAGAGATGAGCGAGTTACCCAAAGTAGTTGATAGGGGAGTTCAAATATTTATAAAGGATGCTAGTAAAAAGAAGAAACTAGGAAACCTATTTGGTAGCGCAGATCAATCAAAAATAATTTTAATACCGGATTACAACATAAGACAGGTAAGTTACTTCATTCGTATTAATATTTGTATTAATAAAAAAGGACACGATTGTTTTATCGAACAAGACGTTGTTTTATACATGAAGAAAAATAAGTAATGGATTATTTTATGATCTTCACAGCTTTTATGCAATAAAATGCAAGAACAGATTAATCAATGCGGGTTATAATGGCAGAAAGTCGATAAACGCAATAGATAATTTAATACTTAATTACAGTTAATTGAACTGATAGTGCCTGGGCGTCGTAAAATTCTATTAAGCTTTGCAAGCTTAACTTCGTAAATTCTATATATATATATATATAGAAAAGAGTTTTCTACAAATACTATTCATAAGACTGATGTTTAATCAGAATCAACTAAAAGTAGAGAAGAGCGAGTATATATAGTTTTATATTTATTACGATCTGAGTTCGGATTTAAATTTGTTATATTTTATACGAACTATCACCACATATTTTTACCATAAAACGTGCCACTTTCTAATTCCACCAATTGTTGTAATATTAGTCGTATAATTGCTTCCCATGTTTTTTTTTACGTAATCCGCATAACGATAACCGATACTTACACACCGGCTTAGTTTTACGTACAAAATTACACACGACGTTTACACGAAAGTTAGTACACAGTTCTAAGTCATAGTTTTATAGCTACTTAGATGGCCTTTTTCTCTTAAAACATCCTTCTCATAACTGTAGGTTATTCAAGATTCTAAAAATTTGCCATTGTATGACAATATCATGTTTTTCTACCATTTACCGATAAGTTTTAAGGATTATTTACTATATACACGTACACATGTAAACACAGAGAAACTTAAGCGCACATTCTACGTTCAAGTAACTTCTACGTACCTGTACAAATATGTTATTATTGTACGTGCGCGTACAGCATGTTTCTAAAGTCGCAGAATTTTCTAAAATGTACGTTCAAAATAATACTGAGTGTCTTGCCTAAAGCAGGCCACCAAATAGTTTTTTCAGTTGCAATAGTGTAACGAATGGAGTGCAGAATTCTATACTTCGAATTGAATTTAAAATAATCTAGTATGCCGCCCAAGTTTAAATACACTTTTAAATAAAGTTAGATAAACTCAATTTATCCCTCAGATTTAGTTTAATTTATCAGATCTACAATCATTTGAATTACACTTAAAGGTGGTTTGTTTTACGTGGATTAAATTCGAATGAAAATTAGGTGGCCTGTTTTACGTGAAACACTCTGCATACAGTAACTACAAAAAGTATTTCTACACCGATGTATTTATTTTGTTATTTAAGAATTAATTACTCGAGTTTAAATAAATTAAGGTTCCTATTATTTAATAGTACTCCTGCACGACTATGTAAATTTGTTGCGCTGATAATGATGTACAGAACCTGATTAAAAAACGCGTAACGCAAAAATGTGCGCACGTACAAATACTTTTTGTAGCCACTCTACTTTTTTTTTATCATATATGAATTCATAAAAAATGGCACGTATTTTATAATATTGCTCAACTTTTGTACTATTTCCTATTCGAGCTGACCAATATTTTTAGTTCGAGTTATTATTACAGGTCTTTCGAAGCATTCTGTATGTCTGTGAACAGTACATAGTTTTTGTTACGAAATTGTTCTCCGTTAATTGTACAGTTGAAGTTAACGAAAACGGAAAGAAGAGAAAAAAAAAAAGATCCAAAGACAGTACACGTTATTACTTTCCACAGCTTACAGAATATAACATATGTTATTGTACAATTACTATTACTTTTAAAATAAATGATATATTTAGATTCTATTATTGTTAAAGTAAGATATACATGTATTGTTATACTATATTACTTGTAAAAAATAAGATGTATTGTTATAAGAGAATTAAAACAACTTTTGCTTTCTATATTCTTCTGTTTTTTTTTATTTATCCTGCATCAAAAATCTTTTTGTATACTTTACGAATTTGTTTGCATCACCGAATGCATTCATTTGTTTATGTATCAATTAATAATTTGACGTTTTACGTGTTCGTATTATGAGTGCCGTAAAATTCTGCATTTTAATCAAATTAAGAAACAAACACCACCTGTGTAAGTATGGATAATAAACCTGTGTATTAACGTTTAATGTATATATTACTTTAATATCTGTTACTTGCGCTTTAGATGCAATATATCACTGTTGATTTAAGTATTTATTAGCGCATCAGCGATATAATTGCCCCATGCAAGACGTTCAAGAGACTCAGAAGTTTATACCAGGTCCTCCACAATTGCCCCCGCTGTACAAGGGGCAAACGATCAAGACAGTGAGTTTTTGCACATCTCAAAATGTCTGTTTATTAACCGTTTGAGTGCCAGATGGCATTCGGAAAATTTTATCGAAAAGTGCAAAGCGGCGCGATTGCGCTTCCTTTATTGCATGTCGAAAAACCGCTTCTTTTATTCAAATAAAGACACGACTTATTATTTATATATAGTTTATATGGAATACAAGATAATGATTCGACTTGTATCATTAAAATTAAACTCTTAAACTGTGATAGAATCCGAATGCATTCTAGTTGTACATCGCGATTCGACACCGCGGTACTTTTCAGCGCGGAATCGGAATAGCGCGATCGCGTTGCGTGTGGCACTAAAACTATTAATTAACACTTTGTTGACCGGAAATTTGAAGCCAAAACTATCCCGTGCAGTCGATTATTTCCCCGCAATTGAATATAAAATAAAGAGATCTTGATAAACCCCTAAAATTATTACCCTCAACGCCTCATATGCATACTTAAGAATTCGAAGTAATCTTTCTAAATAACAAAGCCTCGTACGAAAAGATTTTATTCTACATTTTTAATTGATCCTTTCACGTACTGTAGCCTTCATCATTTAGCGAGATCTAGAGTAAAATTCTTTAGTCGTCAAAAAAGACCCGTATCGGTTACCAAGGCAAGCTAATGGACATAAAACAGACACAGGTAAGGACTCTTGACTACGGTCAAGACTGTAGAAGTTATTGCATCTCTTTATGCCCCTTGGATTCTCTCGGTAACCGATACGGGTCTTTTTTGACATCTGAAGAATTATACGACCTCGCTATATTGCTGAGGTTACAGTACAATCACCAACTTTCCGCTTCTATCACCAGTAACATGGTACCAAGCATATTGCTTGAAAGCTTAAAAACTGCATAAACTAATGCAAGTGCGAACACGAGTTAACTCGTGACCGGTCAGCAATGTTCGGGCATGATAAGAATGTCAGTAAGAATGAAGTCAGCAAAGTATTAATCATGTGGTTTTTATAAGGGGCCATATACTACTACAGTTACCGATGAAATGGTAGAGCAGAGAGAAAGGGAGAATCAACAATTGTACAGAGCGTGGCTTGAACAACAACGAAGAAGAGAAATGGGACCTGATGACGATGGCCCCGATTATATCGGAGATTTTAAGGAAGATACAGTGAGAAGAAGTTTCATTAGAAAAGTTTTCTGTATACTAACGCTTCAATTACTATTTACAACTGGTGTCATATCGTTCTTTTTCTTTGTGTAAGCATTATTATAGGGGATCCCTCAGGCCGACGCGAAACATTCGCAGCGGTAAAGAATTCGTGGCGAATTAGGAAAACAGATGTATACAAATTAACGCTTTAAAGAATACGAAAAATTCGCTGCCGCTACGAATGTTTTGCGTTCGTCTGAGGGATTCTTAATACTGCTTTAACCCTTCTTCGGATCAACATGTTAATAAATGCGAAATAAATAATGTAGCAGTATCCAAAATTTAGTGAGACACGGTACAAGATTAAATAAACTTTCAAATAGTTGTATCAACCCCCATTAACCCTTTGACTTCTTCACTTCGCGTTTTTTTTATTCAACTACTGACTAATTGTACAAGGTACAATTAAGGTACTATTTATTTCTATTAATTAGGTTGTAGTACTTAATATACTACAATAACTTATTAAATTACTATTCCTTCTCGTGTTCATCTCAAACACTAATAACTTCCATTTGTGTCTTGTGTAAGTATGACACAATCCTCAAAAACGCGTATATGCGCCCATTAACAGTCAAAGGATTAAAACGTGTTGAATTTGAATCTGTGCGAGTCTTTTACGCCTCCCCATAAACCGAAGAAGGGGTTGAATTGATCGATGGAACGAACTATTTTATTTGAATGACTCTTGCAGGGATGACGCGAGGAAATTTATGATAATCCATTGGTATTTGTGGATTATAGCTATGTACGTAAATCTTCTAGCAGTATAATCTTAGCAGTATTATCTAGTGAATAATTAGTTATTATGTCATTAGGATATGCTTCACTATTTCTTTTTGCGCCATATCCTTTTCCGAGACTGCTAGACGCAAAGCGCCTTACAATTATTTATGGCTATGCAAATTGGTAAACGTTTGAAACCTTATTCCACTCGATACTTTCAATATTCGATATTAAAAATGACTATTTGCAGACACTTTCTATGTCGTACTTAGCCGCCTTTGCGTCTGTCTTTTATGAGATCGAAGTGATTTTGATGGCATTAGGTATGACCACGTTAATTACGTTAGGAATAGGTCTTATCGCAACGTTTTCCAAGGTATTTGCAACTAGAAACTTCTACGTAACATATAAGGGAATAAAAAAAAAAAAGTTTTAAATAACGTGCAATGAAATTGCAGTTCGATTTGACGATGAGGACGGGATTAATGATGATTATCGGATTGGCTTCGATAGTTGCCATATTCGTAATGACGATAGTTCTCATATTTACGTACATAAAAGTAATGCAAATGATAATCGCAATTATAGGAATGGTCTTGTTATCAATGGTTAATATAAAATTAATATCGTAATTTTTATTTAAGCGCAATATAAGCACATTAGTATAAGAGAAGATGGTCTGCAGTTAAAAAAGTACTATTATATATTTTCTAGTACTTGTACTTTGATGTACAAACGATTATGGGCGGAAGGAGAATAGAAATACATCCGGACGAAGTTGTATTCGCGACAGTGCAAATTTATGTTGATATTGTACTGTTATATCAATATGTATTAATGTTTATGGGTTTGCTTCATCATCGATGAACGTCGAAAATGGACTCGCGTTGTATTGTTAAGATTAATCTATCTTTGTTGTAGTAGTAATAGTACATTTTAAATACAGACTTTATTATTAACAAATAAACATGTGCGAGATACAATATGCCCGCTTAGTTGACACAGAATAGAGTTCAAGATGCGTTGATTAGAGGATAATCACTTACGAAAGCCCAAATTCCAAAATAACTCATATTTATGGGTTACTGAAATTGGGCCGGAGTCCCAACATTATCAGGATTCTCAATACTTCCAAGAATTTTAAGATAAAATATATTTGTTGATAGGTGACCTAGCATTTTTTGACTAGTACTGTATGTTTCTGCATTTATTTAAGCGATTGTTCGCCTTTCGAAGTACGAAATAGAAACAATAGAAACAATATTAAGAATTCCGAAATAAACGAGCATACGATCGGAGCTTTCCTACTTCTAGATTATCATTGTTTTTGCGTTTTATGAGTCTTCATAATTTCGCTTGCTTTTGCAGCTCATCGGAGATAAGAATGAATTTAAGTATGAATGAAATACAAAGTATTTATGAGCATAATTCCGTGTTAACTAAGCGGGCAGAATCTGCATCGAATAAATGAACTTTCCCGTACTTTCGAAAATGGAGCTCGAAAATGAAGCTCATACATTGCATTATTTTCTTGCATATACTTTAACAAATTTCGACGTATCCACTTTGTTATCATCGAAACTATTAACTTGTATATGCAATACTAATGATTTTTAATAAAATTGCTATTATTCACTCACCGTAAACTTGTGTTTTATGCAAATGAAGCACTCTCTTCGGCGAGAAACACCTGTCACTTTGAACCGACAACGCGCTACTGACTAAACCTGTCGCTAAGCAACCTGTTTGTACACAAAAACCTAACCTATCGTACTTTCAGAAATCGTACAGAAAGAAATACGTAATTTACAAATTTCAACGAGTATGTAATTATGTAATTGGTTTAAATTATTAAACGGTCTTTTGCACCATCGATATTTTTCCGGTAACAAATGGTATGAGTTACATGAACAAATTATCGTCGCTTATGTCACTGCAAATCAAACGTAAGAAACATGCACGATTCTTTCATACGGTATATCACAATGAGAAACGAGGACTTTTCTACGTAAAATTGGATGACAATTGTAAGATTATTCGCGAAATTATTTTTCCAATATCTTCTTTAATTTTACGCTTCTCAGAGTAGACAAAATTCGATACAAACATTAGTTTCAAAGCATATCTGCTTGTTTTCTTTTTAATTAGCAAGAGCAGTATTGCAATATAGAGCAGAGGGAAAAGTCCTGGATATGCAAGTGATTAATGTACCATACAGATACACTGGACAAGGTTTAGCAAGATTACTCACAGAGGTAAACTTTTAGATACTCTTGCTTCATCTTTCAGCTTAATACGGTGGGTTATCCTATAACGAATGAATGCTATAGCAAACAGTTTTTCTCACTAAATCTTCTATCAAATTTATTATTAAAATTACGTAACTTTGCTGTAAATCATAGGCTTGGAATTTACTGGTCCTAAATATATATATATATGTGTATTAGGTATACCAATAAGTAATCCACTATTTTTAAGTGAGTTAAGAAATTTCGTTTTTTCAAAGTTTCAAATAGACAGCTATAATTTCCTCAAAAGATAGTGCCAAGCATTATTGAATAACAACAGTTGCACATAAAATAGAATAAATATTTGATTTTATTAAAAATAAATGCTGATTTGAATAAAAAAGATAGATTATTCATTGGTATGTAATAAAATTAAACTAGTATTAATGTTAATAACAATATTTTCAGAATGCATTTACATATGCTATTGTGAATTACTATTACATGTACCTGACATGTGAGTACATGCAGAAATATTATCTCGCGATTAAGAATCCAGATCTGGAAGAGCTTATTGTTGGGCCAGCAAGTATTTTAGAAGGACCCAGCTCAGAACCTTTGGATCCTAATATTATATATGAATTACCCGATCCCGAAGATTTTTTGATATATGATTCTTAATAAATACATACCCTTATCCACGAAAATTATTGCAATTTTAAATATCTGTTAAATTAAGCTTAATTTGCGGTTCGTTATATATCGTAAACAAAATGGAAGAAATAGAGTATATTACTTTAATCGAATGGTGTTGCCATCAGTTTTACTATAACGGCATGCTACTTTATTGCAAAGAAGCATGCGACACGTATCCGACGAGTGAACGCTTAAAAACTCTCCTAAGTCTCGCGTACATTTTAACCGGGAAAATTCAAGAATCGATAAAAGAAAGTTCGACTTTAATGAATAATGAAAACAGCACATTGGCAGCGTTGCTGCTTCAGAATATTGCTTACGCGAACGCCGAAAATGTCGAGAGAGCAACTGCGATACAGATCGAAACGAGAATTCGAGACGAAAGACGAAAAGCGTCTCCGAACGCACTATCGTTAGCAGCTTTAGTGTTGCTCCTATCACAGAAAATCGACAAAGCTAAAGAGTACGGAGAAAGAGCTTACAAGCTTGATTCGTCGAATAAATTCGTTTCTGTAACTAAAGGGTGGGTGGATTTATTTGTTACAAACGAAAGTGGCTTGGAACAATCGAACTTGTTCGATACCGTTCTAGAACAGGATCCAAAAAACGTGAACGCTTTGCTTGGATCCGCAAAATACAAGCAACACCACGGAAACTACTCGCAAGCGATATTAACGTTGAATTCATTAATCGTACGATATCCGAAGTTAAGTTTGCCTCTAGTCGAAAAGTTGTACAATCAACTCGCGTTGAAAGATTGGGATCAAGTTTTGGAGACCGCTAACAGGATACTGTCGATCGATTCGAATAACTTGGACGCTATAAAAGCACACGCGTTCGTACATCTTTGCCGTGATGGAAACTATAATGAAGGTTTGAAACACCTACAGCTGTACTTCAGAAACATGCTAGTCACGGAAGCTAGGAACGCAACAGTCCTCGTGAACAATGTGCAATTATTTTCGCGTATATCGTGCAAAAATCAAGGGATCCTTTTGGAGCTTTCTAGAACCATCGAAAAGATGTTGCAACAGAGTTCGAAGAGCGCGGACCTTATGGTCGAATTAGGAAACCTGTGCGTTTCATTGGGTAAATCGAAGGATGCGGAAAATTGGTACAGAAGCGCAGTGCGGATAAACGAGTCTTCGTTCACTGCGCTGATGGGATTAGCGAATTGTCAGCTTTTGGACACTTCGATCGATGCTTTTGACTTGGCGCAACAGCAAGTGGACTTCCTAATGGAGATACAAGCGAATTCGGTGGACCCGGAATTGGTTTTCATGTCTGCCAAACTGAATTCCAATGACTCTATTAAAGCGTTGAATTACTTGAACAATGCCGCCACGATCATATTGAATAATTGCAAGTATATTCCATACGGCTACGACTATATGAGGAAACTGAATCCCGATTTGTGCCTGCAAATTACCCAGCAACGTTTAGTATACTCTGTAACGCACGACGCAGCGATTACCGAGGTACAGATATCTAATTACAGCGAGCCAAGTTTGTACTTACTGGAGAAATTATCGGAAGCGTATCCCGGATTGAGCGTAGCGCAACTATTGCTGAGCAAAGCTAAGATGCAGAGCGGAGATTTAGAAGGAGCCTCGAGCATATTGCGAAATCTTTTGGATAACGTTGATTCCTCTAACCCGGAAGCTCATTTGCTGATGGCTCAGATCTTAGCTCGTCAAGGGAAATACCAATCAGCCTCGCAGAGCCTCGAAGTTGGTTTGAGTTACAATTTCAAAATCAGGGATAATCCCATTTACCATTTAATCATCGGCATGGTTCAGAAAGAGAATAACGATATAGAAAGTGCGATAAAAAGCTTCCAAACAGCTATGACGTACACGGGAATGCAATCGCATAAAAATTCTTCGGAAACGTCGGATATTTCAACAACGGACATGGCGACTTTGTACTTGGAATTAATTTCCGCTTATGGAAAAATGGGACAATTTAACGAGGCGATTGCTACGGTACAGGAAGCAAGAGCAAAACTTGGCAACACTACAGAGGAAGGAAGAATACTGATAGGAAATGCAGAGCTGCTTTTAGAAATGGGAGAACTGGATAATTCCATTGAATGCTTGTCTAAAGTTGCTCCAGATCAACCGTATTATTTACAGGCTCATACACGTTTGGCCGAGATCAATTTGAAACACAAGAAGGATCGTCTCGCTTTCGCTATGTGCTTTAGGTCCGTTGGTCACGAATTTCGATATTAACCAGTTTCCCTTAACCTATTCGCAACCAATGACGTACTGGTACGTCAAATTGGTACTAATCCATTTCCGCTATTGACGTACTGGTACGTCAAAACCAAATTAGTTACGTTCCGCTGATGACGTATGAGTACATTAAAAGTTAGACTGGTCCTTCTGGCTAATAATGTAAGCGTATAGTTGTTCACACTTGAAATGTGATTATTTCATGCAAGACTTTTCTTCTTCTTTATGTATTTTTTACATGCTGATCTTCTTTAAGTAGACTAATATGTTTTCCGTTTTACGCGATAGATCGATAATGTGATCAAATATTTCTTTTAATGTTCCAACGTGTTTATTCCGTTTCACTGTATTTTGTAATTGAGAGATATCGCTAAACGACAAAGCAATGAGATACTCCAGACGAACTCAATAACTTATATCTCGACTAAGTGACTTAATTCATTAGGTTCATCCACTTTTTACGAATTGAGATAGTTCACGAGAAATAGCCGTGGTTGCGAATGGGTTATTCGGCTTTTATAGGACCGAACCTAAGTTGATCGTCGCACGATGCTTCTTTACGAAGTTATACGAGTTCAACGAGTGACAATTTTCCCGAGTTTGCATTTACTTTATAGGGAATTGGTAGAACATTGTCCTGGTCCAAAGACTTACGGTATGCTCGGCGATGCGTACATCTCGATACAAGAACCAGAGAGGGCAATCGAAGCGTACGAGCAAGCTTTAACGCAGAATCCGACGAATAAAGTACAGATAGCAAGCAAGTTAGGAAAGGCACTGGTAAAAACGCACCAGTACCCGAAAGCGATCAGCTATTACAGGGACGCGATGAAACAGGACAGCTTCAAAAGCTTGAAATTGGATCTCGCTAAATTATTCATAACGATGAAGCAATACGATAAAGCGGAAGCTACGTTAGTTCAAGAACTACAAGGTCGGCGTTATTTCAACATCCGTAATTGAACGTGATTTCAATTACTTTGATAGATCCTGATTTTTTGCATTTGCAGAGGGTCGTCGAGATTCGGATTTGCAAAGCTTGCAAGTGCGCAGCCAGCTTTTACTGTTGCTCGCCAAGACTCGAGAAAAAGCTGACAATATTCAGGGTGCTTTATCGGCATTAAAAGAGGCTAAGGAAAATCAACATAGATACATACAACGTATGGGAAATTCTAATATGGAAGAAGAGAAACAACTGCTGGCTAATGTCTGCCTAACAATGGCCGATTATTCGTCTTCTTTGAGAGATTACGATCAAGCGATAATGTACTACAAGGAAGCGCTAAGTCACAATTCTGCGGATGTAAATGCTTTGCTATCCCTAGCAAAGATTTACATGCAGGTAAGTGGTAATCATTGGGGGTGGGCGGGATCTCGATTCTCCCGTACTAGATGCGATTTTTTTGTACTTCTCTCGCGATTAAGGAACTTTTAAAAAATTCTAAACACGATTGGGTAAAAGATGACCCAAAGATCATAGCAGGGTTAATAAACTTATTAACAAAGAAGCTGTAAATCAACAGACGAATAACTTGGACCGATGCGCTCAAAGTTGCGCGGCTCTACTGAACGCAGGGCCTAACGAAGCTGCCTCAATAATGATGGCAGACTTAGCGTTTAGAAAAGTCGATTTCGACACCGCAGCCTTTCATTTTCGTCAGCTATTGTTGAAGCAGCCAACTTATTGGACCGCGTTGGCAAGATTGATTGAGGTGTCGCGCAGAACAGGTGGACAGAATTTAGAAAGCTACTCGATTTATGGTGCGCGACTTATTTTAGATGTGTGCGCGGATTTTAGGGGATATGGACGATCTTGAAGAATGGCTTCACCGAGCAGAACTAGGAATGGGTGGTGCAAATTTAACAGCTGGCTATTATTATTGCGCGGGCTTGCTGGATTGGCGCATGGGCCGCTTAAATTCCGCGCTTCGTCAATTTAATTTCGCAAGACGCGATCCTGAATGGGGTCAACAAGCGATATACAATATGATCGAAATTTGTTTAGACCCGGATGATGACTCTTCTCTCTCAAATGAGGTTTTCAATGACGATGACACGGAATACCAAGACTCTAGGACGATGGCTCTTAAAACTGCTTATCGTTTACTACAGGTACTGAAAAGCACTACTGCAATAACTTGTATCCTAAGTAACGAATAAACAACGACGAATAAATTTGATTTCGTTGTTACTCGTAAATACAACTAAACAAGTTATTCGTTATTCACGAATAATAAATAAATCGAAGTTATTCGACCTTTTTTTATTCGTTATTATTATTATATTATTATTATTATTATATGTATACTGCATACACGTTCCATATTTTGCGAAGATTTAGAAGCTTAAATGAAAAATGCCGACAAAAATGATTGATAATAAATAATGAATAAAAGTTCCCCAAACGAGTAATGAATAATTGGGATAACAAATAATTCAAATATTAAATAATCTACTAACAATTAATTATTCATTCGTCATTTAGTTTCAGTGCTCGGTTTCACTTAAAATAAACCATTTAATTGTTTTCTTTAGTTGCGATAGTGCAACAAATATTTCATACGCAATTTCAATTCTATTAAAGAATGAATACCCTACAAGAAACATTTTTATTAACCTTTTCCATACCTGTTTTGAGCCGACAGCATAACAGTTTTCAATTCCTCCGCCAAAACGGCAACAATAACTTCGAAAGAATTATTTCCGCGTTACAGGAATTAAATCCAAAAGGCAGCGCACACGAAATGTTGACGCACAGATTGTTAAGCAACTTCTTTCTGCTCGCTACCAAGCAGAAAACCAATGTAGAAAAAGCGTTGCAAGATTGCACAGCATTAGCTAGCCAAGAGGCACTAAAAGATCACGTAGGACCAGCTTTGGGCATGGCGATGGCCCATATTCTTTTGAAACAAACCCCGAGAGCCCGAAATCACTTGAAACGTGTCAGCAAAAACACGTGGACCTTTGAGGATGCAGAATACCTCGAACGATGTTGGTTACTCTTAGCAGACATTTACGTGCAGTCTAACAAATACGATTTGGCAAACGATCTACTGAAACGAGTTTTGCAACATAACGCTACCTGTGTGAGAGCTCACGAATTGTCGGGGTATATCGCCGAAAAGGAGCAGAATTACCGCGAAGCGGCATCGCAATATAGTCAAGCGTGGAAGTACGGTGGCAAATCGAAATTATTTGTCGCCTATAAATTGGCCTATTGTTCAATGAAGGCCAAAGCCTACGCAGATGGTATAGAAGCTTGCAACGAAGTTTTGAAGCAGAATCCGGATTATCCGCGTATCAGAAAAGAGATTTTGGAAAAGTGTATTAACAATTTGCGCACCTAATAAACTTTCTTTCTTTCACTGTAGCGTTGTGTATGTTTATTATACCTTTGAGAAGCTCAGGGGAAAAAGAGCACACGCCACGTTTATATACATTTTTCGTCTTTAGTTTTCATTTAGCCCTTTTGCTACGAAGGACGTATATATATACTCAATCAAAGATTGGACAATTATTTATCAAAGATATCCATATTCTTTCTCTATAGCGTCGCGTCATTTTTGTTTTTATTCGTGATATAATATTACACCATACCATTAACCCAAATTTGAAATAATTCAACATATTACACCATTATGGTTCTAAACCCACCATTTGCGAACTCATTTTCCTCCACCCTTTACAAATTAAAAAAGAAGAAGAATACAGCGATTTATGGCTATATTCGTTTGGTAAATGATAGAATGGATAAAATAAATTTAGCGGACAACGAGACTACGGTCGGTAATTATTCGAAGCGTAAGAAGAATGTTTTAAAAATCGTAGTTACGGATGGTACCACGGAAATTGCCCGCGCGTTTGTGTACAGAATATTAACCGAGAATGTATTCGGAGAAGATCAACCCGTCTTTATCAGTCTTTACGAATTACCAGACAAGGCAACGTTTCTGGAAAGTGTCATGATTGAACTCACTTCTTTTGGTCCTAATCTTTTAAACGGTATATAGGCGCATATCGTTACATATCCAGAGGCGGATTTAACTCTTTGACGACCACCTCCGTATTTCGTACGTATGTCATCGCATTATTACAAAATACGAGACTAGGTATGCAGTTATTTTTCTTACGCTGGCTGTTTGTTCGCATAAACAACGATAACTGTCTACCGACATAAAACTCCGAATCAACGACGTAGCTTTTACTTTTTCGCAAAATAATTAGTTGCTCTGATCGAAAATACGAAGTTTTCGAAAACGTAGGCTTAGTCGTCAAAGGGTTAAGAAGTTGTCAGTAAATTGCGTGATTAGTTTACGGCTGCAGGCATCGATTATGGCCATGAAGCCGCGATCCAATTCAAGGAAGCGGATGTCGTGATCTGCATTGGCTTTGCTAGAGAATACGATTTCAAATCCGGAGAGTACACCGATCCGTTTTTCGAAGAATACGTTCGCACTTCCAAGTTTTATGTACCGACTATAAATATCTTGCAATTCTTGCAAAAATCTTGCAAAAAGAAAAAAAGAAGATTATTGTTTCGAATCACTCTACAGGGTGAAGTGATAGAAAAGTATGCGAAAAAAGAGGCGAAAATTATTATACTTGGGAATACCGCTGCCACGATAATCTCTAAATATGCGAAATCTATTCCAAGCAAGAATATAACTACCCTGTCCTTAATTAATTTAAATATCGCTGCGGCTCAGGTGCCTTTATTTATGCAAATCGGTCCAGTGAAAATTTTCCAATTTTCTACTTAATCTTTCCCGACCGCGTTTTACTGTATTTTTTCGTTTAACCCGTTGCACTCGAGCAATTTTCAATTTATGAATTTTTGCAATGTTTTAAAAAAAATAAGTGAAGTTATTACGATTCATTTTTGTCCTTATGTTATGACAATGTTATGTAATAACTTCACTTATTTTTTTTAAAACATTGCAAAAATTAAGTCTGTTCAGGAAAGTTTTGTTTATGTAACTGTAAATAAAAAAAAAAAAAAACATACTTTTCACTTGAAATAGCTTCGAGTGTAAAGGATTAAAATTAATCCCCGTTTATAATCTTTAAACGTTTAGATCGCTTCTAGAATACAGATTCTGCCATCAGAAGTGAAGAATATAATAGTATGGGGCTCAAATGGCATGTATAGTTTCCCAGATTGTAGGTACATTTATTTCACGAATGGAAGAACTTTGTCCGATAGCTTAAAAGTTTGGATCAGGGATATTCTTCCATGCGTAAGATCTTCACACTTTTCATCTCTTAACCCGTGTTTAAGTCTTCACTGACGGGATGTAATAACACTGAACATTATTTTTAAACTATTCTGATTCGCTTCTTTTTAAATGCCAATAATTCGATATTTCGTTAACACTAACCGTACGGGCATTTTACATAAACTCATCGACAAAAGTTAAGAAACAAAGTAATCCATTTGCAACGTTCTGTATATTCTTCATCTTTTGAAATAAATAGATTGGAATAAAAAATAACATAAAAAGGTAACATTACATACGCCAATAAACAATAAGTTATCCTATTTTTAATTCTAATCTAATATACCTCAGAAAATAAAGAGTACTCAAAAATATGGAACAAATTACTTTGTTTCTTAACTTTTGTCATTAAGTGTACATCTATTCAATAAATCTTCCCGAACGAAAGGATACGCAAAAAGAAAAGATGAATTGTGAAAAACTGATTAATCGGGCAATATAAGAATTGTCGTAAAGTTAAACGAATGAAAGGAATAATAATAATGAATATGGTCGGGCGTTGTACGGTTAGTGTTAAACTATTCAACGCATCAGGTTAAATTAATATGGAAATGTATCTCCGTTACATCTGCTTTGCCTTAACTTTCGCGTTCGAGTTTCAAAGTTTCGAGATGAATCAGCTGCACAAGTAGAATAGTCGCGTTGAATAAGGCGCAAGACTGCGCGCGAGATAACGTATCAAGTTGTTTCATAAATTGCAGCAAATGATAAAATAAAATTATATTTTTCGCGTAGATTTCACGAAATATGTCCAGCAGACCTGCTCATATTAGATCTATAGCTTACGCATTAGCGAAACACTGTGAAATATTATGGAATGGCACTCCAGAGAATGAATGGACATGCATGGGTGTATTATCCGATCATACTTATGCTATTCGATCTGGATTCTTCTTTTCTTTCCCCGTAGTATGCAAAAATAAGCAGTACGAAATTGTAAAGGTGCGAAAATTTAATTATTCTTTAAAATTAAAATCATTTCGTTGTTGCTTTGTCGTAAAAGTTTCAGAACTTCTTTAGAATTTGTTTTGACTATAAGTTTAAAGATTTATTTAATATTATCAGTGATGGAATATTTTATTATTCGTCGAGGATAACGACGAAAAGGCCAACTAAAATAATTTCGTTGCTGTTTTGCCAAAAATATGTCAGAATTTCCTGAGAATCGTTTTCACTACGAAAGTTTCAAGAATATTTTATTAGTTAGAATTTCTCGAGATCTATGACATTTTATTCGTTTGGAATTGTTAGAAATATATTAGAATATATTAGAAGTAATTTTAGATAAGAAAAATACTTCTTATGGGAATCTTTAATATTCCTCTTTTTTTATAGGACCTTGATAACGATCGGTATATTAAAAAGTACATTTCGGATTTGAGTAGATTGATTTTCAGGGAAATTCAACAGGCTTTCAAGATATGTGAACCAACGCCACACGGGGATGAATAATGTATGAGGTACATTGTCTCTTTTGTTCGTCCACAAATTATACTATCTATGTATTTTATTACGTTTTTACAAGTTACACTTATTTACATGTTTCCTTGAATCATATAGAATTGCAACTTTACGATGTATCGCGGATACACGGAGCCATTATTTGTGCATCATTGCCATTACAAAAATTACATTTTTGCCACGCAAACCTCTTAATTAAACATTTCGATTTCGTTGAAATTCTACTCTTCATAGCGATAACACGATAAATAGAAATTACGCCAATTTTTATCGAGAGAAATTAAATTCATAACGAAAATAAAAATAATTAACGTCTCCAATTTGGATTCCATTTCGAAACAGTTGGAATTCCCTAATATCTTGAGAATTAATTTTAAAACATAAGGAAATAATTTGGAGCCTTTCCAAAATTAAATATAACAATAGAAATAATAGAAACTGGATTCTAAAATTAATTAGAAAAATAAGAGGAAGTACCGTGTGCGATTTAAACCCCATTTTAAGAATAGTAAATTTCTGAAAAAAATGCTACAATCCTTTTTCTATTTTAAAAATATTCGAATTCCTTCCCAATTAATCCTTAAAAAATAAATAACTATTCCTTAAAGAATAAAGGTAATGAAACATTCCTAAAAGATTAATCGTAAAAATAAATATGGTGAAAGACTCTTTTGAATATGGCGAAAAATTCTTTCAAAATAAATTATAAAAATAAAAACGATGAAAGGCTCTGTCAAAATTAAGCATAAGAATAGATACGGCGAAAGATTCTTTTAAATAAATTATAAAAATAAAAATGACTAAAGGTCCTTTCAAAAATTAGTCATAAAAATATATATGGCGAAAGATTCTTTCGAAAGAAATTATAAAAATAAAAATAATGAAAGGTTCTATTTACCAAAAAGCAAGCTCAAAGATCCAGATACATGATTTGCGTTGCAGAAATGGCTCCACAGGCGGCAAGGGTACTCGCCACGCATACAACCGCTGTGGTGGTCCCAGATTTACTAACAATCGTTCCTAAGCAACACGAGAGCAAGAATTGCGCCAGAAACACCATAGAGGACACGATCGCCACGTCGGTGCCAAGACCACGTACTCCGCCGCTTTGAATGGCTTCACCCTCGTCTGTCACCTCGAACTGCAAAGTCCATTAATCTAATTTCCATCTGATACACTCGCACAGCAGTTTATTATGCTATTATACACATCGTTTAATAGCATTATAATCCTCGCACTTCTATTACATACTGCTACTATTTTTATTATTCATAACGATTCTCTTGTTATTTTTATAGAAATACAATACGCGAATTCTGTAACAAATTATTATTCGAGTCCTAAAAAATATATATACGCGTAGATGAATGAAAATAAATATAATATTCTAATGCAACTGAAAATAAAAAGATTCTATAACAAATTACTGATGGTTTTTTTTTCAAATATACGTGAACTCGAATAAAGTAAAAAATTTGGTTCCGATACAGTTAAAAATAACAGTATTCTACGAGAAATTATTAATTCTGTTTTAAAATATGCGTAAACAAAGATACAATAAAAAAAGTCCGGGTCTAATAAAGTTAAAAATGGCCAAATTATTATAGATACAAGACTAATATAAATAGTGACAACTAAATTTTCTTTCGCGTTATTAAAGTAATTGTCTATAAAATTTAACACGGATGTCTACTAATTATTGCGAGAAGTGTGCAACTTTTATCTACGATTCAAGCGTAATTTAGAAAGTCTATTAATTTCCCCCGAGAGAAACTCTTTCTATCTTCAAGGTTTGACTTTTTACGAAAAGACTTTTCTCCCGTTTTTCTTAAATTTGTAAGATGAGAATCGTTGCAAGATTGTAGGAGTTACTTGATTGATTGTCTGGGGAATTGGTCTCAAGATACGGATACGTATTTCTCACCGTTGATGAAGCGTGGTAATGTGCAACTAGTAGATACGGCATAGTGAATAGCGTGGAGTACATAACACCTGCGGTCCAGGAGAATATGATCACCCCCACGGGATGTTTCGTTAAAGCCATCATCATCATTCCTGTGCTGTAGAACAGCAGCCCGCAAATATATACTCTTCGAGCTCTGTTAACACAAACAGGACACTTTGTTGCGCGTATTTTATTAGCAGAAAGTTATTCTCTATCGCAGCATTTTATTCAAAAGCTATATAATGCGTGTATTTCGTTAGCAGAAAGTTATTCTCTATCGCAGCATTTTATTCAAAAGCTATATAATGCGTGTATTTTCTTAGCAGAAAATTATTCTCTATTGCAGCATTTTATTTAAAAAAAAAACAATATACGGCACGTATTTTGTTAGTAGAAAATTATTCTCTATCGCAGCATTTTATTTAACACTAGGTTTACGAAACTCGCCACGTTGACGCTGTTCAGATTTCATAACTAAAATTATAGAGAGCATAAATATTATTTTTCAATACTTTATGTTAACTTTAATTAATACAATAGTATGGATATGTATTCTACGTGATTTTCTTCATCCTCACGCTTCTACGTTCGAATATTTATACGCAGTAGACGTATTTTTCCGGAAGTCTATCAAATTATGCACGTAACGTCCCGTAAACCTAGTGTTAAAAAACAGTATACGACACGTATTTTGTTAGTAGAAAGTTATTCTCTATCGCAGCATTTTATTTAACACTAGGTTTACGAAACTCGCCACGTTGACGCTGTTCAGATTTCATACCTAAAATTATAGAGAGCATAAATATTATTTTTCAATACTTTATGTTAACTTTAATTAATACAATAGTATGGATATGTATTCTACGTGATTCTCTTCATCCTCACGCTTCTACGTTCGAATATTTATACGCAGTAGACGTATTTTTCCGGAAGTCTATCAAATTATGCACGTAAAGTCCGTAAACCTAGTGTTAAAAAACAGTATACGACACGTATTTTGTTAGTAGAAAATTATTCTCTATCGCAGTATTCTATTTAAAAAAAAAACTGTAAACCATACTGGAACTACTTTTCCTTTCTATGCATTGGATGATAAAATGTATCGAATTTATTAAAAAGAAAATCGAAGCAAAATTACTCTGAGCTATACTACGTATATTATTCTTTACTCGAAAGGGAATTTAACTTTTCGATGTATCATTGTTAAACGGGAAATGTCTATTTTTCTGAAATTGAAAGAAACATTGAATCGACTTACTTGTAGCGTTCTATGAGCTTCTCGATGATTAATGAATAGCAGGAGCAGGATAACGAATACATGGACATCCCCCAGCATCCAAAACGGACGCCACTTTCGTACAGCTCTCTTTCTTTGCTACCCTCTGGGGCCTGCAATTTACGCGTGAAAAGTTCGCGCAGTGAACTTTGAACTATTAATAATAATAACATTAGCGGTAATAATAATAACAATTATCTTACAGAATAATTAATATTATTATAATTATTATCATATTTAGTAATATGAGACGAAACGATATTGAAATTTCTAGTATTATTTTGTAATTTTATATAGCTCTACACGAAAGCGTGCAATGTTAAAGAGTAGAGTTAGGATTGATGGCGTGATTCGTTTTTGGTTTGTATTTTATTTTATTTTAGATTATTTTATTAAAGGCTAACGACGAGGCCGGATTGGGAGGCTTTGAAACATCTCGAAATTGGATTTTTAACTTGAAGGGAACTTATAAAATAGTTTCGAGAAAAGTAATTAATTTTATTATTCGATCATATGGAAGAGATACCACACAGTTGAATGAAATTGCTTCGACTTTTGTTAATGATGCCATAGTTTATTTTATTTCGATTGTTTTATTTTATTGAATCCTAGTTTATACGCGTAGACTAGAGGGTAACACAATTGAGTCTCGTAATAAATTGTTAAGTTCGCTAACTCTATGAAAATACTTATAAAGTTATAAAATTAATCAAGTTAGCTAGTATTCGATTTATATATTGGTATTTATATTTATGTTTATATTTTATTTATATTTAAATGTATATGTAATGTATATTTATAATAGAAGGAATGAATACGTATATTTATAATTTATTTAAAGTAGAGGGGGAACGGAACTTTTGTAATCCATATGGAAACCCAATAAAGAAATCTATCTTATGTAGCTCTAAGCCAATATAATTTGTGATTCACTGAAGATACAACTAAATTATTATAGTTAATTAAAACCCAGAATTACCTGTGGATCGCCGCCATAAACGGCTTCCCCAACGAAATCCGTGAAGTATAGGGAGTAACAAACGTGGGCCATCCAGCAGAATAAATTAGTTAAACACACCATACGAAGGCTGTGAGGCATGTAAACGATGGAAAGAAGATATTCTTGTAATGTGGCTTTTGGATTTCCCTCAGCACCTTCGTCTAAATCAGATTTAACGTAATTGCTGTCCTCAGAGGGTACATCTGGCACCATGGGCACTTGGCCAGCTCTTTTCTCCGGCTCCTGCACCGGAAGTGGTTTCAGAACAAATTCCTGTTTAATAAGAAACAGAAATACATTATTTTACTTATTCCTTTTTTCCATATTTAATTTCGTACCTTTACCTAAAAGTTTCTTTTACAAAACATAGGACAACATGGATAACCTTTATATAATAATATTAAAATGTTGCTTGATATTTAAATTACTTAGCTATTAATTGCTACTGCGATATTATTATATTTCATTGTTGTAATATTAGAATATCACTTGACATTTAAATCATACAGCTATTAATGGCTACTGCAATATTGTTATTTTTCATTAAAAGGATAAAATGTTTTTCTTCTTTAAAAGTAGGCGAATGCGTGTCAGAATTCTAGAAATCGTATTTTAAGAGCCTCTGCGAGTTACTTAATTACGTTTTAATATTTCCTTAATGGACTACTTTTGTATTCGATATGAAAGAAAATCCATAACTCACGTCCTTTTTGGTAGCGATTTCTTGATCATTATCTAAAGTGCCATAAGTGGCACACTCGTCTGTAGTAATTTTCTCATTTTCCATCTCCTCGTCTTCTTTTCCTTCGGCAGACATCTAATCCGCCAATAAAAATAGTACATCCCATATATCGCTCTCAATTTTCGTACAAAATGAAGATCAGTTAAACAAAAAGATATTATGCGAACCTTTTGCTCGTGTAATTGTTGATATTCATCCCTTTCTAACAATTCCAAAGGAATTTCTTTGAAGCTAGTGATGGTACAAGACACACAAATAACAAAAATAATCGTAATCAAGGTAAAAGTGGCGTGAAGATGTCCACCCAACATAACTCCTATCGTTGTGGCGTCCCAATTAATTCCTCCCAGCCCGTATCCCATAAAACCGCCCAATCCCGCCATTATGGTGAACGTACTTAAGCCTTTAGCATGGTCATCTGTAATTATATTCACGTCATCTTAACTGTAATCGTTTAAAATATTCCAATACTAAACTGAACAAAAATGTACTGTAGCTTTGCTTTCCCAAATTTCCTTGCAATATTACAATACTATTACAAAATGCTCCACTCGTTACGTAATAATAAAGTGTGTTTCTAATTTCAGTACAATGGTTCAAAAACATTGACGAACATCAGATTCGATTAAAATGTTTAGTTCATCATTGTCACGCGTTTCTTTTAGGCGACTATAAGATATGTTTTCAAGGTTTATATTTTCAATACAAAATTTGTCAAACTAACGTTGAATCGTTCGTTCAAAAATTATATCTGTTCATGCATAGATAATATTAATACGAAAGAAATTTCCACTGAATTGTGGCTTAGCTTTAATCTTAAACAGCATTTTAAGAAGAACGTTCGAATTTCACTCGTACGCCTAGTTCGCTTTATTTTATTATTTGCTGTTCCTTTTTAAAACAATTAACCGTCTATTAACAATGTTAAATTCAACAAGCTCCAAGCTTTATATTTGTGTACAGTGAATGTCATTTAACGTTACTTTCAATTAATTCATGACTACGTAAAATCGGCCATTTCATACGCAACAACTTAATAAACTAATACAAAATATACTGTAACTTTATTCTGTTAAATTTTCTTGTAACACTTTAATCGTCACTCAAGTTCATTTACTTGCCAGGTGTGGTGACGTCGAGTAGATAAGCCCTGGCGGGGCTCTGGCAAGCATCTGCATCGAAATCGAGCAAAACGGTGCCTAAAATCGTGAAGAAAATCCCCCAAGGATGGGAAGACGGTTTCGGTGACTCTTCTTTTGCTTGTTTCGCCGTGGTTCGATGTCCCAATGGGACTGTATAGTTGCTCCGCGTTGGTGACGTGTCACCGAATGCGTAACCCATATCCTCCCCATTTGGGACTAGTATTAACCCTTAACAAGTGGGTACAAGTTGAGAAATATTCGTATCTTTCATTAGGCACTGTATTTAATTGCTAGAGGTGTGCATCCATCGAAAACGAAGACTGGAGAGAACTACTCAGGGTAGAAAAAGAAAACCAAATATGGAGATTAGTGAAATGTACAAAGGAGTGTACGAAACTAAGGAAGAGTAATAGGAAATCTTATAAATATATTAATAGAAATAATAATATACGGTGGATGCAAAATATAAAATGTCAAAAATGTAACTATACACGTGTCGCTTATAAATTGTAAAAAATGATTATACTAGGCGTGACGCTTTAACATAAGAATAAACAATACAATACAATACAATACGATACGATACAATGCAATACAATAAAATGCAATACAATACAATTATTAGGGGTGTGCAAGATTATTTGAAAGAAATATGAGATTTAGCAAAGAAATCAAATGGGTTGCAAGAACCATTTGCAAAGCTGCAAATTCGATCTGTAAGTTTCGAGCAGAATATTGTTCAACAGATCTCTTTTATTTATGAACACTTTTTTATATATTGGATATAACGAATTAATTACTGTGTAATTAAAAATGTCCCTATTACAGTCACTTGAAAAGTTCTCATTTAAATAGTAACGCGTTTTACATATATTAGTTACTCGGTTTGTGTAACAGATATGAGATATATAGTAAACGTATCGACTTTACCGAATTATGACACGTCGCATACTTTACAATTACATTGTTCGCGTTCTAACGTTCAACACCACATTTACCTGCTAATATCTCGTTTGTAATATTAAGTATAAACGAATATACAATGTCTACGTGTCGTTACGTAAATCGAAGTTCAAATTTAGTATAAAAAACTGATCTGATGAGCTCTGCTCTCAAATAAGAAGTACATGAATATGTTTTCTTCTCTTTCAAAAAGATCTTTATTCAACTTTTTCACCTGGCGACCCCCCATCCCTAAAACATATTCATGATTAATTTCATCCATTGTTCTCACTCAAGAGTCAAATCGATACTGAGCGCTCAGCGTCGGATTAATCTTATATAGATAAGAAATAATGACATCATCCCAGCAGCACAGAAGAAAAATGTGTCCTTAGTCAAATTTCGTAACGCATTTCACTTTTTCACCTGGCGACCCCCCATCCCTAAAACATATTCATGTTAAAATTTATTTATTTACGTTTATTTCGTCGTACGCCCCTTTGCTATTAAAGAAAACGAATCAAAGTGTCGGTTATAGGGACACGCACAGTTATCGCCGCATCCATCCTAAGTTCCCAAACTTTTCGATCACGCCTTATACTTGTAGCCAGAGTCAACGAATGTTTATCGATTATTTTACCTATTAACACGCCAATAGCCAATAGCAGAATGAAAGGTCTCCTTCTTCCGTATTTCAATCTGCATCTATCGCTTAAGCTTCCCAAAATTGGCGTCACAAAGAAGCCAATTAGAGGGCTCAGTGCCCAAACGAGAGTCATGTGCTGGTGATCGACGCCGATTTTTAATAACGTCGGCGAAACGAACGCGGTTTCCGCTGCATACGAGAATTCGATTCCCATCACTGCCGCGGATACGCGCACCAATTCCCCTCGCGTCTTTCTTCTAAAAAAAAAAAGCGTTTCCACATTTGTTACCATTCCCCTTTTATATTGCGAACAATATTTCGATATTTATTACGATCCCTCTTTTATACGCATTCATTATTCTGTTCCTAACTTTCCCAACAACCCAATAATATTTTGTACTGTTTATAGATATTGTATGACCGTCTAAGATTATAACAAACTTATAACAGAGGCTTGCACTAATAGCGTATTCCACATTTTTACGATAATGTGCAAGCATCCAAATACTGATGTGTGGCAAAGGCGAAATGACTATCCCTCTTTTATATTAAACTTTAGTATTTGCGTCTTTCTTTTTTCTCGTAGAATTTGTTGCTCTTGATATTGGGTCATTAGGAAAATGGGACGGTATTTTCCAATCTTTGAACAGCGTGGAAGTTAAGAATTAATACAATTTTGCCACGAATACGCGACAACAATTTACTGATTTCATTTCCACGAAAGATCGAATTTTGTTTTTCTCTTCCGAAACTTCTTCTGTTACTATTTTTCAAATGATTTAAACACGGTTGTCTTTTTTGATATTTGTAATGGCAACAGGTAGATTGCGGATCTTTATGCAAATTTGTACTTTTATTAACAAAATTAAGGAAGCGAAACTTAAACGAATGAGTTTAACCTTGAATAAGTTCAATGTTGTATGAGTTTAATCTAGAATGAGTTACCCTAAAAGTATCTATGATAATTTTTATTTCAAGTTTCACTTTAAATAAATTGTATATTTTTACTTGTGTAAATCCCTTAAATATAAACAAGAATCTCCATTGAGGTTCCATTTGTTTAAACGCGTTCGCAAAATTTAAATTAGCATAAAAACCACCGCTTTACTAATTACCAGACCGCGGATTTTTGTGCATTTATGGGAAATTTGAATACGCAAGAAATTCGAAAGAGTTATCTGAAATGTTGACGAAACGGAGCATTACGATATCTTAAAGATATCTTTTAAAACGTAAGAAATTCAAAATGTATTTATTAAACGAACCCCATTAAATAGAATGCAATTCGTACAAAACATTTTCCTTTATTAAAGCAATGAATAACGAATTACTCAGAATACCAGTTCTCATTAACTCACCCTATATAAAATATTTACGGTAAAGTAGGAATTATTTTATTTGAAGGGTGAAACATTCCCTTACTTAGATTTCATTTCCTTAACTTCGTTAATAAAAAAAAATAGGAACTCGCGTAAAACTTCGCAGTCTACTGATTACCTATAAATGTGAGCGTAATCGTCCAAAGTCCTTTCCAATTTGGGTGGCCCCCGAAGATGATTGAGGAACCCTTCGATTCCCTGATCCGTGGGTATCCCATTCTTCCATTCCTTCCATGTCTCCCATTTCTCTTTGAATTTATCACGAACGTCGTGCACCCTTCCAGCGAAACCTTCGTATTCGTGCAATTTATCCACCATGATTCACACGAATCTTCGACAAAATTCTTCCTCAACTAAAAGTCCTATTCCTCATGGTGTCACAGACAATTCGACAACTTCGAAATCAGTCTACACTCCATTAAAATTCTCCGTCAACAATTTATTCACTTGCAAGATTCCTTCGTTCCTCGTCGAAGATAAAAAAGAAAGGATGGTCTTTCGAGAAAAAGAGGGGGGAAAAGAAAAAAATTGCGAAGTTAACCCATTCGCAACCGATGACGTATTAGTACGTCGAAATCAACGTGAGCAATTTTTAAGTTAAGAGTTACAGCGATCCTTTTAATTAATAACGTAAGATTATTATCATGTTCACACTTGGAGTATGGTTGCTCCAAGCGAGATCGTTTTACGCGATTAGTCAATAACGTGACAATAATATATTACTTTTATGTTCAACATTTTTTATTTTATTACACTGTATCTTATAATTAACCCTTTCGCTACGAAGGGCGTATAATATACGCGGTCAAAAATTCGGCAATCGTTTCTTGAAAATATACGTGTTCTTACGTACATAATACGTAGACGTAAATATACGTTTCTTAATATACGTACTTCTACTATAATTCGTGCTTCTTCTCTCACAATTAATTGCGCGAAGTATGAAAATATTTATAACCGTACTGCTATTGCAATAATATTTCTTTATTTATTCGTAAACGGGTTAAAACCCTTTGGTATGTGGAAATACAAATGAGATAAATTATACAGTGTTGCCTGAAGCGGCCAACAGTCGCATAACGTTACTTCTAAAAGTAACAGAGGAAGCGAAAAAGTTTCGAGAACCGCTAAATCTATTAACATTAATGAAAATTCTATTAAGGCTATTGAACTGACCGTAAACTGTTCTACGATGTTCAGCGCGTATTATTAGATATAAATAAATAAATATAAATAATCCCCATCTAACGAAAGGGTTAATACATCACTAAACGTTAAAGCAATGGGATATTCGAGGCGAACACAATACTAGCTTACATCTCGACCGAATCACTTATATTTCGCACGTTTATTCACTTTTTACAAATTCAGTCAGCTTACGCGGCACATCCGCGATTGCGAATGGGTTAACGAAACGTGCGTTCGCGTAGATTCGTCGCTGTTTAAAAGAACGTAGAAAGGTACGCAGAGGGATGATTCTGTATAGAGAGGGGTTGGGAATGTGCTTCGTCGACGGGACGCGAGAAACGACTGACGGTTCCGCAAGCTCGCGACCAAGACGAAAGCTCCGCCGACGTCGCATTTCACCGTAGATATCTCAACACACCTATGTAGTCCCTCCGTTCGAGTTCCGGTCGGATGTAAAATGAGCTTCCCGTGTACCAAGGGAAACCTACTTATCGGGCGGCTGCTCGTTACTGTTGATTAAAATCAGTTTCGGTCGTTTCGCCGCACAGATTGAATATTTTAAGTTAAAGGATCTTCCTATCGGCTTGTCTTCGATGTATTGTACTAACGGTACAACTTATTAAAATAGGTACATACGCGAAAATTTGAGGGCTCGGAAGTTAGAAAGCTTGAGAATTAGCGTATTTGGAAATTCCTAGACTTATATACTGGAAGTATGGAAGTCGAAGAAGATTCGGAAGCTTGTAAATGTAAAAGCTTGGAACTGAAATGTAAAGGCTTTGAAGAGTTCAAAAGCTTTGGAAAATTCAAGACTTGTAAAATCGAAGGCTTGAAAAATTTGACGACTCGGAGTCGAAATTTCTACGGTTAAAAAATCGAAAGCTAGATAACTTCGAAGGCTGAAAATTCGAGAACTTAAGAGATTCGGAAGCTTGCGAGTGTAATTGATGGCTAGGAATCGAAACGCTTTGAAGACTTCGAAGATTAGAAGACTTTAAAAGCTTTGGACATTTCAAGGCTTAAAAGATCGTAAGATCGGAAACTCAAAAGGTCGAACATTCGAAAGTTCAGAGATTTTGAAAGTAACGAAATGAATAAGGGCAACATAATATTGTATAAAAATTAAAAATAGAAAGCATAAGGTATAAGGCACATAAGGTATTGATAGTATTGCAAGAGTATACACGTAGAATATAGAACACATCCTTCGGTGGTAAATCGAATCGAAAATCCGCGTGGAAAAGGGAGAATCGACAAAGTGCAATTTCCGCGGCGGAAATTACATCTACGACCAACGGGGAAAAGCTTTGTTGAAATGCTTTCGATGTGTACACGCTTAAACACTACGATGCAGAGAATAGAGCAACCTGGGAAACTGTTTCGCGCGATATAGAAAGAGAAACAGAAAACAGTTGCTTCGCTACATAATTATTTATATCCAACGCGTTTACTCTGTAGCTATTAGGTTGCTGCATATTTGATGGTCGATTTTATATAGCTGAAAATGTTTTAGCTACCGATTAATTAAAAAAAATGTACTGACAATTTTTGTAGAAAGGAAAAGGAAACGAAGGCAAAAATTGGACGGAACATGGGGAAACCGAAGATGTAGGGTAAACGACCCACGTACTGTCACTGTTCCTATAACTGCCACTTGAATTCGTTTTATTCAATAGCAAAGTAACGTACGAAGAATCGTAAGTAAAGAAATTTTCATACCAAAGTTGGACTTCGGTTTACGCAACAACGCGTAGACATTGTATATTCAATTTACACTTAATATTTATAAATAAATATTAGCAGGTAAATGTGCCGTTGAACATTGAAACGTGACGAATGTAATTATAAAGTATGGAACGTGTCGTAATTCAGTAAGGCGATACGTTCATTATACGTATAATTCACAGTTTTTGTTGTTTATTATAATTCTTGTATTTCGGCTTTGAATGGATTCCGGATCCATATACACTTACTGACAAACGTTAAGAAACAAAGTAATCCATTTGCAACGTTCTGTATATTTTCTTCATCTTTTCAAATAAACAGCTTAGAATAAAAAATAACATAAAAAGGTAACATTACATATACCACGAAACAATAAGTTATCCTATTTTTAATTTTAATCTATATAATTCAAAAAATAAGGAGTACGCAAAAATATGGAACGGATTACTTTGTTTCTTAAATGTTTGTCAGTAAGTGTACATATCTTCTGTAACATTTCAGCTTACTTGTACACTGGTCTTATAACCTAACTTATTTTTGGTAATTACTATCTTTCTACTTATAATGATCTTGTAACTTAGCTTATTTTAATACCTAGTATATCTTTCTGGTTGCCATCAACTTATAATTTAACTTATTTTTAATAATTACTTTTAATATTACTAGCTGTATTATAATTTATGTATATAATCCACAGTGTATGGATACTTTTTTCACTCGTTGTAGAATCCCCCTTACCATTTTAATGTCATATGGGACTTGGGACACTTTCATAATAACCGGCATCACATCGCGATCGCAAATCGATGCGAAAATTTGTAGGAATTCCATCGGAATACTTCTCTGACGATGGCAAAGGCGCTGCACAGCAATGCTAATTTATCATTCCTTCATCATTATGCGGGATTTAGCGAGAAAACGTGACTTTTTTTCTCTTCTTGAGGAAATATATTGCTCACCGGTGCGGCGAGAACATATCGAACCGTCGCATTAGTCGACAAGGAAGTCATACAAAGTAGGTCTTGTTGCGTATGTTGGCCTTGGTTCGAGCTTCGTCTTTGTCAGAGCTTACGATAGCAATACGCATCGATCATACGTGCTCATCGGCTTGCGAGTTCCACTCTTTTTATCGTTGATAGACCTTCGATAAAGTCGTTGTATTGCGAAGTGACGTACGATAATATTGGTTTTATAGTCTTCCGCTTCCTTTCCTTTCCTCCATTCGAAATTACTGCTAAGGTAGATGTAAGTACTTACCACGTACTGCCACTTTAAAGGTTTCCGCTTCAAGTAACTTTATTCGACTATTTTAGAACGTCGTTAACGTAAAGATCGTTCCAGTTTGGTGCACAATATTGTTCAATTATTTTCGCTCTTTTATTTATGAACATTTTCTTTTTTATATGTTCAATATAATAAATTCGTTACCACGTACATTGAGAAATGTACAAACGAAGTGCACGGTCCTACGTACCGTCGGTTGAAAACTTTTCGTTTAAATAGAAACAATTTTTATTCGTATCGCCTCACTGAATTATGACACGTCCCATACTTTTATAATTACATTCGGTCACGTTTCAATGTTGCCAAAGCTCTACATTTGCGAACCTGTCGAATTTCTAAACTTTCGAACCTCTCATATTCTTAGCTTTTAAACTGCTTAATAGATTAGCTATACTTGCATTGACGGTATTTCAATTGAGTTCTTAAAATGAACTTCTATTTTGTTTCTATTTAGGTTTTAATACGATCTTATTGTTAGTTAACCTTGCTAGAGAGGAACACATTCAATGACAATCCGATCCGCTAATGGTTTAACATTCCGTCTTATTGATGGCACGCGTAAACGTTGCCTGTATCGTGCAATTAGGATTATGTTTCATATGCAATGCGAAAACGACACCAAACGCTATAGAATGTTACACAAACAATTATTTTTATACGTAAATTTGAACGTTAAAATCCGCAACAATTTGTTTACGTATAATTTGCAAATCAATTTCGAAGGGATAAAAAGATTCCGATTGTAAAGCTGCTATCATTAAACGTTGAGAATCAATTATAAATGATATCTGGGATAATTGCGTTTTGTAGTTTATTTCGATTGCAATCATCTTTGATTATAGTTTGTTTCTTGCGGGCGCTGCTATCGTTAGTAATTTTCAACAATCTCCTTTTAACAACTTTTAATGAAGTTGGAGTCTTCTCTTCAAGCCGATTATTTTATTAAATCTTATCGAGTTTTCCGCTCGCTCTTGTAAAACCATCGTAATGACCGAAAGCAGGATTTTCTTGCAGCCTTGCGTGCTTACAGAAACGAAAACCCAAGGAAAACTTCCGAGATTCCAAATGAAGTATTTCTAATAAGAAAAATTACAAATGAAATGGAAAAAGACGATTTAAAGGGAAAAAAAGGAAATCTTAATATTCGTTTCCTTTACGTAAAGCAGCGTGAAAATATTTATGAAAAATGAAAATTGCTTTTAAAGCACAACGAAAAGGAATGAAATAACATTTCTAAGAAAATGAAATAGAAGAAAAAGTGAATAAAATAGGCTTTCAAATATAATAATAGAATAACTAAGTTTTTTATTCTATTTTACATAAGGGAAACTGGAAATTGAGATTTCCTTTATTTCTTCATTTTTCACGAAGCAATCGCAACTTTTCTATTCACCGCTTAAATAAACCTAAGGAAAAATCAATTTCACAGCGACGACGGTTTAACGCTGATCCTTATTGGATCACCTATGTATATCCCTTCGTAACGATTATTCTTCCTGTTCATCCTACTATTCGCCTGATACACATTCGATAGCTTCGATTTTGTAGACAATAAAAAGGCGCGATCTGTAAATTTGCGAGACTTTTATCGTAGGGTCGGGCGATAATAATAGTTTCGTAGCGTTAGGGATTCGATTTACATTGCCTATTTTACAGTTTAAGGCAGCTGTTCGTAGGATTTGATTATTCCAACACAATTTACAATCTTTAAGCGGATGAAAAATCCGTTACAGTGGAACCTCTCACACCGCATCATCACTAGAACTACCCACGACTAAAGTGTACCTATTCGTATCAAAGAAAGAAAAATGATAGATATTTGTGAGGCGCGTGTGATCGAAGTACAATAAAGCATCATTCATATTTCGTACAGAAAATCATGGTGTAATGGATGCTTGGGGGTAAAATCGTTTCAACGTTATACGCACCTGCTTAACACTAAAATGCTAACAAAATGACTGATTACAAATTTGTCATAATAATTATATAAATTTGCAACGATGCATTTTGTTAGAATACTCCTTGATTTTCTATGCAATATAGTAACGGAGATTTATCGTGCTTCGATCAAACGCGCTTTGCAAATATCTACCGTGTCTATTTCTTTGGCACAAATAAGTATAGTTCTAGCGTTAATTTCTAACCGGTGAGTAATGTGTTCACAGTCACAAGTATAACATTATTTGTTAGAAAAAGAAAATTACGCATGAAGCAATAGAAATTTTTGTAGTGAATTGTAGTAATATTTGCAGTTTATCAAAGTTTCTAATTACATTATTATTACTATTATTATTTATTGAAATATAGAAAATCGAGTGGGAGTAGAAATTGAAGAATGGATAAACAGGATAATGAGAAAGGAGAACTGGGAGGAAGTGACAAATGAACTACTAGCCGGAGAATTAAGAAAAGAACTTTGTATCTATAGTAAGGTTTTTGAAAAAAAAAAACGACAAGAGAAACAAGTACCAATTAACAGCAGTGCATTACTTACCAAAGAACATTAAGACTTGAGTTTAAGTTTAGGTTTAGGCTTAGGTGTAGAGTTTAACCCTTTGTTTAACCATTTCTCGTCGATATGGATTCTTTTAAAACTATATGGAGATCGTTAACAAATCTCAAGTCAGAATCTCGGATTATTAGTAAATAATTGTTTTCGAAACTAAATCTGACAATGAGAAACACTGTCAATTGCCTTCCTAAGAAAAACGTACTGGCGCCGTTAGGTCTAAGGGCCTGAGACTGTTTGTCCGTGAAGGCCAGGGTAATAAACACGGCGCAAGCATAGTCTCTCTTTTCTTAAGTGGATAGAAAATTTCCTTTCGGGGTCTGAGCGTCTCCTCACTTCTTACTCAGTATTGAAAGAGTCAAGACGTCCCTCCGCTCAGTAAAATAATAAAGTTACATAGTATAAAATATAAAAGACTTGTGTGTTATTATTCACCCATTGTCAATACAGAATTCGCTTATGTCTGGCAGACGCAAAGAGCTTTGCAATAAATCTAATAAGATTTTCTGAGTGTTTATCGTCGCTAATCATTTATTTCCAGATATGTGAAACGAGCGCCTATAGGCGCTAATCGTTTATAACGAGCAATGCGAGCGAAACGCCTATAGACGCCAACAGTATTCAAAGGGTTAAAAGCTAGAATTTAGGGCTTAAGGTTTAAGGTTGAAGATTTGGAGTTAAAAGTAGAAGTACGTTACAAGAGAGCCGTAAGATTGTATAAAGATGTTGATGAACAAGTTACGAGATGAATGTATTTAAATCTGAAAAGTGTAAAGTATGGATGGTGAATAAATATATATGCTAGAAAATCGAATGGGAAAGAAATCGATCGGAAGATGAAATAAGGTTAAGAGGAAATTTCGAGACGGTTATCGTGACGGTGGAAAGAGATAGAACCGGAAGAAGACAGAAATCGTGCAATGAACTTTACTTCCCGATTGAAAGAGTCTTCGGAGACTAGTTTTTCACCATCTTTTCAACGTCATCGACATTTTTCTATTTCTCCGAACGTCGTCAAATTCAAGGGAGTAGCTTACGTATTTTATTAGCATGTACATATATACAATATTAAAAATCATTTTCAGGTTTTGCAGTTTACGGGGAAACAAACGAATCCTTTAGTTACCGTATTTAATATTTAGCGATATTGTAATTATACTTTCAAGATTTTCAAAGCTTCAACCTTTCAAGATTCCAAACTCTTAATTTTTCAAATTCTGAACGCTCCAACCTTCCGAACTGTTAAAATTTCCAAGTTCTGAACCCTTAAATCTTAATAATCGTAAAGTTTGATATTCTAAAGGGTTCGAATTCTAAAAACTTCAAAGGGTTAAATTTTCAAATTCCCAAGGCTTTCAAACACTTCCAAAGGTCTTAATTTTTTCAACTCTCAAAGTTTCAAGTTCCTAAAAATGCCATTTAAAATCGATAATAAAGGATATAGAAGAAGGGGACGACGCAGAACGACGTTTAATATTCCCCTCTAATTCCCGTGACTAATTAATTTAATTAGAAGAAGGGTGATCTCCTTAAGAAGAAAGAGATTAAACTGTTGTGAGAGATAATTGTTACCGGTGTTCCTCGTTTTCAACACACTCGTTTGTCCACTTAACCCTCTAATAATTGGCGCAATTGTCGGAATTACGTCGCGTAACGACCATGTGAAAAAGGACACACGATTGAGAAGATTATTAATTAGTCGCTGGCTACACTGCATACATAACTTCTTAGAAAACCGCACAACAGTTTCTTAAGAATTTTTCTTTCATAGTTCTTGGAGAATTTCACATTCGTTAGCTATTTTACTGTAATTTCGATTCATTTCAACTTTATCACGATTAAGTAATTAAATACGATCGTGCATTAGTTTCTTTGCCCCATAACGTTGATTTCATTCAAAAAGATAAATTCCTCTATTTTTGGCAAGATTCAGGTTAGGTTCGGGAAGAATGCTACTTAATGATCGGATGTTTAATAATAATCAGGTAATGCTGAAATGCCAAGATAAATGCAATGATACGCGGATACGTTTTGTAGCCACTGTAATTCTACAACAGATCAGCCAACGAATTAACACAAATGCGCTCAATGTATTGATTATTATCGAAACGATAGGGTAGATAACGAAAACGAATTTTATAGATAACAAACTCCAGTGTCCCTCGTACTGTCATTTAAAACGTTGTCACTTAAATGGAAATGATCCTTACGTATATTAGCACGTCAATCTGTATGACAATTATAGAAGATAAAAATCCTTTTACTGCATTATAAAAATTTCCATTCTTTCTACTTACCGTATATTAGCTGCGTTTTTATGCTCAAACGACACACGTTCGCCTCCTACTATTTATTTTCAAATATTAAATATAAACATGTACGCAATGTCCGAAATCAAGTCTAAATCTATTATCGAAATTTTCCTAGTCTCGATTCGTCGTACATGCGTTTGCTATTAAATAAAGGAATTAAAGTGACGATTATAGTGACGACAGTGACTGTAATCGGGACATCTATCCTACATGAAACTTTAATACGAAAATTTATTCCCAATTTCGACTTTTTCCAAGGCATGCAAAGATTATCTAAAATTGTCAGCAACTCACTGCGGCATTCTTTTCAACCCCAAAGATGCGCTTAACCCCAGAACCTAAACAATCTTCGCTCTAATTTCACGGTCCATAGCAAAAAGCCCAACCAAATTCCATCGTTGGCATCAAGAATAATAAATCGCGAATTGACAAAATTACTTTGTTGTCCGTTTCGAAGCAAGAAAACTACAAGCAGCGTTTCGTGTTTCGAATGGATCCATGCGTCACGTTTGTTTGCTACACTAAAAAGTTTCGGCGAAATTTTCAGAACATTATTTACGACACACGTGGCTGATGCCAGACCAACCGTCTCTCTCTCGACGTTTCTTTAGAACTTCGAACAACAACACATCGATGCTCCCGGCTAATTTTGAAGAAGCTCAGTCAACGTTGTGATTCCCGATCTGATTCATCGTGTGTTCGGATTAGTCTCCTATTATTCTTTCGTAGCGGAGAATATATAGCTGAGAAACGGTTGAAATTTCGAACAGTGCTGATCTAAACTGTCACGTGCGAAGCAACGGGTTCAGTTTTTAGAGGAATCTTCGGTGGGTGGAAAATTTGATTCGTTTCTACTGGTGGAAGTGTTGGATGGTTGAATGGAACTCGAAACTAAGAGGGGTAAGTCAGGCTAACAACATGACATGATAGACCATTCATTTATAGGAAACATCGTAAATTTTGTACCTGGTCACATTTCAACTAAATTTATATAAAATAATTGTTTAAAAATGTACCAAATCGAATGATTTTTGGGACGTGGTTAATATATACACGTAGGCTATACTGTTACGAACAGTTCTTGATTTTATTTTAACAATAATATGTATACATTAGCTAGAGTATGAAAACACGGTGCGGTTACGCGATAATATCGTCTAGTGAATCTGCGAGACGGAACTTCGTTTCGCGTCGAGGACTTCGGTTGAGAGAATGCCTCAGCTCGACGCTCTCGAAGGCTTGGCCCTTCGGGGTAATAAAATATTCTGGAAAATCCCAGAAAGTGGGGAAAAGTATGTACGCGTTGCCGCGGGTCTGGGACCATGCCCCGCTGCCTGCTTGCGCTCGGGGCCCGAGCGTTCGGTTCCAGGTATCTAAACCCGCGGAAACGCATGCTGCCTTTTCTCTGGGATTTTTCCACTCGTGGTGTGCGATTGTACGCCACAGATTGAAATAGTACAAAATAAAAGGGGATTTACTAGTTATTAACATTGGGAAAAGAGTGACACTTTTGATTAGTTATGTCATCGACTAAATACAGGATAGATCGCTCATTTACAAGAAACATCATAAATTTCGTGCCTGGTCGAACATGAAGCAAACTGATATAAAAAAAAAAAACACGAAGAGGTATGAATTTGCATAAAAATCCGCAGCTTATTAACACTGTGTTTACGGAACTCGTCACGTTCAGACGCCGTTCAGATTTCATACCTAAAATTATAGAGACCATAAATATTATTTTTCAGTACTTTGTGTTAACTTTAATCAATACGATGGTATGAATATGTATTCTACGTGATTCTATTCATCCTCACGCTTCTACGTTCGAATATTTATACGCGGTATACGTATTTTTCCGGAAGCCTGCCAAATTATGCACGTAATGTCCGTAAACTTAATAACGTTGCTTTAAAACAGGAGTTAGAATAATATGTAAAAAATCACAATGATTGATGATCTAAGAATTCTAAATATGTATATATATATATATATATCGCTCCAATTTAAATCCAATATCGATTCCTAATTGATTCGTAAATAGCAAATTGACTATTGAAGTTCTGATAACTATCGAAGGTTGCACATAGTGAATCATGCTTATGAGGTAGTAAGAAGATTGGTCTATATTTATATACATTTTAACCCAATCAGGGTTGATTATAAATGTGGCAATGCTGTACAGAACAATTCAGTCACTAGTTTACAATGCAACACCTACTTGTGAATTATTAATCTTTTTAACCAATTTATATTTAACGAATACTAAATTAACTACAAACCTAGAAATGTCAAACTATACTTATATCTTACTTTACTCCATCCTTTCTTTTTTTCAATTAGGGTTTAATTTGTACGAGCGAAGCAATCGCGTGTTATTATTATAATAATATGCATCAAACGTATTTTTTTATGATTTGTATTTACACTAATCAAAGCAAAAACAGAAACATTCTTCCGTAAGCAATGCAATAAAGCGGTATCGTGAACATTTTGCCGCTTTTGAAGCACTTTTCGGAGTACCACTCGCCCACTTATCGTGTATATCAAACTTTTAATACGCTTTTATTTACGTTATATCATCACTATTTCTTTCTCGTATCATTGCTATATCTCCCGTCACGAATATTATTCTTTTATCTTCTTTTTTATTTCTCCTAAATAGATAGAATTCTAATGGGTTAAATTACTCCTTTACCTTTCTTTATTTTTCCGAAATAGAGTAGAATTCTAAAGGGTTATATTACTCTTTACAATTTTTACTTTTTTCATTTTTACTAAATAGAGTAGAATTCTAAAGGGTGATATTACTCTTTACAATTTTTACTTTCTTTATTTTTCCTAAATTGAATAGAATTCTAAAGAGTTATATTACTCTTTATAATGTTTACTTTTTTTATTTTTACTAAATAGAGTAGAATTCTAAAGGGTGATATTACTCTTTACAATTTTTACTTTCTTTATTTTTACTAAACTGAATAGAATTCTAAAGAGTTATATTACTCTTTATAATGTTTACTTTTTTTATTTTTACTAAATTGAATAGAATTCTAAAGGGTTATATTACTCTTTACAATGTTTACATTCTTTATTTTTACTAAATTGAATAGAATTCTAAAGGGTTATATTACTCTTTACAATTTTCACTTTTTCCATTTTTACTAAATAGAGTAGAATTCTAAAGGGTGATATTACTCTTTACAATTTTTACTTTCTTTATTTTTCCTAAATAGAGTAGAATTCTAAATGGTTAAATTACTCTTTACAATTTTTACTTTCTTTATTTTTACTAAATAGAGTAGAATTCTAAAGGGTTATATTACTCTTTACAATGTTTACTTTCTTTATTTTTACTAAATAGAGTAGAATTTTAAGGGTTTTATAACTCTTTACAATGTTTACTTTCTTTATTTTTACTAAATTGAATAGAATTCTAAAGGGTTATATTACTCTTTACAATGTTTACTTTCTTTATTTTTACTAAATAGAGTAGAATTTTAAAGTGTTATATTACTCTTTACAATTTCTACTTTCTTTATTTTTTCTAAATAGAGTAGAATTCTAAATGGTTAAATTACTCCTTCACCTTTCTTTATTGTTGCTAAACAAAGTAGAATTCTAAAGGCTTATATTACTCTTTACAATGTTTACTTTTCCCTTTGCATATCTCGATATTTCTTTACTTCTTTTGTCCCTCTTTACGCGTTGCTACGTTCGAATGCAAAGTTTGTAAACGGCAATCGTTGCGGTGGTTTTCATTTAATGGATAAATCAGCGAGAATGGCGAATTAAAGACGGTTTAATGAAGATAATTCTAGTTCAGCGGCCTTGACATTGCATTCCGAGAAAACACCAAGATAGAAAAGTCCTATCTTGTCATTATACTTTTTCCCAAGCTGCCATTGACTCGCTGTAATCGGTCGTTCCTTTGTTCCACGTTTAATATGTAATCAAACGTGTCAACGAAATACTTTCGAAAGTTGAGAAGGGAGAGAGGGTGAATTAGAATACGTATTCCTCCTATCATTGTATCAACCCTTTGCTCTACGAATTCTTCAAGCATTCTATCTTGTAAGATTAGCTAGTTGTTACTTTAATGGTGTGTCAAATATAGAACACTGAATTATTAGGATTAATTTGGACTCGATAATCAACCAAATCGACCTTGCATATCGAAACAGAACGTGCAACTGAAACTGAATTTTATTATAGATACAGTGTATCTTCATTCTATTTCAATTATAATATTCATCGCGGGTGCAGCTCGTCATTATACGGCAAGGGGTTAATTAAAGTTAACAGAAACTACTGAAAAATAATATGTATGGTGTCTTTTATTAGTTTAACACTAGGTTTACGGATGTTACGTGTATAATTCGACAGGCTTCCGGAAAAATACGTGAACTGCGTATAAATATTCGAACGTAGAAGCTTGAGGATAAAGAGAATTAAGTAGAATACATATTCATACCATTGTACTAATTAATCCCTTGCCCTACGATTATTTTATTAGTTAGTTAAGTCAGCGTTAGTTGACCACTATATTTATATAATGTCACGTGGAAATCATATGAATATTATAGGTAATCCTTATGTAATAACTTCCCAGCTTATAATACAAAACTAAAATTAGAGTTTAAAGTAAATTTCATTCGGAATAATGGACGCTTTTGTTAAATCTGTGGTACAATTCATAGAACGAGTGTGACTCGTTATTGTAGGCCAAGGGGTTAAAGTTAACATAAAGTACTGAAAAATAATATTTATGCTCTCTATAATTTTAGGTATGAAATCTGAACGGCGTCAACGTGACCCGTTCCGTAAACCTAGTGTTAAGTAATAACATTGGATTGTAACATATATTCGTCCCATTTTATTAACGTGTTTAAGATCATTTAATTGTAAATTCAAAAGTATGTTTCATTAATCATGTATATGCTACATTGACAAATTATTTTCTTTCCATTTTACTAGGAGACGAAGCATTTCTCTTTTGTAGAATTTTTGGAATTTAAAAAAAAACGTCCGAAGAAAACGGGGCGAATTTATGTTACAACCCAATATTTCATTGGTTTCCTTTCGGATTCCAAGTGTTTCCGCTTCATTATCACTCGTAACATAATCCTGTTATACTTCTATATAATATATATACACACTTACTGAGAAAAGTTAAGAAACAAAGTTGTCACTTACGAATTTTTATGTATCCTTTCGCTTCTAAGATTCGTAGCTTAGAATCTACAATAGCATAAAAATATACTATTACATGCGTCAACAAACGATAAGTTCTTCTACTTTTAATTCAAATCCATGTACAGAGGTGGGCCCTCTAAAACGCGGTAGATACGTTCCTTGAAAATAAACTATAGAATTGTGGCATTGTAGGAAACGTTCCACATTTCTTAAACCGCGTTGTAAAAGTATCGCGTTGTAGGAAACGTTCCGAATTTTTCCAACCGTGTTGTAGCGAAACCGCGTTATAAAGGTACCACGTTGTTGGAGGCCCACCTGTATCTCAAAAGATAACCACGACATGAAGCTTCGCAAATAGTTACCACGTTTCTTAACTTTCGTCAATAACTGTATATGTACTCTATTTCCTACTCTATTTCCTTTTCCTAAAATTAACCAACTATAACTTTAACTCCTTGCCTTACAATTTTTCGACGATTATTCGGTAGAACGTTGGCTACTTTCTACCTTAACACGGTGTCAAATGCAAAATACTAAAATATTATACGTAATTTGTACTTAGTAGTCCTCAGTCTTGCAATCTTACAAATGGAAGTAGGGTAAATTGAAGTTTACTACTAAATACAGCGCATTTTTATTGTAATTAGCCGACAGGTTACACCGCGAGTGTAACTCGTCGTTGTAAGGCAAAGGGTTAAGTATGAAATTTAAAATCCGTCAGATTGACGAGCTCCGCGAATCTAGCGATAAATGAACGAACTTGTAGAAGCTGGTGGTTACCTAGCGGCAACGCGCGAGTGAATCATTAGTGTGCAGCATTTTTATCGTCAAATAAATCCCGCTATCGTGTGATATAATAATTGCGACGACGCGTATTCGTCAACCAATAACGATTCGCATGTGAACCAGAATGAACAGACTCGAACCGATGCGGCTTATCTATGGTTTCACATTTCACGGCTCTATTATTTGGATGCACCGAACAACATGCTTTTGCATCGAACTGCATTCCAAAAGAAACATATTTGCAACGCGGTTTTACTCGCGGCGACGAGCGAAGAATAGATATTAACGATAAGACTTTTTTCGTCAACTTAACACAATAAAAATATCGAATTATCTCGAGATAATTCTCGGGGAAAATCCGAGGATTAAAGACCGTAAATTGTTTTAATCCATCGACGAATTAGCAAGAATTAGTGTTTTTACGTTAACCAGGAAAATACCACTCGCCAAAACACAGAGAACAATTGAAAATAAATGTTACGTACAGGCTGCGTTAATGTTCGTTCGCTTAGGGTAAATTACCCAGGAATCGACACTAAATCTGGTCGTCGACACTTTTTAGGATTTCAATTATAAATTAAGTTCATTTCCGGTTGTCAGTGAAGCGAGTGTAAAAAAATGTAAGGGATGTAAAAGTAAGGTTTGTGAATAGAAATTGAGCAGTGTTTCAAAGGAGAAAAAGGGTGAGAAAAAGAGATTTCCAAGAGTGAAGGGAAATAAAGGCAGCGAAGGAAAGGAAAAGTAAAGAACAATAGAATTATAAATTAAGGTTCTAGTTTACAATTACTGTCGTCTATGAATCTTCCTATAAACTACAACCGATCATATTTCGTCTAGCAATTGTCATAATAATAGTTTAACTTGTTGCTAATTAAAATTATAGAAAGTGTCGATTGCTGGATACTTTACCCTACTTTATTTGACATAGTATACGATTATACTAAACAAAACTTAAATGAAAAACGCAGAAGTTAACTTCTATTAATGTGCCGAAAAATTGTCGATTTCAATTTGTATCACGTACTTTTATTTATTATTACCAGACTGCTGATCTGTATGCAAAGTCGATGTTTTGTAAACCAAAATAGAGGAATGGAATTCAACCTCTTGCCCTACAATAACGAGTCACACTCGTTCTATAAATTGCGTGGCAAATTCAACAAAAATGGATATTAGCGAGGGTGACATTTAATTTGAACTTCAATTTTAATTTTGTCGCATGTTATTAAATACAATTTTCTTATAATATTGATATGATACGAAAGCAGTGATCAACTAGCATACGAAAGAAATAAAATAATAGTAAGGTGAGGGGTTAAATAGAAACTGATTTCACTACTCCGGATACTAATGGATATTAGTGAGGGTGACATTTAATTTGAACTTCAATTTTAGTTTTGTTACATGTTATTAAATACAATTTTCTTATAATATTGATATGATACGAAAGCAGTGATCAACTAGCATACGTAAGAAATAAAATAATAGTGAGGTGAGGGGTTAAATAGAAACTGATTTCACTACTCTGGATACTAATGGATATTAGTGAGGGTGACATTTAATTTGAACTTCAATTTTAGTTTTGTTACATGTTATTAAATACAATTTTCTTATAATATTGATATGATACGAAAGCAGTGATCAACTAGCATACGTAAGAAATAAAATAATAGTGAGGTGAGGGGTTAAATAGAAACTGATTTCACTACTCTGGATACTAATGGATATTAGTGAGGGTGACATTTAATTTGAACTTCAATTTTAGTTTTGTTACATGTTATTAAATACAATTTTCTTATAATATTGATATGATACGAAAGCAGTGATCAACTAGCATACGTAAGAAATAAAATAATAGTAAGGTGAGGGGTTAAATAGAAACTGATTTCACTACTCTGGATACTTTGCATATTTTTGCTCGTCACGTGCCCTCTGCATTTGTTCGCGTATTTAAATTCCCCACAAATGCGTAAAGATCCGCAGACTGGTAATAATAAATAAAGATACACACGCCTAGTGCGATACGTGGACGAATGCTTACGCGTGCAAGCGTAGCGTAAAAGCTCGAAACAACAATAAATCTCGAACAAAGAAAAGGGATTTTCAAGTCACCTAGTATAAGTAAACAAGGAATCATTGTTGGAGAAGGAGTAGCATTCGCCGTGTTCTTGACATCGTTTCGATTTAACGCGCTGACACGCGTGCAAAAATAGCCACGAAATAAACCTCGCTCCCGTGTGCATTTTCGTCGCCCGACCAAAGTTAAGGACGCAATTAATGCACACGCGGATAGTTTCCGCCATTTTCCCGCCATTTATATACACTGCCAAACCAGAAGTTTGCAATCACGTTTAGAGTTGTATTCGTTTCGAATCTTCAGATAATTTTCTTACCAGTTTAAAATTAATAGTCTAAATATAGCAATTCTCGTTATTCGCTTACTTCAGATTTTTCACCGAAGAGTTTCCCAAGCTAACGCACTTTTAGATTGATCCGCTTTTTTAATTTTCACTAGAATGCGTAACGACTCTTAAACTTTAGACTACAGATTTTTATGCATTTATGGGAAAACTAAAGAGTATAAAAATGAATCTAATCAAAATATGCACGAATAATTTTACCGATAGATTTTAAAATAAGTAATTACGAATATGCGAAAATGTGCACGATATTTAACCATTTGCACTCGAGACAATGGAAATAATTCTCAGTTCATAACGTAAGGGAAAAAACAATCGTATATAATAACTTCGCTTATTCTTTTAGCAAATTGCAAATTAAATCTGTTCAGAAAAATTGCTGGTAATAAAAGGGAAAAAAGCTTCGAATGCAAAGGGTTGAAATAAAATGCAAACTAGAATATTTGGATAGCGGAACAACCATTTATTTCAGTTTCGCTTCTTTAATATTGTTAATAAAAAGACGAATTTGCGTAAAGATCCGCAGTCTATTTATTAACGATTAACGATTGGATCAAATTACGAGGACAACATTCGCCCGTTGATTTCGCTTCGATCATTCGCAATCCAATTTGTTATGCGTGCACCGTAAAATCGTTTAGATGCACGCGACGAGTGGTTTAGAATCGATGTCTGCGCGCGGTTATCAGTATAATTACTTTTATCAACATCGACAAGGCAGAATTGCAACCTGAAGTGGGCTTTTCTTAATTAGTATGATTTATATTTATCAAATTGCGCCGGTGCGGTGAGGCATCTAAATCACACGTCTAAAGAGACTCTCAACGGAGATAGATTTATCGTCTGTTATTAGATCATAAAGAAAATCCTTGCATTCTGAGCCTCTTCTCCCCCCTTTTTTTAACTATTGAGTAACGAAAAAGTTCGTACAAATTTATACAATAAAGTTCAAGCAATTATCGTTTGCTATTAGATCATAAGGAAAATTCTTGCATTCTGAGCCTCTTCTCCTCCCTTTTTTTAACTATTGAGTAACGAAAAAGTTCGTACACATTTCTATAATGGTGTTGAAGCAGTTTAAACTTCCTTGAAATATTCTTCGATTCAAGCATGCACGAAAATTTCTAATAGTGCTAATGATACCTTTATGTTATCTTCGCGATACGCGACGAGAAATTCGATTTGAATTAACCAGTATGTAATGCCACTTGTAATGTACTACAGTCAGTCGTAAAAGTCTACATACATCTCTAAATTTTCAATATTTAAAACAATACAGAAGTCTCGATCCTTTTAAAAATAGCGATTCGTTTATTGATCGAAGCTAGTAAGAAAATAACCAAAGCTACGAAAAACGTAACAAAATTTTCTCGTCCCTATAAACTGAATATTGTAATTTCATTCGAATAACATCTCGACTAAAGTGTTATTTCAATTACAACATTTATTGTGGCGCGTACAACAAACTCTGGTATGCATGTAGAGTTTCGTGAGCGACTGTAAGTCGCATAGCGTTATACAAGGTTAAAGAGTGAGCAACAATTCGTTTGTGAGAAGCTATAGCTGTGAACCGTTGGAACGATAGAAAAGGAATAAAAGGGAAGAAGGAAATGATCGATTGAATGGCCTAGGATGGAATTTCCCGGGAGTCATAAACACACGAGGATTTAGTATACAGCTCATTGCATACATTATGCGCTCCGTTATACCGCTTTTTCTTTCCATAACACGTGAACCGGCACCGGACAGGTTTTCAGCCACTTTTATCCCCCTATTCGCTCGACACTTTCAAAGTGGAATCAATTTTATTCCATACGCGCGAACACACGCGTCCGTCAAAGAGAAATTTCATTTACACACGCGAGCAGTTGACATTTACCATGATTACGGATAAAAGTATTAATTATATACTTCGCTTCGAACAAGGAAGAAATGTCAGTCTCTGCTATTTCCTACATTTATGCAAGAAAGTATCAGGCTGTTGCATATGATATGGCCGATTTTATGCGGCTCAAAGTTTTTGTAATCGTTAATTAATTGAAGTAACATTAACACGAATATAAAGCGCTGAAGCTTGCTGAATTTAACACTATTGATAATATCGTTAGTTGTTTCAAAAAGGAATAGCAAACGATTAAAACAAAATGTTGCAGAAATATAAATTGAAAAATATTGTTGTGAATGCTGAAAATAAAAATGTTAATATTACAATATAAAAAAAAAGCATCTATACGCGTTACACAAGTTGTAAAAATCGATTGAGTGATTCTAAAATTGCTTAATAATTTTATTCGCAAGAATGGGAAATTCCAAATAAAAATAAATTCAACTGCCAAATATTTTATTGCACTTGATTCGAACAAAACGGGAATTTAAGTATTCGGAATTTCCTACCCTTGCGAATAAAGCTAATAAGCGTAACTTATTAAAAAAAAAATAAAAAAAAAAATAATACGTTTCTCACTCTGAGTAAAGAAATCGTCAACTTCTGGATATTAATATTCATTAATTATTGAAGCGAAAAAACATCCTAAAGATAGCAAAAACATGTGTGAAGTTTAAGCGAATAATAATTGTAAAAAGATTCGCGAATAATTGGTAAATAAACATTGAACTTCGAGTGGGTATTTATCTCCGTGTCTCGTGTAACTTTTCCAGTCTTTAATCAGCAAGATTAGTTTATCTCAATTACCGTGTTGAATGCACTATATAACTAAATTTCCGCGTTATCTGCTACGCTTAATTAGCGATAACGCTTATTTAACGTAATTCCGTAACGAGTCGAAAGAAAGAGGGAATTCCTTTCAGTGAAACAAGTAAATTAACCGAATAAATAATTATCGCGTGTGCTATTCATTAACGCTGGAAAAATTCCTCTTGCAACTCTAACGCGTTCACATTTACTTAACATTAATAATTTAGCAAATATAGTAACTGTGATTTTGAACTGCAATTACACGTTAATAAAATTCATTTCTATAACGAATTACAGTAAAACCTTGATTACCCGAATCAAAACATGACATGGCTGTTCGTTTATTCCGAGGTACGTATGTTATATAAATATACAACACATTATATAAGTGATATTATAAAAATACAAAAGCTTTTGAACAATTTAGCAATTTTCGTTAGTCTCCCATCTAACTTCTCAATATTTCTCAACTGTCAACAAACTCGTTCTTTGTGAGACTTTTATTTCATCGCTCGTAGTTTCTAACTAGGTTTCGTACCACTTTAATGCCGTTTCTAAAGCAACGAAAGCTTCATGATACTTTGGAAAAAGCTTCAAATTATTTGCGGATTCTTCGTAGCGAAGAATCGGTATAGCAATTGTCTAGCAAACTTTCTACAATGGCAAAGCTAGACGAAATTTTGTCGTATATTTTAAAAGAAAAAAGGATAGCAAAAAGATGGTTCAACCACTTCCGCTGGAATAACGCGTTATACACGTCGATCAGATCCACTGAAAATTGTAAAATTTTCGAAGTTGAAGAGCATGCAGAATTAAAAAAAAATTGTCACGAGTACGTTTTATCCATTGACGTTAAAAATCGGTCTAAAAATTGTATAGAAATTAAATCGCAGCAACGTGCTACGAATGAGTTTACCACAGTTACTCGCTAAATAATTACCAGCGCAAGTGGTTGAACAATTCTGGGCGTTATTCGTGAAACGTCCTGTAGAATGAAATTAATAAGCCGACAAATGCTACTTACTTAGCTCGTTCTCTATCTCGGCATATTTGTTCCTTATGTAAGAGCAGGAATTCGAGAGATCTGGTTCTAGGTTCCTATTCAGCGACTAGCTCGGAATCTTCCTCGCCTAATCCTTCGTCGATAACATACATTCTAGCGTAGCAAATTGAAAAGTGCGAAGTCGTAACCCGTTTTAACGCTCGACGCTATTCGCGAAATCAGTAAGCGCCTATTTCCTGCAACGATAAAAATTAATCTTTGTCAATTAAATTGTTACTCCAACGAACCAATCATACCAGCTACTTATTCAACTCTGCTGCAGCGTTCGAGATTCTATTGAATTTAATCGCATTCGCTTTTCTTTAGCAAAACCTTACGACTTTGGGGAAAAGCATCTTCGACAGAAAAATTGAAATTGAAATACTAACAACAATCCTTTTACATTTGTCTCAAAGCTAGGGGACGTTTCAAAAACATAAGAACGCTATTCGATTGAAAATGACTGGAAGATCACAGCAGGGTTAAGGTGACTATAAAAATCTTTAGATCTTTTCTTACAAATCGAAAGAAAATACAAAAAGGAATACCTATGGGAGTTTTGAAAAATTTTGTTTAATCGTAGGTTTAGATATGCAATGATACTGATTAGATATTTAACGATTGATAATTTGTTACCTAACTGTTGGAACGTTTATCAGATGGCAATTAAGAAAATTGTTTTATGCAAAGGTGGCGATGAATGCTCTTTGTGCGACACAATTCGCAGTGTATATATATTGTTTCTGAGAAACATATGTGCCGAGGTGAATGAAAGGGAACTGAGAATGACGTCAATATCGGAGGTTGATGCTCGACAGACAAGATTCAAGATTCAGGATAAAATCAAGTAACTTTCACGTGAAATAGAATCTTCCACGACGGAGTGCCTCTTTATCTAACTACACTCTTGAAACACGTCGTCGTTAACCCTTTGCTCTGCGAATTTTTCAATAATTGCACGCGTTAACATTGACTATATAATTTCTATCCTCATCTAGTATAGATAGGCTATACCATCCTTTGTTACATATTAAGTTCCTTTCGTTTTCTTACGAAATATTAAGCGTAGAAAATTCGATGCACCGTGCGATTTATTAAAGACTGCGAAATCATTGCGTTTTTACCTTCTTCTATCCTTCGGAATGGCCTCGATGCCATTTTTTTCTGCAGCCACGCAACGCCACTTTGCCTAACGAAGCCGAAAACACGGAAAGAAACTTTTTGGACAACCTAATAGAATTATTAGACGGCTATATGGCCCCCTTACCATTTTAACACCGATGGTACACGACATATCTATTTAAATGCGTTTAAATATACTTTAGCATATATGTATAAGTTTGAGACGGAAAAATATATTAGTACTTAAAAAAAGGAGGCAACACGTTCCACGCATGGCGCACGATGTAATTGCTATGTACGAGCTAATTATTAGCCTAGCCAAGAAGTCTTCTCGTCTTTTTGGTTGTCGTCGGTTAGACACGGAACGTGTTAATCCATCAGAGACAGCATCGTTACGCGGTACCGACTTTGGTATCATTCCACAAGTTCGAAATTATTACACGAATCAATCTTATGGATCAGTAGTCGATCGAATTTTGCCCGAGATTTCGTTTGCAAGAGCTTTGGAATTCATTTTACGAAGTGAAATCAGATTAAGATAATAGTAACGTATAAAATGTCACGTGGAGTTGGATACGTCGATAAACAGTGCCATACTTTAAGGGTTAATGTCGCATCATGCGACGTTAATAAGACAACAGTCTTATTACGGAGTAAGACAACAGTGTCTTTAAAACGATATCGCATAATTGATCCGTAAAATCCATGTCTATAATAACGCGGATAGACGTATGTAGATCTTCGTACTTGGTGTTGCTGTAGGGTTTAGTTGCGTAGGTTTATCCTGTATCTGATCTGTGTGTTAAGCTGCGTTACCGTGGCTAAAGAGTTAAGCTAGGGACGATAAAAAAAAATGAGCTCCGGCTAATCTCCGCGTATAGTCATAGTAAGTACGAAGACCCATAGCTCAGAGCAAGATAAGCAAAAAGTTAGGTTAGCGGGAGCAGGTTTATTGCCAGCGACTGTTCAGAGGGGCGGCGCAGTCGGTCGGGCGATCTTGCGGCGAACGAAACGATCGCGTCGGTGTGTCGTGTGTCGTGCGTCGAGCGTGGAGCAAGGCCGCGATACCAACGAGATCAGCGACGGTGCGCAACGATGCGTTAGTTTCGCGCGCGTACGATGTCGGGCGATATCGCTCGATTCGAGAGCGACCCGGCCGCTTCCGAGCCGCTAGTCTCGAATGCCGTCGCCGCTTTGCAAGGTAACCCTTTCTTTCGCGTCTTCATTTCACCCTTTTCTTTTCTCTCTTTTCGTCTAATCCACCGTGTGCACCGTGTAATCACATTCCAGTAAAGCCCTTCTTTACTGGAACTCCTCGCGTTGTGAATTTTTCGGTGGCTACTATTAGCGTTTCTACTTGAGAATCTCTCGACAAAATCGATTATTTTGCTGTTTCTCGTTTCTCGAGAAGATAATTGCGTTATTGTAAATCTTGTTTAGTCTCGAATGTGAGGTTTTCTTTTCGGTTAGCTGGAGTTGCGTATCGCTACGATTACAATGTATAATAAATGTTAAAAATTCAGGGTCGAAGTGAAGTAATGCGTTTAGTGGTTTGGTTCGTTGTACGATGCAACGTGATACGATGTTTGGACGGCAGCGATCATTTTGTTTAGACTTACATTTTGTGTAAATTATACCGAAATAAACATTTGGTTAAAGGTTTCTTCTACTTTTGATAAATATTATCAATCTTATTTCAATATTGCAAATCTTATTCCAATTTTGCAATATATTTTGTAATTTCTCGAGAATTGTCGAGAATCGTAATCCGATTTCTCATTTTTCGAGAAATGAAGAACGTCAAGAAATCAGGAACACTAGTGCCAGCGAAATATAATTATACTTAATATTGTTTTACAAAAATAATGACGAAAATAATCTAAGGATACATTACTTTATGCATTTTACGTGTCGTAAGATGAAAGTTTCGCTCGTAACAATACATTCTACAGTGTTTACTTGAATTTAAATTCCAAGGGAAATTTTAAAAGAAGAGGGTACATCATTTCACCAATTTCTCTATTTTTCGTTTCGTGGAATTAATCAGCTTGGCGAATGTGTGGCTCGTATGTGAACGTAGAAGAAATTGAGATCAATATTTGCAATATTCTCTTTTAATTGATAAGAAGATTCGTAAGAGGACTGACATTCGAATCGCAAAGTGATTATTTGTCTGCGGATGTTTATGCAAATTTATACCTCTATAAACATTAATAAAGGAATGGAAAAAGCCAAGTAGTGATTCGATTCATCCCCCAAATTTCACTGCACGCGTTCTATTTTAGATATTCCGTGTGTTTTTGCATATCGCGTCTACAATGTACTCTTTTGCAAATTTACATTTTCCATAAATGCATAAAGATTCGCAGTTTAGCGATTACAAACTTCTGGCGCGGACGAAGTACAGAATAAACCTCTCTGATCTTACGGGACTTCGTATCACACGATTTGAAATACCGATAAACTAAAATGTCTTTTTTGTTTTCGGAAGAATATCTTTTGTTCTATTATCTGGCGAAAAAAATCTAAACACTTCTAAAGTATTTCAATGCACAAAATGTAAAAGCAAACGCAAAAGTTATACATTTTAGACAATCGAAAAGGTAGAAATGAAAATAGTATGGGAGTTTCGAGACCCCCAAATCGCCTGACAGAAAAATATAGTGGACGGTAAGTTTATTCTGTACCTCGTCTCTAATTCTGACAAATATCGTGTGTGTAATTCAGTGATGAGCAACGCGCTGTCTGCATTCGACCCGTCAGATACTACTTATCTGCAATCCTCCGAAACGACTGTTATACTATCGATGAAGCATAGTATACACTATCCATTCTTCTATATACATATAATATATATATATAGTTTATTTCAGCTTTCGAGCCTAGAAATAAGCTTTGGTTTATATCTTTCGGTTTACATTTCGTATCTGCATTAAACGGAATTTTTACTTACATCTACTGATCAATTACTTGCTCTGTATTCATTCTTATATAGAATCGTCAAGGGATGGCCTGGGTCCCTTACAATTTTAGTATCACGAGCAATATTACTAGTTTACACTAGAATAAAACAACGGCGTTTCTAAAACGATTGGAATTATAATTAAATGTCGCGCGACGCACGGTGTTTTCGATACAATTGATCTATGAAATCTAAATCTATAATAACGTGCATCGAAGCGTATCTTCGTATGTATTAGAATTCTGTGATTTAATTCTCTTTAACCAGAATTTAATTTACTTTCGCGGTGAACAAGATTGTAATTAAATCAAGCGTTTCGTTTCAATCTAGAAATCAGAAATTAATAGGTACTGTATAAGTGACTGGCGTGAATATATCGGTGAAGAAAAAGAAAATGGAATAATACAGCGATACGCTAATGAGACAAACGTCGAAAAATTTAAGTACATGGATATTATAGTCGCACGGCTTTATAGGAAGTTAACTATATTCACTTTGACGGTCGGGTAAAATATAATTCTTAAAAGTAACCATTCGAAACATTTGCTGTTTTACACAATTTGAATTTCGGTTTGAAACTTATGATGTCTCCTCTTTGATTCCGGGTAAAGGAATCGAGTACAACTATTAGCCGCGAAGAAGTTTATTCGAGATTTTTACAATAGTTTTGTTGATCGCTGGACAGAGTGTCGTTAAGACGGTTTTCAGTTGAACGTAGTTGCTAACAAGTCTGTTTTGTGGACTGCTGAGGAAATATATACATATATAGGATTGATTTGCAAGGGAGCCGGAGAAGGTACAGCGTGGAAATAGGTAAGAATTTATTGGTCTAAGGGTTGTAGGATGATGCATAGGATGACTAAGGGTCGTAGGATGATGCATAGGATGACTAAGGGTCGTAGGATGATGCGTAGGATGACTAAGGGTCGTAGGATGATGCATAGGATGACTGACAATGAGGGTATTTGTGAAGGGACATTCCGCTAAGTGATATCTGGTTATCAGCTGTACATATTTACGGTAAAATAATAATCGGGTGAGTATCCAACACTCCTATAAATGGTCTATCCTGTACTTTTGTTAGTCAACGATTATACCATGTATCTACCGTATTGCGCCCTAGGATTAACCCCTTATCCTACGATTATTTTATTATCTACGTATGCTATCGTTAGTTAATTACTGAATCCATATTATGTCGCGTACAGATCATTTGGATAACTATAAACAATATTTGTTTAACACTAGGTCTACGGAACTCGTCACCACGTTGACGCATTTCAGATTTCATACCTAAAATTATAGAGACCATAAATATTATTTTTCAATACTTCATGTTAACTTTAACTAATACAATGGTACGAATATTGTATTCTACGTGATTCTCTTCATCCTCACGCTTCTACGTTCGAATATTTATACGCAGTATACGCGTATTTCTCCGGAAGCCTGTCAAATTATGCACGTAACGTCCGTAAACCTAGTGTTAATAACCACCAATCTTATAACACAAAGCCAAAATTAGAGTTCAAGTTAAATTTTATCCTTAATAATCTGCATTTTTGTTGAACGTGTGCCATAATTCATAGCACGAGTGTGACTTGTCATTGCAGAGCAAGGAATTAATCATCGTTTGCCGATACGATGCAAAGAAATCGCGTATAACAAAACGGATAACGTGGAGCAGTCAAAACAGTGACTTTGAGAGTCCAGCTCGTTCAACTTTTCTCACGCGAATCTGCATCCCTCAATCGGGCTTTTCAATTTTGTCCCACTGAAGAACAACGATCGTTCATTGCTTGTGTAATTTGTTAACATTTTGCGTTGAGTGCCGCGTGGTCCATTGATGAGACACGATGAATTTTCTTCCGGATCGTTTTCCTTATCTCTGATTTTGTTTGCGCTCTTGCTAACACTTATTCGTGTAATCTTATTACTATTCAAAGCTAGCCTTCGGTCGTATTTAATAGCCGCAACAACGTAAAGCATCGGTGACCGAAGCAGCGCGAGTGGAAAGTTACAAAACTGAATGGAGTTGTAAATTCGGCGCGGCGTTCAACTCGGTGTTAAAATTAATGAGCCGTGAATACGAATTATTGGATTTATGCGAGAGGGAGATTGAAGTTCAGAGATGGTTTCTGCGTTGTGTGATCTATGTTATGGGAATACGAGACTCGGTGTTATGGGCCAACGGGTTAATTATGTAGGTCTTTGTTACAGTGACGCGACAGCGAGACGATCATTTCAATCGTGTTGAGTCATATTATTTCACTCTGTTACTCGTATTCTTTGACAATCTAATGCTAAAACTAGATTTATGTGCTTCTATTATTGGGTCGAACGGAAAGTTTATGCGCTTTTATTTGATTCCATTCGCGTACATCGTTTTTGTAGAAACTATTCGTAGAAATTAATTTTGATTAATGTCTATTATTTTCTGATTACCGAAGGAAGATGTAACGTTCAAAAAATAACAAATACATACATAACAAATAACAAATACATACATAACAAATAGCAAATAAGAAATTCTTGTAAGAAACGTACGAACTTTCCGTTCAATTCAATATTATAATATACTATCCCAATATTATTATATATAATATATTATCCTAAAGAGTATTCGGGTGTCGTTTTATGCAAGAACTCTATTCAACAGAGGAGAAATTAAAGCAGTGACAATGACTCGAATGGCAATAGCGGCAGCTCGGAATTCATTTAAAGCAGAGTCGTTGACTTCAATCAAATTTTCAATTCTGCATTGTTACTCCTCCTTTACGCTTTAACTTCCGATATCGCGCTACTAAATTAACAGTAATTACACTGCTTAATAATACTTAATACTTAATCAGTGATAAGATTAGTGAAACGACAGAAGAAACAAGGAAAAGTATTATCATTCAAGGAAACTGAAACGCGACTAACGCAAATTCAACCAAAGTCACGCTTAGATCGTCAAGATCACATTTACGAAAACGTGACTGATCACTCTCGATGAATCTAATTCAAATTTACCCCAATCTTAACCCAAAGCTAAGTCATTGGACTCAAGAGTCAAAACCTAATCCAAATTTACCCCAATCTTAACCCAAAGCTAATTCATTGGACTGAAAAGTCTAAACCTAATCCAAATTTACCCCAATCTTAACCCAAAACTAATTCATTGGACTGAAAAGTCTAAACCTAATCCAAATTTACCCCAATCTTAACCCAAAGCTAATTCATTGGACTGAAAAGTCTAAACCTAATCCAAATTTGCCCCAATCTTAACCCAAAGCTAATTCATTGGACTGAAAAGTCTAAACCTAATCCAAATGTACCCCAATCTTAACCGGAAGCTAAGTCACTGGACTCAAGAGTGCAAACCTAATCCAAATTTATCCCAATCTTAACTAAAACCTAACTCATATTCGTTGCAAAGGTGCAAACCAACACGAAATATACTTCAAGTGTACGTGGAATGTAACCGAATCTAAAATTCCACGAGTACAATGCACGGCACGTTGGGTTCTCGAAACAAAAGATAGATAATGGCCATTTAATGGTGCACAGGTGATGAGTCAAAGGTGTTTCACCGTGCAAAGAGAACAAAGAAACCAGTGCGAACTGGTAGCAGGTTAAAGAACACGAATGCGAGAGAAGCCTCTAAAAGAGAGAGAGACGCGAGCGAGGTTCGTTCGCTTTTGTTCCCGTTGAATTGGTAGGGAGGTTGTGAGCGTTCGAAGAACGTTTTTATTCTTAGAATGAACGTACGAGCTGTACATTGGCGAGTCTGACTTTCACGTCAGCCTGTACCGTCTCTCATTTTTCTTCCACACCGTTTCTCTGTCTCTCTTTTTATGAGTAACCACGTTATTTTCTCGTGTTCGCAGGCACCAAGCAAACGGCGGAAAGCGTGGCCCAAGATGCCGTCGACCAAACAGGTATTCCGTTTGTTTTGATCGGGCTCACGCCGAGAGAGAAAGAGGAGGAGGATGATTTCATTTGTCACATTTTTTTTCCATCGATTTTTTTTTACTCCTCTTCTGTTTATTTACAATAAAATGCGGAGTAAGAATCGAACAACGCAACGAGAGTTTCAGTATTAATTAATCGACGCTTGTTCTTTCACTTAATCTTGTTACTTTTTTTTAAGGAGATCTCTATTTATTTATTTTGGCAAAGAAAAGAGAGATTCAATACGAATTAACCCCTTGCCTTACGATGACCAATATAACTTGTGATACAAATTATGTATTTTGATCCGTTCGTTTGCCGAAGTGATTAACCACATAAAAGGAAAAGTGGAGAACGCGATAAATTAAATATAGATACTTTTTTCAAGCTTCTTTTCAAATTTAGATCCAAATAAACACTATGGAATGTATTATTATAGGCGAAGCTTTTATTTGACAGATAAAATGCATAAACGAAAATATACTTGGAATAATCTTTATTATCTTTATAAATCGTCCATTATTCCATGACCAAAAATATTTCTCTCATTTCGCGGTGTTAAGACCAATCATTAAGGAAGCTTATTTTAATTGTGAAAAGTTAAGCATCATTCAAGTGCTTCGGTACTAGAATTTTAAATAATTCAAAGAGTGGAATTGATCACTTTGGCCTGTGAACGGTTCACTTAGTATTAACCCCTTGTCATAAAACCACGAATCACACTTTATAGACAAAACGGAAGAGATGCTTGGGATATTTATAATAAAATTTAATTTACCCCCTTTAATTTCCTTTGGAATTTTTAAAATTACTATAGCAACTACAAATACTGTGTATTTTAAAAACATCTTACATGTTATTATTATATTATTATATTCAATATTTCTTACATTACATTACATGTTACAGTATTGAAGTAGGTAATAACTTTCGTTCCTACGTGTGCCCTCTAAAAAAATTCGTAGGGCAAAGGGTTAACGGGAATTTTTGTCCAAAATCGTAGATAATTACGAATCATGTAAGAAGATTAAATTGTACGGAAGAAAGAAATTATTAATAGTAATTAATTGATTTGCATCCAACTCTCTTCTTGATTTCTCATTCCGCATTTACGTAAGTCCACGAAAATATTACACGCGTGCAGGATAATGGCTCTGATGCATCCTTTCGTTCAGTTTCTTGGTATCTTTCCACGCAGGATTTGGCAAGTTTAACCTTAAGATTATGGCCGTCTGCAGTCTGATCTTCATGAATGTGGCATTCAGTATAACGAGTATTGGATTTATATTACCGTCCGCAGCATGCGACTTCCAAATGACTACGGTGGACAAGGGACGCCTAAGTGCAGCCCCCATGTTAGGTAACACTCCAACAATCAACTTCTTAATTAACGCTTTTCCTTCCACACTAACACCTTCGTCAGCTATTTTCGTGATCACCGATAGCAAAAGAACCCTTTCAGCAATTTTCATATCTTTTTCTACTGCGTAAGCTTCTTCTTTTCTCTTTTCTTTTTTTTTTTTTTTTAAACAACCCTTTTGAATATTTTAATATTTTACGTATGGGTATCTACATTATTGTTCAAGCTTTTCTTCTCCTTTAGATTTTTACTTTTCCATTTTTTAGCAACCCTTTCGGGCATTTTTACCCTTTATAAAATAATATAATATAGCCGCGCATGTTTTTTTCTTGATTTCTTGAACGCACACTGACTTTCGAAGCAAGAAATTCGAATTAATATCATTGGTAGTCATTGTTGTTTAACAATAGGACAAAAATTTGTTAGGACCCGTGTTTAAAGGGTTGATAATCGAACGAAGATTCGTTAAATATTATTCCGTTTCGTTTGCAAAGGGTTCATATTTTATTCACAATTATCTATATTGTTGCGCTAATTTTTCTCATTCCTTAGGTTTTCGCTTATCTATTATTTGACAACCCTTTTTAATACGTTGTTTTAGTATATTATATTGACGCGTTTAAAACCTTTTTGGGTATTCTAATATTTTTGTCTTTCGTGTAAGTTTTCCCGAGGTTTTTTCTTTCCTTGTTTACCGTTTCAACTCGACATGGAACTAGCGTGCGTAGATTGCGTTCAGCTTATCAGCGGAATTAGAAATTCTTGCGTGCCTTTCCGTGCATCATACACGCCCCTGGATCGATTTAACATCCACCATTATATGCTAACTGTACGCGGTGTTTCGCAAAGGCATTACTAGTGGTTCAGACATCAGAACATCAGAACACGTTCCTTTCGATTCTTATGTAAGGATTCTTGTGAAACTATTATTTTCCATTTAAACGTTCTCCACTTTTCTTCTTTCCATACATACTTCGATTCGTAAACACTAATTCATGGTGAAGCAACGAGAGAGAGAAATCGTCATCAACGAGGGAAATTTCCAAACATGAATATTAACCCTTTATAACTGGAATTCTGTTTACTTGATTGCTACATTGATACGTTGGTATATCTTGGTATATGGATATGTTAATATATCGATATGTTGATATATTTGTATATGGATATGTTGATATAGTGGAATATTGATGTATTGATATACTGATAGATCTATATATTGATATACTGATATACTGATAGATTTATATATTGATATACTGATATATTTATATATTGATATATTGATGAATTGATGTAGTAATGTATTGATGTATTGATATATTAATGTATTGATATATTGATGTACTGATGTATTAAGGAATTGATGCATTGATGTACTGATGTATTGATATATTGATATGTTGACATACTGATATATTGATATACTGACATATCGATATATTGATGCATTGATGCATTGATGTATTTATGTATCGATGTATTGATATATTGATATATTGATTAATGATACATTGGTATAATAATATATTAATATATTGATATATAAACATCCAAACTTGTCAGCGTACTGCTCGACTCTAAATAAGAAAAGAACTGTTACGCGTCTGCAAAAGTATTCATTTGCATATAAACTTACAATCTCCAATTACGACAACTGCATACCTATCTTAATTCCGCGGGAAAATTCTGCATCGCGCATATTTATCCGCGATTATAAACAAGTGTAAATGTCAAGAGTCTAATCTTCTTATTGCATGAGACGTTCGACTCGTTTTCCCTGGCATAAATATTAGTCTATGATGTTGCTTTCTGTATAATAATAATAAAAAAAAAGAAAAAAGACACGGGCATTTTGAACTGTTGAATTCATCAAATTAAGAGAATACGTAACGACGTCTATAATAATCTATCCAAATTCATTTCAGTTCCATCGTTTAAGTATATTCCACCGTTTCTCGATCGCAATTAAAAAATCGAATTTTTTGAGTTGTAAACACTTTTTCAGCCCATGTGCGATACGATAAATATTCTATTTTATAGTGTTACTTGGGCAACAGCAATTAATTAGGCGAATAATTTTGTTGGATTTATACAGGTATGTTAGCCGGTTCGTACATATGGGGTTGTTACGCGGCAATTAGAGGGCGAAGATTGTCCTTATTGGTTGCCCTATTTCTACACGGCATCTCCGAAATATTGGCATCGGTAGTGCCGCTCTATTGGGTTTTCCTGTTTTTGAAATTTTTAAGCGGTGCAGCGTTAGTACAAAATATTATCTCACTTTGCTATTCATTTGTTGCTATTTTAAAGTTGCTCTTCATTATTTTTCTAGTATGAATGGTCAGTCGGCGGTGGTTTTTCTATACCTAGGTGAATTTCAGCCAACTAAGTATCGCGATAAGATGCTGTCGTGGATGGAAATGGCTTGGGTGCTGGGAATGATCATTTTGGTAGGTAAGTTACTGTGAAACCATCTAAATATCCCAATAAATTCTACAATTTTTACGGTGAGAAATTACTTTCGATGTTTCACTAAAATTTATATCTCCCTCCTTTCATACCTTTATTATCTATGATTTTCCTTAGAATTCCAATTTTTTTTTTCGCGATCTAGCATGAAATTGAACCATTTGACGCCCAGCTCTGTATCTCGTACCGTACCATAGATTTAATCGTAGCAACGCAAATCATTTAACGACGATGGAACATTTCAGGGATCGTTTTATTCGTGTACTATTAATGAAACGAGTTTTCTATTGAACGGTGTCAAATAGTTCAGACGAGTTCTTTGTAAACTTAAAATAAATAAATAAATAAAGTATTTGGAAATTTCAGGAGTGGGTTGGATTATTATTCCATTGGAGGTGAACGTGATGGCCGGCGGTTTCGTTTTCCACTCGTGGAATCTTTTCGTCTTTATCTGTTCGCTTCCAGCCTTGTTGACCGGCACTTGGCTGTTATTTTTCCCCGAAACGCCTAAATATCTCGCGGAAACCGGCCAGAATGTCCAGATGTTGGACGTTTTAATGAGAATGTACTCGGAAAATAGTGGGGAACCATCCAAGGAATACATCGTAAGCATTTAATCACTTAATCGAGCTTCTTTATTATTAAGTTGTTGCATATAAAATTGACCGATTTTAAGGAAACTGAAATTTTTCTAGTCATTAATTAACTAAAATTAACGTTAAATGTCGTTTACTATGCACAAATGTAAAGCTCGAAGCTTGTCGACATTTAACACTAATTAACAGATCTAATAAATATAATACACGTTTCAATCCGTACATCTTAATCCAACGTGTTTGCAACAGTATTTCATTGAATTATAAAAATTACTCTCGCTATTCTGATCTGTGAATAATTTATATGTAACGCAAATTACTTTTTCTCCATTTAAGGATAAACAAATTTAAGACGCGGCGTTTACTTGTTGCAGACGAAGCTTCGCAACAGTGGGAATAATAATTTGAACGATTTGGTGCATCGTATAATGCAGATGAAAGACAGCGAGGATGTAGAAGAGAAATCGTTTGAACTAATGATAAGAGACATATACACGAAAACTATGATGATACTGAGGCCGCCGTTCTTGTGTAGAACCATCGTAGTATGTTTGATTGCTTGTTTTGTCACATCCTCTTATTACACGCTGACCTTATGGCTACCAGAACTGTTCCATAGATACGCGGACTTTCAGGAGGCGTATCCCAATCAGACGGCCAGCGTTTGCACTTTGAAGATTGACAAAAATAATACTGCACTAGTGAGTGTGATCCTACCTACGCCGAATGCACACTTTTTCATTTCAATTCGAATGCTACGTTCTTCTAGCGAAAGATTTAACCCTTTGACGAGTACTGAATTTTGGTTTGCAATATGAAAATGTTTCTATTGATTATACATGTATCGATATGGAAGGTGGAAAAACATGATAAAGATAATAGCGGAACATTGTAAAAGCCGTTTAATAGTACAACTATTATATGATTATTTTGTATATTTTTTTTTCCGTAAGATAATCAAATCTAGAACAAATTTGTTTATATTTTTTAAATTGCTTATATTTATATAGTGTAATAATTTTGCTTATATTTATATTTATATTTTTAAAATTAACGTAAGAACTCAAATGGTACCTTCAAGTATGTCCTCAAAGTTTTATAGTTAGAGACTGAACTTTCTGTAAATAAGAAATACAACGAGATTACTTACGAAGTTGATAAAAGAAAGATTGCCGGCAAAGGGTTAATATTAAATGCTATATTCTTGTCTGCTTTTTGAAAAGGTGATTAAAAGTATAAACATTTCTGCAGGATACGTTGAACGATCCGTTCCAGTGTGATTCCAAAGTACAAACTAGCGTGTTCGTGCACACATTTATTTTGGGAGCCTCGTGTATCCCAACAGGCTTGATATTGCCACTACTTGTCAATTACGTAGGATACAAATTTTTTCTCGGTAAGCAAAACCACGTACTCCCTACTACTTTTTCTTCTTTACGGTAATTGGGACATATATCCTACGTATAAGAAAAAAAAAAAACAAAAAAACAAATGAATGATAATAATGGAGATTGATAAAGGAAATTTAGTCTGTAGGGAGAAATATCGAACAATTTTGTCTGTTATGTTTCAGTGATAACAGCTTTCATTCCTGCTATCGTGACGGCTTGTCTCTTCCTGGTGCAAACATCCACTCAAAACTTGATACTCTCATGCGTTTATGAGTCTGTCACATCCGTTTGCCTGAGCGTTGTTTACTGTCTTTTGGTCGATCTTTATCCAACTCATTTAAGGTAATTTATTCGTATATTTAACACTAGGTTTACGGACACTTATTGCATAATTTGACAGGCTTACAGAAAAATAGGTATACAGCGTACAAATATTCAGGATTAGAAGATTGAGGAGGGAGAGGGTCAATTAGAATACATATTCTTACCTCTGCATTGATTAAAATTAATATAAACTACTGAAAAATAATATTTATGGTCCCTGTAACTTTAAGTATGAAATTTGAAACGCGTCAACGTGACGAGTTCCGTAAATCTAGTGTTAATGAAAAACAGAGAGCAATCGATTATTATTTAATCGATGATAAAATTCCAATTCAGAGCCTCGTAATATTTCCATTTTCAAAAGACTCAAAGTTTTAAACGAAAACTTAATTCTGCTATATTTCCATTGTTGTTATAACGAACACATATATACATGGTTGCTGGTAAAATTCGATATTTAATTATCGCGATTTTACAAAGTTTCATATTACGTCCTGTTTCATATTACCTACGTTTATCTTAATATGTTTATCGTAAATGAATTCATTCCATTTACATGGATTATTGTATTCTTATAAAAAGTAATATTTTTTCCTGCTTACGACAAGAATAGTGAAAGTGCTTTGCTGGAAATATCCCAACGCGAGAGTTAAGACGATAGATACTTGAAGGAATGCGTAATGCAATGAAAATAAATGTTTACTCATTCTCTTTGCAGGAAAACATAGTGAATTTGTAACCAACACGTGTACATGGCTGCTGGTTAAATTCGATACTTAATTATCGAGACTTTACGAAGTTTCGTATTACGTACTGTTCCACGTTATCTACTACACTTACCTTATATAAAATAGTTCACATTATACAACTATATAAATTTTCTTTTCTCTCATTTTTTTCGTCCAAAAATGGACTTATATGGACCACTTTCAAAATGAGCAATGCGTGTACATATTTCGTTAACGCGACCACGACGCAACACCTTTTAATTATATTTATAAATATGATTCGATATAAAAATGATTTGATTGACAAATCGTTTGTTTTTATCGTATACAGCGAAAGCCGTTATTTCGCGATACTCGAGTTGAGTGTGAATTCGACGAGTCTTTCAATTAGTTCCCATCCATCTAAAAAGACATTTTCACACTCCTGTATTTGCTTCTCGCGTAGATATGAGCTGGAAACTTATCTTTTCTTTATCGATCGTTATAAATATCCCTGGACGATACGAAGCTTATTTTTTCCTGCTATCAGATTTATTTATAATCGCAAATCTTTATCTCTTATCACGATCGATTGTCAGAGATAAATCTCGAAATATTTTCTGTCGAGTGCGCTCTTATTTTTGATACCTAATGGTAATGTCGTTATTATTATTATCTTTTAACATTGCGAATGTCGCAATCGAAACAAAGTAGCCGGTAATTACGTTTTAAGTGAAGTTCCCAGAAATTGGTGATTCCCGCTCGTTATAAAATAATTTAAACCTAATTGCGTTTGATTAATCATAGCTAGCATTGTTATAGTAAAATCACATTATTATTATTATCGAAATGTCGCATTACAATTTGCAATCGAAACAGAATAGCCAATTATACTTTTTGAGTGGAATTTCCAGAAACTAATGATTCCCGCTTCTTATAAAATAATTTAAACCTAATTGCGTTTGATTAATCATAGCTAGTATTGTTATCGTAAAATCACATTATTATTATTATCGAAGTGTCGCATTACAATTTGCAATCGAAACAAAATAGCCAATTATACTTTTAGAGTGGAATTTCCAGAAACTAATGATTCCCGCTTCTTATAAAATAATTTAAACCTAATTGCGTTTGATTAATCATAGCTAGTATTGTTATCGTAAAATCACATTATTATTATTATAGAAATGTCGCATTATAATTTGCAATCGAAACAGAATAGCCAATTATACTTTTAGAGTGGAATTTCCAGAAACTAATGATTCCCGCTTCTTATAAAATAATTTAAACCTAATTGCGTTTGATTAATCATAGCTAGTATTGTTATCGTAAAATCACATTATTATTATTATAGAAATGTCGCATTATAATTTGCAATCGAAACAGAATAGCCAATTATACTTTTTGAGTGGTATTTCCAGAAATTGGTGATTCCCAATTCTTAATAAATAATTTAAAAGTCTTTGTAGTCAATTATACTTTTAAGATCAATTCAAAATTTGCATGAAAATTCACTAAATGTTGATTAACATTCCGGTGATGTTTCTATTTTCAGAGCAATGGCGTCAGGTTTGTCAGCTTTTATCAGCCGAATAGGTGCCATCAGCGGTACTCTAATGATCGGTTATTTAATCGATCATTACTGTACACTTGTGATCATCATTGTGGCTGCGCAATTATTCCGTACGTATGCAAATTTTGCCCGTACTGTATTTTAATTACCTTCAGTGTTGTATTCACATCAAATTCTGAATACTACATATTAAGTGTTTTTGTATATTAAATATTAATGGGAGTATCAAGTATTTTTAAATATTAAATATCAAAAGAAATATTAGGTATTTTTAGATATTAAATATCAAAAGAAATATTACGTATTTTAAAATATTGAATATCAAAAGAAACATTAGGTATTCTTAAATACTACGTATTAAAGGAAATATCAAGTATTTTTAGCTATTAAATGTCGCACGAAATATTAAATATCTTATTTAAAAGTCTTCAATTTTTATCAGCAATGTCCGAAGCTATTTATACTTATTTATCTTTTGTGTTTCAGTGAGCGGTTTGCTGGCATTATTCACGCCAGGAAGAAAGAAATCAAAAGCGGATATTGAGAAATCTTAATGAAAGTATTAATTAAGACAGAAAGAAAAAAATTCGAAAAATATAATCGATAGAAGCAACGATTTTCTAGCCTAATATGTAAATGCATTTCACGTGGAGACAAGGAAAACGTATAGGTAATTATTTTCATATAAATATTATTGAACTTCAAGTAATTAGAGGATCCCTTAACAACTATTTCTATTTTTTCTTTCTGTATGTATATATATATAGGCTATTATAATTTAAATTTAAAATACTATTAAAGTTAGGTAAAATTATTACCTTTGAAGTTACAGTATTTTCCGTTTCTTGTTTATAGCTTTTTACAAATTTCATTTCTAACTCCTATTTCACCCTTTGCGGACGACAAAAATTATTACGCGTACAAATTAATTCTCAGCCTTTGGAATGCTATAAAGTTCAATATTTATTTAGAAAAACAAATACAGTGTAATGTACGAACTCTTGGAGCATTTTCACATTTATGGAGCCAATATATATTGCTTGAAAAATAGAAATGTAGCGATTTCGAGTTGATAAAGAACGGATAAAAGAAGCAAGCGAAAAATGAATACCGCGAGGGATTAAATAGTTGCGTCCGCAAAGGGTTAATTTTTAATTAAACGAGACAGGATCTTCTAATTATTAGAGTAATGGTGCCTGTGTCATTTCTGCATAACGTTGCAGAAACACGTATTTAAACAAACGCGATTTACGGTCAGCATTATGTACATTTTGTTAAATATATACAACGCGAGATATACTAGCGACATATTTTAAGAGTATGCGTGTAATCGATCGAATGTCTTTTGCAAGATGAAGTTCTTACTGTTCTCTAATTCGACTGCGGATTTTATGCACTTATGGGACATTTCAATCTCATCCATAGATATGAAATATTTTCAGAGTAAACTTTATAATATTTGACGTAACGTTTGGAATACTCTATAACGTTTAAAGTAAATATGTGCTTACAAGAAATGATGAATTTACGCAATAGATCCGCAGTCCGCCGATTATACTTACAATTAGGGCGATGAAAAAATTATACACGCGCAATTTACCTCGCGTAACGCACAGAATCTTCACGAATACCCGACCAATTCGAGAGATTAATAGCAATTGAACTGCGGATTTTTTGCAAATCAGTTTCGCGAGTTACTGCGTATAGAATAATACATTTTGTAGAATCGGAAAGTGGAACCTAAACGGAATTTGCGACAGATTGACAATTCGAATGCTTGGAAATTTAAAAGTTCGGCAATTCGCATTAATGCATGAGAATCCAAAATTTTGCAAAATTCATAAAACATGAAAATATCTAACAATACAAACTTAAGGTGCGTAAAAGTACAATCAACGATAGATAAAAAAAGTAGCGTTAACTATTTTGATAAGAAATAAACTGTGCCGAAAGCAACACACTTTTTATAATTAAATTATGATAATAATATTGTAATAACCAGATTGTGGATTTTGATACGCTTTTTAGCAGAATGCGTACAATGCGCAAAGATATACAAAGTATCTAAAGTAAACAAATATATTACGATACTTGGATAGTAAAGCAAGATTCTATTAAGGTTCCATACATGTTTAATTACGAGTTTGCATGAAAATCCGCAGTCCAATATTAACAATAATAAAAACAGATATTTTTCTACTTTTATATACAGGCTTTCTCGTCTAGAATAGGCTACTAAACTAATCTCTTTACACCTGTGATGATCTAACAAATATTTCACGCGCGAAACCAAATATTTCTATTCCAACGTTAATCGATCGAAATTTTTAATATAAATTAAGTGGTCCATTCTAGGCGAGGCACTCTGCATATTTTTATACTATAAGAATCTTGAACCACGTTCCGTGTACTTATTTAAAAACTGCAAAACTTCCGAGCGGCGAAAAGCGAAGTAGAATTATTATTAATCTTGAATTCTGCCACTCGTTCTCGACATTGTACTTGAAATCTTCGATTTCCAACGATAGGAAAAGAAAAGAAAGGACGGCTACTATTTTGTTGTTTAAATTAGAATTGTATAAAGATGAGCTTCGAGTAGGTACTTATAGATTAGTATGTTATAGTACTTAATTAAGAAGAATAATTTAGAAAGAATAGAAATGCTCAATTAAACGATTATCGCGACGATCTCCCTCGTATTATTATTACAAAATAATTCGGTGCCGGTGCAGACTTGTGCAAAGGGTTAACCAGAAAAATAGTTTTTACCCTAAGTTTGCATCCGTTGCGTGTTACGATAAATTCGGCCTTGAATACACGGTGCCTAGGATAATTCGTTAAAAACTATTGCCATTACACGATGATACGAAGCTTTCAATTCGAGCGATCAATCTTTAAATCGAGACACTATAATTGCTCATTTGATGCAACAATGACGTAACCCAAGAATGAAGATAGTTGAGAGAACGAGTTTGATCGTAATTTTACAAGAATATCGTATTTTAAGTGGCGAATTGGTATAACAAGGTATTAGACGAAGATAAAAGTATTATAATATCGTCATCCGGTGCCATAAATTATCATTCATTGCCCGTATTGCTCGAACCGAGCAAATTAGCAGCTGCATCGTTGTTACAGCAAATGAGCGGAATTGCAAACGCGCGAGGATCGCGTTTTATTCTTCCACTTTTTCTATGCACGAGACTTTTTACATAATATAATATATTGTAGACTGTTTATATGCCGGCCATCTAAATACAATAAAAAAAAAATGTGGTCTTATTGAACCTATTCAAACGAATCCTTTTCCACTCTTTCTTTTTTTTTTGAAACCTTTCAATTTTCCACCGATTAATCTTTTCAGTGCTATGCAATTATGAGAATTCGACGCGTTTCTATACGAGACGTCAGCTACTATTGCGTTAGCCTCGAGTATCTCATTGGTTTGCCGTTTAGTGACATATATATATATTGATTACTATTGGAATTATACCGGTTTTAGGAATTATGAAATAGCGATATACTTCTTATTTTAAACTATATCCTTTATTACGCGCAAGGATGGTTCGCGATTCGAAGTTGCTAGCACGAGCGCTGTACTTGGACTAAACGCTCCAACGCAACGCCTGAAATTGCCTAAGATATCGCTTAGGACGCGTATCGTAAACGCTTACAACCGTATACAATTAGTATGCGTTACTACTAAACAGATGTAGTGCAACAGAAAACGGATGCGAAAGAAACGCGTATTAGTTAAGCTTCAAATATGATTTCTGTTATATCTGTCTAACTATATAAATCTTAACAATTACAAAATACGGTAAAATGAAATAAACACGTTTGACCATGGAAGAAATATGTTATCGAATTATAAGACAACCGCGTGAAACAATCTTGCTTGAAACAATCGCATTCCAAGATTGAACACAGTTACGGGTAATCTTACATTATTAGGCAAAATCACCAGTTTAACTTTTAACCCTTTGCACTCGAAAGGTGATTCTTAGTCGCCAAAATTGTTCTCAGTTTCCACGTTTTATACACATATTCTGAAATAATTTGATCTTCGTAAGTTTGATAAATTTGATAAATTTGATCTTTGTAAGTTTCGCCTCTTTATTTCTACTGTCGGATAAAACTTAAAGATTAAGAATTTCACGAATATTTCTTCGGCAACTTTACGCGTCTTACGACGTATTAATACGTCGAAACCAAATCAGTTACGTTCCGCCGATGACGTACTAATGCATCAAATGTTAAACTGGTCCTTTTGGCTAATAATGTAAACGTATAATTGTTCACACTTCAAATATGATTATTTCACGCAACATTCATTTTTCTTCTTCTTTATTTATTTTTTTAGATGACGATTCTCTTTAAATAGATTAATGTGTTTTCCGTTTTACGCGGTTGATCGATATCATATAGTCAAATATTTCTTTTAAAATTCAAACCAGTTCATTTCGTTTCACGGTATTTTGTAATTAATAGAGATATCGCTGAACGACAAAGCAACGAGATACTCGAGACGAGCACAATAACTTCTATTTCGATTAAGCGACTCAATTAATCACGTTCGTCCACTTTTAATACGAACCGAGCCAGCTTAAGCGGCGCAGCCGCGCTCGCGAATGGGTTAATACACTTCCGGTTTACGGCGACTTCTAAATCCCTCTTTCTGCACGTGAAAACAACAACATTAAAGCTACGCGCCACCTTCGCGGATATTTTACGGTTACGAATTAAATATATCGCTCGAATATTGTTGACATTGAGAGTAGCCTAAAGTTGCGCGTTTGGTACTTGGACCGCGGCCATCTTTGCGGAAGCCAACGTTCTCCGTTTAATTCACACCATGTATCCGTTTCGTTCGAAAAAAAATACCTTGTGCAATTAACCGCTTTTACATTACCCCTCGCCTCGTATTAAGGTTAACCCGTTTCAAAAATAAAAACTCACCGTTGACGCGTTTCGAAAGCGACGATCGCGGCTGCGTCGCGTTGATGACGGAAATATTGGGACGGCGATCGAATATTTTGGCGCGAATCCATCGACGGTGTCGATCGCGTGCCAACTAACGTGCGCGCGCGCGCACGATGTACGAACTTAAGGAAAATTACAGAACGCCTTGTCGATCCGCGATTTACACGTTTAGTTTCGGTTTATGCCCGACGCGACCATTACTCCGCCAGTTGCAACCAGTTATTACCGATTATTCTCGAATCGCACAATAACCGAAACACAACTGCTAACAGTTTCAAACGACCAGTCGGACTATTTACTATAACCGAGCCGAGTAATAATAAATCGCTCGTTCTATCGGTAATTAATTCGAGTTGATCAAAGTTCGGTGCGCTTTTGGTTAAATGAAGTTTCTTCACCCTGCGTTGTGTTGCGTTTCAATTGCACAGTGGCTAGAAAAAGCACAGTGCCGTGCTAAAGTACCCGGCCGTCTGCGTTACTGGCTTTAAACATTATTATTCAAGGTATTTGCAAATTTTAATTACCACGGAAATCAACTTTATTCCGTTAATTATTTGCGCTTTTGTTCGTTAAAATTGTACAAAGCCTGCGTTCCTGGCTTTAAACATTATTTTTCAAGGTATTTGCAAATTTTAATTACCACGGAAATCAACTTTATTCTATTAATTATTTGCGCTTTTGTTCGTTAAAATTTTACAAAGTCTATGTTCCTGGATTTAAACATAATTTGTTAAGGTATTTACAAATTTTAATTACACGAAGATCAACTTTATTCTATTTATTACTTACGCTTCTATTCGATTGCAACGTTTCGTAGAAATTTTACAAACTCTGTGTTACTGGCTTTAAACATAATTTTTAAAGGTACTAGCAATTCCTAATTACGCGAAAATAAATTGTATCGTACCAAGTTACTTATGTTTCCATTGCATCATCTTGTAAAAACATTATAAGAAAATAGAACTCGGTGTGAAATATTGCGGAATTCGTGTAGAATTACTTAGCGTAAATGAAAAAGAAAAGAAAGGAAATCATTTGAAATTTATGCGAGTGATGTAAGTGAAAAAGAAAATAAGGAAAAGAAGCTTCCATATTTTTGCGATATAAATCAATACACGAATATAATACGAAATAAGTAAGAAATGTTCCAGCTCGATCGTTTTAATTTCTTGACTTACACAACTTTCGTAATTAAGAATTAAGACAACAATTAAGAACGTCGCGAAACATCGAGCAAGTTTATTAAAAAAATCTACTCGACAACGTTTTCAGAAGAATCGTCGTCGTTGGAGACGCAAATTGCAGTTGGATAGAATAGTTACGTACTGTTTCGAGGCATAGGGAAAATCGGTTTCGTTGTTTTGATTACATTTTCTGCGACGACAAAACGACGTGCACGTGTGTCTGATACAACACCAGACGAAATGGTCCTGATTACGTAAGTGTTGGCCATAGTCCGAATAAAATGGCCACAGCTTTCATTCATTCGCTCGTTTGCACGATAATTGCGATTAACTTTGTCACGATTGACGCCGTTCTGAATATTATCGGATTAGCATGGGAAAATGTGGGATATTCGAATGACAAGCAATGAATGATGACGCGAAAATCAAGGAAAGTAAATTGAATGTCGGATTAGGAGGATTTCGACGTTGATTTATCGACCTATTCGGGAAAGTTTGTGCAATTAATTCGTTGCACAAATTGTATATTTTCTTGCAACAAATCGATGTATCCATTTATTCTTCTTAACCCTTTCGCTACGACACTCTAAAATTAAACGCATACTCAATGCACGGATGGGGGATTGTTTTTATTATTGCAAAAGCAATACGGTTATAAATATTTGCATGTGTAGCGTAATTAATTATGGTAGAATAAATTAAGATTACGGTAAAAATGGCATCGTATCATAGAAAACGAATACGTATATTTTTACCAAAACGATCGTCTAATATTTGGGCACGTGTATATACGTATTTAGTAGCGAAAGAGTTACGGAAGTATTACTCGAAAATTAAGTAGTTTACGAGTTACGAATTTTATCCGAAACGCTCATACACTCGACGCACTGTGCTGCACCTTAAAATTGTGAACTCGAAGCGCAAAGAAGGACCGCTTTTATTAATGTAAGAACAGTACAAATCTAAGCATTTGGATGCTCTATACGATCAATTATGATGTAACATTGTTGCGCGAATTAAGAAACAAACACTGTTACAGTACAGAGACAATATACGTATACGTTTGATAGGCGACTGTACAATTTTAGAAAACCTAGCGAAATGGTTTAATTAGTTCCTAAATAACAAAATAGACGTAGCGGTGTACAAATACTTTTCGTAGCCACTGTATCAGGCTTCGTTATCTGGCCGGAGAAATATTAGAATTTTGAGGAGCGTACGAAGACTTTCGCGCGCAACTGTAATCTAAAATGGCGCCGGTAAGCCACGAAAACAATAAACAAACATCACTCGTTATTATTATTAGCCGTAATCTTTCGATCGTTTGGAGCCACTCAATTTTCTTAAACGAATTTTAAGCTAGATATCGGCGAGTGAACTCGAACTTGACAATTTCATTTCCACGCTTAATTGGCCTTCGTCTAGCGAGCAAACGATATCCATTCGACGCGTGATTAATAAAAGATTCTCGTATCTGGTTCGATCTGCCGCTGTTCAGCCGAGATACTCGATTTCGATAACCAATCGGCTAAATTTTCTCATTCGGGGACTTTAACCGTTTGATCTTACGATAACGATGCGCGATGATCGCGATCTAGCTCGGAGAAGACCAACGAAACAGATGGTGTTGGCGAAAACTGGTTACAAACGTGGAAACATTTTATTCACATTGTTAAGCATGAGTCGTTGTTATTACAAATTCGGTGAGACGATAAACGCGGCGTACTTAATCGTCTTATGGTTTACGGCCCCTTATGGTCGCGTAAGCTACCGTTCCTCGCGACTTTCGCGACATAATTACCGGTGATTAGCGATAAGTAGCGTGATATTGGATTATTTGCGCGCTAGTTGGGTGATTCGTTTCCAAGAACAATGATGCGCTACTGAAAAAATATCGCGTCACTTGCGCAAACATTACTGGGAAAATCTCAAACTTCTAAAAAGTTTCGTAACTTTATTAACCCCTTAACCCTTTAGAAATGATGGTTTAATTGAGATAAAAATACATTGTACCATTCGATAAGTCTCAATTTTAATTCCATCCGCAATTTCAGTTTGTAAGACCGAGCATTGCAAGCGTAAATTACGTGGTACGATATTTTAGTGTTTCGCATTCGTCGCGCTGTTAAAGCAATAAACAGTTGACAGTGCTGTAAGTGTTCTTTGAAAAATTCGTACAGCAATAAGGACCGAATTATTTTGCAGGAATCGGTATAAAATTCTCGAATATTTTTCACGCGGCAGAATAATAAGATACGAAATTGTGCGAGAAATATTCATTGTTTATAGCAAGCTGATATCTCTATATAAAATTTATTGCGTTAAATTCGTGTTCTTCAGGTGTTCAAGAATTCCACCTGCTTTAGATCGCTGACAGTATTGAATAGCTTAAATAACTTTCCACGTTAACATCGCGTTAAATGCAAAACACTAAACTATTATACATAATTTTTACTTTTAGTAATTCTCAACTTTACACTCTTACAAATTGAAACGAAGTGAATTCAAGTTTGTTTAAAAGCACAGGATGATTTCGTTATATAATTAGTCCCGTACTTTTCAAGTATCTATGATCGTCGATAGAATTGAAATGGTTAAAGCTTTGAACCTTTTATTTTTTTAGTCCTTTTGGCCGATTTCATTCGAGTATAAACTTCAACGAGAATGCATTGCGGTGTTTTATGGAAACAGCCACGGCAAGAAACTTCTAATTGCTTTTAATACATTCGAGGCTCGTGATGCAAACGTTGAATCATGGGATGGCACTTAACGCTAGAACTACCAGCGATTAAGATATACAGTGGCTCACACAAGTATTCGTACGCTATACTACAAGGAAATTGCCATAATCTATAAGTCTGATATTAACGTAAATTTGCGTCGATGTAAAGCATAATATGGAGCAATTTTTTTGTCGACAGAAAATTTCATTAAAAAGGTGAAATCAAGTCTCGAAGATTTCAATGCTCTTTTATTTCTTTAATGCAATTTTTCCTGGAACTTTTTTGCAACGTTTTTTTATACGAAAAGTTTTGCTCTACTTCGCACCATTGCGAAGCTGTATTTGAGAAATCGAAGAGAAAATGGCATTGTAAAGGCTGATTTCAGCTGGTTTCGTGCGATCAGTGAGCTCGCGATCATTTTTATTGTCTTTGTAACCTCGTGATAGTGCGAGATCGTGCAAAAATTTTCTTATAATAAATATGGTAATTCTAGCGTTAAAGTAAACCCGGGACACGATTTCTGAATGGTTACGCGCTATATAGTACGTTATTCGATTGAGATCTTAATTAAATTTGCCAGCTTAAAATCGCAGCTAATTTCGAAATATTATTTAATTAAGTTAATCTAAGCTCCGGTAACATTCCCTAACATTAATCTCCATATTGAATCGAAAATAATTATTCCTCGGATAACGGTTGATAAAACTTTCTAGATCTTTCATGAGGAAACGAAGCCACAATATTTGGCGTTCTTATTTGATTTGCTAGCCGATAAGCGTGTTTATTCCGTTTTAACGAATCAAAATGGTCTACTTAGGATCGATTCCGATAATAATCGTCAACCTCGAATAATAGTCGCGTCTAGGTCAAGTATAGCTATACTTCAATCCTCTTAATCACTCCTCGACGTGGTACTTTAAAATTCAAAGTGTTCTTAGCACTTTGACTACGTTTGGCATTCGTAGGCATCAGTTTTTCTATTCCGCTTGGTATTACTATTTTTCCACGCACGTTGCGAATGATTCCACGAGTAAAATGCAGACTTTAAATGGACTTTTCAGAATTTCCAATTTCTTCAGCCAAGTTTTAATGGTTCGCCGTTTTCTCGCAATACTCGCAAATAATCTCTACAAATTTCTAATTTCTCGTATAAACAGCAAAATAGACCAACTATCATATTTTGCGTGCACCCGGCAAGTCTCCTAATACTTCTACGAGTTCATAATAATACTTACGAACGGGAGCATCCGAATATTTTGAAATATAATTGCCTACAAAATTGTCGAGTGCTTACACTGCCACCCATAAAGAGATTTTACACTTTACATTCACCTTATTGCGAAAGATAAGTAAATTTGCCCGCGTTATTACTCCAAATTAGAATAACAATCACTGCTTTTTATTGCCAACTTAATCCTAAATTCTAAGAAACAAGATCAAGCGTCGCGAAAGAAGTCTTACAGTATGTTTAGAATCGAAATACTTTTACAACCCAACGCAATTCAATTTTACGATTCAATATATGCTGCAATTTTTACGATCAAAATTAACCGTTTGCGGACGAGGACTAATAACGCTTGAAGAAGTATCTTGTTTTAGAAATTCCAAGCCTGTAAAATTCGAAAGCTTTCGAATTCCAAACCATCAAATTCCCAAAACTTTCGAGCGTTTATTAACGTTATTAATTCGAATTTTTTGCTGTGAAAATAGACGCGCGTTCAGAGAATGAGAAAAAGATTAGGCAGCTATTTGCAGGCAAATGCGTTAAGAGCTTGATACACTGCACCAAAGCTGGAAAGAATGTTAATCAATCGCGATGTGGTAGCACGTGGAACAGAAAAGAAATATGTTCGCGGGCTTTTTTACCGGGCCAAGCATGATCAAGATTTCTCGATAACGCGGCCACAAATAAGTCGTAAATCAGATTGGAACGTAGATAATCAACGCTTACATATTTTGGTAAAACTTCTTATCCGGCATACTTTTAAGCGCTTATAGGTAGTTCATTTTACTAAAAACACGTCCGAAAGTGGGTGTGACAGCCATTTTCAGTGGCCGTTGACACGCAATAAATTTGTTGGTAAAGAAGGCAAATTTCTAGATAAACATAAGCTACCAACATCAATTTTCTTTACGTTGCTTTAAGTCCAAATTCTTTATTACTTTATTAGCATATATAAATAATAAGGATAACGATAATAATATCGAGTCTGCGAATGCTAATACATTTATGGGAGACTTTAATTGCGAGCACGTTAATTTCGGCACACCTAATAGCGTTATTAAATTTGGAATAATTTTATTTATTATTCCCAAATCTAATTAACGGCGTGTTCGAATATCGAAAACAAGATTCTTACTTTTTTACTGAGAATTCATTGGTACACGCCTAATATTATTACCAAATTTCGAATAATTTTATTTATTATTTCCAAATCGTGTATTGGTGTTCGAATATTGAAAACAAGTTTCTTACTTTTTTACTGAGAATTAATTTGTACACGCCTAATATTATTGTTGAATTTAGAATAACTTTATTTACTATTTCCAAATCGTGTATTGGTGTTCAAATATTGAAAACAAGTTTCTTACTTTTTTACTGAGAATTAATTTGTACACGCCTAATATTATTGTTAAATTTAGAATAACTTTATTTACTATTTCCAAATCGTGTATTGGTGTTCGAATATTGAAAACAAGTTTCTTACTTTTTTTCACTGACAATTAATTTGTACACGCCTAATATTATTGTTAAATTTAGAATAATTTTATTTATTATTTCCAAATCGTGTATTGATGTTCGAATATTGAAAACAAGTTTCTTACTTTTTTTTTACTGAGAATTAATTTGTACACGCCTAATATTAATACTAAATTTGGAACAACTTTATTTATTATTTTTAAATCGTTTAACGGTGTTCGAATATTGAAAACAAGTTTCTTACTTTTTTTCACTGAGAATTAATTTGTACCCGCCTAATATTATTGTTAAATTTAGAATAATTTTATTTATTATTTCCAAATCGTGTATTGATGTTCGAATATTGAAAACAAGTTTCTTACTTTTTTTTTACTGAGAATTAATTTGTACACGCCTAATATTAATACTAAATTTGGAACAACTTTATTTATTATTTTTAAATCGTGTAACGGTGTTCGAATAATGAAAACAAGATTCATACTTTTTTTTTTTTACCGAGAAATGAAATCTAAATGACATTTACTGAATGATACCGTTTAAGGGTACAAAGTAACGCAGCTAACTGATATACTGCGACAAATAACGTTACCTCACAAACTTAACCGAATCCCAGGCAAACACTCTGTTTAGTCATTGCGAATTCTTGTTTGGACAGTGTGCATACAGTCCCTGAACACGATACCCGTGTTCCCATCATAAATAACGAAGAATACGGTTGAACAATCAGCGTTCATTCTTACGTACGTCGAAATCTCACTAGCTGCAAGAATGATAGACGTTTGGCCCAGAAATGACGCTGCAACAGGTCGACAAACACGAGGAATTCATCGTTCTCCCTTTCAGGGTAGATAAAAGATACGATACAACCCCGTTCATAAGTACGGTGTTCGTGCATTTTCCAAGAAATAATTCTGTAGCTAGGGCAGCAGATGTATCGCTTACTGCCACTTTAAGATTCGCCCTTTAACTAACTTTACTCGACTATATTTTAGAACGTCGTTAACATAAAGATCGTTCCAGTTTCGAGCATAATATTGTTCAACGTCTCTTTTATTTATGAACACTTTTTGTCATATGTTCAATATAATAAATTCATTACTACGTGACTGAAAATGTATAACAAAGTCCACGGTCTTTCGTACTGTCACTTGAAACCGTTTCATTTAAATAGAAACACGTTTTTACGTATATTAGCACGTCAGTTTGCGTAACAGATTCAAGATGTATAGTAAACGTCGCGCTTTAACGAATTATCACGCGTTCTATACTTTATAATTATATCGGTCACGTTTTACTGTTCTACAGCACATTTACCTCCTAATATTTATCTATAAAGATTAAGTATAAACGTATATACAACGTCTATGCGTTGTTACGTAAACCGAAATCCAAATTTAGTATGAAAATTTGTTTACTTACGATTCTTCGTACATTACTTTGCTATTAAATAGAATAATTGAAGTGTCGATTATAGGAACAGTGACAGTTATTTAGACATCTACGCTGCGTCTGACGCGCGAGGGGCAATATCCCTGATTAACACTGGGTTTACGGAACTCGTCACGTTGGCGCATTTCAGATTTCGTACCTAAAATTGTAGAGACCATAAATATTATTTTTCGGTACATTATGTTAACCTTAATTAATACAATGGTATTAATATGTATTCTACGTGATTCTCTTCATCCTCACGCTTCTACGTTCGAATATTTATATGCGGTATACGTATTTTTCCGGAAGCCTGTCAAATTATGCACGTAACGTCCGTAAACCTAGTATTAAAGTCTAAAAGTGGCAGTTACAGGAACGGTGACAGTACGCGGGTCATTTACACTGGCTAATTCATTAATAGCTATTTTTCTATTTTTCTATTTTTACATTTCTGCATTAGGTATTCGGAACACGAAACATATTAACCCCTAAACGCTGCAATTTTTCTTTAATTCGTCAACCGAAGTAACGAAATTTTATGGTATAAATTCGTAATCTTAGGATATTACGTCATATGAGCCGTTTATTTTGAAAGTGGCTTGAGTACATTTACTTTTAAATTGAGATGTTTAATGGTTTGCGTTTCAATTAATTCGAAAGCATTGATAGCTGATAAGTTGTTAATGATAACACAGTAGTATAATATTTTTGTGTTTCTAAAAGTGTGCGATTCACTAATCCGATTATCCTATTTATTAATTATTATTATTCGAAAAGTGAGACGATGTTGGTGGCCGTAAATGGACTTAGGCCACTTTTAAAATAAATAGCCAATATGTCCCATCAATTTTAATGACGTACCATGAAAATAGAGGAAGTTACGATGAAGATAAAAGAGAAACATTATTAACCCATTGCACTCGAGAGTTATCAAAATTGATTCACTTTGGCGAGGAATTTCCACACGAATAGAAAGGGTTAAGAAATCGATTGTTTTCTTTGTGTTACGAATTGAACATTTTTACGTGCAAATAGTAATGACTCCATAGCGAATTTCTCGAGTTTGCAAACAATTTTAAATGGTATCGTTTCGAAGTTCAAAGAGTGCAAATGGTTAACAATAATAGTCTGCAATTATATAAGGAAACATAGGATAAAACATGATAAAAAATACTTAATAATTAGGCAGCGGATTTGTATGCGTTTATAGGAAAATTTAAAGGTGCAAAAAAAGATGTGGAAAGCATACGATCTGCAAAATTGTACAAAATATTCAAATTGCAGTGAAAATAACGATACTTGAATGGTAAAGCAACAATTTTGGGTCCTGTTTCTTCGAACTTATTTATAAATATATGAATTTTCATAAAAAGTCGTCATCTACTGATAACAAAGGGGCATCGTGAAAAATATATTATTTTATTCTTCGATTTTATTTTGCATATTTAATTTCCTCATAAATGCACAAGCATCCGCAATCTAGTCGCAATTAATCCAGGTTGCATAACCTTTTAATGGTTTTACAGCACTGCGATATTAAGGTAAACAATGTATCAGCTACCGATTCGGGAAATGCAATGTTTGTGAGAGCTACGAATTAAAAATTATTATCTGACTCTTACAATTTTCGGATCTAATCGCATTGCACAAATTTGATATGAATCGTAGAGTGGTAAATCTAAGAGAACTGACTGGTGCAATCATTTGCAGAATGCGTGCAGTTGGATAAAAATAGAAAAATTTATGGTACGCGATACAAAGATTATAATACTACGAGTTGCAAAATTAATTAGAACCTGTGATCGATATTATAGGCGTGGAAATGTTTTATTGTGCAATTGAATATAGAAATTCTTTGTACGTTAAATTTCAAAAGTGTAATTAGTTAGTAGACCGTGGATTTTTATGCACTTATGGGAAATTTAACCGTGAAAGCGAATACAAGATGCCTGTAATACGCAAAAATGTATGAAATACTGAAAGTAAAGCACCCATTATTACACATTTAGTGGGTAAATCTAATTTCTATTCATGCTCCATTGCTCTGGTTGTGTTTTTAAATCTACGTGAAAATCCACAGTCTATTTATTTAGATTTTAAATGCTAAATAAATAAAATGAATAAAATAAAAATCAAACTAAATACAAAATTAGGTTTATCCCCTAAGTGTAATAATGGCTACTTTGATTTAAATTCATACTTTTCTAAACCCAAATTAAAAGAAATGGGACTCGTCTCATTCTCCAAATATTATAATATATTCCATGCTTCGGATACTTTACATATTTTTACATTTCACTTGAATTCTACCTTTCTTTTTTTTTTTTTTTTTACACGTTCAAACTCGCAACGCGAAAACAATGTAAAATGCAAAGATTCGACTATGATAATTTCTCAATTTTTCCTACAAATCTCTCGATACTTTTGAATGGGAATGTATCAAGTTTGAGATGAGAATTTTCGTAGCCACATGACAAGCGCGCGAGAGCACGAGTAAACCCGCGTATTTTATTCCAGAAGTAATCCAGAGCAATTAGAAATCCCGTGATAGCTGTGTTCCAACGTTCTTATCGAATAGGAGTGTAACTGTATCGTGACAGAGGCAATTGCAAAACCTTCTTAACACAAAAATATGCACACAGTTGCGAATACCGTACGTGTAAGTGGATTCGCATGAATCCGAATCGCAAGTGATTTTCAGAAGCTTTTTCACTTTTTCACGAAAAATCCGAGACCTGGCGCGAGCACAAGACCATTGACGAAGCATAGAATAGACTAATCAATTCTTATATAAAAATTCTTAATCTTATATAAAATTGTAAATAAATACTGCGCGAATTAATTGTTTCCGATATACGCGATCTATAATAGCTAGATTTATAATAACGCGTATACAGAAGTATATCTTCACGTGTATTGGACTTCTATCGTTTAATCTTCTGTAATCCAAATTTCATTTACTTTTACAGTATGAAAAAGCGTATAATTATATTTAACCCTTTGCGGACGAAACAAAATAATATTTAACTAATTTTCGGCCAACTATTATCGATCCTTTGATGGTGGATCTTAGCGAATTCTTATTCAATTATTAACAGAAGTACTTAGTAATAATATTAAGTCGAGCTTTTTACCTTAAAAATTGATACGCATCCATGAAATCATAGAAGCTTGAGTGACTATTTGCGACAATCGTCCGCAAAGGGTTAATATATGAATAGAGGAATTAACTTTATCATCGCATCGAGTATAATTCTTAAACGAACCATTCTAAATCGCAGAGGTCGTAAGAAACCTCTGCCCTTTTACACGCGCCGAATTTTAATTTGAAATTTATTTCAGTATCCTATAAATGGATAGTCTATCCTGTTCTTGGTCAATGGTTTCACTTTTTTCCGAATGTTAATAGTGAGTAGACCCTCCCCTCCCCCTTTAGTTTACACTACTTAGCGCATCGGATTTGTCAAAACTTTTGTACAATTTTGTTCTATAAATTTGATCCAAGTGTGACCAGGCACTCGCTTTACGATGTTTTCCTACGAAACGAGTGATCTTTCCCGTGCTTAGTAAACGGCAAGACATTGTAAGATAGGATCAGTCGAGCAAGAGAGAAACATAGTTTATATCTTATCTTGTAGAAGGCAATAAGCAGCCACCGAAAAGAGTGGAGATATATGTCGAGGCGCGATCAATTTTTTGGTCAGTCGCGCGTTCGCCAGGATCGCGTATAGATCCGACACGAACCAGAAGAAAGAAGGCGCGATCCAGTGATAGAAGAATTTCATCTGTTTGCAGAAGAGCCTCGGCAATTCTTCTCGTTTGGGAATTGCCGCCTCGTCGAGGAGGAAAGAGATTCCGACGAAAAACAGTTAAACGAGCCTTCGTTTAGATAGAGGGAAGCTGTTCGATAGAAGGATCCAGGAATCGGTTCGAGGAGAATCTCGGTGGAAATCATCGTCGATATTCGCTGGCTGCGATAAAAGACGGCGATCAAATACCACCGAGTGTTCACCAATGAGCGTGGCGTACAGTGGTTGCACACGAGGACAAAACCGTGGAACACGCACGAGGAACAGACAGTGCTACGCTTTGGCGACCGGGGTCCCCCAGAATCCCGGATTCTCACCGACGCTACCTGACCTCTTCATCACCTCGCGTGAGATCGAGAATCTTCGCAACGTAATCATTAATCATGGGTAGGTTATTATATATATATATATATATACTGTCTTTCATCGTCGAAGCAAATGAAATTTAGACTAGGGTAGACGTTTCGTTTTCTTTCCTAATATTAATAAAATGATTTAGATCGACGTACGATAACTCTGTACCCCAGTAATACTTGGAATATAGCCAGGTTTCATTGGCGGTAAAACGCATCAAAACTTTTTTCTAAATGCTGGGGTAGATGTCTTCATTACTGCCGATTTAAACTTGTCGCTTTAAGCAACTTCATTGAATTATTCTAGAAGTTATTTAACATAAGAATCGTTCCGGTTTGGGGGCACAATATTAGTTAACATCTCTTTTATTTGTGGTGAATTTTTTCGTACGTTAAATACGATGTATTAATTGCTAATTCGTTGAAAATATAGAATAAAGTCCAATGTCTCTCGTTCTGTCACTTGAAAAGTTGCCACTTAAATGGAAATGATCCTTGCATAGATTCGCAATTCCAGTTTGTATAACAAATAGAAGATAAACCATAAAATCATAGCCTTTGCTGAATTACAATAATTTCCATACTTTCTACTTGCAGTACATTAGTCGCGTTTTTATGCTCAAATGCTACAATTCACCTGCTAATATTTCTTTGTAAATATTAAATATAAACACACATGCAACGCCCATGTGTTGTTATATAAAAATCAAGTCCAAATTTGTTATTAAAATTTTTTCCATTCTTCCTTCATTCGTTCGCTATTAAATAAGCGAATTCAAGTGACAATTATAGGGACACCGACAGTACGTGAGACATCTACCCTATAGAGGATTAAATACGTACGTTTTACAGGCGCGTCGAAAAGAATAAATTACATATTAATCCTAAGATACCCAAGGTACTTGAAGATTTAAAATTTCCAGAGAGACTGCTATTAAATCGTCCGATAAGTTCGTACCGCAATATCATTGTATCGCATTTTACAATATTTTTTAAACATCGAACAATTAGAGCTCAGCGTACCTCAACTCAGGTATTCAAGTTCAGTTTAAGAAAAGCGTTTGGGGTAGCAAAAATAGCAGATTATTGATAGCCTACGGTAGTTTTTGTTTTATGCAAGAAACTAGAGACTAGAATTTTGTGAACGCATCTCTTGACTTACCCTTAGGTGTCTTAGGATTAAGCCAACGATCGCGTATTATGCAACGAAACCAAAGAGATTTTTTATTCCTATTCTAATGTATTAATTTTTATTAAACCTGTTAGTAGACGTGTCTTTCTGTCCTATAATGGAGAAAGAATTAAAATTTACAAATTCTTTTCCTTACTTTTATAATACTTAGAGCCGCTTTCAATTGCAATGCATTTACATTCAATCGACACTGAAGGGGTTAAACGCATTCGCTGTTACCATTCAGGAATTGCGTAATTCTTTATCAAAGATCTTTGGTTCAATTAAACCCTTGCCTTACAAATTTATCAAACATTATACACCGTAGCGTGAGTTACTTAGACTGCGTATTTTTATGCAAAATCAAAATTTCATAAGAGCTTTGTTTCATCCTTTAAAAATACCAACAAATATTAAACTTTCTGTATTTTATATATTTTTCCATATTACGAATACTCTGTCATTTTTTGCACGTTCAAATTTCCCGTGAATGCATGAAAATCCGCAGTCTAATTGTACCACTGCATCATATGCTACAACAGTCATATATTATACTTAATTTCTTTTTTTAATTTATTCAATCAATACTCAATCTTATGAACTGAAATTATTATCAGAATTGAAGTTAAAGTTTATTGCAGATGCAGTGTACTTTTATTATATTTAGATATACAATATTTAGATGTTGTAGAATACTTAGATATACAATATTTAGACATCGTAGAATATTTAGATATACAATATTCAGATGTTGTAGAATATTTAGATATACAATATTTAGACATCGTAGAATATTTAGATATACAATATTTAGATATCGTAGAATATTTAGATATACAATATTTAGATATCGTAGAATATTTAGATATCGTAGAATATTTAGATATACAATATTTAGATATCGTAGAATATTTAGATATCGTAGAATATTTAGATATACAATATTTAGATGTTGTAGAATATTTAGATATACAATATTTAGACATCGTAGAATATTTAGATATACAATATTTAGATATTGTATATATATTAGATATATTGCATTTAGATGTATCAACATAACATATTCTACAAGTGTAATTCGTGATTATAACGCAACGGGTTAACCCTTTGATTTACAACGACGAGTCACGAATTATAGACAGATTTATTAAAGATAAGTTCTATTTGCAATAGAGCATTATTTTTCTTTCAACTTCAGTTTCACCTCAGAAGATTAAGGATCGCTAAATATTAATTATTTAAGATATCGTAATATCTTCAACAAATATGGAAACTATAATAAAAACTTTATAAAAAAAAATTGTAAGGCGAGGGTTTGATAATGCTCGCGTCTAATAACTGCGCACTTTGCAATACGATATTTCCTCTTTCAGACCCATTTCTAAGCGTCTGGTTTTTATCGTATCTTTTCTACTCTTTAAAATTTGGCACTATCGTTTCTAGTATTGGGAATGCTATCAGCTATTACGATTACGATTAGTTGTAATTGCTACCATTAACACGACGATCATACTACAATAAGTAGGTACTATCTTTTGCACATTGAAGAACACAAAAGATAATAACTCTAGCTGTTTTTCTATTCTTGTCGTTCGTACTATTAATATCATTTTTCCTATCACTGTTTTGCTAGTGATACCATTTATTGCTAATCAATATAAACATCATTGCTATTAATATAAAATATAGAATCGCCTAATCATCATCTGCTTCTCTTATAAACGCTAATACCCTTAAGGACAAATAGAATCGTGTTAACTTCTATCGCCTTCTGCAAATGCAACTGAAACCTAATTTAACCCCTTGCACTACGATTATTTTATTACCTATATATGCTAACGTTAGCTAATCACTTTTACACGTACAAATTATTAAATAAGAGTTTCTTACGATATTCAAGTAACTCCAAATATTATAATACAAAGCTAAAATTGCAGGTAACCAATTAGATTTCACTGTTATTTTTTACCGAAATCTAGATCATAATTCTTCTTCTTTAATTTTCATTCATTATATATTAGTATTATATATATATATTAGAAAAGTATTGCAAAGGGTTAAAAGATGCAAGTAATCTGCATTTAGATTCCATTCCCTTATTTCTGATTGTAAACAAATGAATTCGCGTTAAGATCCGCAGTCTAACGATTACAAAGTTTCGCGTATCCATTGATTCTTTAAATACGTGTATCTATTTTTGGGGATACAATTATTGTGCGACGGAAAAATACCATCACGTTGAAACACGTGTCCACGAAACATCACAATTGATACACTGATACACTATCGCGATGTTTCACCGTAACAATAGGAAATCCCGCAACGACGGATATCAGACGATAATAAAATCTTTTGTTTTTCTTTCACAGGGCTCGACTTCTTGGCAGACGGAGGTGCCGATTTCGAGCATGCAATCACCGTAACAGGTAAATTCACGCACGCACTTCTCGTTTCGCATCAATTACACGAATTAATGCAATTCGCGGGAATCTAAAAAATGCTGTTCAATTTATCGGAGAGCCGTTGAAAGCTTTATCACAGTCGAGACACGGTATCTTGATTGAGAGGCCAAATATCATTTTTTTTTCATTGTTGTTCAGCAAAATATTTCTATTTACACGAATCCTGCGCTCGAGTTAACGAGTTTCTGTTGCGGAACACGCCTATTGATTAATTATGTCGAGAGCCATTAATCATTAAGCGAGTTTAAATCGATTTCATGAATTGGTGAAGATCATCAATTCAGTTTGAATACGTTGTCATGATTATTTTTCTGAGTGATATCTCTTTTTCCAAGAACTCTTTTGCCGAGTTGTTTAACAATACAGTTTTCGCGTCGAAATAAGATTTCCTATTTTTTTTTATTCACCTTCTATACGTATAATATTTAATTTCGATATCATATGTAATAAAAATTTGTATTTAAAATACCTGATTTTAATATGAAAGAGGTGGATGTAAAATCAGTTCTGTTTATGGAGATATTACTTTATAAAATTGCGAAGAAATATTATTTTTATGAAATACTTCTTATTTTTTTTTTGTTTAGCTATTCCATGCAAAATATTATATTTTAATACAGAAGTTATGAATAAAAAGACTTGTTTATTTATAGAAATAGCAATTCGTATCATTATAATGAGATATCATCATTATGGAGTATTATTGTTATACAAAAATAATATTTCTTACTTTTTCTTTTACCTTTTGCGTATAAGATATTAAATTTTACATATAGAAGGTGAAAATTATGAAACATTTTCTTTTCGTGGAAATATTACTCAGAAATCGTGACGAACCTAGACTGTATTTTTTTATGGAAACTCATATTTTTGGAACCACGGCCAGCAAAATGGAACCTAAATAGAAATTAGTTTTATCTCCCAATTATAATAACGAATCTTTTACACTGGATATTTTACATTAATTTTGCATATCATGTGCGTCATGTGATTTTTATTGTGGCTAAATTTCCTATAAATGCCTAAAAATCCACGGTCTAGTGATGAAACACGCATTAGGTAATTCCGAAAATAATGGCAGGCTCCTGAACCAAATTCGAAAAATTCATAACCCGATAAAAATCGAAATTTTGTTGTCTAAATAGGCTCCATTAGAATCAGCGCACATTTGTTAAAACGACAACGATATACCGATCTTTTTGTATAAAAATCTAACCTTCTTTTCTTTTTCTCGAACTCTTTTCTCAACTTTTCTCAATTCCGTTACCTGTTATAAAATCTACCATTATTTTCCGATTGACCGAATGTTATTATCTTACCAAAATATTACGTGCAAAGACATGGATATAAAATTGTGACATTGTTGTTAATCATTGTGAAGATATTAGAATGATCCTGACATTCAAGCATAGTTTGCGCAAACTGTGCAAATATTTGAATGAACGAAGAACAAGATCGTAAAACACAAATCGTGTTGAACGAAAGCTGATATCAAGTTTAAAGGCGCTGTTTGATTTTGTAACGTCACGACGTCTTATCGAACGCATATTAAATCTTCTTCGGAGCATTTCGGAAACGCTGATTCACCCTGGAATATTCTTTTCCTAAACTTCGGATGTTCGCGTAAATTCATATTTTCGTAAACGCCAACGGCTAAACATTGATCGGTTTCACCTTACAAATATTACCATAAAAGCTGCACTATACTTTTGATATTTCGCGTACCTGTGCATGCTATTATTCCACATTCGAATTTTGCAAATTTCGAAGCGAATCTAATTAAAGAAATTAGAAATTGGAAAGGAAATTAAATCACCGTGAATTTTAATTACTCTCGATTTGCCATTAACTGATTTAACAACGGATATTAAATTTACAATGAAACAAATTCAAATATACGTCAATTTTAATTCGCAAGAATTCGTCCGTCGATAATTGAAGCATCAGTAATTAATTTTTAATTACTTACGCATGAGAAGAAGAGAAAAGATAAAGAAACGTGTTTTCTACTCGATATCCAATATTTGCGATCTACTTGAATACGTTCGAAAACGTTCGCCGTTTAATTTTAGCCAGCTAATTATTCTCGACCGTGCGTAATCGTAATTTTCGAATTACCATTCGTAAAGGAATTTTAAATTCTGCCAGAAGGTGAACGCAGACAATGGTTCAAGTGGATGCTTGCAAAAATGTTCAATAGCCAACTGTTGTTGATTTTCACTTCATGAATCAGACGTCGAATAATACTGCTTAATTGCAACAATAAATTCTTCGTTAGCCTCAACGTTTACAGTTACTTCGAGTGTCCGATTAAATATTTACAAGATCTTATCTTTTACTATCAGGATTCGGGAAGTTTCATTACATGCTGCTGGCGGTATGCGGCTTAATTTATATGGACACGGCCATCGGGGTCACTATACTGTCTTTCGTGCTGCCGGCGGCACAATGCGATCTGCAAATGGATTCCACTTCGAAAGGGTGGCTAACCGCCTCCCCAATGCTAGGTAAGTGTCTTTCAAACAATAAAAGAAACAACCAATATTCGAACTTTCATTTATACTTGATAATCTTCAATCTTAAAAGCGGACTAACATTATTGTAACAGTTTACATTGTAGTTTATCGTAACTATGGTTTACTCGTATTTTTACTTTATTCAGAGGATAATTTATACGACGAGTGTGACTCGTCATTATAAGACAGAGGGTTAATTGTGGAATTTGATTGAAAAATTGGTTACCATTGAAACTAGGGCACTTAACACTAGGTTTACGAAACTCGTCACGTTGACGCCGTTCAAATTTCATACCTAATATTGTAGAGACCATGAATACTATTTTTCAGTACTTTATGTTAACTTTAATTAATACGATGATATGAATATGTATTCTACGTGATTCTGTTCATCCTCACGCTTCTACGTTCGAATATTTATATGCAGTGTACGTATTTTTCCGGGAGCCTGTCAAATTATGCACGTAATGTCCGTAAACCTAGTGTTAATCTGTTTGTCAGATGTGGAATAATTGTGATGAGTCATAAGAAAAGTGTCTTCTCACCTGTCTCATATCGGAGGTAGAAGAGTCTGACTCATGCGGGACTTTTCTACTTGAACCTTTATCGGTGAACGCTTCGAGAGTAACATTCGAAAAACACGTAATGTTTACCGAAGAAGACAATAATATTACCTTGCTCTCTCTCTTTAATCTCCAACTCCAATTTACGTGAACTCTTAACAAGATCCCGAATACACAAGCTTGTTTTAAATTCCGATTCCGAAAATGTGCAGGCTTGCAAATCGGGAGAATTAAGAACTCGTAGACTTGAAAATTGTAGGGCTTGTAATATTTGCAAAATCGCAAGTTGGAAAGCTTGAAAATTCGCTGGGTTTAAAAATGGATAGTCTTAAAAAATTCGCAAGCTTGGAAACTGAAAAGTTTAACAATTGCCTTGCAAATTGGAGACATTGAATTTTATTCCATTTTATCTTTTGACGTACCGATACATCATCTGTTGCGAATGAGTTAAACCGAGTCACTGTTGCAACTAATAAGATATTTGCTTAACGATCAGGTGGTCGAATAATCCGAGAAATCATTGTAATTGTAAATTTCGATTGTAAAAAAAGAAAAATCTGATTGTTCACAGGTATGGTAGTCGGTTCCTATATATGGGGATGCCTGGCTGACACCAAAGGGAGGAAAGTCGTATTAATCGTCACTTTATTAATGGACGGCATCGTAGGCGTCATTTCCTCTTTTGTCCAATACTTTTGGATCTTCCTAGTATTTCGATTTTTCAACGGGTTCGCGTAAGTATTGCTATTAAATATCTTCTTTTTTTTCTCTCTCTCTCTCTCTCTCTTTTTATTTCTCCGCTTTTATTTCCCTCTCAGTCAGGCCATTTTATTTTTTCTTTTCGTTTTTATTTCTACTTTTATTTCTATTTTATACATACAGCGTTACGGGAGCTATGGGAATTTGTTTTCCGTATTTAGGGGAGTTTCAGCCGACAAAGTATCGTGAGAGATGTCTTTGTTGGATGGAAATGTTCTGGACGGTCGGAGTTATAGTATTACCACGTAAGTAACGTTAAATACTCGAGAATAAGTTAGAAAATTCAATTGGAATGACTGATTAAACCTTTGCGTATGACTCGTGATACGAATTATGTACACTACTGTACTAATTCGTCCGCGACAAGAAGGCACGCAAGTATTTACATTCCCGTTCTGATTACAATCTACTAACCTCCATACGCGCACATGCCGTGTTCACTATTAACCGAAGAAGTTAAAGATCGACAGTGGTTTAATAACGAAGACGGCGTGTGGTGGTAGGAAAGACAGTAGACCATATCTACAGTAAGGATGTAAATACTCGTCCGCCTTCTTTTCATGGACGAACGGTACATAAGTATTTCGTAACATTATTATGATTAAAAGTATTATAACTTTATTATATTCCTATATATTCGCTTGCAATGAACATCGATGCATTTTTTCGGAGTGTAGATAGTGCGTGAAAATTGCAACTGAAACCATAAATAAGGAACAGTTTTTATTGATACGATATAAATATTTCGATGCTTCCATCAATTACGATCCTAATTTTATACGTACAAAATGAAAACGGATATTGCAAAGAAACGCTACATAAGCTTTTAACAAATGAATGCCCAATGATTTTCAAGCGAAATGATTAATCATCGATAGACTGCGGACTCTTGTGCATTCATAAGAATTTTAAATACACGAAAAAGATACGAAACGCAAACGGTATTCATGCAGAAAGTATGGAAAGCAGAAAAACAAATTATGATACTTAGAGGGTGAAACAACCCCCTATTTAGATCTCCTTTATTTAACCGTATTTGCAAAATCTGAATCCGTACAATGATCCGCAGTCCGATCATCTATCGCGACAATTGTATTTTTACGATTGCAATGGAAATTGTTTAACCGACTTTTTTTGTTTCGTTCTGTTCAGTGATCGCATGGTTGATCATACCAATGGACTTTATGTACATCTCGGATGTGTTTTACTTTAAGTCATGGAATCTCTTCGTAGCGCTGTGCGCTCTACCCTCGATTATGTTAGGCCTATGGCTATTCGCATTCCCGGAAAGCCCAAAGTTCCTCCTCGAATGCGGCGAAACGGACGCCGCCCTCGAAGTATTTAAATGGATTTACTCGCAGAACACCGGTGAAAGCCCTGATTCTTATCCGGTAATTAACATTGCCAGTACAATTTGCCAAACTTACAAACGCGCGGCGAGTTCTACTGGTACATTTAATTAAAGAAACACGCGTCTAATTGTAGCAGTGAGTAATAATGAAAACAACTAACGTTGATTTCTAACAAATTCAACAGACGTTAATCTATTAAATCTTAATACAATCTTGGCGAATCTTTGATAATCGAGGAGTCGAAATGGTAAAATACGTAAGCGCCAAAAATGAAAGCTCTTATATGTATCCGAAATCGAAGATTATTTCGTTACAATTAAAATAATTATTCCGTATCAAGGCTACTACGTCGAGAGCCATCGCGTTGCTTTCATTTCGAATGCCAATATAAACTAAAAATCTAAATAGTGTTTCACTGATTTACTCATTTTTAACGCTAGAACTACCGATGACTGAAGTATACTTATTTACACCAACGAAATAAAAATGATAAACGATTGCAAACGATACATGATGCAACTGAAATGAATCTTTATTCTTATTTAGTACGGAGAAATAAAATATGCCGCAATAAATTAATATAATTTTTATTGCGAATTAGTGTCTCGTTATTTCGACGATTACGTTGTTTACCATTTAAACGCCACAACTTTCGAATAGCAAATGTTTCACATTGTTTTCGTTCTTTTCTGTAGGTGAAATCGCTGCAGGAGAAGACTAAAGATAAAAGTACGAGGTCACTGAAATTGCACAAACGAAAGGACTTGAAGGTCCTTTTGAAAGAAGTACGAGACCTAACGTCCGCTCTCTGCAAATCGCCGTACCTTAAGAATACCCTGTTAGCTTGCGGTATTCAATTCGGCCTCACCAGTAGCTACTATACTCTCATGGTGTGGTTCCCCGAATTATTCACCAGGTATTTACGTAACTTTTCAATATTAACCCTTTCACTTAATGAGATCAGTATCTCATGACCAGACCGCGGATCTTTATACAAATTCATACTTTCATTGACAAAAGTAAGGAAATGGAATCTAAATTACCGTATAACAATTTGTACACCTCTTCAAACATTTCACGTATTTTTGTAATCAACGCGCATTCTGTGCGTTTTCGCGTGTTTAACTCTCGTGCACTGTTACGGGTCATTTAAACTCGAAATGAGAAGAAAACGTTACTAATTTCTTTCCAAAAAAAAAAAGAATACGGTGCACGTAAAATTGACACATTTTTTAAGGATTGTATTGTGGTAAATTTAAATAAATAAATGTGATAAATGTAAATAAAAAAATAATGTACCAAACTTTCCAAGTACAATAATGTTACGATATTTAAAACATGAAACTAATCCCTATTTGGGTTGCGTAAACATCCCGCAGTCTAGTTACAACGAAAAATGTGTGTCATTTTAATATTGATCTCGTCGATTTTAACCCTTTGACCTACGATTATTTTATTACCTGCTTAGACTAACATTAGTTGATTACTATTTTTGTACCGTGTCACGTAAGTACAAAACGTTTGACAAAACTGTAGGCAACTTTTTCTTTCATAACCTTCTATCTTATAATGCAAAATTAAAATTCGAGAGTTCGAAGTAAATTCTATCCTTAGTAATAGGCATTTTTCTTTAACCTGTGCCGTAATTTATAGAACGAGTCTAAATCGTTATTATAGAGCAAAGGGTTAACGTAATATTTATTCGAACAGTGCACGAGTGTCAAGTTTCCCATGAATGCATTAAAAATCCACAGTCTACCGATAATCCATGTGTTTATTACAGATTCGAGCAGTTCGAGCACCTGAATCCTGGTGAAAGCACGTCGGTGTGCATAGTGTCCGCTTCGCCGGCCAATGAAACGTTAACGGACGCTTTTGGGTGCGACACGGTAATAGCACCCTCCGTCTATTTGCATACGGTTTACATAGGACTCGCTTGCATTCCTGGATCCATCATTTTACCGATTTTTGTACACAAACTCGGCGCCAAATTCTTCTTAAGTACGTACACACGTATATTTTATGTTTGAATATTCCCGCATATTTTGCGTGCATATTTTCACGCGCCGTTAAAATATAGCAGAGCCATTCTCAGTCTACTCGTATCAATTAATTGATCTATGACGATGTTCTAATTGGTAAATAAACACGTTTTCAGTCGTGTCACTGTTGGTCTCCGGTGCAGTAACGGTGGCCTTCTATTACGTCGTCAATGCGACGCAGAATCTGATATTATCCTGCGTGTTCGAGGCTCTGACGTCCCTCGGTATCTCGTTGGTTTATTGCGTAATCGTCGACATGTTCCCGACGAATCTCAGGTAAGCAACACGTCTGATTTATTTATTAGGGAAATACGCGTATATACGCAAACAAGCCGAAAGATTTACGACAGCTTATGGTTGTTAATTATCCGGCGACGCACGGGAATCAAGCAACCATATAATACGGTTAAACGACAAGTGCACACGATTTTTAATCGCCCGTGCATTTAATTGCATTTATCTTTTCGTTGCGATGCTCGAAAATAATTATGCGTTACGTAACTTAAAAGTATTCGTATTTGAAGAAGTTCGTGCTTGTTATATTCGAAAGAAATTTATTGAAATATTTTCTTACCTAATCCACGATCAATATATGAATTTTGATTATAGAGTCGTGGAATTAATTTACGCGTTTGATATCTAAACATAGAAAGAATCTTTAAGCATAATCTTCTAGTTTCCACATATAAAGAATTGACATTTTACCGATGTGATAATTGTATATCGCCGATAGATAAGCATAAATGGGGGAAAGATTAGAAATTTCTATCTTGATAATGTTGCAGATAGTGATAGTAATCGATCCCGAATAGATGTGTCTAATCCGGAATATTATTACAGCTATTTCGTATTTATTTCTCCAAAACAAGTTTACTTCTACTGGCTCTACTTTTTATTATATATTTTTTTTATACCTAATTAAGCATGTGACTTATTGAATTTTTAGAGTAATGGCTGCGGCTCTATCGCTCACTATGGGTCGATTAGGAGCGTTGGTTGGAAACTTAGTATTCGGCTATCTAATCGACTTGGCCTGTGTGATTCCTATTGTCTTATTCGCAGCATTTTTATTCCGTAAGTATCAAACATTTTAATAAAATCGCGATTCAGATACCCAGCATTATATTCGAGTAAATAATTAATTGAAATCGAATATCTACCGCTTCTTATCGGTTTAAAGTCATAGCGATATTAGCGATTGACACCTAGTGATCCTTATCATAGAAAAGGATTTAGAACATTTTTTTAACCTTACTTTCGAACATAGATAAAATCGCTATCGGCGGTTCTTTTTTCGTAAAATTCCAAAATCGATAGAAAGATACTTTAATCCCTTGACGAAGACCACTTACGATACGCATTCAAAGTGTAGAGTCTATTAAATTGACCTTTAGCTTCGAATAGTTGCATGCATGTTTCACATACAGTGATAGTGAACAGTAATAATACACTTGACAAAAATGAAATTATACAATATATATCATTTATTTGCTACAAATAGTACTGCAATTTGATTTGTACTACAATTATTCTATAATTATAATATAATTTCATTTTTATTAGTCTGCGATTGCAGCGTGTTATTTTAATCGACAACGAAATAATTATTTAGGCAAGTAATTTAATTTATTATTCATAAATCGGTATTATTGAAGCCGGCGTCAAGGGATTAATTCTACTATGAAAATTTATCCATAATAAGTGTATTAATTCTATTATGAAAACGTATCTACAATAAGTGTATTAATTCTATAATGAAAACGTATCTACAATAAGTGTATTAATTCTATTATGAAAACTTATCTATGATAACTGTATTAATGAATTTTATTCCCTTTTCTAGTATGTGGATTTATGTCTTTCCTGTTGCCGAAGACGGGAAAAGAGACGCTCGATTAACGGAAAACGTGGCTCGTCTCCTGGAGAGAATCGAGCGAAGAAGCTACAAGTATATTATACTTCCGGATGTGGAAAAAACGATCAATAATCGTTGACAAGACTTCCTCCTTTTGGGAGAAGTTCGATTGATAATGCGTTACGATAATCAAAGGGGATGAAATTTTAGTATTTCGAATTTTCCGCGAACGTTTCACTATTTTATAAGATCGCGAAAGGATTTTCAAACCGGGAAGTCCAGAATTTGTATTTCGAAATGGCGTGTAAATATGTAATATTTATTTTGCGAATATTTTTGAAAGCCGATCGATCATTAGGATTACGAATTAAGCATGGCTATGTACAAAAACGATTTCGAAATTGCACGTCGAAGAACGCGGCAAAGACAAGTATTTAATAGGATGATACTTAATTTACAAATATATCGCTAAAAAGAAACACCGTTTAACGTTTATAATTCCCAAGTTCGTTTGTAAAAACCTGTATCCCTCAATCTGTACCGAATAAATACGATTCTAAAAGATAAATCATCGAGTTTCGCGTAGATCAACCCCTTGCCCTACAATTTTGTTGAATACCATGCAATTGGGACGTTAGGATGCAAAACGCTAAAATATTATACACGTGATTTCTTCTTGATAGCCTTTAATCTTACAAATTGGAACCAAAGTTTATAATTTCAATTAAACTTTCGAAACGGGTACGGTGTGTTTTCGTTGCAATTAGATTATAGTTTGCACCACGAGTGTAACTCGTTATTACGAGGCAAAGGGTTAATCTTGCTACGATTCTCAGGTTACATTCCAAACCAATCGTGTTCTTCATTTTCTAAAACATTCTCTAGCTTCGAAACAGATATAAACGAGTTACTTACTATTCTCTCTCTCAGAATTACGAAACTGTTCCAAAGGATTAAGGAAGTGATAGAATTGAATGGAATTTAAAAAAACGTGGCAGGGTTAAGTTTATGAACTTGCACTTCATCCCTGCTAATAATACTTAACCCTTTCGCTACGTAGGACGTATATATATGCTGTCAAAAATTGGAGAATCAATTGTTAACAGCACATATATTATTTCTTTGATAGTACATTATTGCATCTGTTTTCATTCGTAAAACAAAATTAGGACCATAATTGGTAATACGAAGCATTTAAATATTTATATTTATCCTATTTTCATATTAACAAGAACTGTTTCGTATTTACGGTTTTAGTTTTCAAATTCAGAAAGCCGTAACGAAAGGGTTAAATGAACGAAAAAACGATACAGAGTATATACCTACTGGATATTATTTTGTTTGTTGTCGAACTGTTATTGTAATCTTTTGTTTATAACTCTATGTACTCCAAGGGCCATGGCCCGTTTATTATACATAAATAAATAATTTTTCTTTCAATTAAAGAAATATTCAAGTTATAGAGGTTCAAGGAAAAGATTTGCAAACGTACTTGAATAATAAACGCCTTCTAGAAGAACCGTGGTCAATGGCGTAATTCCTTTACTCTGGTTATTCGCACAACACACCGAATTAAACGCTACGCGAACACCTATAAAACAGAATAAATCACGTTACCACGATTTATGCATATGAAATAATTTTACGTATTAAAATTGAAAATCTCGCGATTAAAATAGACGTAACAATATTGGCGAAACGAACGCGGGAACCGCGAGGATCGATTAGCAATTCGATTATTAAACATGGCTGCGACAATCGATTTTATGATCAAGTTCACGGTATTGGGTTATGTAAATTTCTACAAAAATACCGATAATTGAAGTTTATCATCTTAGACTCGAATGCAACGTAATTCGACGATCGATCGAAAACAATGAATGACTCTTAATGAATTTTTAGTATTAATGAAAGGATTGAATGGAAATAGAACGAAATAAATGCAACGAAGAATTCAAAGACGCTGACCTGCCGACGCGAATCATTTCGAATAGATTCTTAATATAAAAAGGATTTGTCTATGCTATATTTTTATACAGAAGTGTTTCTACGCTTGTCAGCTACGATTTTAGTATAGATTTAGCACAAATGGTAGCTAAAGATTGTTGATTTTACCTGAATTACACGGAGCGAATCTTCGAGTGACGCACTTACTATGCACTAGTCGCGAGAAACTGCGCGCGCATACAGAAAATCCCGCGCATTCTAGTTGCGCGCGCATAACGGAAGTCCTACGTAATACAGTCAATGTACAACCGATAATAAAATTCAAAATATCACACTTTTTTTTAATTGTTCGTATGCTGCTATCGTAATTTTAAAGGGGAAAAAAACCTATCTACTAAACATATGATAGCTACGATAATAATTAGGCAAACTCATGGAAACGAATTGAAACGCGAAAATTTTGTTTCGATAGCAAGATAATAATTTTGCCTCTCTTTGTATATTTCTTTTTCTTTATATCAAAGAGGTTTATTTCCCGTTAATGACAAAGCAATATCATTATTATTATGATAAAAGAAAAGATAGAATTGTACGCGATTTTTGTCTACTACAGATAATCTACTAAAGATACTTGAGCTTACGATAATTAAACCGAGTAATGCAAACAAATTGAATCGCGCAAATTTTGTTTCAGTACCAAAATAAGAAAAGGGAAGATAATAATTTATGTTTAATATCGAACAACGACTTGTCAAACATATTTACTATCATAATTACATCGGGTAATGCAAACGAATTGAATGGGGAAAATTTTGTTTCAATTGTATCACGTTAAGGAAAGGAAAAATAGAATCGTGTATAAGAAACTTATGTCTACTATCGAGCAACAACGTGTCAAAGATACTTGAGTTTACAATAATTAGACAAACTTATTCAAACGAATTGAAACGCGAAAATTTTGTTTCGATATCAAGACGATAAATTTTTCTTCGTTTTTATATCTCTTTTTCTTTATGTCAATAGTATTATTTCCCGTCAATGGCAAATAAATATTGCTATTATTATTATTACTATTATTAAATAAGAAAAGATAGAATCGAACGCGATTTATACCTACTACCAAACTACGACGTATCAAAAACTCTTGAATCTATTGTTAATTAGACCGAGTAATGTAAATAAATTGAATCGCGAAAATTTTGTTTCGATACCGAGATAATCATTTTTTCTCTGCTTCTATATTTCTTCTTCTCTATATCAAAAGTATAACCTCCCGTTAATGACAAATAAATACATACCGTGATTATTGCCACCAATATTATTAGGTAAGAAAAGATAGAATCGAACGCGATTTATGTTTGCTATCGAGCAACGATATCTCAAAGATAGTTATAAGATTTCCCGAAAAACTCCAAATTAAGACAGAGCTTACATTTTGCTGCGATTTACGCTACTTTATTTTTGCAGGTAAGAAACGGGAACGCGAAAGCTAAAGAAAAAATCTTTCGCTGCTAATACTACGAGTCGAATTGTAAACGCGAAACTTGTTCTTTTTAAACGTGATCGGCAATCGCGAGGAAACTAATTCGCGTCAAGCAATTTCCAAAAATTTATGACACGTATATCTACTAGGTATGAAACGGGTAAAAAATACGATCGCGAACTTTAATCCGAAACAATTTCAATAACGAACAATCGTAGCATAGTTGAGACTCTAAAAATATTCTTTGAAACTTTAAACAAATTAACTTTACCAAATTTTCATTGCTCTGCACACTTTAATTTTGAAATATTTTGACTACAAATTAGTCGTATAAACAACGCCGCGTTAAATTCTGAAATTTGCATTACTTTAAATAGAATTTATTCTTCGACAGCGAGGAAATATATTTTATATAGAAATACTGTATCTGAATTATACGGTTTTATATATTATATACAAATACTGATAATAATCATTATATATAAAAAATGATACTGCTAACAGTATTTTACCGTAACAAATGCTCGACAACGAACAACAAAACAAAGCAGCCATAAGTGGCGCTACAAGAAGTATGAAACAAAAGCTGCCTGAAAAGGCGCTGAAAGAAATATAAAAAAAAGAGCAGCCCTAAAGGGCGTTAAATGAAAATGAAGTAGCCAGAAGGGCCACTCAACAATAGTAATCGTCCACTCGTTGTAAACCCGATCAAGAACCGATGAGTGGAACCGTGTTTCTTTTTCGCAACGCTAATCTAATGACTTTACTTACTATGGAATAGAAACGTCTGCAAATCAATCGCGGATGGTGCTTCGTTATATCAATAATGCTAATTTACTCTATTTAACTTTAATTACACAGGAAAAGAAAATGGAAAATCGCGTAAAAGTCCACTGCAGGACACCTTATTTATTATTAACGCAACACTAGTGAATAGTAATTAATGCACCCGTTATTTTACAATGCGCAACACTAATTGCGGAAGTGCAGCTTACGGAGCTGCTGTTGAAGATGCTTCAGGAACTCAGGAACTCGGGAAATGGTGTTTCCACTGTTTCAGTGGAACACGCTTGGGCTTTTTATTATAATCGCAACGCTACGTGCAAAACGCGATCATTTCACGGCGCAACGCTAATTGGAAAGCTGCGGGATCGCGATGGGAAGATATCGTAACGCTAACCGATAATCAACTCAAGGGAAATTGCTTCTTTTATGTAAGAAAAGCTACTCTAAATAATCGCTACATTTAGAAAATGCAATGCTACAAACTATCTGAAAATTAATATAGATATAATCGAAAATTCTATTTTTATAAATCGAGAAAACGCGATTACCATTGTCGCAACGCTAACAAACATACTTTAATACTGAGCTCAAAGAAAGTATGGCGATTGATACTAAGTATATACTATAAATATAACAAAAGCACGCGCTATATTTCATAATTCGTAACGCTAAATCAACCGCGACAAATATTTCTTCGCCACGCTACGACAAAGCCGTGAAACTTTTCATTCGCAACTCTAAAATCAAACTCGCGACTTCTCTTCTCCGCAACGCTACGTCAACCCGCGATTGATTTCTCGCAACACTAATTAAAAAAACCGCGACTCGCCCAACGTGGATGTTGAAAATACTACGACATGCAAAGCTAACAACGAGTACAGTGACACAATAATTGCAGTGAGAGTAATGACCGTCCATTCTTTCTCGTGCAAGAAAAAATGGATAGCCATTCGTTGCTGCCCTCTTCGTGACAGTTTGTCGGGCCTCTTCTTTTCTTCGGACGCCATGCCCGCGGGAACATGGATCTAAGCTCGAGGTTCTCTAATTGCAACCCAGAAAGAGACTCACAAAAATGGAATAAAAATGCATATCGAAGAAGTTAAATAACACGCAGACGACCAACGATTCTAAGAATTCTAAGAAACTAATCTAAGAATTCCGAGCATCCTTGTTCGTGCAAACGTGCCGAACCTCGAGCTGGTTATACGTTCGTTTCGTGCAGATCGCGACCGCGTCCGCGTGACGATTCAAGATCGCCGGATTCGAAAGATCGACATTGGCAAAGACCGGAAATGACCTGCATTCTCCAGATCAGATCAGCTCGCCGTCGATGTTCAAATCAGATTCCCTGAAACAGGTTGACACGCGCCCCCCCCCCCCCCCCCCCCATTAAATATGAAACTCGCGACCCGAGACCATATGTCAACCTGCCCGGCCCTACCTACTTAAAATTAACACGCATTCCAGAAAGTATGCTACCTACCTACCTAACGCTATATTTAAACAATGGCAAACAGGCACACAAACATAGGCATACACCCCACCCCCCACCCAACGGATCATCACTCATACCACCCGGGTGCAAAAGTCTACACTAGGGAGTAACGTCCCGGGACGCCTCCGACACCCGAGTTCAACATTCAATTCATACATACTCTAAAGTAAAACAAAAATCCTGAAATTGGCTAACGTGGGTAGCGACCATTGCGAATTGAGCGACTTAAAGCGCGTTCTACTCGGTATTTGAAATATATTTCGAACGTTTCGCAACGAAATGTATGTGAATAGCAAACATTTAAACTACGCATCATTCTGGTATTTATTAAATATGCAATTGAATAGGAAACGCGTAAAATGTACTCGAGGCATTTGTCAAGCTCGTTTACATGAAATTTGTTAGCTGTATTTGTAACGAATGGTTTTGTACCATTTGTGCAACGTGTACGCGGAAATATGTTTGGTACCATTTAGTTTATGATTAGTAATGGATTTTGATACCTTCGTATTAGAGGATAATTTGAAGGGAAAAGTTAATCAAGAAAGTTACGCGCGAAAAAACGACGCAAGTCCACAGCCTAACCACACACACACACACAATGTGGAATATACGTCGCGCACGATACGCTACCCACTATCAGCCACCACACAAGTATTATATATCAAATATCAAAATATTAAAAAAAAAAGTATCGTGCCACGTGCTTTTCACCCGCTCAAGTAGCACCTGGGCACGTGAGCGAGATCCCGGCAAAACGACACGAACGGACGCTGAAAATCCTAGCTAAAAAGTTGTTAACATGCGTAATCGTTTAAGCGGACTGTGACTCTACTTTTTCTTTGCGTTTAAAGCAAACAGACTCTACTCGTTACAGCGAAAAGAAGCTACGTTATTTGCAAAACAAGAAAGCAAGAAAAGTAATGCAACGTGAATTTAAATACGCGAGACTGAGAATAATAAACCTGAACAAGGGACACTAAATCGAAGTTGAGAATACGTTGATAAAATAGAACACGGGACTCTAACGCGAAACTTTAAGTGCAATCCCTTGGGCGACTCCCTTATCAAAACGTCGTAACTTTAACATAACATTGCGTGAAAGTTTGCGACTCCGATTCGGCAATCTACCCATCGCGAAATGTCTTCTTGCGCATTTTATTTAACATCGTTTTTGTACGAGAAAAGAAAAATTTATTCTTTCTGTGTCTCAAATAGACGTGAAGCTACTACGAAAATTGAAAACTGTATTATTTAATTCATTTATTAAGTATAACTCGATCAATGAACTCATAGAATATTATTGATATATACATATTTCTGTATATATACGTATATTATTATAATAATATACTTTTTCGCTATGAATGTACAATAAATAAAATTATCAAAGAAAAGAACAAAGTCTAATGGTATCAGACTTCACCACTACAAATTACTCAAACAAAATCCTTCTATATTTCTTTCTACAACCACTCCACTTTAATAAACATACATGTGGAACTTCTAACGACTCTACTTTTAACTGTACAAATATTTAAAGTAATACTCGTATACTAATCAACTCTACGTAATCGACTCAACCTTTCTGTTACTGTATTAATATTTAAAATCGCGATGCACAAGAAGACCTAGCCTCATCTAATAAATAAACCACAGATCAGAAAATCAAAAATCACGGGAACAAGGTATACCCGTGGTCACTGTACTCGTTTTATGCAAAGTCTACGTATACAACCAGTCACCCGTGCCGATTCGGACTTTTCATCCTCGGCATGCGTGAGTGACCGGAGGGACTCAAAATGCATGCCACTCACCGGTAGACGACTACGCTGTCATCTGCTGCAGCCAGGCGGATGACAACCTGCTGTCATCGTCATCAAGCGAAGCCGTGAAGCCGTGAAGTCGTGAAGCCTTGAGGCAATAACATCGTGAACATGATGTCGCGAAGTCGTGAAGCTGTGATGCCATGTCCTGTGGTCCACGGGACCACGCGACAAGAAGATCTGTGGAAGATCTGTAACAGAAAAAAAGAGAGAAAAGATTATAATTCACTGTCGAAGTTTTCTCGACGTTTCGGATTAAGAAACTCGAAAGCTTGATAAACTTTAAATCTGTAAATGATTGTACTTCGTACTTGCACGAAAAGAATTTTGAATTGCTTCTACGTGGTTTTAATTATGAAAAATTAAAGTAAGATGCGAAGATACTTACATTGCGAGCTTCAGGAGCCCAGCGTGATCGTCTGCCAACAGCCGAAGCGTGATTCTAATCCCGAATACGAATATTAAAAATAAAAGAAAGAAAAAAAATGGAAAAATAAAGGACTACTGTATCGTACAAATAATGTTTGGCGAGCAAACACTGACTCTACTCCCGCGAGCAATTATTAAGTATATATGAATCTATTTAGAGCAGCTGTGCTCTTTAACAAATCAAACTAATTTTATGTCGAAACAAGCACTGACTCTACAACCGCATTGCGCGCGGTCACAAATTCTGAAAGAAAATTAATTAGCAGGAGGGGGTGGGTAGATAATAAATAAAACACACAATATATTCTTATTATCATTCCCTTCTTATCGAGCATTTGTTGCGGAAAATACTGTAGCTTCGTGTTATGTGTATGTATTGTAAAAGAATATTATATTATATTCTGATGTATAATAAAAGAATATTATATTATGCTCTGATGTGTAATAAAGGAATATTATATTATGTTCTGGTGTATAATAAAAGAATATTATATTATACTCTGATGTATAATATAAGAATACTATAGACACGATGGAAGATATAAGAAAAAGCAAAGACTCTGCTACGAATATTCGTCAAGGAAATTCCCAAGTACGTTAAACCAATCGAAAAGTAAACACGGGTCGCGAGTCACAAGTTCTCGGAGCTGCCTGTGCAAATTAAAGTTCGAGATGTAAACAGGCTTGAGTGAATACCAGTGCGCGAGATCGCGGCGCGTTTTTGTTTACAAGTTCGACCGCGTCGTATCAACAGCGAAAGTTTTTCTAGTGCTAGGAGGCAAGGGACGACCGAAATACAGCAAAATAAAAATCTGTTTCGATTCTTCGTTCAATTCACTACACCGTAAATTTACCGACTTTGCTGGCAAATAATTAATTTGTTAAGGCTTCTAATTGTAAGTTGAGATACAAGAAATAAGCGACTCTATCTTTTCCCATTTAGCGACGCCCGAAATAAGCAAAATACGAAGCTTTTCCCGATTTTTCGTTTAATTTAATACACCGTAAATCTACCGACTATGCTGACAAATAATTAATTTGTTAAGGCTTCTAAGTTGAAAAGCAAGAAATAAGCGACTCTATCTCTTCCCATTTAGCGACGCCCGAAATAAGCAAAATAAAAAGTTCCTCCCAATTTTTCGTTTAATTTAATACACCGTAAATCTGCCGACTTTACCAGCAAATAATTAATTTGTTAATTAATAGAAATAAACCCGAAAAGCGAACAAAAATTGTAGAATACAGTCGCAAAAATTATTCAATTGGTACCCGGAATGTCAAAGATATAGTTAATAAAGCACGCGTTATTGAAAAGATACTACTAGTAAAAGAGAAGCGATAAAGGAAAAGCGAAAATATATACGCGATAAACGAAAAAGACATGCATTCCGGAACACGTGCTCTCCCATTAACGTCCCGCGGATGAATGATTCCTCGCGCTCCATTCTCCAATCGAATTTCAAGAGTGGGGAGACTTCGGCTCTCCGCGCAACTCGAAGCGCGCAACTCGTCAAAATTCAAAACTGTTCGGCGCAGTTTTCAGGCCCTCGTCTTCAATGAAGCACTCACGGAGGAAAACTAAATAAAGAATAATTTGCAGTGTATATTTACAGCATATTTACCATTGTATTACTCGATTGATTTTGGAAATGAAATCGACTGAATGCGATCTATATAAAAGAGAGATGTATGTAGTATACAGAGGATATGCGATATGCTCGTGTCTACGTTCACTTTTTCTAAAAAAAACATCTAATTTGGTAATAATAATCGAAGGCGAGAGAATTATATGAATTGTCTATTATAATTAGACTGTGAATATTTATGCAAATTCGTATCTCTTTTAGTAAAACTGAAAGAATGGACTTTAAATAGAGATCTGTTTGATCCTCTTAATGAGGTATTCTAGTGTGAAGTACGTCTTTTGAGATTTTTTGCGAAGAAACTATAACACCTTTTGCAGCCAAATTTACAGGGTTTATTTATACGTGTCTGAGTAAGATTTACAAATTTTTTGAGTTCAGAAAAGTTAAACGTGGCGGCACTGGATACTTTCAAATGCAGTCTAACGATAAATTGATTAATTTATTTATTTATTTAAACATGCAGGTGAATATCCAATTTACAAGAAGAACGTATGAATAATAATAGTAGTAACAAATGAAGAAGATGAGCCTCGAAATTTGAAATGAAAGAATTTATGTATTGCGTCACAGGTTTACCCTACATTTCGTTTGTGACTCGAGTTTCTTCTGCAGATGTCACTGCGTAACGCTAAACTGGCAAACGTGTGCGAAGAAGGTTTTCATTACGGGATTTTACTATGAGAAGGCGATAGGAAGGAGATAGCGTGTAAAAAAATATTTTTACTCTTGCAAATTTTCAGAATTATCCGCTAAATACCAGCACGAATCCTTTTTTAAGCCTATCCTAGGGAAGCACGCGTTTTCTACTGAAATTTTATGTAACGTTGACAGATGTACCGGATGTGACAGGCAACGTAAAGATCCTTTAAGGTTAAGTGATATTACGCTTTTTTATATCGAGAGATCACTTTCTTTCAAATCGGCATAATCATTCCGAATTATGTCACCGCCAAACTCTATCAGCGTAGCTGTAATATGTTCTAGCAATATGAATAGAAGCATGGAAGCTCATGCCTTTTTGAGGTAATCGAACTTTACTGCACGATTGTAAACTATCTTCCCTACCGAAGATTTGCAACAAAATCAATCACTATTTTTTCGTTCTTTCAGTAAAAAAGGATTCAACGTAAAATCCTTTGGAACTGGCGATAAGGTGAAACTTCCTGGAAATGCCCCTGATCGCCCGAATATTTATGACTTTGGAACTTCATACGATGAAATCTACAATGACCTTTTATCAAAAGACAAGCAATAGTATCCTACTTATCACGCGAATAAATAAATAAGTAAATACTTTTTTCTGTTTACAGAACAGGGGACCCTATAGAAGGCAACTTTTGCAGCAGGATAAATATTTGTTTATTTTTTATTCTTTTGCATTATTATTTATTTAACTAAGAATAGCAATAAAGTTATTGAACTAATCGAAAATAGAATTCCTTAACCATGAACATAGTTATACGCAAAATGGTTTATTGCACATGTTAGATAGGAATCGTAGGATAAAACCAAAACCTGAAAGGTTTCAGTTGTCCAAGGACAAATTCGATATTTTAATCACTTGCGAGGAGCGCGTGTATGACCAAGTAATTGAATGCATGGAATCTAGAACTCAGGAAGATAATCAACCCGTGCATTTGATTAACATAGATATACAGGATAATCATGAGGAAGCTACAGTTGGATCATTCCTCATCTGTGAATTAGTCACTGTGGTAATTGAAGGATTCACTTAAATTTGTACTAACTCTTTGCAGATGGAAACGTTTAACGCGTTAGCTTTGAAGCTTCAATATCAGTGATTATGTTAAAAAAAATGAGAAGAAACTTTCCTCTAATTATTAGCCCAAGTATTTGTCAATGAAACTAATTGGAATTCTCAGTTCAAATATTGATATGCGTTAAAAATCCGCAAAGGGCTAATAGTCGTACCTCCGTAATTTGTTACTAATTGAAAAAAAAATACGTGTTTCAGCTGGCAAGTAGCGAGGACCTAGATAACGATATAGACGAACTACTTCACGAATTCGAATCAAAGTTTGCAAGAACGATCTTGCATACAGTACTTTTTTACTGAAATGGCTGTAATGCCGCGAACCTAGTGTTCATCAACGACTTAACTTATAAGGGCAGACTAAATTATGTACCATAAATGTACCACCCACATTCTCTGGATCAGATTATGTGGAGCGAATTCCGCTAGCGGCGAAATAGGAATTAAATCCGTGCTTCCTGTTTAAGAAATTAACTGCTTTCCACGGAAATCGTTTCAAGGATCTGTCGTTACGTTCACATTATAAATATCTATAATGCGTGGCAAGATACAGAAAACGATCGCTGAACTCGTTCAGCGATCGCGCGAAACATTAGTATGAAAAAAATTAGGTAAAGAACAAAGAAATATAAATTATGAAATATTTTAATTTTATAATATATACGCATATAAGTACAACAGCGAACTATTCTTATATGTGTATGTATTTCATTGTTAGAATGTAATTTGTGGTATGTAGAATCGATATGAGTCTCTGACGCGCTTATAAACTCAAGAGATTTGTATATATTACAAAATACGATCCGCTGTTATATAGCGAAAAGGCCTTCAATTCACACGATACAATATAAATATCTATAATAATCAATGTCGATCCAAATGGGCATACAATCTTCTTGTTTTCTCGCGTTTCTTTTTATTCGTATGTTTATTAATTTTTTTCCACGGTTTCTCTTCAACCAGCATACTCTGTGTGGAACCAAACACTGATCCTGTATTGCTGAGGGGAAAAAAAAAAGTTTACAATATTAATGAAATATTATCGAAATGAAATTCGTGTACACGATCGATTACTTATTATTATATATGAACGATTATTGTCAATAATTATACAAGAGTGACTTTATCAAATAATAAATATACAATAATGTTACATACTTAGAACGACATAAACCGTACGTTTTTCCAATTACTCCTTTTACGTGTACGTGCGAAGTATTCGTTTTAAAAAATATTTTATCCACATCTTCGCCCGTAATTTTACTTCCTTTGTTAACGCGTATCGTTCTAGCCGATATATGTTTAGTCGTAGAAATTATTCTTCTTCGAGGAGGGAATGTGTGAAATTTTTCTTGCTCTATCGTTGGCGGTGCAACGCAATACAATAGTTTACCATTTACGTAATCTTTTAAAAGGTATCGCGCAGAACGCGGATTATCTGGTTGCCCGTTCTGCGTCATAAATCCTCTATTATCTATAATAGGAAAAAGCGATATAAAATATCTGATAACACGTTCCTACAATGAGAGTACATTAGGGGTATGCGGGATCCCCGTAGAAACGAAAATTTTTCTCGGTATTGGAAAAACACGGGACGGGAATTTTTTTTTTTAGAATCGGGACGGGACGAAACGGAAATTTTTCTCGAGATTGAAACAAAACAGGTCGGAACTCTTTTTCGGGATCGGGAAAGCACGGGACGGGAATTTTTCTCAGTTTATAGAAGAAACGGAAATTTTCCTCGGCATATCGAAGGGATGGGAATTTTTCTCAATATATAGAAAGGGCGGGAATTTTTCTCGGGATCCGGACAGGATCGTGGATACTTTCGAGAATATATACCGAAAATATTCGCGATTTCTAACATCTTCAAGATTCTCGATACTTTCGAGAACTTCGAGAATCCGAAGGCTATTTCAATAATCATTTTGTTGAATACTTTCATGATTTTTGGAGATGAGGAAAAATTCGAAAATATAAAATTTTTCCCGATCCCGAATCTTTTCGGGATCCCGTACACCCCTAGACTACATACATCCGTAAATGTTTAAAATTTCTTCTGCAGTAGGAGGACGATCAGGATCTTCTCCTTCTGGTGGTGGAGGTATCATAATCCCATAAAGATCCTCTATAATGTGCCTTGGTATTAAAGTTCCTAATAACGTAATTGGAGGTACTTGATCTCTCATCTGATCTATTGGCAGTATACCATTTAAGAGCATATCTGCCTTTGTACAGACAAAGCTAGGCATGACTAATCCCGGGCAATCGCAAAGAAGTAAATCCTTATCCAAAAACAATGTTTGAAAATGTTTCGTTTTACCCGGCGTCGCGGATACCGATACCTTTTTATCCATTAATAGGGCGTTTATGGTGGAACTTTTACCCACATTTGGATAGCCTACTAAACCAATTGTCGTGACCCCTTTTGTATAGGTTTCACCCTTGTATACTGATTTGAAAAAGGATACCAATTGATCCCTGTTTAATAATTCTGGTGAATTTGCCACCTTTGTATCATCCTCTTTAATTTGCTGATCTATTTCTTCTATTGGAGGTTTCAGTTTATCTAAACTACATCCATTATCCTTGGTACTTTTTTCCTCTCCATTTTCAGCATTGATACTGCTACTACCATCATCTGCACTTTCATATTCACTTTCTGAAGCAAATTCCGAATTGTACAATGATTCATCAGACTCATCATCCTCTTCTAAATCACTGGTTGTTTCTTCAACTTCAGAGTGTTCTTCTTCCTCTATTATATCTTTCATCTTTTGCTTCTCAGCTGCCAGGGTTGCAGAGAAGAATGCAACTCTCAAATTAATATCTGTAAAATATTTTGCCCATGCCTGCCTCTGTTCTTCTGTTAAAAAATCCGCCTTATTAATTAGTATCATGTTCATTTTTTTTGGATCAACTTCTTTTACATATGCCTCTAGATCTTCGCATCTAAACAGTAATGGATTTCGTGCATCGACTATTTGTACTACAACATCACTCCTTTCTACAACTCTCCACAGTTGTCTCCAAAACTCCAGATTCTTTTCATAAGGAGTCAACATCAATCCTTCTTCTTCCTGTAGCATGGCAAGTGATTTTCGCCATTCTAAAAATTCTTCCCTCTCCTTGTTTTGCAATTCCTGAGCTGTGGTGGAACTATCCCACTTTGGCCTCCTAGGAATCTTCAACAGGGCTTTATTCTTATCGTGTGACTCCAACACTTTTTTCTTCTCATCTTTCGAAAGCAATCCGATGCCACTTTTCGGATTGACGAATTTAATGTTTAGCTTCTCGGCGTGAAATTCGGTTCCGGCTAACTCGGCGGTGGATAGGAACTCTTGGAAGGAATTTTCCTCGGTAACGGATTGAAGATTAAGACGTCCCCAGTCGTAGCCATCGTTTAATTGTGCGGTGTGAAGCTAACGATTACATGAGATCGAATAATTGTTCGTTGTCTATAGAGAAGACGGAAACCTAACGATAAATCGGAATAGGTTATAAATAAAGGCATAACCTTACCATAGACGATTCAGCGTTTCTTTTATTTCTCGACGAACCGAAACGATCCCTGATTAAAGCTTTCCCTAAATTACCGTTTGCTGTTCTCCCTTTTTTACTCATTCTGTCAAACGCGGCGTTTCTCACGAGAGCACGAGGTTAATCGCTACCAACCAAACATCAAACGTCGGAAGGTCGGTACCAATGGTACTGACTAAACGTCAAAAAAAAGTAGATATATATGGAATAATAAAGCGACAACTGTAAGTGCATTTTGAAAAATAAATATTTCCAAATATATTAAATATATTCGATGTACGGTGAAATATTTGGAATTGAATTAAAATATATATATATATATATATTTATGCATCATACATTTGAACTATATATACATATATATATATGTATATATATACGAATATATATTGTTAATTAAGATAAAGTTTATATCTATAATACATTAAATTTGGGACAGAGCTTCGATCGAATTAATTTCTGCGTCTTACTCCATTTTTATTAATAATTGATAGTTAAACTGTTCTGGTTCACAGTTTCTCGACGACCAGCAACAATTACGAAACGTTCAACATGCTCCACATGCTTTCCTACTCTATTCCCGCGCGCTCAATTCTCGAAATTGGAACAAGAAAAATTCTTTCGCAAGGCAGCTTGTGAACAGTTGGTTTTTTTTTAATATCTCCTTCTCTTAATCGGAATTAATATCGGTGTGTCATTCGGATTATATCTTATATATTACAATTTTTTTTCTGCGGCTTTTATACGATTCATCACACTCGCCCATCCCTACGCGCAATTTATGGAAACGCGGAGAAGAGGTCGCGCGCTCGCTTCCGACACATCGTTTCTCTCGCGTCATTTAGAAATCTAGCCATCTAGAATAATCAGTCGCTTTCTGTGTATCGGGGGAAAAATACGTCTCCTCCCCCATCCCCCCCTCCACGAATAAACTTCCTTCGAAAAAAGAAAATATACTTTCATCCAAGCACGCTCTATTTAACGCCCCCAAGTTCGAGTTCTCACGGAGTGTACAAAATGGCTCGCAACGTGTGTCTGATATGGGTCGTTATTTTACACTGCAATGCTTTTACAGAGTACCATTCGTTATCGACAACTGTACAACCTAGCAGAACCCGGTGGATTCGTGCAGGACGAACGGCAGCCTGTCAACGTACACATAACAGATAGACACTTTCTCGCATAATCATCTTTCAATAATTATCTCTTCCTCGGATTCCTCGCGGTGGTTCGCCGTCCCGACCTCTACCACGATTACTATACCCGCTCCTTCCCATGTTATTGTCGTTGGGACCACGATTCATTCCGCGATTAGGTCCGAGTTTATTTCCAAAGTTACCGAAGTTCGAGTTAAAATTATTTGGCGCGTTTTGGCCCGGATTCTGAACCCGGAAACCGGGACCGAAACCTGGCCGATCAAAGTTTGGCGGGCCAGAGTTCGGGCCACGGAAATTCGGCAAACCTTGAAAGCTATTACCGAATGGTCCTTGGTTAGGTCCAAAGGGGGGCAAAGGACTCGGCCTGAAGTGCTGATTAGGTCCGAAATTGCCGTTCGGGGGTCTGAAATTGGGACCAAAGTTTCCAGGCGGTGGCCCATTCGGACCGAACCCGGGATGCATGTTCGGATGATGCATCATGTGCATAGGGCCGTCGATTCCTTGCATACCAGGATGCAACGGTTTATTCTGCATAGGATGCTGGGACATGTTTGGATGTGGCACTAAACTCGGGATTGGAGGAGGCATATTGGGATTGATGTTTTGCATATTATGGTGACTTGACATGTGAGATATGCTGTTGCCTAAGTGAGGCATGTTGTTGCCCATACCGGACCCTAGTCCCATCGGCATGTTATCGCGTTTGTCGAAATTCCCTGAAAAACCGCCGTCCCCTTTTCGAGGACCATCGTTCATCGACTTCTCGTCGTCCCATCGCGAACCACCGTCCCGATCCCTGTCGTCGTAAATGTCATTGTCCATAGGTTTCTTCAATGGGAATCCGTGTGAACTCCTGAAGTCTTTATCCGCGTAGTTACTCCTCACATCGTAATCGGAACGCGAGCTAGGCCTTCCAGGTCCGCTGGATATATTAAACCGTAAATCCTCGTCGCGATTCGCGTTTCTGGCGCTTTCACCGTGCGGAAGCTTTCGGAGATCCTCGTCTTGGCCGCTGTGGAAAGAGTTACTCTCGTTCGAGTGCTGGTTCGACTTTGTCCCGGTGTACCTTAAGTCGGTATCACTGGACTGCGAGTCCTCCGTTATCACTCCGCCGAAAACTGGTTGGTGGATCTTGGATGTTCGATCGCTGGCACCGCCGTCGCTCCAACCGATTAATTGATCGAATTTCCGCTTCCCGCCGCGGTTTAGAGCCTTCAATAGTTCGGGGTTTTGTGCGAACTTGGAACTGGGTAAAGGTGGAGGAAGTTCAATATCGGGAACTTTCGAGTAATCTATCTCGCCATCGTCTTGCAAATATTCTTCGGAATCGTCTATGTTGTCCGGTGGACCTACCACATCCCGCAGCTCCTCGATTTCTCCGGAAAATACTAGCTTGTTTATGGCATCGTTTCCTTTAGTGATTGCTTCCGCTAACTTGGAACCGGCTGCAACATTCGTAAGGATTAATCAAGTTTCGTTTAATCTTTTCGGTACCATTGACGGATATATCTGTCAGACAAAAGTTAACCCTACGACAATCGACGCTTGTACCGGCCACCAGTAACCGTGCCTAGGTCAGTATTTGTAGTTCTTATGTTACAGTACATAATATCGTTAGATTAGGACACTGAAGTTTATATTAAATTTTCAATAACGCAAATAAATACAGTGTTTGAATAAAATAAAGAGATACAAATAAAATATAAACAATGTATAAAGGAAAACATAGAAAACGATATCTGCTCCATAAAATGTATACTATATTTCTGGTGCGAACGAATGTGTCTTTCTTTCGAGAGCTAACATTGGGAACTAATCAAAGAATACATTTCGAAGCATGCGGATCGCCTTATCGGTTCTAACATAAACAGTTGCTGACTTAAATCACTCATCGCGAGTCTGCTCGACCGTTTACGGGCGTGGGTCAAACTAGACCCAGACACGGTTGGCGGAAGGTTAATCAGTACCGAAAAGATTAAAATAGCAAGATCAAGTATTCGTCGTAACTTACGTTCAACGGGAATCATTTTCCCGTACAATATAATGCCATTAGGCGTAACGTCGTTCAGAGGTACTGCTCCTGGCGTGGTTTCAATTAACTGGTTCACGAACGCGTTTAAAGCTTCTACTTGCTCCATATCTTCCGCCTCCATTTCGTTCCACTGTGCTTGGAAGTTCCTTGGAATTGGTTTACTGTACGGGACTTTTTTATTCGCGAACTTCTTGCCTTCGTCGACCGCGTGATCTAAATCCAAACCAGGGATGCCACCGCTCTTGTCCTCTGGTTCACCATCAGCGTTAATCCTGTCTTCTGGACCCATACCAGGTATCACTGCTGCTTCATCAGCTATAAAATAATCGTGTAGTAGTAATACAAAATTTTAGTTCCCCAGTTTTACCAATACTCTCTCTTTTTTAACCGTTTAAGTACCAAGTAAAACATTTTTCGAAATTTTATTCGAATAAAATATGCTCGACTCTGTTACAATATATCCTATTGGAACAAGTGAAATCATTTCGAAATCGATGAAATCCGGACGATCGGATCGACTCTACGAACGGAAGAGCTGGCATTTTTAGCCATTAAATAATAGGAACGCGATCGCGCTGCCTAGCACTGAAACGGTTAACCATTCTCCGCATGATCTGTACCAATTTCGTGATCATCGACACCAGCCGATCCCGCAGGTAACGTGTTCAGATTATACTTGTCCCTCATCAGATCACCCGGCCTGTTCCGTGTCCAAAACTTCGAAGTGTGATCGTTACTACCGGAACAAAGAATGTGTCCTAACGGATGCCAAGCTAACGTCCAAACTATACTGTCGTGAGCTTGTTCTATCGCGCCCACTTCCTTATCAGCTCTGAAGATCAACAGTAGCATTATTATATTAAAAATGTGTGAACAGCGTTGATTGTCAAAGGAGCGCGAAGAATTATCGAGACGCGTACCCAACGTGCCAGAATAAAATAGCTCCGTCACTACCGCCGCTACAAAATAGACCTTCGTGGCTCGGGTGCCACGCCACGCTAGAAGCTTCCTTCTTGTGACCACGAAACGTTTGAACCTCTTGACTTAAATTTCGAAGGTCAAACAATTTGAGCAAGTGGTCACGCGACGCGGTTACCAGCCAATTCCCATTCTCATTCCACTTAACGTCCATAACTGTTGACTTGTGAGCATGCAAAGTTGCAAGAGACTGCCCGGTCTTTGGGTCCCATAGCTTCACTGGTTGCTGATTATCTTTGCTTCCTGAGATGACTAGACTTTTTTGCGGATGCCAGTGCACGCACTTCACATCAGCTCCGTGACCTGAACACAATAATTATATGAGTATTCCATTCGGCAAAGATTAATACTAAATCTCAGCATCCGGAAATTGCGTTACTTTCAATATTTTATTAGAAACGCGTTAAGAAAAATTAACGCGATACGTACCTCGGAGAATTCGCTCTTCATGACAGCGAAGAAAGTCCCAAATTCTGACGGTTCCATCGTCGCTGCACGTAGCCAGCTTATGATCCGTTGGGCTGAAACTACCCGCCCAAAAAACAAATGTTATATTCAAACAATGTGCTGTACTTATGAAGCGATTCTTTATTTGGCAATTGTTCACAATATTTTCTTAATTGAAACGAGTACTACAATGTTACGAAATGTATAATATATATTTGTTATTTATTGTGTCATGTAGAAACATGTATAAAGCGTCAGATAATGAAATAGCAATTATCACGCGATAAGATTAATTACACGTGGAGCTTTGTTTAACTTTTATTTTATTGTTTTAACAAGTTTTAACTTTTATATTATTGAAAGTGGAAGGAACTCGTGTGAACTTTATTAATATTCAAATAGAACATATTTAAAATATATATGGTACACATTACGGACATTGTCGTGATATGACATCAAAATATGATTACTAGAAATTGAAATCAAAGGATATATATATATATATATATATATATATATATATAATAGCTTACATTTATTACTGATTTGTCATGTTGCTTATTAAATAAGTAGGCTACGCATGCAATATTTATATTATCATGTAAAAAAAACAGGCAAAGAATATAGTAAGAGTTTTATTCATTTTCTCTCTTTCTTTTTTTTAATGGTGCCATCTGCTAAATAAATTAAGTGTTTGCATATCTACGCATGCATCCTTGATGATTCCTAAATATCGCGTGAGAAATTCATTGAAATTAGCTTATGAACTTATTGTAAGAAGTTACTTAAATCATGGAAAAAATTAAATGCACAGTAAGTGATTATTGTATGATTATTAATGATCTTCGTGTATGTAGTAGAGTGTAATAAAACGATGTGTACTAAAAGCGCGTGAAAATAAAAGAAAAAAAAAGTCACGAACGATTTTTTATTTTCGAGTCAAGTTCCACACGATATAATAATAATAATGTACGAGAAACGCGTTGTAGCGGACTTCTATCGTAAATTCGGCTCGAGGAAGAGACAAGACATCAGTAATAAAAGGAAGATCTATGTGTAAATATTATAAATAAACAAAAAACCATCTTCGACAGTCATATCTGGCACTCAAACAAAATTCATTGCTGATGAAGCAACAAACTGTTCCATTGTCATGAAGATAGAATCTCTCTTTGATGCCACATGACCACCGAGTGATATACCAAGAGTGATATTTTTTTCAAAAGTTCAACATTTATTGCACAAAAAAAATGTCCGAAGTGTACATGAATTTTATTATATCTCTCTGTTACTCTCTCTCTCTCTCTCATCTGCAAAAGGGTACAAGTGACAAAAGACCAAAGAGAAAATACTTTTATTTTTCGGAAGCATACGATTACTGCGAATATCATTTTATTCAACTTTATTGAAAAAACTTGGATGATGTAAAGAAGGACACAGGATATTTATTTTTATTATAATTCCATGGGAATCTCGACTAGGTGTTGCTTGTGTTTATTCGTCATTCTAAAAAATACATATTTTTGCCCAACAACCTGATCATTATAAACTCCATAAACTACGAGCCATAAGGACCTAATTTTATTTCTTTTCTGTTTTATATGAGATCAATAATCCATTTCTTCCTCAGACCTTTCTGCATAAAAAGTAACGAGTAATCTAGCGGACCATTTCCGATTCACTTAGGTCCCTAGGACTCTATGAATACAGATGATAAAGTTTCATGTTAATACACGTACAATATGTTTGGGAGAGAAATTTACGCTATCGTTGCTTCTGTGAACTTCGAATATTCTTACGATCCGTGAAGATGTAGAAAGTTATCGAAAATTGAACAGTCTACTGCATTCTTTTTAATTTTCTTAAACGGGATGTAATTTACCGGTAACGTTTAATTAAGCAGAAACAACTGGAGTTACTCGCGTATCAATATCACTCAACATTTTCATCGTTATTATTATAAGACTTTCCTTTCATTTAGTATCACAATCGCTCGTCAAAATAAATTTTTTATATATATATATATATATATAAAACAAAGAAGAATCTTAATTTTCTCGACGATTCGTAATAAAACGGATAAAAATATCAGTCTCTATATCACAGAAACTTTCAAAGACCGAGAATTTGCGTATCTTTTGTACGCCCTAATATGAAAAGAATTCTTTCAAGTACAATTGATGAGAAACTGTGGAAATCACCTGTGTACCCATACAAGAATCATTATTGCCAGAACGGAAGTGTTATAAAACCAGAAAAGGAAGAGAATGAGAGTCATGTCCAATATCTTAACTACAGCAAGGATGGACGGATCATCGATAACAGTGGCGCAAGAGACGTAAGGACTAGTGTGGTGGATGGTATACCTGAGTCCTCTAATCGCTTCTTTGTGCGCCTGAAACATCTTGACGTTGTTCATGTTGCTCTGCCAATACTTCACATAGCCTGCATGATCTCCTGTGACCATCCAGCTCTCGTTGTGTGACCATACCATTGTTCTCACTGGACTATCATGTGCCTGCACAGACAGAACCAATTGCATCTGATTAATGCACCTGAAGCTACCCATTGCAACAATCACTGATGCAATATTCTTAAACGTTATTATAATCATTTTTATAAGCTTTTGGTATTAAGTTCTACATGTATAACTATTAGGTGTACCACGAATGAATAATCCACCTTTCCTATTCAGATCAGATTGTTGTTATCCTATAATGCTTGATACCATCATTCAAGGAAATTATAGGTGCTTATTTAAATTTTTAGTCAGATAAATTTAAACATACAGAATTACTTATTGGTACACCTAGTATACAGTCTGTTATTATTATTACAATAATTCACAACAAGTTAGTAATCAATTATAAGCTAGTATTAATAGAGTGCAGATATTTAATTGTGATTAAGTCATTAAATAAGCACATGTAGAAATACCTGTAGAATAGTTTCAAAATTAAAGGTAAGACCATTCCACAGGGTAAACTCTCCACTGGATGCACCAGTAACCAGACGTCTTCCCTCAGGTGTCCAAGCCATACAGAAGATAGGACAACGCATTTTGTTTGTTGCAGTCTTCACGAATCGCGTGGTTACCGCGTTTATGGGATTGTCCACGTAACTGGGTGGTGGAAGGAGGTCAGGATAATACATGACATCTGGTTGAAGGGCACGTCTGTCCCGATAGTCCCTCTGCCATACTCGGTTCTATAAGAACATGGTTATCATTATTTATCATGGATATTAGAAAATTCCATAGCTGAAATTAAGCATCTTACTTCTAAGCTCTTTATGATAGCAGAGTTATAGTCCACAGTTTTGCGCATAACAGATTTTCTAAGCCTTTTCCCATCAAATTCATCTTGCAATGTGTCTTGGCCAGCAGCAACAATTTTTGGCGCATGGTATGGTCTGAATGGTTTAAAGAATCCTCTTGCTCCTTCTCTATGGTTGGTGTACCGATGCTGGTAACTTCCAGATGTGTTTATGGTTGTTAAATTAGGTGGTGGAGCTGATAAATTTGGAGTAGCAGGAGGTGGCACAGACATATTAGGTAAACTTATAGCTGGTGGAGGATTTGCAAATTGAGTATTTGCAGACATAATGGAATAATTTATAGGACAGTTATGATAAGTTTAAATGTACAAAAGAAAATATAATCTAAACAGGTAATAAGGGACAAACATATTTATTGCTTAGTTTGTTGTCTAATGTTGCTATGCTGAATCCATAGGAGTTATTTAATCTGCAAATAAACAGAAAATATGTTCCCCATTATCATTTTATTACATAATTCCAATAGCATGTCGTTTTTATTCGCGTTACATTCAACGGATCTTCCCAATTGTATTTATTTAATTCACATATGGCAATACACTCTGTTGGGTTATTTAATAAACGAAAAACATTTCGAATTCTCGCTCGAGCGTTTGCGTAATTCGTTGAATCGAAAAGAACGTTTATACGAGTATTAATGAATCGATGATCGTTTCGCGGCTACCTTGATACAAATTTTTTTGCCGAATTATAGTTTCACGACATTCAAATACAAATGGACCGAAAACTTTCACGATACGTGGAATCGTATCGCTACGATTTCGCGATAGAAATATTTTCCGTATCGTTTATTTCGAATATCACAAATTTTAAGTTTTCATTCATCGTTTCATTAACGTACAACGAAACGTTTAACAGCGAAGAACTATTAGTATGAATACCGAAACCTACTTCCATCAAAATCGAAATGCTAACGAAGGTTAGACGAATTATTTTTCTAAACGAGAGATTGATTCGACGAACTTGATTTAAAATGCCAACTTTCTTTCGTACGAATTGAAACGCGTTTATAAAAGCTGATGAACAACCTGCTGATTAATTGCGAGCGAATTTTCTTTGATGCTGTCGCACTGTTAAAAACCCTTAATATGTACACAACCACTTATTCTCACCGATTGTATAAATAACGTATTTTTTGCGAACGATTAACTAAACGTGTGAATTAAAACGATCATCACTCGATCCGAAAATATCGACGATATCTCACGCGTATTACTTTCTACCATGTAAATTTAAACGCAACGAGCAAACAGCAAGAGAATTGTGTGTCCGCTATGGACGCCATTACTCTTCTGGGCGATGACATCCGTTTTATTCCACTTCCGACAGTGGCCCTAGTAAGTTATCGTAACCTATACTTTTCCACGTACTATTATTAATTAAAATCGTGTAATACGCACAAAACATCAAAACTAGGTTAACGTAATTGCCTTTTTAGAATAAAAATACGAGAATGCTTTGAAAGCCGATAGGGATTTTTATGATATCCGATATTAAAAATTCTAGGAATTTAATATTCCATGTAACTCGAATCATTTACGCGTTACATGACGGTCAACGTGTACGAATACTATTTTTCTTTCAATTTTCCCATCGATACATTTTGTAGAATGTCTTTTTTACCAAAACTAGGCGAATCGTTAAATAAATAATAAAATCGTTACTTTTTGTTCGTTTAAGTATAGTATTCAATATTTGTGCAGTATAGTATTCAAAGTCCGTATAGTACTCAATATTCGCTTACTGCGCGAAGAGCCACCTGTTTCGGATTACTAAATTCCGCAGTGTTGATGTTTATCTTGTGCGTATCAGAAAAGTAACATCAATAAAACTACGTAACAACAATTAACGATAGGCATGAGCACTGAATATTAGAGATTATATTACAAAATTAATCATTGCTGTGTAAAGTTACGAAAGTACAAGTTGTCATTACAGGTTTTACTTGAAAGCAACAGTAAAGTTTCGAAGGGGTAACCATGTAATATGTAATAAATAAAACGTGTAACAAATTAGCATAATTAGAGAGTAAAAGTAATGGATAATAAATGTACTATAACGAAGCTTCCTCATCATATACAGCAAAAATTATGTCACACGCGACCACCTTACAGGCAAGGGAAGAGGTTAACATCCGTGAAGGTAGCAATGTGGATTTGTATCCTATTCTATACGAAATATAATATTTAACGATAAATAATAAATAAAATCTAATACCTTATACCGATATTCGACAAACCTAATAATAGGTTTATTTAAACTATAATAAATATTGGTTTACGAGTAATCTTACTTTAGAGGTTACGAACCACTATTATTTTTTACGTTTCGAAAATATTTCCTTAACACGCTAGCTGTATGTAACAGGTTTATACGATAAACGACGAATCGATACATTTGGTGATATGCGGAGTGCCAAAGCTTCAATTAGGTGAAGAAGTGAGAAAACTTGTTGAACCCTATGGAAATATTAAAAACATACACATAGTACCTGACTATCCTACAGAGGAGTTTACAGAGGCATTTTATGTGCAGTATACTCGTATACAAAGTGCAAGGTTCATTTTTTGTTTCAGTAATAGTGAAATAAACTTAGTTTCTTTGTATCTTTTAGTCTAATGGTAGGCAAACTAAGACCCATGAACCAAATATAGCTCATTGTAGATTTGAAAACAATAGTACAGAAATATTCAATGTCAATGTTTTATAAAAATTCATCTTAGGGCCTGTACCATGTTTTCCATAAAAATTTGACTATTTGAAAGTTTGCCTATCACTGTTTAGTCAAGTAATGATGACATATTTGTGTATAACATTAATCATCATACAGAATAGCAAAACGTTTTGTCGATGGGAAAAACTTTTATGGGGGTTCACTGCATGTGTTTTATGCACCTGAACTTGAAACTGTCTCAGAAACTAGAGCTAAGCTCATTCAACGCCGCAGAGATGTAGCTATACGTATAAGAAAGAATCAGCAAGATATAGCAAATCCAAACACTGACAAATTTATTCCCAAGTATGTAAAAAGTGGAAGTAATACAGTCAGTTGTAAAAGTCTGCATATTTCTCTAAATTTCAAATGTTTAAAAAAGATACAGAAATTTCTATCTATTTGGGGAAGAACAGCAATTTATTTACTAATTAAAATTAGACAGATTGTTAAAAAATAGTGATAAGATAATAAATAGAAGTCTAGATATGTTTATTAAAATATCCAAAACTTATTGTTAAAACAGTATTTAAATTTTGTTAGATCTTCTAATACATCAATGATATCCTGTAATTTGTTTAGCATAAATAAAATTGCATTTTATGTACTTTTAGAAACAATTTTATTCAACAAATGCTCCCTTTATGAAACATCTTGTGTCTTCTTCACTTGTAATTTTCTATTTTTAATGAATTTTCATGCTACTTTTATTATTCCAAACTATGTCCTAAAACATGTAAATATTTGAAATTTAAAATTTATATGTAGACTTTTGTCTCTGACTAACACCAAATCCTACAAGATGATAGGTGTATTCTGTACTTTATCTATGGTACAATATTCCTATTGGATAATAAATTTCAGAGAGCAATATCATAGAAAAAAGAAAACACCTGCATTGCCACTTACAGAAGATCGTTTAACTCAACAATATCCTGGAGAAACATTATCCTCCATTTACGATGGCATACCGCGAAATTTAGATCCAAGACCAGTTTCTGAACCTAGTTTGCCATCAACTTCCAATGATTATCTAGAAAGTAAACCATCCACCTCGTTTCATGCTCCCTATGATCCAAACGAAACGATTATTAGAACAAACGAATTAAAGGAAACTATTAGGAAATCTGACTATGCAAGAAACAAAAGGAAAAATTATAAGGGGCAATCTGTTGATAATAATGTTAAAGTTAGAGTTGTCAGACCTCAGCTTGTGGACACAAGCACTATAGTAAAATGGGACGCTTCGGATAAGAATGTATTTTCAAATCCAAAGAAGGCTCGAAATAATATAACTATTAAATTGATACCGAAAAGCGGCGATCAGAAAAAGAAGATTGTAATAAAAGATCCAAGGTATATTATATATTGCTTGTATTAAATATACTCCGATAGCAATTTATTATTATTTTATTGTTTAGCGTGTCGCAATTGGTACAGCCGAGCGAACAACTTCGGTTATCAATTAAGGAGGCCAAATCTCAGGTACGAGCAGCCATGCAAATGAATAAGAAGGAAAATCCATGATCTGATATGAAAACGTGTAGTGAAAGAGATTCTTCTATTTTATATTAAATAAATACAGTATTGCAATTGATTCACATTTATATTTACAATTATTACTTTTAAATTATTTCCAATTTTTAATTTTTTTTTAAACGTCTATACAAAAATAAACTATATTCAAGTTCTTCCTATTAGAGATCACGAATCTTAAATAATGCAAATGAATAAGAAGGAAAACCCATGATCTGATATTAAAATGTGTATGGCAAAAAAGAAAGATTTTCTGAAACAGATTCTTTATTTTATGCTAAATAAATACAGAGTATTGCAATTGATTTACACTTATGTTTACAATTATTAATTTTTACACATAGTTTTTACAATTATTTGAATTTTTTTGTCTTTTTTTTTCTAAAAACCTTTATAAAAAATAAACTATATTTAAATTCTTCCTATTAAAGATCGCGAATCTTAAATAATAACTGTTGAATCTGGATCCCATTGTGTGCTACTCAATTTAGGTTTCGCTACAAACTTTTTATGCGGCGGCGTGTTTTCTTGCAACATTTTTGGCGTGATACCTTTGCTTCTAAATATCTGTTGCGGAGAATTTAACAATGTTTTCATTTGCCCGTTATTCGAACGGTTACCAAGAGGAGTGCGAATCTGAAAATATAACATTCTTATGTTCCTAAATGAACGTGTTTAAGTTTAATTTAGGCATCGAATTCGAACTATAAAAGTTAGTTCTTATATTTAGAAAAATTCAATATAAAAAGTTAAAAGTTAATTCAAATAGTATATTTAGAATTAATCTTGTTAAAAAAATAAAAATAGCGAAAATATAATGTTATACTAAATTAAAAATAATTAGTAAAAGTATAACAATTTCGATATCGAAAATTAAAAATATTGAATTGATTCGATAAAACGATAAAAAAAGGTAAATTTGGATTCGTAATAGATGAAGATTCATATTCACATGGAAGTCATCTTTTGATAAAACATGAATTCATTGATCCATTTAAATTATTGATTGATTGAATTAATACCTTCGGGGATTCGTTTCCATTTTTATTAGGATACAAAACTTTCTTCTCGTCTACTGCAACTTTTACTTCTGATTTCACCACCTTTTTCTTTCTTCCAATTGCATCTACTTTTGCTTTCTCATTTTGCCTCTCAGATTTGGCCAATTTTAAGGGTAACGCGTCTTCGACGATACTTTCATCATCGAACGTTATAATCACTTCTTCCTTCCCTATTTGCGATAATCTTTTTTGGACAACTTGCACATCATCCAAATCATTTGTCTCTGATTCCTGAGGTTCATCCAAAACCAACGAATCTCTCCATACTTTAATTATATCATTGTCGGTAGCACACATTTTCTTTTGTCCTGTTTTTTCATTTACGCATATATCGTCGCAACTATCTTCTTCTAAAGTTCTTTCATTTTCATCCTCATCTTCGTCTTCCAATTCTCCTTCTTCTAATGTGGATGTTTGAAGGTTTAGTAATTATTTATATTACGGGCATCATCTCCGATTTCGATGATTTTTAACACGTTCGCTAACAGCGATTTCGTTGTGGCACGTTGGGAAACTATGTTGTTAAATTCTATTATTTTCATATTTATTAGATTTTAATCGCACGTAAGTAAAAATTGACAGGATGATTAGTGCAAATTTGAAAAATAACACCTGCGATTAATATGTTGTAGAAATCAAAGTTTTGAACAATTATTTCCGATACATATTTTTATAAGTTTTCTTCATTTTTGCGAAAAAAACCATTTGCTACTACCGCAATGAACGTGTATAAGAAAACCAAACTAACATATATATATATATATATATATATAGGAAAAAGTTGTTCAAAATAACGCTTTTTGCAATATATTTAAAAATCATCGAAAATCGAGGCGATGCCCATAATGTAAATATAATTACCGAAGGTTTTTATAAATTATAGTAAAAATGAATTACAAATGATCAACAACAGAGTAATTTCCTTACCAATTTCTGAACCACTATCGCTTTTAGGTGAATGACTAGAGCATGGTGATTGAGGTTCATTAAACTTATCATCAGTTGCAAAATCAGGCAGTGCTTCTATTTCAGTGACATTAAATTGCGATGACATTTCACAGTACGAAAATCTTGGATAAAAAATGTCTGTATCATAACTGCCGCGTCTATGCAAATTTTCTTGAGATCTGGCTTTTAAACGTTCTAAAGATTTTGGCATTAAAATTGGAGTTCTATCGAAATCTGCTGCTGGGGATCTAGGATCTAGTCCTAGAATGTCGTATCTTTCATTATCTATAATGCTAAGTACTTTTTTATTGCTTGGATTATTAATCGTTGGCGTTAAGAAAATTTCCGCATTTTTAGTCTGCCAAAAGCAAAATGTTTTTTGGGTAAAAAGAATAGATTATACAGGAAATAGAATAGACTCTCGTATAACGCGGTTAATGCGTTCCGTGTTGTAGGAATGCGCGTTATAGGAAATCGTGTTGTACGGGGAATTTTTCTCGTATAACGCGCATAATCTAAAGTAACACGTTTGAAATGATTCGTGCTATGGCAAATTTTATTTTCTATGCTTTAACAAATAGAGCGGTATTTGAAAAATAAATCGCATATATACGAAGTTAATTAAAGAAGCATATTATTAATGCATGCGAAAAATCTTTTATTGCATTGACCGCGGCAAAAAGAAAAACAACGATGAAACGTAAGAAGCCGATAACGACGAAGAAAACAATGTAATGCTCAACTAAAGCGGGTTTAATTCTTAGATCAGGTAATTCCTGTGTTTTAATATTTCCGCGTTGTAGGAATTTGCATTACACGAGAGTCTACAGTAATTAATTATAATTTACCATATCGGGAAAGTGTAATTTCTGAGTTTCTATTATTTCTGCTACATCGCGTTTTTTTGGAGTTAAACATAGCATTACTTTGTCAATATCTGTTTCCAAGTATGGCTTAGTTTGCAAGTGCCTTGGAATTGCTGATAATACTCTTTTGTTTACACCAATTGGTGTACTATTCACCTATAATATAAAAAAAAAATATAATATAATATTTAAAAAAAATAACTTTGCAACAAGTCATTATACTTCGAGATTCTGTTAGAATATTAGGTGTACTAAATATAGTGATCCGCTAATTTTAAATGGGTTATGAATTTATTTTTATTAAAAGCTTCCACTTGAATAGAAATTTATAGTTTAGCTACAAAATATATTAAATAACAGGAATTATGTTTAAACTCAGTGAAGATCCAATGTTGTTAAAAATAATTATTAAATTCAACAAAAGAAGTGGATTATTCTTTGGTACACCTAATATATTCTCTTATTGAGATTTATTTAGATTTATTATCATAACAGAAAATAGAATAAGATTTTCCATTTCATAGCTTGCAAAAGCAGAAATTTATAAAGATATATATGCTTAATTTTCTCTTGGTAAATTACTCATAGGATAGATGTACCAGTAAATGAACATACATCAATGAATGAACATTAAATACGAAAACAAGTAAGGTAAATTATTAAAAGAAGAAAGGTAGAAGAAGTATTCTATGCAAAAGTAAATACTATTCATTCATTAGATAAGAGTATTTTAATATTTTTAACAATGTTCATTCATTGGTGAAATCAATGTTTCTGGCTTTTTCATTTGATTACATATACTTCCTATTTCTCTTAAGTTTTTTTTTCTATATGAAAACCTTGTATGAAAGTTCAGACATTAAAGAATTGGGCTTGAATCATCAGAATACTCATTACTCCTATTAATCCCAGAAATTTGACCTAATCAATCCAAGAATTATTAAATATTCGTTCATCAATACATTTACCCTATATTATATTATAATCAAAAGTTTCATGCTGTTTATATATATGTATTGTTCATATAATATATTTTAATCATATAACTATATACATGACAATTGTTAATTGTAACTGTGATCACTAATACCCTAACAGGGGATGTGACAGTAAATAAATAAATAAAAAAAGTTTCACGCGTTTTTTGCGCAATTATTCATAAAAATTTATATCAAATAATGCTGCAATTACCTCTATTGGCGTTCTGTTTATTCCACTTGTTACTGATCTAGGATCCATAGGCAACGTTTTATGAATTATCGGCGGAGTTTGCATAATGTCTTTCTCAATAGTGGCTTCAGCCGTCGGCGATGGATTTCCTATTTCTTCCTTTTCAAACTGATTCTCGCAGATTTCGTTATTATGGGAGAAAAGCTTATTAATGTAATTTCCCATTATTGCGATTGCCTTTTCCTCACCTCGAGTAGGTAAATAAAGTTTGGGCATTTAAATTATCCGACGCATAACGGACAGTAGCATTTTTTTTAGTCAACGGATATTCAAAACGATTATTTGCAATTAAATAAACGTGTTTGCTTATTATTCAATGATTTTAAGTCGCACTTACCTTTGGGAAAAGTTTCTTAGAAATTCATACGAAACACGGTAAAATTCTTAACGTGTTACAAGTTGCAGCACAAACATCATCGTAATTCAGCTTTGAAAATTAAACTGACCAACATGCTGAAGTCTTACCAATCGCGCGGCTTTAAATAAGGAATACCAATATACCAGCGTTTATCTTTGCCTTTTGTATTTATTATATACACGTATAACGCTTCTCGTTAATATTTCTTGAAAATAAGCAGCGGAGCGTTACGTTCTCCCTTAACAGATTCAAAATGATAACATGAAGTTCGTTAACGCGAAACTTCATTTTAAGAATAAAGCCTGCAGCGATCACCATAAGTGATGTAACTGCGCCTATGGTTAATAAACAAGTTAACGTGTATGTATGATAATTCAATGCAAATTGTATCATTTATTCGGTTGTACTTTTAAGCACATCGTACATATATGCACCTATCAAACTTACTAATTAAGAATCACATGTATAACGAACAAATAAATAACTTAGAAATAGGTAATAACGGTATTGAATGGTTTTTAGGTTAGCGTTTTAAGCAGACAAATGATTGAAAGTTACAATTGTTGATGTCCATTGTTGTTATTTAAAGTAAATAAAGATTTTCCCTAAAAGAATCTTATACATATGCAAGCATGTCATTTGCTATGAGTCCAGAGGAGACCTGTAGGAATAATATGGTTCAGATGCCATCCATTAATCTTGTTTGTCCAGTCTGTGATGCTGGATACATAGATAAAAAGGAATTTTACAGTCACTTGCGTATTCACGCTGGAGACGTGTTATTAAAGCATGTGCAATGCTTAAAGAAAGATGAAAATGAGTCAGAAACAGAACCCAACCATTCTAATAGAAAAAACATCAATGATAACTTTTATGAAACAGTACTAAGACCTTTCAAATGCCAGCAATGCGATTTAACTTTTGACAGAGCTTCCCAATATGATTATCATCATAGAAGTATACACTTGGGTGAAAAGTCACAGCTGTGTGAAATTTGTGGCAAAGGTTTTTTTCGCAAAGCAGACCTAAGGACCCATTTGAACATTCATTTGGGCACGAATGTTTGCATCTGTGAAGTCTGTGGGAGGAAATTCAATCACATATCTAATTTGATTAGACATTGCAGAATGCATGCTGGTAGTTACACGCATAAAATCTTTTATTTTAACTCCTTGACTCATAAGAATAATTTGATTAGCTATTCATTCCTTTAACACTATGTTAAATGTGAAACATGCATGGCTAAGAATAATTTGATTAGCTATTCACTGCTTTAACACTTTGTTAAATGTGAAACATGGTAATGTTGTAGTTAATTTATGCATGGTAATTTTCAATCTTGTATACCAGAGCAGCATTTTAAGTTGAAGTTAAACTCAATTGCAGATACAGTGTTTTTCTGTTGCATTTTTTGTATTACATTATTTTATTGTAAGGCAAGGGGTTAACTATAAAATGAAGAGTAAATGAGGAGCAAAGATTGATACTTGAAATGAATTTTCTTTTAGGGGTGAAATTGTATCCATGCTCTATTTGTGGTAAACGTTTTACACAGATCAGTTCTCTTGCTAGACACAAACGTATTCATGAAAAGGTAAAAGATGATGCTAAACATCATTCGCAAAATAATTTCAATCATGGTAATTTGGAGAAGAAGGATCATGGAGTAAATAAGAGCAAGGTGATGAATAAACGCAATATTCTGTTGTATATTTTGAAGATAAAGTTACTTTTACTCGTGCAATAAATATACTGGGTACCCCTGAAAGATATGTATTAGGTTGATGCATATCAAATGTGCTTTTTCCAAAGTTTAAAATTAGGGGATGAATACAACATTTTTAATATAAACTTTCCACGATTATTTGCACATCGCTCGGAACTGAACGCGTGCATTTTATCGCGGTAGTCCTACGCTCTTTGCGTTTCGCTCGAAATTTCGAACGTAGAAAGAGACTGCAAGTGAAAAAGAAAGAGGGACTGAAAGCGATTTTTCGAACTCTATTTTCTCGAAAACTAAGCCCAAAACGAGAAAAACATATACCATATTTTTTTTTATTAAAAGTTACATGGTGTCCGCTTGTACATATCTTTCGGGACACCCTGTATTTCGAAGATAAAATTTTCTGACTTATTATGCATAGTTTGTTGAAGGTAATGCACCTAGTTCGCAAAAAGTTGTCAAAAGACAACATTATTGCAAAGTTTGCGGCGAAAGTTTCAACTTTATCTTCCTATTAAGGGAGCACGAAAAGTCTCATTCGGAAAATTTGGAATGCAAGAACAACGAGGTAGTAAGAATTCTGAAAGTAAATATTAAAGAGCTACAAAGTTTTCATCTCGTTTCCGTTGCTTAGAATTTTCAGGAAAGCGCAGAACCGAAAGAAGACAAAAAGGAAACGGATAGCATTGATTTTCTTGAGAATGAAACGAATATGAAAAGAGCATTGCCGTTGGAAGCAATTATTTATATCACGTCGGAACAGGTAAATAAATTTATCGCTTAGAATTATGTGATCTTAGAATAGTATGTTTATTATATTTAATTTGTTGTATGGGAAAAAGTTGAAGAAAATCAATTTGGAAAATATCGACGATAGTAGAAACCGCGTTTCGCATGAAAATTTATATGAAGAATTAAATGTCTCTGAGAAGGTATTTAACAATGAACAAACTCAGCTTGTTCACGATAGTCCACTTTTGTTATGTAAATCTAATAATTCTATAGAGAGAGAAAATTTAGCGTACGTTTGCCAGGTAGACGAGAATGTTCTTAAAGATAAATTATGTGTACAAACATGCGAGCCGGATTTACAAAAATCCGACGCAATACCGAATTATAACTCGTTAATAAATACTTCCATGAATGTTACCGATATGTTTCAAAAGATAGATCTTTCAGAACCTAGTACCAATGAAACGCTTAATTCCGATCCAAATTTACATACTAAAGACGACGAAACGAATTTAGTACAAAATGGAAAAATATCCGACGATCTAAACGACGTGAACAATATTGTAAATCACGACGAGCCGATGTTGCGTTTAGTGCAAACCGAAACAGGGGAACAGTTTTACGAATTTCTGATAAACAATTTGGTTGAAAAATTGCCGAATTTGTCGACGAAAGCTCCCGAGAGCAAAGATGAGAGCACGAACATGAACGAAGAGAATAATCATCAAGAGACAAATATACGAGACGATCTACCTAACGACTTAAATTACGCGCAATACGAATTACAAACCGATTTCGATAAATACGTCGACACGAATTTCGAGGTATTCGAGAGATTAAATTACGACGATAGTTCCGAACGATTTCTCGAGTTCGTCGAATCTACGGGGCTCGAAAATCAGAGCTCGAAAATTTCCGAATGCAGCAAAGAATGCGAACAGTTTTTGCAGTTTCAAAATTTCAGCCCGATCGATACGATAACGCATGAGAATGAAAAGAACGCGATTATTAACAGTGATAGTAACGACAATGGTAATCAAATTATCGAAACAGACGAAATACAAGAGCAAAGTGAAAATGTTATCGATATCGATAAGAAAGTGGATGATGAGCAGGACTCGAAGAAGCTGAAAACATTTTTAATAAAGTTTCAATGTACGGTATGTGAAAAGTCATTTTCAACTAGTTACAATTATAAGCAGCACATAGGTACTCATTTTGCAGACCAGCAAAAGTTTCATTGCAAAGATTGCAAAATGTCTTTTGCTTGGAAATCAACGTTGAATAAGCATATCGCGAACAATCATAGACCGGAAGGTCCGCAAAAATTTGCGTGCGATATATGCAATAAAATTTATAATACTTCCTCACAAGTAAATGTGAGTATTTTTAAGAAGCATGGCCATTGACTAAGTATAGGATAGAACTATCCATAGAAGATTAAATGATAGCAGTCCAATACATATGAAGATATACTTCTATACACGTTACTATAGATCTGGCTGTTATAGATCACGTATATCGGCAACAATTAATTCACGCAGTATTTATGATTCTATATAAGAATTGATAGTCTGTCCTATGCTATGTCGATGTTAAATATAACGATATAACGAAAACTTTTTATCGATACAGGAGCACGTGAAGCGTGATCATTTGAAGCAGCGGAACCACGTTTGTTCCCAATGCGGTAAATCGTTTTTTAAGAAGTATGACCTAAAGATACATAATAGAATTCATACCGATGAACGGCCGTACGTTTGTCGCGCTTGCGGGAAACGATTTCATCACCGAAGTCACATTATCCGTCACGAACGCATACATTTCTAGGAAAAGATAAGCAGCTTGCATCATTTATTTAACGGCATAGGGAACAAAAATGTGAACAAATTAAAAGCAATTATGATTATTTTATCGAATTGAAAGAATTAACAAACGTTGTTCTGTTATATAGCGTTAACACTGTAATAAGTATTAAACATTATAATTGCTATTGATACTTATGAGGCATTTGACAAACTTTTTTGTAAATCATTATTTTTTAATAAAAAATGAAAGTACGAAGTTTTTTTTTCGTTTTATTTCCATATTCCCTTCCTAATTATTTTTAATCGAAAGTGTGCATAATTTGAGGGTGCGAAAGGAATTGGATGTGTATAGGTTTATTCATTGCTTTGCACACGTTTGTATATTGTAGCATGTAGTGTTGAAGCGCTACACGTATTTCAACAATTTAGCTATAGTCATCAAATCTGGCTTCAATATGGTTGACGGCATGGGTGACGACGTGGTGAATAACGTGCAAAACCTGAATATAAAGGAAGAAAAGGCATGAATTCGTTTTACATTTGCTAAGAATTTTTCTTATTTTCATTTTTGGCCGTAAAATATGTTGATGACTTCGCGTACTTCCAGTTATAGAAACGTTTGCAATGTTTCAAAACGGACACATGCTTCATGGGTTGGTTATATAGTATATTGTTATTACAATATCGTTTAGCAATATCATGATAAGAATTGTTAATAATCGTTTATTTTTTCTAATAATCTACTACGATGTATGACGCGTGTTCCATCATAAGAATGACCACCCATATTTTTAAAATCGATAATCTGATGTAATCCAATCGTATAGTTTTCTCACACGTTTGTTGCATTAGCTTCGCGAATGTGTTAACCTCGAGTCCTTTTAAATCTCAGACAAATGTGGTCTAATTGATAATTAGTGTTCTTTTGTATAACAATAGGCAAAGATGAAACAATCGAAAAAAAAGTTAGCTGCTACTGACGAAAAGTCCGTTTGCGAACTTAATCCTTGGCCAAATTACATTCAGGTATAACAAATAATTAATACTATAGTAAATAGTTAATAGTAACGAAATTTAATACTAAAATAATTTATATCTTACTATTAAAATAATTGATATTTTTGTATTAAAATAATTGATATTTTTGTATTAAAATAATTGATATTTTTGTATTAAAATAATTGATATTTTCGTATTAAAATAATCTATATTTTACTATTAAAATAATTTATATTAAGTTGTAACGAATATTCGTCCCGTTTTATTAATATTTTCAAAATCATTTATCTGTAACTATAAAAATAAGTTTAGTCAATTAAACATGCACCATTTTGTTCAATGACTTCTTACAATTTTTTCAGGATCGTATTTTGCTATGGGATAAGCTTAAATCAGATTATGAAGCATTCTTAGCTTCCAAGTCAGTTAATGATATAACTGTAATTCTTCCTGATGGGAAGGAAATTATAGCTCAATCTTGGCGTACAACGCCTTATGAAGTTGCCAAAAATATTAGCCAAGGTCTGGCAGACAATACTGTCATTGCAAAAGTTAACAATGAATTATGGGACTTGGACAGACCTTTAGAATCAGACTGCAAACTAGAGTTGCTTAAATTTGACCATCCAGATGCTCAGCAAGTGTTTTGGCACTCCAGTGCACACATTTTAGGAGAAGCCATGGAAAGAGTATATGGTGGTTGCCTATGTTATGGTCCACCCATAGAAAATGGGTTTTACTATGACATGTACTTAGGTGACAAGGGAATTTCCAATTTAGACTTCCCATTCTTAGAAGGCCTTTACAAAAACATTGTTAAAGAGAAACAGCCATTTGAGAGACTGGTAATGACCAAGGAAGATCTCTTGGAGATGTTTAAGTACAATGAATTCAAAGTCCGGATTATTAACGAGAAAATTCATACTCCCACCACCACTGTGTACAGATGTGGTCCATTGATAGATTTGTGCAGAGGACCACACATTAGACACACCGGAAAAGTTAAAGCTATTAAAATAACGAAAAACTCGTCCACTTATTGGGAGGGAAATGCCAATGCAGAATCCTTGCAAAGACTTTATGGTATCAGTTTCCCAGACAACAAACAGTTGAAAGAATGGGAAAAGTTCCAAGAGGAAGCTGCTAAGCGAGATCACAGGAAAATAGGAAGAGAACAAGAATTGTTCTTCTTTCATGAACTTTCTCCAGGCTCTTGTTTCTTTCAACCGCGCGGGGCATATATTTATAACACTTTAATCGATTTTATTCGTAGCGAGTACAGGAAACGTGGTTTCCAGGAAGTAGTCACGCCTAATATTTATAATAGTAAATTATGGCAAACGTCTGGTCATTGGATGCATTACGCGGAAAATATGTTCTGCTTTGACGTTGAGAAGGAAACATTCGCGTTGAAACCGATGAATTGTCCCGGCCATTGTATGATCTTCGACGTTCGAAACAGATCCTGGCGAGAGTTGCCGTTAAGAATGGCGGATTTCGGGGTACTACACAGAAACGAGTTGTCCGGTGCGTTAACTGGACTAACCAGAGTCAGGCGTTTCCAACAGGACGACGCGCATATATTCTGCTCGCCCGAACATATTAAGGAGGAAATGCTCGGCGCGCTTGACTTTTTGAGACACGTTTATTCCGTGTTCGGCTTCACGTTTAACTTGTGTCTCTCCACGAGACCGGAGAAATACATGGGAGACATAGAGATGTGGAATGAAGCCGAAAAAGCGTTAGCGGAAAGTTTAGATACATTCGGAGAACCGTGGAAACTTAATCCGGAGGATGGTGCATTTTATGGTCCAAAAATTGATATCACGATTATGGACGCGCTTAAAAGAGCTCATCAATGTGCTACCATCCAATTGGACTTCCAATTGCCGATTAGATTTAATTTATCTTACGTCAAGTAAGCGTGAGAATTTTATAGTAATCGTTCGTTTAGTTGAACTCGGAATATAACGTTGAAATGGAAATTTTAGCGAAGCCGGGGAGAAAACGAGGCCAGTAATTATTCACAGAGCGATTCTAGGATCTGTGGAAAGAATGATTGCAATTTTGACGGAATCTTACGCTGGAAAATGGCCGTTCTGGTTGTCTCCGCGACAAGTGATGGTCATTCCAGTAAGCTCTCAGTTCGATGAATATGCTACCCTAGTGAAAGATAAACTCTGGAATGCTGGATTCATGGCAGAACTTGACACCGATTCTAGCGATACGTTGAATAAAAAAATACGGAACGCCCAACTCGCACAGTTTAACTTTATCCTTGGTAATTCAATATAAAGTACCATATAACATTCTATTAGGGGTTTGCAGAAGTTTCCATCGTTTTTATATCATAATCTGCATTACTCATCATTATAATGCAAAAAATTAATATCTCAGAGAAGGTCTAAAATATTAGGCATTGCGGATGGCAAAGGCGAAATCAACAAATATGTATTTCGAGGAAAATGCATTTTGCTGTAATGCAATTTTTTAATAATTGCTTAATTAATAATTGCTGTAACAATTTATTCGAACTCCCTCTATATATTAGCGACGAAAACTTTTGCATATATTTAACATATACGTATAACTGAATATCGAAGTATTTCATTTCTATTGATAATTAAATTTCCAGTCGTTGGAGAAAAAGAACTTAACGCTGGCACGGTAAACGTGCGCACCAGGGACAACGTCGTACACGGAGAAGTTCTCGTCAACGATTTAATCGAGAAATTCAAAATATTCAAAGAGAGAAAGGACAAAAACTGCGAGGAGAAGTTCTAAATAAGCTTTGTACACAGACAGACTATTTATTTATTTCTAGATTAATAATTCCACGGAAATCGGTTGTAACACACAGATCGACAAAACTTGAAATAACATTTTCTAAATATTTCGAAATAATGCACATGAACCTACCGAAAGAGAATATTGCTGTAAGAAAGTCCTGTTACTAGAGGAACTGTATAAAAGCATAGGATCGCTATTTTGCATTTAATTAATTCTGTTTACTATCGAAACTTGAATTACATTGTCAGAGTAGAGAAAATAGAAAATATCCAGGAATTTTCACTCAAATTTCAGCTTGCCAATTCATGCATTTACGTTCACGAAAGAACCTCTGATTCCATTATAACAATTTTCCTTTTGATTGAATAAGTTTGTTCTATATCACGATACGAATCGCTTTGTTTAAACAGAATAATGAATAGTACGAATAAATAATATAGAGAGAGATAGTACATTTCAGTTTACTCATTCAAACTTACGATTAGTGTTGGGGAAAATTTATCTCGAGGCATGGGGGGAAATTTACGGTAATAAATAATTTTTCTCAGAAGCTACGAAAAATTTTTTCTACCACTTGCATTTTTGTTTTTAGCAGAAACATTGAGTGTACATTGTAACTCGAAATGTTCATCTCAACGGCTGTGCTCCATAATTTATTGCAGACTCTGTCGATATGTATGTATCGCGGCAACTGCGTTAATATCTTTTGAAAATAAATTATCGCTGTAAATTATAGACCACACCAACCCAAATAGAGAAGTTTCTGTCTTTGGAAGTTCTTATACCAATTTTCACAATAAAGTAGCACCACTGATCCAAATTGTTCTTATTTCATTTAACATCGAAATACACCTATTCTTTCTTTTGTAATCCATTCCCTCGCTTATCTTTTAGTACTATTATGAGCTAAACAATTATGTGTTGTAATAATTCACGCGGTATTTGGCGACTTTCGATTAGGCGAATATAAGCGGCGAGGAGGTATCCGAAGCATTTACAAAAAGTGCGGCAAATTTCAAATTTCTCGGGTAAACCTTAATTACTAAACTTTTCGCATATTTCTAATACTACAACTTAAATCTACCTTAATCGTGTTCGGGATAATTTTGTAAAGTTTCTCGCTTTAAAGTTTGTTTATTCAAATAGGTCTATTCTGTACCTCGTCTGTGGTTGATTATCGCATTGCTTAGTTATAATTCCCACCGTTTTAAAAGAGCTGTTGTCTTATTCTAGTCTGAACTGGTAATATCGCATGTGACACTAAAATGGTAAGTTGGCCCGTTGATGATTCTATATGGGAATGGATAGTCTATTCCATACTTCGTCAATGGTATATACGTAATTTCAATCGAGAAAGGCGGTAAACGTCAACGCATGTGCTCGTATTGTAATAAAAATGCTCCAACTCAGAGATAATACTTTAAGATATTATATCGATTGAATTGTGTTGTAATTAACGCGTGTCGGAAGTTGTCGAAGAGAACTACGAAATGTTACCTATACCGTAAAGGTGCAGATTAGCAAAGGGATTGGGGTACCTGTAAACCTAAACATACTGACTATTTTTGAAGAATGAATACGAATAGCAATTGTCACTTCGTATTGGAACGCCTCAATGTTCCAAATACGATTGTTCTTGATAAACTGGAACACACTGTAAGCGCATAGCGTCGATCATAAAATTATTGCAAGTAAAAGTTGCATATAATAATATGATCTTCCATTCATAATTCTTTTTCTTTGTCATATATTTCTAAGAACTGATGGTTGATGTTTATACTTAAGATAAAGCATTCTCTGATAATGATGAATGTAATTGGATATAGAAAAATATAAAAGAATGTCTTATATATTTAAGTATCATGAATACAAAGATATCATATGATAATATGATCTTACACTTATAATCTTTTTTCTTAATTTCTTATATTTTTCTAAACTGATCATCTGATGGCTAATGTTTATACTTAAGATAAAGCATTCTGTTCTATGGTAGCAAAATGAATTGGGTATAAAAAATTATAAAAGACTGCCTTGTATATTTAAGTAAGTATCATGCATACAAGGAAGCTTTACCTTTTGTTTATTTTCAGTACACTTGTGGTAGGGCAAAAGACAATGAAATAGTATGCCTCAGTTTGACCGTATCTAGGAGGCACTGTATTTTTTTCCACAGCAAAAATGAATTGTACGTCACTGACTTAAAGGTACAGGTTATGAATTAATATGCATGTATCAAAAATGAGGTACAGGGTAAACCTACCATGTTATGGGATTTTCTGTTGCATGGTCTGATATACAGATATCTAAAAAATCAAGATTTATTACCTTACCTTTTTATTATCTTAGAAAGAATGTAAACATTTCTAAAGTATTTTAATATGCTAACAGAAGAGCTATATATATGGACACAAGGTAAAAATGAAAATGGCAATGGGGTCTGTAGACTCCAAAAATTGCATAACAGAAAAATGCTGTACATGATAGATCTACTTTGTACCTTCTCTGTACATGTATTGTAACTAGACTGTGGATCTCTATGCAGATTTATATTTTTTAATTTTAAAGTTTATAGAAATAGGACTTAAATTGATGGCTGCTTCATCCCCTAAATAATTTCTATAGTACTTTGGATCCTTTGTATAACTTTGCAGATTATATGCATTCTGCTCTTTGTTGTGCCTTTAAATTGCACCAATAAATGCATAAAAATCTGCAGTCTAATTATAACGTTTTTAACTATTTTTAATGGCACTATACTTTCAGAGTTCAAATGGTTTATTCATAAATGGAGTCTCTCAGAAACCCTTTCAGACAACTCAATTATGTTCAAATGACATCATTGGCATTGGTTGTCCAAGTGTTGATACTACAGACAATACTATGTTTGTATATAAATTACGTGCCATTGCTGTAAGTTTTAATCATCCTGATACATCTGTCAGATTGGCCAAAACGTTCTATTGATTCTGAGATACTAGGCAAATAGTTACCACCAATATAATAATTACATTGTCTAGAGTTTGCATTGCAATTTGAGTCTATTTGTGTAAATCTGGTAAAGTCCAATGACTTATTGCATTTTAATCTTCTGATATCAGCTCTTTCATTGAACAAATTTGCTACTAGTTGATTAGGACGATTACCGAGCCTCCTTGTATATTTACTGCTAAAAATTAGCTATGTCAAATTTCACTGATGGGATTCTCAAGTCATCTCTTATTATTTCATTTGTGACAAACCATGGAGCATTTACTATTGTTCTCAAATCTTTTGATTGGAATCTCTCCAGTATTTCTATATTAGAATTCGAAGACACACCCCACAATTGTATTCCATGGAATTTCAATTGCAGACAAAATTTTATTCATATTGCATTTAAAAGTCAGCAATTAATAATTGATTCGTTCCATCGATCAACGATTAATAATTTTATCGATTCTTTTAAATCTATCGCCGATTATTGGAGATTCATTTACGTAATCAAAGATTGACGTTTAATGTCATCAATCGACAAGACTTTTTGGCGAATCTAATATTTTCAACATTCGTTAAATAAAATTCGTATATGTCGGAACACTTGTAGCAACCGAATTCTATGAAGGATGATTACAGTGTGAGCGCGCTTTCCGAAACTGTTTTAAATGTCGAAAATACGTGTAGCGATAAATCGGATCTCCTAGCGAAACGTAAGCGGGAACAAAACACTTTGGATGGGAAAATTGTGCCGAATAAAATTCCAAAATTGGAGAACGATATTTGTGTTCTAGAAAGAAATTCTTCAGAAGGTAGTGGCTTGTTTTCGTTCTTATTATTTAGAACAGGCAGAAAAATAAATGGTAACTTTATCTTTACAACGCAAATAGTTGTTCGAATTTCAGGGAAAGGTATAATACAGGATGAAAATGATATTGAAATAGTACATATTTCGTTGAACAATAGATTGCTGAAACAGGATAAGGATGGTGATAATTTTACGAAAGAAATCGAATCGGATAACAAAGTGGATAAACATATAGGCGCTAATATGTTTGAATCGAGTAGCAGCTCGAAAAGTATAAAAGTAGGGAATGGAGTGGAGTCCAACGACTCTACAAATTCTAAAAGCGTAGAATCGCTCAAATCGCGTGCCGCGAAACAGGATATTAATGCGGAAAAAATGTCCATTGTCTGCGAGAACAAAAAGAGCAATGCAAGTACGATCCAAGAGATTCAAAACTTTGTTGAAAGTAATTCATTGCACACTAAAAATGTACAAAATACAGCAAATAACGTATCTAACTTTAAGTCTAAGAGTACAGCGGAGAAGAATAATGTTGTGAATACGAAAATTAATTCAGGAAACGTAAACTGCAATTCGAAATGCGATATACAAAGTTGCAGCGAACCAAATACTAGTAGTGTAAATAAAGTTACCAAATTAACAAATAAAGCGGATTGTTCTGTTGATGAAAAAAATAACAGAAGCGACGGTATGTCGCTACTGCCGCCAAGTTTTGTACGCAATGAGGAAGGCGTGATAAAGTTAGAGGATGAATTGCAATTAACGGATACCGACGAAGACGCTATGTACAATTCTCCGAACGCACAGTTACTTCCGTTGTTTTCGCCCATCAAATTGAAGAAAGTCCAACAGGAGCCAAAAACGAAATTCTCGGAGGATGATGTTGTAAATTTAAGCGACAGCGAGGACGATATTTTCCCGTGTTCGCAGTTGTTCGATATTGGGTTCGGCATGAACACGTCTGTCAAGGATGAGATCAAAGAAGAACCGATAGAAGCGGAAAACGAGAGATTCAACATACTCGACGACGCGGATTTAGTAATTTCATTAACGGATAGCGAAGACGAAGACAACAATTGGCTGCACAGATTATCTCGAAGTCAAATGCTGAACGAAGACGATGAACTCGATGTGGAAAATAAGGAGGATATAAAGAAATTAGACGTGGATATGGAAATCATTGATATTCCAGAAGCAATCGGTGACGAAGCTCAATTGAAGACTGAAATAGGTGATATGGAGGCAGAGGAAAAAGTTGTAGAGGAGGAAAAAGTTGCAGAGAAACCAACGAATGAGGAAGAAAACAATGCTTCGTTGCGAGCTGTAAAGAATCTAAATAAGATATTTTTAACGGAAACTTCTGCGGAAATGATGGAAGTGGATTCCGAAGATCACGTTGAGAAAGCTGCGGAAATTTCTACCGACAAAAAGCGTCCTACCAAACTTCTGGGAAATCAGACTTTGCAGAAAGAGGCGGAAACCAGTATCAATACTTTGAGTAGCAGTAAAACGGAGAAAGCGGAGAAGTCTTCGAGGAAGAAGCCTTTGGAGAAAAAGATATCTCAGATCGAACCTCTACACTTGCCTACTAGGAGACGAAGCAATAGCTCTAACCGACAGCAACAAGTTTCGGAAAAAGCTGAAAAGTCCGACAAGCCTCCGAAACGGAGATTAAACGCTAAAGAACGAAAGGAGCAACAAGAGAAATTGAAGCTAGAGCAATATTTGTACGTGAAAGAGCAAAAGAACCGTAAAGTGCTGCACAAATGGGCCGATTGTCTTCCAACCAGTAAAAAGAAAGCGGTTACTCTTACGAAGGAAGAGAAGAAAGCTTTGGCGAACGACAGGAAGTTGAAATTGAAAAAAATCGCACTGGAAGAGAAACGATTGTCTTTGGAAGTAGACAAAGAGAAGAAACGTATCGTTTCTAAACCGAAAGCAAAAATAACGGCGAAGACTCGAAACGATTTTCTCGTTGAAGAAACGATCTCTGCGACTAAATCGGAAGTTTCTGTAGAGAAAGCTAAGGTTTCCTCTAGCGGAGCGGCGGTAGCGAACAAGACGACTGAATCTGTGAAAAGTAAAGACGTTTCTGCAGAGATAACAACGCACTTAAGCAATAAATTAACTATCAATGATATTTCTAGCTTAGGAAAGATACCTAAGAAATCTAGTGTAATTAAGACAAGGGTGAATACCGCTATAGCTGAAGAGGCGTTCAAAGGTCTCTCGTTGGAGAAGAAAACGGAAAAGACGGTTGAACCAAAAACCGTCGAATTAAAGACGAAATTAAGCTCAGAGCCAGCCAAGGTCGTAGAATCTTCCGTGCTTCTAAACTCGAATCTGAAGTCTGCAAAAGCGAAAAAAAGAGTATCCTTTTCCGCGGTGATCAAAACTGTACGCGAATATGAGATCGACGAGACGAATGTTCTGAAGAAGTTAAACGGAAAAGACGCTCCCATACCACGAGAAAAGGTTGCGGTAATGAAGCCCAGAAACAACGTGGAAAGTAATAGGAGATACGAAGAATTCTTGTTGCGTATCTTTTCGTGGAGACCAGTGTGGCTGGAAGAACAGCTATATTTGAATACCACTGCACCTGTGATACGTAACGACGAGTATAACGTGATGTTAACGCATTATAGATCGTACGAGGAATACTATAATGTCACATCTCCGCTTTTGTTGCTGGAAATTTGGCATGGGATCATGAAGGAAATCCAAAGTGTCGATTATAATTATAAACGACCCCCTTTTATGTGTTCCATAGTGGAAAACTCTATTCAGATCGATAAAATTTCGCCGAACATACAGTTAACAACGTTAATGTTGGAAGTGCTGGCTACGAAGGAAGATATGCAGAGGCAAACTTACCCGAACTTTGGGCATCTGGTATCTTTCGAATACGCTTACAATGACGCAAAAGGACAGACTTTTAGTAAAGTGTTTGCATTCGTCACGAATGTACACACAACGGCGCTAACATCTCTAACGCGTTTCAACAGAGATTTGCTGCATTACGTGAAAAGTCCTTGCTCGCTTTTAACCTATACCATGATAACGAGACCTCTGGTCAAGAATATTTTGGTCAATCGAGTTCAACGTCTGAGAACCGTCACTTACTTGCGCCCAAGTTTAAGAATGGTGCAAGCACTGCAGTATCTTCCCAGTTCGCCATTGATAGATTTGATCATAAGCCCAAAACTCGAATTGTACAAACTGCCAGTGGTTCTTGAACCAGAACCATTGATCACGAACGACAAGCTGAATCAGAAACAGATGGAAGCCGTGTGTAGAATAACCAAAGCCGTAGTTCAAAAGGATACTAAACTGTGTTGCATTCAAGGACCACCGGGTACCGGAAAATCAAAAGTTATTGTAAATATAGTTACTCAGATACTGTACGGGAATAATAGGTACACGAACAACGGAAGTTCCTTGAAGATTTTAGTGTGCGCTCCGTCGAACGCTGCCATTGATGAGATCGTTTTAAGATTGCTCAATGTCAGGTCCAATATAAAGCAGCAGTCAAAGATGAAACCGTTCAAAATGGTACGAATCGGAAGACCGGAAACGATGCATCCGATCGTGAAGAATATTTCTGTTACCGAGTTGGCGAATCGAGAGATGAAAAAGACGGCAGCGAATTCGAATAATATTCCACCGGAGAGTATAGAAAATGAGAAACTATTCTTGGTCTCTAAGATGAATGCTATTAAATGCGAATTAGCTACTTCTTATAACGTGGTCGAGCCTTACAGGCAGCATCTTAAGATGAAACTGGCAGACATGGCCGCGAAATACGAGCTACTGAAAAGTCGTAAACCGGTGAATGAGATCAATGAGAAGGAGCTCATAAAACGTAGACGTAACACGGAAAATATGATTCTTGATTACGCGGATATAATAACGTGCACTCTTACATCCTGTTGCACCAAACACATGGAATCTATCTTCGGTAACAAAAGGAGAAGGATATCCGTGTGCATAGTAGATGAAGCAACGCAAAGTTGCGAGGCCGAAACTTTGATACCGTTAATGTTGGGTATTAATATATTGGTATTAGTAGGCGATCCTATGCAATTGCCTGCTACTATATTGAGCTCAGATGCGAAGAGATTAGGATTGGACCAATCTCTTTTCTCTCGAGTTCAAAACGCTTTCGACGTGAAACCGAATAATCCGATAATCATGCTGGACGTTCAGTATCGAATGGAATATGAGATTTCTTCGTGGCCAAATAAATTCTTTTACGGCGGGAAATTAAGGAACGCCGTAGAACCAAAGGGCAACTTTCCCTTCCATCATTACAGAATTCTAAATTTGAATACTAATCAGAACAGTGACAATTTCTCGAACGACAACGAGGCCAACTTTGTAGCCAATATTATTTACTGTATGCTAATGTTCGGTAATTTGGATAGCTGGGAATCATGTATATCGTATGGCATTTTGACGCCATACAATAATCAGAAGTCTATCATTACAACGAAAATTAATGAAAAGTAAGCAGTGTAGCACTTAGCAATAGGGTGCTTGTATTCCAGTGGTGTATTGTTAAGCAAAATAGAACCGAAACGTTCGTTGATTTGACCTAATACGAAGTATTAAATATAAATGCGGCTCTTCGTTAAGTGCGGCTCCCATTGAAAATCAATTCAATTAAATTTGAATTTGTGTCTTTAATACTACGTAACTATGGTGTGGCTCTTTATAATGTATGAAACACCGGAATGCGGCACTCGTTGACCTCATGCGTGCCGACCCCTGATATATAGCATTTAGAAAAAAGTTTCGATGCATTTTAGCCCCAATACACCCTGGCTATATTCCAAATATTATTGGGGTACAGAGTTATTGCACATCGATCTGAATCGTTTTAGAACATCTTCGTTACCGGAGAATATTAGGAAAAGAATGAAAATCGATGTGAACACGGTAGACGGTTTTCAAGGCCAAGAACGTGATGTGATAATTATATCTTACGTACGAAGCGACAAAATTGGATTCTTGTCCGATAGACAAAGACTTTGCGTTGCTCTAACGAGAGCAAAGCACAGTCTGATACTATGCGGCAATTTCAACGTCTTTATGGTAAGATTATATACATATTATATTTCAATACAAAGATAGGTGGAAAAAAGGTGTTAGGTTTGCTAAAAAGTTTTTTCGTATTTTACAAACAGATAGAAACAAAACTTTTCTTCCATTTCAAGCCTATGTTAAATAGAATAAATGCAACCAATTTGTACGATTCTTCTTCTCATAGAATAGAGTGAAATGTTTCTGCTTTTAGATCTTTCTTGCAATTTTAAAATTGATGACATTTTTACTTATATATCGTACATTTCAAACACGTTCTATAAGAAACGAAAGGAATTTTTGGCCAATCTAATAGCTGACAAAGAATGTACGGGGTGTTGAAGGTGGTGAAGGCAAACTTAATAATCACGTGTTTTGCGAGAAAAATACTTTCTACCAGCACTGTAAACGTTTTAACAAATTTTGTTTCTATAAAAGTTTAATATTTATAGAGAAAAGAAGGAAAATTATTTTTAAAAGTGTTAAGTTTTCCCTTACTATCCTCAACGCCTCATATAGTATTAGATTGTTGCATATGGAATGATCGATTTGACGTAGCTCACAGTTTTTATATTATATATATATATATATATATAAAAATCGTCGATGTTTTCGAATCATTGTACAGAAATTAGAAACGTACTTTATAATCACGTAATGTGTAGAACATTTTGGGCTACATGAAAAATCGGCCATTTCATATGCAATAACCTAATAGTTGAAACGTAAAACAGTTTCTTCTATTAATTACAGAGAGACGCGATGTGGAGTTCGTTGTTAGCTGACGCGAAGTCACGCAAAGCATTCTTTAATGTTAATGCCAATGCAGATCTTCACGAGATCAAATCATATGTTATCAAGCGTATGATAAAAAAGTAATTATTTACGGCAAATGTTTCATTGTTAATATCATTTTTGTACATTTGTAAATCATACATTATTATCCCCCCCCCCCCCCCCCCCTGTTTCGACATTACGCGCGCATCTTGATAATATATACTGTAGATCTACGTTCCTTTTCTACGCTACCGGTACGACAATTTACAGGTAATAATGTTTTTTAAAATAAGAATAGTCCCGTCCTGCATAGAAAATAAATGAAAAAGGTTCACGGCTGTTGTAAATCTCATAGAAAAATATATTTGAATTGTAAAATATATTTTCCAGTGTGTTTAGGTTAAGTGCGTGATGAATTCGTTGGACTCGTGATTAAATAATTGTTTCTTAATCGAAAGGTATTTTAATTGAAAAAAAAATAATGAATTGAAATTTATTCAATTTGAAGTTCAAAGTGAAAACGATTATTTTCCTTTTATTTTCGTCTTAAGAAAGTATAAATGATTTGAATATGTACATTCATTATAGGGTTGTTTCCATGCAGGATTTTGATCGCATTATTCGATTATATATTATCGTACGATTTATCGTTACATAATTTGATTGAAATGACATAGGTGAAATTCGGAAAGATGCAGATAATTCGAATTTCGCTTTTCGAATTCTTGAACCTGAAATACACATATTAATCCCGTTGAAACTGTGATGAGCACCTGCGGCTCTCAGAAACGTTGCGTTTCATTTAGCTATATCGAAAATAACAAATTCGACTACATAAATTAACATATTTTTATTAATATATAAAGTGTAGAAGTTAATTCGGTGCCATTTTCCCTTTTATTTCCCCTTCAATTGTTTAATTTACACAAAAATCAAACCACAGTTTTAATGTTGAATGACTATCGAACATTCGATAACAGTTTTACATTTACAAGACGACTGAGAAGCTCTTATTTTGAAATACGACGACGGAGGTTTTGAGTTGGCTAAGTTAATGTAAAAGCGCCGAATTAATTTCTACATCTACTATATTTGCACGATAAGCTTAAAGTTTCAGTAATTGGGACAGCTACCCTACTATATAAATACTACGGCCATATAGCAATAAGTTTGAACGTAGTTCCTTATTACGTATGTATTTATTTCGAAGAAACGTGGACTCCGCGTAAAACGTTTTAACGCGAAACGATTCGATTTAGAAACGGATAACGCTTGCTGTCCAAAGTTTATAGAACAGTAAGAATTAAGAATAGCGTGGGATATTTAAAAAGTGTTTCTCGAATACCCTTTATTCAACTTTGTGTTTGCAGCATCAGCTATTGCGAACATCCTATCACGATGGTTCGTTTTCAAACCGTTACACCCCAAGAATACACCACGGAACGATATAAACATTTCAAAATCATTTACGGATTTCATGCTACGCTTTTCGGGAAATATTTGCTGGCTATCACTGATACTGATAAGGCTGTTGTGCACTTAGGGTTCGTTGATAAGACTACTGCCAAAGAAGCGTTGACGGAATTAAAGAACAGTTGGCCGTTAAGCGAACTAGTGCAAGACACGGGAAATGAAACAGGGAAAATGGTAGAAAAGATTTTCGCCGAACGCGTGTTTAAGGACGATTCTATCGCGGTTCTCGCGAAGGGTACGGAATTTCAAGTCGAAGTTTGGAAAGCATTGTTGCGCATTTCGGAGGGCACGACTACTACTTACGCGGAAATTGCGAGGGATATTGGCAGACCAAAAGCTGCACGCAGCGTTGGAAATGCTGTGAACAAAAATAGGATCGCGTATTTAATTCCATGCCATCGCGTTATGGGGAAATCTGGTAGCAATAAATACAGATGGGGCGTGAACCTTAAAGAAAGCATTCTGATGCACGAACGTAAATTCGTAAACACTTAAGCCTCGCTTATTTTCTTTCTTTACGTTAACACTAGATTTACGGATAGGGTAGATGTCACAATTATTGTCACTTTAAGTTCATTTAAGTTCGTTTTTCATTCTTAGCCTTTCGAATCTTTTTTTTTTTTTTTCGAGTTACGACGATTTTTATGTTCTCCTTGATCCTACGAAACTGAATTATTTTGAGTTACGCTATTTATGATGTTTTATTATAACGTGGTAACATATTTCGTTACGACGTACGGACTTAAGCACTTACGGGGTTGAACATGAAATCTATAATTTTCCGTAAGTCTAATGTTAACAAACATCTACGCTTTTGTTACCGCTTATCTTTGCGCATTTGAACTTTATTTTTTTTATGATAAATTATATAGCTTTAAGTGACTGTACTTTTCGTAAGCGTTACGGGTATTTTTTCAGTATTTCGTTTTCTAATCCTCGTGCACTGCGTTAATACATTTTTATTTGAAAAGAAGAGAATAAAATAATGAGCGATATATATAAAATTTATTTATTAATTTTATAAAAAATTTATCGTAAAGAATATAGTCAATCGCAAACGCCTACATATACTCCTAAATTCGAAGTATTTAAAAAAATATAAGAGCTCCAATTATTTCGAGAACATCAACTCCTTTACTAATTAAATCTGGCAGTTTATTGTGAAAAGTGGCGATCTTTTTTCCCATTTGTTTATACCAAAATACACATGATCCGAAAACACGAATTACACGAAAAAATTAGTACGCGTATTAACACGTTGACTGCCACGCGAGTTTTGCATGTTTTTGCTTTGGGAGCCACAGGTAGAATTTAACATGTTTCAATATAGTACACCATAGTATTTAATTTATGCGAAATATTACGTTTCGATAAAAATGTTTTATTTGCCGAATAGTGCACTTATTATTTTGTAATATCATCCACTTATCTATATTGCTCAGCATTGTTAAGTCGACGATATTTATTTTATTTCAATCATTCACTGAGAAAATAAACTTTGGTCACGGGCGATCAATGTGGCAGTCAACGTGTTAAGGTACACAAAAGTTATTATCGTAACTATATTCCATGCGCAAAAACAAACATTTTTAAATTACACAAACAGAGTACACGAGGATTAAAAATGATTTGTTTGATAGTATTAATACGCATAAGTTTATATGTTAAAAATATTTCGATACTTGTACTACAACTATGTAAAATAGACACTCGATGATGTAAAAAAAAAGGATGGTTTATTTTTATACATAAAACATTGGATATTACACAAACGCATGAAACATTAAGATACCGCAAAAGAAGCAGAAATTACGTGATAAGTTATGTACATTTATAATACGCGACACACGTGAAAGTTAAGAAGTCATGTAGATACAGAAAATGAATTACTACCGTTACAACTATACGATAAACATATAATTGTGTTGATTGCACTTTTGTATACTGTAACAGGAACACTATGATGTTAGCATGATCTTCGGCACTCGAACAATGTCGCCGAAATGGTAGTATAAATTAGACGTACATAAAATCACATATTTTTTATATTTGCATCCAAATAATCATTGTTATAACTGTTCTTTGTATAAGAGGGAATTGCATGGTTTTAGAGTATTTGGCAGTAATAAAAATATTAATCAGCAAAATGCTAATAAATAAATATCGAAGAAACTCGAAACATAATTCATAATATTTGCAATAGTTTGATACCATAAATTTGTTGTTCAGTGTACAAGTCTTTCAGATGTCAAAGCAATAAATCTTAATGATCTACGATTTTCTCGGACTAAAGTTAAAAACGAGTAAACGACGAATCGTTAAGATTAAAAACGACTGGCAAAGAAGTAGAGTTAGTAGTTTGGCATCTGATGAACTTACTATGACGTAATGGATTTTATACATTAGTATGACTTGGAAAAATACTATCTACATTGTAAATATTACGATACTGATTCTATACAATAGAATTATTAGATAAGATAGTAAGTTTATAAATACATATGTATATACATTTACATATAAATATAAAAAAAACGAGTTATAAAAGCATTTTATAAAAGTGTAAATATCATTTCACACGATACTTGCTTCATAAAAAAGTTCTACTTTAGGTACAAGTATGACACTTGCGTTCTTCGTATTAATCGTAAAAAATCGATGTTAAATTCGATATATAGAAACCTATCAAATTTATTGTTGCTTGTATTCAAGATTTTGTCGAACATAATCACAAAGAGCATATTAAATTGTATTATCGTAAAATATCTCAACATTTTCAAATTCAATTTTATCTTTTGTATATTGGTTTTTAAGTTTGCGATTTTTATATAAGTATTTGCATTAAATGCGTAGTTTCTTCTTTTAAGTACAAAATTCGAGAAAAATATACATTTCGCTACTGGGGTGGATCGTTCTGTACAGTGTTGTTAATTCAGTCAGTCTCATTGATCAATTAACAATAGTAACTGCGTCTACTAGATTAATTTAGTATAAAAAAAAACTGGAAAAGTACGAAAAAATGTAATATTAAAATCAAGGAGTGTTGTACGTGAATATCTTTGGATTTTCCTAGCAACATACAGCTTCCAGTTTACTATTATTTTACAAAGTAGTGTTTTGGTGGAAATGTAATATATAGTAAAGTTCTATTTATCTACAAAAATATCGATTAAAAGCATCTTTCAAAAATGCAACGTAAATCATTGTGGTGTTCGCTGAAGGGAACGATTAAAAGTATTCGAATACTCTTATGCTTCCCTGATGCAGTCATTCGTCATTTCAAATTGGCAGAGTTAATGAAAATTTTCATGACCTCGTTTTTTTCGGTCAACAATGTCTACTAGTTGTATGCCTCTTGCAGTGACATTCACTCACACAAGTTCGCTGCTCCGCGTTAATCGAATTGTTGATACTCGCTCAAACGTGTATATAAATATTCGTAGAAAATACAGTGAATATTACAAATATTACAAAACTGTACGATGCGGTTGCTCTGCTCGAAGCAAACGATGGAATATTGTTTCCTGCTATACTGGTAGTACCTGTTAAGAAAATAAAGTAATCAGTGGTATTTCGAAACGTAATAAATGAATTAACCCTTTGCGGACGACATAGATTTGTTTTTTTCGACACACGTTGATTTTTAACCCTTTCACTACGACCAAGTTGTCCGTCGGTGTGTTAAAGCTGTATTAATAACGTTAACATTAGAACTACCAAGATCTTCAAAATGATGAATCACTAATTTACCATTAAAATGATGTAAATTTATAGCGGCGCATTTTTAAGAATATTCGGTAGAAAATATGAATTAAGATTCATTTCAGTTGCATCGTATGTTTTTTTCAATCGTCTGTCATTTTCATTCATAAGGTAGTTCTAGCGTTAATAGACAATGTTGTTAATAATTGGACGAGACTTCGCTAAGTTCCATCTGCAAGGAGTTAATAATTCGGCGAAAATTCGTTAGCGTTACTACGTTCTGTTCGCAAAGGGTTAATAAATAAAACTAACATTTTTACCTGACACCCTCGATCGCGGGGTTGTCGCGATTCGCATTATAGGATTGTGAGGAATCGGTTTCATTGGTGTCGGCGCGGGACTTGGAGAATTCCCATAACATTGACCTATTTAATTATGTAGAATTATTAAAGTATCGTACCACCGACGAAGCAAAGGATAGACTATCCATTCTTACACAGAATCGTCTGTTAATTCAATTCAATGACAGGAATTGTAGCCTAAATATTTCGCGACGTAATTGTTTTTCTCATACGTGATTGATCTAACTACGGGCAAATTCGAGGACTTGCCTTTCTTGTACAGCCGCATTCCTTCCTTTTTCGGATCAATATTTCTGATACAATGATCTCCCGCTTCCTTGATGTATATCTCGTCGTCGTTTACTATTAAGCCAACGAAACATTCGTTTGTACCCGTATCGTTTCTCATAGTGTACGTATACATAACACCCTTTTCCTCCCATTGTCCTAGGCACAAGTAGGTACGTTCTGAAATTTTAAAACATTTTTTATTAGGTCGAAACAGGTAATATCGCTGTGGCGTTGTGGTCTAACAATACAAAATTCGCTCGGTAGTCAACGCGTTTAAAGATATATAATGTTACATATATATTTACTAGACGTTAGCGTATTACCTTCGTAGAGTTCTCCAGACTCACAGTCAGTAACTTTAAAGTACATGATTTCACGAGTGTTGCAATTGCTACTTAACTCGGCGCACATCCTTGATAAGTCGGTTATCATTCCCATATATTGGCCAGTAATCGGACAAGGCGATTCTACCGCACGTTCGATCCCTAATTTTCCAAATGTTTCTAAGCAAAATTATTTCTTCTCAACTCAATTATGATAACGTATTTCTTTTTAATCGACTTACGTGCTTGCGTCATCCAAACAGGCTTATCTAAATTCGGATTGTCACACAAGTAAGGCTGATAAACAGGACTTAGCACTATCCCTGCACGAAAAATTATTTATTTATTTATTTATTGTTTCGTAGATCACGTGTACTCGTTAAAGGTTTAACCATTCAGGGACGGTGTGCGGTTTTCTGTTCTTCTCACGCGAACAGAAAAGATTTTTGTATTTCAAGAAATTTACTCCGTTATACTACTACTTTAGTCACACTATTTATAGAACACGGTGACTAGCTACGCATCCCGTAATCACCGATAAATAGTTCCCCCTATTTTAAATAAATATTAATCGTTTTATACTGATCGTAAAATGAAACTAGCCTCCGTACATCGTCTTTGAAGAGTTAATATTTCTAAATGCACGAATAAATACCTATCGTGAATTCGAGCACGTTTTCACTTCGCTGCCTCATCATTAAACACAAATAGGCTGCTTGTTCACTAAAAATATGTTTCGTTTCAGAGATACGAATATAGAGAGTTATCTCGCACGGTAGTCGAACACAGTTAATGCTGAATAAATGTTTTACCATTGATCTTTCGAATAAACGATGTAACGGCCAGTTTCTTCGTTCGAGTCCACGGTAATGAACGTGTAACTATTATATCCATTGAGATCAGTGAATGTCATAGTGCCATTGACAATAAGCGATTCTTCCCATAAACCTTGTGCCCATTTTGGAAATCTAAATTAACGATACACACCTTTTAATTATTGCAAGACTGCAACGGAATGCAGCATTGCGAATATTTAGTTAACGGATATAGTAAAAATCTACTGACGTTGCTACATGCGTCTTCACGTAATTAGGCATTTTCTTTTGATTTGGAATTTTACTGAGAACCAACGTCTCGTATCCACTGGTGGAATTATCCAAGTCCTGTGTGCAACTCGAATCGCTGCTCAGCGCCATATACGTCTTCCCTTTTATATTGTCAACGTGAAACAGCTAAAAGAAGTATTCTTCTATATTAGCTATACAAATTAATTTAAAGCCTTTATCTTTAAACTCTTGGTATTATTTTCTCTCAGGTCAAAATCGCTATTTTACTATTTTTCCAGCGACGGAATTTGCTTGATAAATAGGAGAACGCCAAAAATGTTGAATATTACCCCTTTGCACTCCGTTCGCTCCGCTATAAAGACATTCGTAAATTGTATCAAAAGTTAAGGTTTAAGTTTCTTCAACCGATTCAATTTTCATTTCTTTGAAATCAAAGCAAATTTCTTCTTTTCCAAATACACGTGGGCCTGCTACAACACGGTAGATACGTTCCTTGAAAATACATTATAGAATTGTGGCATTGTACGAAACGTTACACAGTTCCGACACCGCGTTGTAAAAGTACCGCGTTGTAGGAAACGTTCCGCATTTTTCCAACCGTGTTATAGCGAAACCGCATTATAGAAGGCCCACCTGTACACAACACATTAAGTTCTCGCAATAGTCAGAACTGCTGTTACGTCGTACTATTAAAAATAGTTTCGAGTGCAAAGGGTTGAAACTATATATTTAATTCTTTTTCGAACAGATATTAAATTCTATCGAATCCTAAACGCGTCAAAAATTAATTTCTCTACCTAATAATATTCTTCGAGAAACGTATCTATTTAAAAAGTAATTCATTTACCCCGCATCTGTATTGTGGTCTACCTTCGTAGGTTGCGCTGTTGTCCATCAAGGCAAAATAAGTGGAACCATTTGGACCGGGCCAGTTGCCCAAGCAATTAAACGTAAGATTCGCTGCAAATGTGAACGATAACAAATGAATCCCTCTCTCGGATGCGTTAAGGTAAAAAGACAATAAAACAAAACAAAGAAGGGGAATTACCGTGAGATTCAAAGGTGCAACGATTGAAGTGCAGTCTTAATACAGAGCCATCGGGGCAATTGTTGAAAGAAGACGAATAACTGTTGCATTCGATAGCGCTCTCAGATCCATTATTTAGGCTGTATTTGAAGTGATATTGGCCGGTTATTGGGCAATATTCATTTCTAATGGAAACATTCCCGATCTCTTTGGTACCTATGCAGAAGACAACGAATTATGACGATAATCGCGTGATAAAATTACCCGTGGATTGTAACAATCGGATTTCACTGTATTTATATACACTTACTGACAAAAGTTAAGAAACAAAGTAGTCACTTACGAATTTTTGCGTATCCTTTCGCTTCTAAGATTCACTACTTAGAATTTACAATAGCATAAAAATATAATATTACATACATCGATAAACAATAAGTTCTTCTACTTTTATATCAAATCCATGTATCTGAAAATCGAGCGATGACATAAAGCTTCGCAAATACGTACCATGTTTCTTAAATTTTGTCAATAAGTGTCGTTCGCCAATTTGTCCAAACTCGTTTAGTTGATATGTTAATACATCGCATACGGCGCTCTGTATTACAAATTTAATGCAAGTTATACGCGTCATGTAAGAACACTGGCCTTCGAACAATAAAATGAATAAAATGCTTTATAATAGCACGATGCATAATCGGATCAAATTCTTCTGAATATAATAGTAATACGGATTCTCTTTATCCACTCTTTCAGCAATTTGTAGACGTGTATAGAAAATGTATTAACCCTTTGCGGACGAGAAGTAATGACACTTATGGGAGTACTTTAGTTTTGAATTCTACGACTTTGAGTTTTTCACCCTTTCGAGTTCGAAACCATTTCATTTCCAACGATTTCAAATGTTCATTATTACGTTAAGTATTCATTGCATTCATTTTCGCGGTTTAAACGTCGACATGGGTTCTTCGGAAAGCGAAAAAATGATTAGGCGACTATTTGTCGACGCTCGTCCGCAAAGGGTTAAAACGAGGTATCTCGTGATTCGTACGCAGTGCGTTAAAAGAAAATTGGGAAGGAAGAAAAGACTGAAAGAGAAGCGCGAAGATACACGGTAGTCTAGGACAAGACTGTGAAAAATATTTACAGTATAAACTCTTCATTCAGTTTTTCATATAGAATCATCACCTATGATTCATGTTTTGTTTTGAGATTAGTTTTTATTTTTTATTTCTTGTTTTTTTTTTTTTTTTTTTTTGTACTTTATGTTCATTTTATTTCACTGAATAGTTTACGCGCGACCTGTAAACCGGAAGCCATCCGAAACCGAAAGGTACGGATTAAGTTAAATATAAACATGTTAAAACAAAATTGTTTTACTCACGATACAAAATGGACGTGGAATTTAACTTATCGCAGGAGGCCAAGGCTGTGGCCTCTGAGGTATAACACCTGTTCAGGTCCTCAGAGAATACTTCTATGACGTTTCGCGATCGTCTTAACAATCGGAAGCATCTGATGCAATCGCCATCGCCGTATCTAAAATAAATATAAACCGATTTTGCGATTTAGTTTAACCATAGGACGCTTAAGGCCTTGGAAGGTTTGGGGTCAGCTTAAGGGAGGATTATTTTGTCTCCACGTAAGGAAAAATACTAAAATTGTATCTTGTCCTATTCTATTTATGTTTACTTGTGCAGTAAAGCAATGTAAAACATTTAGATACTTCTTATTAATCATTTGGCTTAAAAGTTGTTCTCAAGTTGAAGAAGTTTGTTTTTAATACTGCTGATTATAAACAAATTCTTATGTTGCGAATTGAGGGATAAGGTCACGATTTTAAAAATCTGAAAAAAATACTATCGTATTCTTTGAAGTTTTCTCTATAAAATAAGCGTTCCCCTACTTTGATACGGTTATCTAATAACGTATAATATAATAATTTGAATATCCATGTTGCACTCGTTGAGGGATAGTTGATCCTGTACTCATCTGTGTTGGAACATCTATAACAAAATTTCTCAGTTCCTAGACGTCGGATTTGACTGCTCATTGGCACAAATTAAAGTGCAAGGTTCCAAGAATATTATCATACAGCCTTTTGTAACTTGCCCTTGCACTTCACTTGTTATAAACAAATATATCGCGTCATGGTTGATTACTCAGAAAGTACCTGAAGAGAAATATTAACTCCTCTGCTCCTAGACATCAGATTTTAATATCCGTTGGCTTAAATTAAAGGAGAAGGTTCCAAGAATATTATCATACAGCCTTTTGGAAGTAACCCTTGCAGTTCATTTGTTATAAACAAATACATATCGCGTCATGGCAGATTACTCATAAGGTACCGGAGGAAAAATATTCATTTCTCGGCTCCTAGACGTCCGATTTCAATGCCCCTTGGCTTAAATTAAAAGGGAATGTACCAGGAATATTAACATGTAGCCTTTTGCAATTTGCTCTTGCACTTCATCTGTTATAAACAAATATATCGCGTCATGGTAGATTACTCAGAGGAAGTATCTGGAGAAAAATATTAATTTCCCGGCTCCTAGATGTCCCATTTGTTTGCCCCTTGACGTAAGTTAAAGGGGAAGGTCCCAAGAATATTACCCTGTAGTCTTTTGCCAGTAGCCGTTGCAGTTCATTTGTTATAAACAAATATATCGCATCATGATAGATTACACAGAGAAAGTACCTAGGGAAAAATATTAATTTCACGGCTCCTAGATATCCGATTTCAATATCCCTTAGCTTAAATTAAAGTGGAAGGTCCCGGGAATGTTACTCTATTACTAATTTGCCGGTAAACATTGCGGTTAATTTGTTATAAACAAATCTTACCTATTTTTTGCAGCTACTCAAAAACTAAACACGAGAATGCTTTAAAAGTATATGGAGAGTATTCATTGGACATTTCTCTTTAATTTAAGCCGCGGATGATCCAAATCGGACGTCCAGAAGCCAAGTAATTAGCATTTTAAACAAACTACAAAAGTTTTGTCCGTTAACCCTTTTCCGAACAATGAGTAATTCTTGTTAAAGAAAATAATTAATTTCTCCGCTTCTAGACGACCGATTTGGATCATCCACGACTCAAATTAAAGGGGAGTGTCCAAGGAATGTGCTTGATATACTTTTAAATCAATTCCATGCACGGTTTTTAAGTTATTAATAACAAAAGGAAACATTTGTTTATAACAAACGAACCGCATTGTTTAGCGGCATGAAACCTATTGAACATTATAGCGGGAAATTTCCCCTTTAATTTGAGTCGAAGGTGATCCAAATCGGACGTCTAAAAGCCGAACAATTAGCATTTTAAGAAAACTGGAAAAGGTTTGTCCGATTACGTGTGTCCGAAAAAATTACCAATTCTGGAGCGGCAAAAGTATTGGCCAGTTCGGTGAAATTTTCCGACCCGCCATCTAGCGGTAGAAAGGTGGAACTAAATATGCAATTTAATGAATAATTCTTGTTAAATTAAAAAATTAGTATCTTCGCTTCTAGGCATCGGATCGGGACAAACGACTACTCAAATTGAAGGACCGACTTCCCGCTACAAGATACAGTAAGTCTCATCGCGAAAGCTCTTCCGGTTCAGAAATTATAAGCGTTTATTTCCTACAATTTAGTATAACTTGCAAACTATAAATGCAATCGCCTTTAAACTTATTAGAGCTTATTTCGGAGCTTCTAAGCTTTAATTTGAGCCTAGATTGATTAGTATAGCATACGTAGAAGCCGAGATATAAGCATAAATAGAATACAATATTTAAACGCTTATATCTTCGCTTCTAGATGTTCTATACTAATCGACCTGAGCTCAAATTAAAGCTTAGAAGCTCAGAAATGAGCTCCAATAAGTTTAAAAGCGATTGCATGTACAGTTTTTATGTTATTCTTAATTATAGGAAATAAACACATATAATTTCTGAACCGGAAGAGCTTTCGCGATGAGACTTACTCTATCTTGTAGCGGGAAGTCGGCCCTTCAATTTGAGTAGTCGTTTGTCCCGATCCGATGCCTAGAAGCGAAGATATTAATTTTTTAATTTAACAAGAATTATTCATTAAATTGCAGATTTAGTTCCACCTTTCTACCGCTAGATGGCGGGTCGGAAAATTTCACCGAACTGGCCAATACTTTTGCCGCTCCAGAATTGGTAATTTTTGGGACACACGTAATCGGATAAAACTTTTCCAGTTTTCTGAAAATGCTAATTGTTCGGCTTTTAGACGTCCGATTTGGATCACCTTCGACTCAAATTAAAGGGGAGATTTCCCGCTATAATGTTCAATAGGTTTCATGCCGCTAAACAATGCGGTTCGTTTGTTATAAACAAATGTTTCCTTTTGTTATTAATAACTTAAAAACCGTGCACGGAATTGATTTAAAAGTATATCAAGCACATTCCTTTGACACTCCCCTTTAATTTGAGTAGTGGATGATCCAAATCGGTCGTCTAGAAGCGGAGAAATTAATTATTTTCTTTAACAAGAATTACTCATTGTTCGGAAAAGGGTTAACGGACAAAACTTTTGTAGTTTGTTTAAAATGCTAATTACTTGGCTTCTGGACGTCCGATTTGGATCATCCGCGGCTTAAATTAAAGAGAAATGTCCAATGAATACTCTCCATATACTTTTAAAGCATTCTCGTGTTTAGTTTTTGAATAGCTGCAAAAAATAGGAAAGATTTGTTTATAACAAATTAACCGCAATGTTTACCGGCAAATTAGTAATAGAATAAGATTCCCGGGACCTTCCCCTTTAATTTAAGCCAAGGGATATTGAAATCGGACATCTAGGAGCCGAGAAATTAATATTTTTCCCCAGGTACTTTCTCTGTGTAATCTATCATGATGCGATATATTTGTTTATAACAAATGAACTGCAACGGCTACTGGCAAAAGACTACAGGGTAATATTCTTGGGACCTTCCCCTTTAACTTACGTCAAGGGGCAAACAAATGGGACATCTAGGAGCCGGGAAATTAATATTTTTCTCCAGATACTTCCTCTGAGTAATCTACCATGACGCGATATATTTGTTTATAACAGATGAAGTGCAAGAGCAAATTGCAAAAGGCTACATGTTAATATTCCTGGTACTTTCCCTTTTAATTTAAGCCAAGGGGCATTGAAATCGGACGTCTAGGAGCCGAGAAATGAATATTTTTCCTCCGGTACCTTATGAGTAATCTGCCATGACGCGATATGTATTTGTTTATAACAAATGAACTGCAAGGGTTACTTCCAAAAGGCTGTATGATAATATTCTTGGAACCTTCTCCTTTAATTTAAGCCAACGGATATTAAAATCTGATGTCTAGGAGCAGAGGAGTTAATATTTCTCTTCAGGTACTTTCTGAGTAATCAACCATGACGCGATATATTTGTTTATAACAAGTGAATTGCAAAGTCTGGTTGCAAAAGACTGTACGACAATATTCTCGGCACTTTCCCTTTTAATTTAAGCCAAGAAGCATGGAAATCTACCCACTAAAAGCTAAGAAATTTTGTTATAGGAGACGTTCCAACACAGATGAAGTACAAAATCAACTATCCCTCAACGAGTGCAACATGGATATCCAAATTATTATATTATACGTTTCGAATATCATGGACATTTTTCGACCCTCCCTAAAGTATCCTACGGTTAACAATGAAAGTGGAATCGATTCGAAGAGGGAAGTGTTTCATTGTTAAACGCCTTTGTCAATGAAGTTATTGTGCGATTCGAACTGCACCTCAGGTATAATTATATACTAAGAAGTACAGTGGCGAGAGATGAAAGTCGTTACTGTCTGGAGTCTGGTCTATTTCCATCCCAGACACACTGCAGACGTCGAGGCATCCCTAAGGATACGTTAAGTAAGCGCATACTCTGCAACTCAGTTACGGATTTGGTTGCAACTTGACTTTTGTAGCCATGCTTACTTGCAGACTGAACATAAATTCTTCAAAAATTCCCGTGGCAATAGTTTCCACCGCTATTAATCCCTTGCCCTACGAATTTTGATCGGTTTACTAGTACCGAAAATAATTGAGCTGGTTACATTAAGCGGTCCGCTCAGTATATTTATTTATTTAGTAACGGGTCAACAAACCGTACAATGCGTAAACCAATAGTTAATATAAATGTATTACACATAACGTATTAACCCATTCGACTTATAACCATAAGTTACACTCACGACGTGTGCAATGGTCCAAAAAAGGAAGCAAAATAAATGTACGTAATATTTATAACAAAATTCTCGAATAAATTGGATAACCGCATTGAAGTTGCCTCTACGTTACATTATTAAAAAAAAATGGTTTGGAGTGCAAATAGGTAAAATTCTGCGCTTGGATAAGTGGCCGTTTACCATTTACAGTGTTGCCTTGGATATTAGCCGAGGTTCGGGACCGAATTTGGCCAAAATTGAAGGGACGTAGATCTTTCAAGAAATCCTTAGTGTCTCCTTGTTCATAGAGAGCGAGTGAGATAGAGATACACAGCGCAGGACTGATCGACATTTCACGGTAGGTGTAAAAACATATGTAAGTACTTGGTAACCGGGGACAGTTTCGAAGCAAGTTACAAGAACTGGTGGGGATAGCGACCGGCGAATATCCAAGGCAAAGCCTCGGCCAATATCGAAGGCAGTACTGTATTTCGGAGTCAAGTGGAACCGGAAGCGGATAAAACGCTATGGAAGCGGAACGGGTAAAAATTGGGGTGACTTGTCGCTGGTTAGAATAATTTATTCGGTGATTTTAAGGTCGACTTACCTGTCCATTAGCAGCACGTTATCGCCGACCCTCCTGTGGCAGTAACCCCACACGGGAATCGCGTTGAACGTGACGTTGATGGTAGAGTATTGAATGGGCTCGTTGCTCGTATCGCTCGCTTCCTTTCCGCTCACCTGTGTCACGAACTCGCCCTGAAATTCCGCGGGAAAGTAACAGCCGACCATGAACTGGGGGTCGTAGCCTTGAAGGCCGTCACTCGTGATCACAGTCGCGTCTGTAATTAAAGTTAATGCACCATCGTCAAGCGGTTTCTTTCAATAATCACGCGCACCAATAAGTAATCCTGTATTCTCACCGAGACGGTCGATTGACCCTTTTCAAAATGTGAATTTCTCTTATCTTCTTTATAATTATTAAATGAAAACAACCCAAAGCATTGAGAATTGTTTTTTTTGTCTTTTTTTTTTATTATTTCGAATTATTATTTCCACGGTTATCTGCATCCAAATGCTAATGGATCGCTTGAAAACCTTCCGATAAAAATAAGTATTTACAAGAGGGCGATAAGAATAGTGTTAATCCATTCGCAACCGCAATTGTGTCGCGTAAATTAACGAACGTAAGAAATTAAGTCGCTTAGTCGAGATGTAAGTTACCGGTGTTTGCCTGTATCTCATTGCTTCGTTGTTTAGCGTTGTATATTAATCCCTTGTCTTATGAATTTTTCAAAGACTATTCACAGGGACGTTGGCTACTTGTTACTTTAACACTAAGTTTACGGACATTACGTGCATAATTTGACAGGCTTCCGGAAAAATACGTACACCGCATATAAGTATTCGAACGTAGAAACGTGAGGTTGAAGAGAGTCACGTAGAATACATATTCATACGATTGCATTCTATTAATTAAAGTTAACATAAAGTACTGAAAAATAATATTTATGGTCTCTACAATTTTAGGTACGAAATCTGAACGGCGTCAACGTGACGAGTTCCGTAAATCTAGCGTTAATATCGTAACCACCGCGAAATGTTGAAATGTTGTACGTAATTTATGTTTAACCCATCGCGCTTCAACACATTTTGAACAGCTACGATAACGCGTAACTCCGACACTTTTTCCTGGCTCTTGTGAGAATTTAAAGTATCGCGTATTTCGGGAAAGGGGAGAATCGTGCCCTTAATTCGCTTCGCTTTGAAATGAATGCGAATTAAATTGACGAAAATTAAGTAAAGTCCTTACATGTTAACTTTTAAGAAAATTTACGCGTGTCGCCGTAGCGGAGCCAACGGAGTGCAAAGAGGGTTAAAAGGATACCAAATGTTGCAAACTGAAATTGTAAGTAAAATTGCACGTGAAGTTCGTTAAAAAATACAACGTATTCTAATTGTTCTACGTTTTCAGAGGATCTGATGAATAAAATGACGATAGAATTATTTAACGGGCGATTTGCTGCATAAAAATGTACTGAATATGCATGATAAATAATTCGCATTTAAGATTGGAGAAATTCTTGGTACACGTAGAGATGATATAGCGGTACGATTAATATTTTCACGGAAGATATCAATACATAAGGTTGAAAGAACCGCAAAATGGATTCCCATGAATGTGCCGGGTCATGTGAACGACCCAGGAAAGATTTAGCATCGCGCACCTGATGGAAACCTCGATTAATCCGTACAGTGCCAATGGCCTCCGAGGTGAAAGAATACGATCATCGATTTCTACCCGCGTAACCATTCCAGACACCAACTACTCATCTCAATTAAATCCCATCGAATTGCATTAATTGTTTGTCGTTAAACAATCGCACAGGTAACAATAGATAGCTAAAAAGTTCATAGAATTCATGTACCAAAGAATAATAAGAAGCAGTATATATAGGACGTTCCAAATCTAAACCTTTGTCAACATTAACCCTTTCGCTGCTATGGACGTGTATATATGTACATTTTCAAGAATTGGGCTGGCATTTGTTAAAAGCATAACGTATATTCTTTCCGTAACGCAATATAATTTCTGGAATCGTACAATCAATTATGTACAGTATTCAGATATTTATACCTACATCATTCTTATATTAATAAACGTTATCATTGCCTACGCTTTTAGTCTTTAGTTCCAATGTGCCGGTAGTGAAATGGTTAATGATTGGACTGAGACACGTTTGATACTTTTCATACGGTTATAGATAGAATGAATCTCGAACGATTTGAACTGAATTGAAACACGTAACCATCGTATCGATACGTCGAACGTGTATTATGTTTGATACTTGTTTGAAAATAATTAACGAAGACCCGAATACGATTCGAACAAAATCCGTATCGTGAAACGTATAATAACACAAGCCAGTGAATCTTTTATCCTCTACAGTCGGGTACATCATTTAAATTAATTTATCTTAGTTTGTACGTCAACTTTACTTAGAAATATAATAATAAGCTTTAACAGTCTTTATTTAATCGTAGTACCTCTCCACTCTTCCTTTGCATTCTTTCTTCTTTCAACTTCCTTTCTACCCTCCTCGGCCAATTTATCTCTTCTGCGTTTCCTTTCTCCGCTAAAATCTTCTCTAAACTTAAATTTGTCTTTTCTGTCTCTCTACAATTTTTCCAGTGTTCCAGCGAGAGAAGTGCGATATTAAAACGATTTGTTCGTGATGCGATACGAATAATAGCGATCGGCTAACGTTAACACGAGTTACAGCCCTGCTAATTACCGTCCTTTACTAATTACTCAATTTCACCGAGTCACTCCACTTATCGCCATGAAAAAGAAGGAAACACAGAGAGACGCATTAACGTTGCCGAGATGATGTCGAATAAATCGCATTCCGCCTTACTGCCCACATGTCGTGCAGCCAACGATCCATGAATGGTCATTAACGTTGGCATTAAGTGGTTACGAAGGCAGGTGCGACGCTGACAGGTGGACCACCACCGGGGAAACTTTGCTAACGAAACATAATACTATTGCTTCTTTTATTCTATTCCTGGCTGTCCATCCACGTGGCAAGTAGGAATCTCTCCTGCAGACTCTATTTCCTTCCATTCATATTACTTTGCCAATTAGCTTACCCGCTCATCGATTTCCTTGAAACTCGTTAGGGGAGTTTATCGAGGAAGTTTGTTTGGTCTGGCTGACTCTTCGTCATTAGGGAACAATGACATAATCATGGTAATCACGACGGTTTTTTTACCTTCAGATGATCGCTGGTGTGACTGGTAATACTTATCAGATTCTCTCAGCTAGGAATCTTGCAATTAAAACTGTCCACCGTTTCCGGTTCTAGCAACTCTTTTGAAAATTATATTTTTGTAGTATAACGTTTTCGTTGTAACAGAACTTTTACGATGCTTTTATCTTGCGTTCACTATAGGGTAGATGTCTGAGTAACTGTCAGTGTCCCTATAACGCCGACAATTGAATTCGTTTATTTAATAGAAAAGCAATGTACGAAGAATCGTAAGTAAACAAATTTGTATACTACATTTGGACTTCGGTTTACGTAACAACACATAGACATTGCATACTCGTTTACACTTAATATTCAGAACGAAATATTAAGAGATAAATATTCTAGTGAACATTAAAACGTGACCATTGTAATCATATAGTATAGATACGTTTACTATACGTCTTACGTATGTTACACAAACTGACGTGCTAATACACGTGAAAGTTGTTCCTATTTAAATGAGAATTTGTCGAGTGACAGTACGAGGGATATTGGACTTTATTGTACATTTTCAATTACGTGGTAATCAATTCGTTATATTCGACATATAACAAAAATGTTCATAAATAAAAGAGCGGTTGAACAATGTTATGCACCAAACTGGAACACGAGTTTCAGGTTAAATAATTTCTATAATATTTAAATAAAGTTACGCGATAAGTTTAAAGTGGCAGTACGTGCTGTATCTATCCTAAATCAGCAAGAGTGGATCAATTCTGTATCGATCAGGCACATTGTCTGCTACCAATATTTACCCGTAACGATTGCCGTGAAACCCTACTAATTACTATATCGATGAAAGTCTATGTATTTTGTAATGATTTCGGCAGCCAAGAACAATTCGCCATTAAACACTTGACATACCGCGTGCTCGGTATAGTGAAATTTATGCACGTGATCCTAATTCAATGGCCAAGGGTAGCATATCCCCTTAGTTCCCAGAAAGAATGTCCTAAAGACTGTTAAAAAGATTTAAAAGATCTAAAATGTTCCCATGTGTGTCCTAGCGTTCTCCATCTTCTTTATCCCTAACAAGGAGTTCCCTTCGAAGGACTCGAAAACCCGAGGTGTTCTCTTTCTCGCCATTAGCCGAATAGAAGTTACCATTTAACTGGAAAAGATAGCCTTGCCGAAAGACAAACGAATGGTCCCTTTGAACAAGGTGCAGCTGATCACTGGGAGAGGTCTGAACTAACACAAATAGAAAGAAAGGTGGGTGTAGAACGGGAAAGAGACGAAATTCTTCGGTTGGAGAGGCAAAAGAGACAATGTACGCGTCTGTGGGTGTCTATATATATGTGTGTGTGTGTGCTCTGGGAGGGAAGAGGGGCGTAATGCCTTAGCAAAGCAACTTGTTCCTCGCATTCCTTCTCGCGGTGCTTGTCGCGTTCTCCTCTGTGCATTATATACGACTAAACTCGGTGGTCTCAGGTTCCTGAGAACCAAAGCCCAACGAGGAGGACTCATAACGTCGATCCCATGCCGTGTGCCGGCCGCGCCGCGGCGCACCTTCTTCTTCTTCTTCTTCTTCTCTACGAGCTCGCCAAGCTAAATAGAGTCCAACGTGACCGTCGTCATTCACCGATTCCCTTTTATTATAATTCGCCTGCAGGGAAAAGAGACCTAAGCTGGCTCTTTCGTTGTTACGTCACGGTGTTGAGTTACCCGATTCCTCATCGTGGTTCCTCTTCGTGGTCCTGGATTCTTCCGTAGGATTTTTCGATGCTGCTACCACAGATGCTAGGGTATTAATAGATATCGGTATTGATAGTCGATACTCGTAGAAACCACGATATAATTTCGACTCCTCGGTGAAATAAACGTTTCCCATTAAACGGAGATCCTTGAAATTATCAATCGACTGTGACGCGGTTGAAAATCATTGGAATTGTGCTCACCCGGGTCTTTGATCTTGATTAGGGCTCGGTTTTTTACCTTTCACGCGGGTACCTACGTTACCTCGTTGCCACGTAGCTTACCTTCGTAAACCGGAAACACGCTATTAGCCGGGACTCTTGTTTTACCGTGATCACGTGTTCCATTATAATTGCCTCTGATGCTTTTTGTGTTCATCAACCTTTCTTTTTTTTTTTTTCACCAACCGTGTGCATGCGCCTGAATGAAAGGACTGCGAAAGAATAGCAGGATAACGTGACGGAATCCCCCGAAACAGGTTGCATGTATAATTGCACCGGCTAATGCTCGCCTATATGTTTCACTCTTCGAGATTCTTCTTTCATAAACCGTTGCTTTATGCACTAATATTCATCGTCTGCTTTGCATCTCGTTTGAACACGTTACCAACCATAACATATATTATAAAATCAACAATTATAATGTTAACGGGAGATTTATGATTCCTCTTTTGCTCAACTGCTCACGGAAGCGTTCGGATTCTTTTCATTTTTAATTCAAGTAATTAATCATTTTCATTTGCCAATTTGTATACTCGTTCGAGGACTCTCAGGTGTGCTCGTACGTATCTTCCCACAAATTATACGTCTCGCCTAATAAAACGTTCGCATAAGAGGTGTTCATATAACGAAGGTTCTACGGTAATAGCCCAATAATATAACATGGAATTTAAATGAAAATTTCGATAAATCGTAGCAAATTTAATGTCACAACTATACACAACAGTACTCGCACAATTTATTCAGTAGTCTGATTGAGACTCTCTCGACGATCCACTCTTACCGTCCCATTTCTTTAATTATTACCCGCGTTTGTAAAGCTACTGATTTACATAGAAATCCGTAGTCTATCAATTGATAAGAACGTTTTGCTGGTAATGGATTATTATTTCCCGGGAAACTTTCTTCTGCGTGCTGTTCTATACAAGTACCGTGTAATAATTCGCTTCCGCGAACGAAAAAATGGGAAAAAAATTCACGCGACGCGCGAAAACGCACCAGGCAAAGCTCTTCTTCATCTATTGAATAACTAGACGATCGATTGCAACGAGGCATAACGCGCTTCACGCTTTCTGAAGACGGTTTACGAGGTGAAAATCGCGAAGAAGAACGAGGTCTCCCGTTTCCTTTCGGATACTCGGCAAATTGTAATACTCGCCAGTTCAAAACTTTTGCAAAACATTCGTGCAAACGTCCCCGTGCATTTGTACCTTTCAAAATATAATTAAATTACATTTCCTTTTTCACGTACAGATGACATAACCGATAGATTCGCAGATAACACTTTGCAGCGAAGAGTTTCTGTAATAAGGTTGAACGTTTCGCTTCCGCGGCACTAGATTCGCAGCTATTATAAATGATGTTTCTTGTTGGAGGGAAGAAGTTTCGAAAAAAGGTTCACCGGAAGTTGCGCAGAAGGTGTACGTCCCTTTTTTTTTTTTTACCCCTCTTAAAGTCTCAATGAACTGAATTTCATGGATCGTTCGGCGACCGTTAAAAGATTTTAATCGCGCAATAAACGTCTGGTGTACCAAGAAAATCGCCGATGATCCACATCCGGTGGTCCATCTTCGGCCTCCTCTCTTCTCTCCTTTTTCGAGGTCAACGCGCTTGCAAAAAAATGACCTTGCACGATCCTGACGGGATGGATCTCTCCTTCGAGTCAGGATCAGACCAGCTTTGTACACCATCTGGCCCGACCGGCGGATAGTTATGGTTGCCTCATCATTCTTAATACTAAACTACCGCCGGATGATAGCTAATTCTATTCCCTTTCGTAATGAAGTCTAGAACCATTTTTAATACGTTTCTTATGCGCAGCTTTTCGTTTTTTTTCGCCCATGTTTAGCTTGCGGTGCCACGCGTAATACGGATAAATGGTATTAGTAGATCGATTAATTTGAGGCACGGAATTAATATAGGTAATTGATATACATATACGAGTGGTACTTCATTTTTTAGCTACTGCTTCCCCTTTCGCAATCAAGTCTAAGGCCATTTTTAATGTGGTTCTTGTAGCCGTTAAGTTAGCTCGAATCTAATCCAAGCCTAACTTCAATCAAATGCAAATCAAAGGCACAGTTACGTTCCAATATTTCGTTTTTAAATATTAAGTGTAAACGAATATACAGTGTCTATGTGTTGTCGCGTAAACCGAAGTCCAAATTTAGTATGAAAATTTGTTTACTTACGGTCCTTCGTGCATTGCTTTGCTATTAAATAAACGAATGAAAGTGTTGGTTATAGGGACAACGACAGTACGTGGATCATCTACCCTAGTCAATTGATTTGTCAATTGAATTTCTATTTTGATACGATTCGCCTTGTGATTCGATTCGCCTATTACTCGGTCTACTATATAATCTTTGGTACCTATCATCCAAGCGGGGGTAAATATAGAGAGAAAGCATCCCTAGATCTAAATTATTCCGGTGCAACTCCCCCAGCTGACACACGTCGTCGAGTGTTGAAACCTTTTTTGATAAGTGGACGAGCGGAGGAGTGCTCAGGCTCGGGCCAATGTTCGAACATATGTCGCATGCGGAACAGCCGGATATTCCTTTGCATCGTTCCCCCCGCATTTTCGATGCTTCTTTCCTCTTTGTCCGCGCGGGCTTCTCTCGCGATCCACTTTTTCTGCTGCTGCTGGCTGCTGCTGGTGGCTCGAAGACGGTCACATGGTGTGGTGACCGCCTCCTTCGGGGACAAGCAGGTGTGACCACGTGTCACGTCATTTCGACGACAACACGGGACAGATGGACTTTCCGTCCTGCTGCTTGCTATGCTGCTGCTGCTTCCTGCATCCACTTTCTCGTTTTCCGCGTCGACGATGTCGTGATGTCGACGAATCGGGAAGACGTAGGAATTACTGCCGCTTTAAGCTTATCGCTTTAAGGAACTTCATTTAATTATTTTACAAGCTACTTAACCTACTACGAATCGTTCCGGTTTGTAGCACGACATTAGTTAATATCTCTTTTATATGCGATGATTTTTTCGTGTGTTAAATATGGTGTATTGATTATTAATTCAATGAAAATATATAACAAAGTCCGACGTCCCTCGTACCGTCATTTGGAAAGGTGTCACTTAAATGGGAATGATATGTTAGCAGAAAATAAGTTGTAAACGCATCGCTTTTAATGCATTATACAAATTTCCGTAAAGTCTGTGTAAGTATGCAGCTGTGCATTCTTTAGAATATTTCATGATATTCCGCGTAAAATATAAGCATAGTATGTTTGATACAAATATATGAATATACTTTGGTCGTTGATAGTTTTATTGCTAACGTGATATATCGAAGGACGCGTAATTTACAATTTTGGCATTTTTCCAGGAGGGCAAAAAATACTCTTAGAGTCTTTAACCTTTTCCTGACTAATTCTGCGTGCTTCCGTTCCGATCAAAGAGAACACGCACGAAAATAAAAAGCAACATCTTCTGTCGAAAAGACGGGTCGGCGAGAAGAGAACCCAAGAGAAACGTCTAAATATAAGCTTGGCGAACGATGAAAAAAGCACCAAAGAGGCCACTGTATCATTCCGTTCATCTCAAATTTAACCAAACCTATATGCAAATTATATGTTAACCATATGCAAATCGAAAGCTGTCGATGTTTTAAGATATATAAAATTTACAATATAGTTCTTTTTATTTCAAATAATTATGAATCGTGTTACTCTAATCGCGAAAGGAATTTAGGGTCTGTATATCATACGTTGCTGAGGTGTTAATATGGTTGTAACAGTAACGAATATTTTGGCAAAAATAAAAATGTCCCAATTACTACCAGTTTCCCTATAACCTGCACTTGAATTCGTTTTATTTAATAGCAAAGTAACGTATAAAGAATCGTAAGTAAACAAATTTTCATACCAAAATTGGACTTCGGTTAACGTAACAACACATGTACCGGATGATGAACTGGATTATTAGATTAAATACGTTCTAAAATAGTTAAATAAAGTTACTTAAAACGATAACCTTAAGGTTGCAGTACGTGGTACGTTTACCTTATCATGCATCTTAATAAAAGTAAAAAAAAAGGAATAAGGTAACAAACTCGGGGTATATCCACATTACTTATTAAATATAATAATAAAAATGTAAAATAAATAGGGGAGAAAATGGGACGAAAAATGTGAAAGGAAGACGAATTCGCAAGGTAAGTTGAAAATTGCCCACGCTCCACGGAGCTGCTAATCTGAATTTATTTCGACATAATAACACACATCCACCCTTCCTCGATCTCGCGTCCCGGACCACCCAGCATGAAATTTTACGACACCGCATTATTACACATTAATCTTCGCACGATGAAGATCGCTTTATACGTGAAACAAAAATACACGTAAAACATCATCAAGATACGCAAAAAGTTGCAATCACATTTAATACGATAACACGATAATTGCCGTGTAAATGTAGGATACCAATTATTCGGATTTGTAACTCGTTAGTAGACCGCGGATGTTTGTGCAATTACGAGGGAATTAAATATGCAAGGTGGTATAGAGTACACGCGATGCGCAACAATATATCAAATACTCAAATTAATGGAGACATTGTAATATTTAGAGGGGGAAACTACCCAATACTTTCTACAAAAAACTATTCTTTCTTGCACAAAATATTTGGTTGTCCGAAAAGTTTCTTTACGTGCTTTCGCCTTTGTTAGGTTAAATAATTTCGAAAATAGTTAAATAAAGTTACGCGCGAACCTTAAAATGGCAGTACGTGGTACATCAATCCTCGATGTAAGAAATACAGAACATTGTTATGTTTTTAATTTACCGCAATTTTAGTCGCACGTAACGACGAACATACATCTAGGTTTATTAACAATCTAAAGCCACCAATGTTTTTTTTCTTTCTTTCTACAAAATTACACCTCTTCGCTGCTTACATTGTTTTCTACAAAATTTACTTCGATTGTTAAAGAACGCGTGAAAGAATGGCGGAGCGTTTTGTGAGCGCATTGCTCAGCTTTCTCCTAGCGGAGTAATAAGTTAAGTTTAGTCGGTAGCAAAGTCCACACACGAACGGTTCTATGAAATAATCGAATGCCTGCCTATCGATGCATCGGACTGATAGTTTTCTTAGCGTTCGCGAGTGGAATCATTGATGAGGTAGAATGTTATATGTAATAGGAAAGGGAGGAAGAGGAAAGGTTGCTTTGCAATGCCGATTCTTCTCCGCAAACGCGAGCAGAATTGTTATTCTACGTTTTCAGTCAAGTCTTTTTCTAAATATAATCGGCCGGTTTCCGGTCGTACAGCAGCCAGACGAGAAGTCGAAAACTATAAATACTTGTCCAGTGGTACATGCACAACTGCAGGAAACCGTGTCTTCTTATATACGTTCAACAATCTCTCACTGCTGATGAATGAACGATTGTTCTAACATTTTTCTGCGGATCTTATTATTTCGCGGCGACTTCCTCCCGCCAACAGCTTAATAAACTCGCGAATCAACTCTTTTAGAATAATTTATGTCATTGGTATTTCCTTTCTCGTTTCTTTCCTTGTATCTTTGAAAAATAAAGGAATGAGTGTAGTAGCATCGACGAAGCATAGAATAGACTATCCATTCTTATATGAAATCATCAGCTATCTGGCTCCTTTACTAACATAAAACAACAACGTTTTTTAAACGACGGGGATTGTAAATAAATACTGCGCGAACTAATTGTTTCCGATGTTCGCGATCTATAGTAGCTAGATTTATAATAACGTGTATAGAAGTGTATGTTCATATGTATATTGCACTTCTATCGTTTAATCTTTTATAATCTGAATTTCATTTACTTATTTATGCTATGGACAAACGTATAATTATATTTAATACATGGGTAGAGGGTTAACTTTCGCAACATTAATGGTTGGATTGAATATAATTCTTAAACGAACCATTCTAAACTGCAAAGGGCATAAAAAAACGCCTGCTTTTGTACGCACGCCGAATTTCAGTTTAAAACTGATGATGTTTTCTATAAATGGATAATCTATCCTGTACTTAGTCAATTATAATAAGAAGTGTACAGGTAATCCTCGTATGATATTGAAATTAGGGTAGTCCCACGCACTGTCACTTTAATCTTGTCGCTTTAAGCAACTTCATTTTATTATTTTAGACGTTATTCAACCTACGAGTCGTTCTGTAAATATAATGTAACGAGGGTTAGCCGTACCACTTACAAAGATACTTTGAGGGTATTTAAATGTACGAAAAATAAATTCGAATGTATTGAATATTAAGGGAAGTAACCCATATGCGTCAACTTAATGCACTTTTTGTTAAGGCGGTTCCCAATTTATCAAGGCTTCCAATTCCTGTAATTTTCAAGGGGAGGGGGAGAGGCAAATCACCGGATTCTTCGCGGTGAATTCCGGGCACAAAAAGCCACGAAAATCACCAGGAATCAACGTGTTCCAACCTAACACGAGTATCTTTCCTTCTATCGAGTTCTCTTTTCAGGTACGGCTGTCGTGTTCCCTCGTGAATAATCGTCCTGGCACAAAGGAATATCGCTTCGATACAATAGAATGCAACGCCCACGGTATAGCTGGCGGAATCCATATTCCATAAGTGGAATCTTCCCTCAGCGACACGTTTCAAGGTGTAGCAAGAAACGACCTCTTAAGAAAAAAGGAATTTATGCTCCCCAAAATTCGATCGAACCAGAGGAGAATCTATTTTTTGTTTAACTAAAGCTTAAACTATTGTATTTCGAGGCGGGTGGTACGATGCTTCGTTTAAAAAGATGAATTTTCATAAAAATCTGCACTCTACTGATATCGTTTGGTGACAATTTCCTTCGAGAGAATTCGTTGCCAGAAGTAAATGAGACGATGGCGAAATGAGATTGGACTAATTGGTACGGTTGAACGAAAAAAAGGTCTAATTGCGATACGATTCGCATTAAGCGAGATGGATCGCTCAGGAATGTTAATGGATATCTGCACACTGTTTCCTGCCTGTCAGCAACGACTACCAAAGTGTTCCCCGAGCCTAGGTACTCTTTAATACGCGCTTTAACGATGCAGTTCACGGCTACGATTACTCAACCGGTGCTAGTTATATTTAGACACGTTAATTGGGACCGCAAACCTCGATAGACACAATCGGCTATTAAAATCAGCTGCGTCAAAACAGTTCTACACATATGTAAGCGTATGTAAGTACGCACAGGGTAAATTCACAAGCGAAAAGGAAGGCTTTAGTTGAACGACCTTGGACTGGGGGTTAATGAACCGTTCGTAACCTTGCAAACTATGAGAATTATTCGATTGTATTAAGAAATAAGTCGAATAGATGTTATCTGCGAGATGAAGATGTTCAATATTTCATAACATTAAAAGTCACTGAAATGGGAACTCATCAAAAAGCAACCATGCATTATGCAACAACCTAATAGCGTAGAAAAATTCCAAACATTAGTAGTCCTTCCCTAGCGTTGAGTATAACGACGATGCGCTGCACTTCTAAACGGCTTTAAGTGGTATAAAATTTAGAAGCAAGACTTACAAATTCTGTGCATTTTCATTGTCAATTAGGAGAGTATAAATCATTTTGAAACCTGTGTCTTAACCCTTTCAGTGGCCGGACATGTACGGCTGATTCGGGATACGATAAATAATTCGCGTTACTTAAAATAGTATACGATTAGTACGATATATTAATGAAATAGAAATTTAAAAATATTACTATGGATATTAAAGATAACAATATTAATTCTACGATACAAGAAACATCTATACGCGTTAATGAATTATAAAAATAAGTTCGGAGATCCTAAAATTGCTTACTACTGAAATGGTTAAGTATGAACAGGTTTAATGTTCCACGCGTTGTCACCAGTTCAATAGTTTATATCAATCGTAGCAACGAGTAAGCCATTATTTTCAACTGGATCGACGAATTTGTTTTATCAAAAGATCGAGCTTTAAATTATAAAACAAGTATAAACCAAGTGTAAAACGTTAAACAACATATGTTACTTAACTGCATTACTGTCTTTAAGACAGAACAGGTGTTTGATTTTATTCAAAGATAAATGTTAAGTTTAACTAAAAAAAGTGGTACACCTAATACTTCTCGACGTACCCGTGTCACGTGCAAACTTAACAGTGAAAGGGTTAAATATCCTGCGTAATAGATGTAGAAGAAGTGTTACACAATTTTTTAGCGCAACATAGCCAACAAATTTCCAAACAATACAACGGAATATAAATTGCAACGAGTTATTTACAAATTTCCACGGGGAAGGGAGGGAAGGTGCGAAAATAAAAGAATTCTTTGGAGGACCTGAAGCATGAAGGAACGCGGTTCACAAGACTTACATCTCTTCCTAGATCCCGGTTTGCAACGTGAGTTGCGTGCACGCACGCACACTAATCTTCCCTATAATACTATGTGTCTAACTGTTCGAGAGGGCTGTGAACTACGTTTCACTATAAAGATACGTACTACAGAGATAGGGTGGTGGATGGACGGCTGTTCCATAGGACGCACACCAGGCATCCACCAGAGAGAATCCTTCCTCTCGATTCACGGCCAATGTTATTACGAGAACAAAACAACAGCACTTGAAAAATCATAATCATATCCATCGTCGATTTATGCTAAACACTCTAAATAGGGTAGATGTTCCAATTACCGTTAGTGTCCTTATAATCGTCATTGGAATTCGTTTATTTAATAGCGAACGAATGTATGAAGAATCGAGATTAACGAAATTTCAACGCTAAATTTGGACTTATATATGTTTATATTTATTTATTTATTATTATTACACTCATAGTAATGTCTTAGGATATAGGTAGGTATAAATTATAAACTTATCTTGAAATCTACGTATCAGTTTATATTAGGATATGAATGAATGTATTAGCTTTAGAAGTTCATTCGGTGCTTTTATATTACACCGTTTATCAGTAGATTTGTTTTTATAACCTAAGTATGTATATGAAATTGTTTTAAACGACGAATACATTTGATTGTTTTACGAGAAGTGATTAGAATGTGATTTACACCACTATGGTTGTCAACCTACCAAATGTGAAAGTCGCCGATCTTTCCGTATCGAAATATTCCAATTAAATTAGATCTCGAAAGATTCTTTAAAAAACCGAAGCTCCATTTTTTGATTACCCTGTAGTTTCTCGTGGAATTCATTGTAATTCTACATATTGTCACAGTGGTGTACAGTGGTTGGCAAATGTTTGTTTTATCCTGCGGCTTAATGCGTTATCTTATCAGTCAGACTAACTTCTTAGAAGCTTATTGCACCTTGCTATACGGCACTTTATCTGCAAACCTTTGGAAGTTATAAATGATTAGTAAGTTCGTCGAGCGGAAGATGCTTTCTCAGAAATTTTTACAGCGTCTGCTGAGGTAGCGTGACAAACACCTTTGGAATTTCGATCGCGAAAAGTGTAAGTGGAATTTAACTTTGATATCACGGGAAATTCCCAAAGTTCGATGTTTCATCGAACGTTTGAAAACTCTGAAGCATTAAAAAATTGCAACAGCTGAAGGGTCATAAAATGTGATGAACATGTCAAAAGATTGATGCTTCAAAGTTCGACGATTGCAAAATTGCCAATAAAATTGCTGATTAATATCATGCTAACGGAAAGAGGAGCGCTACCGGGAAACCCTAACGAATGATAAGGTAATCGCGATAAAGTCAATAAACAAAGTGATTCTACAATTAAGTGGAATCCCCAAAGAGGAAGTCATTGAAAAGGAGGTGACTAATCTCCAAGGAAACAATCGTTAAGAAGAGAATTACCATATAAATTTCAGGTGACTCACGAGTTAGTAAACATTCCAACCGCATTTCACTATTTCAGCTCTCATAGGCGGTGGAGGAAATATCAACGGGATCTCACAGCCTAACGAGATCACGACAAACAACCTATAGTCGGTCTCATAAAAGCTTACTCACGATGCTTACGAAAAGCTATATGCATACAGCGAGAGTCAAAAGTAAGCATATGCACCTCGGAAAAATGAACGTGAGTGAAATTATAGGATAATTAGAGTTATTCTGTTCCGACTTGTCCCGAATTAGTCCGTACACTTGTAGAATCGGAGAAAATTACTCAAATTTTCCGCATAACTTCTTCTCCCCTTCTGTTACCGAGCACCAAATGAATCTAGCGAGAAAAATAGTTATACATACAGTGGGGAACAAGTAAATAGGGAGACATTCTTAAATTGAACGAATTGGACAGGTGTAGATTTCTGTAATATGCCATTTTAAAGCACCGTTTCCATAGATTAAAAAGCTATTATCATTTATTACGTTATTGTTATTCGTTAGCTAGGGTAGATGTACCCAATTATACTGCCACTTTAAGTTTATCGCGTAACTTTATTTAACTATTTTAAAAACTTTTTACCTAACCAGACTTGGACATATTTTACTCGAATAATGTTTCGAATAAATTTCTTGAATAAAAGTTTAATATGTTTCTAGGTAGAGACGAGAAAAATTTGTTTCGTTTCTCGTAGTTTTGGTTATTTTCTTGCTTCAAAGATTATCCGAATAAAATACTATTATTATTTATTCATTGAACGGGTTAAATCCCCATTAATGCACAGGAGAGTGGAAATACAATATAAGGTGTACAGAAACATATGAAACGAAATTAACAATAAAACGAGAAAAAACAAAGAATCGCATAAAATATAGGAAAAACGTGTTTCGAATAATGTCCAACTCAGTAGCCTAACAAACCAATTTTTCCGAATATATAATCGATACGCTGTTTATGATACCGACTGTATAAATGTTTGAAATCGAACGCGTTGACCTGGAAATTATTCCAACTATCGATAGAATGACTAAACTATGGATAGTTCGTGTGAGAGATCAGACTGTGAGAGATGGAAACGTGAATGCGTGCAAACGAAAGTAAATCTCTCGGTCGTGAGACAAGAAAAGAGCGAAGAAGAAGAAGGGAGCAGGTGCCGCGCCCTGTTGAACCTCGACTCTGACTTCCCAGTCGATTACTCATGGGTGTTTGAAAAAGAAAAAAAAAAAAAAGAAAAAGGAAGCGGCAGAATAGGACGTGACCTCGTTGAACGAAGGCGAGGAAATTACGTTTTAGAAAGAGTAATTCGTAGAGGAAGGGGGAAAGGCGTCTAGAAAGAGCGGATCGAGGCTGTCGGGTCGTCACACTCGCTGCCTGGTGCAACAATGACCATCGGAAGGAGTAGACCGGAAGTCTCTTGTAATCCGCGGATGCCTCAGCTAGGTTAGAGTGGAATAGCCTAGGCTAACTTCTTTTTCCACCATTCCATATATCATACATTCTAATGACTTCGGTGTGATATATTAGACGTACAAATGAATTCTGAGTCTTCAACATTGGATAAGATTTAATATTTATTTACAAAACGTCAAATGGCTGTTTTAATATTCAAGATTATTCAGCACTTTCACATTTGTGATGCAAACTGGTCACTTGAAAACAGATCTGTGGTTCAAGATACATTATTTTAAACGAAGTGTTCGAAGTTAGTTGAAAAATAATGTAACTTCAAAGTAACTGTACTTTTCTCATGTACAGTGGCTACAGAAGGAACTTGTTTCCATTGGGTGCTTTTTAATCAAGAACTTCATATCTTTTGCACCATAATGAATTTGTATAGTCGCAGAAAAGTACAATTAACCCTAGAAAGACCAACGAGAGCCCGTAAGTACAAAGTATTAGAAATATATTTTTTCTAGCATAGAATATATCCAACAAATTATTTAATGTCGCTTATGTGTTTAAAATTAATTAATCGATACGAAGAAGAAGAACTGTTGGCTTGGTAAAGATGTTACTTAATAGACTCTTGATTTTCCAACTTAAAGCTTGGCCTTTCTAGGGTTAAATATAATAAGAACCCTAATTTACATCCGCTCAATTAGTTAATACTTAAATGTCAAAATAAATGCATCGAAGTATAAATATTTTCTATAGTCACCGTATTTCGTAGAAAAAAAACAAACTCTTCGCAACGAAACAAAACAAGAATTCGTGTTTCTAAATTGTATACATAATTTCTACCCTAATTATAGTTAGCTCAAACATCTGGTATCTTCGACATCTTGGGTTGAAATTTTGGATCGCGTGTAAGGTCTCCGTGTTCTTTCTAGCATAATGACTAGTTCAAAACCGAAAAAGATTCTAAAGCGAATTTGTCATTCAAATCTACTGGAAAAAAAAAGTGCAGGAAGAATAATTCGCGTGACCAAGAAGGTCCCTATTTCTATTCTTCACATTTCGCTGAGGACTAATCTTCTTTTTTTCGCTCTAACATCCTACGGTCTATAATCAGCGGCAATAATAGGAATTTGAGGGACTTAATAGGACTAGCGATGGCATTCACGAAATATTAGGTTCTATTCGTGTCATTCTTCTGCATAAATGTGAATGATCGGAAAAAGGGAACCACGATGGCAGAATAATTACTGTTATAACGATTGCTTTGTACTTTTGTGCAACTTCTATATCCGTTAGATACTTCCAAAGACGGCACTCAATGCGCGTTTTATACTGCGTGTCGTTAATAAAACATGTGAGACGAGAGATGGTTACTGTGAGAAGGAAATATGAGAAAATATATAAACGTGTACACGATTGAATTAAATTGGGAATTAAGAAACATGTATTGCGCTAATTAAACAAATTGAAGGGAATAACCACGGAATATTAATATGCATAAGATTCTTTAATGTACGATGGTATTCGGAAATTCCAGTAAATAATAGGTAAGCAACTATTTTTCAATGTATCGAAGAATTTATTTTATAGAATGATTGAAACGTTTCTTTCAAGCACGAATCCATAACCTGTCCGAAAATAGCAGCAAAGTATTAGAAAGCAATAATAGCTACATTTAAGACAGAGTAGGTAGATGTATCATTTTTTTTTTTTTTAAATAAATGCTGAATTAAATGAAAAGGTGGATTATTCATTGGTACATCTAATAAAACAATGATCTGTTGAAGTAAAAATTAATTTGATAAAATTAACTGCACTATATTGCCAACATGGCGGCGATATATATAGTACGCAAAGTACATAAAATATCTAAAGTAGTCCATACATTATTACACGTAGGAGATGAAGCAAAGTTCTATATTTTTATTAACCCTTTCAGTGTTATGGGCGCATATATATGCGGCCAATTTTAGATATAATACATAGAGTTTACGAATTCGAGTCTTCTAAAACAATGAATAACAAGTACAAAACGTTCACGAAATATAAATTTAGAAACATTATAATAATTATAATAATGGTGACGATGATGATATTAAACACAGCGTGTAGAGTGAAACTAAATTTAGCGATGTGCCCATCTCCTAAAATTACTTAGCACTCAAAGGGTTAAAGCTCCACTTTTTCTAATTATGCGCGTAAAAACACGAATTTGCATAAAAATCCGCAGTCTAGTTATCAATTAGTCCTGGCATACGTAGGTAATAAAGTAATCGTGAGTCAAGGTGTTAATTGATAACGAAAGTATATCCTATTGCTATTTTTTCGAGTACGTTACACTAATCTTCTAATCATCAACAATATCCTGCAGTTGGACTTTGTTTCTACTATGTAAACCTAGTCTAATTGAATCAATCTGTCGGTTTTTGCAACCCACGTTGAAGTACGTACGCTCGGTCGCTGGAACGTGAAGAAGAAGACCTTTAGCGGTCCCAACTTTACTTAGTGTACCATTTATTATAATATCTATCCGGTTACGGGTCATGCTTTTGGTTTGCTGGGGGTCTCGGCTGGTTATTAAGGTTTCACGTGGAGTCACCTTACCGTGACCATCCACTTTCTGACATGCTCCAAATGCAAAAAGTCTATTAAGATTCGTAGAAACTATTTTTGCGCCTTACAATTTTGGGGGTTCAGGGGCAAAGTATGAAAAGTGGTGTAAATTGGTGGCACTTGTTCCAAAAAGAAAGTACGGCGACTTATAAATAAACTGCGGATCCTTATGCGTTTATGGAAAATTTCCAAGCGCAAATACTACGTAAAAATATAGAAAATGTACAAATTAAAGTGGATTCTAAGTTGCTTAGGGAGCGAAACAGATTTTTACCCGAGTTCTTTTCATTTGATTGTGTTTATAAAATTATGAGTTTACATTCGCAGTTCACTTATAAAATTAATCCGTAAATTTAACAATAACACTATTGTCAGCATCTTTTAAATATGGCTTTCGTAAAATGATTAAATCTCGAATAAGACCAATATAATAATTCGAATTGCGTGTCAAGTTCGTCTTTAAAATTATGTAGCCAGCGATTACATTTCGTGCAAATAAGAAAACATTATATTTGATCAATTTCGTAACTCACCGTAAACACGATGCATAAGATTCGTGTTTATCTTGAGAAAAAAGATCGGAAATTCCGAGCCTCTATAAATACCTAAATACGTGTAATAGCGGGTTTTACCTGAAAATATATAAGTATTCCAATTGAAATGCTTTTTTTCCTAACATTACCCACAGTTTTCTCGATTCAAAGATTTTATCACTCGTACACTTTTTTTTTTTGATTCCGAGTCCTTCGTATTACCTTCAATGAAACTCCGCTCTTTTTATTCCTTTGTTTCAACCATTGGTACAGTTCATTTCTAATGCAGTTGCTTTGAAACGAAAACAGAAAGATGACCATGAAATAGAATCCGTATAAGCATCACGACTTGTTCTAATGGAAATGAGAATTCAATGATTCCACTTTGCAACTGGTAGCCTCGTTTCAATTTATCTATTTATCAGTACTACCTATTGCTAATTACTAAGTGTTCCATTTAAAACATGTTATATGTTGTTATATAGTCTAACGTCGCTCGTACTGTCATTTGAAAAGTTGTCGCTTAAATGAAAATGATCCTTACATATATTTGCACGTTAGTTTCTATGACAACTAAAAGATAAATCGTAAAATCATCGCCTTTGCTGCATTAGAAAAATCCTCATACTTTCCACTCATTCAAGTGACAATTATAAGGACACTGATAGTAATTGGAACATCTACCCTACGTCTGATATAAGATCAATAAAGAAACAGTTGACTTGTCTTCATTTTTTTCTTTGCAAACTTACAACGGGGTTAAGTTGTTTTCGCACCGAACGCTTCGTACGTGTTGTACAACTGCGAAATGTAAACAGAAATATATAATGAAGAAATCTAAAGAAACGTAATCTTTTGGAGGCATCGTGTCCACACGTTGCGAAGAATATAATACGGGCTATGAAAGCAGCACGCATTCAGAGGTTTGCCAAAGGAAGATTGCAAGTACGCGGCCACTTATGTTCATAATACATCCCGTGCGTAAGTTCGCATGCACATACGCTTGTGCATTGTCCAGAATCGTAAGCCATGAAAACCAGTCTCTCACCGTAGCTCGTGCCGAACTTTCAGCGTTCGCATTGCGTGTACTCTGTGTCATTAAACAGGGAACACGGGATACGCGGATACGCGCATAATATAAACGCAAGTATAACATATAATGCCTGCAACCGTATACCCAGCTCGATTCCTCGCTCGATAAGGTGACAATTTCCCTGTCAATCAATGCTCTTGAAAGCGGTGTTACGCTGCTGGCAATTCCCCCCCCCCGCCACTTAATTTCAGCTAATGCAAGTTGTAATCTTATCATTAAATGGGAAATAGAATCAACGGAGCTCTGAGACTTTACCTCGCCGGTAGAGGGTTAATTTCTTTCGTACGAGTACTTAAGTACACTTTAATTGTCGGTAGTTCTATTGTTAGGAACACAATATGTACGTATTAAAACGCGTTCTTCATTGCGGGTCATATGCAGCGATTACAAAGAGTATTCGCACATATCTCAGCTCCCTAACGAGATGATTTTTTATTAGAATAGCGAATCGCTTGCAAGGCGATAAATTTGTACGGTCTTATAAGATTATTAGTTAATTGACAGGAAATTGAATACGTTTAGGACTAATTAAACGCTGGAACTACTGGCGATTCAAATGCGGGGTAAGTCACTTAAAACTGAAAGTTGAAATATCTTCGAAACTGTTTAACTGTCAACTGAAATGAATTTTCTAAATTCATATGTATATATAATTATTTATATACATATATATATATATATACAAATAATTATATAATAAAAATATATATATTTATATATAAATAATTTATATATTGACATACAAGTATAAATATTTATTAAATATTGAGAAATTCAAGGAATAATAAAAAATGAATGAAATAAAGATATGTCAAAATAATTTTATAGATATAAATTTCAAAATTTAAATGAAATTTGAATAGATATCGATAATCACTTTTAAGAGCTGACCAATCAAGAGTAATAAAATTTTCTAAATAAAATGAATGTCCAAAAACAACGTCTACGATCTTGATAGTTCTAATGTTAATCGATACTTAAATGCGAAACTAAATACAGTGATGTAAAAATACTTTTCGTAGCTACTGTAAACTGTAAGAGAACGCTAGGGTAAATGCAAGCCTAACTGGAAGCAAGTTTCAACTCTCAAAGCTTCTTTCCCTCCCCTAACAACACCTGATTCCTAACTCCAATATCCTACCAAATCACCATGCATTATTCCACCATACATACACCAAGATACAGATTGAATGAGGAAGAAAAAGCGCGTGTCAGAGTGCGATACCGGTTGGAAGCCGCCTCTCGATTTCCAAAGATCGGCTCATTGTTCACTCTAGCCGGTGGTGTGCGGCTCGGTTTCTTTGTCTCTTCAGCAATTCAATGGCTTCGGCATTTCGCGTCCGATACCGAAGCCCACCGCTGTTTCCCACAGTTCGGTTCCGTGGCCCGTTCCGTTTTGCCGCGCAAATGTTCGATCACTTGGAAAATAACGAGAGATGTCGAGGAACCCAGAGGAGACGTAAGATCCTATGGCATTCCTACGAAACCGCAGCGCGATGCTCGCGTTAGGCGAGTTTTTTCTTCGCCTCCCTGTGTGAAATCGATTTGCCTGTACGGCGGAGAATGGGATTCACCCCATAGAGGATCGAGACCAATGGGAGAGATTGTTTCTTGCTTCCTGTTCCACCGGAAAAGTTTAGAATTACCGTTGATTATTGGAATTGAATTACGGCGATGGTATTTGCGTGGTTGAAACGTGCGATTTAGTTATTTATAGAAATGTTACAGTGTATACTGCCAGTAATCGAATGCCTGGAATTTTTGGGGGCTAGAAAGTGGATAATCAATGAAATTTCGATTCATTGCACCCTTTCTTGCGAAAGAATTCCATCAGCGAAGAATGCTACGATAAATATTCATTAAATTCTTTAATCAAATTTCAAAGGTAATTCGTTCTCAGTGTTAGGGTAAAGTACCCAGTAATCGACACTTTTTATGATACTAGGCAAAATATAAACCTTTGTAGTTAAAATTTAAACTAGACCCTTAATTTATAACTAAACTGCGGATCGTGATGCAACTTCAGATTTTTACGTGTATAGTTGAACTGAAATCATAGAAAGTGCCGATAGCTGATTTAGTATCCTCCTAGGTATTTTACCCTATTGTGTTTTGCAAATGTTTCTAATTTTCTGCCGCAACTTTAAAGACTTTTATAATCTCTAAATTTCCTACTACCCCCTCGTTACTTATCCTTCGAACGTGTATCGCGAATAAAGTATTCGTTCTGTTTTCGAAATCGAAAATTCTAGTGTACGAGTAATTATTTATTACTCCGGTAATAAAAGTAGATTCTTCGCCCTTATTTCTACTACTTCGTAAAAATTTGATGAACCTGCTCACGGAAATATTTAAAAGCCTCCGAATAATTCATCGATCAAGGGAGACGTTGAGATATATCCTGGAAGGGTACGAAAGACACGCGAGATACATTTATCTTGGTAGGGTCAGTTGGATCTTTGAGTACGATGTTGAATTTCAGCAGTTCCATCCCCCGAAAGTGCTCTAAATGCCTTGGATTCGTACCATGGGGTCCTGTAAATCACCTCACCGTGGCTACAGCCACCCCTCGACCAATCGATAGAAACCTTTGCTTAAAAAAGGAACTGCACACATTAACAGAGTGCTGCTATTGTAATGAGTTTCGAGGGTTCCGACTACCGATGCTCTTTCGGAGTTTCGAGTGTCACTTTGTAATACGAAACAATACAGTCGGTGTAATATCGAATTAAATACTACTGCTTATCTAAAGAAAAATTCCGAAAAATCGAACTCGGAAATGAACACTCGATATACTAAATCAAAACCAAAGCAAAAATAATGATATAAGATAAATAGGTATATTAAATATGAGGCGGAATGTAAGATAATTAATAGTTTAATGGAGTGAATGCACGAGTGGACGAATGAGTGAGAATTATTTTGTAAACCTAAGTTCCTTATCTAAATTGTTTATCGGATATGTTGAATTCAATATCTCAAAGTTCTACTTCTCTACAACATTATACACTATATAACTTACAAGTGATATTACATACTACTACATTATATAACTTAGAAGTGATATCGCATATGTTACCACGTTTTAACAATTTTGGTTTATTTACTTGTTACTCTGCCATTTAATTTCACTGTTGCATCAGTGTACTGATACTAAACAATTCATTTATAGTAACCATCAATCCTTTTACGACTGCATTCGTATTTCGTACGGACTCTATATTCTTCGTGTGTCGCCACGTTATTATAAAATACAAGACTATGCTGTTATTTTTGTATACCGCCCATCCGTTTACATAAACAACGATAACTATCTACGATGTAAAAATCCAAAGCTATCCACCGCGTAGCTTTCAAGTTTCCTTAAACTAATTAATTGCTGTACGGATCCTAGTTTTTTTTACGATCAGTATAAAACGATTAATATTTATTTAAAATAGAGGGAACTATTTATTGGCGATTACGGGACGCGTAATTAGTCTCCATATTTCATAAATAGTAAACCAAAGTAGTAGTATAATTACAAAAATCTTTTCTATTTGCGTGAGAAGAACAGAGAACCGCAATGGTCTCTGAAGGGTTCATCCGAAAAACAAAGTTTTCGTAATCGCGGGTTCGCTCGTCAATGGGTTAATGCCTACTTTTCATGTACGATAATTAAGAATCCGTACTCAATTATAATTTTTGTTCGAAAAACAAATAAAATTCCGCTTGTAAAGGGTTAAGAGGGACAGAGTCGACCAGGTGGCTTTTGGTTCGCGTGTCACGCGCCTTCGTTATACCTTTCTTCCTTCGACCATCGCAAGGATTGAATGTCGATGGTGGCAAGGGGTACGGAAGCATGGGGTACGGAGTCGGAAGTAGGTGGCGGAGTTTATGGCAGATGTTTCATTCCAACAGGAATATCGCAGAATTCTTTTACTCCTTACGCTTACACAATATCGCACACGCGCCCTTTATTCGTACAAAAAAGCCCTAACACTTCCGTCTTTCTGTTTCTTTTGATTTTCTGTTGTTCTTGTGCTACCCGCAAAGTAGGCTGCTTTTACAGCAGCTTACAATTTCTATTGTGCGTAATTTTATCCTTTGTCACGGGGCATGCAAGATGCAAATTCCTTCATTGTTTCTCGAATAATTAAGTTTCTTGTAGGAGACGAAAAGGTTCCTGCGCTGCTTTACGAATTTGATTCTGAGAGAGTTTTAACTTACAAGAGTTACTAGATTAGGGTTTAGCAAGAGTTTCTGTTTAGGTTTTAAGATTTAGAAAACTCAAATTAGCAATTAATATTGTTCATCAATTATGAAAATTGGGAAGCAGAAAATTGCTACTGTTTTTATAGAATTCGTCCAAAAAATTCGTGTGAGTTTTTAATCAAATATGAAAAAAATACTGTACTCATATTTTATATAAAATATTTTGTTCGAATTTTATATAAAAAGATTTTGTTCACATTTTATATAAAGGTATTTTATTCATATTTGATTGAAAACCCGCAAAAATTGTTTGTGCAAATTCTATAAAAAAAAAAGCAGGACATTTCTGCCCTCTAATTTTCATAATCCACGAAAATTATTAATCGTTAATTTGAGTGTACGATCCTTGAAATATTAAAACTGAAACAAAAACTATGATTTCATTTACGGTATTAGAAGGAAATTATTGAAACGTCGTTAAGCGAAGAAATGATTTATAAAACAATAGTACCTAACTAACGGTATTTAATGTAGTAAGTCAGAACGAAGTGGACTTCTTCGTTGATCATATTAAACCGTAACGCTACATCGCCAATGGTATCCAGCTTGAAAGACACATTTGCATATCAATTATTTTCTGCCTACACACACCGTGCAATATTATACTTCGATAGTTCGCAGACAATCTTGCCACGAATATTATCCCTCAGACAGCCACCTACAACATTTCGCTATTGTAAAACGCAATACCGTTTATTCCGCCAGGTTTCTCAGTTTCCATCAACGTTTCACTGCAGAATTGCATTGCACTTAATTGCATTTCCTAACTCATTCGCTCGACCATAAATTACGCCTTTGCTGCGCTCTTTATACCTGCCATTTTTTTTCATCGAATTTTTACACAATTTTCATAATCTTATTTATTGCATCACACAAAAGGCCCTACTTTCTTCACACCAATTCATAATATTCTGTATTTACCAATACTATAAATAATTAAATTGATGCATTACAGCGATAATACCAGTGATTCGTTATATTCTAAAATAATGAATATAAACATTCAGTTACTACGTTTTACAGATAGAAATTTGTATCAAATTTCTGTTGAACATTTATCGAATTTGCTTGCTATTCAATTTTTGACAAAGTTTTATTAAAGTTGCGTTAAATATAAAATTTCTTCATTTCTTTACTCGTATAAAAGATTGCAACGCAATGCATGTCAAATCAATGTTTTCATTACAAAATTAAAATTCTATACAAAATTCACAAAGAATCAGAAGAATGCTACGATATTCTATTATATAAGTTTATATTCTATTTTAAACCTATACTAAATCAATTGCAATGCCATTTTAGAATATAAGGACCCAACGAGTATTAACGCCTAATAATTAACCCTTTCGCTACGATGGACGTACGTATACACCCTCAAAATTGGACAATTATTTTTTAAGAATATCCATAGTCTTTCTCCGTAGCGTAGTTTTATCTCTGTTTTTATTCGGGCAATAATATTAGACCATACTCAATGATATACAGCATCTACATATTTATATTTGTCCAATTTTCGAATTAATAAAAATTATTCGCTATCTATGATTTTAGTTTTTACTTCTAAGAAACCGTAGCGAAAGGGTTAACTTAATCTAACTACACTATTATTATAAAATATTACGAATTAGTATGAAGCAAAGGGGACCTCCCATGTGACGTATCCTTTAGGATTTCAAGGACCATCTGTCTGAGAAAGATTCGTGATACGATCTGGAGCCCTTTGCAGAAGAATACTTCGTATACATGGATTCTCAAAGGGGAATCATAATCCGGCCTCCCACGATGTTCCTAAATTTAACGTTTCTTATGAATTACGAGAGGCTCGTGCACAATTTTCGAACCCTAGCCAACAAGCGTATTTCATAAAATGCGACCCACGTGCGCACAAAACCTAATCGACGATGAATATCGATCAGTACACCGCATCGTGCAAAACTTTACGATCACAATTTTCCAACAAGTTTGTGGAACTTTCACAATATCTTATGGATATACATAAGTTGAAAAATATATAAACAGAGAATTTAATAAGGAGCTACACTCGTGACACAAATTATGGTGTCGATTCAATAGAAAGGGATTCTACTTGCAACAAAGTTACATGTTAACTTAATTTTTGGTTTCGATTCGTAAAATTGAGAATCACTAATTCAAAATTACATACATCTAACATTTGAATACTTTGTATGCAATATTGTTTAAAGCTAATGGATAACTTATGTGACATTAATGATAAAAAAAAATGATATAGCAAGAGATTAAACGCTATTATGCTTTATTACAACCCCGATCGTTCCCGAGATTTTTAGCAAAAGTTAGGATTAACACATCGCAAGCACGTGTTCGTGCGTAGATTAATCAATTCAAGAACGAGTTCATGGCGCATCTGCCCTTTCAAGCATGTTACCCTTGTAACAACAGGTAGATTATTATCGCTGATACCACTTTCGACGCGATCATATAAAAAGTGCTAAGATCACGTTCACCGAGATTTCCGGAAATCACTGTGATATTCAAGTGACAGTACGAGAGACTATTAGACTTTGTTGCACATTTTCAGTTAATCAGTAATTAAGTCCTTATATTCAACATATAAAAAAGTGTTCATAAATAAAAGAGTGATTGAATAATATTATACTACAAACTGGAACTGGATTTTTAGGTTAAATAATTCCTAAAATAATTAAATAAAGTCATCTAAGGCGATAAGCTTAAAGTGAAAGTAACCGGGACATCTACCCTATATGAAACACGCGAATCTTCTCTAATGTCCCTCTCGCTGTTTAGTTGTGGATCCTAATGGGAACCGCGCAAGCTCACACGCGCTTTGTTCTCAATTGCAAGGGAAAATACATCAAGTGGCACGGTTTTGATAGCGCGGCTGTCGTCAAAGCGATGATGGATGACTTCCCCCCTCTGTTATACAGGTAAAGATGATCGTAGGAAGGCGACGGGAACCATGTTCTTTTTTCCGGTGTTGCATTCGACGATCGTGATTAATTGCCATAAACTCCAGACTAATCGGTTTCAACGCAGGTGTCGCAAGAAACACAGTTTAATCCCTTCTTCCAGCCCTTTATGACTCGTGGTTTTCGTAGCAAAGGATTAATGGATTGATTGGGGGAATTTTTAATTTCGCCAAGCCTTCTAGTCTAAACTTGCGGGAATTTTAATTTCTAATAAAACGGAAGGAAATGTTGCGCGTCGGTCCATTTACACCTCTCGAGGATCGAGCAAAAAAGAGAAGAGGCTCGAAGAAGAACCATTAAGGAGGCAGGAAAAAATGTTTCGTATTCGGGGAGCGACCGCAACGGGGTTCATTTCGGTCTCCTCTAATCTCAGACGGTACCGCGGAAAGATCGAGTATGGCGGGCTGGCGACTCTTTCTTTTGGTAGCAGTCGATGATGGCCTGCGTGAACCGCGAGGGAAAACGAGAGGACCAATAAGAAAACGATATCTTCTGGAAGGTGGTAATTACACACTACGGGCAGAAACTCTTAATCGAAGGGTACATTCTGGATACACGTGGTGAAATACACGTTTCCAACTTAAAAATCCGATACGCGTTGAAAAAAAAGACGACGAGAGGGTTGATGGTATTCCAGTTTCTTTTGTAGAAATGGATTACAATTACAACTACAATGTTTTTTGTAAATTGTAGTCGATATTAATTGTTTGAAAGCAAAACTAGGGTAGATGTACCGCGTACTTCTACATTAAGGTTATCGCGTAACCTTATTTAACTATTTTATGGCCAATTTGCAACCTGAAGCTACTGTATCGAGCACAGAAACGTTCATAACCCTTTGAGTGTTATGAACGCATATATGCGTTTAACGAATCAATTTTTATTTTAATGTAAAGATTATCAGTGTTTAAAAAGGATACATATACTTAACATATTCTTGTATATGCATATTCTTCAATAATGAAGATTTTATTAATTTTTCATAGCGATTGCTACTACGAACTCTGGAGAACTCCAGCCTTAAAGGGTTAATGATACAATTTGAAAATATGCGAGAATGCATCTTGAGCAGGTTCAAGAGTGGATCGTCTGGGGACATTCAACGAAACACGCGTCTTCCGCGTCTCGAAGGGGTTGCTTCAGGTAAGTGGACCACTGTACAACAGGCTCGAGGATCCGGAAAGGTGGATTGACGGGTGAAAGAAGGGGAAAAAAAGGGCAAGTATTTTGACCAGCTTAGAATTGAGTTTGCTGTCGATTATCTCGAACACCGATGTCTGCCGGTCCTGAAGACCTCTCGTGTCTGTTAAAGGATCGCAAAACAGGAAATTCACAAGCAGCGAAATTGAGGGCCATTTTGTGTCGTTTCTTCGACCAGAAGAAACCGAGTTAAAAAAGTCTTGTACTTTTTGTTAAAATGGTAACGTTGAATGGCAAGGAATTATTATATAATTTGAAATAAAAATTCGTAAAGGTGGACTAACCTTGGGCCGTGACTAAGGATAAAAATGACCGTGGTTCAGATCGGTATACCTGAGGAAAGCTAAAATTCCAATGGAATGAGCGATACTGCTGCGTAAGAAGTACACGTAACCCACGAAAAATGACACCCTAATTGAACATGAAATCTAAACTTCGAACGGCCACCGGAAGAATACGGTGTTTCCGTAATATTTTGTAATGTTTGCACACGTTGGCTCACGAAAGAGAAAATATGGAGTCATTTTAAAAGATACGTAACGAGTTATCTTTGGAACAGAATGAACGTTCTTCGCAGTAACAATAAAAAGGTTCGGAGTACAATGACATTACGCTAGGAATAAGATCTGTTTGATCAATGGCCAGAAACGCGACTGTAGCATGAAATCTAGACGAAAGCCTGGTACGAATAGGATTCTGAACGAACAAAATCGTTTGCGTGTTGACAGAAAATAAAAAGCTGATGGAAACTAGTCTAATATTCCTTTCAAATATTCCGCCTCTATCGATTCATTGATTCTTGACAATCGTAAAACGAAGTAAGGACATGCATGGTAACTGAATTACCAATGTGTAATGCGTGATCATTGAGTAACAGTAAGTACAGGACAGAGTTGAGTAAATTTTATTTCGAATAATAAATAACAAGCAACGAATAAATAGCCCACATTTATTTGTGACGAACGAATAACGAATGATTTTATTTTATTCGAACTATTAACTTCAAGATTATTCGAATAAATATTTCATTCGTCCATATTTATTCAAATACTTATTCAAATACAAACTTAGTCGAATAATGCCCAACTCTGATACAGGATAGACCACTCGTTTATAGAAAACAAAAATTTCAAACTGAAATACCAATCGTGTAAAAGATCAGAGGTTGTTTACGTCCTTTACGATTTAGAGCAGTGATTTTAAGAAATATATTCAATCCAACATTAACCTTGTTCGAGACTTAATTGTACTAAGAAAAACTACATGTAAAATAATTTTGTAATAGCGTTGCTATTTGATCAATTTCGTGAATCATTGTATAATTGTATGCATAGATACATATTTTGAAATATTTCTTGAATATTGCTACGAACTTTCCAAATGACCTAATAGCATTGAAACGACCTAATAGTAATTGAAATATGTATATGTAAAAATGTGAACTCACTTTGACTGTAGACCGCACTCGCGATGACCAGCAGAACAAGCGTTCCTCTGAGCCTCATATTCAGGATGTTTGCGTTTTTCCTTAAACTTCAGTCTATTTCGTACACCACTTGAATTCGCTCACTATTGATCCTCGATGTCAATCGAGATCAAGTGTGATGCATCGACTACTGATCAAACGAAATCGTCCACGTAATGTTCATTGGCTGGATTACCGGCACGCGTCAATTAACATTGAAACGTTTCGCTCGTCAAAGCGGGTAAGCAAAAAAAAAATGTATTCGCCGAAAGGAATCAGAGTACGTCAACGAAAAGACGAAACCGTAAAAGCTCGGTCGTGAGCACGCCTTTCTTCGGCAAACGTGGCTCCTCTCTCTTCCTCCCTTATTCCCTCTCTCTTGTTCCGTCCCTCTGAATAGTGCACCGTGAACCGGAGCGTACAGCACTTTCCACGAGTTTTGCCGAGGAAGAACGCAATGAAATACCGTTTGATACTATTCCTTCTTACAATTCTTTACTTCGGCTATCGAAAATTATTCGATCGATCGTTGCAATCACAATCGATAACAACGCGAGAAAAATTTCCGGCAAATTTTCCTTCCTCTACTTTTTGTCTTCTCTTTGGTGAATCAATGAAAATCTTTTAGTTTTTACAAGCAACAGCGGACAATCGTGCGTTGGAAATGACTTGATTCGCGTCGTGTCAAAGACGCCGGTTGTGAATCGCGGGGGTTGAAATTATTGTGGTGTCGAGAAAATGAGCACGAAATAACCGCGAGCCGCACCGTGCCGCGGTTCGCAAACGAATGCCACTGAAGTTGCCGCTCTTCCGAATTCCGTGGTCACATAGGTGTGCGTGCGCCGTCTCCCCACCATCATGAATTTAGTTATCCCTACCAGCCACGGTTGCTTCTCTCGGTTGCGCGCACCATCTTCCCCCTGCTATGAATACACACACCACCGGAGCATTCGATTAGCAATGGGTCCGATCTAATTTCAAGCTTCTTTAATTTATAATCGCGCCAAGAATAAAACTCAATCTCTTTTTCTGCCCTCGACGATTCTTCAAAAATTATAAGAAACGAGTTCCCTGCTTATACGAACGGTGCGTTTCGGAAGAAAAACGTATGAGCAATAGTTGCATGTTACAGCGATGCGTATTAGGCTGTTCGTTAGTACAGAAAGGTTCGTAAGATTTTTGATAATAAGTTCCGTTGTGTAATTGATAGAATCGAGAGAGAATTATCGTTTACGAGTTCTTATTCGATCGTAATATTCTTAATTCGAACAAAACTTGTTTACGGTTGAACATGTTAAATATAACAATCAAAGAACAACGCCTAGAGTTGATTTAAAGGGAAAGGCAACAAGATTTTTTTTATTAGACAAAACCAGACTTTATATTTCGATAAGGAGACAACGAAACTTGTTACACGTTTACTGGAAAATCTAATCGTTATTATTTACTGCAATCAAATTTTATTAATGACCAAAAATTGAATGCCATAGAACAGTGGTTCATAACCTTTTCGAAGCTATGGAACACTTTTGATTATAGGTGAGGTTAAAACTATACTTTAAAAAGGGCTTACAAAGCTCCTGTATAAAGAATAATAATAATTAAGGCTATTGAGAAGGAATTCAAGTTATCGTTAAAGCAAAAGTAGAGACAGTAAAGAATTGACATAGAATAATGTAATATGTAGTTATCATACAAATGTATTAATTTTTACTTGAACTAATTATACAGATAACATGTCTGTATATTTTAATTGCAATCAATTTCTTCGTAGATAAAAATATTTTCCTTCGCAAACTTACAAGCTACGTATCAATATATGTACGTATGTAATTTGGATAGAATTCGAAGAATGTTTCATTACGCATTTCGTCTTACTTCGCCTAACATTAACATAATACGCAGTCCCATTTCTAACCTGTAAGCTTCTTTTCAATGATATTTGTTAAGTTTTGAACGCTAATGCGAGCTTTCCTGCCGAGTAATAATTTCAGCTTTAAATTCACCTTTCCATAAGTTTCGTAAAAGCAATTCTGCGCTAGCAATTGTTTTGAACAATTTACAGACGCGGGGCTGTTTTGATTCCGTTGCTACTTTCCACCGGCCTCGAATCCGGTATATCCTCACTTCCTTTATCCCCACTGTATCTAGCTGAGCGCGTGTGCGGTCGACGCGTCAATTATATCTGAATCGAAGGCGACGTCTCATCGCGATTACACCGCAAAAATAAACCCTGCCCGCCTTTTGGTCAATAAGTTCAAGTGTTCAGGTCTGCGGTATTTTTCGCCAGCACGGTTTCACCGGTAATCGTTATGGGTAAATATTGGTAGCAGGCAATGAGCCTGATCGATACAAACGTGCTCCACTTTTGCTCATTTAGGGTAGATGTACCACGCACTGCCACTATAAGCTTATCGCGTATCTTTATTTAACTGATTTTAGAACGTATTTAACCTAAGAATCTAATTCCAGTTTGGAGCATAATATTGTTCAGTATCGAGTTTATCTATGAACATTTTTTACATGTTGAATGTAATGAATTAGTTACTATGTAATTGAAAATGTACAACAAAGTTCAATGTCCCTCGTACTGCACATTTCAACAGCACATTTACCTCCTAATATTTCGTTTTAAATATGAAGTGTAAACGAATATATAATGTCTATGTGTTGTTACGTAAACCGAAGTCCAAATTTAGTATAAAAATTTATTTACTTACGATTCTTCGCACATTACTTTGCTATTAAATAAACGAATTCACGTGTCGGTTATGGGGACACTAACAGTTATTGGCACGTCTACCCTAGTTGAAGTTCACTTTGAATATAAATGAGAATCGCGTAAAGATTACTTCCTTATATCGAGCGCATATTCTAGTATATTACCATTGGCTAACTATAGGATAGCCTACCCATTTATAGGAAAGATCACAACGTGCGTGCCTGGCCAGACTAGGACCAAAATAGAAAAAAAACGTGTACAAAAGTTCACCAAATCCAATGCGTAGTATCTTATACGTTCGTTCAAACGTGCGCTAAAAAAGATCTACTCTAAATTATTATAGCAATGTCGCATGAAACACTAAAATGGTAACGGGGCCAGGTAGCCCCCTAATAATTCTGTATAAGAATGGATAGTCATCCTATGATTCGTCAATGATAATATTTATGATTCCCGTAACTTTAAGCATGAAATCCGAATTCCGTCGAATTGACGAATTTCGCAAACCTGGTCTTAATTAAAAGGGAACAAAGTTGTGACATAATTTGGCGGCATTTCGCAAAGCTCACAATACACCGTTTTATCATCAGCCGCAAGGAACACAAACGTGGAACTCCACGATTTATGAATGATTCGAAGGAGTGAATGAACGGGGTCGGCGCATGCGCGTCGCAGTCCAGATTCCATTCCCATTCCAATCTCGCCTCTATTCTCATTGCTTTATCCTTTTGCCGCGCTCCGCGTAGGTATACACCGTGCACGCACAACAGCTGTAGAATTCATAAAAAGATCTGTCCAACTGGGGAACCCTTATCAAGGTCTCTGCACCATTACACAGGCCACGTTGGTAGAAAAGAACGCGCGTTTCTTTCACCGTTATAGAAATATTTGCCCAACCACATGGAAACCAGCTCAGGCCAGGGTAAATTAGGCTGCTGGCCGCTTTGTAATTTCGCTTAGCGACGAGCGTGATTCCTTTTTATCTGATAAGACGCGATACTTTACGCATAACTTTCCCTTCGCGGTCCTAAATAATCAAACGATCTTTCCTTTAAACAAAAAATATCCTATGCTTTGGATCAATAGAATCCTTTCTTTAATTTTTTGGTTCGTATTAGCATTGACTAACTACAGGATAGACTACCCGTTTATAGGAAACATCACAAATTACGTGCCTGGTTAGACTAGGACGAAATTTATATAAAAAACGTGTACAAAAGTTTACTAAATCGAACGCGTGAATTAGTACGAAATAAAGGCGGGTCTACTCATTATTAACATTCGAAGGAAAACGATACTTTCCATTAGTTATGTACAATATCTTTTTTTAATCACCAAAGATGGCATCTTATAATTTTGTCAAAATTAAAGTTAAAGTGAATAGTAAGCTGCTTTTGTTGTAAAATGATCAAAGTTCCTACAGTTGGCAAAGAAGATGCATCTTTATAGATTGTTCAGATACGATCTTTTGAAAACCACGGCGTGATCACTATCTTTCGAACGGAGTCCCTGGACAATTTCCCAGAAGTTGCTTCGAGATTGTACGTCGTTAATATTTAACGACGAAGTGATTCTAAATCTAACAGCTTCATCCGTTTTCTTAGAAGCAACAACTAATAATATCTTTTTCATCATTATCGAATCGATATTTGAAAAATAGTATTTCATCGAATGAAATTACAGTATAGAACGCTAATATTCAGAATTAATTGAAAAACAAATCATATTCTTGATTATGTCATAAGTAATATTTATATAATATATATATACATAATATAAGTATATGAGCCGTTTATTTTGAAAGTGGCTTGAGTCCATTCATTTTTAAATTAAGATATTTAACGTCTTGCCTCTGAATTAATTTAAAAACATTGGTAACCGATAAGTTATCAACGATAACATGGTAGTATAATATTTTTGTGTTTCTAAAAGTATACAATTCACTAATCCATTCATCATATTTATTAATTATCATTACTTAAAAGGTAAGGCACTTTTTGATGGCCACAAATGGACTTAAGCCATATTCAAAATAAACGGTTCATATAATATTTGGTATATTAAACTGTCCGCATAGAAAGTGAAAGCAAAGTGAATTACGAATTGCCGATTTCGACGTATACAGTGACCGTACATTGATACCTCGAGGAAAGAGCATTTGTGATGCATATAACGGTCACAATAGCAGGTTACAACTTGTCGGTACAAGCCGTGAACGGTGGCTTTCCTTTTAAAATTCACAGCTGACAGTGAAAAGGCGACAATGCCGCTGAATATTGAACGCGCAGGGGCCTTATGGAATTATTCAGTGTAGTTGACCAACACAACGATTGTAACTGTTGGGTCTGATTTATTTATGAAGATGTTCCTCTCCCTCTGGTGCGGTGTAATTTTCTTCTGCCTTTGCATCCTTCGATTATAACCGCACGATACTTTAATAAGCTAGCGAGGCTGTGTTTCAATGCAGAGAAAATCAAAACCAAGTACTTAAGTAGGCACGGTAGAACCTTGATTATCCGAACCATAGAATAGACTAGAGCCTCTTAAACTTTTTCAAGCAAACTTTTCGCGACCCCTTCTTGCTAAAGAAAATTTTCCATATTATACATAGTATACGTAGGTATATAAAAGAAATAAGCAAATAAAACATTGACTATTTGAAGTCAAAATAGTTTTCATAATTATGTTTACTTACTAATATTTGAGGATTTGACGGATAAACGTCATAAGTTGAAGAGATACTCTTCGCGAATAATTATCAATGTCTTCGCGATATCCCTAAGCTTGTTATACGACCCACAGTTTAAGATGCTTCGTTAATAATAGAATAGGCTATCCAATCTTATATGGAATCATCAGAGGGCTACCTGGCCCCTTTATCATTTTAATATCACATGCGATATTACGAATTTAGACTAGAATAACATAACAGTGTCTTTGAAACGATGGGAATTATAAATAAATATTGCGTGGCGCAAATGTCTTCGACGTACGTGATCTGTAGTATCCAGGTCTATAATAATGCGGATAGAAGTATATCTTCATACGTATTGCACCGATAGCCAAGAGTCGGACAATCGATCTTCTGATAACCGAGCTTCTAGTGTAGATGGTTTGTCTTTGTGCAAGCTTCGGCTTCTTTTATTTTTTATCCAAACGCGGTACTACTGTTTTAAACCCGTTGGTGGTTTCGAGAGAAACGCGAAAAAGTTGTTAGAAAAATATGGAATGCTGCAATTTTTAGTAATAAGAATACTAAGCGAGAAGATTTTGTGGTTGCATGAAATAAGGATGCGATGCGAATATTGACAAAAAATTGTATGGTAGTAATTTAACAGAAGTATACCACCAGCTAGTATAATTCGTCTACTATCTTCTCCCTTCTTTTTTGCACCCTGGTTGCTCTTCCTTAGCATCCAATAAGCATGGTTCGCCTGTGCGAAGGAGAATGAAAGGGCAAGTGTTTGCCGAACAATTTTCTCCGCCGGATAATGGTTAACCCAGAAACCCGTAATTTCATTGATCGAATTGTTCCTTTGCTCTGGAATAGTTCAAATACCTTTCCTTTTTACAAAAACAAAACGTTCATAGATCTTTTTATTTTACAACTTTACGTATTTTTGATACGATTTTCCATCTTGGATTTTAAATTAAACATAAATCAGAGTTTGGTAGCAATTTAATCAACAATTAACAATTAATTTCCTAACTTAATCGTTGGTTGCAACTATCGATTAAATTCTTACTTTAGTCGTTAATCCTTTCGCTACGGCACTTTAAAATGAAATACATTCTCAGCGGATAGATAGGCGCAATTTTTATTAATGTGGAAACGGTATGAGTAAAAATAATTGCATACTTTGCATAATTGACTATGGTAGAATACATATCATTTCTGCAAATAATTGTTCAATTTTTAAAGGCGTATAATTGAACCTAACTTGGGAGCTGCTTTATTTTCTAACAAGTATCATAATTTCTGCTACACTTTGAATATTTTGTATAATTTCGCCTTCTGCATTTTTTTACAGCTTTAATTTCCACTAAATGCATACAAATCCGCAGTGCACTCATGACGCTCGCAACAATTCATTTTAATATGATTTATCTTGTATTTTTAACGACTCCCACGTTCAATTTAAATACGACTAAAGTTTCAGTATTTTTGCGAAAAAATTCGGCCAGATAACGGCCTGTTAATTAAGTTAAGACGTGAAACGCGATATGCAGCAATTACTATTTAATGGGATCGGGCCGTGGTGAAGAGCGCAACCGTAACATAACTGTTTATTAAGGAACCCGTCGCCCACGTTAATTGAGAAGTTACTGTCGAAATTATTAACGTCGGCATAAGTAACCTTGATCATGGTCGAAGCATTCTAATTAGCCTTGCTCTCACGATCATTAAATGAACATCTTTGGGAACAGTGCAAATTTTTATTCTTATATACGTAAATCAATATAAGTGTATATTTATAGATACATATACATATAATCATTTAAAAATTCAATATCATTCGAGAGCTTTCGTAAATCAGTTCATTGTGGGAACTTAGAATTTTTTGAATGTTTCTCAAATATCGTTACGAACTTTTCGCGCAATTCTAATACTTTATCTGTCAGACAAAAGGGGTGAAAAAGGTTACAACAATTATGTATTGCAATTTATACTTTATTAATTGATGATTGGTACTGCGGATAACGAAATAAACATATTTCAATAAACAATTATTGAAGGACAATTAGAATGTTACATTAATTAAGTGAACAGCTTTCTACTCGGCGGGTTTGCACGTTTTATGCTCGAGACAAACGTCGTAGCAGCATTTTTCCCATTCGTGGCAGTCTTCGTCATTATGGCAAAGAGTGGGCAAAGGTAAGTACCAATCGTAAGTTCGTGGACAGTGGGTCCTCCTCGGCGGGCAATGCTTCTTGGTTTCTTTTTCGTGGACGAATGTTTCCGGCCAGAACGAGTGCAACGGAAATTCATCGGCGCTCATCCACAGCCACGGATACAGATAAGAATGCCAGACGTACTCTGGCCAACTCTCAGCTTTTCCGCTTGGACAGCAATAATATCGATGATCGATCGTCCTACACCAGTATCTGCAAAATTCCCCGTGCTCTTTTTCGTTTTCGTGGCCTCTCGTTGCGCATACGTGAATCACGAGATAAACTATCAGAAAGACTGTGGCTATCCTGAAATACTGTCATATCTTTATTAATAATTAATATTAAACACTAAAACCACCAAGATAGTCAGAATGACTGTTTAGTTTAGTTTAGTTTAGTATAGTAGAAAGACTGTGGGTATCCCGAAATACCGTCATATTTTTATTAGTAATTAATATTTAACACTAGAACTACCAACATAGTCATAATGACTGTCCAGTTTAGTTTAGTTTATTCAACGGGCTGACATCTTTTAGCATAACAGTATAAAGGAGTATTTCGAAGGACAGCATTCAACAGGAACTCTGCCGTTTTACACAATCCAAATTTCAGTTTGAAACTTATGATGTTTCCTATAAATGGATAGTCTATCCGACACTCAGTCAATGATTATATTAGTTGTCAGTTTAGTTTTGTCTTGTATTATATATTCCTTTGTATTTCGTATTTTTGTTAGCACTTTTTAATACGGCATTAAACGACCTATCTTTGTATACAATTCTTTGCTCGTTTAGAATCGTAGGATGTATTGATAAAATTTCGCGGAAAAATCTTAGGAAACCCCGTATAAATCGTTTATAAACGTTCACAAATATGGTTTTACACAAGTAAGATAACTAAAAGACTATGGTACTTACTTGCATCCTGACTTCCGTCTAAAACAAGAAGCGCGGCGAGCATTCTTATAAGTGGAGGAACAACTTCTCTTACTTAAACTTCTGTCACAAAACAATTGTAAATTATCGCTGTACAGTACAGAAGTTATTACAAACCTCATTCGACAAACGTCACGGAGCAACATTGTTATGAATTCAGTGAAAAGTTGAAGAATTTACTAACGATTTGCGAAAACCACTTTCCATAGAAAGTAGTACCGCACATAACTTACGATATGTTCTACAAATACTTTGTTTTGTGCCTGTTCAAAATATTTTATGCTTTCTACGAATAATTTATGCCTTTTCGCAGATAAAAGTTTATAAAAGTTATTCTTTATACGTACGTAAATGTAATTTAATTGCAAGTGGATGAAACATCAATTTTTAAACGTTTAAACGATGCTTGGAATTCAGAAACCAAACTAGCCAATTGTCGATAAAGTACTAGAATTTGTTACTATCAAGTTACTAAATTTCGTTTCAGATTCTTAAGTCTCTGTTACAAAGAATACAAATGTTTCAAAAACCTAAATATTCTGCCTAACAAAGAATTCCAAAATTCAATAGCTAAATATAATACTTTGGTAGAAGTAAAAAATAAATTCAATTTAAGCCGCTTCTCAAAGATTAAAAAAAAGACAAATAAAATTGAAAATATTCCAAATTCCGAATTAAAAAAAAGCTACAATTGAACAATGAAAAGTATTCATTAGAAAATGACTGAAAGTTGCTAATGTTCGCGAATTAAGAACCATGCTTGTGCTCGGTTCAATTTCTTTGTTATATTTTTGTGCAACATACTGCGCAGTTTCAAAAGAACAATTAACCGAGTCATCTTACAGTGCGAAAGTAGAATCCTTTGTACATTAGATCAATCGGATCGCTGTACAACGGAAAGTTTTCATGGTGATTGGCCGAAACGTAGAAGTGGCTACGGCTACATTGTCGAGTAACTACCTTAAGTCTGGTTCACATGGAGCGTTTGACGACGCGCGAGTAAGCTTCTCAAAGTGTTTCTAGAAGCATGTTGGAACGACGACACATAATGAAGAACAGTTACGGATAGTTAGGAGGCGTCCTATCAGACGGAGTGTTTCTCGGAAGCGAACGAATCAGAAAAATTCGTGCAGAGAGTAGGACACACGTTCGCCATATAACACCTCCCGTATTGCGCAGTGATAGAATGCGAGCGTACAGTTTTAAGGAATTTCTGTACGAAAGATGCGAAGCAGCTAGCAGTGGTTAACAACCAGCAGTGTTGCCTTCAACTCTTGTCTATAGTGATATATATGATTGCGCGTACACAAGCAGTCAGTGCGGTGCATTTTGATGCAATATAAAATCGTTGATCAGCGAAGCTTCTAACCCGTGTGCCACTGTTGCGGTGTTGTGTGTGCAGTGTCGCGCGAAGGTCGTGAACTTTTGCAAGATTGTTCGAGAAACTTGCTTTGTCCCGGAAGCAGCACGTTACGAAAGGAAAGGTTAAAAGGAAAGGTGGACGATCCTCCGTAAAAAGCCTCGGTAAAATGGCGGTGATCGGTACTCCGATTGGCGCTAAGCGATAGAAGAGGATCGCGCTCTATTCTCACGCTCGCTAAGTTTTGTTTTGATCCAGTTTCAATAGCTATCCTCAGCAGTAATCGGTCGATTCTCATCTCGTCAAATCATTCGATTTCGTTTCGTCGGGCCCTATTTAGCATCGTGCGAAATTAAAACGGCGTCCCAATTGAACGAAGATACATAATCCAGACGAGGACGATCAAGGTGGGACACAAACCACCGACGGAACGGTTTTCGACGGCCGTGATGCCGCATCGTTCCGACCTCGAATTTATCGAAAGGCCGAACGACAAGGACAACTCTATCGAATCCTTGTCGGCTTATCTATAGGTATGTTTCGTGCCACGAGTGCATCCCTGCTTTCACCTCTTTTGCGTATTCTGCGCTTTGCTTTTTCCCGTTGCTCTTTCATCCACTCGCTCGTCTCTATTTCTCAACATCTCGGCAAATATATCCTAGGATTTGGAAATATTTTCGCCAGTACCCGATAGTCCAATAGACTATTGTTATTATTTTCTGACGATGAGACGAAAGTTTAAGTTAGGTTAGGCCCTAAAAATTGATGACTCTGCATCTTAACGAGAATCGAGGTTGTTTTCATTCCTATCATCTTTCTAACGGTCCGAATTCGCGGAACATGAAAGCGTTCACGGCAACCTTTTTTACGTCTTTTTTCGTGAAAATTCCATTGTTTATTCCGCCTTATTTTTACCTTTGTCACGGAAGATGCATCTCCTTATATAGATTCTTCTAAATAACTATTTGGAACGTGAATGGTTGCGTTTTGTGGCGATTTGTCATGTTTTCAAGGTTTATCATCGGCTTTGTAACGTCATTGTTGTTCCTTTCCCGAACATCGTGTCATGAGTAACTGTGCCTTGCATTTCGATTTTTTTTTAATCAATACAAATTTCTATGTCACGATAATTCGTTGCGTCAATTAATTTTTTTCAGTAGACAGTAATTGAAAAATGTATCGATTAACAAAGGCATTTATTTATTAATAACACCGATTCTATTTTTGGTCTCGGCGTTACCTTCAAAAAAACCATATGGAAATTTTTTTTAACTTACATAAAAAGTAGTGGTGACCTTTGTTCTATATTATCCCTATTATTTTGCTACAGTTTTTTTATTTACTCATTCAACTTAACAATTTCGTAACAAAGATGATTTTTGTCAAGTGGAGATGAAAATTTGAGAAATATTGCATGAACATCCTAGGAATCCATTTAATGGGTTAATCTATATGAATTTCATTGAAAAAATATGAGCCTATCATTAAATGTGATTGCACCAATATTATATAAGTTGTATTTTCCTATTTTCCCCTTACTAAAGTAATGCAACTTTTTAATAATATACAAAAGTAAATAGAACATACTGAATTGAATCCTAATTATTGTTAATATTACAATGAACAGCAGAGCACTTATTATTGCATCATAAATAAAATGCACCAAATTACATCATGTTTATATTTAATAGAGATTAGACTAACCTTAAATGTATTGCAAAATATTGTTTCAGATTTTAAATTCATAAGGACACCTTTTACCTACCAAAATGAAAATTGATCGGAATAGATTGAGAAAGTACACATCAGAAGCGGTAAGCGCTTGGAACTGGATAATTATAGATCAAAAATAGAAAAAAAAAAAAAATGTAATGAATAAATTTTATGAGTACAATTGAATTTTTGCAGCCAGCAAAATGTCAGGCGCTTATAAACAAATTACGCTCCTGCTCCCATGCAGAATTGCTAGAGGAGCTGAAGCAGATAGATGCTTGGACTTTCGGTAAATGTGAATTGTTTCATTGGGTTGATGTGCTGGACCTTAGCGACAGCATCTTGGAAGAAGCTGCAGCTAAGAGTCCAGACAATCCATGGGAATTAGCCTGTGATCTCCCTCAAAACAGAGAGGTACAATTAACATATAATTTCCATGTACTACTTTTAATAGTTTGTATTACTATACACTTAACTATTAACCCTGCTATTTTCCTTGGATCTACATGATCCAATAAAAAGATTATCTTTTACTCTTTATTATATTAGGTGTACCAATAATTAACTCACTATTTCTGTAATAAGTTCAACATACAGTTTAAATTCAAAATACATTACCAAGATAGAAAAATGAATGGATGAATTTATTTTATGTGTAAATACTAAAGAACAACACCAGTTACATTTAAGACAGAATAGATACTTGATCTTGTTAAAAATAAATATTGAATTTATCCTCAAAAGTGGATTATTCATTGTATATTATTCATTGGATTATTCATCATAAATACTACTATACTACAAATATTATACCTATTACTTATAACTATCTTTTTTTGATACTCTATGTACTTGAAGTTCTTAGAAGTTTCAGACAAACAATGATACTCCTAATTGATTCATTGTTTCACTGTAAATATAAAAAAACAAAACACTTTTTTTTCTTAGGCAAAAGAACTTCTGCTTTGGGTTCTTCATCTTACAACATTGTTGATTGAACATTCATACTCGCGACATTTGTACAACAGTATGGAGCATTTGGTAACTTTGTTATCAAGCTGTGACATGCATGTTGTACTTGGTGTACTGAATATTCTGTACATGTTTAGTAAACGTAGCAATTTTATTGCTCGTTTAAACAGTGACAAGAGGCAAGCTTTATTAAGTAGACTTACTCTTTTAGCAGAGGTAAGATACAGTTGCATTGTTAACCCATTGAAAATAAACGTGTTTCAACGTAGCGTTACATTTGCAACTTTTCCAGTCTTGTTACATTGTTGAATTGCAATTATTTATCAATTTGTTTACAAGAATGCATGTCAGTGATCTGTAAGATCATTTTTTCATTACCGTTTCTTCTTCAACACAGATCGCAAAATTGTATAAAGTTCAAAGAACCTGCAAATAGAATGTTGCGTTAACGCAACGTTGATCCTTAATGGGTTAACTAATTAATGTTACACAAATTTCATCAAATTTTGAAACATAATATTTCCTTGACATTTTAGAGTTGGGGTGGTAAGGAAAATGGATTTGGTCTAGCAGAATGTTGTAAAGAGTATCCAGATAAGGTACATTCCACAAACGATTGTTAGCCTTACAAGATATATTTTTTATATTGGTTATTGGAATTCGTATGCGTTTGATTTTTTCAGCCACTTCCAGCAAGTGCCACAACGTTGCATTTTGAATTTTATGCGGAAAACCCGACAACAGATACAAATGCCACATCGAATACTGGTACAAAGAAATCTGGACAGACAAATTTTGTAACATATATACATATAGAAAATGTGGATAAACTGGGTAAAACTCCAGCACAAATTATGAATGATTTGTTAAAGATCTATAATGTTCCCCAAGATCGACAGGTAGAATTATTCTCATTAATATTTAAAATGCAACAGAGTGATTTGTCGTCGAACGAGTGAATAAATATTTAAACTAAACCTGTGTTCGCCCTTTTTAGATTGCATTGTTCACACACATAAGACTGGCACACAGTTTCTCTGACTACCGAAGGCGATTGCAATGTGTGCACGCTCGGCTGCAAGCATTATCGATACTTGTATATAATAGCGAACTCGAAGAAAATGCACATAGTTTGCTGCATCCTGGGCTTTTAGAAGAATTAGTCGAATTACTGGAACTTCCACACGCACACCTCGTTGAGTTACGCGCGGCGGCGCTGCGAACTCTTACTAGTATCATTCACTTGGATCGTAATCCCCATTTTCCAAAGTAAATCGAAGTTTAATAATACGATCAAATATACAGGCTGTCCTGTATTTGTCTGTTTATACATGGCCAGTGTGTTTTACAAGTAAAAATGACTAAAACGGCATATAAGAAAAAATCTATAAATGGTTACTTTCACTTGTAGAACGGAAAAATACAGGACACCCTACGTACAGTTACTCGCAAGAACATCCGGCTGCTTGAATCTATTCGAGTAATTTCATCCATTTATTCTTCATTTATATTATAATGTAACAGGACACAAGTTTGTAGATGTTAAAAATGACTTTCGAATTATTGCCTTTTTTATTGATATGTAATTATTAGACTGCGGATTTTTATGCAATTTACAATTTCATAGATTTGTTTTACTCTCTAAATATAAGAATGTGTGATTTACTTGAGATATTTCATACATTTTTACATGCTACGAGAATCGTATAACTTTTCGTCAACTTAAATTTTCCTTTAATAATAGTAATTCTTTATAAAGTTTCATAAATATTTAATGCGGCCGAATACTTTTGCGGCTGACTATTTTTTTTCTCGTTACAAAATCTGATTTAATTACTTTTGACGAATTTTCAGAAAACCTAGTTCAAGGTTAAACATGATAATCGACGTTACTGGAGCGAACTCGTATCACGGATTTTTTCCCGTGTTGATTCGCACCTGTATCTCAACATTGATTTCCCCTCAACCCGATGGACAACCGTTTCCGTTATCGCTCGCAACAGCGTTGTTTAGCTTTCTCTATCACCTCTCGAGTTACGAAGCAGGTTGCGAAGCTCTCGTTAGTTGCGGGATGATGGAGAGCTTGTTGAAAATTATGAATTGGCCTGGTAGCGAGTTCGAACATTTGACGTTCGTAACGAGAGCAGTTCGCGTGATAGATTTAATAACGAATATAGATATGCAAGGGTTCCAAGCTCACGGTGGCCTAGCGAGCTTTATTAACCGCCTCGACATGGAAGTGAACGTTTGCAGAAAGGAGCAACCTTTCGAGATAGAACCGTCACACTATCAGGACAATTCGCAAGCCTCTCGCGAAAGATCCATGGATCGCGACGAAAATTCCACCTCTTCGCGTGCTTACGACGAACGCGAGGAATCGTCCAATCCCATGGAATTCTCCGAAGACGAAAACATGAGTTCTAAAGCGGACGAAAAGAACGAACAAATGCCAGACTACTCGGCTGGCAAGACTGGGAAAATTTGTCTACCACAGCGCGTTACGCTTTTGAAGGCGTTATTAAATTTCATCAAGAAGATCATTCAAGATCCGACCTTTTCTGATAGTATTAGGCACGTGATGGAAGGTACTTTGCCTTCTTCTCTCAGGCACATTATCAGCAACGCCGAGTACTATGGTCCTTCTCTGTTTCTCATTGCAACGGATGCTGTAACGGTGTACGTTTTTCAAGAGCCTTCTTTACTATCCTCTCTGCAAGATAACGGATTGACAGACCTCGTGTTGCATGCTTTACTCGTCAAAGAAATCCCTGCTAGCAGAGAAGTCATAGGATCACTGCCTAATGTGTTCAGCGCGTTGTGTTTGAATCAGCGTGGACTAGAATCATTCGTGAAGCGGCGTCCTTTCGAACGCCTGTTCAAAGTATTATTGTCACCGACTTATCTTTCCGCGATGAATCGACGCCGAAGCACAGATCCTCTCGGTGACACGGCTTCGAATCTAGGCAACGCGATGGACGAATTAATGAGACACCAGCCAAGCCTGAAAGTGGACGCGATCGCCGCTGTTATAAAGCTGCTAGAAGAGCTTTGCGTGTTGGGTTGCGATCCTCGTTACATCTGCCTGCAAGCCGAAGACAAATTTGATAATTCTCAATCGAACACAACTTCCGACAATCGTCAGTCTTCTGGACAATCTGTCGGGGTCGGGGTAGGAGATTCCGGCGGTGGAGGAGGCGGTGGAAGCGGAAGTAGCAGCGACGAGGAAGACGAAGACGAAGAGGAAGCCAGTACAAGTTCTCACACGCAACGCGAGGAACAATGCTCCTCGTCTACTGCTCAACCCGTGCCACCACCTCAGCCCAGAGAAAAGACTCCGATCGCTTTAATGGAATACATTCAGAATGTTACAAAGTTCGTCGACGCTATTCTCAGTAACAACTCGACGGATGATCACTGCAGAGAGTTCGTGGCCCAAAAAGGACTCGTGCCACTGCTGTCGATTTTGGGATTGCCTAATCTCCCTGTTGATCATTCGGTCGCGCAAACAGCACCCCAAGCTGTAGCTACAGTTTGCAAAAGTATCTTGAACCTCGCGCACGAGCCATTGGTTTTAAAAGCTGGCTTGATTCAATTGAACGAAGTGTTGTATCTGTTGAAACCACATTATAGTTACATGGAAGCTCCAGGAGGATCCGTTTTGTTGCACGAACTCGTGAACGCGCCGAATCTGGAAACAGCGTTCACCAGCGACACAGCAACGCCTTTGCTCCACGCTATGAACGCCGCTTACGGATATATAATAATGTTCGCTCAAGTGTGTCGCACTAGTCAGAGCGAGATTAGAAACCTTGCTATGAATCACTGGGGTTCGGAGCTCGGTTTAACCGTTCTAGGACGCCTCTCAGAATTGTACACAGCTCTGATTTGGGAAAGCACAGCGCTGTTGGCGCTCACCACCGAAGACTTTATTCCGGCTGGATGCGATTTCGGGAAAGAGGATATGGATAAATTGTTGCGTCCCGAATCGAAAAACGAGGGCGAAAGCTCTGGTTGGTCTTCGGGTGCAGCGTCCGCAGATATGGGAAGCAATGGAATGACTACAGCCATGGAAGCTTTGAGCACCGATCCACCGCCTGTCCCTATGGAAGTGGACCAAGAAAAACCGAGCGTTAGCACAGGCAGAGCATCGTCAAATTCTCATCGACTCACGTATCCTAAACACTTGCTGGGACTTACATCGAAAATGGGCAGAGCATTGGCAGAACTCTTTGCCATTCTCGTGAAGGTAATATATTAATCGTAAGCAATAAATAGAGATTGATCGAAATCTAATTTCTTAGGATCGTGAAACTCGAATCCGAAACTCTTTACGAAGCCTCGAAACTTTCGAAACCTCAAATCTTGTATATTCTTCTTTTTGTTCGTAAAGAGAATATCCATTTAAGATTCTAATAAATCCCTATTAGAAAAAAAAATTTCAAATATTTAATTTCAAATACATTCTCATTTGTAATGATCGTGAAAATTTGTGCAGCTTTGTATGGGCTCGCCGATCAGACAACGTAGAGGACAACAGATGTCCTCGATAACATCTCTTCCTTCTCAAGCATCTAGAAGTGTAGCAACTGCTTTAAATTGCGTCTTGATCCGCGGATTATCGTGGGACAAATTACCACCCTCCACTGTACCCAAACTTCAAGTCACCTTTTTAATGTGCACTCTGAGTTTCGTTACTCCTGCACTGTTCGACGAAAAGGGATATCCGTTTCACTTGATGCTTCAAAAGTTCGTCAAACTAGGCGGGCAAAACGCATTTTTCGCGTAAGTTTACGACAATTGTTTCATATCTATTTCAAATAGTTTAAAACAACATTATTGCACGCGAACATTTTTATATATATTTTTAGCGCTTTTCACTGGGTATTATCCGGGGGTGGACAATTCCCATTGTCCGAAGGATTAGAACACCCGAACTTGCCTGATTGCGCTGGAGAATTCTTAGATGGCTGGCTGATGATCTTAGAAAAAATGGTTAACCCCAAGACTCTCCTGGATTCGCCATATGTTGTTTCTTCCAAATGCACTGGAATGTTCAAAGTATACGAAACGTTCGACCCTATAAAATATCTCACAGATATTCATAAGGTTTGTTAATAATAATATATATAGGAAATGTTCCACATTTATTATCGATCGATTATACCGATACATCAAAATAATTACAGGAAGCTTTTGAGGCAGTGATGCTAATGTGGGGAAAGAAACCTCTGAAAAATTACGGGGTTCATATGACAGAACTTATGTTATCCATCTTGCGACATATTTTGCGAAGTGAGCAAATCATCAAGGTATGCATCTTCGAAGTATCTTATTAACCCTTTGCGGTGGAAAATATTCAAGGTATTCATTTTCGGGATTCAATATTCATGATTATGTTACAAAACCGAGAAGAAACATTCTCCTAATTATTATCCTTATCGTTTATCAACGAAATTAATTTCAGTTTTCGATTTAAATATCGATACGCGTTACAGATATCAGAAATTGGCTGGTTATTTGTCGATCTTCTTCCGCAAAGGGTTAATACTATATATCATAATCACTGTGTAATATTATACTTATTTAAAACGCGATTTCTTTATCATACAGGAACACGCTGAAAAAGAGGAGAACACCGAAGGAGGTATCAGTGGTAGCACTAGTAGCACCAGTGGAATCGGAAGAAGCGGAGCGGTAGTCGATCGCAGAGAAGAACCGGAAGCAGACGTAAATCCAGAGCATCTGAGACAATTGATGGACATGGGCTTCAGTAGAGCTCACTGCATAGAGGCTTTACTTCATACGTTGACAGTGGAACAAGCCACCGATTATCTGTTGACTAATCCTGCTACGCTTCGTAGATCGGATGTACCGGCAGGCGACGTAAGCGGTCAAGATCTGATAATGGACCTCGAACTGGTAGACGACGATCAAATAATGCACGCGGTAGCGATGTCGCTGGGAGAGACGCGAAAAGTTTTCAGCGCGGAAGAACCTACGCGGGAGACTACCACCATAACAGAGAGCATAGACGAGTTCACGCAGAACGCTTTGAATCAGTGCTTGAACCTGTTGGATCTTATGCCTGACACCGTGTACAGAATTTGCGATTTGCTGGTCGCTATAGCGAAAAGAAACGGAGACGAATGGCGTGATAATATGTTGCGACAGCTTATAAAAGAGATCGGCAGCTTGGTGGATTACTTGATCGAAGTTGCCGAAAGCCAAGATCCGAACGCGGGAATAAAATTGGTGGAATGCAAGGAAGCTAACAAAGTCACCGGACGTATTTATCTATACACGATGTTCTTCGAGGGAACGTTCCAGGAAATACGAGTGCCGTGCGCTCAGATCGTAGAGGAATTCGCCATCTTGAATAAACTCGTACGTTTGCTAGTAGTGAGCGAGGGGCCACTGACCGCGAATAAAAATAAGATCATTAAAGAGGGTAACAAAGATACCCCATCCGCCAAAACTTCGAAATGGCTGGCTCCTTTATTGTTGCTGATAGAACGTTTAGAGAAGGTGGCGGTATTGACGAAGAGAAAGGAATTAATGTACAAGGTAACAACCAGGATGTGGAAATGGTTCGATTTGAGCACAGGGAAATGGAATTTGTATTCCCCGGTGAGCAATCGAATAATTAACGATGCGTACTGGGCTGGCGAATCTAGTACCAAAGTGTTTTGTAATAGGCGAAGATACACGATCCTCTTCTCTCCTATGATGCAAGTAAACGAGGAGAGCGGTAACAAAAGACCGATCACGATGTGCTTTAAATTGAACACAGGAACCGAGGAGAGTGGATCCGGTTCTGACTCGAGTATGGATACCGACGAGAATCGGGAAGAGAATAAACGTAACACCGTTTTGCAGGGATTAGATCCTAGCATGGCTCCAGACATCATACGCGCTTGCGTGAAATTGATGGCTATTCCTGTAGATCGAGACGCCTTACACGCTTCCATGAAAGTTTGTCTGCGACTAACCAGAGATTACGAAAACGCCGAGATATTTGTCCGAGAGGGTGGCGTGAAGCTTCTTCTAGAAATGGCTCAGGCCAGCTGTTTCATTGGATGCATGAGTCTGAGTACTCTTCTGATAAGGCATACCTTAGAAGAACCGAATACTCTTCGATTAGCTATGGAGAAAGTGATTCGCAGCCGCACTCTGAGCAATATTCCTCCGGCGTGCAAAGAAATTCTGTTCATGACTCGGCAAATCAACAGCGCTGTCTGTCGTAATCCAGAAGTTTACCGAGAAGTGTGCGACAACATTTTACGAGTCGACATCCGTTTATTGGGAAAAGAGGATGACGACAACAGGTTGATCGTGAAGGCACTTCCACCGACTCAGTCGCAAGTAATGCCGATGGTGGAGAAAGCCTCTATATCCGTCGTAAAGGACCTCCTGAACGCTCTCATAAAACCTATGCCGGTTACCTCCGATGAAAAGACTTCCACGCCAACGAGAACTCCGGAGGCTACGAAGGCCAACGTCGGAGGATCGTCTTCTCGAAGAGATGTTCTGAGAAACAGTGCCACGACAACGAACGATACTCTCGAAGACGAGGATCAAGTTTCCCAGATAATACCGATGAAGATCTATCCGGAAAGCAGCAACAATAGCAGCAAGGTGGAACCGGAAGAGGCGAAGAAACCTTTCCTGGCAAAGTCTGCTATTTTAAGGATACTCGCGGAAGCTGTTCGCTCGTATAGCGGGGTAGCGAACTTGATCACGGAACACGTCTATAAAGCGGGACAAAGTGAAATGGTACCGGAGTACACCACAGCGCTTGCTTTCGTTTTGGACAAACTTCTACCGATGTCGGAGAATTCGAGCGACAAACAATGCTGCGGCATGGCGAGAATGCTGATAGCTGCTATTGCTTCCTGCAACCATTCACCGGACTTGCAAACAACTCTGGTTACCGAAGTAAAAGCGGCTTTAACGAGAACTTTGGCGCTTCCCGAAAGCTCGGAGAAACACGCGCAACTTCAATTGCTGGTTGGTCTGATTTCCACGATGATCGATAGTTGCCCGCCAACTTCCCACAATCAATTGAGAACTTCCTTGAAGATGCATCAACATAACAACGTCAATTATATCGTGAGAATCATGCTGAGAAAAGGAATAATCACAGATTTGGCAAAGATTCCTCACAGTCTTGATCTTTCGAGCCCAAACATGGCTGGTACCATTAACGCCGCTTTAAAACCATTGGAAGCGCTCTCGCGAATTATAAATCAACCGATGCCAGGCGCGGTGAATAGCAAATTTTCGAAGCCGAAGAGCAGGACGGTTCAGGAGGAACCTATTGGAGAACAAACGGGAACTACCACGTCGGAAGCGACGCATGCTGTTGGAGAAGAGACAAACGAGGATGCAGAGAACACGGAACACGATATATCTGTTACCGCGGAAAGCCTCGAACCCACTTCGGAAAGTCAACTGCACGAGGCCGAAGCCGCTCTGGAAGATATGATGGATCAACTTCTTGAAAGGTAATCATATATGATGTTGTATACTTTGATGAAATCTTTTTATTGCTGTTAACAGTTTCATAAATTTTTGTGATCATATGTAATTATTTAGGCCCAAAAACTTATGAAATAACCCAGTATTGACCCGTACACTGTAAATCGGTGTCAAATTGATCCCATTGTTTTTAATCGAAACCCATGCGCTTCGTTTTTCACTTCGCATAATTTTCTCCAAGACTTTTACTCACTTAAAAGCTCTTGGGATCAATATGATGAACCCCGTTTACAGTATGAGGTGAACGAAAAAAAGGTTTACAATGTAAGGGTTAATGATGTTAAAATTTCAATGTATATATATATATATATATATAATTACATAGTTTAGGCGCGCATAAACTGCTGTACTTATAATCAAGTAGTGTACTATTTTCCAGGGACGGGCCGGGCGTGACGGAAGATCAATCTTCTCGACCGCACAGGCCAATGGACATTGACGACGAAAGTCTTGCGATACGAGATGGGGAAGCTGATTTCGATCCAACTCGAGACGCTACGGTAATATCACTTCTTTTTTATTTCTCTACACTCACATCGACTAACAACGGAACATCGCTTAAGTGTAAATCGCCGATTTTAATGAAACTTACATACAATACAGTTCTTAGAGAAATATCTCATCCGTATTTTTTGTTTTTATCTGCGTATTATGTTTAACTTGTATAACTTGTATCAAGTTTTTAAAACATTGACAAATAAAGCTAATTATAAATTAGTGTATCCCTGTATGGTTTGCATGGGAAAAAAGTGACGATGCGAAGAACAAGTATCAGCAAAACGGAGCGCGTACATTTCGACAGAATTCAAACGCATGGTTGACGAATGTAGTGGCACTTTTCGACATGAAATCTGAACAGCATTGGACTCAAACGGCTAACGAAATTACATTTTCTAGGAGGATCTGATGAGTTCCGATTCGGATTCTGATAGTAATCCGTCCGACGATAACGAAGATGAGGTACAAGATGACGAGGATGAAGAAGAGGAAGAAGAGGACGATGGTGATTAGACTATATTCGATATATTCGATACATTTATTCGAACCGAATAAACTGAGATTTAACTTGCTATTTATAAGGAGAAGAAAACGAAGAAGAAGAAGAGGAGGAAGAAGAAGGTTCCTCGAATTACGAGGAAGACGGAATAGAATTTTACGAGGATATAGGAGATACCGGCGTGTTCCGAATGTTTCCATCGACGGATCGCGATGGTAGCAATGTCGTTATGATACGGCATAACATCGATAATCAGGACAACGTGAATTCTTCTACTACGGTTACACCACGATCTAGTCTTCCATGGAGCACAACGTTTCCTCTTCCTCTGGGTCTGTTCGAAAATCCTTCGTCGATTTCTGAAAGTAGTGGTGAGCATAAAAGTATAATCATAACGTAGAGCAGTGTTTCCCAACCTTTTTTTTTTTGGATCGTGCTCCATTTTAACCCCTCGAGATTGATAGAAATTTCTTTAGTTAAATAAATGAAAATGCATAACTTTATTTCCTTTTTGTGCAGGTATCCCATCCCATTCTTGGGTAACATCACAGGGCCATTTCGAAAGGCCGAATGTAAGAGATCTGAGAGCTCTGAGAACTTCTCGAGCACGAAGGTATCTTCAATTACATCAAAATCCACGAAATTCAAATCCGCCAGTAATCTTGCAAAGGTGAATTAACTCGAAGTAAACTTCTTAAATGTGTAAAAATGATACTGAAACAACACCGAACGTAATGTAAAGGCACAAGTACAAACACAACACTACACGAAAATATATAAGTTAGTTAAGTCCAAATTTAGATTCTTTTTACATGATTACGATATTAAATAAACGAACTCAAACTGCAAGTATAGGGACATTGACACTTATCGAGACATCTACTCTATTGGATTTTTGTTTGCTTTTGATGCTTCAATTTCACGTATAGATTCACCTCAAACGGTATGACGAATCTGTGTTTCGAATTATAGGCTGTTAGGAGCAGCTGCGCAAGCGATTCCATTATCTGCTAGCCAGGTTTTGGCATCGAGCTTCCGAGATACACGCGTTGTTGTAATGGACAATGGCGTTGGAATATTAACCAACCAGGAAGAAGAGCAAATAGACCTTGTGGTTGGTAGATCATGGTTATTAAATAGTAGTAGTAATACTTTATGCGTTTTCCACATAGAATTAACATAATTCTGTCATTCCATCCACGTTCCTGTTATTATTTTTTTCTATCTTTCATCCCTTATTATCTATACTTTTCGTCCACGCGCGCTCAATGTTATAAACTAAATCAACTTAAAAAAAAAAAACTAAATTACAATAAAATATCGTACGATATAGTAACAACATAACAAATAACATAAACAATATACAGATTTCCCACGATCATCGCTTGGGACTAAATGTGTGCATTTATCGTGGTAGTTCTACGTTCTTTGCGTTTTGCCGAAAGCGTCGAATCCCGCTAACAGGGGGGGGGGGGGGGGGGGAAAGTTATGCAATTATCGTATACCTCCCGTGTGCATTTATCATGAGAAGTGTGTGTCCTAAATTCCTAATTTACGCTTATGTCCTTATGGTTATTAAATGTTGCAATCTATTTTGACAAATTTCTACGTTTATAATATTCCCTTTAGGATCAGTCTGGTTATCTATTCGGCACCAGCCTCGCAACTGCGTTCAGTACGAACCCGAATGCGTTGCAGTGGTGGATAGAAGAGAGTAAATTATTAGACGAAGATTCTCAAACGGATTGCTGTGTCGGTAAATATAAAAAAATGTTGTGCCATCTCCATGAAAGAAATAATAAGAAAGGAAATAATAATTATTAATCCTTTACCAACGCGTCACTTCTATGTTAAAGGTGTTGTATATAAATTAATCGCTGGCCTGGAGAAACGTAGGAACGCTGAATTGGGAGAACGACGAGAAAGACGTAAAATGCAACAATATGCTTCTGAGAAAAAGAGTGAAAAGGATAGCAAAGAAGGAAAAGACCATTTGAATAATACAGAATGTAAGTTAATCGCAATCAGAGTTGGACATTATTCGAATAAAATGTTATTCGAACAACATTTCGAATCAATTCTTGCAATAACATTTTACTCGAATAATCTTTGAATAGGGAGTATCAATGAAAAATATTTGAAGCAAGCAAATAACCAAAACTACGAAAAAAACGTAACCAAATATTCTCGACTTTATAAGGTTTAATATTGTAATTTAATTTTTTAAGCAAAAATTAATTCGAAGTATTGTTCGAATAAGATTTTATTCGATGAATTTATTCGAAATGTTATTCCAATACAATATGCCCAATTTTGATAATTCTTCTGTTTTCTATAATTAAGCGAAGAAAAATTGCGTTTGTTTTAAATAATCCTTCTCTTTTAGCTGGCTCTTCTACTATAATATCTATGGATGAACAAATATCAACAGCTTCAACATCGCAAAGAGAAGATATGAATAATTTGGCTTCCAGATTCGAAACTTGCGTAGAAAGGCTAGCACGCGCATTTGACGAAGATATAATCGGTGCGGCCGTCGTACAGTGTTCAACGCCATTATTCGAGACCTTATCTCTGAATTCTGAATTTTGGTTATCAATTTTCAGATGTGACCGGCGAAATGGATGCAACGGTTCAAGAAGACGAAGAACGTCCTCCACCTCCGCCGCCGGAAGAGCAGCCGTCAGAACCCAGAGATCCTCGAATAAGCAATCGAAATCCAACTTTGGAACTTGCCGAAAGTATAGTAGACTCTGTGCTTGGACCTTGTGCATCCGAAGCCAGCAGACTAAGTAATTTATTTCAGATCAATTTTTTGCGCCGTTATTAACGCATTCGAGACCGGTAACGTAGTCTTACGTTGTTTCGAAATCTATAGCTGAGTATCAACAACGTAATCCTACCGCATATCTTTCCATATTCACATACGATTTGTTTGCATTTTACAATAACTAGGACTTCGTTACTTGTCGCGAATCACGTGGGTTGCGAATGTGTTAATTCCTTTTTCTGATACAAGTATTTCTTAACAACACGAATGATGTATTATAGGGCAATCCGAGCGTACTATCGAGGGTTCTACTGTGAACGAATCGCTTAGTCGACCTAACACCTGCATAGTTGTCGATTTTAGCCAGGAACCTAACGAAGATCTATTGAGAGAAAATGACTCATCCGAATGGATAAGAATTTTGACGGATGACAGTCAGTCGAACGTTGAACGAAAGTAAGTACATTTTCTATTACAATTGAAAGATATTCACGGGGAGAAATCTTAACTTGTATTCTGTTTTGTTTGCGTAGCGCGAATATTCTCAATCAAGGACCTACCACTTCTGCATCGGAAAATGTCAGTTCAGAACCGTCAGAACAACCACCACCGCAACAACAACAGCAACCGCAACAACAGCAGCAGCAGCAACAACAGCAACCGCAGACACCGCAGCAATCGCAGCAGCCGCAGCAGACACCGCAACAACCGGAACAGCCGGCGCAACAACCACAGCAATCGCAAGAACAACCGCAACAGCAGCAACATCAACAAAACCAATCTCAGGAACAGCAATTACCTGATGGCGTGGACCCGTCTTTCTTAGCCGCATTACCGGAAGATATGCGCGACGAAGTTATAGCCGAGCAACTTAGGTATCGTACCATGTTCATAATATGAATTTCATATAATAAGACGAATGTAACCCTTCAGGGACGGCATCCGTACGTTGTATGAGCACTGCTTTCTTTTTACGATTAGTATAAAACGACGAACAACTATTTACAATAAAAAGAAGCATTTATTGGCGATTATGGAATACGTAGTTAGTCTCTATATTTTATAAATAGTGAACTAAATTAATAGCATAGCGAAGTGAATTATCTATTTGCGCGAGTGGAACAGAAAACCGCGCCGTCGTTGGAGGGTTAAAGATTGTCACTGTTCGATATTTAACGAATATTTATTCACAATTTCTTTAGGCTCCAACGAATCCGGCAACGGGCACAGACTACTGTGGTCGAAGAATTAACAGGCCCGGTTGAAGTTAATCCAGAATTTTTAGCCGCTTTACCTCCAGCGATTCAAGAGGAAGTTCTAGCGCAACAACGCTTGGAACAACAACGACACGCAGCTGCAAGTGCCAATCCGGAAGATCCTGTCGATGCAGCAGCATTCTTCCAGAACTTGCAACCTTCCCTTCGACAAGCGGTTAGAAAATAGCTCTTAATATGAGGTGTTTGAGAGTAGCAAGGGTGAATTGGCAACTATGTATTCGTCCACTCTTATTGCCTGTAACGCCTCCCTATTATTGTACATTATTTATCGAACTATTGAATAATATTCGCTTGAACGATATTTATAGATTTTAACTGATATGGAAGAATCGCAGATATCCGTTCTTCCGCCGGATTTAGCCCAGGAAGCTCAGAACCTTCGAAGAGAATGGGAAGCCCGGAATCGTCACATAATGCAGGACCGATTTCTTAGTCACGTTAGCCACGGAAATGCCGCCTTGTCCAGTATATTACGCAATTCCGGAAGAGGTAATTCACAATCATCTTTTGATTTATTTTTAACCCCTTCAAGTGCTGTGGTCCCATATATACGGTTAATTTTCACTATCACGTATATAGATTACAAATTTAGATCTTTTAAATCAATAATATTCAGTGGAAAATGTTCACCAAATATTAATTCGCAAACGTTGCAAAGATTAATAAGATAACTATAGTGATACTGAAGTTTATGTCTGCGCGTGATAAGTGAAATAAAATCCAGGGATCCGCTGATCTCCTAAAATTGCGTAGCACTGAAAGGGTTAAATTTCGAAGAATGGATTAGAAAAGCTAATTGGAAATGAAATAACAGCTAGAGGTGGTGGGACGCGTTACGCGATTCACACGGTAGCACAAAGAGGATGGCATCCATGGACACGCGGTGATCCTAGCGTAACGCATCACGGAGCGGGTCTACGACTCAGAGGCAGACAATTGTTGGATTATGAGTCGATGGCTTGCGTATTGGTATTACTGTTTGTTGATGAACCAAAAATTAATACGTTAAGGCTTCATAGAGTTATCAGGAATCTTTGCTATCACGGTAGCACAAGGGAATGGGTAGTTAGAGCCTTACTAAGTATCATGGAAAGAAGTAACGATGAGAACAAAGATATAGCCATGGATTTTGGCGGAAAATTCCGAAGGAAAAGCTTGGTGCCTATGATGCACCACGATTATTGGTAAGTCTCTTGTTTTAGTTTACTTTAACCTTTTCGTTATTCATCGAAATTTCGCATTGTTTACGAAATTTGGCTGACCGTAATAGTACAGTTTAATATATATACATATATCAGCGTTTTCAGTCATGAAATGCACTTGGTTTACACTTTTCCTTAAACACACTCATCCTCTCTATTCTCATTCTCCACTGTTGTAATTGTTTGTTTTCCCGCTTCTTCCCTTTTCCTTTCTACCATAGACAGCAGGTTATTAACTCTATATTATATTTTTCTACTACAGTGAAAAGATCAGTAGTTTGCGAAATAGCGATCGTTGCACAGTTTGCAACGACCAATTTCGCCGTAACGAAAGGGTTAAATTTTTCAATTTATAATTTGTAATTTTCAATTTTCTTGAAAAATTTCAACCTTTTCTAGTGCCCCGAAAATTTTTGACCAAAGAAGTAATGCACAGTCGTGGCTGAACATCAGTATTGATGCTGCACTCGGGTGCAGGGCAAACGTTTTCCACATCGTCCGGCACGGTGGTAAAAAATCTGAAAGGCAAGGCAGTAGTATCGCCATTCATCCCCAAGCAGCACCCACAGTATGCAGGTAAGCTGATTATATATGTTATATTTTATAAATTATTATATTTATTATAGTTACTATTACATTTGAAGGAAGAACTTAATATTAACAAAAATGCTCTACGAATTTCCAATACGTACCCATACGTATGTTAACTGTTACTATTTACGTGCGTATCATTCTTTCAGACATACATTAGAGTTACTAATATCGTTGGCTAAAGGTTTTCCTGGCTACTTTGTGCCACTTAAGTCTAAAGAAACCGATGAGAAAGAAAGTAACAAAGAGAAAGACTCTAGCAACAAAGAAGAAACCGGTTCGAAAGGTAAATCCGCGTCGAAGCTGGGAAAAAGCGATCAACCAGATTTCTGGGATATGCTGTTGAAACTCGACTCGTGCGCTTCGAGGAAGGGAAAATCGGTCGCTAGATCGCACTCGAATTCGAACCTAGGAAATGATTCGGACCACAACACGACCACCTTCGAATCCTCCGCGTTTGGTCAATTAATTTCAATGCTGAACTGGTCGGTGATTAAACGCAGTAGCCAGTTGACGGACAAACTATTGAGATTATTGTCTTTGATTTCGATCGGACTGACAGAGGTGAATCCGTATCGTAGACAGGAAGGAAATAAGAATAAGAGAACAGATATGAGCAAAGAACAAAGCGTTGCTGCGCCGGAAGAACACCTTAGATTGGCCGTACAGGTATTAACTAGCAAGAGTTGCTCCGAAGAAGGACTCGAAGACGCGACAGCCTTGCTGCTTAATTTATCTCATTGTCCTGATCCTACTAGGCAATTGGTAATTTCTTCGTTAAGCTCAATATATTTGTATAATATTATTAGGTGTACCACGAAGTACGCCACTATTTTTAAACGTGCCAATTACTATATTGGATTGAAAGAGCTTTAGAGCTATAGTTTTTGCATCAGAGATAATTTAAAATATTATAGAACAAAGGAAATTACGATAGGATAAGTGTTTGATATCGTTTAGAATGAAGGGCGACTTTTTATTGGTACATGTAATACTTAATAAAATTAATTTCTAACATTTTTAATGGAACTTAACTTAATTTGAGTAGTATTTATTTAATATATTATAATACATTTTGTGAATGCGTTACGATAAATTTTTACAGATATTGAAATTACTTTTGGAAGGCGCTATGGAATTAGCTAACGTTGTCTGCGAGCACATCAAAGATTTGTTAATGGAATTGAAAGTTTTGAACCGCGAACTCAGACGGAATTCCCTCGAAGAACAACCATCGACCAGTGCCGGTGGTTCCCGTGGAGTTCTTTTAGATAGGTATGCAATTCGCGTTACAAATCATATGTGTACTTCCTTTAACTCTATAACTGCGAGTAACATTGTAAGAAGTTACGCTAATATCGCAACAATTTGCTGTAGGTTCACCAACGAGACCGTTGTGGTTACTGCACCGAGCAAAGTTAAAGCGGGAAGCGATCTTCAGTTACCATCGATGGCTGCCCTTGTTAGCAAAACTTCTAGTCAGGCATTCTTCTTAAGAATACTTAAAGTGATTGTACAAATAAGGGAAGCTGTACGTTTAGCGAACAATAAGAAAACATGTACGTTTGATAAATAATCAATATATCGTAAAACTTTCAACGTGAAAAGTGAAACAAATCATATCGAATTCATTTTTAACATTTGCTTTTCTTTCTATAGCCAACCAAACTTCCGAAAGTTCCGCAGATACTGGAAATACCAACCAAGCTTCAGAATCAGGTAATTTGCCTGTGATGTTCTACATTTTTATTGAACGTTCATAGATAACAAAGAATGGGCATTTATAATATAAAACTGTGATTACATTGTTCCTTTTTATAGGCGAAGACAAGCTTCCGTTATTAAGCGAAAGCTTAGTATTGGATCATTTGTGGGAAACACTTAGTGCTTGCTTATTGGAATTGGAATATACTCCGGATCAACATGCCGTTTTAGTGTTGCAGGTTCTTATATATTCTCCTTTACGTTCTTTCGGGCAATTTATTGTATAGTAGACTCCGGTATACACGTTGCGCGTTGCATGAAATCGTGACGGTAAAAAATTAGATTCGCCATTGCATGAATATAACGGTTTGTACACGCCACAAAAATGCACAAACCGTGTGAACGCTGATATCGGTCATCGTCGATACCGCAAAATAACTAAATCCAGTGTCAAAAAAAACTGTATCGTATGAACGAGCTCTTATACGGGAGTTTACTGTACTATATTATATATGTATATTACAGCCTGCAGTGGAAGCATTTTTCCTGGTACATTCATCATCGAGTACCACCCTTCGAGACCGTCATCAGAATACGAACACCGAAAACCGTGAAGTAGTTCCTGACTTAACACCTGTCTCACCGATATACTCGGACAACGAAGGCACATCGCAATCCGAGGCTACTATTAACACTTCTTGGGATATGCAACCTCCGCCACAGAAAACGTTACCACCGGATCAACTCAAGTTCCTTAAATTTGCCGGTATTTTTGCATTACGTACAGTACGTACTAGCTTTTAACCAGTTAGCCGTGATTCACGAGTGTATACTCGTCACGGGGAAATGGCAATGTTTTGTGTTACGACGAGTATACTCATCGGGCGTTAAAAAGTAGTGCACCATTTAGGTGCACACTTTGAAGAGGGGTCAACACATCTAACTGGTTAAATTATAAAACCTGGAAACTTACACTTGTTGTATTTTTTTGTTACAGAAACGCACAGAACTGTTCTAAACCAAATCCTCCGTCAATCGACCACGCATTTAGCTGATGGGCCATTCTCTGTATTGGTGGATCACACGAGGGTACTCGATTTCGATGTAAAGAGACGGTACTTCCGAACGGAACTAGAACGAATGGACGAGGGTATTCGTAGGGAAGAATTAGCTGTGCACGTTCGCAGAAATAATGTCTTCGAGGATTCATTCCGAGAGCTTCATAGGCGAAATGCTGATGAATGGAAAAATCGTTTCTACATCGTCTTTGAAGGTAAATAATAGAATTTAGTTCATAGCAGAAATTAGCTATTTTATTTGTAACTAAAACTACCGAAGTGGTTAATTACGAATTTTAAGCCGTTAAAACGAATCATTCTAAATCGTAAGGGGCGTAAAAGAAAACCTCTGCTTTTAATTATATATTTATAATTAATTTGGATAAATTAATTGTGTAATTTTATATTTTTTTTTAGGCGAAGAAGGTCAAGACGCCGGAGGATTGTTGAGAGAATGGTACGTGATCATTTCCAGAGAAATTTTCAATCCTATGTACGCCCTGTTCACTGTAAGCCCTGGCGATAGAGTTACGTATATGATAAACTCCTCTTCGCATTGCAATCCTAATCATTTGTGTTACTACAAATTCGTCGGCCGAGTTATCGGTGAGTTCCCATTTTTTTCCGCCCTTTTAACAATTTAGTAAACATTAATACTAATTAATATTAATAATCGTTATTACAGCTAAAGCAATTTATGACAACAAACTACTGGAATGTTACTTCACGCGTAGCTTCTACAAGCATATTTTGGGAATACAGGTGAAACACACCGACATGGAAAGTGAGGATTACAGTTTCTATAAGGGACTCGTGTACCTCACGGAACACAATATCGCCGATCTTGGATATGAATTAACCTTCTCCACGGAGGTAAATTTAACTTTTCACTTACTCGTATTCGTGTTGGAATTTCCATGTATCTTTTGTTGGTACTTTTTCCGTTCTTATATAGTAACATTACACCTAACACTACTAGTTTAGACTAAGATAAGGAAACAGCGTTTCTAAAACGACGGGAATTATAAATAAATATTGCAAAACACACGTATTTTCGACGTATGTACGTGGTCTGCGAAATTCAGATCTCTAGCCATCTTTCCTACCACTAACCGCATCTTCTATCTTCACCTCCCCGTTAATCCCTCTACGATCCCTCGATAAATGCTCGTAGTCAATGATTATACATTTCGCGCAATTGGCGAATTTTCTAGGTAAACGAATTTGGTGTGAATGATGTTCGCGACTTAATACCAAACGGGCGTAACATCGTCGTTACCGAGGAAACGAAATTAGAGTACATTCGGCTCGTGTGTCAAATGAAGATGACTGGAGCAATTCGTAAACAGTAAGTGAAATGAATATTCATTTCAATATTATATATTGATAATTATCAGTTTAGAGGATTTATACTATTTTTCTGTTCGTTTACAGGCTGAACGCGTTCCTAGAAGGTTTCTACGATATTATTCCGAAACGACTGATCTCTATATTCAATGAACAGGAACTTGAATTGTTAATTAGTGGTTTACCTAATGTAGATATCGAGGATCTTAAAGCTAACACTGAGTATCATAAATACAACGCAAACTCTCTGCAAGTAAGTGGTTAAATACGAGATCATTTCCCGTGCAACGCGAATTTGTACAACACGCGTAACGCAATAACCGCGTTATATGGCAGCCTACTATAGCTACACTGCTTAATCAAAATTGCATAATTATAATGTATCCTACTGAAACAAGTAAAATTGCGTTAACATTTATTTTTAACTCGATGTTTTACTAAGAAACGCTTGTATTTGAACGCATAGATTCAATGGTTCTGGCGAGCACTACGAGGATTCGATCAAGCAGATAGAGCCAAATTTTTGCAGTTCGTTACGGGAACTTCGAAAGTTCCATTGCAAGGTTTCGCAGCTTTAGAAGGAATGAATGGTATACAAAAGTTCCAGATTCATCGTGAGGATAGATCGACGGATAGGCTTCCGTCAGCGCATACATGGTAAGTTCGCGTATATACCTTTCCTTCATTCTCTAAATTTAAGATTTCCAATTATCCTTAACCGGTGAAAAACACTTCTTTTTCTTCTTCTAGCTTTAATCAACTGGATCTACCCGTGTACGAAACTTACGACAAGCTTCGCACGAATTTACTGAAAGCGATCCACGAATGTAGCGAAGGATTCGGTTTCGCCTAAATTCTTGCAAAGTTGAACAAATTTTGCGTGATTCCGCATTCATACGAATCGAAGAGCGAAGACAGAGAGATAGAGAGAGAGACAGAGAGAAACGTAAAATAGTTAAAAGAAAGAAAAAAAGGAAAATAAAACAAAGCATCCAAACGAACAACACACAAAGGGGGAAATATTAAAAGATTAATAATAATAATAATAATAATAAAAAATTGTAAAAGTACCGATTGATCTTCGCTCAAGATCTAGTATATAAATTCTCACTCCGCTATATACATATTAAAACTAAAGGTGTATGTATATACGTAAAATTAACGATGTAATTACCGATGATTCGTCGCTAGAGTTTATTTTGTTGAACGATCTTTAAAAGAAAAACAAAAAAAAACACAAACGAGGGAAAACGCAGAGCTTAACGATAATTCCCGCTGGAAGGAAGACTTGATGAAGAGAAACGAAAACAAAAAACAGAAAAAAAAATCCGACACTTTAGTTAAGGATCTTAACGGTTAAGAGATAACAGGATAAGAATTCAATGTAATTCATCGTTAAAGCAAAAGAAAAAAAGAGAGTATGCAGCGGGCTGAAAATAAATGTAATATAATTGCGACTCAAAGCCGCTCTCCTCTTTGAACAGATTCAAACTATGGACTGGGGAAAAAGAACAGAAACGAATTGTTGCCGAGGCGAGAAAGCAAAATAGCGATGGAGAAGTGTGCCTGTATTCCGAGTACATGTTTTATTTCCTTATATTATGCGTGGGAAGAAAGCTGCCAGAAATCTAAACTACATGGGGATCTGTACTGTGAGATGAAAGGGAGAAAGAAAGAAAGAAACGTGTTGTATGTAAGAGCGTGAATGCGTATGTATGTAATATGTGCAAATGCGAAACACACACACACACACACAAACACAACAAACATATATACAGAGAGAGTAATATTATTGAAGAAAACCGATTAGACACGAGCCTAATATGAAAGAAAAAAAAAAAAAAGAACATTTCACGATGTTATATCCTTAACGCCCCCAAGAAAAAAAAAAAAAAAATAACGTATGGTTGTACACTATTAGTATTAATAATTATATTATCTAATTCTTAATCGATAGTAATAATCATTAATTAATATCGTTTTAATATTAATCATTTGAGAAATGTGATGTTAAAAAGGAAGTCATGTAACGTTTTTTCCTTTTTCTTTTCTTTTTTCCTATGGATATAGCGCAAAGAAAAAAAAAATATCACGTCCGATTCGCCCAGCTCTCCGATCTTTCAATAATCCTTGAGAAACTACTTCCTTTCTTTATCGATTTTCAATTTTCCGAACGGTTCTGCTCTGGGAAGTAACGTGTAACGCGCGACTCTCGCAAATCGACCGGAGGTATGTTAATTCTTGTAAACACATCGAATGGGACAATATACGTTGGAAAAAGCATAGATCCACCGGACTCTTTTTCGCGATACTGTTTAGGGAGTTACTGCTTAGGAATTCGCAAAATAAACTAAATGTTGTATTTCTTCTAAAAACGATTGCGTCGTTTTTCTTTTTTTTTTAATCGTTATCTTTAGTTACACGAAAAAACACACACCTTTGTAGCTTAGTACTTTAATGAACGTTTAACACGTAATAATTATGCGTATATACAAACAAAATTACCGTAAGAGTTGTACGAGTCACGTTGATCGAAAAAATGACGAATTGAATAACAAAAGCAAAAGAAATTGATCGCGTTTGAAAGAGATGTACCCCCTCTTTTAAAAGTATCCCTTATATTCGATAGTTTCACGCTTACTAACTTTCTTTTGTAATTTTACGATGAACGTCGTCGCAAAAAGCAAAAAAAGTTTGATTTCGAATCGATGATTTTGGATTTCAACGATGCGTTCGAAATTTAAATAGCACTCACACACCACCGATATTCGTTTCGAAGTTTGAAGTTATGAGATTTTACATTTGTTTCAAAAAAGCGCTAGATAAAAAGATAGTTTTCGTATCTTCTCCAGTTTTGAGGATTTGTAAAAGAATTTTTACCGGAATTATTTTTTTACATTTCTACACTCGTGGAAAGAGAACAAGACTCTTCGTACATGTATATACATCTTTGTACAATTGAGCTTGTGTGGAAAAAGTCAAATATATACACGATAAGAAATTGAAACTGCAATTGTATTGTATATCGGAGCTATTTACAATTTATTATATAACGAAGTAACTTCTGGAAACTTCTCTTGTATAATCATCCAAAAAAAAAAAGATAGGAAAGTTATGATTTATTCATGTAAACAATATATTCTGCAATTGTAATTATAAAACCTATTATCTTAAAACGCATCACAGAATTCGAAAACTTTTTAGCCTGGTTTTAAACGTTGTTACGAGTTCCTCTGGTTTCACGGTTGTACGGTTTCACGGTTTTACGGTTTCACGCCGAGGCTTTAGGCTTTAGTTCTTCGAAACATGGTCTGAGGAATATGGAATTCTTCTTCGCCGGATTATAGTATTCGTGACCCTAAGAGATAAAAACAAATATTTTTCCATTTCACGCGAAAGCGACGAAATATTGCGTGCAAGGCTTAATTGTGCGAAAAAAAATTACTAGGTACCTTCGACCAATCGTAAGATACTGCATACGCAAATATTTGTCCGTTATGATTGAAACAACAGCGAGTAATCGGCTGTTCCATTGGCTCCGAAGATTTCAGTTTAGTTCTTGCATCCTTATCCCAAAATCCAAATGTACCGTCGCTTCCGACGGTTGCAACCGTACCGTGAACCGGATGAAATGCAATGTCGTTCACCTATTCGATAAATATTCGAAATATGAACTAGAGAATTCGAGAAGATACTCGGTTCGAAATAAATCGATCGAATTGAAAGAAACTGAGAACGCGATTAACAACTCTGCAACAACTTATAGCGTTGCCGCTTGTAACGATCGAACGTTCTGTTGCTTTTCCGAGCTGTTCGATTTCGGTGGAACCACTTAGTTTCTTTCGAATCGTTCGGATTTTTCGAGTTCTCTGTTCAGGTCAGAAGTCGAAGTTTCGGTCGGTAAACTGTTCGAATATTCGACCATTCCGCCGCTTTAATACTAACTGCATAAATATCCTGAAATCCATTAGGGGTTCCATTTGTCCTGTGACATTTGAACGTGAAATTTTCCTTAGAGCTCAAATTCAAATGATGTATCGCTACGCGGCCCTCTGTACTACCAATCGCGAATCCAGTAGGAACTTTCTTCTTATCTCGGAAAATCGCCACACATCGATACTGATATTTTAGGCTTAATTCCACCGTTTTATATTCTCGAGGACTGCCTTCTAATTGATAAACTATTAGCCCACGTGCTGCAGTTCCTACTACTGCCATTGGATAGTCCTACATAATGGTCCACAAATACCAGTTAAGACTGCAATTGAATGCAACAGAAAGAAAAATACCATAGACACTTACAACATCTGCACAGTAACATCTTTCAATTAAATTTATTGTCATTGCTGGCTTAGGACTCCTTAAATCCCAAAACTGAAAAGCATTTAATCATTAACATACGCATGGCACCATAAACAGTTGCTAATGATTAAACTGTGGATCCTCGTGAAAATCCAGATTTTCACAAATGAAATTAAAGAAATCTAAATAAGGGGTTGTTTCATTCCCTAAGTACTATACTTTGTATTGTTGTAATTCACCTTCTTGTCCTTTCAATATCACTTGCATTCTCTGTATCTTCTTACTTATTTAAATTTCCTCTCAATGCATAAAGATCCATAGTCTACCAAAGGTAGACATAAATAGAAACTTACTTTTAAAGTTTTGTCCCAAGAGCCCGTCACAAGGCACGAATACGTACTCGCTTTGATCCAGTGACAAGTTCTAATAGGCGCATCGTGCGCTGCCACTTGTATACTCTGATTCGATGCTAAGTCCCAACACTTCGCCGTTTTGTCGCAGGATGCCATAAATACTTTTGTTCCGTCCTGTTTTCCCCAAAAGATTCATAGAACAAATTTATCGATTCGCGAAGCATTGTTGAAATATTTGCTTACAACGAGAACTTACGTCGCTCCAACACACATCGAGAATCGGAGCTGCCATGGACTGTATGGATTTAGGAACCGTTTTACCGGATTGTTCGACTTCCCAACAACGGACATTGCAATCCCAGGAACCGGCAACGAGGAAATTTTGAGGTATCGAAGCAGGGCTAAACGCGAGGCTGGAGATGGAATCGTCGGGAGGAGAAACAACCTCGAAATCTTGCATTGGATTAGAAGTGGACGACGTACCAGTACGTAGTCCTCCACTTTGATTGAACATTTTCAATCAAATTGTACTCTGCTCACTGTTTATCAACGCAATGTACCGTTTATCAATTGGGACGCGATTGAAATACACGTGTTAAATGCTACAGCGTCTTAACACTCACCTCAGCCTTTCGTGTATTATTTACGTTTCTACTTATCAAGAATCAAGAATAATACTACTGTGACTTAAGACATATGTAAAGTGAATACTGAACTTAAATTATTGGGAACCGGCGATTAAAAATACCGAAGTAAATAAATGGCAAAGCTATATACTATAGCTGCGAGTAAATTCTCGAACCGTCGCCAAAAGACCGCGAATGTACGCCCGACGATTTGATCATTGACTAAGTACAGCTATTCACGAAGTATAGAATAGACTATTTATTCTTATATGTAAAAAATATATTGTATAAATATATAACAATCTTGATAAATGTAAAACTTGCCCTTAAACTACTACGACCTCAGAGAGTTAATAGGTTATTGTTTGATTCCTTGCCCTACGAAGGTTTCAGGCAGTTTCACACGCTATATCTTGTAACCATTGACTAAGTACAAGCATAGAATAGACTATTCATCTCCCTATACGATCATCAGGGGGCCAATTGGCCTCCTTACCATTTCAGTATCACATGCGATATTACCAGTTCAGACTAGAATAAGACAACAGCGTTTTTGAAACGGTGGGAATTATAACTAAGTATAACGATAACCAACCATAGACAAGGTAAAGGAGAGACCTATCACCTAATGATATCTAAGCATTGCATCGAGATCCGCGACTTAACGCGTCACACGAATTTCCTTATATTTCGTGAACAGATGCAGTTATCCGAATAAAACCTTGGATTATTATTCACTGCACTCCGCACTTTCGGTTTCGGCCGGTTTCGTTGAAGTCACACGATTAAATCCCGAGATCTAAGCATTTCTCTAACCGTATTGAGATCGAGGTCTTGACGCGTCATACGAATTCCTTGTAATTTGCAAACCTATACACGTATCCGAATAAAACCAAGTGATTATTGACCGCGGCACTCCGCGCTTTCATTTTAGGCTGATAATTAACTACTGCAGCCTGTATTTTCATTTTAGACCGGCGCAAACAAGCTATTGGAAGCCGAGCAGTTTTCCTTTCCTAACCTTAGTCCGCCGGTTAGTCGTTTCCCGCGTAAAAGTTACGAATGCGCAGTCTCGTGCAGTTTCGTGCGCGCGCAGTTTAGTTTTACGTTTGAATATTAACACGATTGTACTGGACGATAAGAAGATTGTTGTCGTTCATCGAACGAAATATTTTAAAAAAGCTACGTTACTGTTTCATTTATTCTACACCTAATTCTACTACTAACTCCTTCTATATACTTCATCCGTACTTCGAAATTGTTAGCGGAGAGAAATAGAAATCAAAACCATTTTTTTGTACAATTGACTCGCGGCATTTTCTCGCGCTTCTCCGTCTACATTTTCTAACGCATTAAAGAATTACATTTCAATGCATGTACACGTAATGCCACGTAAACGTGCAAAGCGTAAATTAATACGTTCGGCTAACGCTATATCTTTGCAAATGTATTTTTTCGTTACAACAAATATATAAATTCATCGTTGCGTTCACCGTTACAAAAACTTCTCGGGCGCATACCGCTATAATAGCATTATAAAATCGTCAACGTACGTTTCAATACGTACACGAGTATTGCCACGTAAATGTACATACCGTAAATTAATCGTTTCACCGGTATAATGTATCTCTATATCGAAAACTAATACCGTGCTACTGCAAATCTGTCTTTTATTTACGCGAAATGTATAACGTATTGTATTCATTGTTACAATCAATTCCTCAGAGCACAAGCGTACAGTAAACATATAAAAATGAATAAATCTTGTCGTATTGTACTAGAGAAATTGTGAAAAATTGAAAAATGCTAATGCGTAGATAAGGACAATATTTATTAACTTAAGATTGACATGTTGCGTTGAAATGTTCTTTCATAGAGAAAGAACATGAATGAATTTTCTTTTTAGCTAAATGTCTACAAACATGCCACGCAACGATTAATACTAAACATTTACGCATTCTTCATAAGTTATAATACGTGATTAATTTTTTCCGCGCGAGATTCCAATCATACTTTTCGCATCATCTTGTAGAAACATATTTTTTCCCCTATATTTATTATAAAAATTGATTAAAGACATTGTATTTAATTACGAGATATGAACGGTATCTCCAACGTTAATCACTCCATCTTCTTTGGTTTCTCTGGTTAAATAGATACCAAATTTTAACTTTCCATGAAACTGTTCAGCAAGCGTTCGTAATGGTTCCACAGTCTTCAAACCAGTAGTTTGATCAACGCAGATCATCTGGCACCTGCTACACGGTCCAGTTATCTAAACAAATTGTTTAACAATATCAATTTTTCATCTTTTCCATTTTCTCGTCATTTTATGACACAGCTTTGTTAAATTTTTCACCTATTTTTCTATTTATACCTTAACATTTAAATCGAATTAGAATTGTATGGAATTATTTGACTGGAAACTTTTGTCAGTTATTATATATTACAGAGGGTTAATTTTAATCCACAAACGTACCACAAATTTATGTTTTCCAATATGAATATGCTTCCATTCGGTTTCCTCGAAAGCTTCGCAGCCGCTCAGTATCATATTCCCCCTAAACCTGTACAGAATCGTGTCTTTTTGAACTTCCTTATCAGAAACCTTATCACTGAGCCACAGGACGCTTGCTTTATTTATTAATAAATATTGGGCCTGACTAGAGAAGGATAATTCGGGTTTGCTACTTTCTACAAAGGAAAAATACAATTATAAATAATGCAGTCACATACATAACTCACGTAATATCCTTCCATTACTCCAATTATATTGTATTTAATACGAAGCACACCTTTTTTATTACTATCACAATTACTTTGCCTAACTAGTTTTAAATTTGGAAGACCTATGGCTAAACTTAGCCACTCAGAAACGTCAGATCCACAATCGGTTCCTTCCACTTTGTGTCCGCAAATTCTACTTTGACACACTGTTCCTTCCACAGTGTTTTCAGAGCTAGCATTTAGGGAAACGTTTATGGCAGGCATACCTAAAATATTTCGCAATTATTATCTTCTCCTACTTTGCATTTCTCTCGCGTGCATTTTTAGCTTTATTTTAGTCTATATCGAAGCGAAAAATTTGTACAGTAGTCATTTCTAAAATATTTGCAATTATCATATCTTGTCCTATTTCTATTTTACGTTTCTAATTTTACTTCAATCTGTATTCTTTTGTATTTCCAAATACCGAAGGGAGAAACTTTCGCGGTAGGTATTCCTAAAATATTTTGCCTATTATTATCTTGTATTTCTCTCATATGCATTTCAAATTTTATTATACTCTGTATTCGTTTATATTTCTACCCATCGAAGAATTTTCACCCATTAACAATAATAAATAAATACACACAGAATTGAATTTCTACCTGGATAATGCAACTGCATGATTCCTACGTCCTTAAATATAATCGGCCTCAGCAAGCACAGATTGATCTGTTGCTTTTGGGTTAAACAAGTACCAGATGATGTGACAATCATCCATTCTCTGTCGTACTGCAATCCTTTCGAATTCAATTCCCAAGGACCTGTTATCTTATAAGCTGCGCACGATTTAATGGGATATATGTACAACTGCTCCAAGACGCATTTCTTTTTAGTTGCACCGGTATCCAATAGCAGCTTCACGAATTGATTATCAACGACAAAACGAGCCACGGATTCCCTCACCGTTTGCAACTTGTTTGCAATCCCATTTCCATTGTTATTTATCGTATCGCTCGTCGCATCTTCCATAATCGCGTTACGTTCGTGGTATTTCCTGTGCAATGCTGATTTGCGATCCAACCACCAATCTGGCGTTTCGTTTATCGCTGTTCCGTCCACAAAACTTTCTCTAATCATGTGCAACAATGTGTGAACATCTTTAATGGTGGACATGTATCCAAATGAGATTCTAATTGCACCTGTTGGTTTGCCGTTTATCAAATCTGCCGAGCCGCCGCAAACGTAACCAGCCTCATAATTGCGAAGCACTTCTTTGTTTGTCAATTGCAAGTGCCTTTGGCAAGCACCAGGGTTGCAGAAGCAACCGGTTCTCAGGTGTATTTTAAACAAAGCTGCCATGTTTAACACCTCCATGTACCCTACGTGTTCCCCGTTCGATCGCATTAGATTGAAGGCAACTATACCACCTTGCATCGCACGATTTTCGTAGTCACTATCGGCGTATAATATTGCGACTGGCTTCCCATTGCTATGGTGAAGCGTTAGCAATGATTGGTGTAAGAATGTTGCGAGAGAGAATACGTGCTTCGATATCGTCTCCATTGTGATGGATGAGAGGATATTGAAGCCGTGTCTCAGAGATATTATTGAGAGAAATGGTACTGTGCCATCTTCAAACCTGTAACAGGTTGCAAATTATAACGTTTGCATATTGTAAAGGCTGCAAATTGTAAGAATTGCAATTTGTGAGGGTTGCAAATTGTAAGGATTGCAAATTTGAAGAGTTGCAAATTGTGAGAATTGCAAATTTGTGAGGGTTGCAAATTGTGAGAGTTGCAAATTTGAAGAATTGCAAATTTGAAGAGTTGCAAATTGTAAGAATTGCAATTTGTGAAGGGGTTCCAAATTGTAAGAGTTGCAAATTTGAAGAATTGCAAATTGTAAAGGTTTCAAATTGTAAGGATTGCAAATTTGAAGAGTTGCAAATTGTGAGAATTGCAATTTGTGAGGGTTGCAAATTGTGAGAGTTGCAAATTTGAAGAATTGCAAATTTGAAGAGTTGCAAATTGTAAGAATTGCAAATTGTAAAGGTTTCAAATTGTAAGAATTGCAAATTGTAAGAATTGCAATTTGTGAGGGTTGCAAATTGTAAGGATTGCAAATTTGAAGAGTTGCAAATTGTGAGAATTGCAATTTGTGAGGGTTGCAAATTGTGAGAGTTGCAAATTTGAAGAATTGCAAATTTGAAGAGTTGCAAATTGTAAGAATTGCAAATTGTAAAGGTTTCAAATTGTAAGGATTGCAAATTGTAAGAATTGCAAATTGTAAAGGTTTCAAATTGTAAGGATTGGAAATTGTAAGAGCTGCGATTTGTAAGGGTTGTAAATTGTAAGAATCGCGAATTGTAAGGGTTGCAAATTATTTAATTGAGAAGCTTCTTGGAAAAAAGGCTGGCGAAACAAAATGAGGAATTGTGTAAACTGCATTCGAATTTTATATGTTGAGGGTGTTCAACTATATATGATTTAATTATAAGTACTGTTGCAATTGTAATCAATTAGTGTAATATTCGGACAGTGTTTCACTCTCTAGATATACTCTGAAAAATTAGTTTCAGAAATATGTGGGTCCTTTTTAAAGAAATCTCCTCAATATACCGTATAATTATATATATATATATATATATAATTTTATGTATTATAATTATTATAATTTTATATATCGTATAAAATAAATACTTGGTGAATTTTCTACCTTTGGTGGAGATTCTGCCGTTTTATATGAAACAATTCCGAGCTCAATGAAACATCTATGGTTCCACCGCCATAGTAAACTTTGTGAAGCACAGGTGCGCTGGAATTTTTCACCAGAAGTGCGCCGATGCCAGTAGGATATCCAAACATTTTGTAAAAAGACAAACAGACAAAGTCTGGCTTAAAAGCGGACAAGTCTAATTGATTCGTTGCAACGAACGCCGCAGCGTCGAGCAAAACAAACCACTTCGTAGACGCATCCGAAACCGCGCTGGATAAAATTCCGTTGTGAGTTTCTGTGATCCATCTTAAAGGATACTTAAACCCAGAAAAATTGCATTGGGCAGGATACACGAAGAGCGAGTTACTCTTTTGCGAATAGGAACTGGTGGATTTTGGTGGGGAATTAAAAATCGCGAATGCATTATTGTGATTCAGGCATGTTATCTTTGCTCCTCTTTTGGCGACCACTTCTCTCATACCGAGAACTGAAGTATGATTGTCTTGGGTATAGACAAAATGTCCCGGATGGGATTTATTTTTGTCATCGCTGTTAAAGAGGAACGTATCAGCTACTATCTTTAAAGAAGCGGTTGCACCGGATGTGAAGATAACGGTGTACTCATCGGAAGTTGTACGAAAGTGATGCAGAATCCTATAAGAATACGAGATCGTTCTCATGTTGCATTAACAAATCGTACGTCGATATCGCGATATTGTGGGATTTCACTGTTGTCATATTTATTTACTTATTTATTTATTTATTTATTTATTTATTTATTTATGTAGACAGATAAAAACCTGAAGGTAGACTTTTTGTAACCCTTTAGTGAAGTAAGAAAAAAAAGTAGAAGTAGAAGTAAGAACATTTTCGAGAAACATCTGTTAATATATGCGAAAGTAGAAGCTTTGAGCTTAAAAATGAGCCTAATTTGATCGTCGTGTAATGCTTCTTTACGAAGTTACAGTAATTTAAAGATCGACAAATTTTCCATCAGAATTCTTCGATCCCTTCATTTTGACGGTGTATTTTCAACTAATTAATTCGAAGTTTTGTGTAACTATATATATATATAGTAATAATGAAATGTGGAATTCAACAATATCATGACACCAGCGTACAATGTATTAACTATTAGACGGCTACAAAAGTTTCGTCCCTTGTCTAATTTTAATTAACAAATAAACTAATATCGTTTGTTGCCTATTTGCATCTCCTTTTTAAGTAATCAAAAATTAATTTGAAACGTTTAAAACATAGGAGCTGGGTGTAGACTTCTGCCATCGATTTCTACTATTATTATTATTCATTACAATCATTTGCCTTGTGGCTTAGGATGGCTGTCATCGATTTCTAATAAACTATAAAATGATTCTACAAAAGCTCAACGAACAGAACTTGTGCGGCAACCTAATAACATTAGTACGGTAGAATCTAATTATCGAAACGCTAATTCTACGAAAGTTTCGTTACTCGAACACGCTTGTCTTTCAATTAATTCCGATAATCGAGGCTCCACTGTATTTATATAGCGAGTATCTTACTCATATCTCATGTGCTCAATGATATCTTGAGTCACATTGCTGGCGCTTCCTATGGAGTGCGGATTAGCGTAAAGCGAGTTGTGCAAGTCAGAAGCAACATCTTTTATCTGGCTATCTGAATGCAACGTCGCTCCTGCATGATCCAGATAACATTCCTCTGAAAGATAGACCAGTATGCAATTATAGTTCTATCTTTCCACAGTGTTTAGAGCTCTTTAGTTTGGACTCACGCCAACGTAATTTCTCTCAAATTAAGTTTAACTCTTTGCGGTGGTAAATTTTACGTTTATCAAAATTATCTTTGCTTGTACAGTGGAAGCTGTAGATTCAATCGATTGCTACTTTAAAAAATCTCTACTTAACAACAACCGTACCGGCATTTTACATGTGTTTATTCGATGAATCATCCTGAGTGAAAGAAAAAAAAAAAAAAACGAATAGAAAAGCAAACTGTGGAAAACTGGATAATCAGACGATAAGAGAATTGTTATAAAGTTAAATGAACGAAAGAAAGTAACAATGAACGTAGAATCTTAAATCAAATATTTTAAAACCGGTCATTTGTCCAGGCATGGTATAGCTAGTGTTGAATTATACTTTTTTTATATGTATATATATATATATATATATATAGAATTTATTATTATAGACTTGTCATAGATTTATTTGCAATCTGTTATATTAATAACAACAGGCAAATCGTATCTAGTGTTAATTAGTATACAAAGTATACAAAGTTAGATAATATATCCAATATTATTACAGATAATATGATATACATTTATCTATCTATTATTATTTATAGATAATATAATCCAACGACATACATCTCTCGTGAAATTATACTTAAACGAATTCATTACGTTTACTTGTTTAATCGTATTCTTATAAAAAAAAGTAATATTTCTCCGGACCTACGATAAGAATAGTAAAAGTGTTTTCGTAATTCGATCGGCAAAGAGTTAAAGTTCTAGCTAAAGTTAAAGTGTACCGTGAATCGAATACGCGACGAGATGCCGGTAATCTGAAAACTCCGATTCCCCACTTACCTTTAATCCTCGAGAAGTCGTTTTCTAAACGATTGCTGATATCTTCCTCGTATACAGGAGTATACGTTGCCACGGTATCTATCGCGTTTTCCATATCGATTATTCTACGACGATTGCATGATTCTAGCGCAATCGGAATAATACCATACACGCGAATGATTATCCAATTAAGACCGTCAAGTACTGGACGTTTTCGCAAATAATTGCAACGAAGGTTTTCGATTCGCGCGATTGTTTTGCCGCGGGTGACTTATGCGATAAATGATATACGACTTGCGGCAAACAGAAACGGCTTGCAACACCTTCTATGTGATTATGGTTTACGAAAGGCGAGAAAAAAGTGCTCGATAAGACTCGCTAACGTTAGAAATGGGAACGAATGCATGATATACATTTTGGTACGATTGTAATTTATTCTATCGAACGTATGGAGAAAAGATAAGGCTCTTCCACTTCACTGCGACATTTAAATCGAGCGTATCGAACGAGTCTCGCAGATAATGAAATTTTTCGAATAGATTAACTGCGACGCTTCCAGTCTCTGTACACACGAATAATTGCGAGCACGTGTACTATACGTATAATGTACGCCGTTCAGCTGTGTTGCGTAACCGGTGTAATTTATCGAATATATTCAAATGCGCGTGGAACACGGAACAGATGCAGCAAACTTTCTAGGCTACACTAAAGTATGCAACGGAGAGCGAGCACTCGTTCAATGAGCTAGAAAGTGAAAGGAATTTTTATATTAAATTAAACGATCGAGTGACATTATGGATATTTAAAGGATGCTTTCTCATGTGACGAGGTGGCCGAGTGGTTAAGGCGTTGGACTGCTAATCCAATGTGCTCTGCACGCGTGGGTTCGAATCCCATCCTCGTCGGCTTCCGTTTTGCCTTCTTTTTTACGATTCGTTTTTTTCAATTACTTTATTAAATTTTTATACATCCGTGGCTCAATAACCCGTTGCCATTAAAACGACGAGTCGCACTTGTGACGCGTATCATAAACAAAACAAACACTTGCGATATTTATAATAAAATTTAAGTAGCATGTTAAGTAGTAATTTAATTAATTGAAACAAATAGTAGTTAAATTGTACGGTGTACAATTAGTTGGTAGCTGATGTGAATAGTGTTCCGTTCACAGCAAGTGTTTCAACTTGGAGTACTCAGAAGTCGAAGGATTAATTTTCTTTGGAAATGTTATAATTACTATAGCAACTACCAGTACTGTATAATAATTTTGGTGGGGAATTAAAAATTCCATATGTGGTATAACGTTGAAGTAGGCCATGGAATTTATTACAAGGCACAGCTACTGAACAATTCGTAGGGTAAAAGATTAATTCAGTATAATAATTTGAGTTACGTCGAGAAAAACAGGTTCAGAGGTTTAGTGGTATTTTGTAACCGAATAAACACCTTTTTTGTTGCATATGTACGATGTTACATTTATGAAGCAAATATTAAAGGATATATTTAAGTAATACCATAAGCTTCATTCTATGGAATTATTATAATTCGATAAAAATACATAGAGAATTGGCATCCTATCTTAATGTGCAGATGTTTTTTTGCACGAAGGAAAATATAATCTTATTAATGTAATAATGTTATGTGGAATTTGCAATTACATGTTGTATTATCGTGCAATTAGTTAATAAAACGATGCGGAATTTTGATTGTAGCACAAGTAGTAGATAGTTGTACAATTATTTTATATAGTAGAATGTAATGCGATGCAAATGACAGACGCAATAAATTTGACCATGTAACCTAAAATTAGACTACTGTATAATTTTCCTCTAAAATTTCATTGGCGAAGAGAATGCAAGATAATTCTGAAGTAGAAAGGCCTCCGAAACCAGTGTGGGGAGACGAAATTACGGTGCCTACGGAATTCAATGAATTCATGAATGAAAATCTTTACGAATTTAGGATAGATGAATCCGAAAGACAGCGCCAAGCATCCAACGTTACCTCAGGTGAATTGCACCCTATTTTGCTGAATCAATAATGACCCAAGACACCATCCACATCGTATATAGCGTGCATATGAATATTTCAACGTAGAATTGTCTCCGACGAAGGAATACTTACAAATGACCATGCGTCTCATTGAAAGCAACGCGTTACCGCCTGAAACTATTACGATACTCAAGGATCTTTACTCTACGTACAAATCCAATAATGGTTACGGGCCAGCAACGTACGATACGAAAAACAGCGCTGCTAAACGAGAAGATACTCGAAAATATTCGACTAAAACCTTAAAATCGTACCAAAGTCAAGAACAACTTTATGAATCACAAACATTTCCAGCTGCGAGGATAAATGCAATTGCGCAGCGCAGAATTTTAGACAAGTCGAAAGACGGTCAAAAGCAAGAAGAACCGTCCACTTCTAAAGAAACGAAACATTTGCAAAGTTCGTCGATTAAACCTGATTCAATCGCAGCTGAAGATTTTGATTTGAGGAAGAGAAAAGTTTCGTTTCCGCCGATAGAAATTTCCGAGTTATTAATTTTGCATACGCCGAGGGACTCGGAGTCCGAGAGACCTTGCGATCCGGAGATGATCAAGGTCGACAATATTTTCTCAGACTTTTCTTTGTCGGATGTGGGTCACGATAACGCATTGAAGAAGCGCATCGGTCAGTGGATGGCGAGAGAAGGGCGATCATCGTTGAACGCTGCGGGCAGCAGCAAGCGAAACGAAAGGGAGTCGAATTATGGTCAAGGGACGCAGAAGGAGAATCTGTGGAAAAAAGTACGTACAGCGATACTTTGAATTACATACGTCCCCTCGACTTCAATTTTTCTGCGATTACACCATCGTAGTAGACGTCGTTATATTACATAGACAAAAGCCATGAAAAGAGAGACTTTGACAATCCTATAATTCCCTCTATTTTTAGATACGAAAAATGTGAGAGTAGCGAAACAAGTTGCACTAGAAAGCGTGTGCGTATTTAGGTCTGAACCAGGACTCGAGATTTCGTCAAGGCGAATCGCTTCAGGGTTGGCGACGTTTAGCGACACGCCTATTCAACTCCCTTAAAACGCCTACGGGGGCAAAAAAGAACCACGTACCGCGATGGTTTATCTAATATTGTAACAAGATCACCGACACACGCGCAAAAGTTACGTGGAACCGGTGCGGCTGGACGTGTATGGTTTTATATGTCAGTGCCAGAATTTGGAGAAAGTGCGGCCTTGACAGGTTTTACAATATCACGACCCGGCATTGGTATATGTATCACGTTACATAAACGAAGGGAAGGCCAGGGTATAAGGAAAAAAAAAAAAAAAAAAGGTTGTTAAACGCCTTATGTGACGTAGCAACATTCTTTTATGCAATGCAACTCGAAGCGAGTTTTTATCGTTGGGGGGGAAAAAAGGCTGCTCACGTGCGATCGTGTACAACTGCCTTCGGAGTTACGTGAAAATTGTTCGATCACCGATTGCGATTCGACGTCTCTGGCTAATGGGAATTCAATAAAGTAAAAATATGATCCCGTTACATTCTCGCGTTACGCGCTCCTATGGCAGATATGTCTTAATTTGGAAGAATAATTTGGGAAAATATCCAATTTTAATAATAAATATAATATACATAAATAAAATAAATAATATTATATATTATTATTATGGTATTATAGTATTTACTTTAATTATAGTATTGTAGGTTATTGTAATATAATATTAGATTACAAAATACATGTAAATATATTATATACATGTACGGAGTGGTTGCTCTGTACTAAAAGTTCCCGACTAACAATAAACCATAATTCTGTAGAAATTTAAAGTACCAATCGATCAAATTTTTCCCGCAGACAATTTAGCAAAGTGTTACTTTATACACTGTAAATAAATTACGTTATATATTTTTATTTTCGAGTAATCTTCGTCATAATGATATATATCTACCGGAATTATTATATTATGCGTGCAAACTAATTTTGTGTCTGCCTGTTAAAATCGTCATCATTTTCGTTAAAATGGAATTTATAAGTTACGTACGATGCGGATCGAATAGTGGACATTTATGTAGCATCAAAGTTGTGTTTAAGTTTTCGTGGATATACACTGAGTTTTGTGGAAAGGCAACGAATTAATTTGTATACCCAATACTTTGACTCGAAACTTTTGGCAATCACTGTACACGTATAATGTAATATAATAATATAATACAATATAACATATAAATATATATATATTTACAATATACAAGTTGTTTCACTTAAAAAAGGCCACCTAAGTGTCTTATTTAATTGAGACAGTGCAACAAATATTTCGTACGCAATTTAAGTTACATTAAACAATAGTAATTAGTAATGTAGTAATTTGTAAGTGGTAATTTGTATATGTTGTAATGGTAATTTGTAAAGTTCAAACCTGTTTTCAAACCCAATTTTCGACCGGATGAAAAATCAAGAGAAAGACAATAGGAATCTAAAATTTAACCGATGGAAGAAGCGTATAAAAAGACACAGAAATGATTAGAATTAAGTATCTAATATTATTATGAGAAATCTACTTGCGTTCAAAGTTTCACTTCAATTATTCCTCGTTATTTTGAATTATCGTTGTACTGCAAAGAGCTTATCCCGTAAGTGAATAAATATCATAAGCATCAAGCTAATAACTTTGAGATACAGATTGGATGGCAGATTTGCTCCGTATGCTAGCAAATTGGCGATCTTAATTCGGAACCACGCCCGAATCTGTTCGAGTCCCCCTTAATCCAGGTATCCTCCACCACTTTCTATCCTTCTTTCTTAATGATTGCTGCCGAAAAAAAGGTACCACCGCCGTGGTACAGTTTCCCTCTCCCCCGATCGGCCATGCCCAATCGCATTGGAAGTAGTGGCACCCAAAATTCGATTGATCCCCCTTGCAATCTTTGCTGCATATAAATACCGGGCCAGAATTCGGATTTAGCCAGAGCACAGCAACTCGTTCACTCAAAAGAAAAATGGCATTCAAGGTAAGGTTCTTCGGGTTACTTATAAACAACACTAGCGAACAATTTCCTACCGCGCAACTAAACATAAAGTTTCGATTTTTACTTTTTTTTCTTTTCGGTGCAATTTTAATCATTATTTTCCCGATACATTGCGATTTGAATTTATCTAGTTTCCTGCAAATACATAGATACTTTTCTTTGATCCTTCGATCTCTTTTATAAAAATCCTAATTACCAGACTGAGGATCTTTTGGAATTTAGAGAGAATTTAGATGCGAAAAGAGGCAGCCAATGCACACAATGCGCAAAAAGATTCAAATATAAAGAATAAGGTACTTATTACCATATTTAATTAGAATTATACTGGATCCTGTTCCATTTTAGCGTCACATGTAGCATTACTAATTTGGAGTATAATATGGGAATATCACTTTTAAAGCGATGGAAATTGTAACTAAACATTGCCATAATCAATTGCTTTTGGCGTGATTGATCTCTAAAATTTATATCTATAGTATTATGTATTTCCATATGTATCATTTAGATAGAAGTTTCAAAAGAAATTATTATTAGATAATTCCAAAACATTTGTATAACTCTTGTGGGAATTTAAAGTATTACGCACTTCGGAAAGGTGAAAAGTTGCTTTAAGTTGTTTTAATTTCGACAGTAGTCGAAAAATTGTAAGGCAAGGGGTTAAGGGATTAACACTATACATGCATTCTTATTTCTATCGTTCATTTGACTTTACGCCAATCCTTTTATTAACCCGATTAACCAATTTCTCGTATCATCCTATCCTTTTTGTTTCTCCATTCACCCAGAAAGTTTTGTTATAATAGGTGTACGTAAAACGCCGGTACAATTAGCATTTACTTATTTACGGGTGAGATACCCTTTAGTTTACATAAACATATTAACAACTAGAGTAAGATGATGAAATGGAGGAGATCGCACGCTTGAAAACGCATCGCGAGCCGAAGGAAATCGACCGATTTACAATGCTTGTTGGCAGTTATAACAATACGGTTTACATAGTTATACTGTCCATATAATGATCGATGCGATCCAAGGGAAAATCCAGGATCCGTTTCGCATTAATACGTGAAACTCCGATCTTCTTTCAGCTCGTAGTCCTCGCAGCCTTCCTGGCCGTAGCCAGCGCTGGTGGTCCAGCAGCCTACGACATCGCCGCGACCTCCGGCGACCACAGCAGCATCGGTTTCAGCCAGGAATCCACTCAGAAGGGTTACGCCGGCCAGAACGTGGTCTCATCCTACAGCAAATCCGACGACTCCGCTCACTCCTTCGTCCGCGTCAGCAGCCACAGCGTTCACAACGATGCTCTCTTGAACTACGACATCGCTCACGCTCCCATCGTCAAGGCCGCCTACTCCGCTCCATCGTACAGTTTGAACGCAGCTCCAGCGTACAGTTTGAACGCGGCTCCGGCGTACAGTTTGAACGCGGCTCCGGCGTACAGTTTGAACGGAGCTCCGGCACTCAGCCTGAACGCTGCTCCTCTCATCGCCAAGACCTACGCAGCTCCGTACAGTTACAGCGCGCCCCTTTTGGCCAAGACTTACGCCGCTTCAGCTCCCCTAATCGCCAAGACTGCTATCGCTGCACCAACTTCTCTTCTCGCCAAGACTTACGCCGCTCCGATCGCTGCTGCTCCACTTTTGGCTAAGACTTACGCCGCTCCGGTCGCAGCTGCTCCACTTCTGGCTAAAACTTACGCCGCTCCGATTGCTGCTGCTCCTCTCGTCGCCAAGACTTACGCGGCTGCACCTTTGTTGCACGCTGCACCGGCTGCATCTTTGTTGCACGCTGCACCGGCTGCATCTTTGTTGCACGCTGCGCCGGCTGCATCTTTGTTGCACGCCGCACCGGCCGCTTCTCTGATCCATGCCGAGACTGCTCCACTTTTGGCCAAGACTTACGAATACGCTGCACACGCGCCGGTTTACGCTAAGAGCATCGTCGCCGCGCCAGCTTCCTACGCTCCGGCTGCTCCACTTTTGGCTAAGACTTACGCTGCTGCACCTATTGTTGCTAAGGTAGCCCATGAATTGCCACAGGCTCAACTGATCTCCAAGTCGTACGGTTACGAAGCTGCTGCGCCTGTTGTGCACACCGTGTTCAATGGTCTTGGTACTAGCTACTCTTGGTAAATCCGGTAAATCACGGCGATTCGCTCTTTTTTGTTTCTCTTCGAGTTCGGGTAAACTTCGAGTCTTCCGAGTGAAATTTAAATCTTCTTTGGATTTAATTTAATGGTTCGATAGAGTGTCGATGTATTCGACTCAATGGTTTCACCCTTTGCCGTATATCTCAAAGGCTATTCATCGAGACGTTTGCTGTTTTCTATTTCAATGCTGTGTTCGGTGCAAGCCACTAACATAGTATAAGCAGTTTTTATTTAATAGTCTTTTTGACAGAATTAAAGTTAAAGTTTATTAAAAAATACAATATATTATTGCTTGGATTTTGCATCACGAGTGTAACTCGTCATTATACGGCGAAGGGTTAATGCTTCAATGGCTGCCAATTGAGTTATTTGAATATTAAGTTCATCTTGTGGCATCTCTTTAGTCGTCAATTATTTTGCAGAGCTGCTAACGCGACGGTGCAAAGTACTTAAAGAGAAACTTTAAGAACAGAGTTTGAATTGGAAATTCGAAGAAGGGTTAGACAGTAAATTGGAAGATTCCAAGGTACATCGCCTTGCTTCTTTGGTGAATTTCGATTCAAGCAAGTATAATTTTGCCGAGATGAGATTTGCCGAAGAATTCCATTGAGAACTAAAAAGAGTTAATAGGAACTACCGGATTGGAAATTGTAGATATTTTGAGAATTACCCGGTATCAGGACGAGATAAAATTGTATCGCGTAGATCGTGTAAATGTTGCGTGTGACCAGGTATTTACACAGGTGATACGCTAATTTTATTTATTATGCTCACCAATTAAGTACATACCTTCGCCAACTTCGCAATCAAACACTTTTCGATTTTAAAGGGTTTGACATCCTTTGTTTGTGCAAAATTTGTACATCCGAACGGTTGACAAATAAATTATAATTTTTTTAACGAACCACACTTGCGTTATCCTCTTTTACCCCTTTCTTTAGCTATATTTTCGTCGTACGAAAGAATGAAAAATATGCCTTTATCACTAAACATTCTGTTTACTAAATCTAACACAATATAATGTAGAAATATTTCCAAAGGTATTAAAAACTTGTCGTCAATAATTCGGCGATTTGTGGAGGATAAAAATGAAGAAACAAGTTCATATGTTATATCGTATACCGATTACTTCATGATAAGAATCCAGTGTAATAAAAACTTATATATAAATTATATGTAAATAATATGAAAAGTATATATATAAGAAAACATATAATGCATGGTAATAAAAATAATAAAAGGACAAAACATATATCTACACATATGTTGGTAATGAGAAAATGAGAGCAATTTGAACAATGCGATTGTGTACAATGCTTTATTTGTAAAAATCTTAATTTGCATGAAGATTCATTACATAAATGCATTTCCTACATTATTATTTATAGCTTATGAAATCCTATTAGTTTATTAAAGTGTTCGTAAAATAATTGCAATTAAAGTGCGCTTATAGATTGACCGAAAGTAGGAAACTATTAGCAGCCACTGTATAATTGTTGAATAAACATTTTAGAATTCCTCGCGCGATATTTGGAACACGTAGACCAACGTTCTATTTTACTTGAATAATCGTGAAAAGGCATTTGAATAAAGAATGGCAACAAAAGACTGTACAAGGCAACAATGAAAGCAGAACAAGCTCGAATTTCATTGTTCTTTATGAAAAGACTTTCCATCGCGTTAGACTTTCCACCATTTTAAGGTTGACAAGGTGATTAGCATACAATGGATTTAGTCAATGCTTGACAATCGAATCGGAAAGAAATTTTACGCAACAATCGATTTTGGATACGTTTGAACTATTGTGCGAAATTCGAGTCGAAGTCACGTTCTTGTTACTTCCGGTTACGTTAAAGGATTCACGCGTGATTCTACATTTAAATTCACCAATGATCGGCACATTTGTAACGCATTCGTCGGTTCGTAATTCGATTTTGTGGTTGAATAGTAAATTCTACGGTACGATTTCTTTTCTCGCAATAGCACAACACTTAACCCTTTCGCTACGGAATATTGGAATTGAAAACTAAAACCGTGAATAAGGAACATTCTTCATTAATATGCAAATAGGATGGATACAAATATTTAGATACTTTATATTATTAAGCATCGCCTAATATTGTCGTACGAATGAAAACAGAAGCAATATTTGTACTCTTAACAAATAATCATTTTCAACTTTTGAGAACGTATAATATAATCGAAAATGATTCGACCCGTAATTTATAAATCCTACCTTGTTACTCATCCTCATATTTTTATACATTTACGTTTCACTTCCGTAATTAATATTTCCTAACTTTGCAACGTGAATTATTTAATTTGCAGCAAGTTTAATACACTTAAAGGTTAAATAATTAAACCATACCGCTTGTGGAACATTTTAAAAGAGCCTAACGCCATTGATACGCAATCAGTCTAATAAAAAAATTATTCGACCGTAATTTATAAATCCTACCTTATTATTACGCATCTTCATACTTCGTACATTTATGTTTCGCTTTCAAATTTAATATTTCATAATGTTGCACGTGAACCGCTTAATTTGCACCAAGTTTAATACACTTAAAATGTTTCGGAGTAATTATGTAAGTTTTAAAAGAGCCAAACGCCATTGATACGCAATCAGTCGTACCACTATAAAATTATTAAACCCCAAAAATTATGCTAGGGATAATCGAATGAATTGCACAACCTGCAGCAAAACAACGCAAACGAATTTTAGAAGAGGTTCGATTATTTTCCAAAAGCACGTGGTAAATTGCAATCGTCAAAATGACGAAGATTAGAAAAGTGAAACGCAAGAAGAGGTTCCGTATGAACGTAAATCGCAAACGATTGCGAAACAAGTTACGCAAGTTGCCTACGATAACATGGTAAATATAATCGAAAATTTCCATCATTCTTATTGTTTAAGTAGACGATTCATTAATGTTTCTTAAGACACTGCGCGCTGCGACACGGTTTCGCATTTTTGCGAAATTCTCGTATCGTTAGACTTTGCTATTACTATAATTACTTTGTTCTTAATCATTGTTTTCTGTTGCTTGGATTAAGTATACTGCGAAGCAGGTTAAGTTCAACCCTTTCACTGTTGATTAAACTAACAATTTGGTATAATAGAAGACTTTAATAGAAGGCTTTAAGTAGCATAAAACGTAGAAAACAAGATTTATAAATTTTACGCTTTTCCGGGAAAAATATGGAAAGCATAAACACTTATGAAATTTGGCATTTTTAAGTCCAAATGAAGCCTGTTGACTATCTGTTGTTATTGAATTAATAGTTTCTACTGATTATTAATTATCGTGCGATATATGAATTCATTAGTGAAAGGGTTAAAATCAGAGTTAAAGCAATATAAGAATTTTTTATTCTATATTATTAGCAGTAAAATGATGACTTAAACCCCCCCTAATTTTGCATAGACTACAACATATCTCAATTTGAACAAAATCCCTTACATGGAACTCAAAAAATAATCGATTTGCCATGGAACGACTCAAAGCTAGTTTTCGTAAAAATCGCCAAAATTTGTAAATTTCGAAGGCCTGTATTTTGTAAACAATTTCATTACCGACAAAATGACTTAAACTCCCCCTAATTTTGCATAGACTACAACATATTTCAATTTGAACGAAGTCCTTTACATGAAAGTCAAAATATAATCGATTTGACATTGAATAACACAAGGGTAGTTTTTGTAAAAATCGTCGAAATTTGTAAACTTCTAGAGGCTGTATTTTATAAACAATTTCATTACCGATAAAATGATGACTTAAACCTCCCCTAGTTTTACATAAACTACAACACATTTAAATTTGACCAAAATCCGTAATAAATATACACTAACAAGAAAATCTCGTAATATCGCGAAATCGACAATTTTTTGTAACCCTTTCCTTCACAGCCCGGAAATAAAAGAATCTTGGGAAGTGACCAGATCCACGCGAACCAATTTAAAACAAATGGGTCTAGCTTACGACCCAAACGAGGCTTTAAAGATTCCCAACACGAAGAAAGAGATAATCGCAAACGTAACAAAGTGGCAAATCGACGACGCGGTAGATAAATCGCGAAACAAAGACGAGGACGTTGAAATGGTACTCGAAAAAATTCACGTGGCCGAAGAGTTGGAGACCAAAGCAAAAGCACCAAGAAGAAGGATGTTTAGGCTACCAAATAATCAAGTACACTTTCTCACCTACTTAATGGATAAGTATGGGGAAGATTACAAGGTATCATTCGGTTCTCTTTGCAGTAATTTATTTTTACATTGACAAAAAATTGTTGCTTACTGTTAAAATTAATTATGTAGGCTATGGCACTAGACAGGAAGAATTACAATCAATTAACGTGGAAACAGATACGTGCTAAAGTAAAAGTATTCAAAGGCATCCCTGAGCAATATGATGAGTATCTTCGGAACAAAAATGTACAGTAATTGTTAACCCTTTGAGTGCTAAGTAATTTCACGAGATTGGCGCGTATCTAGAATTACTTTCACGCATCTCGCGTAATCTACGATATTTAATACGAGTATTACGATTTTTATTAATCGCCACGATACGTCTAAATTCATAATCGGCGAACATTTTATACTCGTTATTCTTGCATTGGAAAACTCGAATTTACAAACTCTATGTATGATATTTAAATTCAGTCGCAGCACTCAAAGGGTTAATTGCCTCATGTGTTGGGTTTAATACGAGTATATTTCAGTTTTGATACAAATGTGTATGTGTGTATATATATATAATATATATATATATATATAAAGTATTCAAATATAAAAGGCGAATAAATTAAGTACTTCTGTTCTTTCTAAGTAAGTATAGTAGAAAAGAATGAAAATCATACTTTTTTTTCTTCTGTTCCTAACTTGTATAAAACCAAAAGTATTCTTTTTTCATATCATTGTATAATCACGAATCGTTAAAATATAGATTTGTTGTGTGTGTTTGCTAAACGTATATATATATATATAATCTCTAATTCCTTATATTTTTTGTATACGAATTACAAAAACCTAGCGTAGTAGCGTTTATGCAATTATAATTAAAACAAGAAATACACGAAACTTTATTGCGATCCGATAAAGCGAATAAATAATTTATCATAAATAAATATCTATACGAGAAAATGCAGTATAAAAAGTAGAATAGAATAAATTTAAACGATTGCAAACGTATTGTACTGAGAGAAATACATAAAAATGAACAATGTACAGCTTTATTCTCGGTATCCAGTTTTCTCTTTAAAGCTTCAATTGTTTTCTCTTTTTTTTAAAAAGGGTTCATTTCGGACAAACTGTCGCGCGTAATCGCTTTAATTCATTGAAAAATTGTGCACAATATGCCCAAGTTTAGCATACTGTTCTCTTTCCCCCCCTCTTTCCCTCTTTTTTTTATCTTTCTATTTCTTTTTCCTTATATAAATTTTCTCTTAACAAAACAAAGGAGCGGACACGCTGTCTTTCGCCATATAGAACATTTTTTTCCTAACAGAATCCATGGAAGCGTGGTACCAAGTATATTCGCTCGTTTCCGGTGGCATTTCCGGTAATGGTCGCGTCTGACATCCGATTACTTCTACCTTGTGCTTATGCGGAGAGATACTTAACAAATCTAAAGCTTTCTTAACTTCCTCTGGCTTCAGGGCATTGGGGCAATCCTGATTTCATACACAAGTTAATTAACAGGCTAATGAATCTTTAACCCTTTCGCTACTAAAGACATATATATATACGTCCTCAAAAATTGGGCAATCGTTTGGTAAAAATATACGCGTTCGTTTCCTGTTACGCGATACTATTCTTGCTATAATTTATATAATTATTCTAACGTAATTAATTATGCAAAATATGCAAATATTTATAGCCGTATTACTCCCGTAATAATAAAAATGGTCCCCATCTGTGCATTGAGAATGTTTTTAATTTTAGAACGTCGTAGCGAAAGGGTTAATTAAAGGCAGTAAGTACAGGATAGACCACTCATTTATAGGAAACATCGTAAATTTCAATCTAATTATAAAATTAAATTAATGGTTTGAAAAATTGGTTTATAATATAAGAAATTATATTAATTAAAAAGTATTGATAATAATTGAGTAGTATAGCTTTAAATTTTGAAAATTAAATTTGTTAGATTTAATTAATCCCTCATAATTAGATCTGATCAAATCTTTTTCAATTGCTTTCAACTTACTTATATTCAACTCTTTTACCCTGAAAAAAAAACATTTCATATGCACCAAGCTAATACATATACACACATATTATTATAGATCTGTGAAACAAAATTGATTATCCCAATATTTAATTACAATTCGCATTGTGTTAAAGGTGTTGTTGTCTTATGCTTTATTAATTTGTTATCTTGTTCTTATTCTTATCTCAGATGATTTTATATGGAAATGAATAGTCTATCCTATGCTTCATCAGTGGGTAAAGGTTTTTTTTCAATCTGATTTACCTGCTTGTTAGCCACTACTAAAATTGGTACATCATCCATTCTTGCATCTCCTAATAACTGTTTGAGAATAGCAGCAGCCCCAGACAATTTGTTAACATCTGATGCATCTACTACGAACAACAACAGATCTGTGTCTTGTAAGAAAGCTGTCCAATATTTTCTAGTGGCATCTGAACCTCCAACTAGCAACAAAGGGACATTTAAATTACACATGATCGCAATGTGAACCAATTAACACATTGACTGCCATGTGAATTTATATGTTATGCCTTAAGTGCTACAGTAAAATTCAATTACTGTAAATTACAGTATTTAATCCATATGGAATATTATGATTTCATAAGAATGTTAACTATTCAATAGTTAAACAATCTTAATAATGAACTATTGAATAGTTAAACATTTCTAATAGCAAACTATTGAATAGTTAAACATTTCTAATAGTGAACTATTGAATAGTTTAACATTCTTAATAGTGCACTATTGAATAATGTACTTTTTATTTGATAATATTATCAAGGTATCTATATTGCTTAACATTGTTTAATCAACGATATTTATTTTATATTTAATCATTCTAATCAATTGTGAGACTCCAATCACCATCGCCCCACAGAGGAAATACCAAAGATTGATAATTAATGTGGCAGTCAATACATTAAGTAAGATCTGTGTACGTACTGTCCCAAACATTGTAAAACAGAACCCCATTTTTAATTCTATATACAGTGGAACCTTCTGTGGGTTTTGGAGGTACAGTGTAAGAAGTTTCGTCACCGTTCGCGACGCATATTTGGTTTATGATCGACGTTTTCCCAGCTCCGTCTAAACCCAATAGGAGCACCCGTTTTTCGTGACTATCGTCGATCTACAAAATCAAAGTAACCATTGTTACCCGATTTAAATCATCCAAGGAAAAGCCAGAAACACCGACGGACGATCGTTATGCAAAACAATCGCAAACGCTTGCAAACAAATTCGCGGCGACTCTAACCTTGGATACTTCTTCGAAACCTTCGTCTATCGTGAGAAGTTCACGCTTTTTCCAATATCGGTAAGCGATGTACGTGCCGATACACGTACAGCCGATCCAAAAGATTTTCTGGCCGTTTCGAAATACATTTCGTATCATTCTTCTTTCGTTTATTTGTTCTCCGTCGGAGAAACACCGAAAAGTAGGGGCCACCACAACTTTCTCGGCTTCGTAAACCGCGTGTTGGCACGTTTCTCTCGGTGTGTTTATCGCTTCACCGCATCGCAGGCACCTTACATCGTTCAATTGGTGTGCACGTAATTGTAATTAGAAGATTCGTGAAACACATTTAAGTACACGGGGTCCCATTAGCATTCGCGTGAATTTTATAACGGTACACAATAAAATCTTCCTTCGACGAAGGCAACACTTGCTTTGCCTGTTAATTTGGTACTACTGCTAAATATAGTAGAGTCCCTTTCAGCGATTTTATTCGAAGTATTATAAAATAAGAGTTGGAAGTGTTTGCAGCAAGTTCCATCTTTATTATTATTTATTTATTCATTATAATCCTTTGTCTTGCGGCTTGGGATGGCTTCCAGTTACGTTACATCTTCCTTACGCTACTTCATTGCACTTATGTTCCATATTATACGCACTTATGTTACGGCGATATTATTTGTACTTTGACGATAATAAACTATAGGAAATTAGTATCTTAAGTTCCATTTTTGACACAGATTTTTCTGTTATATATCTTGTTCCATTAAATCTGTTAATCGTCTCTGTTTAAGCGGGACAGGTCAGAATTTTAGTAGCTCGTTATGCTTAACCGCAAGTCTTGAAAAATATCCCACACTTTATACTATTTGTCTTAATTATCACACTTTTTAAGAGATTCACACACACACACATACACAAGTATATTTCCATACATTTCTTATGCATGAAAGGAAAGTTTTGCATGGAAAAATTGGGCCAATGGCGAGCATTGGTACGAAAAGTTGAAAATCGCAACTCTTCTCAATCGTAACGAAACGCGTTAGTTATAAACAAGATATCGAAGCTGTACTTATTAATAAGTTAGAAAAAATTACGCATATGTTCTTGTAAAAGCTCGAAAATTGGTAATTCCTAAGTTTTACCAGTTAATCTTAGCATTTAACATAGGTGGTAAAAGTCCGAAAACATCTTAGAAACCCTTTCATTTCGGAGCTTTACCAAAGTTGTAAAGTATGTCCGAATTAATTCAGGATAAAGAAAATTTGGCGTTACATCAATACCGGTTAACACTAGATTTGCGGATATCTATTATATATTTTGTCGGTTTTTCGGAATAATAGATTGCTATATGTACAAATGCTTGAAATTAGGCGGTCAGAAAAAGAGAAAGGAAGGATTAAGATGTACGTATTTATATTATTGCATCAACTAAAGTCGGTATAAAGCGTTAAAAAGTCATTTTTGTTAAAGTGTTATAGTGTTAAGTAAGTGTTAAAAGATTTTTGTAACCTTTAGTATGAAATTTGAAATCCGACAAATTGACGAATCTCGTAAACCTAGTATTAATTCCAATGATTTTCTGAAGGTGTTAAATATGCATAAACATATGCATAATCATATAATATTAAACCAAACTATAAAAATATAGAATATTCTAATTAAAATACCTTGACGATCCCAACAATGTTGCAAGTGTTCTCCATTTTAGCAATTCCCGCAATGAATATATCGAAACTTCGATACATACGAATTAAGTATCGATACTGAAAATCGTCACGTTAAGGATCGATTCATACTATCGATATTCCAAATATCGATCACTGCTCCCTTTAATCCCGTTTTCCTATTTCATATAAAACTAATGCACGTGCAAAATGTACAAATTCTATAAAATACAACACACTATTACCGATTCTTTATTACACTAATTGCACGCGAAATAAATGATCATGCGTGCAAATCTATCCTGTATTCTACTGTACTCGGCAGCCGATCGATGCAGCCACACGTTTTTGACAGTTCTGTCGTCTGCGACTACTTTGATTCACTTTTAACTACCTTTAATAGAATTCCTTTATTATTCTAAAACAACAACAACGTTGCAATTCTCGTGTTTGCAAATGTTTGCATATTTATTCGTTGGAAATTTAGAGAATAATGAACGGAGTTAAGTCAGTAACGTATAGGTTAAAAATGATCGTCTCAAAGTGATTAGATTGCTTTGAATAATAATAATAATAATAAAAAAATGGATAACGTTGCGACGGCAGAGTGTTTAACGCTTGATTTTGGTCCATTTGAAACTGTTCATCGATGGCAACGAATGCCAGAATGCGACGAATTCGTCGGCGCCAGGTAATTACAATTTAACTCGTTACCTGAACTATTATACTTTCTCTCATTCTTAAAAATTATTATTCTTAATCTTCCGCGACGAATTCGTCGGCCTCGAGTGGTTAAAATTAATTTAACTCGTCGTAGAAAATATTATATTTTCTCTAAGTTTTGTAAATGAATATTTCGAATCTTCGCGACGAATTCGTCGACGGTAGATGATTAGGATTAATCTAATTCATCATGTGAAATATTGTACTTTTTCTAATTTTATAGATTACTATTTCGAATCTCCAGTTAATTCTTTGCGACACAAAGTTTGTTACAGCATTTCGATTCCCAATAATCGTGCATCAGTGTTTCAGTTCTGTGCAGCATTTTCCAGTTCCTTTATTTAATCTCTTGTTTTATCTCACAACACCAGCTTGTAATTGTTAATTGGAGACTGTAAATAAATGATCATGAGTAGTTTTTGTAGAGTTTTTCCTTTATCACCAATTATAATCTCGATACAAGTTACCTATAAGCAATTGCTATCATGTATAATTTATTATCTACGGTTGCTCTTTATTTCCTTTTGTTGGACTGTGGATTTTTATGCATTTATGCAAGAAATTAGAGCACACAATATGCTTCCTAACGCTAGAACTACCAAAGGAGGCAAAATCACTTGATTCTGATCAATTTCTCATTACAAAATTATATAAACTTCTTGTGATGCATTTTTGCAAATTTGCTGTGATTTTATATGAAGGGGATGAATCAAGATTTATTTCCATTGCATTAGATAAGGTAGTTCTTACTTTAATGGTAAAATTTTAGGAGTGTAAGCTACAAGTAAAAGTAAGAAAAAAATGATGTAAAAAGTTTGTTTGTAAACACTTTGTTACAAAATTATATTAAAGAAATAAATTCAAGAACAAATTAAAAATACTTACATTTTTCAATTGGGCACTTTGCAATCAAGTTCTATATTTTGATCCTACCACATCAAATTTTTACAGACACATAAGACTAAATTAGAACATAAGATTAAAGATTAAATTCAGTACGACCTAATTAGTTAACATCTAAGTACAGTGACTTGTGAACACTTTTTGTAGCCACTGTATTTATTGCCTTAATTTTTTCGTACAAGTAAGTATACATTAATTGTCTGGTAATTCTAGTGTTAATTATACAAGATATCCAAATTAAAATAACATATTACTTAACACTAGAACTACCAAATCCATAAAAGCTTAATAAATTTGCAGCAGTGCATTTTTTAAAGCGTTCCCCGATTTTCTGCGCAAAATATAAATGAAAATTTATCATACTTCAATCAAACATGCTTCGCAAATCCGTCTATCATTTTTATTTCTTTGCTCCACATAATTATATTTTAGTCTTTGGCAGTTCTAGTCGTTAACTTAACGTTAACAACTCTTTCGCTTAGATTTCATTCCTTCAACTTTATTACGAATAATATTTAAATTCACATAAAAATCCGCAGTCTAGTTTATCTTGTATTAGAAAGAGTTTAGCGAAACCATTACCCCAAAAAGTTTCACCGTGTTGTATTATATACAGGCGTAGCAAACACACTGTTGTAGCGTACAAAGACGCGATCTATGTATTCGGTGGCGACGACGGTAAAAGAATGTTGAATGATTTGTTGAGATTCGACGTGAAAGAAAAATCTTGGGGACGCGCATTCGCAACCGGAGCACCACCAGCTCCGCGTTACCATCACTCTGCAGTTGTTCACGATTCCTCTATGTTCGTTTTCGGTGGTTACACCGGTGACATACATTCCAATTCCAATCTCACCAACAAGAACGATCTGTTCGAGTACCGTTTCCAAACTGGCCAGTGGATAGAGTGGAAGTTTATTGGGAAGTATGTTTTACCTCATTTAGTTTGCCTGCGGATTTTTATGCAAATTCGTCGTATCATTTTGTAAGCGGAAATCAATAAGAAATAAACGAAAGTTAAATAGGGGGTAGTTTTACCTTTTAACAGACGAAGAATATTTCCTCTATTACATGAATAGAGTTTCAGAGTACGAATGTACTTTTTGTACTTTCGTTAATTAAATACCGTCGCTTTTTCTGGTAATAAAATTATCGCTGTATTGTATAGGAAAATAGAAAAATTACTAAACTAAATCGAAACCTATGCACTGGAGGATTAAACGTTATAGTATCATTTTGAGTTTATACATTTTATATATGAATTTTGTACATCTTTGTACTTTTATTAATTAAATACAGTCACTTTTGCTTGTAATACGATTATTACTGTATTATATAGAAAAGAGGAGAAATAGAATACGTATTAAACTAAACTTAAACATATGCACTGGATGATTAAATATAATGTAATATAATATATATCATATACTATATAATACATAGTTATAGTCTGGAGTTTACATATTTGGTATATTTTTCCGTAGCATGTATATTTTACGAGTATTTAAGTATTCAAGTTTTCCCGTAAATGCATAAAGATCCTCAGTCTTTTGATCGACATCGCGAATTATATACAAACCTTGTAATATAATATATGGAGTTCGAATTTTTTTTATAGAACTCCAGTAGCTAGATCCGCGCACGGGGCGGCAGTTTACGATAATAAATTATGGATATTCGCTGGCTACGATGGCAATGCGAGATTAAACGATATGTGGACGATATCGTTATTGGTAAGCGATCCACTTAAAAGAAACTAAAAATATTATAGAAATAGATTTATTCGTATGGGTGAATAAAGGTTTTATGCAGGACGGGTGATACGCGATTCAACTACGATTAATATTGCGACTAATGCTCGATTACAACTCGTACGACTCTCTCGAAAACTCGCTTAACTCTACTCGTCCACGTTCAAAATTATTCTCTTCTACCTCTCGAATCTCCTTCTTTTCTTTCTTCTTTCCTTCTTTCTACTTTCCTTTATGACCCTTCTCCGTTAGGGACGACTTTCCTTTGAAACTTCTTTAAATATACGCTTAAAATTGCAACTAAAACTACGGCTACAGCTGTGCATAGGTTGTTCTTATACTTCCGATACTACGCTAAATATATTAATCCGTGATTTTGTAATCTTAATTCTACCGCAATTGTTCGCAGCCAGGAGAACCAAAAGTGTGGGAGGAAGTCGTTCAATCCGGCGATTGTCCTCCGACGTGTTGCAATTTTCCTGTTGCGGTAGCGCGCGAATCCATGTTCGTATTTAGTGGTCAAAGCGGAGCCAAGATCACCAATAGTCTTTTCCAATTTCACTTCCGGGAGAAGCGGTAAGTTTGCACAACATATTTCGAATTATTCTATTCTTTGTTGATGCATAATTTAATACAAAAATCACTAACAGGAGAAATGAACAAAAAAAGTTATACTTTTTAATGTATTACTTAAACAAATGGAGCTTTTGCAAATCCGCGTACACAGTAATATTCTCCATTCAAGAATACACAATTTCACTATTTGAATCGTATTCCTATCTCAAATAGTTTCCAAAGTATTCCGTAAAATATGCTTTTACCCCCCGCTTTGAGGACTATATTCACCCTCTAAACATAAATCTCTGCCGATAAGGAGAAAAATAGGTGTCGAAGTATGTTTCCGAGAACTATATTCCCTGTGAGTTTTATCAAATTCGGAAATTCTCGCTTCGGAATGTTCCTTTCTAAGCGTCCAAATGCTAAGTGGCCGATCTCTCGAATACTTTCGCGATCACCTGTATATCGTACTTTACAAAACGCCGATCATCAGGTGGACGCGAATTTCAACTGAGCACATACTTCGCGGTGCACCACCTCCGCCAGCGCGGCGATACGGCCACACAATGGTCAGTTTCGACAGACACCTTTACGTATTCGGTGGAGCGGCCGATTCCACGCTTCCCAACGATCTTCACTGTTACGATCTCGACACGCAAACGTGGAATATTATCCTGCCGTCCGCCGACAGCCAAGTGCCTTCGGGTCGACTGTTCCACGCGGCAGCGGTCATCGGAGAGGCGATGTTTATTTTCGGTGGAACAGTCGACAATAACGTTCGATCCGGGGAGACGTACCGTTTTCAATTCTCCTCTTACCCCAAATGTACTTTGCACGACGATTTTGGGAGACTGTTGAACGGGCGTCTCTTCTGCGACGTGGAATTCGTAGTCGGGGATACGGAAACTAAAATACCTGCTCACATAGCTATGGTAGCGGCTCGTTCGCAGTTTCTTAGGACTCATATTAGACAGGCTCGAGAGAAAAGGGATAAACAGTTGGAGGATACTTTCGGGAGCGTGCATGTGCAGATGAGAGACATGCCGTTGCTTGAGGTAAACGTTGGGCGGCTGTTTTGTCAGTGGAATCAAAGACCGTGCCGCTGCCTAACTTCGTGTTTGAATAAGAGGACCAGGTTTACGAAATTGAGAAAAATAGATCTATTCGTTGTTTATGCTATTTGGTTTATTGGTACATCGAGAAGGAAACCTTTTCGCTATAGCGCCTTGAAGCTAATTGTACGAACCAAAAGCATAAAGAAAAGTCGCGTTTATTAGTATAAGAATAATATAAATACAAATATTTAGATGCTTTATTTCAGAGATTCTTAAACTGTTTCATTCGCGATTCCTTTTTTTGCCGAAGACAATTTATCGCTACGACATACGTAGGTGTATCAAAGAAAATCTTAATATAATAAAGTCTTACATTTTTTTTATAATAATATATAATAAAGTCTTAAATCGAAATGGTTTTTGTAATTATCTTTACTTACTAATATTTGAGGATTCGATAGATAGACATTATTAATATATGATATATTAATATTGATATTAATATGTGATTAATTACGTTATATTATAATATACGCTACAAATCGTACAAACCTGTGCAGAATTCTTTCCAACTGCTGTTTTACTAGTACACATATAAAAGAGACAACGTAGACAACTGAGAAACTCCTATTTCGAAGTATGATGGAGGTATTTAATTGGATAGTTCGATGTAAAAGCACCGAATTAATTTCTACATTTAATATTTAAATATTTAATATTGCATTCATCCATTGAATATTAGACTTTCAATTTTGGTACATGAAACACTAAAGGTTACTCATCGCTGTGTTAAATGATCTCGTAAGGAAGACGAGAGTTTTGTTAGCCGATAATAAAATTCTATAGAGACTCCCAGTGACTGAAAAAGATGAGTTACATAGATTAGGCGGCGACATTTCTTTCGAGTCCACTGGCGGGCGAATTTCATCGAATTCGCGTGAATTTCACGATACCGCGTTACAGGTAAGACTGAAAGATGCCGTGCCAGAGGCATTCGAAATGGTATTGAATTACATTTACACGGATCGAATCGATCCTACGAAAAGAAGCGAAGACGGCTCGAGCAATCGCGTCGAAGATCCGCTGAGCAATCGAATAGTGCTCCTAATGATGGACGTCTATCGTTTAGCTTTGCAATTCAACATGAAACGATTGGAACAGCTATGCGTGCAATACTTAAAAGCGACCATAAGTCACGCGAACGTTTTGGAAGCATTGCACAACGCCGCACACTTGAAACTGTATTTCATCAAAGAGTTTTGCCTGAGTTTCATTGTGAAGGAAATCAATTACAATCAGATCGTGATGAATAAAGAATTCGAGACGTTGGACCAACCTTTGATGGTGGAAATTATTAGGAAACGACAGATGCCTCAGAGAGGTGCCTTTCCTAGAGAGTGCGACCTCAGCACAGGTGCGATTTTATAGAATCACTTTTTTCCCTTTCTCTACTTCGCTGCAATTTTGTAGAATTATTTCTACAAACATTAAGTTGCGACGTATATTCGTTCCCCTTTCTCAGATACGTTTTTGAAGTTATAGGAATTCTTCGGCCACCATAGACTCGAATCTTTTAGTCCAAGTTATAAAGTAGTTATCTTTTAGTTTTTTTATTCATTGTTTATAAATCTCATTATTTAAATTATTTTGTATCTACTTTAATTGTATTACCTATATTTCTTTTTTTTTGTTCGTTTGCTAATAAGCTCTGCTCTTTATGCCAACAGAAGAAATAATACTGTTCATACTGTACATGTTACTGGGTTTTCTTTTACTCGTAGAGAAGATAACGAGGAACAAATAAAATAAATAAAATAATGAAGATGGTAATCGATTAAAATGATGTAGACTTAATTGATCAAACGTATTGTTGAATTAACAAGTAAACGATTTTGAAATATATTAAATAAGAATGGAGCGAATACATGTTGCAACCCAATAAAATATCTTCTTCGTGTTTCAATTTATTGTTTACTTTAGGAACCACATTGGAACAGGATATGGAAGCATTTTTGAAAAGCGTCGGCAGAGAATTCTGCGATATAACGCTTTTGTTAGACGGCGTATCTATTCCCGCTCACAAGGCTATTCTCGCGGCCCGATGTAGCTATTTCGAAGGAATGTTTCGTTCTTTTATGCCGGAAAATAAAACAGTCAATGTACGTGTCGATTCTTGCCTATTTAATTACTTTAGATATAATTCTGGGAAAGCTTTTACAGCTTTTCTAGCTTTTCTAGCTTTTCTAGCTTTTAAAGATACATATTATTTAATACTAGAACTAGCAAAGCAGTCAGATTGACTGGTTACAAATTTACCGTAACAATTACATAAATTTGTATCAGTACATTTCTAAGATATGAATAAAGATTTTTCTAGCTTTTAGAAGCTTCTCTAGCTTTTTTAGCTTTTCTAGCCTTATAGCTTTTCTAGTTTTTCTAGATTTTCTAGCACTTCTAACTTTTCTACCTTTTATAGATTTTCTAGCTTTTCTAACTTTTTCAGCTTGTCTAGCTTTTCTAGCTTTTTTAGCTTTTCGACTTTTTCTAGCTTTTCGACCTTTTCTAGATTTTCGACCGTTTCTAGATTTTCTAGCTTTTTCAGCTCTATAGCTTTTCTAACTTCTCTAGCGTTTCTATATTTTCTACTTTTTCGATTTTTTCTAGCTTTTCTAGAGCCTTGTATTATCCTTGGTAATTAAATACGCGTCGTAACAAAGTACGTATCTCTGTTACAGATACAAATTGGTGAAATGATTCCATCTTCCGAGTCATTCGACTCTTTATTGAGGTACATTTATTACGCGGACGTTTCGATGCCGCCCGAGGACTCTTTGTATTTATTCACCGCGCCAGTTTTCTATGGATTTACGAATAATCGGCTGCAAGCGTTCTGCAAGCAAAATCTTGAGATGAACGTGACCTTCGAGAATGTTATACAGATTTTGGAAGCTGCTGACAGAATGCAGGCGGTGGATATGAAGAAATACGCGCTGAACCTCATCGTGCATCACTTTACAAAGGCACGTCGTAATTATTTGCACTATTTTATAAGATAAAACACGTACCTTTTCGATTGTTATGAAATATTGGTCGACTTTTTGTTGCAGGTTGCGAGGCTTCCAAGGTTAAAGCAACTAAGTCGAGAGCTTCTGTTGGACATTTTGGAGGCATTGGCAGATGAACGCAGCGAAGCTCGAACCTGTCAGGACATGGCGAATGATTGCTGACGTAAGTGTGCACTAAAGTATCCTAAAAATCCACCTCACCGTGCGCGTATGTAAATAAGAAAGTTAAAGAAAGACGGAGGCTCCGAATTGTTATACGTCAATTGAGCCGGTAACAAATTCAGTGGAATTCGGTTAGTATAATCACGACTAGGATAGTCAATTAGTTAAAAACACTCTGTATAAAATTAGTTAAGAATAATGATATATATTTATTATAACATTTTCGTTACGTTATTTCGCTATTATAACTAGTTATTGGTATCAATAATATTGGCATCAATAAAAATAATATTATATTTATTATAATCAATTTCTCTATTGTAATCGAAGTACGGTTATTGGTGTCAATAATATTGGTAATAATAATAATTATATTGGCATCAATAAAAATAATACTATTTTTATTATAATCAATTTCTCTATTATAATCGAAGTACTGTTATTGATATCAACAATTGCGATAGTTGCAAATATTATGCTGACAAACGATAAGAATATTTTTAATTATACCTCAAAGCATACTTCTTATCGTTTGCGTAAATGCATAAAAAGAATTGTTAGAAAATATGTCGATAAGTAATAAAAATAGTGTATCTATTAATTTTTCAACGAAGTACTGAAGTGATCGTAATAAGCGGATTCCACATTACTGTGATTTTTAAGCGTAATTTATTTGTACGTAAACCATAATATGCTTTTAAGCTGTTGTAAAAGATGAATAAAACAATGTTGGTTAGATCGAAGCAAAAAATCGAAACCCGTATATAATATTCACCTTATAGAATGATTGGAAAAAACTCGGAAAGAGTTTCAAGAGCCACTATGAAAAACTTCCGGCTACTAATTTTATAAAATTAAAACTGGAAATTTTCGGCTACTTTTAGTCGATTACTTAAATTACGATGTATACATCCATGAGCAAAATTAACGAATGAAATAATTCTGATCGAAAAATTGTCGAATTTCGCCCATCTAAAACGGAAACATAATTCCTGCTATAATGATTCGTAAAAAAAATTAACCAAGGATCGGGGGGGAGAATTGAACGACTCGCATGGTTAATAAATTATGTACTATATTTCGACTTTGATCGCGAACGATCGTACATACACGCACAATCGATACTTTTCTTTTTCTTTTTTTTTTTTTTATATAATTTAACATTTTTAAGCTTAATGCAAGCTGCGAAAATTTTTATTGGGAAAGGGGAGAAGGGGGAGGGGGAGGGTTGAAAGAAACCTTACACAAAGGAGCTCGTATAAAATCATTGCTCTCGTTTTCTTTCTACGTATTTGTTGTCTCTAGTTAGGTGACGTTCGTCGACAGCCCGATTTAAAGTTCAGTCTCTTGAACAAAATATTGCGAAATCGAATTTGTACTTAAAGTAAACGTGTCTCTCTCTCTCTTAATTATATATATATACACATATATATGTATATATGTATATATAATACGCTTCTCGTAATTTTCCACGCCGGTAAATCGTTCGCGCGTGTGTTTATCGAAGCTTTTTGTACGAGGGATTAGTGTAATTCACAACTTGTCTCTGTGTATCTCTACTTAAAGTGTACACGTGTGTGAGTGTGTATGCGTGTATCGTGTGTATGTGATTTTTCCCTACGCGTGTGTCTTTTGTTCTAAATCGTTCGTACAGCCTTGCGTTTTATATCGTAGAATCGCGAAACTCGAACTTGTGTGTTTAGCTGAAAATTCTCTAGAGGCGTCTTACTCCAACTATAATTATTAATCATCTAAACTTAAATCACGATAAATAGTCGTAATATCAATTAATTACACTAGGTAGGCCTTTTTTGTTGTTGTTGTTTTTTCTTGTTTGTTTGTTTGCTTGTTTGTTTGTTCTCATCGCTTAGAATTCTAAGTGAACTAGTATAATATTGGGAAACGCGGCCGTGTCAGCCCGCCACGCCAAGTTTAGTTACAAAATGAGATCTAGAAGTTATTATACGGATAGAATCAAATTAGTTACAATGATACGGTCGTGGTACAAACTTCACGTTGATTTCGAATGGCCCCAATCTGAAACAGAATCGTCTATAATAACGGGATGAAGTTAAATCTTGCGTATTTGCTGCTTAACTCTTTGCACTCGAGAGCTTCAACATTTAAAATATATTGACGATAATTGAACATTTCTCTTCAAACTCGGGGGTATTAAAAACACCGTTGTCTTATTCTAGTTTCAATTATTAATGTCGCTTGTGACATTAAAATGGTAGGGGATGATTCTATATAAGAATAGATAGTCTATTCTATGCTTCATCGATGGTAAAATAAATATTTAAAGTTTTATTTTGTATACTGCATAATTATATTTTCTATAAACATATTAACACTTGATTTACGGAACTCGTCACGTTGATGCATTTCGGATTTCATTCTTGAAATTATAGAGATCATAAGTATTATTTTTCAGTAGTTTATATTAATTTCAATTAATGCAACGGTAGGAATATGTATTCTAATCGAACCTCTCCCTTCTCAGTCTTCTAATTTCGAATATTTATGTGCACTATATCTATTTTTTTTTTTTTTAAGCCTGTCAAATTATGCAATTAATATCCGTAAACCTAGTCTTGTTAATTGGCCCACGGTAAATAATGCGTTGAGTCCGTGAAAACCTCATTTCGCTCGGATCATCAACGAAGGATGAAAATAGTAGAGGGTTGCGCGCTTACCGATTGTAAAATTGCTCGATTCATATTATAGGCACAGGGGGTACGTTCTTCTACTCAAGTTGAATCCATTCTCGATTGTTTGAACCCCTTTCTGATCCTGCATGAAAGTGTGTGCAGCACTTGCATACAGACAACAGAAAGCAACATCTTGTTTCTTAACACGACGTATCACGTACACCCTCATCAAATGCAGATGGTCCGTAGCAATTTATCTCTTCGGCAGGTTACTCTTGTACCCCAGCTCTCGTCATTTCTAGAAAAAAATATACACTTCCGTTTCTGGTCTCTTCCCCCCTCCTCCCAAAGAAAGGAAAATACGTATAGGTATATTTTTAAGGCATTCACATGGAAATGTTAATAATAATTTTGCATAAAACTATACCTTATTTGTATTTCTATTTTGTCGTAAAAATATAGGTATATAAATAAGAAAATATAAGCAACAAATATATAGGTATATTTTTAAGGAAACTGTGAAGGTGTTTTATAGATTTTCCTCTAAGCAAAAAAATCTAGGACATTTTGCAGAGTCGTGGGTGTTCTCTATATCGATCTTAGTTGGCTCTATTTCGTCGTTAACGAGGCGCTAGAAGTCGCTTGAATATTCAACAGAAATACAGTGCCTTACAAAAAGTGCCGTTACGTTTTTTTCTCCAAAATTAATGTCGTTCTTTGTCTCAATCTCAGGTGCAAACTATCGATACGTACATTTACTTTTAATCATCGCTTCGATGAATTTATTAAAACCTGGCCTTAAGACTTCCTCTGTGACTTTTTTAAAAAAATCCTCGCGCCATTTACTATAAATTCCGCGAAGCTATTTTGCACAGGGAAAAGAACTTTGTGGACAACTAATAGGCTGATACGAATTTCGACTGATACTTCTAAACCGGATAAAGCTCCGTAGCGAAAGGGTTATGAAAAAGAGGAGATTTCAACCTTTTCCTCCGCGATGCTGCTGGTGGATGGCATCCGGTGCGAAGGTTCCAGCCTTCTGCGTCTCTCCTCGATGGCTTCCGCGTCTAGATTCATTGTAGGCTGAACCGTCTGCGTCACAGACGTGCTTATGTGCCTCGTTTTAACGAGAGGTGGATTTCGTGACTGAGGGATCGCGAACGCCCTTCTGAGAGTTCCTCTCGGGGGCGACGGCGGCGGATACGAGATACCTGATGGTGTTTTCGCTCTTTTATTAACACATCCGCATCCTTCGTGCGTTTCTTTCATGCTAATTTCTATGCACTTCATCATTCCACATTAAGATGCTTTGGTTACGGGATTGCGAGAAGCTTCAACGCTAGAACTACCAACGATTAAAGTATACACTTATTCTGCGCCAAAGAAATAGAAGCGATAGTCACACTTGCAAAGCGCACGCGATTCAAGTACAACGAATCTTCATTTGTATTTTGTACGGAAAATCACGGGATATTCTAGAAAATGCACCATTGCAAATTTATAGAATTTTTACGATATATTTGTAACCAGTCATTTTGACCGCCTTGGTAGATCTAGTATTAAGGAGAGGGGATAGGATAAATACAAGTAATCAATAAATGTAGACGATAGTAAATATATAAATTAGGTTGTCCGGAAATAAAGATATAAATTGCGCTTCTCGGTAAGCGAATGATAATTATTTAGATTCAGATAAAATTGTTTTGATTAGGTAGGTCTGATATTCTGCGATGGGGTTTTAAAATTTTGCACGCGAATTAGAAGTGCATTTTATGATCACAGTTTTACAGTGAATTGAATTTGTTATTTAGAGAAGAATTTTCAAGATATTGCGCGCAAATTAAATCATCGTAAATAAAAGAAGACGTTAACTAATGTTGCACTCCAAACCGGAACGATTCGTAAGTTAAATAACTTCTAAAATAATTTAAAAAAGTTGCTTAAAGCGATAAGCTTAAAGTAAAAATTGGGACATCTACTCTATAACGTCAGACTGAACTTTGGATACTTTGTAGATTTTTCTGTCAACTAGGTTAGCTATAATCTATTCCAGCGTCTCTCAAACTGTGGTCCACGGCCATGTACCAGTCCGCGGAAAGAAAAAGTCAGTCCTCGGAAAAAATGTTAATTTCAATTTTAATTTTACGAAAATTCGAGACTCGAGAATAAAATTACCATCTTCCTCTCTTAACTTGCAATTGTTACGCGATGACAAACAACATCATCCTTCACGCTTGCACTAAAATTCGCTACTTAAATTATTATCATTATTAAAAATTACTTCAATCTATATTAAAACGTGCAATTTATTGAGTTCAAAATAAAAAACCTGATCTTTTATTAACCCATTTATCAAAAATTAAGATTACCACTTTAAATAATACGAAATATGTTTTTTTACGCAAAAGATAGGGCTACGTTGAAAAATATTGGTCGGCGGTCGAAAAAAAAATTTGGGAAACGCTGATCTATTCTATTCTAGCCACTAAAGCTGTAATCAAACGTATTCTAGTTTATTTGCGGACAAGCTAACGGGAAAAGAGTGCAGAGTAGGAAATAAATAAATTAGGCCCCCAGTTTCGTTTAATCCCTCGATTCAAAATGTTCTGTATTCTGCTATTTGGTAAGATCGCTAAAAATGTTTCTCAAGCATGCACAGTGTTCCGCCGATGTGTTCTCTGCCCACAGCACAAGCCTCTAAGGGGTGAGAGGGGTGGAAAAAGATATAGTCCCGCGTGGGTAATTGCTACCTCGGTGCCCTGGTGAAAGCAAAGTGTCCTTGCTCTTTGTTATTTGGGGTACGAAAAGAAGCGAGTTTGGTGGTGTCGGTGACACGGTCGAAGTTTGTGGCGAGGTGGCTAGGGTCAAGTTTGGCAGCGATTGGCCCAAGCTAGAGTACGCCGGCACTTGGACGCTCAGCGTATTAGGCGTCGGTGACTTACTCATCAGATATCGTCTATTATCAAATTTGTTAGGACTAAAATAACACGTCAAATTTTGGTCAGATTTGCCGATTCAACGCTTCTTCGTACTCTTATTCGATAAGAGAAAGGTGGACAAAATTGGGTAGTCTGATAGAACAATGGTTATTTTTATTAACGTTAATAGATTTAGCGATTCACTAAACTTTTTCGCTTTCCTCCGTTACTTTTAGAAGTAATGTTATGCGACTGTTGGCGATTGTTTCAGACAGCACTGTATAATTTATCTCATTTTGTATTTTAATGTACCAAAGGGTTTTAACCTGTTTACAAATAAATAAAATAAAATAGTATTAGCATTGACTAAGTACAGGACAGATTGTCCATTTATAGGAAACATCATAAATATCAAACTGAAATTCGGCGTGTGTACAAAGGCAGACGTTTTTTTACGCCCCTTGCGATTTATAATAGTTTTAAGAATTATATTAAAACCGACCATGAACGTTGCGAAAGTTAATCATTTGTCCGTGTATTAAATATAATTATATGTTTGTTCGTATCATAAAAGTAAATGAAATTCGGGTTATGGATGATTAAATAATAGAAGTCCAATACATGTAAAGATATACTTCTATGCACGCTATTATAAATCTAGCTATTATAGATCGCGTTTATCGGAAACAATTAATTCGCGCAGTATTTATTTACAATTCCTATAGCTTTAAAAACGCTGTTGTTTTATTATGAATAAGGGTGCAAGGTAGCCCTCTAATAATTTCGTATAACAATGGATAGTCTATTCTAAGCTTCGTCAATGGTATTAGGTCGGTTATAGTACATACATAGTTGGAACTTTGAGTTGCAGAGGCAGACGATAAAAGTTTCGTTTCTAGAGATAAATTTCGACTCGCTGAGATCTTACTATTCTCAATTCGAGTTACACAAGGAAAAATGGATGTAAATATGTGGCAAACGATTCGAGTTAAAGTATTTAAGCTTCATTTCGATTTATAAAGGTTTTCGAGTTATCGAGATTCGACTGTATTTTCAATACGTTTAATTTATGCATAAACAATCGTATCGCTATTAAAAGGATGGCAACACGTGCGAAAATTATACAGAATTGAGAACCCTCTGTTTTATCAAACTATCTCGTTTTGCCCAACTTTTTCCTACACAGAGTGTTATGTAACTGGTGGTATCAATAGTTTGAAGGATTAATGCATACTATAGAAAATCGATCGAATAAAAGTATGCTGAAATGAGTTTGGTAATATAGGTTTTATTGGGTACGCTAATAAGTAGACTGCGGATTTTGATGCATTTGTAGCTGTACTTTAGTCGTGGTAAAAAATACAGAGAGCGTATAATACGCGAAAATGTATAAAATATCCAAAATGAAACACACGTTGTTATATTTAAACAAATTAATATTAAACTTATATTCAAACAAATCTCTATTGAAGCTCCACTTCTTTAATCGTGCTTGTAAAAATACGAATTTGCACAAATATTCGCAGCCTACTAATAAATTAATCCACTACTTTTAAACGGGTTGATAAACTAACTTCAACCCGAATAAGAATATACAGCTTAAAATTGTGTTAAGTAACAGCAACTACGTTTATGATCAAATAGGTATCTGATTTTGTTAAAATAAATGTCAAATGAAATAAAAGAAATGGATGATGGTTAATATAATTATATCGTTAAAATAAATGTCCACTTAAAAAGAAGAAATTAATTACGGTTAATATAATTATTCGGTTCAAATAAATGTCAAACGAAATAAACGAAATGGATTACGTTGGACATAATTATTCTGTTAAAAATAAATGTCGAATTAAATAAAAGTAATGGATTATGGTGTCAAGAAAGATAGTACCATAATCTCTCTTGACACCGCGCAACCTTTATTTCAAACGTTATTTTTCTCCAACAAATAGTGCAAAATTTGCGCGATTCACCCGGTATTGTAATATAATGTAACGCGAAAAATTGATCGAACAAAAAACATCAAGCCACCAGTTACACGACACTGTATCTTTTTTTTTTATATCATCGCAGCTAGATTTACCTCATTTGCAAGGGCCTATGGTTGTGTCCCGAACTCTCACCACCTTCCTCCGACGAGACACTGGAGGCTCGCGGTGGTTCGCTAGTTTCCACGCTCACGTTTCTACTCGGATTATAACTGGGCAGGAAGCTGCTGCTTCCTGGCGAAACACCTTCCATCTCTATACTTCCACTGGAAACCGTTTTGTTGCTATTAGAGCTTTAAGTAAATATTTAATGTTCCGGTTTACTTTCTCCCTGGGAAGTTGTTCTGGTTGATTAAGCGAAACTCTTACCTATGGCTATGGGCCAGGCTGCTTACTCTCGACGCTCTGCTGCTTCCTCTGGGCGTTTTCAAGATACCTTCGCATTCCTCTTGCTCGAATTCAACGTCGGCCAAAAAGTTCGGTTGCCTGCTAACCGTGCTCAAATTTAACGTGCTGCCCAATGGCGGCACTTTCATTAAAGCGAATTGTTGCTGCGCTTTTCTTATGGATTCCATCCACGACTGAAACAAAGCCAAGCCCGGTTCGAATGGATGCAAACTTTGCGAACGTTGCACTGGATTGGAAAAAGGAATGCATCAGGAGTTGAAGCTTCGATACCTTGGCTAATTTCGATTCTCCGGCGCTGAGAACCAAGGCAGCTGATGCCGCGCCGTATTCGTTGAGATAAACCAAGCCTAAGCTGCTCGGTTCTTTCAGCTCGTGTATCCGGATCCGATCGATCACGTAAGGTTGTCTTATAATCTTCAAACCACCGCCGACCGTGCCGGACAGTCCGCTGGACGAGGTTTTCTTCGTCGACGGTTTGCAGATCAATAGCATGTCTGTTAATAACAGCACGTGTACCTCCGTCTACGAAACGATGCAAATTTGGGGATAGCTTTTTTAATCGGTCGAGCTTTAGAGTTCATTCTTGGGGTAGGGATCTTTGTTCCACGTTGAAAAATGCTAAGCGGCGCGGCAGCGCTTCTTTTATTCAAATAGGGATAAAATTGATTACGGTGAACTGCTCTGTGCAACACGAAGGAAAAGTGGAGACTAGTATTTATGTATTCGTGAAACGCGATAAACTGTATCGCGTAACGCGTAAGATAAATTTAATATGTTACTATTTTTTAACACTTTGCGGACGATTGATATTTGCTCGATCATTTCTAGTTTTTTTTTTTAGCATTTATCTATATTGAAATCAACAAAATTTCAGTTAACATTACTAAGAGAGATTGATGTAAAAATAATTAGACAAGAAATTTGTTAATAAGGAAAGATCACAGGTGTAGAAATCGATTTTAGGATAAGACTGGGTATAATCGGTAGTAGGTATACATATAGCGTAATAAAAGCCTCGTACTGTTCTTCAAAATGAGCTCCTGCTCTTTAGATGTTTCACTTTGAAGCTTTATTATAAATATAGGCAATGTTGAACGTAGACAATTTGTTAGTCGTATGTTTTTACACTTCCGATATTTTGATTGTTTGCATTTTGGGGCAAATATATAATGTCATACAGTGAAAAGTGTAAGGGTTGCGAGCAATTATTCAGATGTGTAAGAACTAGTCGAAAAAGGGTTAAGAAGGTTGATCGAAAATTCATTTGACGTTATTGTGTTTCATCGATAAAGGGTTGTTATGTTTTGGAATAGTTATAATTGTTCATTACCTTGCTACTAGCGGCGTCCCGTAACTTCAAATCGCCTTCGCGTAGGAGTACTCTAAGCGTATCCTTGGAGCAACCCGGTATGGGAGCCGTGGTAATATCGAACGTGCTGTGAATCTTAATAAGTTTCTCTAATTCTTCGTCCCTAGACTCAACCACGTCGTAACTTTCTATTCGAGAAGCGGCACTGGCCAATCGCGCTGTCTCCTCGCTCCTCTTCAAAGCTGCGTTCACAGATGCCACGAAGTCGTCCACAGATTTGATCTGCAACATTTCGAACTTCTCGTAGCAACACGATCAAACGCTTCATATTATTAGAGAGAGATACATATGGTAGTGGAAAGCTCTTTAATCGTCTCCAACATATCAATATATGTATCAATTAATGTATATGAATATATCAATATATCAATATATATGAGTATATGAATATATCAATATATGAATATATCAATATATATGAATATATATGAATATATCAATATATCAATATATCAATATATATGAATATATATGAATATATGAATATATGAATATATGAATATATGAATATATGAATATATGAATATATGAATATATATAAATATATGAATATATCAATATATATGAATATATATGAATATATGAATATATGAATATATGAATATATATAAATATATAAATATATCAATATATATGAATATATATGAATATATTCATATATTAATATATATGAATATATATGAATATATGAATATATCAATATATATGAATATATATGAATATATGAATATATGAATATATATGAATATATATGAATATATCAATATATCAATATATCAATATATATGAATATATATGAATATATGAATATATATGAATATATATGAATTTATATGAATTTATATGAATATATATGAATATATCAATATATGAATATATATGAATATATCAATATATGAATATATATGAATATATGAATATATATGAATATATATGAATATATATGAATTTATATGAATATATATGAATTTATATGAATATATCAATATACCAATATATCAATATATCAATGTATCAATAGATATGAATATATGAATATATAAATATATGAATATATGAATATATGAATATATGAATATATATGAATATGTCAATATATTAATATATCAATATTTGAATATATCAATATATCAATATATGAATATTTGAATATATCAATATATCATTATATCAACATATCAATAGTGCAAGTAAAATAATAAACGTGTCACGCGCTTTCTGTAATTTGTTTTAGTATTTCAATATCCCGTAATTGCATGAAAATTCGCCGTCTATTCGTAATGTTCCTTAAAAAAATAATAATACTACGAGACAAAGGAAGTTATTAGCGAAGCTGCTAAATTAATAGCACGATAATGCGGTTTACCATGTGGGTCAATTCTGCTCGTTGCTCCTCGTTCTCCGTGTTTTTGTGGACCGCTTTCAAGAGGAGGGAATATTTCGTCAACCTCTGCATAGGTTTCACCAGAATATCCAATAGTTTCAATCTATTGCAGTCCTTCTGAGTTTCGCACCACTAATGAGCAAAGAGAAACTTGTCAGGAAATATCCTGTTTTTAATAATACGCGTAGAAATTAATTCGGTGTACTTCAGCAGAATCCAACGTGCTTTTAAAATCACGTGAAAATGGAAAACCTAATTATACAGCTTTGACGTCTAAAATAATCTCCATTATTAAATCTTCACCGTTTGTGATGTATAAATTCCATTTTAATGAAAAACATGACTCGATTGATAAGTCAATAAAGTTTCCAGAACTTCAGATATAGAAGCATCGAATTAATTTGTAAACGTTACAAAAGCTTCAATCGTTTAAGCGAAAATTGCAACGAATTCTGCCGCATTTAGGCTGATATCTATTTATTAATTAGAATGTATTAGAATTATATAAACGCGATACAAAATAGATCAAATATATTATAATATATTTATATATAATAATATTCGCGCGAAAATAGATAAAATAGGTTATTGGTTATTTAAAATTGGAAGAGCCTAACGTTACAAATATTTTGCAAATAAATAAATGGATCACCGAAAAGATATAATTATCGTACAACTGCACAAATCATTTCAATCATTTCTGTTGCAAATATGTAACTACTACGTAGAACTTATTTAACAGTTCCAGCGTTAAGGGGTTGATTTTTCTTCGCGTAAAAAATTGTTAAGACTCACCACCAGATAGACCGCGAATAGTTGATTATCGTTGAGACGATCCCTGCAGTATTGCTGGCATCTGCTCTGTTCGGCGCAGTATCTGGTGTACGGTGCGAAAGTTTGCTCGAACGTCTCGAAACCTTGCAGAAGGTGACCAGAGTCGAGGGGTTGCCCAGTATTTCTCGAACTATTCACCATTACTAGAACGTACTCGGTCCAGAAGTAGCGATTCGCCGCGTAGATCTCTGGAATGTTGCTGAAAAGCTTCGTCCTGTCGACCTCGTTCAGGATATTCGAGGCCTGCAGGCTGCAGAGGCACGCCATGAAGAGCTGAAGCGTTTCAGGGAAATTGTTAAACAACAAATATGTAAATGTTAAATGCGTAGGAGAAACGTTGGTACTATGGAACACCTGATTTTAAAACCTTGTTAAAAGTAGAAGGACTTATAGGCGTTGGAAAGAAAACAACCACGTTATTCTTCGTACATAATTAGTACACTATAGTCGCAGTACGCGATAAATACAGTACACGTACTCGCACGCATACACTTACGCAGTTGCACTCTTAGTTTTGTAACCTATTTTATAATCTATTGCACTCTTCGCCTTAAAACAGGAACACGTTATAATAACAGTTTAAATCCAGTCTTTTTGCACGAATAATAGCGTGAGAAATTTATAGAGCAGTCTTTCAGTACATTGTATTTATTCAGCAACTGCACACCACGCATTGGAAATCGAATAAAAATAAAAATATTAATAAAAACAATATAGCTGTATATTTATTAAAAATTGTAAAAATAATATTTACTAATAATACGTTTTAGCGTATGTGCACGTAAAATGTTGAATTCTATTGAATGAATTAAATAAATAAATGTAAATAAATAAGTTACATGATTATTCGATCAAAGTAACCCGTATTAATTCAGGCATATCACTCGTATAAAAGATTTTTAATACTATGTTTAGAGTACGAACCAAAATAGCTTAAACTTAGCTTACTTATATACGATATATTTTACACGGCTGTCGGTAAAATTTGCTTATTTAATTATCGAGATTTTACAAAATTCCGCGTTGCGTGCCGTTCCATATTACCTACGTTTATCCTGTTTAATTATGTTTGGACGTTGCAAAGAATATTTTGGGGGGGAAAACTCACATCCGTGACGACTTTTAATGTCTTAATGTAAGCCACTTCCGTTTGAGCTAACTCCCACAGAGCAGTTTGCTGTTGCTGCTGTTTCTCCGACAATTGGTCCGAGTTTTGTACGATTTCGCGCCAGTCGTCTTCTAAGTTGTACAAGGCTACGATAGAAACCAATGCCATATTTAATACTAATCCGCATTTTCCATTTGTCTTTTTCAGCTAGGGATTATAAGCTGCAAACCGGTGGCCACGAATTTTATGCAAAATCGCACAAATGGAACGCGAATTCGTCGGACGAGGGCGTAAAATATTTCTATCCGTTGCACACCGTTGACGGTGCATAAAATTACGTCAGCCAGTGTTACATAAATATTTCGACAACCTTTCATTTGTTAAATATGTATAGATATTAAACGTTTCGCAGTGTAAGATAATTTATTGGGTACAAATATAAGTTTGTTATACGGAAATAATCCCTGCTTTATCCTGTCCGAATTAATCCCTTGGCTTGCAATAAAAATTCCCGCTTTTGGAATAAAGTATAAAGAAGGATTTAGCTATATATTTAGATTTTCTAGGTTTCAATTAGGTTTAATTTAGGTGTATATTTTAGGAGGATTAAGTAAGAAACTGTAAAAATGAAATAAACGCGTTTCAACATTAAAGAAATATTTGATCGCATTATCGACTTGTCGCGTAAAACGGAAAACATATTGGTATACTAAAAGGAAAATCAGCATGTAAAAGATAAATAAAGAAGAGGATGAAATAATCTTGGCTGAAATAATCGCGTTCAAAGCGTGAACAATTATACGTTTACGTTATTAGTCGAAAGGACCGGTTTAACTTACAATTAGCGGAAATGAACTAATTTGCATTTGACGTACCAGTACGTGATCGGTTACGAATGGGTTAACCCCTTGGCTTACAATAACGAGTTACACTCGTTCTATGAATTATGGCTTAGATTCAACAAAACCAGATATTACCGAGAGTGGACTTGAATTTGAATTGAAATTTTAGCTTGGTCTTGCAAGTTTGGAGGTTCTGAAGTAAAAATTGACAACGACATTTAAATAATTTGTAAGTTAAATGATATAAAAACAGTAACCAGCTAATACTAGCGTACGTAGGTAAGGAAATAATCGTAGTGCAAGGGGTTAACGGGACTCTTACCATCTTCGTTATAGGTGCGCTCGTAGGGCAGTTGAACGTCCGATAGTTTCGGTACGCCATGTTTATTGTAGTCGTCCAATTGAGCGGTGAGCAGATCGAATTTGGTACCCTTTGTATTGGTGAAGAAGCCGCTCCAACGCTGTTTACTGGTCTTGAATCCCGCAGCCCCAGCGGAACTCCGACCGGAAGTTAACGTGGTGCTGCTTCCCACTTCGGAGTCGACGCTCGAGTCTTCCGTCGACACGCTGAAGAAACGACTGCTTCGACACCGATAGCTCTGCGAACCAAATCTTTGCTCACACATTTATCGACACCTTCCCGTCCGACTTTGACTTTACTGTAGACCCGTAGGCTTAATTATATGGTCGCGTAACGAGTGTTAGAAGGCGAGAGCCTGCCGTAGCAACAATAAAGCCCAAGGAACCAGTACTTGTTAATTTTTCAGCTGGTCAGCACGTGAACCCAAGATTTGGGATAGTTGCAATTTCGCTATTTCCGCATGTGATTTCAAAGTCAAGGCAATCCTTGGTTTTTATTGCTGGCTGCCGAGTTCCGGGTAGGTAACGGGAAAGACCGAATGACCGTTGACGGGGAAGTAGGAAATTCTATGGGGTAACATACCCCTTAGCTCTCTCCATCGGGACTCTTCCCCACCATTCGAATATAGAAAATATAAAATGGTACGCCGGTCAACGAAAGGTCTGTCTGTGTCTATCGCCCGTCGAACGAATAAAGCAACGTTAAACGAATTGATTATATTTTCCTCGCCTCCCCGAGTTCCGGTCTACGTTACGTTTTCTGGACATCGTTAATTCGACGACGAGGAAGAAAAGTATGCGTGGCAGACAATTAGACTCGCATCCTTTCCAATTGAAAACCTCTGAGCTCTGCTCGGGACTACGAATCGGCGATTCTCCAGTTGCCGTATTAATATCTTCGTCTATTCAAGCTTGGTACAGATGACGCGCAGTCGTGTTTTCCATTGTTTTTTTTTTCAATCGAAAACAACAAAGGCAGACGTACTATTCGTCCGCGAGAACAAGGCACGCAAGTATTTACATTCTCGTTCTACGTACGATCTCCTAGCCTCTCTGCAAGCACATGCCGTGTTCATTATTGTTGAAGTCAAACATTTCGCTGTAATGCGTAGAAAACTCCACATCTCGAAATATTGGCAGAAGCGAATTCTGTTAGATCTTGACTATGGAACGTCGGCTAATTAGGGTTTGGGGATGCCTGCGAACACCCCAGGTATGAATGTACAAAACTGTCGCCACGTTTTGTAGGCAGTTCTAACCGTGCGCCCGTCTTGTAAACATCACCGATACTTCTTCCACCGTATTCAATATAATTATTTACCAACTCTATTCCACACGAGTCGATTATTTAATATAACCCTTCGATAACTATTAACCGAGGACGTTCAAGATCGACAGTGGTTTAATAACGAAGACGGCGTGTGGTGATAGGGAAGACAGTAGACCATATTTACAGAAGAATGTAAAGGACTCGTCTGCCTTCTTTTCGCGGACGAACAGTACTGTGCAGAGATGTCTTGTTGGCTAGGCTCTTACGAAGTTTTTTGCAGAGCAGAAAGGCGAATATTTCTCTAACCAAGCTCATGCGTTACGATATTTCTTATAAATGGTTGCTCTATCCTGTAGTTAGTCAACGCTATTAGTCGTCAATTTGCAACGATGGAGTAGGAAACTCCACCGAAAATTAACAAGGGAATCGCGTTTATCGTCCTCGTCGGACTGATTAGAATCCGGATGTGCCTGTAATAGGAGGATTAGTATCGATCATAGGCATCGAGACGGGGCATTGTGTTGGCAGGCAGCGAATAGCAATTTGTCTTCGACGTGCTTCCGCGGAGATCAAGTTTCAAGAAATTCTACCGATGCGCTTCGCATTGTTCGCGATTATTACAGCCTATGCGCCGCGTTCGAAGATTAGGAGAAAGGACGTCGACGATGTGTGTCAGCTTTTGCTTTAGCCGGCACAATGAGCCATCAAGCTTCGATATCAAATCCCGGGTTGATTACGGAGCCGAGCGAACGATTCGTTCGAGTCAGGGCCGAATTAAGCCCCCAACGAGTCTTAGACAAGATATATTGTATAGTTCTTTTTCATCGATTTAAACAACGCGCCGAAACAAAATTGGTTGTAGTTCTTTAACACTTATACTTAGTTCTTTTACGGTGTAATTATTTATACGAAACCAATTAAAGCATTAGATATTTGAAGAAGTATATAATGCACTGGAAATAAATCTTTATTTACCACCTACGTATAAAATCACGGTAAATTTGTTTGAATGAATTACTGTAAGTTTATATAACCCTTGTGAGGAATTGCAGTCAAGTCATTTTGATCACTTTGATAGTTCTAGTGTTAAATCAGTTTAAATTTGCATTTAGTAGGTATACCTTTGGTTAAAGCACAAGTTCAGAATATGAAATCAATGTAAAAAGTGAAGATACATATTCTCTATTTTATGCATGATACAATTTTGTTGTCAATTTAAACAACGCGTTAAAGCAGAATTGGTTACAGTTGTTTAAATCAGTTTAAATGGGCGTATAGTATATTTTTAGTTAAGAAACAAATTAGGAGTATAAAATCGATGTACAAAGTGAAATTTATCTATCCTCTGTTTTATAAAATAACCGTAACGTATCACAATTGTCAAACTTTATAGCTACAATTTCTTGTTTTTTCGAAAATACATTAATCTTCATAATAGATACAATATAAATATATAAATTTCTATAGGAAATATAGAAATTACGGACCCTGGACATTTGTCTCACTTGTCTATCGGTTAACCCTTTGCCTTATAACAACGGGTCACACTCGTGGCACGTATCGCGCTCTAAACGCAATAAAAATGCACCGTGTTTGCAAGAAACTTTAATGTCAACTGCAACGATAATTTTAATTCGCAAGATTAATGATTCTCAAGTACGAGTATACGTACAACGGTTCTGTGTTTCGCGTGAAATAGAATGTTACGATGATAAAATACAGCTAACGCTACAAAGTACGATCCTTAAAAGATTTGTAGGGCAAATGGTTAATTCGGCCCTGCGTTCGAGTCATATTTTAGAGCACCGTACGGTTGCATCTGCGCTAATTAAAAAATCTGCGCCAATTGAAACGAAAGGAGCAGCGGCGGGAGTTGCATGGTCGATTGGGTGGTCGAAGAAAAGGAGAAGGGCGAAGAGTAAGAGAGAGAGAGAGAGAGAGGAGAGATATTTGATTCAGGGGAGAAGGTGATGAGAATGTCGAAGTTGGGAAATTCTTCCAGCGATCGACTCTCCCGGCCTCCTTTCAGCCGTTCATGGAACGCAGAAGGTGTTCAAGGTTCCATTACAGATATTAAAGTACCGTGTCTTCCTTCTTTTTTTCTTTTTTTTATTTAGTACAGTGGAGATCTTACCCCGCTTGTTTTTCTCAGCGATACGCTTTGGTTGCTTCTCTGGCTCGACGATCTCGAGTTCGATTTGTCGTTGTCCTTAACTGGAACACAGCACACAGAGAAAACAAAGTTTGTAGCGAAAATCTTGGCGCAGCCTACCACGGTAAACGACTCGATTACTGTCGCTCGAATTCGTTTGTTTAATAGCGAAGTAACGTATAAAGAATCGTAAGTAAAGAAATTTTTGTATAGCAAATCAACATTTCAAAAATCTTTTTCAATTTTTCAAAATTCGGTTTTGAAATAAAAAATTCTGAAAAAATTCACAGATATGTATTCCAGTAGTTGGAATATTTTCAAATTTTTTCAGAATTTTTGATGAAAGAGTACAACAGAAATCAAGCAAAAACTGTAATCACAACACATCCCATAACTACCCCAATGGTGGGGATAAGGAGTTGAAACTTTGCACAGAGGGATTTTTCCATGTCCTCTACCTATTGATGTATCAGAAATTTAATTTGGTTTGGGGGCACTTTTGACCATCTTATCCGGCTACACCCTTTGAACTTCGGTTTACGTAACAACGCATAGACATCGTATATTCGTTTACACTTAACATTTATGAATAAATGTTAGGAGGTAAATGCGCTGTTCAACATTAAAACGTGACCAATGTAATTATAAAGTATGGAACGTATTATGATTCAGTAAGACATGACGATTACTATGTATCTTACAGAACTGACGTGTTGATATATGTAAAACGTGTTTCTATTTAAACGAAAAGTTTTCAAGCGACAGTAAGAAGGACCGTGGACTTTGCTGTACATTTTCAATTACGTAGTAATGAATTTATTATATTGAACATATGAAAGAAAATGTTCATAAATAAAGGAGCGGTTTAACAATATTATTATATGCTCCAAACTGGAACGATCTTTACGTTAAATATGTTCTAAAATAGTTAAATAAAGTTCCATAAAGCGCGAACCTTAAAGTGGCAGTACGTGGTACATTTACCCTAGTAATATTGTACAGTAATATAATATAAATTTTCAATTAATTAGTAACGAATTCATTGTATTCAATATATAAGAAAAATGTTCGTAAATAGACTCGACGTTGAGCAATATTATCCCCCAAACTGGAACTAGATTTTTTGATTAAATACGTTCCGAAATAGTTAAATAAAGTTACGCGATAAGCGTACAGTGGCAGTACGTTGTACGTCTACCCTATTCTAGAATCTAACAAGGTTCGAACCGCAGATCGCGATGGAAATTTATTTCACTTTCAGCCGACAGCAACGAAATTAAATTGATGAAGTTTATTAAATGTAAACCACAAATAATAGATGTTCCCGATGCAACTTTCCTCGATAATTACATTGTTGCGGGGCGGCTTGCGTACGCGCCCTTTTGTGTAACAACGGCGCTGCAATTAATCAAGTTAAACATACTTTGCCGCATCGACGCGGTGCACTCTTTCCGATATTTATTAACTTTCCTCGATACGTAAGTAAGTTGGCGTTCATTTCAACGGGAAAATTGTTGGCGAAGCTTCGCCTAAGCTCTTTCAGTTTGTATTCCTTTCGCTCTAAACACTATAATTGAAGAACGGGAAAACGGAGCTTTTTTTACGCGCACGCGAAAAAGGGGCGGAAAAAAAAAAGGTAAAGCGGAGATATTTAGAGGGAAGGGAGGAGAGGTTGCGGAGAAATGTGCTGAGACGGTTGCAGAAAAGTTGAGGCATATAACTTTACGGCAAAGGTTGTCGGAAACACGAAAACATCGTGATCGTAATTTTGCCGGTCGTTTCCCGTTCTGGAGCAACGTCCACGAACGTCGCGTTCAGTTCGCGTCGTAACGCTGTAACGTTACAACTCCTGGCGAGAATTACCAATGAGTGCTGTTAAAATCGAATTCCCCGCGCGTTCAACCATATCTTCGTGTTTCACGAAGGTAATTTTGCTCCGCTGGTTAAGCAACGCTTTGAAACGCGTAAACATTGTTATCCTATCGCCGGAGATCTTTATTTTTCCCGAAAAAATTACTCCTTGTTTAAACCCATTTCCGTTCTTCTTTTTTTGGAGATCGATGAGTTTTGTCTTCCGTGTAAATAATAATAGTTATAATATAGTTATAACAATAAGCACTTCTATCTCGTAATATTAATGTATTTAAGTATGAACTTTATCGTTTTGTTTTTTGTTTGGTTAAACGATTTGTGCTCGTTCACTGTATGCTCTTTATGTTATCTTTGTTTATGTGAAATGGGTTTTTGCTCGTAGAAATAATTAAATATAAATATAAATAGTAATAATAGATTAGGGATGGAACGCTCCATCGAATTCTCGAAACTCGAATCTTTGTGTTAATTTTATGTTTCGAAACTTTGGAAATTTGGATAAATAACAGGTTATAATAAATGGCGAAAATATTACCGTGATACGAATTTATTTAACTGATAATTTAGTAGAGATTGGATTTAAACTTTAGACTCGTGTTAATCGATACAATTATATTAGGTATCGATAATCATATATTATACCATATAATTGGTAACCGGAATTTATTATAGTCGTTTATAGCGAGAAGAAGTATAACACAAAAATAGAGGTGAATAGTTAACATCTCACGAAGTTTCTCGTTTAAATTGTAACTATTACAAAATTACTATTACAATTTAATTTAACCAGATTTAAATTTGAGTTTGTATATATCATGGGCAAAAGGATCACGCAAATTTTTTCCAGTACTTAACAAAAATTTGAGCTTCATTCAAATAGACTGAATAAATAATTTGATTTTCAAAAGTTTTCTAAAGATTTATCCAGTGCCTTAATTATTCCTGATGAAATGCACCCTCCTCGCGAAACAAAAGTAAGAAAATTGCAAAAGTTCGAAAAATTTCAAATTACGAGGATTTCGAAGATTTACCCAAGTTTCTTTAACGCACCAAGAGAATTCTATGTAATAAGGAATAATTGAAGCGTTTTCTTCACCCTTATATTACCGAGGTCCTCAAGAGGTATCAAGGATATTTTTAGCATTTCAAGTGTGACAAATTTAGGGTAACCCCGTCGACCTTGAGCTTAAAAGCTCCCCCCCAAAGAAGAAATATCGCAACCGATGACGCAAGCACAGCTGTAATGCGTGAACAAAGGCTCACGCAATTATTTACCGGCTTTAGATGAATATCACCCTTAACGGCCACCTTTTTTTCCCTTAAGATCTTTCCTTTTCTTTTTTCAAGATTATCGCGCAACTTTGCTTAATAATATTAGCAATTATTTAACCTAAAAATCGTTCCAGTTTGGAAAGTCGTCATTTAAATAAAAACACTTGAGGAAGATTTCGGTTTCGAAATGAAAGCCATTAAATTTCCAACCGTTTCAATTCCAAGCCACTAAATTTCCAAAATATTAAAATGATTATTAACGATATTGATTGAAATATTTTCCCGTAAAAATCGACGCGCGTCCAGGAGACTAAAAAATGATTAGGCGGTTATTTGCAGACACTCGTCCGCAAAGGGTTAACGTTCAGCAGCACGTTTACCTCCTAATATTTCGTTTTTAAATATCGAGTGTAAACGAATATTGTAAGAAATCGTAAGAGTCTTTGACACGAGGATCCCGCTGTTATCCTCAGTGTCGATGACCGTTTTGTTCAGAATATAGCTCGAAACGCGTACGAGTTCATCGGCAAAGAGGCACTCCTGATCGAACTTGCAGTGACGTTAGTCGCATCGACTTGACGGGATACTTATGTTCTTTTATGTTTTTCCCGCTTTACATTGTGAAACAGTTATTCAACTTCCCAATAATACACACGCATAAATATATATATATATATAAACTAAAGTTAAACGTGTCTGAAATTGTTGGATTCCGGGAGAATTGACAACACGTTGAAGATAACTCTTAGAGGGTTTATTAATACGGGTACTGCACTCGACTAGTGAATACGAAAATCTGGCGGTTCTATGCTTTTGCGGGCTTTTAAGTACTCTGGTTGGGGATGACTAATAGTAAGGACAGTGGTCGAGGAAGAGGGTGACGAAGGAAAGGTACGGAGTACAGGATGATTAGGGAAAGGTACGGAGTACAGGATGACTAGGAACTCAGATTGGGGTGTTTGTCAGATGAATTTGGTTTAGGATGAGTCTATGGTGTTTACAGTGTGAGTGGTCGAGTTGGGCATCCAACAAAATTTGTTCGAATCCTACCACAGTCCAGCTATCCATCCTTGACATCTCACAATATACAACGTCTACGTGTTGTTACGTAAACCGAAGTCCAAATTTAGTACAAAAATTTGTTTACTTGCGATTCTTCGTACATTACTCTGCTATTATAATAACATAATTATAGAGTTAATTATAGGGACACTGATAGCAGTTGGAACATGTACCCTACATTCTCTGTTTTACACGTAGGCACGGACGTGTACAGTGTACGGTAGCGAAGGAGAAAAATGCGCGATCAGATACAGAGCGAAGCTTAAACGCGAGTGGGAAACGTCCCCATTCGGACTGCCACGCGAAACTATCACGAACATCGATAACGCGCTGTCTCTTTCGACTGAAAATAAACTTTGTCGTCGTTAGAAAGTGTAATTCGTGGAATCCCGGGCCTCTATATCAATCACGTATATCAATCGCAACGTTTGTCGCAATAAAACGTTGAAATATCGAGGGAAACGAGCTATACGTAGTAACCTGTTTTTTTCTTTTTTCTTTTTTTTTTGTTCAGTGTCCAAGGCTTTGTATTGTTCTTTTTCCAAGTGTTCCCACGCAAGTAAAGACTCTAAATTACGTTCGCGTCGCATATCATGGTAAAGAAAAATGCTGATTCTTAAAACGCAATTGTGAACTGGATTTTTACGTTAAACAATTTCTAAAATAGTAAAAATAATTAAATAAAGTTAGACAAAGTTACGATAAACTTAAAGTGGCAGTACGTACTACATCTACCCTCTTCGATAACCGTTCAACTATCGAACACGGAAAATTCTCCACTTTCATCGGCCGATATTTTAGAATATTGAAAGGGGAGTAGTGGCAAGAATTAAAAGAAACGCAAGGGGGGAGGGGGGGGGGGCATGAAAGTTGCTCGTTATCGCAAAAGTTTGCTCGTTAACCCGTGAAACATTTGCATTCTACGCTGCAATCTCACAGCCTTCGGAAGTTGAAGATGTTGCACGAAACGGGGCTACATAATTCATTCGAAACTGATAACACAGAGGCTCGGCAAAATTGCCCTAATTGACGTTCCATCTTGCACGCGACCGATTCACCGTGGAAAAGAAATATAACCGTGGCAGATGGAACGGTTCGATTGAATCCGGTCTAATAATTACAAGCGCGTTCTGTAACACCGTGTAACAGCGGTCAGCAAATGCGTTCGCGAGTGATAAATCGCTGGTTGCAACGCGAAACGACGGTACAGTCGATGGTAAGAGGTCTACAGGCGTTCGTAGATTTCGAATACAGTGGAATTCGATTGTTACGATTACGAGTAATATTGTGACGCGTCTATTCGAAGTCGAGCATATTTTATTGTCGAATAGAATTAAAGGGCGAGGTCCCAACCATATTACCCTATAGTCTTTTGCAACTAGCCCTTGTATCCCTTCTTAAGCATCGCGACGATGATGAAACAAAGTTCGTTTGGCTAAAATTTTTCCCAAACGACAGCTCTTTTAAAGATTAAACTTACAAGCATGATTGTACATTTATCGTACCACTTAAACGAGCAGCGAAACAGTGTATCTATCGCTTGAGAGGGAAATATATCTGCTGAAACGGTCAATTTATTAATCTCACTTTCGTAAAAAAGCAGCGATATTTACGAGTTCCACGTTCCATCGGTTTAATCGACATTTTTGTTTGCCCTGCGATTGAAAACGCTGACGCGGGAGGGGAGGGCAATCGTTTTCGATGACAGGAATTATTTATATCAACTATTTGCGCCGCGTTCTGACGCGTGAAATCGATTTCGAAAAATGCCCACGATTTTTATCGCCGCCTACGACGACGAAACAAAGGTTAAATAAAAGGAGGGAAAACAGAAATAGGAAACGTGTGCCGAAGTCGAATGCAATTCTATTCGCGCGACGAATCTATTGTACACCATCGTGCAAATAAATTCAGGTTCATTGTACACCTAAAATAGATCAATAATCTCCGTGCAGTGCTTATCGATATTAATAATATTAAATTAATATTAATAGTCGACATATCAGTACTAATAATATTCAATCGATATTAATAATCAATATATCAATGTTAATAATATTAAATCAATATTAATAGTTAACATATCAATACTAATAATATTAAATCAATATTAATAGTTAACGTATCAATACTAATAATATTAAGTCGATATTAATAGTTAACATATCAATACTAATAATATTAAATCAATATTAATAGTTAACATATCAATACTAATAATATTAAATCAATATTAATAGTTAACATATCAATACTAATAATATTAAATCAGTATTAATAGTTAACATATCAATACTAATAATATTAAATCAATATTAATAGTTAACATATCAATGCTAATAATATTAAATCAATATTAATAGTTAACGTATCAATACTAATAATATTAAATCGATATTAATAGTTAACATATCAATACTAATAATATTAAATCAATATTAATAGTTAACATATCAATACTAATAATATTAAATCAATATTAATAGTTAACATATCAATACTAATAATATTAAATCAATATTAATAGTTAACATATCAATGCTAATAATATTAAATCAATATTAATAGTTAACATATCAATACTAATAATATTAAATCAATATTAATAGTTAACATATCAATGCTAATAATATTAAATCAATATTAATAGTTAACATATCAATACTAATAATATTAAATCAATATTAATAATATTAAATCAATATTAATAGTCCATATATCAATATCAATAATATTAAATAAATATTGATATCAAAAAGGTTAACTAAATCAGATTAGAAAGAAAACCTTAAGTGTCGGATAATAGAGGAACTTCCCTTGAAAATTAGCGCACATATCTTTCTGTCCCTGTACGTACTTGTTATCCGCAAATGTTTTCCACCAAGACTCGAAGTATCCGTGGTGAGCATCGGTAATGGCTGCGAGAGACCATCGAACACCTCGATCCTCGACATGTCGATTCCTCGCCTCTCGCAAACGCCGTTAAGCGCTTCCCTGAAACAGAGAACAGTTCGCAAACGTTCGTTTAACAACTTTAACCATCGGTGATGCGACTTGCAAGTGGGAACAATAACAAGAACAGGAGGCAACAGCCACACCTACGTGTAATGGCCTCTCGAGAAATCTGTGAAGCCATGGGAGTGCAAGTACCATCTGCTTCGACCGCGATACATCGCGTTATAGTGTTCGTAAAAGGCGAGCAAGTTTCGTAAGATTATATGTGCCCGTAATTAAGAAAGTGGTCTAAGTGAAAATTGAAAAAAAAAAATGAGTTTATCAGTTGTTTCGCATCACATTATATTAAACTAATTTAATTCAATGTTCGTTTTACGATATTGTCAAAAAAGGAACCGTTAGATAGTGCTTGTTCGTTCAACATTGTATGGAATTCATTTGGTGTTAATTATGAAACTGGTCTATATCTCGAAACAAGAAATATATGACTTAGACCGCTTTCATAATTATGGGCGGATATCAGCTAGTAGTTGGGTAAAAATTGAATTGGCCATTAATACTAATTATACAGGAATTTTACGCGTATTCATTCAATGAATCTTCCGGAGTGAAAAAAGAAGTAAAAGGAGAAATAAAATGCGAGAGACTGGTTAATTGAAAGATAAATAAAATTGTCATAATATTAAACGAACGAAAAAGGTAACGATGATTGCAGAAACTTAAATCAAATATTTTAAAACCGATCTGGCTTTGAGGTACAAATTTTTAAATATCGCCTCACCCCTTAAATATTATAATGGGTGCTTTGCTTTGAGCATTTCGTACGAAATACTTTGACATGTCTCGCGTTTGAATGTTGCACCTTTTTCTACAACAAAATTTCACGTTAATCTATAAAAATCCGGTTGCAATACAAAGTTTGACTATGATCTAAACTTTTCGCCGCTATTGTTTTCTATTCATTTTTTAATTCTCTTCGTACTCCCGCTATCATTATAATTTACACCTACACCTAACTCTAACTCTTGCTTAATTCATTTTATTTTATTTCACGTAATTACATTGGTTATTTTGTTACGTGCAATTTCACACTTGTATGCAACGGCGCACCTTGGATCCTGGTCCCTAAATAAATAAGAAAAAATAAATTCCGCGGGCTGCTTATCATTTAATGACGATTATTAAACAACGTCAGAGAGTGTCTGGAAAAGCTTCGAAGCCAGGTTTCAAGGTTGCCACTAAATTCGCGCCCCTTCTGCGAATTCCTCCAAATTACCTCGGCCGCTGTTTACGAGCACCGTAAATCGTTCGAAATTTCATTTGCCCGTGACACGCGCGCACTTTCATCGCCTCATGAAAATCCGTCGTTCGACCCACCTCTTATTTCTCTCCCGTCAACTCGATAATTATTCGACCGCGCGTGTTAATAGCGCAAAAATCGAGCGCGTCGCTTTAAAGCTGGTAGCTTTTGCAAATACGATATACACCGTAACAATCGTACGAATAATTTACAGGCGCAGGAAAACTGTAGCACCAATGGAATTGGGACGTAATTACGATAATTAATGTATAATTCGGTCGAATAGAACGGAAAATCTTAATAACGAGTGGAACTCTATTTTCCTCTTCGTTAATTCAATAACGCTGGCCGATTGTTCGCTTCAAAATTTCGTCGACGTTTTCATTCCGCGATTCAATTACAGCTTCTTTTAACCGCGAAGTGCTTGAAAATCGTCGCGCGTAGCTTAACATTTACTTTACAGAGGCGAGAAAATTTTGTTACTTTTTTCGCAGCTTCGGTTATCTTCTTGCTTCGATTATGTTTCATTGATACTTTCTCTTCGAAGACTGTTCGAGTAATTTATTCGAGACGTTGTTCGAATAAAATTTTATTCCATTGTTATTCGAAACTTTAATAAACGGTGAAAACTTATAAACTTTAATGAAACTTTAGTGAAAAGTATTTAATTTACTTTAACAAATGTTAATAAGATGAAACTTTAATAAAAGAATATTCGGATTTTTTGAAACCGTCTCTAGGTGGTGTATTTCCTTATGCTTAAGGCTGCTAGGTTTTTCCATTACTAACTAATTACTAATTACTAATTACTACACGTATGGAGGATTATGTTGACCGATAAATGTGCAACATCCAGGCTAAGAATTGCTTGAGAATCCAAAAACATTCGTATGAATTGAAGAAATAAATATTGCTACTTAGTTATGCTGTTTACCGTAAACGTTGCAAGGTAAGGTGATTGTAATTTGATAGAAATCGGACTTACGCCAAGCAGGTGCCCTTCGTCGTAGGTACAAATTCATTTCGGTCCAAGGCGCTCGAGTCGTCGGACAAATCGAAGCTGACGCTGAAGTACTCGCTGCTGGATACCTGGAAAAATTTATTTACAAGTTTTGGCAGCTTACAGCGAAGACTTTGGCATCCTAACGACGTTCAATTGTTGGTCTAAGAGTTCGCCAAAGGCTCTTTAACTCGGGACTGCTACGTGTACGTGTGCGTGAGCGTGATTCAAAGGGAAACTCGAAGTTGCTCGCAAATTTGGCAAGAGTGGTTGAAGGAAATCCGAAGAAGCAGCGGAGAAACTTGTAACGCGGTAACAAGCCCAATTTGATAGTTGCTTTGTTCCTTTCGGCGAATGTCAAAAGTGAATGTCTTCCCTTATTTTACGAATATTAAACGAAGCCATAAGTTAACCTTATCCCTTAGCTATTATTCGTAATAATTTTCGAATACAATTTTACTCGAACCATTTATACGATATGTTATTCGAATAATTTATTTCAAATGTTATTCGAATGATATTTTATTCGCACAATTTATTCGAAATGTTGTTCGAATAATTTATTCAATATATTGATCGAATATAATTGTATTCGAATAATTTATTCAATACATTGTTCGAATATAATTGTATTCGAATAATCGATTCAATATATTGTTCGAATATAATTGTATTCGAATAATCTATTAAATACATTGTTCGTATATAATTGTATTCGAATAATCTATTCAATATATTGTTCGTATATAATTTTATCGGAAAAATTGATTGGAATAATTTATTCAAATAAAATACTAGTATGTCCAATTCTCGGTACATTTAACAAGAATACGTCTTATATACGCATATGAAAGACGATCTTCTTGCGTGCAAAACGGTAAAGTAAAGAACAATGTTGCATCGGAATATTAACAGGAGCAACGTTGTAGCTACATTAGAGTGAAAACTTTTGTTAAATATTGCATTTGCAGCTGGGCCGATAAGCGGGGCAGTGCAAATATACGCCTGGCGGAAATGGCGAGCGCGCATCCGGTTGGAACTTTCCTATGCTGGCTGATGGCGACAGGCAATAAAGTACGTAAACGCTTTTATTTATGAAGCCGTCGCACATGGAAAATGAATCTCGTTCGTTCGTCGCCGCGTCCTTTTCCCTGTCACTTAGCTTTCACAATCGTCCCCTTTTATTGCGCGCTCGTATCTTTCTCATTACCGTTTAACCCGATATTCGTTTTCCTCGTCAACTTTTCCGTCTCGCGGAAAACTGCCACGATAGTTTTCACTCAGCTCTCGAAGATAGAGTGCCTCCTCCTTTTGTGCTTGCTAGTTCGAGCGATACCTTCGCGTATCTTGGTCTTTCTTCTATTATATTTGTGTCTGACCAACGCGAGGCTCGTACTACTTTTTCGCGTCGATGCGTTGCTTGTACTACTTGCCTGACGTTCCTTCGCTGCTAACGCTACGCTTGGATTACGCAACCGTTTTATGCATAGATTTCGTTTATTGTGTTTTCATATGGATTACTAGAGTTCCGTCCCCCCCCCCCTTCTCCCGTTATAATATACAACTTACATATAGATTTAAATATGAATATATGTATGTATAAATCCAACTTATGAATTGGATAGCAATTAACTTAATTAACTTATTGCGGGACTCGGTGATGCTGTGTATATAAACTAAGATTCAGGCAACCTTTCTATATATATTATATTATATATATATTATATAAATTACATAAATAGTTATATGATAAAAATGATATAGAATAGCCGATCGTGAGTTAAGACTAGTTTCAAGTTAATTGAAATTGAGCAGCTTCTCAGAAAAAGGTAGCATAAGATAAAATAGTTAACTGGGAGTAAATAGCATCGAAAGTTCACGTGTCCTATAACCATTTACTTTACAATAGCGAGTTACACTCGTGATAAAATGAACCACGAATAGGAGTCAAATTTGAACGTTCCTCTTAGAACGTTTATCAAGATCTTTAAGCTACGAAGCTGCTTCATTATTAATACAGATACAATTACGATTCGAAGTTTGACAAATTGTATACTAAAAATATCAACTTAGACGCGCCTAAAAGAAGCGATCGAGCACGATCGATTACAAATTTTACTTCAAGGTGTACGAGACGTTTTACAGAAGTCAGGAGTGCTCCTTTTAATTAACTAGTAATTGGGAAACTTTAAGCCGCGTAAAATCGACCCGTTCGTATGCAACGACTTAATATATACGAGGGGCTCTACTGTACCTCACGTTCGAAACTTAAATCCGTCGAATCGATAATCGCGAGTGGTCTGCGGTCCCTTTGCATGTTATCGATTCGACCTGGGCCAAGGGATGTTTCGCCAATCCCATGGGGGCAGACTTTGAGGGCCGTAAAAATAAATGCGAGTCCGTGATAGAGCTACAAATGGCTCGTTATATCCAATCAAAGTTTCTTTCAAAAATTCCACCGAGCGGTCCTACGACCCTGAAAGGATAATGGAGGCCAATCGAAGGAAATTGCCCATCGATGGAGTCCAACCGCTTGTTTCATTGCCTCAGACATCCATCATCCTTTTTGTCACCCCTTTTTGCTAGCCTTTTTTTTCTCGCCTCGATAGCCATTCGCAACCAAACGCATAGAATGGATGATCGAATTGTTACGGACGCTTCAGCTACAATATTATCGCTTGCCAGATTCCGAGAAAAATGGAAATGAAAATACAATAAAACGTCGATCGTACGAATTAATTGGGAGACAAATTCGTTCGGATAATCGAGCTGAAGTAATCAAATATTTTATTGGATTATATATCGGCTAGGAATTAAATCATTTTTAAATCGGGATAGTTTTTATGGGAAAGAATGCATAGTAAGAGAAATGTAATGATTATGAATATATATATACAGGATGAGTCATTTAACTGTTTCACCTTTTACTCGAAAAAGATTTGTTATATTAAGAAAATGTTTCAAACGAAAGTTCTTTGTTATCATGCGGAAAATACAGTGCAATAATTATCTTTTTGCTATTTCATTAAATATGATGCAACTATTTCTCACAGCAAATAATTTGCATGTAAATTTATATGAAACAGTTAATTGACTTATATATATATTGGATCATTCTTGTCGATACTTATCCATTCATGATATTATCGCTACAACAATCTTCAAAATCAGATATATTGCCAAATGAATAATCTCAAGTAGATAAAAAATAAGAAGAAAAAGATAAAGAATAAGAATAATCTATGTAATCTCGAGCAAAAAGTTATAAAATCCTTGCGTCGTACGTTACTAAAAACACCGGAATATTTTTTGCAATAGAAACGTATTTCATCTTAAGTGTAGATGTTTAAACATTAAAGAAGCCGTAATTTCGAAGCGTTCATAATAATTTGACCGGCTAAAAGCTTGAAATCGAGTAACGTAACAATTAGAACAAGAAACGAATTTACAAGTAATTTGTCTCAGAAGTTTCGTCGGTGAAAAATCAAGCAACACTAAATCAAATTACTATTTATATCCTGCAATATTAACCCTTTCAATCATTTGTTAAAACAACACGTATTGCTTTTTTATAATATACTATTGTATACGTTTTCAGTTTGTACAACAACACTAGGATCCTAATTGGTAATATAAAGTATCTAACTATTTATATTTACCCTATTTTCGTACGAATAGAAACGCTTTCTTATCCGTGGTTTCAGTTCCAAGTTTCAAGATGCCGCAGCGAATGGGTTAATTTCGAATCGACAAGAAAGTTAGCGCGAGCCGCGTTACGATTGCATCTCGAAAGGTAATTGCAAACTTTTAGCCTGTAGCTTATTTCCATGCTACTTTATAACGCCACGAAAAATAGCTTCTCCCTTGCGTCGAGTGTTTGCAAATCTCATCTCTTTCCAGTTTCAATTGCAACGGTTTTGTTTCTTCGCGTCGATAGCATTTCGCTTTCGAACGAGGCTCATTGTCATTCCGTGGCGCGGCAAAATTATTCCTCGTGCATTTTAAAACGTATGGTTTTCGATTACTCCGGTAACCGAGTCGTAGAATTTTAATTTTAGACAGCCGGTGTGAACGTAGGAGAAATATTTGCCTCCAATTTGCAATCGTTAGGCGAGCAGCGTACTCTTTTATACGTTAAAACGCAATTTCCCCTTCGCATGATTATTCAACCTGTTTTGCATAATTGGAAATAAGAATGGGCTTGTTTAACATGCAACGTCTGTAATATCGATTCCTTTTTGCGTCGCGAAAACGCCGAAACGACGCAACGCCGGGACCGTAAGCGCAACCATTTCCCCCCGCCAGTGGATCCGCAGTTTCCCGGTGTTTCTCACGGAATTGGTTATCATAAACGGAGCAAACGTTTGCGTAATATCTCTCCATCCTATTGTTTTACCGACCGCCGCGATGACCACTTCCCTTGATGAGATTTCGCCGTACTTAATGACAAACTAAAAGAAGGCCAACTGTCCACGCGATTGCAGTTCAGTCGAAGAAGAATCAAAGAAAGTAAGTGGATGGAATTGCTTCCCTTAAAAGATTGATCAATGAATTTTTTGTGGAATTTATATTCAATTCTCTTTTGCGTTGTTGTCTTATTTTGGTTTAAACTAGTAATGCCACGTGTTACGTTACAATGCTAAGGGAACCAGGTAGCTGGAAAATGATTCTATAATACTTTATTCTTTTATACGTTCCGCTTCATTACCATTTACAACATAATCCTACTATAGCTCTCTCTCTATATATATATATATATATATATATATCTATATATATATCTATAAGCGGAACGTATAGAATAATAAAGTATTATAGAATCATTTTCCGGCTACCTAGTTCCCTTAGCAATATATATATATATATATATGGACATATACTGTATTTCCATATCCTAAAATTAACAAAACGTACCTTATAACCTATATGAAATACCATATGTTAAACAAAAACAAAGACACAACTTATAACCTAATATATATTATCCCATTTCAAACAAACAAATACATATTGTTCCTTACTTACATATGTTATCAACAGATGATTTTATATAAGAATCAATTCTATCTATCTAGAATATTGTATCTTATATCTTATTCTTATATATAGAATCTAGTATATCTAAGTATATATCTAGTATATCTAATATATTGTATATCTAGTATATCTAGTATATAACAATCAATTCTATCTATCTAGAATTTTGTACCTTATATCTTATTCTTATATATAGAATCTAGTATATCTAAGTATATATCTAGTATATCTAGTATATAAGAATCAATTCTACCTATCTAGTATCTTGTATCTTATATCTTATATATAGAATCTAGTATATGTAAGTATATATCTAGTATATCTAATATATATATCTAGTATATCTGGTATATAAAAATCTATTCTATTTATTTAGCATCTTGTATCTTATATCTTATTCTTATATATAGAATCTAGTATATGTAAGTATATATCTAGTATATCTAATATATATATCTAGTATATCTGGTATATAAAAATCTATTCTATTTATCTAGCATCTTGTATCTTATATCTTATTCTTATATATAGAATCTAGTATATCTAATATATATATATACATCTAGTATATCTGGTATATAAAAATCTATTCTATCTACTCAAGTCTATCAACTACTGAATTCATCGAACTCGTATGTTTCACGTGCAACGTTCAACGCCGAATTTTCTTCGGTCGGCGGTCGAGTTTCTCGACCATTCCCGCCTTCGCCAAGCTAAATCCTCTGTCCAGAAGGGATTACATTGAAAGCAGCCTCGCTGGAGTGGCAGGTGTTTGACGGCGATCGTTCGCTTAGCAATTCAAATAGCACTTTCTAGCGTCTCGACCGTGTAGTAGTCGTTAGACGCGATAGAAATAAGACGATAAAATGCCCGCCAAGGTGTTTCGTGCGTAATGCCGACGATTACGAGCCATTTACGCCGCCGACGAGTCTCGGTTCGCTGGAATTAATTGCCGACTCCACCCCTGCCTACCCGTTGATCCCTTAATTTTTTCTCGCATTACCCGGGGGGGGGGGGGGCACCTCGTGATTTCATTTAGCGACGTTGCCTCGCTTTCAATTTTCCCCGTCCTTCGTTGACCTCTTTCGTTCCTCCATTCGTCTTTCGGATTTTAAGAGCGCAAGTTAACCCCTTTAGTTGCGGCGGATTTTAGCTTTTATAGGTTTCGAGGAAAAATGTTGGAAATAACCGCGATTATATTTAAGAACAAACGAGTATCTAATTTTGCTGAAACTAGTGCCAAGTTAAACTCAAAAGTGATTAATCATTGATACACCTAATGGCGAGTAATCACAGCTGATGTTGATTATCAGACTGCGAATATTTATGCATTTATGGGAAATTTAAATATATCAAAAGGTGAAACACGTGTTAAATGTTAAACCTAAAGAAGACGTTTTAATATATAAAGGATGAAACTGTCTTTTACTTGGTTTCCATTTCATTGTCTCCATTTATGAAACAATGATCCGCAGTCTATTAATTATTTTAGTAGATATTAATTGTACTAGTGATTTTGTAATGCACATTCTATAGCAGTGTAATGGATTGGATTGTTACACGAATTAAAATCTATAAACGTGTAATTTCGTAATTTTCATATTAATATTTTTATCAAATATAATAAGGAATCGATCGTTTCTATTTATAAGCTCGACATTGTAATACTTCGTTATTACAACGATATACGCATTCTATCGCGTAGATCAAACAATTCTACGGCAAAATTGAAAAGCAAGATCCATCATCTTCTTCTACGAAGCAACGAACCGCAAGATATTAAAATCGGAATCTGTTGTATTCGCCTTTTTTTAAACGTCCCGTTTACGTACCGCGTTATTGCATCAATTTAAGTATTTTATCGTGCAAATCAAACAATTCTACGGTAAAATTGGAAACCAACATCCATCATCTTCTTCTACGAAGCGACGAACCACAAGATACTAAAATCGGAAACTTTTGTATTCATCTTTTTTTAAACGTCCCGTTTACGTACCACGTTATTTTATCAATTTAAGTATTTTTTCGTGCGAATCAAACAATTCTACGGTAAAATTGAAAACGAAGATACATCATCTTCTACGAAGCGACGAACCATAAGATATTGCAATCAAAAACTTTCCTATTCGCCTATTTTTAAACGTTCCATCAATATATTGTATTTCGTTATTACAAAGATTTTTATCGCGCGGATCAATCAATTCCACGATAAAATTGAAAAGCAAGATCAGTCGTCTTCTTCTACGAAACAACAAACGGCAAGAAACTATTGTATTCGCCTCTTTTTTAAAACGTTCCATCTATGCGTTTCGTTATTACAACGATTCGCGCGTTTCATCGCGGGTAGATCGAACGATTCTACGATAAAATTGGAAAGGGAAGAGATCCATGGTGTTCGTCTACGATTCAATTACAATTTTATTAGACGCCGCAGTGTATCGTGATATTGCTCGCCGATTTAAAGAGAACGAATCGAGGAATGGCCGTTCGAATTGGCAGCGATTTCCCCTTTCACTGGATGCGTTACTTTGGATAACAAGATCTTTCGTTATTCCGTTCCCGTCCTCCACCGGGCTACAGATATCCACTGGAAACGTTTCCCGCGCACGGCTAACACCTTTAAGAGATCGAACGGAAGTCTTTTCGGCTTTTCGCGAAGCCGACGTCGCGTCGCCTCGCCTTTTCCCACGTTTTTCATTCTTCCTTTCGCGCCGTCTGCCGATGGAAAAATCCCCATCTGTCTCCTCCTCTTTCATTCTCTTTTTCCGCTCCCTTATCATAGTAAATTCAACCACCGCTTAAATTCGTTGAATCTGTCACCTTTTCGCGTTTATCCCTTCTTTCTATTTTCTCGTCGATCAATTCTTTGACCCTTCGTTTCTCGTTTCGCGAGACAACGTCGTCGTGTCGTTTCTTGAACGAAATTTTAACACGCGTTTAACTCGTTCGAGTACTACAAATTCGTAAGAATAGTTTACACGCGCGTTTCTAAATTTTAGACACATATTGTTGACGACCATCGCGAACACGGTTTATGGCGCGGACGTGCATAGATGGTTATTTTCGAGATTAAGGATTTTTAGTTACTATTCGCATGTCTGTAGAGTCATAATATTTCCTGGCGAGAGAAAGCGATTTACAACTCAGGCCCGATGGGTACTAGAGGACCCCTTCTTTCGCCTCTAAATAACCGTAGCCGTACCATAAACCGGGAAAGTCCGAAGGGTAGTTCGACAGCTGTGTAACGGTAAAGATACCGAACGGTCAACCACTTGGAGGAATTTCCACCACGTTGTCAAACGTCATCACCCCCACAAGCACCGCGACACCCCTCTCCAAGCGAGCGCGCTAAGGGCGCACAGAGGTGTGTCGAGGCTCTGTTTAGGCTCGCTGTTTGGTAACCATCAAAAATGCGAACGAACCAATCAGCGAGCAATTGAAAAACTCAGTGACTTCGCGATCGGCATCACCGGTCGCGACAGGCAGTCATCTTCGAGCAATAGCAAGTGTAAGGGCATCGGATGAAGGGACGAGCCTGGTTTATGGCACACCGAGTGGAAGAAGTCCAGACCTGGCCATAAATCTAGGCTCAGTCCCAACATTTGGCGCCCACTCGATGTAGCGAGGGTTAAGTGGCCAGAGTTCGAGAAGGCCCCGACCACGTGCACCCCTGGCTGGCGTCGTGCAGGCGAAGCCTCGGGAAAGGCCGACGCCCTGTAAGGTTTTCCCGGGGGCAGGAGAGGGGGCGCCCAGGATATAGGGATGGTCGAGAATGCGGGAGAGACATTATTGCATAAGACTAGGAAAAGTGTAGTCGCGAGAGTCGTGGAAAGGGATTGTGTAAAGAAGACCCTTACACAAGCAACACCTACTCATCTTCGAAACCCACCGCAACTAAAAGTGTTAAGCAAATCACAATCGTATCATCGTATCGAGTCGAATCGAACAACAATCGACTTCAATCAGGCTTAGGGTTATTAATTTAAAACTAAGCCAGAGTGCTCGCGAACATCGTACCGCGGCGCTCAACACATATGTTGGAATATAAAGGAATGGAAACAACGTCATTGTTTTTTTTTTGATAATATGAGTAGTTTTAATTAACCGAATTGGTCAATTTGACGAATTTCGAATTCTATCCTTAAAGTTACAGAGATCGCAAGTATTATTGTTTAGTAATTAATGTAGGCTTTGGTCGATGCAATAATACGAATAATATTCGTAATATTTGCTATTTTACACGGTGTGAAATTTATGAAACTAAGTTACGAAATTAAGGAAATATCATAAATTTCAAACGGAAATTTTTGGACCATGTAAAAGAAGCAAGGGTTTTATATTCGTATCCATATAGTTAAATTTGTTGAACTTTATTTCATTAGCATATCACTGTATTATTCTATTTTTCTCTTCTTATATCAATGTTTTATTCAGTACGTATTAATTCCAGATTTCCAGGTATTCGCTGTTTTGTTCACCGTAAAAGTAAATTAAATACTCTCCGACTTTTTAACCACGTGTATTTATGTATAATACACTTATAGTTTAGTAAACCTGTGAAATTACCCCGTTAATGTTCATAAACGTAGCGTTATCAATTAAATTAATGTGCCTAAAAGTATCGAAGTCCTTGTATCTATTTAAATACTTAAAACTTCCAGCTATGCGCGGACTTTTGCGACTGGTTGTAAGTAATTTTGGGAAATTCATGCAATTCTGAATTTATTTTACGAATAACACGTGTACATGATCTTTAGTATCCCAATATCGTCGTATTTATTAATCATTGCAATGCTTCTAAACTCGTGTTTCACAAACGTATCGCATTAATTATTCATTACTTTAAATCCGCAGAACGCGTAAACTCTACGTATCGTATTCACAACCGATTCGATTAATCATTGAACGTGTTGAAGTAAATTAGGCAAATTTGAAATTAATAAAACCGAAACGCTTACTTATGGTTTATTGAAGAATATTCGATACTCGAATTCGCAGCTAGTTCCGTTGGATAAGAAGAACATTTGTCGTTTACTTTTAGTGAAATATGGCGCATAGATGTTGCATTTATGCAAGAGGAGGGTTACGGTTCATCACTGTGCTATTATTCAAATGCACGTGACGCATACATTATCATACGTTTGAATAACAAACTAATTCGATACTCCGAGTGGAATGGTTGCCAAATTTTTCTTTACAACCAGTGTGACTCGTCATTATTATTGTTATTTATTTATTAACGTGCCTATTATGCCCCTTATGCACATCGACAATAGTAGTACAGCGATGTTAACACTAGGTTTACGGACGTTACGTGCATAATTTGACAGGCATCCGGAAAAATACGTATACTGCATATAAATATTCGAACGTAGAAGCGTGAGGACGAAGAGAATCGCGTAGAATAGATATTCATACCATTGCATTGTATTAATTAAAGTTACTAGATAAAGTACTGGAAAATAATATTTATGGTCTCTATTATTTTGGGTACGAAATCTGAAATGCATCAACGTGACGCGTTCCGTAAATCTAGCGTTAAAACGATACAACGAAAATGCAAGGGAATACGTTAAACGTTGTTATATAAGGCGAAGGGGTTAAAACGAGGTAACCGATTCTCGTTTTGTTAACGCATTCGGACTGGAATACTTGGCAGGTCTAGCTGGCGTTAAATAGGGGTAAAACAGTGGCGGGTAATTAGTTTCAATTAGCAAAGGAAGCTGATCTTGTCTGAAGTTTCATTTAGATAAACTACTGGCGCAGGCCAAGTGAAACAGGTATTCTTATAGTCAGACGCCAAGATTAATTTCTTGTCTGGCGTGTACGAGATTGTTTGCCGTTATTGATCGTACTAGGAAACAACACCAACGGAACGTAAAGGTTACATAAGCAAGCGGTACCCCTAAAATTAGGACGCCTTTTAATTGTTAGATCCCGAATTAGAACAACCCTCGCCTCGCGTCTTACGTTACCACCGCCTTTCCTTAACGATACGTGCTTTAGATATTTTCTGCGCCAACAATTATACGGCACATGCAGTGCTGCCTAACTTAACCTAACCCGTACCTAACCCTTAACCCCGTAACGAAACTTTCGCGATCCTTTCATTTTGTTTCTTGACGTACTTTGAAAAATGTTGCAACAATTCGTAGGGGTTATAAAATTCTTGTTACATTATACTTCGTTTAATTTGGTACTTCTAGGTTTTATGATAAGTGTACTTGGTGAAATTTCAAAGAAACGATACGTTGATTTCATAGAATTAAATGATATGATGAATTGATGGATGAATTTAATTTATATTCATAGTAATCTAATTCGTAGACGCAGTTTTTTTTTTAATAGAACACGGATAAAGCAATGGAACATGAACAGGAAGTTGTTTTAGCATTAGGAGACGTGAAACATATATATTTAGATATATATTTATTAGATATATATTAAGATATATATATATCTAATAAATATATTTTGTTTCGCGTGTAACGCATATTGTATGTGTCTTGTGTAATGCATATTCTGTGCGTATTACGTACTCCATACGATAAAGGAAAAATGGAGTAATACAATGATACGTAAATAAAATAAGATCCAACAAATTGAAATATATGGATGTGTAACTTTTAAGTCGCATGACATTGCAGCAGATTAATTTTATCAACTTTGATGGTTGGATTAAGTATAATTCTTAAAATAACCATTCGTAACATTTGCTATTTTACACGGTGCGAAATTTATGAAACTAAGTTACGAAATTAAGGAAATATCATAAATTTCAAACTGAAATTTCGACCATGTAAAAGAAGCAAGGGTTTTATATTCGTATCTGTTCGGGCCAATTTTGTAGGAAGTTTATGGCAAGGTTTAGAAGTACCGCTATTTTTGAGGATTCGTTAATTTAGTTTTTCTGCCATCTGGACGACACTCGCCAGATGGTACGATTCCCGGATTTTTACTCTTTTGTTATAGCATTTGTATAGCCCTTAGTTTCATTCGCATATTTTTCGTTAGCCTCAATAGCTATTACCCTGTCGTAAACCTTCACGGCCTGAGCAGTCTTCGAGAACCATCGGTCACCCAACGGTTTCCGCGGCCTATGCAAGGGGCAAGGAAACCGTCTCAGGTGTCGACCAGATGTGTCGCCCACCCCCGTCAAATTCTAACGTTTCGACCCCCTTGGAGAAATCCGCGACCCCTTCCTCAGGGAAACACGCCGCGAGCGTATGGGAAGGTGTGTCGTTCCAAACTAGGCCCGCTGATTGGAACTGCCCAAAAATTGGAAGGAACCAATCAGTGGGAAATTGCAAACTCCAAGAGTGGGGCTGAGACAGTCTCGTTAGTCGTCTAAAACAGTTACACAAAATAGTTACACAGAAACAGTCGCCTAGAATAGTCACACGAAAGAAGTCACACAACATAGTCATACAGAAACACATACATCATTAGTTAATTGTAACCACTGCTCGTACTTTGAATACACATTAAAATACAGTCCACTTTTCTATCTAAGTCGCAAGCTCCGAACCGATTGAGAAACGGAACGCGACCCAACAGTATCCATATAGTTAAATTTGTTGAACTTTATTTCATTAGCATATCACTGTATTATTCTATTTTTCTTTTCTTATATCAATGTTTTATGCAAGTACGTATTAATTCCAGATTTCCAAGGTAATCGCAGTTTTGTTCATCGTGAAAGTAAATTAGATTCTGGTTTATAGAGAATTAAATTATAGGATTCCAACGCATATAAAGATATATCACTACGCACATTATTATAGATCTGGATTTTAGTGACCAATTATGTTAACGACCAACTGATTATCTGAATATTTAGTTACAATTCTCATCGTTTTAAAGACACTGTTGTCTTATTCTACTCTAAATTATTAACGTCGCATGTGACACTGAAATAGTAAGTGGCCAGATAACTTCCAGATTCTATTGTAGGCTAAAATCAGGAAAAGGAGATAAACATTACGGGGGTTTATAACAGCCGGCACGGGTAACGGTCGAGCCGACCGGAACGGTGACCAGGTTTATGAGGGGGTCGAATCCTTAGCGACTTGAGGAAGGAAATTTTGGCCACCTCATAGATCCTGGCACCTACGGAAAATTCCGGGGGAACGGCTCCTAGGGGATGGTGCCCCACCATAGTTCGAGGCCGTAGGCGGGTTAAAAAATCCACTGATTGGTGGAGAGGAAGAACGTCCGCCTTGCGAAGGACGCTTTAAAAAGTCGGATACGCGAAAAATAAGTTAGTGGTAAGACAGATGTAAGATAGAAGCAGGACAACTGTAAAGCAGACGAATAGCGTTAAATAGATATAATTCTTTTATTTAGAGACTGTGTAGATCTGGCTTGTGTAAAACCCACGATCATCTCCGAATCCTACACGCCCATCCGCATCCTTTGGCCATTATCTTCTTACACTATATAAGAATGGATAATATATCCTGTATTTAGCCAACGTTACTACCATCGTACCATACTGATGCTTAAACTAAAGATGCCCAAACTAGTAAATACATGCATCGATGCATGCGATAAGTTTAAGTAATTTTCTCTCGCGTCGCTGGAAAATACACCAAAGTTGCATCCTTTTATGAACTCGTTAAGTTAAATCCATCGTTTGCATCGATGCGTGCATCAACTACGTCTATAGAAACCTTAACCTCGCATGTTACACTAAAATAATAAGGGATGATTCTCTACAAGTACGGATAGTTTATCGAATGCTTAGCGAGTGGTATTACTAACCTGAGAGCGAGATAGTTTATGCCTGGTGCGATTCTGGTGGGCAGCCTCAGCAGAAGCTGCGGTGGGCACGAGCAAATGAGGATTACTTTCGACATTTTGGGGGTGGTGCGGCAATTGTTGAGGTTGATAATGGTGGTGAAGATGATGGGTTTGCTGTTCCGAGGGACCACCCCCCAGATGGTGTTCCCCCGTGTCCAGCATCCTGCTGCCCAGAGCGTCCAGCTGGGTCAACGACCTCGAACGCACCTGCAATCATACGGCGTAATGCACATTTCAATCATCGTTCTACCGAATTCCATTACCATTTCACAATATTTGTCGCACAATCAAATCGGCAAGCGATACGGAAAATGCAAGGAACTTCGTTGTTGACCGAATCGAACCTCGAAAGTGGAACAATCGTACAGTTCGGTCGGGCCTGCATCTGCAGCGGAAGTAGAAGTAGAATACGTTCGTGCGCGATCGGGCCGAAAGCGGCAAGTGCGATATTTGTATTTGGAAGAGGAAAATTGGAGCGCGTGGGTATTGTCGAGATGTCGTCGCGTCTTTCAAAGTAACCGAAAGAATTCTTCTTGAACGAGATATAAGAGTTTATGAAAATTTTCAATCGCCTTGCAAACGGAAAGCGAAGTTATGGGGATTAATTTAAATGCTAAGATTTAAGCATTTTAAGGACATGGATAGCATTAATTTGATAGGTTTTGTGGAATGTAAATAATAGGCTAGGAAAAATATTGGCACGCCATATTTGTTAGGTGTACGTATAATCCAATTTTTTTTTGTTAAATACTGTGTTTACTTTTAAGAGTATCAAGTACTTATCCAGTGTTAATTATTTCGTAATGTTTAACGTTACTTTTGACGCAAGCTTTGGATTTCTGCTCGAAAGAAATCTTGATCTTTTATCTTTGATATTGATTTTGAATATTAATCTTCATCTTGATTTTTATATAACGAATTCATCGACAGATTTAATAATGGTGGATTACTCAATGCTGCACCTAATATTTTTGCCATTAAGTATACTACTTAATTAGGCCTAACTGTATCAATTTTTCTATTATTAAATAGATGTAATCACATAAAGGTACACTTAAATACTACAATTCTCGATTAAGCGATGCTTAAAACATATATTAGGTTGGTGCAAAGATAATTGCGGTCTTCCAAAAACTAAAGAATCTAAAAATTTCGTGAAAACGACATTTTATATGCATCAACTTAATATGTTACTCCGTATAGAAACGCAGATGATCGAACTATTAGAAAAATGACTCGCCGCTCGAAGAAGGTTGGGAAACACTGATTATTAGAGGTTAGGCGAAATCTGCAATCTAGCCTAGGGACACGGCTAAAGGTGGCGAAAAATAAATTCGGCGGCGCGGTGAGAAATTTCGTGTCAGGGAGAAGTGGGTCACTGGCGATCGACCGGTTTGCCAGTATCGATCATCTCTCGAGAGACTCTTCGTTATCTCGATCCAAACCGAAGCATTCTTCCATGCTTTTATCTAACGGTACCTTATCAACGAAATACGAACCGTCCGGCACAAATTTCTACGGATTGATTCTCGTATCCAAACACCTCGAAAGTTGATCTGTAATCACGACTAGGTAGGTACCATCGGTGTATCGAAAAATGATTTTCCAGTAACGTTAACGAACGCGATGCAACGAGACGATTGTTGAAAATTTGCAAGATTTAAAAATCTAAAGATAGTATATACATAAAAGGTTAGATCTTAGCGGAATCGAGAGGAACAAAGAATTGGTAGAAAACTCCTTTGGTTACTTTAAAATGTTACTTTGAAAAGTTATTTCGAAGTGTACCGAAAAATAACCTATTCACGACGAGAAGAACTTTGAAAATAGTTAAATAAAGTTACGCCATAAGCTTAAAGTTGCAGTACGTGGTACATCCATTCTAATTCGCGAGATTCGATAAACTCATACGTGAGACATTTTTCGGTTCAAGAATGCAAGAAGTAACAGGGAATTCTCTTGTTGCTGGAATCGTTCGGGGATTTCGTTTCAATCGTTCTGCAACGATTCGATTCCCCGCCGAGAGTCGATAGTACTCGCTGGAAAACCGCCGGCATCATTTCAATGGCCATTGGCAAGTTGAAAACGATACGTGCCGCACTTAGTGCTCGCGTTTCCGCGCCGATGAAATCAATATCGGGTCGTTATGCCGCAAAACCATTAACATCTTCCCCCTCGCAAGGTGGAATCGGTTTGCTCGCGGTTTACCGGTGAAAGGTAGACGCGAACAGGTTCATCGAATCGAGGATATTTAGCTGGTGCAATTCAGAATTCGTCGATCGAGAGATGCCTGCTAGCCGCGGAACAGGACCAACTCCAGTGGACAAACGAGTACAGAGAGAAAGGGTTATTTATTTATTTGTTAACGGCAATGGAACACTTTAGTGTAATATTTAGTAACAGAAGCGGATAAGCAGTAAAATATTAGGAGACGAATTGTGCGTCGTTTGAGCGTAAAACTGCGATTAATGCACCAAATTTCGTGTGTAACAATCTAATAACGGTAATTGGTAATTAATAGGCTGCGAATTTTTATGGGAATTCATATTTCTGCGAACACAGTTAAGGAAGTGAGATTTGGATAAAGATTCATTTCACCCTCTAAATAAGTAGGAGGGTAGATGTCCTATTTACTGTCACTGTTCTTATAATCGTCACTTGAATTCGTTTATTTCATTGCGAACGAACGTACGACGTATCGAGATTAAACAAAATTTCTATACCAAATTTGGATTTCATTTTTATGTAACAGCACAGATGGACGTTGCATATATGTTTATATTTTATGCCTGAAAAGAAATATTAGAAAGTGAATGTGTCATTTGAGCATAAAAATGATACTAATGTATTGTAAGTAGAAAGTATGGAAATTTTTCTAACGCAGTAAAGGTGCTGATTTTATGAATTATCTTATATCTATCGTAAAAAATGAATTACTAGCATATGTAAGGATCATTTCCATTTAAGTGACAACTTTTCAAACGAAAGTACGAGGGACATTGGACTTTGTAATACATTTTCAATAAATTAGTAATTAATATTTAATAGCAATTAATAATTAATTTTGAAGAACCAATCGCGTGACTTTTCTAGCTAATATTAATTCTTAGCGTTGTAAACACGTCCACGTTTTTCTTCACTTTATTATGCTCTTCTCTTTCATGTTCACTGCAGAAAAAGGGCTAATACCCGTCTACGAATAACTAACAATAATAATAATAACAATACATTGTATTTGACACACAAAAAAATTGTCGTAAATAAAGAAAACGTTGACTAATGTTATGCTCGAATCCGGAACGATTATTCGGTTAAATAACATCCAAAATAATTCAATGAAGTTGCTTAAAACGATAAGCTTAAAATGGCAGTACGTGGGACATTTGCACTATATTCGTGGCAAAGTAAGTGCAATCGTTAAGCAGTACAAAGCAATTTCTCACGGACAAGCTTTGAGAAGAAAAATGATTGCGGGCCATGTCAGATTTGCAATAAATTAATTGAAGCTCGTCGAGGCGGAGTGTTAGTTACTGTCCGCAGTGGTAGCCTCGCTGATAAATCAGCCAGCCAAGGCGATGCACGTACTGCTCCGCGGAGAAAAATTTTCGCTGAGTTGTGTTCATATTTTACCGGCTTCTATATTATTCGAAAAGTGTATGTCTCAAACGTGTCTTGGGATATGGAATAGCCCAGAATAGGAAACTAAAAGGGTATCGGAAAGGAGGCTCTATTTATTCCACGATCCATTGTAAACATGCCACTAAAAGCAGCCATGTTTTCTTTTGCAAGATACGAACCGCTTTTCTTTCTTTTTTTAAGTGCTAGGTGAAAGTCGAATTTTGGAGAAGAATTAGTTAATGGCAGCTTAATTAGATTTAAACGTGTTCTTTTCCTATGGGTAATATGAGAACGAATGGTGCACAATATTCTCATAAATCAGGTAAGCGAAGTGCGACTGTAAACTGCTATATAAAATTATATTTAACAAGTAAGCTGTGATTGACGAGTATACTTGTGATGGAGATATGGCAATATTTCGTGGTACCACGTGTATACTCGTCGCGCGTAAAAAGTAGTTACCATTGGCTTATGAAGTAGTTACCATTTAAATTGTAATTTTAGCGAGAACTAAAACAGATTCGTACATTTCAAGATGTTCGAAATATTTGGAGGCCAAGACGAAATAAAACGAGCAAATAAAAAATATAAATAATTATTGCGAGAAAACTGTGGGCAGTGTAAACAAAGTAGCGATACATTGTAACACTAATTGCCTGATTTTTCTGTCAGAAATATATTACAGTTAAACTTTTTACCGAATTTTGCGAAACTACTAAAACAAGGCTGGTGACATTTGATGGTTATGCTCATCTTTTGCATCGTTAAATAAAATTACACTTGAAGAGATTTTAGTTCGCCTAAATTTCACAGTACAAGTAATAATACAAGTATTACAAATTAATCTTCGAAGTACTTTCCCTTATTTCGTATGACTTGCTGTCAACTTTCTCACTGCATCGCAAAACAGTGAAATTGGTTCGAAGTTAAAGTAATCTGAAACTTTTACGTACAACTGTAGTTAGCGTAATCGGATTGCCATTTTTCTGCAGACAGCTTGATATTTTTCCTACTGGTTCATTTAACTATGGAATACAAACGTCATTTTTACAGCCGGTTACTTTTTGTATAGAGTTAAAAGTTTGAATGTGGTTTGCTACAAATATGTTCTGTTAGCAATGTTGTAGAGACCAAATGGAAATTATGCAATGATATATATATAAAGATATAAATTTGCAATATTGTAACGCAAAGGAAATGAAAATTGTGTTTTACAATTATGGATTTTAATGGATTTTAGGGTTTGCTACGAATACGTTTTGTTAGCAATGTTGCAGAGACCAAATGGAAATTATGCATTTAACATATATATAAATATATAAGTTTGCAATATTGTAACGCAAAGGAAAAGAAATTGTCTTTAGGGTTGTGGATTGTAGTGGATTTTAGGGTTTGCTACGAATACGTTTTGTTAGCAATGTTGCAGAGACCAAATGGAAATTATGCATTTAACATATATATAAATATATAAGTTTGCAATATTGTAACGCAAAGGAAAAGAAATTGTCTTTAGGGTTATGGATTTTAGTGGATTTTAGGGTTTGCTACGAATACGTTTTGTTAGCAAAGTTGCAGAGACCAAATGGAAATTATGCATTTAACATACATATAAATATATAAGTTTGCAATATTGTAACGCAAAGGAAAAGAAATTGTCTTTAGGGTTGTGGATTGTAGTGGATTTTAGGGTTTGCTACGAATACGTTTTGTTCGCAAAGTTGCAGAAATCAACTGGAAATTATGCAATAATATATACATATGTATATATAGATATATAAATTTGCAATATTGCAACGCAAAGGGGAAAAAATCGTGCTTTAGGGTTCTGGAAAGGGTGGATAATTAATCAGAGGCTGTACTTGGCGAATAACATTGAAGTAGGTCAAGTAGCTTCAAAAGATAGGGTAATCAGGCCTTCCATCGAAACATCCTTCGACATTTCCCCTCTTCGGATTGATCGGAATATTCGCCTTCCAAATATCTTCCGATATGTTCCTCTCTCGGCACACATATATGCAAATTAATCTACGTCACAACATTCTCCGGCCAAAGTTCAATTAATCGACTCCTGCCGGATGATTCAATCACTTTTGCACCGCTTTATGCAAGATCGTATAAATAACTTGGTACGTCTTCTGCATTTCAATTTTATTAACTTGCGTACGATATATTAATTGTGCATTGGTAAAGCGTTATTAGGTATAATAGTGAAACTTTAGGTGACTTAAAATACATAATGGCGTTGGTAATTTGAATAACCAAACACTTGGAAATCTAAAAGATTGGATTTGGGAATTCAAACGCTTAGAAATTTAAAAGCTTGAGAATTCTAACGCTTGAAAATCCAAAAGCTTGGCAATTCAAACGCATGGAAATTCGAAAGCTTGGGAATTATAACGTTTGAAAATCGAAAAGCTTGGAAATTTAATCTCTCAGAAATTTGAACATTTTGAAATCTAAAAGCTTGAAAATTCGAACGCTTGGAAATCGAAATCTTCCTCGATTATGTATTGCAATCATTGCACGCAAGTGCATAACCAATGTTATATTCTAGTTTCCGAATATTTTGTTCTGTAGCGCTGTCAAGAAACGAAAAAGTATCTTTCGGTTGCAATAATTCGAAAACCATCTAGTGGAGGCCATTTTCCAGAGTAATGGACGAAATAAAAGTTACCGCAAGATACGAAAAGTTACGATAGGCGCATAGCACGAGCCTAAGGGGAAACAGACAGTCTATTGTCAGACATATATCCCAGGGAACGTACGCGAGTATTACATCTGCTCGTAACTCCTGACACGCGCGTCGAAACTTGTTTCCAAGTCCCAAATCGTTCTCCTTCGAAATAGCTTTAACCCTTTTGGCATAGTACCATTTGTAGCAGTTTGCTTTCACTCGATTTCAAGCGATTTTTTTGCCCTTCCCATTGTCATACAGCGAACTTGAATATTTAAGAAAGGTATTCTATACTTGAAGCTATTTTAGTATTTTAGGTATTCATTAAGATACAAGCATTCGTTATGCACTACTAACAGCACTATTGGAAACTAGTCCAACCATTATTAATAAGACATTTAAGTTGTTGGTAGTAAACTATACAAGTTAGTTCAGTTAATGTTCATAAGATAGTGATATAATACCAGGTTAATGTTTTCAATAATCAAACCGATTATTCGTTAATCGAAAAAGAATGTAAGTTACACTACTGTAAAGACCAATTAATTGATCGATTATTACAAAAAGTTTCCCCATTTAATAATTAAAGTAATGATAATAAAAGTTTCGACATCCACTTCATTGTTTCTTTTTCCCAAAATTATGAAACGTTCCTAAAGAAAACGGGACGCGATTGAATCGAATAAAATCACTCGGACTATCGCGGCATTAAACAAATTGTCCACCTCTTGTTTCTCTACATAAAAGCAAACGTGTTTTCAACTAAAGCGAGCGTTTAATCGGAGAGCAGCAGAAAGAAAAAACACGCTAGCCGAGGGCAGCAAAAACTGAAGTCCGCCCTTGGATTTCAGCTTCTGGCCGGCTCGACAAAAATTTCAGAAGTAAATACTTCTCCGTCGAAGAGTTAATAAAGAGACCACAAAAGGACCGACTTTTATAATGGACCGTAAAATGCGATATTTCAATATTATCTTTCTCTTTTTATGCCACGCTTAAAGGAAGATTACGGCGTCCGTAATAGATTTAATAAAATGGCTTCGTATATGGCTCGCCAGCCACATATTCGCCAAGTGTTTTATAAGGTCCACGGCACGTTCGTATCGAGCGGCTGTCGAGTAAAGAAATAAGATGCCCCGCGATTCTTCGGCTACGCATATTTACGTAGGACGAAACAAATTGGAAATCCCCTTTTTTTTTGCCTGCATAAATGTCGCCGTAAAATTGGAGCACATTTTTTTTTTGCGGTACGCAGCATTCTTCTTTGATTTAGCATTTTTTTTGGGCGGCTCATTTGCTAGGTGCAAAGGTTGTGCGTAGTGGTATGACATTGTCGGATTTTTCCATGTTCTCTTTTTGCGTTACATTCTTCTTTTGCGCTGCTCAAGTTGCTTGGCCGGAAAAAGGAAGGCAAAAAGGAGTATATTGTTGGTGGAAAGGTTGGAAGCATGGCTATGGCTCTCAATCCTTTTAGAATGGGGAATAATAACACTTATGGCTGTATTTTGCTTTTGAATTGCAAGCCTTTAAAATGGCAAGCTTGCAAATTGCAGAGCTTTTCAATTTTCAAGCTTCTCAATTGCAAGCCTTTAAAATTGCTAGCTTTTCAATTGCAAGCCTTTAAACTTTTAAGCTTTTAAATTGTAAGCCTTCAAGTTTCGAAGCATTTAAATGGTAAGCCTTTAAGTTACGAAGCTTTTAAATTGCAAGTCTTTAAATTTCCAAGCTTTCATATTGTTAGCCTTTAAATTGGCAAGCTTTTACATTGCAACCCTTTGAGTTTCTAAGCCTTTAAATTTGCAACCCTTCGAATTCCAAGCTCTCGAATTGCAAGCCTTTAAATTTCCAAGCCTCCAAATTCCAAGCCTTCAAATTACCAAGCCTTCAAATTCCAAGCCTTCAAACTTCCAAGCTTTCGAATTCTAAGACTTTAAATTTTCTAACTTTCGAAATCCCTTCCATTTTAACCCTTTCACTGTTAATTAAAATGTCGATGGACTGCAATTGCAGACGATTCTAATTGCTATAAGACTTATCAGAGAAGGTCTCTATTAAATTCCTCGGTATCTTTTTCGTAAATGTATTCATAACTCCGTTATGATCTGAAACAATTTCGTGGACCACCCTATACAAGCATGTACAAGTTATTTCAACTAAATATGTGTCTACTATTTTAAAGAACCTACATATGTTTAACATTTTAATTTCGAATAAGGGAACGCAACATTTCACATGCACCAACCTTTGCATCGCTTCTTTTACTTTTTACAGTGTATAGTGATGTAAGAAATATTGATTGAAACAGTGAGTTAACAATATCCTATGTAAAGATTTTAACCATTTAGAATTTAGAATCCGTACGTATTCTTTTGCGACGAAGGATACCGAAACAATGAACAACTCGCTCGGCTTCCATGGTCGTATATTAAAAGGGACTGCGGTAGTGAACACCGAAGAGAAAGGTTAAGAACCTTTCAGAAGATGGAGTGACTAGATCGGATGGGGTTTCTTTACTCTATTCGTGGCTGCAAGCAGGCGAAACTTTTTTGCATCTTTATTAAAGCCACCAGGGATTTACTTGGTCCGCGGTACATATTTCGCGTTCCCAACAAGTGCCCGCAGTATTAATAAATTACACGCCGCTGGCTAACAAGCTTTCGTGCAACTTGTACCCGCGATCCGTAATAGATTCCGGAAATTAAACGTGTCGCGGAACAAATATAAAGGCTGACCCAGCCGGGGGAATAAAGAAGGAAAAAAATAGCAAAGGGACATATGGACGGGAGTAATATAGAATAGGGCGAAATGGTTGCAAAGGGACGCGGTAGAATAACGTTTAGCGATTATTTTTGAAAAACGAGCCGCATATTTTTCTCCCCCCCTCTTCCCTAACGTGGCTGCTGTCCGATATACGGAAACTAGGTCCGTGTGTGTGCGTAAATTATTACAAAAGAATCGGCGCACAAAAGCTGCCTACGTATGCTGTACATTAGCGACCAAAAGTTTCTATGCGGTACGTATTTCACGTGTAGCGAAAAATTCGAAAGGAAAAGAGAAAATATTCGACTGAAAAATAGTATTGCAATATTCTACTCGTTCTCTACATCATTTATATTTCCCTTCTAATCTTCGTTTGACTTTATCATGAAACCTGCGATTCTTTTCTCCGAATAATTCCACGTTTTTCTTTGTCGCAAAAATCTTCGGCCAGTTATACACGTCGCTACTTTCAAATTAATTCGACGGCGAGATTCCGAGACTCGAGAGAAAAATCAGCAGAGAGTTTAAATCAATTTAACCGTGTGTGTGTGTGTGTGTGTGTGAAAATCTCGAGGGGAGAACTCGCCGAAGGGGTTCAAATTAATTCGAGTCCTCGTGAAATTCGCAGAAGTTTCATCGCGATCTTTTTTAATTCCCCCGATATCCAAATGCGAAACGCGTGGCGAAATAATTTCCCCTCGAAGGACAATGGAGATCGTGGAAGAGGGGGATTAAGAGAATTCAGGGTGAAATTGAAGCGACGAAATCTGAATTTTATGATACAATATAGCCAGAGAGAAAGAGAGAAAGGGAAGAGTTTCATTTTAGTTTTCGCAATTTAATTAGAGCTGATGACCCCGCTAAAAAGTCTGAACTTGCCTGGCTGTCATTTATTTATTTGAGAGTAGAGCGATGTAGATGTTTGTGCCTTGCTGGTTTTTGTTCCGCACGGAACGGAATTTACGTAAATCACCGAAACGTGACCATTGCCACGTTTCGTACTAACCAACCGTTTTAAAAAGAGGTCATTTGTGAAGCAATATTCTAACGTATAAATCGCCACATACGTACCGTCGAAGTAATATTTATGTCTCTACTGGCCATCAATAAACATAGAGGAAAGAAAAAGGGCACAACTCGTAGCCTGCGTCGCGCTTGCAACGCAGCTACGACTTTCCCTAATTCCACCGCGATCCTTGGCAGGGGGCCCAAGAAGTCGCAGGCTAATAAGGCTAGTAAGTCGCAATTTACTAGTTGCAAATGCCCCACCACCTACGACAACAACCCGTCAGACCTTGGGACCAAACCAGTGATCGTACATTAACAAATATCTCTGATTGGTTTCGCAATCGACGCCACTAGAAACAGGACCAACCCTCCGAGATTTCCTGACTGGCACGATGGCAGGAAAAATCAGTAAACGTCTAAAACTCAGAGGAGAAACATCATCCTCTCCTCAACTAGGCGATCGGGAAACAGTATGTTGCCTGAAAATTGTAAATACCTCCGGCAAAACACGTGACACACACGCTAAAAAGTATTCGTTAAAAGTTCTGAGTTACATCAATTCACGGTGAATCGAAATTTATTTTCCCTATTTCCTGAAACGGTCGTAGGGACATACGCGAGCAACGGTGTCGATAGAAATCGAAGCGTGGATTTACAATCTTCGCCATACTCGGCTCCTAAGGCATCCGTTCGTATCACCGCGGCAGCGTATTACGTACGAAACAGATTTCTCGAATGAAATTTCATTTTCCGCTGGCAAGCGTTTCAAATTTCGCGCATTACGATTTCTTATTTCTTCGCAATCATTCGTTAACTCGCCTGTTTGTCGTTAGAAGAGAACAATAAACTCGTGCAAACAATAGCTCGCGCATTGGACACCGCGGAAAACGTTAATTTAGCATTCTGATCCACCCCTCGCCGCTATAATCGTTTTTCCTAGCAATCACCAATTAACCCTTTATTCATATATGGCTGCAACCACGACGGCTACGCCGAAACTTTTCGATTGCACGTCCCCTGACAATCGACTTCGAATTCCCAGATTTAATTGCTCCCGCCGCTCATTAGTACTTTGTTATCTGCAAATCGGTTGCATGGAACGGGAACTTTGCGAACGGGAACTAAAACAATCTGTTCTCCCCGTTTTAGCGTAATGACGTTGAAAAATTTGATTGCTATATCGTCGCATAATTTCTGCGGTATTTATAGGGTCAAATTTGGACCACGGGAATTTTGTAAGCTACGCTTGAAAGACGCGTAAAATTGTGAATACGGTACGCGAATTCTACTTGGATTAATCTAGCGATTATTATGAAACGTTAACAATGTTTATTTATCTACTTATTAACGGGCGAGGCTAATTTCGGAAAAAGGAAGAATGTAATAGAGAAGAGCGAATGCGAACGCATATGTACGAAAAATGAAATGAACGAAGGAGTGATAGAAAGTTTAAGACGACTGTTAAATGTTAATAAGTAGACTGTGGACCTTTAGACAAGTTCATATATTTAATCTTCGATTGATGACGTACGTCGAATTGACTCCGCATAATTATTGTAAATGTTTACATTTTCTTCGCCACTCATTGAATTTCATGTATTTTAATTGTATTTGTAATTGACTGCGAATATCGAACAATCTCACGTACATATTTCTCTTGCTTCCCTCCCTGTTATCGAAGTAGAAGTTACGTCAATTTGATGTTAAATACTTGGTCAGCAGGTATTGAAGGTTAACGTTCAATATCAGGTGTTCCACGTTAAATAGCTCCTTTCCAAACTGCCGAAGCTCACGTTTGCCAGCTTTTCCGCTATAATTTCAAATCATTCGAATCGTTCCACCCTTAACTAATTAAATATGATTATATATTAGTTCCTCTGTCCCGACGCATTCGTTTTACTCGAATGGATGAACTCCTCAATTTTCGGCAAGATTTCAAAATCAAGCGTTCCATATTACCAACCTTCACCTTGCAAGTTTTTCGTTTCCTAGATTCCTTCTAAAAGCGGACTTTCCGTGTCACCTTTTGGTATTTCGCACAATTTAACCGCTACAAATTCTCTTAGCGGAATGCAATTTAATAAAAGGAAACGACGAGATAAGCGCAGAGTTCTACGCGCGAAAATTTCGCCGCCGCGTTTCGATGGGAGTTTGTCCCTTTTTTTGGGGGGGGGGGGCGAAATCGAGAGAGGGAATAACCCGGTGTGTTGGCCAACGGGGATCACAAAAGCACACCCCGGACGAACTTTTCTAAAGGCCGAGTGGTCCGTAATATCTCGATCCTGGATCGTTGAAGCGGGACCGTTTGTCCGCAGGACGTTCATTCAACGTCGTAACAAGTTTCTCCGTTTCCGGTGAATCGGTAACGGTGGCTGTCGTGGCCAGATTTGCAGATTTATCGGGCCGAGCTTCCCTCTTGCGATATCTCCACCCTTTCGCCACCCTTTTCCGATCCCTTTCTTTTTTTGCCAGTGGAAATTTTATTCTCCCAACGACGCTCGACTTCTCGGCGGAACTCTGCACGTTTGCGGAAAATAGCTTCGCGATACTGTCGAAGCTGGGCAATTAAATTAAAAATATGCGAATCGTAGAGACTTCGCGTTGCCGATGCTTCGATAGAGAAACAGTCGAATTGTAGAAGATTTGCACGAGGAGAATACTATGCCAGTTTTAAAGACTCGGAGAGATGTAGTATAATGTATAATATGTATTAAATTTTATAACTATTGATAAACCGAATTAGGAGTACTGTTTAAATGAGGCTTAATAGAAAAAAATCGAATTGTAGAGGATTTGTACTAAGAAGAATACTTTTCGAGTTTTAAAGACTCGGAGAAATATAGTATAATATATAATATATAATATATTAAGCTTTATAGCTATTAATAAGCCGATTAAGTAGTAGGGTTTAAATGAGGCTCAATAGAAAAGATTCGAATTGTAGAGGATTTGCACAAATAGAATACTTTTCGAGTTTTAAAGACTCGGAGAAATATAGTATAATGTATAATATATATTAAATTTTATAACTATTAATAAGCCGAATTAGGAGTAGTGTTTAAATGAGGCTTAATAAAAAAAATTCGAATTGTAAAGGATTTGTACACGAAGAATACTTTTCGAGTTTTAAAGACTCGGAGAAATATAGAACAGTATAATATATAATGTATATTAAACTTTATAGCTATTAATAAACCGATTAAGTAGTAGTGTTTAAATGAGGCTCAATAGAAAAAATTCGAATCGTAGAGGATTTGCACGAGGATAATACTATGTGAGCTTCAAGTACTCGAAGAAATATGATATAATATATAATATATATTAAACTTTATAACTATTAATGAATATATTAAGTGGCGGTGTTTAAACGAGGTTCAGTAGAAAAAAAATTATGAGGTTTACTTTTCGAATTGCAGAGCTCTTCGTATCAAATAAAATCTTCGTCTTGAAGAGGTTTTCGAATTATCGAGCTTGGATTGAACTTGGAAGATAGGTCGCAAGATTATGCGAGATTTTTGACATTCGCGGCCGGCCATTTCGCAATTAGAACTGGCTCCGATTGCAGACCGCAATTAATCTGATTAAGGATCACAATTAACGAGTGACCCAAGCGTAATCCGATAGGCCAGAATTCCGGAAAACGTGAATGGATTCTCGAGTAACGTTGCCACGATTTGGAAACGATAACGCGAAATCGATTTTTTCGATTCAAACGCGACAGTATATGACTAATATTACATAATATATAATAAAATATAATATCAATATAAATGAAGTTAATTAAACACACCAAAGATTAATACGTTTACGCGTGTTGGTAGATTTGCAACGAAGTTTATTCATCCAAGTTAATATAAGCGTACGTCGTAAAATACAACATACGTACAACAAACGTTTAATATTTGCCAATTTTGCAAACGCGGCTGCCTAATTCTCCGCGCCATTGCACCATAGCGAAGTGTGTTAATTAAACGCGATACTTTTATTGCCTCCTGCTTGCCAACTGGCCGTTATTGTATTCAAAATTGATTAAAAGGAATCGGGCAAAGTGCAGCAGTTATTAAGCGACCAGTTGGCCAGTAACGGTCGATTGCAATTTTTACGCGGAACACCCATGAAATTCTACCGCTTCAACAGTCGAAATTTCATCAAACTAATACCCTTTAAGCAATAACGCGTTCGCCTTCGAATTCGCTCTCTCCCTCTCTCTCTCTCTCTTATTCTCGCTGTTATAGAAGCCAGCGTGAGAATTGGGAAAAATTGTGAAAACCGTTGAAGGGAAATGGAAAAATGCGCTGTCAAACGGTGCCGAGCGAATCGCGCCGGTTGAAAATCATTGACGTGGCACGTGAAAAGGACTGTCGGGATGAAAAAAATGGACAGGGATCCTAATACATCATATTTTACTCTAGCATACATTCCATCGAGGTCCTCTCTGCCTCCCCGGAATCACTATGAAATTCGTGTTTGATAAATGGACGACTCCTATCTTCCATGAACGAAATAAATGAAAAGCGAGGCTGGGGGAAAAAATGCGAAGAGGAAGTTGCAGCGATAAGAGGACGTTCGCTAAGTGTGAACAAAGTTTTCGATTATAGAAATCCTATATATAGTTGACTAAAAGATTCTACATTTTGTTGTAAACTAGTACTAGGTACCCTATTATTAATCGTTTAAATTGTATATCGATGATTGAATGTAAATCGTTAAAATTGAAACATATGACGTCATATATATATATATATAATATATATAATATATTACATATATATAATATTATATATATATAATATTATAATTAATATTATATATATATAATATTATGATTAATATTACATTATATATTAAATTGTACGTAGCAATATTATAATTATATATGACAAATATATATCTATAAATATATATTTCTAGATATATATTTGTCATATATATAATTGTAATATTACGACGGATAATGTAATTTATATCTGTAACATTACGACGTGTAATGTAGCATATTATTGTAATATCACGACGTATAATTTAATATCTAATCCTAATATTACGACGTATAATGTAATATACATATAATTGTAATATTACGACGTGTAATGTAGCATATAATTGTAATATCGCGACGTATAATTTAATATCTAATCCTAATATTACGACGTATAATGTAATATACATATAATTGTAATATTACGACGTGCAATGTAGCATATAATTGTAATATCGCGACGTATAATTTAATATCTAATCCTAATATTACGACGTATAATGTAATATACATATAATTGTAATATTACGACGTGTAATGTAGCATATAATTGTAATATCACGACGTATAATTTAATATCTAATCCTAATATTACGACGTATAATGTAATATACATATAATTGTAATATTACGACGTGTAATGTAGCATATAATTGTAATATCACGACGTATAATTTAATATCTAATCCTAATATTACGACGTATAATGTAATATACATATAATTGTAATATTACGACGTGCAATGTAGCATATAATTGTAATATCACGACGTATAATTTAATATCTAATCCTAATACTACGACGTATAATGTAATATACATATAATTGTAATATTACGACGTGTAATGTAGCATATAATTGTAATATCACGACGTATAATTTAATATCTAATCGTAATATTACGACGTATAATGTAATATACATATAATTGTAATATTACGACGTGTAATGTAGCATATAATTGTAATATCGCGACGTATAATTTAATATCTAATCGTAATATTACGACGTATAATGTAATATACATATAATTGTAATATTACGACGTGTAATGTAGCATATAATTGTAATATCACGACGTATAATTTAATATCTAATCGTAATATTATGACGTATAATGTAATATACATATAATTGTAATATTACGACGTGTAATGTAGCATATAATTGTAATATCGCGACGTATAATTTAATATCTAATCCTAATATTACGACGTATAATGTAATATACATATAATTGTAATATTACGTGTAATGTAGCATATAATTGTAATATCACGACGTATAATTTAATATCTAATCGTAATATTACGACGTATAATGTAATATACATATAATTGTAATATTACGACGTGTAATGTAGCATATAATTGTAATATCACGACGTATAATTTAATATCTAATCCTAATATTACGACGTATAATGTAATATACATATAATTGTAATATTACGACGTGTAATGTAGCATATAATTGTAATATCGCGACGTATAATTTAATATCTAATCGTAATATTACGACGTATAATGTAATATACATATAATTGTAATATTACGACGTGTAATGTAGCATATAATTGTAATATCACGACGTATAATTTAATATCTAATCGTAATATTATGACGTATAATGTAATATACATATAATTGTAATATTACGACGTGTAATGTAGCATATAATTGTAATATCGCGACGTATAATTTAATATCTAATCCTAATATTACGACGTATAATGTAATATACATATAATTGTAATATTACGTGTAATGTAGCATATAATTGTAATATCACGACGTATAATTTAATATCTAATCGTAATATTACGACGTATAATGTAATATACATATAATTGTAATATTACGACGTGTAATGTAGCATATAATTGTAATATCACGACGTATAATTTAATATCTAATCCTAATATTACGACGTATAATGTAATATACATATAATTGTAATATTACGACGTGTAATGTAGCATATAATTGTAATATCACGACGTATAATTTAATATCTAATCGTAATATTACGACGTATAATGTAATATACGTATAATTGTAATATTACGACTTACAATGTAATATACACCTGTAACATTACGACGTATAATTAATATATAATCGTAATATTACGGCGTTTCGCATGTCGCGCAGCGTCAAGACAACGAACGGGTAATCCAATTATTTTCAGCCAGTAGAAAAATTACATGACAAGGGGTTAACCAAGACCAGCTTCACTGTCCTCCCATTCCGCCCCCTATTTGCTTTTCATCCGCTCTTTATTCGGCCGCGCGTTTAGTCGTCGACTTTCCATATTTCGTTGTCCCACCGTAGGGGGTGAATTTCCGCGCGACGAGGTAAATGGAAACAGTCGGAGCAAGAAAGCCGTGTAATGAAATTCCCCGCCCCGGACCACCGGTCCCTGTCATTTATTACTCGCTAATGACTGGCCGTTTCATTTGTTTGCGCGGACAGGGAGGCTGTGGTAATTGTATCACGCCAAGCAGCTGGAAAATACCACGCACGATAAACGATACGTAGAACTGTGAAAGGGATGGAATCTAGCGATGAAACGGATGCTGCGAAGCACACGCAGAATACTGTTCTGATTAATGATCCTTTGTACCCTTTACCGTCCACGCGTCTTCTCTTCCTTACAATGCGAATTAAGTCAAATAGCGACACTAGTCGGATGGGACGTTGATCTTTCGTTGTCTCGTGGTTCGTTCAGAAGGATTTACGCACGCTTCGAGCACTCGCGGGATTGAAACACGCGTCGGGGACGATTGTTGTTTACCGTTTCCATATTTGCGGCCGGAATCCATTAGAAAATGTACTCTAGGTATTGGGGAAAAGTTTGGAATTGTTTGGAGAGTTTCAGGGAAAACGGGGAACGTTCATTTTTAATCCCTTACGATAGCTAGCAACACTGGTGTTATAAATTATGCCACCAACTCGATAGGAACTCGTTTAACTTCGATCCTAATTGTAATTGTTAAACAAGTACTACCTGTAATATTTAAACGTGATATTAAAGCCTCCACTGAAAAATCTTGACAGGGTTTACGTAGTTCGTAGACGTGTTTGTGAATTTAAATAGGTGCAAGTTAATTAATCGAGTCGTTTTCTTGACAATTAACGAGGCCAATATTTTTTTTACAGTGGCCTTAATACCTGGACTTAAATTGCTTTCAAAATTAATTGTACTAACAAGCAAGGTTTCAGTAACGTATGCTGGAATATTCAAACGATTCGTGCGCGACACGATGCGAAACTAGTGATCAGTCAACGCTTGCATACGTAAATAATAAAACAATCGTAGGACAATGGGTTAACCCTTTAGCTACTTTGGAACCAAGAACTAAAAGTAAAAGCGATATCCCACATTTGAGCCACATCCTCTGATCCACTATTTTCAAGCAAATTAACAAATTTATAAAACCATAAAATCTGCCGCTCTAAGCAATAACCTACTTTTATTATCCTATACTGAAATCCCCCCTCCCTACTAAATTAAATTTTAAATAAACGCATAAAGATCCGCCATCTGGTTATCAGTGTTTAAACACGCGTACACGGAGCAGCGGGTAATTTTACCCGTGGCATTATTAAGTTGACACCTTTTCCTTTTTTTCTTTTTTTCCCCGTTACTTCGAAGAGCGCAAAACGGCGGATTAAGATCTGATATGCATTGTGCAGGGAAGCATAGCGTGCGACACGGCGGATAATTTATTGCACGCGCGTTCAACATTAATTACGTACGATTACGGAAACAAAGGACACGGTTGCACCCGCGGAAGCTATCCTTAACTGCATAGCAATGTTAGCCTGGTTTACACGCCCTCGAAGACGCTCCGCGATAATGCTCTGTCGTTTAACAATCGACCGGCGGAGTAATTCCCGTGTATATAGAGCGGAACGTGAGCGTAGTTGATCAATAACGCGTAGAAGGATATTCTAGGAACGGCTGTAAGGCAGCGAGTTCTTCCTAGCGTGAGTCACGGCTCCCTATCGTGGCCTGGACACGTGAATCACGGTGCCACTAAGTCATCGGCGAGATCACTTTAGATTACCACGATATTACGCGGTAACACGAGCCAACGATACGGGGAATTCATCGTGCAACAGCAGGTAAGTCACGTTACTTGGATCTTAGTTAACGAAATTAACCCCTCGCCGAGTAGTTAATTTATTTAGCTGTTTGTTAACGGGCAATGGAACCCTTTAGCATAATATTTAGGTACAAATGAGGTAACGGAAGATCAAAAGCAGGGAAATATAACGATGTAATGTAACGGAAAGGGAGCAAGTAAAAATAATATGAAACATAGGGAATAGAGTAAAAGTTAACTTCGACAACGATAAAATATGAGATCTACTGAAATTTATTAAGGAAACAAATAATGTGACGCTTTCGTCGCTAATAACGATGCAGTTGATGCGTCTTTAAACTCTATAAAAGAAAAAAAAAGAAAAAGAAAGGCATCTATATATGAATGCAGAAAAGAAGCAAAAATAAATAAAAAAAACAAACGGTGTCTATTCTTGGCTGAACAGAATACAGAGCAGATTTTGTCTAAAGGTTTCACAAAAGCGGAAAAAAATCAAGACTTTGCTAAGTTGATTAACATTAATAAAGACGCGATTTAGATACGTATAGCGACCACATAAAGTACAGCGATGTTCTCGATGTTTATACACAATTTAAATAAGATTAACCTGTTACCTAAGCAATTTCTTTCCTACACAGAACTATAAATTAATAAAATGGAATTAACATTGATTAGGGTAATTTGAATTGTTGCAAATATCAACATAAAATATGGTGATTTAGATCAGCAAAATATCAAGATGTCTTAGAAGATGAAGAATTTTTTAGAAAACGTGTAAAGCATTGGTGATACGTAGGACGAGTTAACGTCGTCGCTCGCAGTTAACAGGTTAATCTCGTCTGATGTAACAATACTTAAAAACCTTACAGCCACGAAGGCGACCAGGCTCGCGTCGTATCGCAACATGAAGCTGACTGTGAAGCACTTTATCGAATTGTCAAGGAACGCGATATGGGTCAGGATGATGTGTCATCACGCGACGACGTGGGTCATCCGAGTTGGCTGTCACAGGGTAATATGGATTAGGCTACTAAGCCTCCGCAGAGGGACGCGGGTCGCGGGATTGGATACGTGCGCGTTGCTGCAAGTAGTATAAGCACGTGCGTCGTCAGACGGTCGCGATAAGCAAGCCGTTGATCCCGACGCTAGGCGTGGATATTAAAAGCGGCTAGGATTCTTCTACGCGACGCGCGATAATACGGTAGTCCCTCGCTAAAATTCGCATACTTCGAGTTCACGACGCACGGAGAGTGGAGTTAAAAGAGCGGAAAAGCCGGCCGAAAGCCACGTCTTCGAAGCAAACGTATGGCTTGAAAGAGTTACAGTGTCGTTAGGTAACGCTTTAAAGTATAGGGACCTATAAAAATTAGCAGGATGTGGCAATTAACCAAGCTATTAAATCGTAGCTTTGGTTCGTCTTTTAATGATCGAGGCTGCTTAAATTATAATGTCACTTCGTTGACGTTATTTTGAATATTTGCACATTTTTCTTTATCGAAAATGCCACTTGTGCGACTAAATAAAAAGATAGTAGTGGCAGTATTACTTTTATGAGTCTACATAGGTGAATGCGTGGGTTGAAATACGTGAATCGTTTTCGTTACGAAATGATTACGAAAAAGATTAATCCGACACGAGGGTTGCACTTAATGGCTTCGAAAAATTTACATACGTAAGCAGACTTTCCAAAAATGTGCTTCTTTATAAACACGTTCTTTTTTATTAACCCTTTCGCTACTCCATTCTAAAATGAAAAATATTAAACGGATGGGGATTACGTAGTTATGGTAGAGTTGGGGATAATTAGTTACGGTAGACTAAGTATAAATTATAGTAATAATAGCATCGTGATACAGAAAATTGATACGTATATTTGTACCTAACGCGTGGCCAATTTTTCACGACGTATACATACGTCTTTGGTAGCGAAAGGTTTAATGAGTGGTTACGTAAAACGTTAATCTGATATCAATTTCGAATCATTCCTATATAATAGTTACGTCACTACTGATTAGCGACAAAAAACATTTGTAGTAACCGGTAACTCCAACACATTTTTCTGCCTGTTATGAGAATTTAAGGTGCTACGCATATTTCGAAAAGGGAAAAGTTGCCTTTAATTTCCTTTTTTGAAAATTGAGTTCGCGAAGATAGGTAAAAATGTTAAACTTTAACTTTTATGGAAATTTATGCGTGTCACCATGGTAGAGCTAACGGAGTACAAAGAGTTAGCAAGGGACTACTGTATTCTAAAGATACCTGCAAACACAGAGGAAACGTAGCGTCAGTGGAAATGCTACCAATAAACAGACAATGCGGAGACTTTATAGCGGCGCAAGTATTTGGCGAAAGCGCAAACGGGTCTCCGTTTAATCGCCTGCAATGAATTCCCTGTCCAGGAACCATTAACGCCGTTTCGTTCGCTAGAAGTTCGCCCGGCGATTCGCTCGATTCGCCGGTTAACGACCGGGAAAACGATAACGAAGTGTGCCTAACGTTTTCTCCTCGACACTCGATGAGACGAGACTCTTTTACTCTTCTTTTTGTCCTGGTTTAGTAGGAGAATTTAATTTGAGACGAATGTTGGAAAGAGACTGCGGACTTTTATGCAAATTCGACTAAAATGCAGTTATTATGTATATATATATAAATATATATATAAATATATATATTTATAATATATATCAATATATGTATTTATAATATATAAAAATATATTTTTATAAATATATATTTATAATATATATATAAATATATATATTTATAAAAAGCACCATCTTCAAGATTGTCTGATATAATTAGATTAATTTTAAATTTTGTTGATCAATATTTAACTATCCATCTCTTGATCCGAAGCTTCGTGTACTCATAAAAGTAGCATAAATTTGCATGAACATGCTCAGTCTCGCTTCTACGTAATTTACCACCAGAGATTCTACCTTTCAGCACGATTAAATCCATATACAATCTTGCACGTGAATTTTTTCTTCTTCCTCTACTTTTATTTTCCCTCGCCGTCAACTTACACACACGTGCATGTTCAATATGCAAAGAAGAAAAGAAGCAAGATAAAAAGAAGAAGCAGACGAAGAAAGCGAAGTGTGTACGATGCAAAAATGGCGCACGAGGGAAAAATGGGGAAAAACTCGATGCGCGAGAGTTTGATTGGCTGTCGGACAGGAGCGATAGCAACGATTATGGCGGATTTATGAACTCGTTGCACCGTAAGTCACGAGGATTGCTAGTTACCACGTTGCCCCGTCAGAGGTATAAATCAACGCGCGGTTGCACAGTAAGGAGAGACTGTCAGTCGTTTACCCTTCGCGAAAGGGGTGGAAGCAAGTGGAAGGATTAAGCTTCGAGTACTTTGACGCCCGCAGACTTCACCGTAATTAATCCATGCGGTTCTATTATTGATATTCTGCCTCCCATATTACACGTTTCACTGAACAATTGCTTACTATTCTACAACGTGTTCCTTACGTCATCGAAAACTAAATTTCTTTTCATTTCATAGGGGTTAAATCTGTTAAATTATTTGTCGGTTATTTATTTACTATTATATTATATTATATATAATACATATTAATTATAATATATATTATAATATATGACATTATATTATATTATATTATAATATATCATACTATATTATATTATATTATATTATATTATATTATATTATATTATATTACATTATATTATATTATATTATATTATATTATATTATATTATATTATATTATATTACATTATATTATATTATATTACATTATATTATATTATATTATATTACATTATATTATATTATATTATATTATATTATTTATCGGTTAAATTACATCGGTGCCTTTGTACGAAATTCAATTTGTTTTAAAAAATATGTTTACTGAAATATGACGTTTAATGTTCAACTGATGATCAATTATATTTTTCCATTACAGGCTGTTTCTATCTTTGATATCGATAATAATGGCAAACATCGAATCTTCTCACGTTTGTTACAGCACATTGTTTATTTCAAGTGTTCTATTTAATGGAAAAGCTCGTTCCTCATAGACTTTGTTATAATAGATATCCCATTGTATTTTTCCTTTTCACATCTTTAGCATTTCTGATTATATAATAATGGCAAACAACGAATCTTCATGAATTTTTTTTATAGCACATTGTTTATTGCAAGTGTTCTATTCAGTGAAAAATATTGTTCCATATAGAATTAGTCTCACTGTGTATTCTTCCTTTTCAGCTTCTCAGCAATTTTGACACCGATAATAGTAATACCTACCATCGAATACTCATCGTGGTATTTAAAATCTTTGCCTCTTTTCTTTCTCACTGTAATTTCTGTCACTCGTTGACCCGTAAGAAGCCACATCCCGTGTGACCAGAAACAATGGCGGAAAAGGTACGATACGACTTTTAGAAGCGTAAAAGACGAGCCGCAAGCTTCAGAGTTTTGCAGTTGCCGCACACACGCACGCAGTCTTACGAGAGGCCAGAATTTTCATTAACTTCCTCTCGGAAAATATTACGGTCCCAACTTTCCTTCGCTTCTTGCAGAATTCGTCTTATCTCACTCGCAACTTCCCACGGTAGCTGAAGATACAACTCCCTCTGTCAGGCCACCGAATGAAAGTCTCTCGAGAAACTTCTGGCCTGACGATTATACTCGCTGGCAAAAGGAGCGTCAAATATTTGTGGGCGTCTCCGAAGGGAATACGGAAAAATAATTCCGCCGACGTTGAATCGTTGCTCAAGGAACTGCTGTACTTATATATCGGCATGTGACACATGTTCCTTCAGTTTTCCCAGAACGATTTTGAACGGAATTACAAGGGAATATTACAAAGGAAGAATCTTTCGGCTAGGGCAAAATGTCAAGTAATTAACCACGAATCAATGAATCACCGTTAGGCAAAAAAAAGTAGGGAAATTGTAAGCTTCAAAATTAGTAGGTTGGTCAAAAAGGTCAAATTTTCGTAGTTTCTAGATGGATCGAAACGAAACTGTAATAAGCAATGTATCAATGTAATAATAAAGATCGAGTTTTTTACGATACAGTAATATTACCGTATTTAAAATATGCTACCCATATAAAGTGATATAAAAATAGGTTAATGAATTTATCTTATCGAACAATCAGACCTCTATTTTAGTAGGAATGTTTAACACAGGTATTTTATCGTGTTACAAACAAGATGCTAAAAATAGGAATTTGCATAAAAATCCACGGTCTCTCTATTAATATAACAAAATAGCATTTTACCCACCGTATTTTCTTTTTACTAAATCTTGCTGCTCTTTCATATCCTTTACCCTTTAAACTCTCCACTGCATGCTAAAATTTCGCACAAAATTTGTATCCCAAATTATACTTTATATTCGTTTATCGGCACGCATATTACACGATATTAGTTTGAATATATCTTTGGCGTTTAGGAGACGCGTTCGCGTGAAAGGTGGAGGAGTAGAAAATGTAAAATATTCTTGGCGGTTCGTCGAAGGAAATATGACGAAATAATACGGTTGAATCGATTTGCTTTGGAGGAGGTAAAACGGGGATATTGCTGGGTCGAAGAAAGCACGGCACAAGGCAATTCTATTACTCTGCAATCTCCTGATAGTGCCCTGCAACGGTATCCGGTAATTTTAAGTCATACGCGATGGTGACCTCAGCATTTTGGTAATTAAAGCGCGACCATCTGCTGCCAAGCGAGTTTCTACAGTTTCTATCCATCCCTACAATTGTGTTCTAATTGTATTCTAAGTTTCCGAGTCGCCGCGACGATTCAAATTAGAAGATCAAATTGCCTCTGCAATTGCAAAACCTGAGAAAATTCTCGCAATTAGATGTGCATCTCGTTGACAAAGATATCTTTAACTTCTTGGTTGAACAAATGAAATTAAACCAACATTCTCTTACGTTTGATTAGCGAAACAATTGTATTAAAAAATGTTAACAGAATAATGTAAAAACAATTACCTAGAACCTGTCGCTAATTACCTTGCAGTTAATACGACGTTAAATACAGAGGGGAAAAAAAGAAGAAAACAATCGACTGTAATTTGATTACAAAAAGCAACCATTTTTTGATACTTTAGTATAAGTCAGAGGTAGTTTCAAGTATTAAAAATTTATCAGCTGAATAACTTCCATATATTGTGTGAAAACGTATATTTTATCTAATTATATTAGTGTTTTCCTTTTGATGTTAGATGAAAGTAGTAATCTTATAAACAGCTTTTTTAATTTACTCCGAGATAAAAGAAATCAAGAGTAGAGTTGTCTACTTCTTTATTTAGTTGCACCATTTTGGTATAAAATTTCGTACGAATTTGTGGAGTGACTTATTAATTTCTTCATAAAAATTGTGCCCCTTTCATTATTATGATTCTTTATTTTTATACGAATAACGTAACTCGTGTCATAGATATTGTGTATCCAAAAGCATTAGCTCGTTAAAGAAATAAGTAAATAAATATTAGGTTTACCAGTGAACAATCCATTCTTACCGTGTTTCTTTTATTTAATACGTTTACTTGACTAACGTAACTCGTGTTGTAAATATTCTGCATCCAAAAGCCGTAATCCATTAATAAAATAAATGAATAAGTATCAGGTGTACCAATGAATAATCCACTACTCTTTCAATAAGAAAAAAGGTAAAAGCTATGGGTAATATTTCTAGAATATATCACCCCATGTTTTGTTTATTAGCGGCAACTTACGGTTTCATTCAAAATGTAAGCAGATCGATTTTACCCCGAAGAATTAATCAATACTGCACTAACAAACACGGCAACTCAATAGAAACTGTATCATTCATTGCTACACTTAATAAATAAAAGTTACTAAAGCTGTTGAAACATTCGCGACGAAGAAAGCAGAGCATTGCAATAATTTAGGACGAAGACGTTGGTAGTTCGTAGAAGTTAGAAGACCGATAACTGCGAGCGATACAGAGAGGGTGGAAATAATATTGGTTAATACAAGGCCCACGACCACGTCACTGTTGACCGTAGGAATCGTCCGAGAAAACGTTAGGCAGGAGAAAAAGAAATATTTTCCATCGCTTTTCCTTTCGTTCCATAAGCGTTCCCTCGTTTATCTTCCGCTTGCCTCGAAGAGAGCGAAATTGGCGCCGAAGGATACGTCAATACACCGTAATCTGGTTAAACATCCTGAGCTCGAGAGAAAAAAAAGAAAAGAAGATGACGAGGAGGATGACAACGCCGTTGGTTCGATCCCCCCATTCATTTTCCCGTTCCTTTCATCCCATTTTGCCAGATTGCAAAGGCCTGAGCAGCCATCCAGATGACGAATCAATCTTCGGTATGTCTACGCAAATAGCGGTTTGCTTGGGTAGCCGTGGAAAATCGAAAACTCCATCCTCGTTTCTGGGACAATGAATCGCCGCCATTAAAGGAATCGGGGACACACGGATATTACCTCTTGCGGCTTGTGTAAGTACTATCCGCCATATTTGTTCTTCTACAATTTTATCAAACACAGTGGGATCAGGTTGTCATAATAAGCCGGTCCCGAAGCGCTGCATAAACGTAGCAAAAAATAATCCGCCTATCGTAATTAAATTTCGAATAGTGTCGTATACAACATTCATTAAGGTAGTAGATGCCTCGATTTGATTGAGATATGGACGTATAGCTTGGTAGAAAATTTCAGTGAAATATTCTCATCGCTCTGAAAGAAGAATTCTTTCAGAATTTTCAATTTTTCTGATCCTTTAATGTATTCAGTTTCCAACGGTTGATCAAATTTTCTTTGCGAATAACTGGAATAACTGATCATTTACAAAGTCAATGTTTCACAATCTTTTCCTACAGTTCATCTATTCGTAAAGCTGTTCTCTTTAAAAAAATAACGTACGCTTCTTTCAATCAATTCTAGGTGCGTCTAACCGTTTATTAGAATTAAAAATTTCACCGTGTTTATCAACGATCACTCGTAAGTAACAATTTTTACACGCAAACGCAATTTAACACTGCGAAATTTCTGAGCAACTCAATACAATAATTTATACTTTAATTCGAATATTTTGCACGTTTCTCCTTGTTACGTACGTTCGCTGCCACTTCGCGCATTTCGATTTCCCATAAATACGTAAAAATCCGCAGTCTGGTTACGAAGTAGAGGAAAGTATCGAGCACGCATAACTCTTGCAAAAGTTTCGAATTTACGACGGCCTGTTTTCGCCCGGAAACGTTTCGCGAAGATGCGAGAGTTCTACACCGAATATCGTTTAATTATTCGTCCAAAGGTCCTCCATTATGCCAGCCACTCTGCATCGCCCTGCAACGATAACGAACCACCCCGTTGCAGAACTCGGAAGGTTTGCAAGCGTTCTAGTACCTTGTTTACAATGCAATATTCTCCGAGGAACGGCGGCTGTTTTTACAACTATACTGCAAACCGAGATTCCGCGGCAAGCTCTTCAACAAATACTTATTTAGAAGGGACATTTGGAAACTGTTGTTTTACATCCATCTCTAAGGCGCTTCTCAAACCCTTGCGGTTGTGTAAAAAAGATTGGGGTGAAAAGTATTCGATTCTAAAGCATCGTATAATATATACACATTGATAAACGCGGTAGGTGTCTATTAACAGCTTCTTACTAGTTACCAAATACCTTAATTATCCTTTCTGTTATGATATAATGTAATACAGCACTCTTATACACGTGTTTCACTCTCTGTTATTCTCGTCGATCTATTTGTCCTCTTTCACTGAAGACCATTCGATATACAATGAATAACAATATGGCAGATGGCACCACAAGAATAATACTATTCTAATATATATTAGAATTAGATATAGATGTTAATATTACTATTATAATAGTAATAATACACTAACAATATACTAATTAATATTATGCGTTATATTATAAGGAATTGACAAGAATTAGCGGGTAACGATACGGTTATGCGTTTGTCGTTGAGTAAGGTATAGTTTGAATGTATATGCGTATGGAAACAGTGACCATTGTAATCCTCTTTGGAAATCAATAAACATCTATCTATAAAGGATTGTCTATTCATCGATTACGTAAGGTAATAACTAAACTGCGGATCTTTATGCAAATTCAGATGTTTAGGAATATAATTAAGGAAACGAAATCAAAATAGGGAATTGTTACATCCTCTAATTATTTTAATCTTCTAAAGTTTATAATCTTAATTATATTTTAATATTTTTCGCGGCCTTCAATAGCATTTGCATTTTGTACCTTTTTGCATATTTATATTTCCTTTCCTTCGCAAAGATGCAATCAGAATGTCTACGTAGTAGCGTACAAATAATTTCAATAATTTGTGTTGCAAATAATTTACGTATCCCTTGTTTATGTTAACATAGACTACGCGATTTAACATGGTAAAAGAATATACAATAGAACAAGTTACCAACATTCTTGTCTCGCATTTAAATAAGCGAAGTTTGGTATGAAAAAATTCATCGTTGTATTTATCCGAAAATTCCCTTGCGCGAATATTTACGTCTCCCTATTAATTTAAGTTAAAAAAGTTACGCAATTTAACATCGTGAAAGGCATGGAATCCGTAAATACTTAAACAAGCATTTAATTAAGTTAATTCACGAGTTCATGTCAAAAACAACCTTTGTAGAAATTAGCCATGATGGTTATCACGAGGTATACAACATTACAATTTAATCGAGTATAATTGCTTCTCCAATATAATTACCAGTATTATATTGTTCTATAGTTGTAGTATATTTATTATTCATCTGGATACCTACTCACTTGCATTTAAACCCTTTAACTTCTCCAAAAAAAGAAAGAAAAAGAAAGAAACAGAAAAAGGGGGAAAATTGCAGCTTCGCGAATAAAAATATGAAAGCTTGTGATTTAGTATAGCAATTGGAATCTGACGAGGATGCTTTCAAGCGACGGAAACTGAAAAACATCCCCCGACAGTAGCTGACGAGGGTCCTCGCACTAGCTAAGCAGTGTTCTCGCGACAGACCACTTCTGCCAGGCTTTCTCGTCGTTCAAATCTGTCGAAGTTTCACGAATGAAAGCCGCACGTGAAACGTTTCGTAGTCCTTGATACCTGGCCGCTTCGTTCGGCAAAGACTCATTCGGGATCTCGGAGTTTTCCCCTCGAGCGGTTGTTTCGCAAAAAGCGATTCATATCGATGTTTCTTCAAAGAAGAAAGACTTTCCTCTGTGCGTCCTTTTCCATAAGCAATAAAGCCACCCTTGACCGAATTTATTCTCTTCCTTCCCCTTTTCTATATTTTCTCTACTCTAACCGTGTCAACGAATCGAGCCGAAGAGTTGCACGAAAGGAAACGCGTAAACTATGCGTCTAAGCAGTGGATCGATGATATTTTTCTCCTTTTTTCTTTTTTTTTTCTTTTTATAAGAGTGATGGCAGTAGCATTGACGAAGCATAGGATAGATTGTTCAATCTTATGTAGAATCATTAGGGAGCTACCATTTTACAATAATAATTTAGAGTAGACGGAGACAACAACGGAATTGTATACAAATGTTAAAATTCAAAATTCAAATTTATAACAATGTATACTTGCGGACAAAAATGATAAGACACCTTGGAAACGTTCTAATTGGCTTAACTGATAAACTATTTATATTAAAGAGCGTAGCATGTGAAATGAAACTATTTATTGTTAACCGACATACTCTTCGTAAATTAAACACATATCCACGAATACACGTGTCCGCTTGGACGAACTTATAAGACGCTATCTTTGGTAATTAAAAGAATATATATATAACTAATTAAAAGTATGTTTCCTACTTTTTTTCGGAATGGTAACAACGAATAGACCACCCCTTTATTTTATACCACTTCTATCGTTGGATTTAGTAAACTTTTGTACCAGTTTCATTCTACAAATTTGCTCCTAGCCTGGCTAGGCACGCACGTTACGATGTTTCCCATAAATGGGTTATCTATGCTACAGTTAGCGAATGTTAGTAGTAAAGCGATCAATGGTCGAGCTTGAGAGCCTTCATCGACACTTTTCTGGCTCCTGTTCCGGCGAATAACGAAGTAGCTGACACCTCTGATTAATGATCTTTGGCTACTACCCGGGGAACGCCTCCTTGTAACACCTTGTAACTCGCTGGCCAACTTCGTTGGGTCGTTTAAGAATTATCGACTTCGCCAACAATCTGAGAAGTTTCGTCGCTAAATATTTCTCTCGGGACGCAGCGGTTACGGGCAACTAGATTTCTCCACCGATATAAGGGCCGTTAAATATTCATAGGGGTTAGTTGTTATCGCGTATGATCGCTTGGGCTGATGATTAAAATCTGTACCACCCGTGCATGGAACATTTACGCGTGTATATTTTCCAACGGAATATCAGTTGGAAATTTAACGAGGATCTTCGGAGACTCGAATTAAACCTTTCGCGGATTGTTGGATTATTATTTTATTCTAACGCAAAAATAAACTTTGTGTTGAGAGACACTGGGTCTGTAATAAAGGAAAACCTTAACTCTATTACCAGAGTTATGGGCCTCTGGCCCATGTGTCTAAGGGCCTGTGTGACAGACACGTTGCAGACCCAGGCCGTTATTTTCTTTCTGAATTGAGCGCCACATTTTCTACGTGCTTGAGAAAAGCCCTCACTTTTAGTTCGATCTTCGTAACGTTAAGACGTCCTTTCTCGTTACAAAAATAAAATCATATCATATAGAATAAACCGTATTTTAATTAATTTAACCCCATATCCCAATACAGATGTTTCGCGAATTTTCGTGGGATTATTAACCCTTAATATTGAGAACTCAAAGAATCCATTTTTAATCCTTCCAGTAATAAGGGATTACAAAATCTGTCACAAGGTACCTTTAAAGCGTGTTGCTACGCCAAAAATGTTGAAGATAACTGCATTAATTGATTAAACAAATGCGGAAAATTTTACCGTAACGAAATGGTTACATTTTTCTTTCCTCGGAACGCAGCGCGATTCGAGAAACTTTCGATTCGCCAGGTTTAGCTTTCCATTCTTCGGAAAAGGTTTAATTAAAATTGCCCCCCCCCCCTAAAAGCGACCGACTCTGTAATAAAATTCCAGCGGGAATTTTTAACGGCACGGATTATTCATCGGAACTTTTCCATTGAAACGTAAAATTTCCTTTTATTCCTAAATACCCCGATGGCCATTCGAAGTATCCGATAGCGAAAGAGAGAGAGGGAGAGCTTTTCTTAAAGTTTCAATGCCAACCCCATTGCTCGGAGGATCAGAGATGAGATATTCGAGTAGTAGAGATTTGAAGATAATTCGATGCCGCGATTGCAGCCATTGAAAGTGTTGACATGGTTCGTTTGCTTGAAAGTTTTGCTCAAAGTGAAACTCGTGAATTTTGGGATACGACAATGGCATTAAAGGGAGCATTAACGAGGGCGCCAATCGGCCTCGATGAAAGTGCAAACTTCTGTTGAATAGCCCTGTTAAAAAGGAAAGAACCCCCCAGGGGAAGAAAAGCGCGAAGTGGCGCTTAGTCGAAAGTTATGCCAACTTCTGCTCTTCTGGGTTTTGCTTAACGCTTTACCGACCATTCGTGAACGAAACTGCTATACACCGATTGGTTCACGGTTTTGGCTATTTGAAGACAACGTATGCGCTTATTTTTAAAGCTCTTGAATTGTTGAATAAAAAATTTTAGAGAGTTTTAGGCAATACATCGTTCTAATCTCCCTTATTTTTAGGACGCTAAAGTTTTATCGTAACCCATAATTTTGATAATATTATTATTATATCGTACAGTAGAACTTCGATTATCGGAACAACGATTAATGAAACGATAGATTATTATCAGACTCTTGGTTATGGGTACATTTAATTATCGGAATATTGATTAACGAACCACTTGATCATGAGAACAGTGTTGTCGAGCAAATAAGAATGGGAAATGAATAATGATAACGTAAATAATATAATGCTACGATTAAATAAATAAATTAATGATGAAATTGTGGAACAAGTTGAACAGTATTTCAATGAAAATGAAGGAAGTACTACGGAATGTAAAGAAGAGGAAAGTGAATTAACAAATAATTTCAAGCTTCTCGCGAAGCATTACGAAACGTTCATTGTTTTATAATAAATAATATTGGAATAATAAATAATATTTGCACAATATATTAACATTAGGTTTACGGAACTCGTCGCGTTGACGCCGTACAGATTTCATACCTAAAATTGTAGAGACCATAAATATTATTTTCCAGCACTTTGTGTTAACTTTAATTAATACAATGGTATGAATATGTATTCTACGCGATTCTCTTCATCCTCACGTTTCTACGTTCGAATATTTATACGCAGTATACGTATTTTTCCGGATGCCTGTCAAATTATGCACGTAACGTCCGTAAACCTAATGTTAAATGAATGTTAAGTTGCAAAAATACCGGGCCACGTTGCCCTGATTGTTTTTTCTGGCCCTGGATCGTTTCGCTAAATTATCGATGGTCACGAAATCGTGCGAGCCTCAAGGATAAATCCGAATCGATCATTTTAAGCAGCTGGGGAATTGCTGGTTTCTTTGCATGCGATGTTGCGCGGAGGTTTCTGTAATAGTCGACTCGAATTGCAATCGTAAAACCAAGTAGGAGAAGCATAACGGCGCCTTAAATTATGGAAAGTTGAAGAAAATTGTGATAATAATATGTTCTATTCTTGTTAACGTTAGCAAAGGCATATTTTCGTCGATTGTAAGGCGAAAAGGAGAAATGTAATGGCAATTTATATTGCCGTAAGGGTAATAAAGTTCTAGTAACGGTATATTATAGTCTCGTTAATGATATCAGCGTCATTTTCATTGATTGTAAAGATTGAAAAGAAGAAATAGAATCGTGAGAAACATTAAGGGATGAAATAATTGTCAATATTTGAACCGTTGTAACTTTGCAAAAAAGCATCGTACGATAATCAACTTGGGCTCGTTTTAAAGCTTAAAGTCTGTACTTTTACACGAGTGAGCGGATGTTTTTTGATAAATTTCGTATTCCGAAGAGTAGAGTGAAAAACTGAAGGTAGTAGTTATCTTTAAACACTGTGCCAAATTTGAACGACTGCTATGGACCTCAATAATTTTTCATAGGGATTCAAGAAAATTTAAAAGAAAAACATCTGTTCAGCCTTGTAAAAGTAGATACTTCGAGCTTTAAAATGAGCCAAAATTGATCATCCTACGATGAATTTTTACGAAGTTACAGGAATTTAAATATCGACCATTTCTCGATTGGAATTTTTCATCCTTTAATTTTGCTTCAATTAAATTGCAACAAGGGCAATAAAATTTTAATAATAATACAAACTATTTTCTCACGGTAAAGAGTCGAAATATAATAGCAGTTTAAATCGTGATAAATATAAGGAAATTCCGATAACAACATATTGTATACCGATTAATATTAGCAATGGCAATTTGGGCAAACGATAAAATCGCCGTTAAATTGCTGAAACGCGGAATAAAATTCTGTGCGGCGGAATTAAGTTGCCTGTATATCCTATTTTCACGAACTTCACGTCGAAACTGTCCAGCGACAAAAAAAAAACTTCCCGAAGAACGTTAATTAACGCGGCTGGCGCGGGATGCAAGTCGCCTAATTAATAGCCGTAATTACGCGCAATTATGTAAGCGAAGCTAGTTAATTAATTGTACCGTTTGTACGTCTCCCCTGCAACCATTGCGCATCGCGTCGTCTCGTTCATTGAATTGAAATTACCCGGCGCTAAATTCGGTAAAAATTGAAACCGTGAACCGTGAAATTCCATTACGTTCAATCGAAGAATATCCCACTTATGTAACAGAAGTATAATTAACGCTGGATTTACGGAACCCCGTCGATTCGACAGATTTCCGATTTAATGTCAAGGGATTAACCCTTTGCGGACGAGTGTCGGAAATAATCGCCCAAGTTCTTCGGTGTTTCGGACATATATTAATTTTTAAAACAAGAAATTCAGCTTAAGACGATCACTAATACGCCGCTGTTAATACGTGGACAAGTATTTGTTTAATAACGTTTTCAAAATATTAATAATCGAACGAAAATTCGTTAAACATTATTTTGCTCCGTCCGCAAAGGGTTAAAAGATCTGACTGAAACGAATATACAATGTCTAGGATAAATGTACCACGTAATGCCACTTTAAGCTTCGCGCCTAATATTATTTAAATATTTCACAGCCTATTAAACCTAATATTCGTTTCAGGTTGGAGCATAACATTGTTCAACATTTCTTTTATCTATGAACATCTTTTTATACGTTAAAAATAATGAATTAATTACTGCGTCATTGAAAGTATATAACAAAGTCCAATGTCTCTATTACTGTCACTTGAAAAGCTCTCATATAAATGGAAACACGTTTTACATATATATTAACACGTCATTTTGTGTAACAGATATAAGATGTATATAGTAAACGTCGCGCCTTACTGAATTATCACACGTTCCATACTTTATACGTATATTGGTCACGTTTCAATGTTCAACAGTGTAGACTCGTAGGCTTAATTATATGGTCGCGTAGCGAGTATTAGAAGGTGAGAGCCTGCCATAGCAACAATAAAGCCCAAGGAACCAGTACTTGTTAATTTTGCAGCTGGTCAGCACGTGAACCCAAGATTTGGGATAGTTGTAATTTCGTTATTTCCGCGTGTGATTTCAAAGTCGAGGCGATCCTTGGTTTTTATTGCTGGCTGCCGAGTTCCGGGTAGGTAACGGGAAAGACCGAATGACCGTTGACGGGGAAGTAGGAAGTTCTAAGGGGCAACATACCCCTTAGCTCTCTCCATCGGGACTCTTCCCCACCATTCGAATATTGAAAAATATAAATGGTACGCCAGGCAACGAAAGGTCTGTCTGCGTCTAGTATTCCGTACCGGATCAAGAAATCCTTTCCTCTCTGGACGCGCTCTCTTAACGCAGCCATCTCCAAGCATGAAACACAAAATCTCTGTCCCTCTACATCTCGAACCCCCCGTTCTTCCTTCTAGGTCTTGCATGACCTCAACACCCTCATCCCTCTCGAGGATTGGGGGCACTGCTTTTGATGACTCTTTTGCCCTATACTTTCCCATCTTGCACTTGCAAATGCATCCTTTTTAGGGGGTTTTTTTGAAAATTTTTCCCCTCACCATTTTTCACATAAATATTTGTAACTTCATTTCGGTAACACCAGTTTCAATACATCATGCACCACCGGTAAGGGGGCCCGCTATCTTGCCCCCAGGAACGGTTTACCCCACTCACATGACAAAAAAAAAAGAAAAAAAAAAAGAAAGGTCTGTCTGCGTCTATCGCTCGTCGAAAGAATAAAGTAACGTTAAACGAATTAAATTGTATCTTCCTCGCCTCCCCGAGTTCCGGTCTACAACAGCACGTTTACCACCTAATATTTATTTATAAATATTAAGTGTAAGCGAATATACAATGTTTAAATATTTTGTTACGCAAGCCGAAGTTCAAATTTCGTATGAAAATTTCGTTACTTTCGATTCTTTATACTTTACTTTGCTATTAAATAAAACGAATTCGAGTGTCGGTTATAGGAACACTGACAGTGATTGGGACGTCTACCCTATATAAGTGAAGCTATGTCCAATCAGTGGCCCAATTTCTATCGTCCACGTAGATCGCATGAAATATCGACATGATTTAGGGGCGCCATTATCACGACGAACAGCGTTTTAATGCTATTTCACGCTCGCTGCTCGATAGTCCCGCGAACGAATGCTGGCGGTAGTCATTAATTAACCCGGCATGAAATAATTTCCCGTTGCGCCTCGCTATCAAATCGAAACGGCGAGTGCCCTGTGTGTTTCGGTTTCGAGGAAACGATTCGCCACCGTCGCCATCGGCCGTGTAATTGTCCCTAGTCCCATGGTCCTCCATCGGAACGTCATTCTGACAAAGGCAATAATACAGTAACCGTGCTCTCATCTCACGGATTTAATCGATTAACGCTAGGTTTACGGACGTTAATTGTATAAAAGGCTTCATAAAAGCAGATAATAATTATCTAATATTAAAAAGGAGAAATATTGGGTATATCATTAAATGGGTTGTTTTTCAGAGTTTAAAAGGACAATATTGAATATATTCTATTTAAAACGTAACTTTTGTAAAGTTGAAAGAAGTAATATTGCACATACTTTATTAAAGACTGGTTTTTTAGAGTTTAAAAGAGAAAATATTGAATATATCATTAAAGGGTTGTTTTTCAGAGTTTAAAAGGACAATATTGGACATATTCTATTTAAAACGTAAGTTTCGTAAAGTTGAGAAAAGTAATATTGGCCATATTTTATTAAAGACTGGCTTTTTAGAGTCTAAAAGAGAAAATATTGAATATATCATTAAAGGGTTGTTTTTCAGAGTTTAAAAGGACAATATTGGACATATTCTATTTAAAACGTAAGTTTTGTAAAATTGAAAGAAGTAATATTGGCCATACTTTATTAAAGAGTGATTTTTTATAGTCTAAAAGAGAAAATATTGAATATATCATTAAAGGGTTGTTTTTCAGAGTTTAAACGGACAATATTGGATATATTCTATTTCAAACGTAAGTTTCGTAAAGTTGAAAAAAGTATTATTGGCCATATTTTATTAAAGAGTGATTTTTTATAGTCTAAAAGAGAAAATATTGAATATATCATTAAAGGGTTGTTTTTCAGAGTTTAAACGGACAATATTGGATATATTCTATTTCAAACGTAAGTTTCGTAAAGTTGAAAAAAGTATTATTGGCCATATTTTATTAAAGAGTGATTTTTTATAGTCTAAAAGAGAAAATATTGAATATATCATTAAAGGGTTGTTTTTCAGAGTTTAAACGGACAATATTGGATATATTCTATTTCAAACGTAAGTTTCGTAAAGTTGAAAAAAGTATTATTGGCCATATTTTATTAAAGACTGGTTTTTTAAAGCCTAAAAGAAGAAATATTGAATATATCATTAAAGGGTTGTTTTTCAGAGTTTAAACGGACAATATTGGATATATTCTATTTAAAACGTAACTTTTGTAAAGTTGAAAGAAGTAATATTGGCCATATTTTATTAAAGACTGGTTTTTTAGAGTCTAAAAGAGAAAATATTGAATATATCATTAAAGGATTGTTTTTCAGAGTTTAAAAGGACAATATTGGATATATTCTATTTCAAACGTAAGTTTCGTAAAGTTGAAAAAAGTATTATTGGCCATACTTTATTAAAGACTAGTTTTTTAGAGTCTAAAAGAAGAAATATTAGGTATATCATTAAAGTATTGTTTTTTCCGAGTATAAAAGGAAAGTATTGGATATATTCTATTCCGAGGGAAATTTTTGTAAAGTTGAAATAAAGTAATATTGGTCATAGTTGATTAAAGGGTGGTTTCTTTTAGAGTTTAAAAGAGGAAATATTGGGTATGCCATTGAAGGGTGGTTTATCAAAGTTTAATAGGGAAAATATCCGATTAATGTTCTACTGAAGGGCTGACTTTAAAGAGTTTATCAAAGAAGGTATTGGCTATATTTCATTAAAAGGTGATTTTCCGGAGTCTAAAATGGAGAATATTGGGTACGTCTTGTTAAACAGGTGACTTTCGTGAGATTGATGAAGAGGATATTATCTATATCCTATTAAAGGGTGATTTTCGTTATCTAACGGGAAAATGTTGAAAATTCTATTGAAAGGGTGACTTTTGTGGGTTTATATAAGTATACAGACTGTCTCATTTAAAATAGGCCAGCTAATCTTCTTCTTTAATAACGATAGGGCAACAAATATTTTATACGCAATTTAAATTATATAAAAGAATGAATTCCTTACAAGAAGCATTTTTATTCCAACATTATCAACATTCTCCACGAGCACATAATATGAAAAATAATTAAATGGCCATGTTTAAAATCTGACACCGTGTATATTTGTTACAATTTATTAAAGGATGGTTTTTTTAGAGTCCAAATGGAAAACTATTCGATATATCTTACTTAAGATGTGTGTCTTTTGTGGTTTTTAAGAAGTAGATATTGCCTATGTCTCGTTAAATGCTGGTTATCCATAGTCTGAAGAGGAAAATGTTCGACGTATCCTACGAAAGATGTAACTTTTCTGAGTTCGAAGAAGAAGATATTGATTATATTCCTTTAAGGGGCGATTTTCCACGGTCTAAGAGAAAAATGTTGGATATATTCCATCGAAAGGGTAACTTTCGCGAGTTCGAAGAAGAAGATTATTGGCCGTATTCCATTAAAGGGTAGCTTTGCAGGGTTTAAAGGAGGAAATATTACCCATAGACGATTAAGGGGGGCGATTGCCGTGGGGATCCAGTAGAAGAAACGTTGGAATTGCGAAGGCCGCACGCGATTGTACAACAGATTTGAGGCTTCAGCCTGGATTACTCGCGTGTTTATACTGCCAGAATGTTTACAAGGATCACTTTTATTGCCGTTCACGTACGCGGCTAATTGTTAATTCTGTTACATGTTGTTGCCACAGTGGACATACAGCACCGCTGACCCAGATGCATTTCAAACAGGAAACCGTCACGCTGAACAGACGAATTTTGTTTAATCAGCCGCTTCTTGTTGCTTCCACTTTCCCCTTCAGTTCCAATACTTTTAACCCTTTGCGGACGAGTGTCTGCAAATAATCGCCACTTTCCTCGTTTTTGTGGACGCACGTTTACTGTTAAAGCAGAAAGTTTAAGTTAATATCGTTGATAAACGCTTCAATGTTTTGGGTATTTGTTGACCTGGAATTCGTAAGCTTAGAAATTCGTAACGTTTGGAATTCAAAGTCAAAATACTCTTTTAAGTTTTATTATTCGTCGTCCGCAAAGGGTTAATATCCATCTGTCGTGCGCGTATACTCGTACTCAATCGCCTTGCCGTACGCGCAACCTCACACGCCGAATTAACCTTGTGTGGGTAGGTTATAGGAGAAAGAAAAATAGGAAACTGTTGACGCTGTTGTGTATATATGTATATTGGAAGTGTGTCGCCGATACACGATTGACAGGGAAGTTTATGTTAATAGTTCGATAAGTTTTTGCGTTCTGATTTTCTGGTGGTGTGTCGTCAATTTATGTATGTCGCGTTAAAATGTGATTGGTGGAGGCTTAGGTGGTAGGGGTGCTGTTCTTGAGCTGGGCGTTCGGATTTCCAGACTGGAGTGGGAAATTAGTGTTTGATTTTTAAATATTTTGGCTGTTCCGATCCTCAGGTCGAAGCTACAGCGCACGTGTTTTTATGACGGTACATATTGTTCTTAATATTTAGGGGTGTCGTGCCCTCGCGCGGTTTACCTGGGCTGCAAGTATATGATGCCAGCTCTCGGGTACGAAATTAGCAACGCTCGCAATAAAACGGAGGGTAGCGAATATGTCGTTCGCTTCGACACCATCGATCAAATGTCCTTCGAAATTTTCTACGCCCTCCACGAGTAAAATTTCAATCGGCCACGAATGTTCCGCAAATAATGGTTTAATATAATTATGCTGCGAAAGCATCGCGATTCCAAGTGGTAACCGTTTGTAATAAAAAGTAAAAGAACTTACCGTGCTTGCTTATAATCTGTATATCAGGTAATGAAGTATTTTTCCGTATCAAACGATGGGCTACTATAAATTGATTACCAAGCTGCGGATGTTTACATATTTATAGAAAATTTAAATATGCAAAGGGACACAGAATGCACGTAATATGCGAAAATATACAAAGCATCGAACGTAAAGTAGAAATTATTGTATTTCGAGGATGAAACAATCTTTCATTTAGATTCCCGTTCTCTAATTTTATTAACAAAAGTCTGAATTTGCATAAAGATCTTCAGCTCAGTGATCAATTTTAATCTAATCATCGTTAACTTAAAAGTGAGAAAGAGTTGCTGAATGAAAATGAGAATTGTAGTTCGAATTTAAAATTAAAGCAACTAAATTGTAAACTATCGCAGCTTGGAAATTTACCCTAACAATTATTCGAGCCTTTCTAAACCCGAATCGATTAACTCCATCCTTCTTAAGTATCCAAATTTAATAAACTCGAATGCACAATTAACGTTGAACTTCACAAAAATGAATTCAATTCATTTTACACTTGGCTTCCGAACGACATCTACGAGACGATCCAAACGTGAACTGTAACGGTATACGAAACGATTGTCGCGTATCGATTTAAAGATAACTCCCTAAAAAAAGCATTTTTCACTATTCCAAATCATTCTGAAGCCCGGAGGAGAAAGTTCGAAAGTTCCTCCCGGCGTCTCGCAAATGTTTCACACTCTCCCTATTCAATTTCGCGTTGAATTCTGCTTTTCCCCGTGAAAGATTCGGATTCATCCCTTATATTCTATCCGAGATGCATCGACACCTATTCGATACCTATCGATAGTGGCGAAGTATTTCCTTCGGGGCGTAAAAAGTGCTTTGGCATGACCGATAAGGCTGCAAAGCCGAAGGTGGCAAGCCACGAGGAGCTTGCAGAGCTTTTCCTCGGTGCTCGAGAATAGTTGGAACCGCGCCAAAGATTATCCGTAGCGTCTCGTCGTTCCTCTCCCAGACTTCATAACCGAAATGAGCGAGCTTTTCGAACGCCTTTCGATCTTTTCTTAGGTCGACTTTTGCCTGATCGATTTCGCTAGTGGTTCACTATCGTCGAGGTACAAATTATGCACGTATGAAGCAAGCGTGTAATAAGCAACGCAAGTGCAATTAACGCGTTATCGTCCGGAGATATAAAATGATGTTTTTTTTCTTACGACTGCTCGTAAAATGCCGAATATCATAAAATGCAAAATATCAGCCGATACATTAAATAACGTAGGCCAGTCCTTACTTCATCGATTTAAAAAATGCTGCGATGCAAACGGTCGTTATATTGAACCATACCTGTAAATAAACGCTAATGTAATTACGAATTTTAGAATTATTTAAATTGAAATATCTCCTAAACGATTAGCTTTTCGACATACGTAGGCCAGTACTTTTTTTATAAAGAATGTCTAGCTGCATCTCTTGATGCATAAAAAAGTACCTGATTCTATTTAAAAAAACATAGTTAACCTTCATATATCCTTGACGCGTCCACGTACGGAAAAACTAATAACACCAGAATATGCCTTACTCGATACCATTTAAGTTTCCTATGAAACATTTTTCGCTACATGCCACAATACCGAAGTTATCAAGATGTCAAAATCACAGATGAGACACCCTGTATATATATAATGTGATATAAAGGAAAGTACAGATGTGGAGCTGTGGAGAGGGGATAAAATAGGAAAAAGGAAGGGTGTTGCGTTCCGTCCTGGGCCTGCTAGTGGACTCATCCAGTAAGGCTATCTAGCAGGCCCTGCCTTAGACGTTGGGATATTGGAAGTTATGCTCGCAATACTCAACCTTTCCATATTGAAATTACAGATGGAATTAGAATTGAAATTTATTTGTGATGCTGTGGAGAGGGGATAGCATAGGAAAAAGGAAGGGTGTTGCGTTTCGTTGTCTGGGCCTGCTAGTGGACTCATCCAGTAAGGCTATCTAGCAGGTCCTGCCTTAGACGTTAGGATATTGGAAGTGTGGAGCTGTGGAGAGGGGATAAAATAGGAAAAAGGAAGGGTGTTGCGTTTCGTGCTGGGCCTGCTAGTGGACTCATCAGTAAGGCTACCTAGCAGGCCCTGCCTTAGACTTTGGACTATTGGAATGAAAGTTAAAGACAGCATAAGTGTATATGGACGAAGTAATTGGAGCGAGTGCTTTCGAGAAAGTCCTATTTCGTATGTCTCTCTAGTGGTGGGTGCAGGAGAGCCGCCACACAGATATTACATCGTAAGTACGTACATCGAAAATGCCTAGTAAACAGAGCATAATAAACGAATAAAATAGCACGGTAATTAACACATTTAAAAGAAGTAAGAGTGATATACGAGTGCCTAAATAAACATCATTCAGGAACACGGTACTTTTTTAATGCGTATGGCGCCATTCAATGAGAAGGAAATCCCTTTTCTTATTGTTTTCGATTACCTACGCATGCTATCTACTCTTTTATTCCTTCCTTCAATTATTGTAGTTTTGTGTCAGTACATCGGTAGCTTCCCTTATAGTCGTTACTTATCGCTTTTACTTCGTCGGCTACACGCAAATGTTTTCGCGCAAACAGCCCGGACCGTAACGTGTTAACGAGGACGCTAAAGCGATAAGTATGTTACTTTAACTTCTCGGTAATTGGAAAATTAACACAGGGCGAGGGATTGAAATTCAATCATTGCGACAGAAGCGGCAGATTTTTGTTTTTTTCGGGGTGACCTTTTTTTTGGAAAAGTATGTATGTGCAGAGAGAAATGATCGATTGGAGAGTTAAATGATTTATACGTGGCGGAAGTTGTCACTATAGGATTGATGAGTTAGCGTAGAAGCATAGTGTTCGATCATCAAGAGAGACGAACGCAGAAAGCTCAATGTTAATGCTTTGCGTCTCGCTGGAGATAATTGTAATTTTGGTCAAGGATTTTAACCATTTTAACGTTACGATTTGAATACGATACATAAAGTTTGTTCTTCTTCTTCCTTTAACCCTGCTACGACCTTCGAAATTCTACTGAATTCGATCGCATTCCGTTCTCTTTAGAAAAGTTCATCAATGAGTAATTAACGAAATTACATAGAATTACGTTAAACAATTAACGAAACGTCGTTTAAGAATTTTCCGCGTTTGTAACTTCATGTATCGTGAATTTTCGCGCAGAATTTACGTACAGCGAGTTATGGAATTATTATAGAATTATTCGGAATACAATTGCGTACAAGAGTATTAAGCTACGACTCTTATTTTGAATATATTTTACACACGAAGCAATTGCGAGAGAAATTGTTCAGTCCGATGAGAACAATTGATATCGAAGCACCAGTTTATAGCAACGATAAAGTTTCGAAAAGATAATTCGCTTCGGGATGTTCTGTTGTCAGCAGAATTCTAGAGCGCGAAGGGTCGAAGAAGAGAAAGGGAGCACGAAACGTGGAATTTTCTGGGCGGAATAAATTTTCTTTAGGGTAAAATTAGTTTAGTTTGATATTTGCACCCGCGTCCCATTTCCTGCGAATACAGATATACACGTTCGGGATCTCTGGCTATAGTTCGCTCGGTGGTATCGTGTCCCCAGATGCATCCAACCGAAAATTACTCACCCCAACCAGTGTCACGGCATCACCCACGCTTCCTGTTTCCCCGGTTGCAGCTTTTCAAAAGTCCTTACAACTACGTCGAAATGAATTTCCTCTCGAAACAAAGGTACAGGCTATCGCGAAAATAATATAAGGCAAACGTTGATAACATAGAACAGTTCGCATTATTATTACAAAGTATCTTAGTTCACGGAATTTAGTCACGCGCGTACCACGTGTACTGATACAACTTTATTAACCATTTCGTTACGTACGTATACGATACGCTTTCAAGAATTGGATTGACATTTAGCGAAAGTATACTTATATTTTTTCTCCGTTACACGATGTAATTTCTTTATAAGGTTATTCGTGGTCTTGTGAATAATCCACTGATTACTGGAAAGGGTTAATTCATTATTATTTGAGTTACGCTGCGCGTTAATTCGAAAAAGTGCGACGTTGAAAAAAACGGGTTAAAAATTTGCATCTTATAGAAGTGGATAATTCTGTTTCAATATTTACCTTAACACCGTTGTTAGCTAAGTAAAAAGCGTGCATTATTGGATGGGAATTTGTGATTTCAGCAAGATATTATCAGCAAGAGAGGAATTTCAACAATTAGGTCACCTCTGTACGTAATTTCGCTTATTATTTTGGTTGGGTCAAACGCGCGCAATAATTGTAAGGTGTATATAGGGGAAGATTCTCCCTAAAACAGACCACCTAATCTTCCACATTATACGTTATGTAAACACTTGTGAACTCTGAGCAAAATAACTTTGTGCAAACTCTGTGCTAATGGTCTATGTAGCATATTCGACATTAATATCATTCTCACTAGTCGCGAAATCTTTACGGTGCTAGATAATATTAAATAATGTTATAAATGCATAAAATTCCGCGGTTTAATAATAATACAATGTAACGATACAATAATATGATATAGTAATAATAGGTTATACGAAAATAGTCCAACAACAAGTGTGATACAATAAAGATCATATGGACCATACGTTTATATCAACTTTCTCTCTTATTTCAATGTACTCAATCCATCTCCGAGGTTATACCTATATGTATATAATTTTCTTAAAATAATCATGTCTCGAAGCAAGTTGTGGCGGCTCTCCTGCACCCACCACTAGAGGGACGTACGAAATAGGCTTTCTCGAAAGTACTCGCTCCAACTACCTCGTCCACATATATACCGCCTTTAACCTTCCTTCCAACATCCCAAGTCTAAGGCAGGGCCTGCTAGGTAGCCTTACTGATGAGTCCACTAGCAGGCCCAGGACGAAACGCAACACCCTTCCTTTTCCTATTCTATCCCCTCTCTACAGCTTCACAAAGTTAACACAAATAGTTAAATTGTATGTTAAGAATAGCCCCAAAGTTTTACGATTAACGATTAAACTTTCATAAAATAAGAAGTAATAATGAATAAAAGTATTCGATCAATCTAACGAGTCACTTTAACCATTTCAGCGCTATGAACGCATCTATGCGGCCAATATTAAATATAACACGTAGAGTTTACAAATTCGAGTCTTCGAACGCGATAAATACGTAGCATAAAATGTTCGCCAACTATGAATGAATAAAAGCATCGTAGCGATAAATATTCATATTAAATGTCGTGTATCCGAAATAAATCTAGAATCGCGCCGATCCCCTAAAATCACTTAGCGCTCTAAAGGGTTCAATGTTCCTCAAACCTCCAACTATTATTTCACGCGAACGAAGCGCTAGAAAAGTCGCGATTGATATTTCGCGACGTATGAAACACGGAACTCGAAAGTATCCGTCAGTGAAACGCATCCCCGTCGTAGAAAGGTCCTCTAAACTCATATTTCAAACGTCTGGGAGCCTCGGAGGAGAGCAAAAGGTTTACGGATTGAAACCAAAGACGCGGTCATCGCATCGACGAAGCAACGATGGGAATCGATATGGCGAGCATAATAATCTCTCTGCGGGGGAAACGAGCGACCAATATGTACTCTCGTACCACAGTAAACCGTAGGTTGGCTTATGGTTGACGTTGTGGAATCATGGAAACCGAGGCAGGCAATGATAATAGGAATTAGGCAAGTTCAGCGTACATCCGGCGCAGCTGCCGCACCGCTATAAAGTGTTTCGGGCAAAGGGGGTTGGGAAGTTAAAGGTTCCTCTCTGCAACGCTGTAAAAGCTACGATCGGGCTGAGAGACGGCTCCATAAATTTTCTTTACGCCACAGAGACGAGCTACTTCGGTTATGTAATTTGGAATTTCATCGCTCGCGTTAGCAACATTCTGCGGCAGGCTGGAGAGATAATAATTCTTTCAGCCATTCGCTGGTAGCGATTTCCCTTTATCGCGAACGCGAACGCAGGCGTGTATTAAACCGATGTAAAAGTTTCGATCGATTATAAGTGGACAGGGTAAACGATTTATTGAATTATTTTTATTTAACCCCCTTGCACTACGATTATTTTACTACCTACGTAGGATAGTATTAGCTGGTTGCTGTTTTTATATCGTTGAACTTAGAAATTATTTAAATATAATGCCTGCTATGGCGGTACGTGTAAAATGTGTAAATTATTTGTACCAGTTACTGTCGCGTGAATAATGAATAAAAATAGTTCAATAAATCGTTGAACTACGATAGTTCTCACATTCTACGAAGCTTAGAGAACCTAAAAAAATGATTTTTCCTTATACTCGTTACTCAACTATTACAATAAAAACCTTCTCTTTAGTACCATAACTTTCCCTTTCATAGTAGAATAGTCGTCGTTCTCGCTATGCACGTTCTTTTATCATTTTGTATAAAAAAATGATAAAGAATGTAAAGAGTTGCTTTATTTTATTATATTCACTGCACTTAGAATTCAATGTTAGATTCTTTTCCCTGTATAAGATTTTAGGCTTTCGTCGGTATTTTAGGCAAAATAGTTTACAGTGGCAGGGATTTGGTATGTGACAGTCATTTCCCCTATACTCCGTCCATCGAGAACTGGCAGGAAATATAAACAGTTGCATGCGAGCGACGCGTGATCAGAAAAGGGTCGAAACTTAATATCCAGATCCCTACACAGTAGAAAAGAAGCTACGTTTCTAAACAAGAATTACTTGCTCTCTATAATTAATGTAATATTGTTAATTAACAGAGATCTGGCTGCTTTTTTTACATTTTCCCGTAGTCATTTCAAAGAAGGTCCTTTCCCCTTTCCCTAATTTCAAGTTAAAGAAAGACAAACGTTGCTCCTGACCATTCCATGACGATAGTGTGATCATTTGGAAACCGTTGACCCTCATGTTGGCAAATTCCAAGTAGCTGAACCAAGTTTAAGATCGAGCTGACCTAAGCGTGAGCTTGAATACTCCGAGGGTTAAAATTCGACCTGTCTATGCAAGGGTCATGTGGGGGCCCTTCTCAAGAACCGCTAAAAAGCGTCCCTGAGCATCGACGTTCACTTTGACGATCACGTGAACTTTCCGTTTATATTTCCTGCCAATTCGCGTTGGACGGAGTATACTATAGTTAGATTGCCGTTTGTTGCAGACGATCATTCGCCTAGTCCGTAAGTTCGAGGGGCAGCTGTAATTAGTACGGTTGATAAAGAAATAACAGAATGAATCACGAATAGCTCGATACAAGCTGCTTCAAGCCCGTGTTATTATCGACTCCCCCCTCTTTGAAAAATGGATTAGACGGATGACGTGTCTTGTGATCTTTCAATGTTACGTAGACTCTGGTAATCGTTTATCGATCCCAAGCCGCACGGTAGGTGTACGAAATAAAATTTTTAACTAACACTTATCGCGTTCGAAGAGCGCCCGTAGAACGGATGGGTAGAAGTACATTAAAAACGCAAGCATCTATAACTCACTGTCAACTTTATCGAACTCTTTGCATACTTTTGCTGAATTTTTGATAGGTAGAACTGTAACTGTGCTTCGTTTTATCGTCCCTCTTCAAATATTAACACGAGCCAATAGAGTCTCGTTGAAAGGAAACACGAATTAAACTTTATAATACACTTTGCAGCGTACGTATTTTTCGGTTTATATTCTTTTGCAATGTTTGAGCAACTGTTCAGCGAATTGCTCGTAACTTGAACAATCAAGTTAAAGAAAGTTACGCGACGATCTTAAAGGGGCAGTAATTGGTGACTCTACCCTAATTGGTTTCGGAATGGCTGATGTAAGTCGCAAAAGACGTACGTTGGTAATATTAACACTAGAACTGAAGCAGTCGAAATGATTGGTTACAAATTTGTCGTAAAAATTATACAAACTTGCACCTGTGGATTTTCCAGAATATTCCGTGATTTTCTATAAAAAATATTAATGGAGATTTATTGTGTAATTCACTCACATGCGCTTTGCAAATATCACGCACGTCTATTTCTTTGGTACAAATAAGTATACTTAGTCGGTAGTTCCAGCGTAAAACAGCTGATTTTAAAATCTTATCAAAAATAGAGAACACTGTCTTGTTTTAGTAAAACTGACACGCGTGAACGAAGGAAGCAACTTTTTGAATGGAAATATAACGTCACAGATGGAAGCTACGTAAGTGGACGTACTAGAGTATGTATACGCGTACTATGTATATACATACGTATATAGGCGACGGACTGTTTAAATATTTGTCTATTTCACAGCAGTGTCGTAAATTTCACTGCTACAGCCCCACCCCCAAAACGACAGCCAGCTGCTAATGACAGCTGAAAAATCAATTTGAACGCCCTGCTGCGACACGCGTAGCGCCATTTCGATGGAAACTGAACCAACATGGGAAGAAAGAAAAAAAAGAGAAAAGAAAATAACGATATAAAAATGCGAGAGAAAACGAAGCGTAACTCGTCATTTCGCGACGCTGCATTTGGTAAGGACTCTTCGCACGCGTCACTTCGGGAGTTCAAGCTTTGAGAATTCAAAGCATTGGGAATTCTAACCTTTGAGAATTCAGAGCATTGGGAATTCTTCGCTTTGAGAATTCAAAGCATTGGCAATTCTAAGCTTTGAGAATTCAAAGCATTGGGAATTCGAAGCTTCGAGAATTCAAACCATTGGGAATTCTTAGCTTTAAGAATTCAAAGCATTGGGAATTCGAAGCATTGCGAATTCTAAGCTTTAAGAATTCAAAGCATTGGGAATTCTTAGCTTTGAGAATTCAAAGCATTGGGAATTCGAAGCTTTGAGAATTCAAAGCATTGGGAATTCGAAGCTTCGAGAATTCAAAGCATTCGGAATTCTTAGCTTTGAGAAATCAAAGCATTGGGAATTCGAAGCTTTGAGAATTCAAAGCATTGAGAATTCAAAGCATTGGGAACTCGAAGCTTTGAGAATTCAAAGCATTGGCAATTCTAAGCTTCGAGAATTCAAAGCATTGGCAATTCTAAGCTTCGAGAATTCAAAGCATTGGCAATTCGAAGCTTCGAGAATTCAAAGCATTGGCAATTCGAAGCTTTGAGAATTCAAAGCATTAGCAATTCGAAGTTTCGAGAATTCAAAGCATTGGCAATTCTTAACTTTGAGAATTCAAAGCATTGGCAATTCGAAGCTTCGAGAATTCAAAGCATTGGCAATTCGAAGCTTTGAGAATTCAAAGCATTAGGTACTCGAAGCTTTGAGAATTCAAAGCATTCGGAATTTGAAGCTTTGAGAATTCAAAGCATTGGGAATTCTTAGCTTTGAGAATTCAAAGCATTGGCAATTCTAAGCTTCGAGAATTCAAAGCATTGGCAATTGGAAGCTTCGAGAGTTCAAAAGCATTGGGAATTCTAATCTTCGTGAATTCAAAGCATTGAGAATTAGGAAAGTTAGAAATTCAATGCATTAGAAATTCTATAAAATATTGAGAATTTGAAGCTTTGGAATTTCGTAATTTCACCGTCCTCATATCATTCTAAAACATTGAATAAACATTAACCCAACTTTTGCATGTATTTCACGTATACTAAAAGCTACAAACTCGTCAATAACTCTGTAATGAAACAAATAAGTATACGCCTTTCGCGGTGTCAAATGATTAAAAACTACGTACAACTGTATACGCGTATTTTACTTGTAAGGGAGAATTGCGAATAAATGTATTAAAAACCGAAATTCATCCACATTCGTAATGCAACGCTTCTATTCACGAACCGCGCGACGGTAAGCAAAGATAAATAACCCGCGACTCTTCCGCGTTGCATTGAATTCCCTTGGTGGCAAGAAGACGGCCGTTAACGGGGTGAAAATAATAAGCATCGGGTAACGATGATAGTAATCATTGCTGTCGGGAGTTGGCTGATATGGTGGCTGACAGGTCGATCGATTCGACTAATGGATAATCGGTTTTCAGGTCGTCAGACGATGGCTATCCACCTGCGTCGCTTGAAACCGGCCGCCACCGCGTTTACTTAGCCAGCGCACACGCCTTTCAACGAAACACGTCGATAACGTTTTAATTGCCCGCTGCGGATAATCGCTTTCGTGAGCTGCAACCGTCGTAAATCGTTTGGATAACCATCGACGACGGACTTTATTACTACGGCCACGGGCGCAGGAGTTTCGCGAGTGCCTTGCAAAACGGTGAAAAGTGATTGCGATGGGAAACGTTGATAGGGGTGCGAGCGAAACTTTTCGAATAGAACCTTGCAACACCTCCGATGTAAATCGTATCGGTGAATTAGAGCTCCAGTTGCGAATTAGAGCGTTGAAAAGGTTTGGGAACAACGGGCGACGTTCTGCAACATCGCTGCGATGAATCGAAGCAATTTTAACCCGGTGAATGAGGAATTTTTCGGGGAGAAGCTTCTTTATACAGAGAAATCAAAATTAATATTGTTTTGGGGGAATTTTAATTGCTGCGAATGTAAACGTAAACTACGATGTTTTTTCTTTATGTAAACGTAAAGATGTTTTAGATAGTGAAAACTTTCTGAAGAAATAGAGTATTACGCGTAGAACATTGGGAACTCGTAGGACGGGTTAACTCGTCACCCGCAGTTAACAGGTTAACCCTTTGCGGACGAGAAGTAACGACACCTATGGGAGTACTTTAGTTTTGAATTTTATGTCTTTGAATTTTGAAGTTCTTGAATTCCCAACTATTTAATGCCCAACGATTTTAAATGTTTATTAATGTATTAAGTATTCGTTACGTTAAGTTTTTTGCTTTAAATGTCAACACGGGTTCAGAAAACCATAAATGATTAGGCGACTATTTGTCGACGCTCGTCCGCAAAGGGTTAAAGGGTTGGAATCAACTTGGAAAGCTATGGCTGTGGTATTGCATTTACTAGGATTATTTAAAAGGGTTTTGGGACTTTGTTAAAATTTTACAAAGGCTTCAATCGTTTTAGAAGGCTTAACATTAATTTGGGAGACTGTAGAAACATTGTTGCAATTAATGGAATTATTCTAGAGGGGTTCGCAACTTTGGTAAAAGTTTTGCGAAGGCGACAACTATTTTAATAGGCTTAAAAATAATATAGAAGACTATGGGAATATTATTGCAGTTAGTAGGACTGTTTTAAGGGGGTTGCAACTTTGCTAAACACATTAAGCGAAGCCTTCAGCTATTTTCATAGTTTGGAAATAATTTAGAAGACTATAGGATCATTATTGTAATTAGTAGGATTGTTTCAAGGGGTTGCAATTATGCTAAGAAAATTAAACAAGACCTTCGACTACTTTAGAAAGCTTGACAATAATTTGGAAGACTATAGAAATATGATTACAATTAACGGAGTTATCGTGGTGAAGGTTTGTAACCTTGCCAAAATTCTGGGAAAGCTTGAACTACTTTAGAATCCTTAGAAATGACTTGGAAGCCTATAGAAACTGCGTTGTAATTAATAAAAGTGTCCTGGTAGGGTTTCTAGCTTCGTTAAAATTTTTGCAGAAATGGCAAGTATTTTTATTGGCTTAAGAATAATTTCGAAAGCCGTGGGAATTTTATTAGAATTAATTGGTTCCTTTTTTGGGGTGTTGCAACTTTGCTAAAGACTTTACGAAGTCATCAACTATTTTAGAAAGCTTGGAAATAATCTCGAATCCTATAGGAATATGATTGCAATTAGTGTAAGTGTCCAGATTGAGTTTGCAACTTAGTTAAAACTTTTGCGATACTCTCAAGTTTCGAAGACTACAGGAATATTATTGCAATTAGTAGGATTATTTTAGGCAGTTGCAACTTTGCCAAAAAAAAATAAACATTACACGTGGCTTTCAGCTACTCCTCGAAGTTTGGAAGTAGCTCAGAAGTCTACGGAAAGTTTGCTGTAGTTAATAGAAGTGTTCTGATAGATTTCGTAGCTTCGTTGGAATCTTTGCAAGAGTGCCAAGTACTTCACTAAGCTTAAGAACAATTTAGATATATGTATAATATATCTATATCTATAATCGATATTTATATCTATAATCTATATCTGTATATATATATATATATATATATATATATTTATAATTTATTTATGCAATTAATCGAGTTGCTTTAGGTTGCTACAATTTCGCTAAAAAATTAAGCGAAGCATTCAACTACTTCTGATAGCTTCGGAATAATTTACAAGACTACAGAGATATAATTGCAATTAATTGGATACTTCTGATAGATTTTACAGCTTCGCAAAATGTTTACAAAGTTCTCAACTGTCTTAGAAGGCATGACGATAGTCTGGAAAATTACAGAAATATTACCTACCATCAGTATATTGAAAAATTATTTTTCTGCAGCATTAACGAATGCAATGCAACGAGACTATAATTCCAAATCTGTAAGATTTAAAAGTATGAAGTATTAGTATAGAAATGGTTAAATCTTAGCGGAATTGAAAGAAACAAAAATTGCCAGCAAATTCCCTTGGTGTTTTCTTTACTTTGAAAATATTACTTTGAAAATTGGTTCCTTTAAAAAGTTACTTCGAAGTGTACCGAAAAATTACCAGTTCACCATCAGAAGTAAACTTCTGAAATAGTTCAATAAAGTTACGCAATTGGTACGTACGCCGTATTGTAATTAGTAACGTTAGAAAGATTTACAACTTTGCTGGAATTTTCTCGAAGTCTCTAAGCTCTTTGAGAAGCTTCGCAATAAGTTGGTAGATCATAGGAATATCGTTAAGACATTCAGCATTGTGTCAGAGACTTTTGCAGCTTTGCTAATATCATTGCACAGTTTCCAACTTGCCGTTGTAGGACTTAGAAATAACAGTGGGGATTGTAGAAGCATTATTGCGATTATTACAATTTTCCTAGAAACCCCTGCAACTCTATTAACCCGGTTGCAAATGTTTGAACTTGCTTTGCGAGAGTTACGAATGTTTCAACGGACTTCTGTACGGTTTCGAGTCCTCCTGTAGCTTCTTGCGGCAATTGTCGCGGCAAATCGACAAGGTTTTCCACGCGTATTATAAACAGCATAGCTAAATCAGTACGCTGGTGTTGGTAACGCGGAACTGTAGTTTCAATTTCGATCGATTCTTGGGTGCTTTGCGGTTGTGAAAGCACAACGCTGTAAGCAACAATGTTATTGGCCTCGTGGCATCGAGTTTCTAGTCGCCTTCGTGGTATTTTAAGCATACACAAGCTTATTATCCCTTTGTAGCAATACTTTTTCAACTATAACTGCAGTGTACGGTTACTTACGATTAGTTTTCAATTGTACACTTACCGATGACACTATTTTATATCCTCAGATACTAGAAAATCTTCACTTCTACGTTGCAAAGATATATTTTAGGTCAGCACGATTATTTTATACACGAAGATCCCTTGGAATACCAAATCCTGTTAACCGATTAATATTTCACTCAGAGTTCCTTTGATACGCAAAACTATTAGGTTGTAACATATATGCGTCTCGTTTGGATCAGGTTTTCGCTAACGAGTTCCAAGAATTTTACAGAAGAAGAATGTTTTAACTAACAGAAAAGTACAAGAAGATCACCGATAAAATGATCAACATATATTTAATTGATTAAATTTAATTTTTAGTTTACAAATAAATGACTTTAGGTATACTAAAGAGCGGGATGAATATATGTTACAGCGCAATATAAATTAATAACGCGAAGCTAATATTCATTAAGAGTATTTTAACCGTTGCAAATGCAAATATAGGATACAGTGCTTTTGGTACAAATATAAGGATGCCTTAGAAAGCGAAGAATTTCTGAGGAAGCACACTATTACGTCTGAAACGTTAATAATTCGTAGGACGAGTTAACTCGTCACCAGCACTTAACAGGTTAAATATGGCAGGTTCTATTCTCATCCCGTGCTATCTTTCCACCCCTCCTGCAACTTTAAATTGCGCCCATTTGCTCCGGGACCTTTTCCATCCCTCTCTCGGCGATTCTCGATTTTTCTATCAGTCTCCCTTTTATTCTTGACCAAAGTAAGAAATCGAAGGGAGCGTAATTACACGTCTGATAATAGATTTGAAGCAGCGGATTGACGAGTTTACACCGGTTGGAATCGGAATTCGATCGACAAACGGTCCCATTTGGATCGCCGCTTCCACAGTCAATTATATATATATATATGCCCCTCTCTCTTTCTCTGATCAGATGGAAGTGGCAGACTTTCGTGCACAGCGGCGAGGAACTAGGTCGACTCCGTTGGATGACTGCGCGGAAAGTTTCGAGAATCCTTAGGCTTTCCGGGCGCCTATTTCGAGGCACAGGAACGCGTGTGCCAGCCGGTAACACTTTATCTACTAATAGCCCGCCGGTGTAACGAATTAATATTCACGGGGAATTATTAAATTCCGCGTTTCGGCTTTATCTCGCGTGCCGCTGGCCAACTATAAACTTACAGGGTAGATGCACCAATTATTGCCACTTTAACCGTATCGCGTAACTTCGTTTAACTAATTTAGAAATTGTTTGACCAAAAAATCTAGTTCCCGTTTGAAGCGTGGTATTGTTCACCGTCGAGTTTATTTACGAACATTATTCCGATATATTGAATATAATGAATTAATTACTGGGTAATTGAAAATGTACGAGAAAGTCCAATGTCCCTGTTACTGTCGCTTGAAAAGTTCTCATTTAAATGGAAACAATTTGTTACATATATTAGCACGTCAGTTTGTGTAACAGATATAAGATATATTTTATTGAATTACGACACGTCTCATACTTTATAATTGTATTGGTCACGTTTTAACGTTCAATAGCACATTTACCATCTAACATTTATTTTTCGGTGTCAAGTACGAACGAATATGTAATGTCTATGTGTTGTTACGTAAACTCACGACCAAATTTAGTATAAAAATTTGTATATTTACTTCTGCCGTTAAATAAACGAATTAAAGTGTCGGTTATTGGGACGATGGCAGTAATCAGGACGTCTACCCTATTCTTTTATCCCCTACTTCATTATGAAGATTAATTCTTCGCGAAGCTTTTGTCTGTCAATAGCCATCATCCGAGGGTTAATCAGCACCGAGTTAATTACATCCACAGAACACACTTCGGACGGAAAGTTTGGCGGGCAAAAGCCGAGCCACGCCGCCTAATTGAATCTAGTTAATTACGGTTAAATACGGTGGCACGCCAATAGCTTTAATAAACGCTACAAACTTGCCCCGGGTTTATATTTGTAAACGCGTGACAAGTTGCGTGCGAAACCATTGACGAAGCATAGGGTAGATTATTCATTCTTCTATAGAATCATCGGGAAGCTACAGAAAGATTCTGTTACGTTAACGCTATTATATTTACGGAATCCGTCAATTCGACGGGTCTTCAATATTTCTGCTTAAAGTTGCGGAAACGATAAATATAATTTTTCGACAATTTACGTTGACGTTCACTGGTGCAATGCTACGAATACATATCAAAATTTATCCCGCCTCTTCCCCACGACTCCAATTTTGAGTATTTGTATAAGATACACTTCGTTTTCAGTGGACCTCTCAAATTATCATATCAGTGTCCGTAAATTTAGTATTAAATCCTTTCGCTACGAAGGACGTGTATATACGACTTCAAAAATTGGACAACTATTTGTTAACAGTATACATGTTGTTTCTCTGCTGTAGATTATTGCATCTGTCTTCATTTGTATAGCAAAATTGGTATCATAATTGATCATATAAAGCTTCTAAATAAACATCTTTATCCTATTTTCCTATTAATGAAATCTACTTCTTATCTATGGTTCCAGTTTTGAATTTCAAGAAGCCGCAGCGAAAGGGTTAAATGTAATACCAGTCTCATACTACGAATTCTCTTTCATTCCAATCCTTAACCTTTTAGCTACTATACGCCATTATAGTGGCTTTCCGCCAGTTCATCTTCTACAACAATATTCCATTACAGTGGCTCAGTTTATATCGTTTCGAAAGCCGTGTACATTCTCTGTCGGACATGAAAATATCTTTGCATGTTTCCATCTGCATTTCACTTCTCACAACGTTACGATTAAAGGTCCATTTATACATAACCATGCCGTGACTGTTCCGTGTCCCGACCGTGCCCAGGAACCAAACTAGTTACCATGATTTTACACGCAACTGTTTAAACATAGTCCGTGCCGTGTCCGTAAAATGGACAACGGTCTATTCAGTTGCAACTTTACATCGAACGGAAACACGAGTAAAGGTACAACAAAAATCGCCAAAACACCGATAACGTTTTCGCAGTTTCGCGATTAGTTTCGCCGTGGCGAAAAGGTTAAATGGTACTCTACCTGAACGCGTCCCATCGGTGGCGACACCACCAGGAAGATTCTCATGGTGGCCTTGAGAAAGTCATCTTGGTTGCGATTGGTCTCGTGTAACGCGGCCTCGGAGATGCCTGCGCTGGTCTGACCGGTTTTTCGTCTAACCTTGCGCCTGATGCTTCCAACTAGCCTTCTCCAATCCTGTCCGGGACCGGTTGCACCAGCACCGGATGCGCTCCCGGTACCGCCACCACCCCCGCCCCCGTGGGTGGGTGCATCCTGGCCCTCCGACGACTTGGAGGGACTTAGGTCGCGACTAGACCGCCGGCTTAGCACACCACGACCGCCAGACGTGATCGTTGCGGGCACTGTGCCGCTTCCACCAGGCCCCGAACCGTTCGCGGCCTCCGTACCCTCACCACCGGTCAACTTCCTTTCCACCGGCCCGCCACCGCTGGGCCCGGTTGCCCCACCCTCACCGAACGAACCAATCGCGTAGCGTCCGATTCCGCTGCTTATGCTCAATCTACGCACCAGATTGCGTAGACCGCCACTACTACTACTACTCTTCTCCTTCTTCGATCCTTCCTCGGCACTATCCGTGGACGTTTGCGAGCGTTGACCTAATTGGCCGATGTAGTAGAGGGCTTCCTTGATCCTCCAGTTTATGATGATGATTGACGGGTGGCGGCTCAGACGGAAGATCGAGAGTTTCTTAATGGGACGTACAGAACACTGGTTACGCTTGGTTCTACTGTACTCGAGGGAGTCGAGGTGGAGATTCTGAGGGAGAATTTGTAAGCTCGAAGCTTGGCCCTGGGAGACACCATTAACGTCAGCTTGCAATCCGGCTGACGAAGGCGTCGCGAGTGTTCTTTTAAAGTCTCTTTTGTTGGTTCGTTGTTCCGGTTGCTTCTCAGGGATGATGAGTTATTGCCATGTGTAATTGGAGCGACCGTGATACCGGGGAGGATTTCAATTCGTAGCTTTGCGAAGCACGGGAGAAATGAAATCCCGCGTTACTTATTGCCTCCGAGAAGTTCGATGGCTGGCCGTTTCTCGCCGTAAAATTCTCCACCGATCTTCTTTAACGAATCCCGACAAAAATTTCGCCGTGAAAACGTCTTCGAAAGCGTAGAGAGGGGGGAATTCTAGTATCTCCGTGGAAAGTTTCCGCCTCTCCAAGTACTTTTCCAAGCCGCTCACGACAGTTACGGTCAACTTTGTTGATAACCCGGCCACGTAGCTGCGAGTTGATTTCACGTAGAGTCACGTTTCAGCGGCGTGGACGTTGCATTAAGTGCGGCAGACGACACGGATCGACTTTTCCGCTCCGGGACGCACGAAATACGTCTCTCCGTCGGATACGATGACACCATTTGCCTAATGGTCTTGCCTTCTCCGTTTCGAGACGCTCGCGCAAACGTCGACGGGATCGTTCGACCCTTCTTCACCCGTCATCGAAAAACAGTCTTCAGGAGGCGTCGACGCCTCTCGATGTCGTTTCGTCGTATCGACTCGGGGCACAATGGATTCTAGAGGGAAGCCGGCTGCCTCGCGGCAAATACATCGGGACCGTTCGTCCAGATCGACTCAGGCCGTCGAATTCGTCTTCCTTTCCCCCTGTTCTCTCGTCCGTGGAGCAAAGACACTGCTCGCTATCGTTCGATAGTTCGATTGTTGCCCGGATCTCAATGAAGCCCTCCTTCGTGCTTTGGAAGTTTGCGAGGTAACTTTAGACAGACCGTTGGAATGGTGGCTTTAAACGACGCGATTTTCCCTTCGCTTCCAGACACCGAAAAACTTTCCAATCTTTCGCCGGCCGCTTGTTAATTCCTGGCGAAATCGGCGAGCGATTGTTCCCCGCTGCGACGACGAGTTCCTTTGGCAATTAAGCTTTAATGGAAGCAACGAGAATCGACGTTAGGTCTTTCTTTATCGAGCTACGGTTCCATTCAATTATCTTTGTCCATTTCATCGTGTTGTTGATTTCGGACGAAGTCGAAGGAAGCGAAATCTTCTTGTAGGTTTAATTGATTTTGTATTATATTTTAAAGTAGACGTTCGGAAGGTTCGATTCCGTTTTATAGGGTTTCTTCTTGGTTGCACGCTAGTAGACGATTACTTAAGCACGATGTTGATCCGTGGACTGAAAATGTTGAATCGGTTGACGGTAGATTTGATGAAGCAGTGGCAGTTCGCGTTGTCTGGCATCTGCATAGCAATGAACGAATCGAATATGAGTGAATGTTGCAAGCAGCGTATTTCGATGCACTTAGGAATCTGCTTTGATTTGGAAAATCGAGTCTCATTGAAGCTGCGTTCGCTTGGATAATATTATACTTCGAAGAGCGACGCTTTCTTTCGATCTATTCGATACTATGCGGTATCGTATAGGTTATTATAGTAGATTGACGCTTGCGAAGTGTGATTTCGTAAAAGTAAAATGGTTAATGTTAACTCTAGACTTTTATCGACAGAGTTACATTTGGACTGCGCATTTTTATATGCAAATTCATATTTTTACACGTGATTATTATACAACAGTTGGTACTTTAATATAAATATTTCGTACATTCTTCCTTATCATGTACATTTTGCGCCAATCTACCATGACGCGATATATTTGTTTACAACAAATTAACTGAAAGGACTAGATACAAAGGACTGTAGGATAATATTTTTGGCACTTTTCTCTTTAATTTAAGCCAAGGATAATCGAAATCGGACGTCTAGGAGCTGAGAAATTAATATTTTTCTTCGGTTACAGTCTGAGTAATCTACCATAATGCGATATATTTGTTTACGACAAATGAACTGCAAGGGCTAGGTGCAAAAGACTGTAAGATAATATTTTTGGGACTTTTCCCTTTAATTTAAGCCAAGGATAATCGAAATCGGACGTCTAGGAGCTGAGAAATTAATATTTTTCTTCGGTTACTGTCTGAGTAGTCTATCATGACGCGATACATTTGTTTACAAAAAAATGAACTGCAAAGGTTAGTTGCAAAAGACTATAAGATAATATCCCTGGGATCATCCCCTTTAATTTGAGCCAAGGAGCAGCGAAATCGGCCCACTAAAAGCCGAGAAATTTTGTTATAGATGTTCCAACACAGACGAAGTACAGGATCAACGAGTGCAACATGAATATCCAAATAATCCTATAGTTTGTTTATAGTAACCTATGCTATATTTCTCTTGTATCTTTTGACGAAATTAAAGTGATGAAAAAATTAAGAACAATTAAGAGATAAAATTCGTTTAAGGATTCGATAAATTGAAGCTGCAAAATATACTATAACCGTCCACTGAAATTTATTTCGCGATGCAGAATCGTGTATTTGGAATTCTTAATAACCCGCGTTTCTCTCTTATCTGTTTCTTAACTTCCACCATTTTAATACGTTAAAAATATACGTTTAACGCGTTAAAGTTTTAATAATATTACGCATAACGCAACATTCTCGAATAACGAATCTAATTGAAGACCGTAAAATTTGGTTACCTTGGTCCACGAATTAAAAACGAAAAATTGATCGTTAAGGGGTTAAGAAACTGTCTCGTTTGAACAAGTTGTTACGTAACGTGTCGCAAACGGGGAGATCATGAAAATCAGCTCTGCACTCGACGTTTTAATAGGCTAGCGAACCAAGACACATGTCGGGACAAGTTGTTGACCTGAAAATAAAACTACCCTAAAGCGTAGCAACTGTTTTCAAGGAAACCTACCCCGTGCATTTAATTATTCAGAGAGCCGCGAGTCTACCGAGGTAACTTCTACTCTTTTTTTCTCTTTTTACCTGTGTTCCTTTTAAGAAACTGCATTCGCGCACACAGCGTTAGATCAAACATTTCCAGGCAGTCTTTTTTAACAACCTTTTGCGGTCCACCAGTGTATGAAAATTCCCATCCGCGTTGCAAATTCGGAGATTTGGCAAATTAAAGATTGGCAAATTCCGTATTACAATGTCTGTGCTAGCTTTAATATAGCTTAGTTTTTATTAGAACAGCTAACGCTGCTTTATTTATTGTCGATTGGTTAGAGTTTTACGTAAGTTTAAATTATTAGGAATCATTGTATTTTTAAGCTTTTGAATTTCCAAGCATGTGAATTTCGAAGGTTTTAGATTTTTAAGTCTCCAAATTCCAAAGGCTTTGAATTTCCAAGCTACTAGATTTCTAAACGTTTGAATTTCGAAGGGTTTGGATTTCTAAGCGCCTAAATTTCCAAACTTTTGGATTTCCAAGCTTGCGAATTTTTAAGGTTCTAAATTTCCAAGCCTTCAGATTTGAAAAGCTTTGAATTTGCAAGCGTATAAATTTTCAAACCATAGAATTTCGAAAGTTTTCGATTTCTAAGCCTTCAAATTCCGAAGACTTTACATTTATAAGTCTTTGAATTTTCAAGCTTTAGAATTTCCAAGCTTACGAATTTCGAAGGCTCCAAATTTCCAAGCCTTCAAATTTGAAAAGCTTTGAATTTCCAAGCGTTTAAATTGTCAAACCATAGAATTTCGAAAGTTTTCGATTTCTAAGCCTTCAAATTCCGAAGACTTTACATTTATAAGTCTTTGAATTTTCAAGCTATAGAATTTCCAAGCTTACGAATTTCGAAGACTCCAAATTTCCAAGCCTTCAAATTAGAAAAGCTTTAAATTTTCAAGCTATAGAATTTCCAAGCTTACGAATTTCGAAGGCTCCAAATTTCCAAGCCTTCAAATTTGAAAAGCTTTGAATTTCCAAGCGTTTAGATTTTCAAACTTTTCCATCTTCAAGCCTTAAAATTTCTAAACCATTGAATTTCGAAAGATTCGCAATAATTCTAAGCCTCCAAATGTCCAAACTATTAAATTTTCGAGTACTCGGATTCGAAGCCTTTGAAGCAATAGAAACGTCCATCGATTCGCGAACGATACTGTACGTATATCATGCGAAACAAGGATTTATGAAATGGAACTTAAGCCACGTTAGGGAGGAATAAATTTCGCGGGATAAGATGCTTCGATCGTCGCGTATTGCATTCGATTCGCGAGTGATTGAAGTGAAGCTAGGCGGAAGAACAAATCGACCAAGTAATTTTCTCCAACATTTTAAAGCGCATAAAATCGTTCCATTCACAATACTCCAATATTCCAAAAATTCAACTGCTGCGAAATTCTCACGTATCTGCGATCTTGCGAATCGAAAAGTTCAGAAATTTAAAAGGGCGAGATATGAAGTTCAAGAGTGGCGACTTTTTAAACAACTTTTTCTTCGGATCAAAGGTGATTTTGATTACATTTTTTATATCCTATCATTTAAATTACGCCAACGTTTAAATTATATTTAAATAAAACTTTAAGACTAATACAGTTTTACGCGAAAGCAATTTTTAATACTCTCGTAGAGAGATACGAATAAGCTCATCACTCAACCTAGTATTATAGATGCAATTTAGTTGCCGTGAAACTTTGAAAAATATCAAATCGCGAATTGCGTTTGCTATTACACACTAAACAAATAGTAGCGAAAAAGTTCCAAATAAATACAGTATGTGCCAGAAAAGTTTTCTCATATGTTTCCTCCCGTATGGAATTTTAATATTCACATGTATGCAAAATATTAGCCAGTCATTCGCATTAGTTTCTATAAAAAAAAAATCCCCCAAAAATTACCCAAAAGACGTAGCAAGATTTTTACTCAACCCTTTCAGCACTGAGCAATTTTAGAGGATGGACGTATTTCTACATTTCTATATTTTCGTCCCTAGTTTCTAGATTTATCATGTCGCATTTTGATCTCTACGAATCGTCACGATGCGTTTAAATTCATATTTGGTGAACATTTTACAACAATTATTTATTGCGTCGAACGACTCGAAATTGTAAACTCTACGTATTATATTTCTTCGAGTTCCGAATTATTTCATATCGAACACCATCGAACGTGTTACAGCTTCTATGTTCATTCACGCTAATACTGAGCATCGTTTCATCGACGTCTTTAGCCATTCACCTCTAACATATAAACGTTCGTTACTTGGTATCTCCTTGTAATTGCTTCTCTGATTCAGTCTCATACTTCGTCGCATTTAATATTTTACAATTGTGTCACTTTCTTTACTAATGGGCTTTTTATCCCGTGAATATTTTTCTTCTTTTCTTATGAGCTTTGGCTTCTATTGTTCTTTACATTTGCTTTCCTTCGCTACCTTCATTTCCACTCGCTCTTGGAATCCTCTTTTTCTCGCTATCCCTTAAGACTCTCCTCATTTTCTATCCGCGAACCTTACTTTTATATTCTTTACACTTTTTTCACACTTTTTCGCACCGGAAACGGACTTCCTTATCCCGTGAATAAATGAAATAAAGTGATAATAGTAACGAAAATATTGACCATAGCACTCAGAGGGTTAACGTAACTTTTCCCTTCCGATTTCCGATCAACGCGAAGAGATTGAACTTTCCTTCCACCCGAATTCGAAGCCTCAAATTGCATCCCTTTCCTATTGAAATATTTCTCTCTTCCCAATTGCACGCATTATTCGTCTACATACGTTTTATCAGGCCAAATTCAACTACTCTACGCGAACTAGAATTCCTACGCTCTAAATTGCCGCTAAAGAGCACTTGGCTCGCGGGTTTCGCTATCATTCGGTTGCGTTTCCCATTCGTGTCTTATTATACGAATGCTTGCTGGGAAATCTACTCTACGCAACTAAGATAATCGACTACTATTGGTCTAGCAATTATACAGACTAGACAGCGATCTCGATGCAGATTACAGGCGGCTGATCGAATTATTACGAACGCTTCGCTATCAAAGCTATATCGGAAGTTCATTTTATAGGAGGTGGTCTAATGAACTTTGCTTTAGGTATTTTTCGATTACATTCGATACGTATATCGTCTCAAATTTTATGTAATTACGCGTTAAAACTATACTTCAAACAGAATAATAATAATTCATATCAAGAGTGTGACTCGTTATTATATGCCAAAGGGTTAATCGTGGTTCTACTGTACGGTAAATGGGAATATTTGTCACAGTGGATATCCTCCATAAACAATTATCCAATTTTCCCTTCACAGAGGAAGGGTTAAGCGAGTTATCAATGTCAGTTTCGGCTTGTTTATTCAATCGCTAGATATTTGTTGAAACTTCAAAGAGGCAAGTTCGAAGGGATGGTAATAATTCGATCAGTCACTCGGGGTTATTCGTTCTAAATTGATCACCTGCCAAAGTCCATTTGTATTCGGCGCATCTCTACGTTTTCGACCGTCGAATTCATTTCGCTTGTAAAATATTCCTTCCCATCTTGCCCGGAGTTGGACCAACGTAAAAAAAGATCGATTTGTTGACGGAAGTGGACGTGATGTAACCCGACGCAATCTCTTGGAAATATTTCCCGATTCCAACGGGTTGCACGAAAAAATTCAATGCCTTTTTTGCATCACTCCAGTGTCTACGAAAATCCCCATTCGATTAGATTTGTCCAGTTGCAAGAAGCAAGAAATCTCAACGAGGGTATATATCCGTGTTTCGATGCGGACGGAATACTGAAGAAGCTTTTGCTAAGAAGAATCGACTACTCTTTTCTTTTTTATAGAACTCGACGTTTTCGAGGGTCTACAACATTCTGATTCAATTACGTTTATCCGGTTGGAGACGGTAAGAAATCTCAAAGAGAATTGTTGCGTTCGAATGCGGACAGAATTTTAAATAAGCTTCTGCTAGAAAGAGTGGACTATAAATTTTGTTGCAGAACTCGACGGTTTCGAGAGTCCGCAAAATTCTCATTCAATTAAGTTTCCAAGAAGCTTTAAGTGGAAAAACGGCCATCTTTACTTCCTTACGAGTGATTTGTTTAATTTACTCGTCGGCCCTTTTTGAAGCTTCATAGCCAAAAACTCAACTTCAAGTTCAAATTCACGTTCGAAGGGAATAAAGAAGAAGGAGAAGAAGACTAATTAATCGAGCGCGTGATTCAATTCGGGTCAATATTCGAGCTGTCTGTGCCTCATTGTAGTCGCGCTACGGCTACAGACGGCCTTTCTAATTAGGATTTCATTACGAGACAAAGGGCAAGAGATGCTATTACGATCTGCAAAGCCACTCGTACTCCGTCAGAGGATTTTTCGACGAGCCGCGGAGAGAAAATTATATGCGACCCTAAGAGAACCACGCGAAGATCGTTCGCGTGATTATCCGGCAATTAGCTATCCGAACAATCTCCTCTCTCTTCTTGGACACTTTTAATCCGCCCTTTGCTATCGGTCACCTGTCTAATTTGCTCAGCGAAAAGCTCCGGGAAACGATTTTAATGACAGCTCGTTAGAGCGATAAACCCGGATGAATAAAAATCACGTCTACATCTACGCGGAGTTAATTTTACCCAGTGATTTATTTACGTTCGAACACGGGACATTGTTAAACCGATTACGTAAGCTAGAAAGAGATTAGAAAATTCTAAACGTGCTAATTTTTATAATTGTATGACGATGAAATTGGTTAACTGTTGAGAGAAAAATTGTTCGAACTATTTAGTAATCACATATATTTATATGCGTGACGTGTCGAAGAATTTATCTACGGTTATTAGATATTATAGTATAATAATATTGTAGGAGTGAGAACGAACGAAAGGACGTAGTTTTAGTTTAGACTTTCGTTCCTTACGAGTTATGACAGGACCCCTTGAGCCGACGCTGTGCAGACGCGTCCCGATGTGACCGTGCAGGACAGTTTTCCCTTACCCCCCTAGGTTTAAGTTTAGTTTTAAGGATTGCCATACCGAAGGAGAAGGGCTCGGAGATAGGGAGAGCATCGTGAGACGCCGAGAAGGCAGGTCGTAAAGTGTAGCGTAGAAAATAGCGTGGAAACTTCGATTTAGTGTAGTAGCGATATCACGATCTCCTTTATAATAGTTTTTGTTATTCAATAATTATATTATTCAATCCATACGCCGACTAGTACATCGCCCGTGAATTTCCCAGCCTACAATATTTTACCTATGCTTAAACATGCGTTACTTTGAAAATCAACATTTTATGTACATTATAAAAACTACTTCCCGTTTAAGTTTCGTTTGTTTATTTCTGCGTAGAGAGGAATGAATTTGCATAAAGATTCGCAATCCGCTGTAGATGTTTATGCAAAATAGTGTTTTTATCGAAGCGTAACGGAAAAGAATGGAAGTTAAGTAGAGATTCGTTTTATTCCGTGAATATTATAATTTCTGCTTAACTTCGAATATATTGTATAAGTACGTTTGCATAGCATTTGCATTCTGTCTCTTTCCGGGCATTCATATGTTCTATAAATGCATAAATTATAAGGGTTGCGGTCTTTGAAGTAGAATTAGTTAACGAATACTACGTAGAGTAGAAAAATAATCGCATAGAAGTATAATTTATGGTTCATTTAGAATACAGAGTGCGATAAAGCTGATGTAGTTTCATATAATCTATCATTCTAGATATTAGGTTTTTGAACATTTTTCTAGCTTTTCTCTGAACGTTAAGTAAGCTTCTTTGAAGTGGAATAAATTAATGGATTAGAATTAAAAAAATATTCGAACAGGAACGCAATAATCTATGGTTCATTCAGAGTATAGAATCTGCTAAATTCGATGCAATTGGATCAAAATTATCCTTCTTATCTTTTAAACATTTTTCCCACCTGTTCTCCGTAGACCGAAAGAAGATTAATAAAGATTGCGTTCCTTTGAAGTACAATTAATTAACGAACGCTGCGTGGAACAGAAAATTATTCAACCTAAAAGTACAATTTACAATTCATTTGGTATATACAGTGTGTTATTACTCGTCGCACGTGGATCAGATTTATCGTTCCCGATTTTCAACCATTTTTCCAATCGCTTCTGCAAAACGTAAATACAGATTAATAAGAGTCGCAGCCCTTTGAAACAGGATTAATTAATCAGCTATAATCGGAGCGCAAAAATATTCGACGCAGAGGCATAGTTGTAGATGTAATTTAGAGCGCGACGGATATATAATAGAATCGATGGGATTGAAAAGGGGAATTATAATTCTATGGCGTCGGACACTTTTCCCGTCGTTTCTTTGAAGAGTAGATAAAAGAAGGACGATTAAGAAGGTCTGAAGGGATAAAGTCGATTAAAAGTTCAGTAAAATTCCCCGCCGCGGGCGGTAATAAAACTGTGCCTGCTTTAAAACTCGCCTTCACAGCGGCGTCACGCGTTGTTTGAAGTTGCGATTCGCCGTTTTTCATTCCACGCACGACGCGCGCCACTTCGCAGTAGTATAAGTCCTAATAAACGCGACGCGCTGCAGCTTCCCTTGGATTTTTCGCGAACTTAAACACGCCGGCGTACTTTCCAATTTCCTCTGCATTTGTCGTCACAGGAGTTAATTAAAAGCGCAGTGGAATAATTCAAAAATCGTTTTCCACGGTGTTTGGGCTGTTTCTAATAGCTTGGCCAAAAAATATTTTAAATAAATGTGCAACGGTATCGAACGATAAATCTACATTAAAACTCACCGTACTCTCTATGAGAATTTTAGCTGTTTAAATAGACTATGTACCAACGCGAACAAATTTCGCAGTGACCCAAGTTTTTTCAGGATCTCATATCTATCGTTCAAACACTCCGCTCTTATCGCCGTCAATAATAATCCTTAATATTACTCTTCGTTTTTTCTGTGTCTTTCTGTTTTTCCGTTACTTTCTTTTCCTTATTACTTTATTCTATATCATTTACTTTATTCCGTTTTTCACTTTACTTTTCTTTTCCTTCTCTTTCTCTCACTTTGTCTTTCTCTTTATATTACATTGCACTGCTACTCCGCGTAAATATATTTTCAATGTATACTAAAGGGTTCTTACACCCGTCGAATTTGTAATAAATTGATAATTTAATTTACGGATGCAAATTGATTTATAAAGATGTAGCAAACGTCCGATCGACGTTATTATATCTAGCAGAGGATTAAAATTCGTCTTCCCACCCGTGTGTAATAATTGCACGACCTTTGGCATTATTCTCACGGCTTGATATCCATCCCGCCCTCCGAATTGAGCTACAAAATTCCCACGCGGAAACAGAGCAGCCTACATTCTCTCAAGTTACACGTGGAACCGCGAAACCGAGCTGGTTGCCGCTTCGTGTAGCGAGAATATCGAACACAGAGCCAGGATCGATATTATCGAGATTTCGATGGTGGCGAGCAACGAAACAGGAAACATCGTTGCGCGAATGATTGCCGGTGTAACGCTCGCCGTTACTTGTTGATCGCGCAGGCTTAACGCGAATGCATCGGGCCAGCTATCAGATATCAGAAGAATTTCAATATTTGCGAAAGACTAGCGGAAAATTGACGGTCGCGAGAGCCGCAAGAGCGAAAACCGCTGGGCAATTCGCAAATCTCTATTCGCCAAGTGCAACTGGCCGCGATTCGTTTCGGTGATTTCAACCGTGGAGAATTTCGATCGCGTCGCTTCTCGCTTCAAAAGAATTCCCCATTTCGCGAGTTACTCCATTTTGCGGTGCCGCGGGCGGTGCGAAAATGAGAGAAACGTACAAACGAAGTGGCGCAACCCGTGCAATAACCGTGTGCTCTTTGCGAAAAAATTGTCCACCGGTGATTTGCGAGAAACGATGAAGTCCTCTCGCGCCAAGTATCACGACTGACCACACGCTGACCCGTTCTACTTGCGGCCGTTTTATTTCCCGCGCTGCACCGCCCAAAAAGGATTTCCAATTTTCCACGTATAACATTTCACGATTCCCCGGGACGGCAACGTAGAAGATACGAGAACCGTGTGTCACTGTTATCAATTTTAAGAAACTACGGATATCGTGGATTTTTCTCAAATAAATCGTCGCTTCTCGGGGAACATTGTTTCGGAGCAATTTTAACCTATCTTTGAAACACGATTTTAATCGATGAATTTTGTATGCGTACGGTAGATGTCCTAATTGCTACTACTTTAAACTTATCGCTTTAAGCTACTTCGTTGAATTATTTTTGAAGTTATTTAACTTACGAATCGTTCTCGTTTCGAGCACGACATTAGTTAGCGTCTCTTTTATTCACGATGATTTTTGTGCATGTTAAATGCGACGTATTAATTATCGATTCAATGAAAGTATATAACAAGGTCCATTGTCCCTCGTACCGTTATTTGAAAAGTTGTCTTTTAAATGAAATAATCGTTACATATATTCGCACGTCATTTTGTACGAGAGATAGAAGATAAACCGTAAACGCATCGACTTTACAGCATTATATAAAATTTCCATACTTTCTTTTTAAAATACATTAGTCGCATTTTTATGTTGAAACAACACATTCACCTCCTAATATTTATTTTTAAATACTAAATATAAACACACGCGCAACGTCCACGTGTTGTTACATCAAAATCAAGTCCAAATTTGGTATTGAAATTTCTTTAGTCTCGATTCGTCGTACATTCGTTCGTTATTAAATGAAGTAATTAAAGTGACGATTATAAGGACACTGACGGTAATTGGGACACCTACCCTAGTTTGAGGTATGATTGTATGCAGAAAATTACGAATTTCCACTTACAATTAGATCCGCGGCGTATCAATAACCAAAGGGTAAATTTTATATATATATACTTTACATAATAAACTTTATATAATAAGCAAAGCTGTATATCTGCGCAGGATTTCGCGAAACGCGAGCCTTATTTTAAGCGACTGTTAAAACGTAAAGAACGCGACTGGAAGCAAGAATTTAGCAAAACTATGCTGATCTAATTTCACGAATTTGCCCCGGCGACGATCAAGTTTCGCGTGAATCACGACTTTAAACCGATTCCAGTTGATACCTGGAAGCATCCCTCGGAACGACACCGTAATCCTCTTACGGCTTGTATCCAGTCAGCTTAATAAACGGACGTAGGAGGAATTTTCAAGTCAATTTTGTCCCGCCAAGCCACCTATCAGGTTTTACCGTTGAGGAACGCTGAGGTCCAGGTATTAAAACGAAAATCTGATAAATGACCGTCGGGTGAAGTGGAACTTTTGTACGATTAGACACTTCAGCTTCGAGTGACACAGTCGATTTCCGTGGGCTTCAACGCATCCCCCCTTTCTTTTGCGCCATTAGTCGATCGATCGCGATGACAGGATTTCCGTAAATCCTCGTAGCTTCGAAGTACCTCCAACCCCAAAAATGGGGCTTCACTGGTCTGTTAATAGCTTCGAATTATCATTATCTTCGATTATACAACTCCCAAGCATTGCTACAACTATTAAGTTACTTTTAACCCCGAAAAGAAGAGGTTAGTGACCTCTCGCTTCTTACAAATAAATTTAATTACCGATGAAACAATCTTTGCGAGTTTCTGTAGCGTTAAAGTTACCCGAACTACTAAAAACACGATCTCGATAATATTACAGTGCCCTCGAATCATCTTCATCTCCAATTACACGATCTCCAAGTGTTCCCATAACTATTAAATCACCTTCCTCCCCAAAAACAAGACCTCAATGATCTCCCACTGTCTTTAAATCACCGTTGCCCCTAATAACACAAACTCCATAAATTTTCGTAGCTGTAAAGTACCATCAACCCCAAAAATGGGACCCCAATGCTCTCTTGCTAGCTTTAAATCATACCCATCGCCAATTACACGATCTCCAAGCATTTCCATAGCTATCAAATTACTTTCACCCCCTAAAAACAAGACCTCTATAGTCTCCCACTGTCTCTATATCACCGTTACCCCCAACGACATCATTTCCACGAGTGTTTATAGCTTTGAAATTGTATTAACCCCCAAGACACTAGCTTCAAGGGCTTCCCACAGCCTGTAAATTACCATACCCTCTAAAGTACTATCTTCGAGGCTTCCCGTAACCTTGAAATTACCATACCTCGCAAAAACGAGATCTCATTAACCTCCTGTTATCTTCAACTCACTATTACCGCAATAACACAATCCCCAAGGGTCCCCATAGATTTGAACTTAACCCCATAAAACAGAACCAATAACAGTCCTCGTAGCTTTGAAATTATCTCAAACCCTTAAAACATGATCTCAGCGATTTCTCACTACCTTCAAATCGTCTTCGTGTCCAATTACGTGATCTTCAACCTTTCCCATAACTATCAAATTACTTTCATCCCTAAAAACAACATCTCAATGACCTCCTATCGCTTTCAAATCACTGTTACCCCAAATTATACCATCTCTATGAATTCTCCTAACTTTGAAATACGTTGAACGCCAAAAACAACACCTAAATAACCTTCCATTACTTCCAAATCACTGTTATCCAAAATAACATAAATTCCACAAGGTTTCGTACCTTTAAAATTACGTTTAACCATGAAAACAAAACGTCAATGATCTCCCATTGCCTTTAAATCACTCTCAAACCCAATTACACCACCTCCATGAATTCTCGTAGCTTTGAAACTATCGTTAACCCCCAAAACAACACCTAAATAACCTTCCATTACTTCCGAATCACTGTTACCCCCAAAATAACACGAACTCCATAAGTCCTCGTAGCTTTAAAATTACCTTTCCCGCTCCCTCCTCTCGCAATACGATCTCTATAAATTCCAACGATCCACTAATGATCCCACGGCGCACGGGTGCAACCCGAATGGATCCACTGCTAAAGAATCATCGCTCAACAAGGCGGAATTTTCGCAAGAGCTCCTCCATTCAACCACGAAACAACAAATTCCAAGGATCATCAATTATTCTCAGAGGAAGAGCGAGCTCATTCTTCGCACGTCGGAGCAACAGGAAAATGGTAGGCAAAATAATTAATCGCCATCGAGTTTATCCAACTCTTGGCGGGGCGAGAAAGCTTAACAGGTACCAGAGAAGATAAAGAAACTCCATTGAATATTTTCCCCTAAACTCGAAACCAGTACGGATTTCACGGGGGGGGGGGGGGGGGGGGGCGAAAAAAAAAGAAGTGGAACAGCGACCGCCGTATATCGCGTGGTACACGGTTTCAAATACATTTTCGAGAACCATTAAGGGATGATGGAATGACGTTGATCGATTGCAGGAACCCGAGCACTCGGTTTCGCCGAAAGCGAGTCTCAATGCGCTTCGCGCTTCTTCCTCGCGTTTCTTGTCCCTCTCCCCCATTTCGAACGGAGTTTACCTGGAAATTTCCCGATAAACGTAACGAAAACATTGTATAATCTACCGAAGGATACGAATGAAATTTCAAGACATCTCGTATGCATTGACTTCGTAATAAACGATCGTGTCGAAGTAATTAGTCCAGTAACATTGCGAAAGCGCTAGGATAAATGTACCATGTACTGCCACTTTAAAGTTCGCGCTTTGAGTAACTTTATTCGACTATTTCAGAACGTATTTTACATAAAGATCGTTCCAGTTTCGAGCATACGATCGTTCAACCGTTCTTCTATTCGTGAACAGTCTTTTTTATATGTTCAATACGATAAATTCATTACTACGTAATTAAAGATGTACGACAAAGTCCAATGTCCCTATTACTGTCACTTGAAAGCTTTTCATTTAAATAGAAACACATTTTTATATATATTAACACGTCAGTGCGTGTAACAGATATAAGATGTAGAGTAAACGTATCGCCTCGCTGAATTATGATACTTTCCATACTTTATAATTATATTGGTCACGTTTCAACGTTCAAAAGCACATTTACCTCCTAATATTTATTTATAAATATCAAGTGTAACCGAATATACGATGCCTATGCGTTGTTACGTAAACCGAAGTCCAAGTTTAGCATTTGTTTACTTACGATTCTTTACACGTAACTTTGCTATGAAATAAACGAATTCAAGTGGCAGTATTGGAACAGTGACAGTACGTGGGTCATTTATCCTACAGTCTCGATGCGAAAGAGTTTCGCAAAAGGGGAAAGGAAGAGGGATGATTCACATTTTTCCCCCTTCAAAACGAGCGCGTTACGTTCGACAAGTTGCAGCATATAAAAATAAACGTTTCGAAACCACTCGGGGAGTTTCCATAAAGCGGGCGATCTTCTTTTTTTTTTAAATATATCCTCTACTTCATCGTTTGCATTCGTAGGCCGGATTGCGATTCGTAGCTTGCACGTTTAATCTCTTCGGTATCTGCGCCGACAGCCGTTCCCGTGGTGCGTTAAAAGTTTAAACAACTTCGTAGGCAACTTCGCGTGTCCCGCAGATATTCCCGTTTCTATGATCGTTGAGCGTACAATTCAATTTACAACGACTACGAAAAGTACTCGCATACGGTATATGTAACAACAACTGCCACTTTAAGCTTATCGCTTTAAGCTGCTTCAGCAAATTATTTTAGAAGTTGTTTTACCTTCGCATCGTTCCGTTTTCGAGCACAACATTAAGTCATCATCTCTTTTATTTACGATGATTTTGCGGTATGTCAAATATGACGTATTAATTATTGATTCATTAAAAGTATACAACAAAATCAAATGTGCTTCATACGGTTATTTGAAGAGTTGCGTTTTAAATGAAATGATCCTTGCATATATTAGCACGTCAGCTTGTGCCGCGGATAGAAGATAAATCGTAACAATCATCGCCCTTTCTGAATTATACACATAAATATCCACACTTTGTTACTTGCAGTACATTAGTCGAGTTTTTATGCTCAAACGATGCAATTCACCTCCTAACATTTATTTTTAAATATCAAATGTAAATACGCGCGCAATGTCAATCTGTGTTGTTACATAAAATTCAAGTCCAAATTTGGTATTGAAATTTGTTTACCCTCGATTATTCGTACATTCGTTCGCTATTAACCATTTGCGGACGTAGAAGTAATGAAACTTGTGGAAGTACTTAAGTTTTGAATTCTACGACTTTGAGTTTTCAGACTTTTCAGTTCCAAACCATTTCATTTCCGACGATTTCAAGTATTTATTATAGATTTTAAGTATTCATTACGTTATGTTTCGTGCTTTAAAAGACGACATGGGTTCGGAAAGCGAAAAAAATGATTAGGCGACTATTTGTCGACACTCGTCCGCAAAGGGTTAAATAAACGAATTAAAGTGACGATTATAGAAACACCAGCTGTAATCGGGACATCTATCCTAGTGGCCAATAAAATGGCAATCCTCTCTAACCCTTTGCGGACGAGTGTCTACAAATAACCGCCTGATAATTTTTTTAGGTTCAGTGGACGCACGTTGATGTTGAAGCAGAAAATTTAAATTAATATCGTTAATAAACGTTCCATAGTTTTGGGAATGGAACGGTCTGGAATTCAAAAGCTTGGAAAGTTTAAAGGCTTGGAATTGAAAATCAAAATACTCTCTTAAGTGTTACTATTCGTCGTCCGCAAAGGGTTAAAAAATAAACATCATTTACAAATTTAATAAAACTATTTGGAAAATTCGTAACGTTTTCATACAAGTATGAGCGTTACTGCAAATACTGTCGTGTATTTGGAATTTCGAAAGGAGAAAGGAGACCGACACCGAACTGTCGTCGACTAAAAGAAGCCCACGGTATTTACGAATAAAGCGGCGAAAGTGTGTTTGCAAAGAGAACACGATAAAGACGTCGGAGAAAGACGGAGACAATCGAGAAGGTTCACGCTAAAGGATGATCTTTAAATTTTATTCGCCACGCCCCAAATACTCCGCTGAAATCCTTCGTATCGGGTATAATGGCGCGTTATGCGCTACTCTAACTCGTCTGGCCGCGATTCTTCGCTTACAATTCCACCCCTCTTGGAAAGAGCTGCGCCCCCCCCCCCTTCTTCGCTAGCTTTTATTACCGTTGACACCTTCCGTTTACGCTTTGCTTCGCCCCTCACGTACCTTCGCACTTTCCCGGATGCAAATTTTACACAACTCGCCGGTGGCGCGTGCCGCGAAACTTTTTAATCGCTTCAACACCGTGGCAGACGAAACTAATTCCGCACTGTTGGCCAAACCGCCGCGAAAACGACACCGTTTCCATTGCTATTTTATTCCAGAATCGGACGACTGACAATGGGTGTTATCGATCGTTATCAAAGTTTCGGTAAACGGGCAAATTTTGAAACTTAGCTGCTCGAACTATTTTAAACTATTTACGCACTTTGCGATCTTTTGTCACGAGTTCAACTCGACACGTCGTGTTTCTTTTCTAGATTAGTTTTATTTTTAGTGCAGTTAAAGTAATATTATACTTAACCCTTTGAGTGCTAAGAGATGAAAATTATAACTCGAGAACTATTTTCCGATGTTTACACGTTTGTTACTCGATATCAGTAAAGAAATGAAGATTTGGAAAGCAAAAATGTTTAATGTTACGCGCACAAGTTTCATACGAACAACTCTGACAATAAGTTAATACTTCTGTGTAATGTGTGCTAATGTGTAACGCCAAGTGTTTAGTCAATATACGACGAAACATGAACGCTTGAAGTGTTTTAATTATTGCTACTTTGTAGTCATATCGATATTCATTAGGCGTTAACAGTTAATAAAGAAATCTCTTCGTTTTATCCGTAGCTGTTTATAAATTGATCCGATAAAATTAGCAGCACGTCAAAGATGAATAAAAATAAATCGGGATAATTATTTATCGAAATTTTTACCACTTAATGAAGACAAAGAAACGCAAATCTTCGGTTCAAAATTGGAGCTAGAAGGTATAATATTTAAGAAAAAACTAGACTACCTGTTTCGTTTAAGAATTTCGAAATTAATTTGAATTTTAACGTCCATTGTGAAGCCAACAATGGAGTATATTTGGATTAGAACGGCAAACTGATAATGCGAAATATCCGCGAGGAAAAAGTTGTTGAAATAAAGTAGAATAAAAGAAAACAGCGAAGAGTGAATTGTCCACAGTTCAAATAGAACTCTTTGTTCAGCTGCTTTGTTTTTACCGGGGGAAGAAACGTTCCCAGTGGAATTCGCCAAATTCCAGAAAGCATCGCGTAACAAAGACCATTTGCTGGCATTCTTCGAGTTTCCAAGAATCTTTTTGCCCATTTTCGCGTGCCTTTACGACTAATTCGACGGGAAGTAAGAAAAATAGTTCACCGAATAAATTTGTTCGTACGCTGTCGTAGGATTCAATTTTCGGCGACAGAAACGCATTAATTAAGGCGGAAGCAAACGTAGCGAAGTTGGAATTGTTTATACTATAGAATTTTGCACGTGGAATTAACCCAATTATTAACCCAATATTTTCCGTTTAAAAGTACCGCAATATTGAACTTTTTACATAGAATACTATAACAAGACAAAACTTTTGAAACAGAATTATCCAAATATTGAAACTTGTATAGAAAACTACTCCAAACGAAAATTTTCCACATATAATTAACTTAATGTAGAATTTTCCGTGTAAAATAATAATATCAGTACAGAATTTTTCAGAGAGAACTATTCTAATATCGAATTTTTCACCTACAATAACTCCAATATTGAATTTTGCATATGGTACTAGCTGGTGAAAAATTTCCCGCGTAGAATTATTCTTATATTGAATTTTGCATATAGAACTACGCCAATAGAGAATTTTCCGCGTAGAATTTTCCCAATATAGAATTTTCTACATAGAGTAATTACCTTAATATACATCATTTTACCTAGAATTACCTCAATAGACAATATTCTACATAGAATTATTCCAATATAGACTTTATTAAATAGAATAATTACCCCAATCCAGTATTTTGTATCCAAAATTGCACCAATATTCAATTTCATACGTAGAACTACCACAATATAGAATGTTTCACTCATAATTACCCCAATATTAAATTTTATACGTAGAACTACCCCAATGTAGAATTCTTTCACTTAGAATTATCTAAATATAAAATTTACTACGTGGAATAATTACCTGAATACATTATTTTCTAATGAGAATTACATAATATTAAATTTTACGTACAGAACTACCCCAATATTAAATTTTACATATAGAACTACTCCAATATAGTATTCTCCGCTTAGAATTACCCCAATATAGAATTATCTACAAAGAATAATTACTCTAATATAGAATTTTTTACTCAGACTTATCCCAATATTAATTTTTTACTCAGAATTATCCCAATATTAAATTTTACATGCAGAATTATTCCCACAGGGAATTATTTGCATGGAATTACCCCAATAACAAATGTTACATACAGAACTACCCCAACAGAGAATTTTCCACCTAGAATTACCCCAATACAGAATCTTCTACACAGAGTAATTATCGTAATACAGAATTTTTTACTGAGAATAATCCCAATATTAAATTTCACATACAGAACTACCACCATAGAGAATTCTATGCATGGAATTACCCCAATAACAAATGTTACACACAGAACTACCCCAACAGAGAATTTTCCACCTTGAATTACCCCAATACAGAATCTTCTACACAGAGTAATTATCGTAATACAGAATTTTTTACTGAGAATAATCCCAATATTAAATTTCACATACAGAACTACCACCATAGAGAATTCTATGCATGGAATTACCCCAATAACAAATGTTACACACAGAACTACCCCAACAGAGAATTTTCCACCTTGAATTACCCCAATACAGAATCTTCTACACAGAGTAATTATCGTAATACAGAATTTTTTATTGAGAATTATTCCAATATTGAATTTCACATACAGAACTACCACCATAGAGAATTATATGCATAATTACCCCAATATCAAATTTTACATACAGAACTACCCCAACAGAGAATTTTCCACCTAGAATTACCCCAATACAGAATCTTCTACACAGAGTAATTATCGTAATACAGAATTTTTTATTGAGAATTATTCCAATATTGAATTTCACATACAGAACTACCACCATAGAGAATTATATGCATAATTACCCCAATATCAAATTTTACATACAGAACTACCCCAACAGAGAATTTTCCACCTAGAATTACCCCAATACAGAATCTTCTACACAGAGTAATTATCGTAATACAGAATTTATTTACTGAGAATTATCCCAATATTAAATTTCACATACAGAACTACCACCATAGAGAATTCTATGCATGGAATTACCCCAATAACAAATGTTACACACAGAACTACCCCAACAGAGAATTTTCCACCTTGAATTACCCCAATACAGAATCTTCTACACAGAGTAATTATCGTAATACAGAATTTTTTACTGAGAATAATCCCAATATTAAATTTCACATACAGAACTACCACCATAGAGAATTCTATGCATGGAATTACCCCAATAACAAATGTTACACACAGAACTACCCCAACAGAGAATTTTCCACCTTGAATTACCCCAATACAGAATTTTCTACACAGAGTAATTACCGTAATACAGAATTTTTTTACTGAGAATTATCCCAATATTAAATTTCACATACAGAACTACCACCATAGAGAATTCTCTGCATAGAGTTACCCCAATATTAAATTGTACATATAGAACCACCCCAATAGAGAATTTTCCACCTAAAGTTACTCCGATATAAAATTATCTACGCAAAGTAATTACCCTAATATAGAATTCTTTACTCAGAATTATCCCAATAAATAATAAATTTCACATGGAGAACTACTCGATTATAGAATTTTCCACCCAGAATTATCCGAATATAGAAGAATCCGAATAGAATTTGCAACACAGAGTTTCCTAACTTAATCAAGTATTTGTTTGCGACGTGCCTTTGGGGCATCGATTATGGGGTGAGTCGCGTCTGGTTCCCGAAGGGTGAGTCATTGGCATCGATCATCGCCTACCCGAATCTAATTCCATCGTGAAACGACGCGGCAAAAGCTTCCTTCAGAAAGGGAGCAGAAGATTTCTCAATTAACTTCTTCTCGTTAAGCAAATTCCGTTCCCACTCCAGAAAATCCTTCCACGATCGCGTTAGCGGGATAATCGCGTGCGTCCAACGGATAGCCGGGAATATTGACTTTAATAAACGAATCAGCGAACGTCTGAGCTCTATGGGTACCCTTCTTTAACCCTCGACCTTCGATAATCTAAATTGCGCGGCTTCCAATTGCCTACATTTACTTGCACCCCCCCCCCCCACCCATAGTTTAATTAAACTTCGTACCGCCATTTTCTTTTCTCTCATTGGAAAAGGAGTCAAATTCTTCTTTCCTTCGACGATAAATCGGTAGAAGTTTTACCATCTGCTTTTAGTATTATTATGACTATTATTACTATTATAGTACACTATTGGGTAAACATTTGAGTTAGGTTTGTGTTCTATATGTGAAATTTAATATCGGGGTAATTCTGAGTAAAGAATACTGTATTAGGGTGATTACTCTGTGTAGAAAATTTTATATTGGCGTAGTTCTAAGTGGGGAACACTATATTGGGATAGTTCGAAGTGGAAAACACAATATTGGGGTAGTTCTATATACAAAATTTAATACTGGAGTAACTATGAGTAGAACATTCTATATGTAAAATTTAATATTAGGTAATTCTGATTAAAAAATAATGTACTAGGGTAATTATTCCATATAGTAAATTTTATATTGAGATAATTCTAAATGGAAAATTCTATACTGGAGTACTTCCGCGTATAAAATTTAATGTTGGGGTAATTATGGTTAAAAAAACTGTGTTAGGGTAATTATTCTATGTAGTCGATTCTATATTGGGATGATTCTAAACAGAAAATTCTATATTGGGGTAGTTTACATGCAAAGCTCAATCTTGGGGTAATGTTAGATGAAAAATTATAGCCAGCAAAATAAAAGTGATAATAATAATATAGACTACAATCCTTTATGCAGATTCATATCTCCCTTAATAAAATTGAAAGAATGGAAACTGTATGCAGGGTTGTTTCACCCCCAAAGTACAATGGCTTATCCTCCACTTTTAACATTTTATATATTCTTACTCGTAACGCGTGCATTCTGTGCTTTCTTTCGCACACCTAAATCTCCTATAAATTATTAACTATACCAATGAATAGTCCACCTTTTTTTAGTGAAATCAACATTTACTTGAAACAAAATCAGCCACCTACTCTATTCTATATATACGTATCCTCATTCTGTGATGTTTGACGTCATCTTTCGTAGAAATCACAGATGCCTGTTCGACCTCTTTATGAAACACGTTTATTAACCGATTTAAAAATAGCGATTAATTATTGGTACACCCTATTAATAAATATGAGAATTCAGTAGGAGCTCCAAATAAAGGTTAGATCGGCATTGCCAGTAAGAGGAGCTTAATTATGCAATCCAATATTATTCTTCCACCGCGTATATTTCCAATTCGTACGTGCAAGGATAGCCAACACGCGCAGCGATGCGAAACATTCGTTTTCCCTACTCGTCGCCAGTCACATTTTAAGCGCGTTAGCTAAATATTAATGGCTCGATAAAACGTTGCACCGGCACTTCCAAAAACGCGCTACAGTCGTGGAAATTCTCGTCGAATCCAAAAAAGAAAAGGAAAAGCGGAGCGACGCGATTGAAAAGCAATGAGATTAATTAACTCGGAAAATTGGTCGAATAGTTCTATCGCTGCCGGGCGATTGTTTAAATAACGAACTGCGGATGTTGGGAATTCCGATGATGGAGCTTCTTTGAATACCGAACTCTGCCTGACCTCTATAAACCGCGTAAAGCAGATCGACAAACATACCGAATTGCTTTTAATTTCGGTCACGATTGGATTACTGATTTATGCGCGGTGGTTAAAAAAAAAAAAAAACGGGAGGGAAGGAAAAACCTGGTAAACTCGAAATAGGATACCCGTGATTCGCGTAAGCTTCGTTAAAATGAAAACGCGGAGGCCGCAAAGTTATCCACTTTCAAACGCGATCCTAGTTCCATTTCATTTTTATTCCCTTCTTTTTTCTTTTTTTTTTCGTTTGAATCTTCAAATTACAATCAACTAATTAGCATTCGTTATACTCGTACGCGTATATTTTTGCGAAAGAGCGAATAGACGGTGGACGTTTATGCGAGTTCACATTTTTGTCGATAGAATTAGGGGATGGGAATTTAAATGCGTTGAAAATGATGTTGAATATCTCGCGAACTGTTCGAGCCAGTTTTAAACATAATTTAAATAGTGTAGAGATAGTATAGATTTAATTTAGATAGCGATAGTATAGATTTCAATTAGACGGCGATAATTTTGATTATTAATAACAAAATTACCGACCATTATATTATTTATATGTATTACGATTACAATAATATCTATAATTTTTGTATTATTTATTATTTATGTGTATCGTACCAATGACGAAGCATAGAATAGACTATTCATTCTTATATGGAATCGTCAGGGGGCTACCTAGCCCAGTTTCCATTTTAATGTCCATTACTAGATTAGAGTAAAATAGAAACGACAGCGTTTTTAAAATGATAGGATTAATTGCTTACAAGCAATTAAAAGACAAATACAAACGAGAATATGCAAATAAGATAAACGTCAGCCAAATCAAATATATATGGGTGTATAACTTCTATTTTGCAAACCTTTCAATCCCACAATATTTTCAAAGCGCGTGTGATCGATGTACAATAAGTCCCTGTTAATAGTTTACGTAAAAAATCACGGAATATTCTAGAAAATGTACCGTTGCAAGTTTGTATAATTTTTATTGCAAATTTGTAACCAGTCATTTCAAATGGTTTGGTAGTTAACAACGAAGGGAAAAGTCGCGTGTTTTTGGCGTGAATTTTACACCGCGGCAACGAAACACGCGCCCTTTGAAGGAAGCGTTTAATTTACGCCGAAGAGCAGAGCGGAATCGATGCAACCACGGGAAAGGTATCTTTAGAATCCCCTGCAACTATGTTACGCGAAGCAATAGAGGGTGAGAAAATTTTTAAGGGATGAAAGTTTCCTTGCTGGGCGAACTTTAATTAATGCTCGTTCGCAACGGAGCAACCTCGTTAAGGAAATCTTTTTTATTACGAGGGTTATGCGAAATTCGAATACGTATGCAGAGGAATGGGGGATTTAGCAAGTGAAATTTTAACAAACACGCGTTGCTGCACTTCGTATGCTTGGCGTTTCTCCCCGAAAACAAGGTATTACAATTTGCTTCTGGAATTGTTGGGAAATATTTCTGCAGTTCCGCGTTTTGCGTGTTTGCATCTATTACAAATTGCACACGCATCCTGCGAATCCATTTTTAATCTTCTTAACGAGTTCTACACGTTTCGCGGGGTTCACATGAAAATTCACCGTTTCGTTAGTTATATTCACTTTTTCGCGAGGTATGTTCACTCTTTTAGAAATGAAATTTTCCCGCTTGCAAATTAACGTCGACATTTTGCCAGTCAATCCAGTTGCAGTAATTAATTAGTAATCGAATGAATTAAAAGAACCGCAGAGGTGAATTTGATTCGTAAAAAGGTAGAATTTGATTTGCGAAAAGCTAAATTTAATTTCCAAGTGAGTAGTTTCCAATTAATTTGCAGAAAACTGAACTCGAAATGCAAAACATGTATCAGAGTTTTTTTTTTGTGCGAAAACTAATTTATTTTGGTATTATTTGGCGACGTGGATAAAAGTTGCAAGAATAATTGCGCGGTAAAAAAAAAAATCATACATCGTACATCAATTTAGGGGCTCGTTTCAAAATGTAGAATTTGCTCTACCAAAACAACGTGAAATGAATCTCAAAACGAAATTGTTGACGTCTAAAGTAGAGCCATTTGAATTTACTATACTTTTTTTAATATTGTATACTTTTTTTGAAACCTTCAGCTTTTATTCTACTCTTCGATGTAAGAAAATTTTCGCAACGCGTCTCCCGTGCTCACCAATGCGATAGTAGAGACTCGAAGCTTTAAAATGAGCTCGAGTTGATCGTCGTGCGATGCGTCTTTACGAAGTTAGAGCAGCTCAAAAGATTGACAATTTTTCCATCAGAATTTTTCCTCATGAGTGTACTTTAAAAACGCGACAAAATACGAATCATCGATAGACTGCGGATTTCCATGCATTTATGGAATATTTGAACGCGTAAAAAGATGTAAAATGCACGCATCGCGTGATAATATACAAGATACATAAAGTATAGCAGAAATTACAAAATTCAGAGGGTGAAACGACCTCAATTATAATTTATACATTTACAAACTACGAAGATCCACAGTTTAATTGTATCAATGTGTTTGTGGAAAATAAAGATATTGCATTTAACGTTGCGTAAGCAAGTGATTACAATAGTTACTCAATTATCTACGCAACATTAAATACAACACGATATCTATATTACATTGTAACGGTAATTTTAATCAACGCATCGCGTAAGCAATTCGACTCCATTATTTAAAAGTAACGCGATTAACTGAAAGGGTCAAAAAGCACGAGTCCGCGTAAAAATCCGCAGTCTAACGATTGCATTAAAGTTTATTCGCGGACGAATTGTCCGGCGCCAAAAGCGAATCTGCCAAGTGTAAAGAAACGTCCGAGTTGAATTTTCCATGGCGGCTGGAAACGAATATAATTAAATCATCGTCGGCGTGTTACGAGCGCGAGCGGTAAGGAAAAACATATCAAATATTCATCTTCCGGCAGGCTTTTCAACCCCTCGTCCGCGACTTCTTTTCTTCGACAAAAAACTACTAATTACCATGGCGCGCATTCATCGCAAAAATACCGGCCACCTACTATGCGAATTATTCTCCTATTGAATTTTCCCGTTGCCGGGAGTCCGTTTAATTTCAATAGAGGAAGCGGCGATCGTACTACTGCAAATATTCAGCGCGAATTCAATGCTTATGAATTTAATACGCGCAAATCTTCGCAGAGGTATCGTCGATAAAACGAATCCTTAATCACTATTTACGAAATGCGAATAGTTTATCGTATTCCAGGATTTTTAACCACAGCTCGTACTTTTATCTGCACTTTTGTATTCTCCACGGATAAAGCATGGTATGACTTGTGCCCTAAAACTGTTGGTTTAAAAGCTGTTGCAATTTAAAGTCTCATATCGGAAGAAAGGTTTGTTTCCTATTCGGAGCAATAAATAAATAAACAGATGTACCTGAATGAAATTGACAAGAGCATTTTCGATTGCGACTATAGCAATGAACGACGCGGGGAACACTACGGAGTATTGAGTCTCTAAACGCTACACGGATGGCGCGATCGCAATAAATTATTAAAAGGATCTCGTGGGAAAGCCGAGGGTTCGACTAGAGAGAATGAAACTCACCCGTGACGAGCAAATTTGACGGATCGAAACTGCGATTAATTTGTGCAAACACGGAGCTTGGAGAGGGTCGGCAAGGATCGTTATTAAATCGCCTAGCAACCGCGAATGCCGAATGCTCGTAATTCGGTAACTGGGTAACCTTGTGATAATTCATCCGCTGCGTCGACGGCGATAATACGGCGCTATGCATCTTTCATCTAACCTCTTCTATCTTATCTTCTGGTGAACATCCAAAAGGGGTCTCCGCAAACGAGACACACGTGGTAGAAATTACGCTCCGGTTGCAACAAAAATACATTGTAATTTTTAATATGCGGCGACTTCCCTGTACCCGCGACTAGAGGGACATACGAAATAGGATTTTCTCGAAAGCAATCGCTGCGACTACTTCGTCCATATACAGTTACTCGCAAAATTGAGCGTATACCTATGTTGCCGATGAAAAATAACTAAAAAGTAAATATACACACATATGTTCAAAAGTAGAAACTCAATATATTTCGCATATTCCGACAGACAGTAGGTAAAAAATTCTTGAGATAAAATTATACGTACTTAATAAGAAACGTAAAAGTATAACTTTTTTGCTGACACAAAATTGTTATCATACATACGATACACGTAGATTACTATTTTGTTAACCACCATTAATGTTCATAGTATAGAATTAATAAATTTTCCATAAAGAAGGTGAAATATTGTCCTATTCTTCTTTTAATTTCATTTTGAAATCTTCCATATCCGTAAAAGTATAATTTATCATTTTGGATTTCAATTTTTCCAAGATATCTTCAATCAGGTTAAGAGTTTCGGTACACTGAAGATTAACCATTTTTTAGCCATCTTTTTCATTGAGTTTCAAGGTGTACGCTCAATTTTGTGAGTAACCGTACATATATACTGCCTTTAACTATCCTTCCTGTGGTGGCTCTCCTGCTCCCACAACTAGAGGGACATACGAAATATGACTTTCTCGAAAGCACTCGCTCCAACTACCTCGTTCATATATATACCGTCTTTAACCTTCCTTCCAATATCCCAACGTCTAAGGCAGGGCCTGCTAGGTAGCCTTACTGATGAGTCCACTAGCAGGCCCAGGACGAAACGCAACACCCTTCCTTTTTCCTATTTTATCCCCTCTCCACAGCTCCACACTTCCAATATCCTAACGTCTAAGGCAGGGCCTGCTAGATAGCCTTACTGGATGAGTCCACTAGTAGGCCCAGACAACGAAACGCAACACCCTTCCTTTTTCCTATCCTATCCCCTCTCCACAGCATCACAAATAAATTTCAATTCTAATTCCATCTGTAATTTCAATTTGGAAAGGTTGAGTATTGCGAGCATAACTTCCAATATCCCAACGTCTAAGGAAGGGCTTGCTAGATAGCCTTACTGGATGAGTCCACTAGCGGGCCCAGACAACGAAACGCAACACCCTTCCTTTTTCCTATGCTATCCCCTCTCCACAGCATCACAAATAAATTTCAATTCTAATTCCATCTGTAATTTCAACTCGAAAAGGTTGAGTATTGTGAGCATAATTTACATACGCGATATTTCATCGTTTTGCATTCGTAGCATTTGTTAAAGTAATAAATAGGTAACGTCACTGTGACCACTGTTTTTGAAAAATTCGTATGACAAGGGGTTAAAGTAGCAGTAATTGGTGCACCTGCCCTATCTTCGTTGTGAAAATCAGTTCGCGCGGAGGAGAAGAAAATGAGACGTATCGGCGTCGTTGTGTCACTATCGATCCGCTGTTACGAGAAACAGAAGATTGCAAGGAGCGTGGCGCGGCGGTGAGTTTGCAGGGAAATTGATAGGAGACAAGAGCCGGTAGCGTTGCCAAATATCGAAAGGGGGACACAGAGGGTTGGATAGGACGAGGAATGCAAGCAGGGGAATAAAGAGCCGGCGGTCAATAGCGCGCGGTTCGATCGAAGCAGTGTTTCGCTCGCGGCAACTGCTAATTTATGCACGAGCCTTCTTCCCCAGTTCCTTTGAGAACGCCGCTACAAGCTCCACTTCCCAACCGCTACAAACACGTGACGCACGTTTACTTTTTCCCGCGTTTAACGGCCATTCGAAATCGGTATCGTGGTTCTACCGCAGGCGAGATACAAAATACGGTAAAACCTTGATTATCCTTCGATTGAATCGGAGCGTGACCTAGCTATTCGGATAATTAACGTTTTCTAGTAATCGAATAACTGTTTTTGTGTGCGAGAAGTTCGTTTACTTCGAAGTATGTATGTTATACAAATATATAACATATTATATAACTGCTGTTATAAACATTTATACACGATTTTTCCATTTGTGTAATAGTTTATCTTTCTTTTTCCCCTACTTTTGGTATTTCTTTTTTTTTTTATAATATATACTTGATTTCGTACTACTGTATCATGTAAAGTTTTCTTTCGTTTCCTTTATATGCTCTTCTGTATTTTGTAATACAATTTTTGTACTTTAAGTTTATTATTGTACTTTAGTTTATTATATATTTACATTAAGGGCTACGCCTGTTAAATACTAACAAACACTACAAAAACTACACGGACGACCTATCGTCTCATGGGACTTCGCGTTATAAAATACCGATAAGCTAAAAAAATCAGAGTTTTCGAACGAGTATCTTTCGTTGTATTATCCGACAAACAATGTAAACACTCTTAAAGTATTTTAATATACAAAACGTAAAAGCGAACGCAGAAGTTGTACACTTTAAACGATCGAAAAGTGGCAATAGTAATAGTAAGAATAAAAATGAAATATTCTACTAATAAAAAATAGAAAACAGTCAAATCATGTTGACAGAAAAATACAATTGGACGATAGAGTCTATGGCGTTGTACAGAGGGGATAGAATAGGAAAAAGGAAGGGTGTTGTGCGTTTCGTGCTAGGCCTGCTAGTGGACTCATTAGTAAGGCTACTTAGCAGTCCCTGCCTTAGACTTTGGGCTATTGGAATGAAAGTTAAAGACAGCATAAGTGTATATGGACGAAGTAGTTGGAGCGAGTGCTTCCGAGAAAGTCCTATTTCGTACGTCCCTCTAGTGGTGGGTGCAGAAGGGCCGCCACAGGTCTATTTTGTACCTCGTCTGCGTATACTCTAAATACTATTCCGTACCCCGCCAGCGAATACTATAAATACTATTCCGTACGTCGTTAGCGAATACTATTGTGGCGGCTCTCCTGCACCCACCACTAGAGGGACATACGAAATAGGCTTTCTCGAAAGTACTCGCTCCAACTACCTCGTCCATATATATACCGCCTTTAACCTTCCTTCCAATATCCCAAGTCTAAGGCAGGGCCTGCTAGGTAGCCTTACTGATGAGTCCACTAGCAGGCCCAGGACGAAACGCTACACCCTTCCTTTTTCCTATTCTATCCCCTCTCTACAGCACCACACTATAAATACTATTCCATACGTCGCCCGTGGATGAACCTTGCAGTGATTTTAACGCGCCGCGTTTAACGCGCACGCAAGTATTACGAAGCTTACCGAAAGGGAGAACAAGTTGGACGGAACTTATGAATTGAATTTGAATCGGCAACAAGCTAATTTGCAAGACAAATGCTTGGCCCCGGGAAAATCCTGTAATCCCCATTCCTATCCGCGTTAATGCGATCTTGATGTTTTTCCGTGATCGCGTAAATCCGTTAGACAAGCGTTTCTCGCGCAACCATCGAAAAGTTGCCGCGTATTAGCCAACTTCGATACGAATTTCGCGATAAAAAAAAAAAGAGAAAAATTCCATCGCGACCCGGCCTGCTATGAAATATAAGCGCGTGTGTGGGGGCGAGGGGAGGGAAAAATTTCTTTGCAGATCGTTAAACGGGAAACGCGGAAGTTATCGTATCGAGGCAAACATTCCGGGATGCGAACTTCTCCGTAACTTCGATTTCTCGTGGCGTATTTATATACAAGAATAGAGGAAGAAGGTTCGCCCGAAGACGGAAGAATTCCAGGCTTTGCCAGCTCCGCTCATAGACGTTATAAAAGTTTTATTTCCGGCCTCCGCGGATATTTTTCCGCGCAAATGTCCGAACGGAACGTGCTTTTCAGAAATCGAGCAACGGGCGATCGCGATGATAAAAAATAAAGGGAAGACGGATTCCAGCTGAGAGCAGCTAGGCGATTCCTATCCTATACGTGGCCTCGCGATAACGAATTCGATTCGGGAAATAAAATACAGTTCCTGTGAACCATCGTGAAACGAAGCTAGCGGTCGATACGATTGCACGGGACAATCGTAACTCGAACAACCCTTGTCGAATCTCGAGACAGGGACACGGTATCGTCTTGTCGCGTGAAATAGCATAATTTCGGCGGAGCGGGAGAAAGAGATGACGACGTAAATAATTATCCACGAAATATTTCTATTTATATATTTTAATTATCAACGATTGGATCTTAACACTGGATTTACGGAACTCGTCGCGTTGACGTATTTCAGATTTCATACCTAAAATTGTAGAGACCATAAATATTATTTTTCACTACTTCATGTTAACTTTAATTAATACAACGGTGTAAATATGTATTCTACGCGATTCTCTTCATCCTCGCGTTTCTACGTTCGAATATTTATATGCTGTATACGTATTTTTCCGGAAGTCTGTCGAATTATGCACGTAATGTCCGTAAACCTAGTGTTAAATACAGTGGAATTCGGTTATTATCATTTTTTTTTCGGTAGTTTGGACGTATGCGTACGATTAGAGTAGATTTACCGATTACTCACGGTGTTCCTATAATTCTCACTTTAATTCGTTTATTTAATAGATGCACGAAGAATCGAGACTAACAAAAATTCGATACTGAATTTGGACTTGATTTTTATATAATACAGTATTCAATATTGCGAAGTAAATATTAGGAGGTAAGTGTGCTGTTGAACGTTAACCTGTAATTGTAAATTATGGGACGTGTTATAATTCGGGAAAGACGATAGGTTTATTAAAAAAAAATAGGTTTGCATAAACATTCGCAGTGCAGTAATGATAATTGATGGTTAGGGACGGAGATTGGTCGGAAAGCTAATTTCTGGATTCGTAAAGCCGAACCTAATCTCTGGGTTAACGAAACTCGAATACGAAACTTTCGGAGATCTCGAAACCCTCAAAACTCTCGAAACTTTCGAAACCCTAAATGCTTATTTTTCCTCCATCCATTTTTAAGTAGTATGGCCTCTCGTTGCGGCGGATTTTAATCGAAGAACATTTAATAGAATAGGAATAAAGATTCTTTGCACTTTAGTCTATTAAAATAACGATACTTTATATTTTCTTTATTAGGTACTGAATATTTTCAGTAGCCCTCGGATGAAATACTAGTTTAATGCATTTTCTGTCTTATTTGCGATCTACTTTACGTTTCTAAGGCTATATTTTTACGTGGCAGAAAGAAAACATGACTCGTGCTGTCATGGCAGTGAATGTTACGACGTTTGTCGTCGTGAAAACTAGGTGTTGCGTTATCTTGACATTGAAAGCGACGTCGCGACGTTAATGTCGCGAAATCAAAATAAGTCTCGTTTTCTGGTAAATGTCGTGACGTTAATTCGCGTGAAAATAGGCGGCCAAAGAAAAGAAATATCACGCTGTTTTTACTGTCACTTTAAGCTTATCGCGTATCTTTATTCAACTACTATCTTAGAACGTATTTAACCTAAAGATCCAGTTCCAGTTTCGAGCATAATATTGTTCAACATTGAATTCATTTTATGAACATTTTTCCTAATACGTTGAGTACAACGAATTAATTTGTTGTTTGGAATTAATTTGTAATTTGTTGCAGCCTCGTGCTGCCACTTGAAAAGTTGTCATTTAAATAGAAACACGTTTTTCCATATATCAGCACGTCGATTTGTATAACAGATATAAGATGTACAGTAAACGTAACATCTTTAGCGAATTATGACACGTCCCATACTATATAATTACACTAGTCACGTTTTAATATCGTACTGTCGTTTGAAAAGTTGTCACTTAAATGGAATCGATTCTTACATATGCGCCCGTAATTATGAAAGTGATCTTAGTCAAAATGTAACAAAAATCAGTTTATCAGTTACGTTGAACTAAATTAATTCAACGTACGTTTTACGATATCGTCAAAAATGAACCGTTAGATAGTGCTTGTTCGTTCAATATTATATGGAATTCATTTAGCATTAATTACGAAAGCGGTCTATGTCTCGAAACAAGAGATAAATGACTTATTGTCATATAATTGACCACTTTCATAATTATGTGCACATACGCTTACTGACAAAAGTTAAGAAACAAAGTAATCATTTTTTATTAGAATTTTTAACTTAGAATAAAAAACGAACATATAAAGGTAACATTACATATGCCAATAAATATTAAGTTGTCCTATTTTTAATTCCAATCTATATACCACAGAAAATAAAGGGTACACAAAAGTATGGAACGAATTACTTTGTTTCTCAACTTTTCTCAGTAAGCGTATAGAAGATAAACTATAAAATCATCGCCATTACAGCATCACAAAAATACTTTCTACATAAACTACATTAGTCGCGTTTTTATACTCAAACGACACAATTCACCCCGTAATATTTACATTTAAATATCGAATATAAACACACATGGAACGTTCATCCGTGCAATGTTATCGCGCAAAACTGAAATCCCAACTTAAGTATGGAAATTTTCTTAATCTCGTTTATTCGTACGTTCGTTCGCTACTAGATAAACGAATTCAAGTGACAATTATAGGGACATCGAGAGTAATCTCATTCCAATTCTCACCTATAATAAAAATTCCCAACCGAGTAAATAAAAAAAATACGAACGCAGCAAGAGAAGCATAGATAAACCCGCTCTTCTCGGCAAGTTTCCATTCCGTTTGCTATTCCGCTTTCAATCTAGAGACTCGATTTTCCCTTGGCAAGTTCCTAAGCCGCTACGGATCTCAGGCAAAGTGCAAAACAAAAGTTACCTTCGAGTGTCATTGACGACGCCTGCTGGATCTCCCACGCAAAGCACACGTCCTCTCTCTCTCTTTCTCTCTTTGCGTGTTTCGATCGAGATTTCCTCCCAGCGATGCTAGAGAGACCCTTCCGCTACACTTCCGGTTCCACCTTTGTCCTCGCTCTGACAAATCCTACGCCTTTTGCAGGCGTATCGATTCGATCTTTTTCATGCGTTTCCTTCTCATCTCGAGGGATCGACCAGTTTTTTTGTTTTCTCTATTCCCTTTCCGTCCTTCGCTTCTTCCTTTCTCGAACGCGAATCAACCCCCGTTGATATTCGCGCGCGATGCGATCCCGATCATTTCCAACGAAGCGAGAATTCGATGATCCCGTGGCTGACTCGCGATGATTTCTCGTTCGTTTCGATTCCCTTTTCCTTCTATCTTTCTTACCTAAGTTATAAACGATCCCCGTACGGTTTCGCGTTTCCGCGCGAGATGCTTCCAATTTTATACGGTTACGAAGACGAAGAAGAAGAAGAAGAAGTCGGCGGATCGTAGAGGGACGACGGAGAAAGAAAAAAAAACGGCGTTCGGGTTGCGGATTTCTAAGCGGAATCGTGTTTCGCGTTCGTTCGTCGGTTTCTTTTTTTTTTTTTTCACCGCGTCTCGTGTTGTCTCGGGGGCGAGGGCGGCGTCGATCCTACCGGGCTGAAGTCGCGCGTCCTACTACAAGCGAAATCCGTTCTCCGTCATTTCCAACGGCAACCCCCCTTCCCCCTGATTCTATTCGAACGGGGGTGGAAGAAAACTGCGCGGGCACCGAAACGCCGATCCCTCGTCCCTGGCTCGCTTTTGCTCGCGCCATTCGACGACTACGGGATAGATTATTGAATTAGCGATTTGAAAATTATCCCCGTCAACCGAGTAACACGGAATCGGAACGAATAATTAACCCTTTGCGGACGAGCGTCGACAAATAGTCGCCTAATCATTTCTGGTTTTCCGAACCCGTGTTGACATTTAAAGCAAAAAACTTAACGCAACGAATACTTAATACATTAATAAACATTTAAAATCGTTGGGCATTAAATAGTTGGGAACTCAAGAACTTCAAAATTCAAAGACATAAAATTCAAAGCTAAAGTACTCCCATAGGTGTTGTTACTTCTCGTCCGCAAAGGGTTAAGGAACGAATGAATATTGTAAATTGCGCGATTGGTCGGATTCGGAGGAAGTTTAGAGAAAAGTTTGGGCAAGGAATGAGTTTGGTTTATAGTAACTGTGGCGGCTCTCCTGCACCCACCACTAGAGGGACATACGAAATAGGCTTTCTCGAAAGCACTCGCTCCAACTACCTCGTGCATATATATACCGCCTTTAACCTTCCTTCCAATATCCCAACGTCTAAGGCAGGGCCTGCTAGATAGCCTTACTGGATGAGTCCACTAGCAGGCCCCGACAACGAAACGCAACACCCTTCCTTTTTCCTATTTTATCCCCTCTCCACAGCTCCACACTTCCAATATCCTAACGTCTAAGGCAGGGCCTGCTAGATAGCCTTACTGGATGAGTCCACTAGCAGGCCCAGGACGAAACGCAACACCCTTCCTTTTTCCTATTCTATCCCCTCTCTACAGCTCCACAGTAACTGCACTCCCGTCTTACAAAGCTGGAATAAAACTGCTTTCTATTGAATCCGAGGGGATTCGATTATTGGTACAGTATTCGTATATAAAATAATGAATGGAATGCTCACGTGCCATGATCTACTGATCTACTGATTTAGTAAAGTTTTACGAATCGGTAGGACGTAGTTGAGATTATGATGGACTATTTAATAACGTATAATATAGTAATTTGAATATCAGTGTTGCACTCGTTGAGGGATAGTTGATATTTTACTTCGTTTGTGTTGGAACATATTCTATAATGAAATTTCTCGACTGTTAGTAGGCAGATTTCGATGCTCCTTGGATTAAGTTAAAGGGAAAAGTGCCGAGAATATTATCCTATAGCGTTTTGCAACTAGCCCTTGCAGTTCATTTGTTATAAACAAATATATATCGCGCCAGGTTAGATTACTCAGACAGTATCGTAAGAGAAATATTAATTTCTCGTCTCGTAGACGTCCGATTTCAATACTCCTTGGCTTGAATTAAAGGGCAAGGTCCCAACAATGTTACCTTATAACTTTTTGCCACTAGTCCTAGCAGTTCATTTGTTATAAACAAATATATAGCGCTAAGGTAGATTACCCAGAAAGTACATGAAGAATAATGTTAATTTCTCGGCTTTTAGACGTCCGATTTCAATAATTCTCGGCTTAAATTAAAGGGGAAGGTCCCAGGAATACTACCTTATAGCATTTTGCCACCAGCCCTTGCAGTTCATTTGTTATAAACAAATATACCGCGTGATGGTAGATTTCTCAGAAAGTACCTGAAGAGAAATATTAATTTCTCGGCTCCTAGACATCCGATTTCAACACCCCTTTGCTTAAATTGAAGGGGAAAGTCTCCGAAATATCGTCCTGCAGTCTTTTGCGTCTAGCCCGTGTGGTTCAATTGTTATAAACAAATATATCACGCTACGGTAGATGATTACTCAGAAAGTACCTGAAGAAAAATATTAATTGTTCGGCTTCTAGATGTCCGACTTCAATGCCCCTTGGCTTATATTAAATGGAAATATGCCAGAAATCTTATTCTAGTACCAATTTGGCGATAAACATTGCGGTTAATTTGTTATAAACAAATATTTCCTATTTTTTGCTGCTACTCAAAAACTGTACTTGGGAAGGCTTTGAACGTATATGGAAAGGATTCCTTGAACCTTTCCCCTTAATTTGAGTCGCGGATGATCCAAATCGGACGTCTCAAAGCCGAGCAATTAGCATTTTAAACAAACTAAAAAAGATTTGTTCGATAAGCCTTTTCCGAACAATGAGTAATTCTTGTTAAGGAAAAAAATTAATTTCTCTGCTTCTGGACGTCGGATTTGGATAATCCACGGCTCAAATTAAAGAGGAAGGTCCAAGGAATATGCTTGATATACTTCTAAGTCAATTGCACGTAGAGTTTTTAAGTTATTAATAAAAAAAGGAAACATTTGTTTATAACAATGAATGCGCATTGTTGAGTGGCATAAAACCTATCCGGTATTGTAGCAGCAAGTCTCCACTTTAATTTGAGTCGTGGCTGATCGAAATTGGACTTCTAGAAGCAGAGCAATTAGCACCTTAAGAAAATTGGATAAGTTTTGTCCGATTACGTATAAAATAACTAATTCCTAAGCGGCAAAGTATTGACCAGATCGGTGATTTTTCCGACCTGCCATCTAGCGGTAGAAAGGTGGAACTAAACCTGCAATTTAATGAATAATTCTTGTTAAATTAAAAAATTAATATCTCCGCTTCTAGGCATCGGATCGGGACAAACGACGATTCAAATTAAAGGGGAGACTTCCGGGTACAAGGCAGAGTAGGTTTCATCTCGGTAGCTTTTCCGGTTTAGATGTTATAACCGTTTATTTCCTATAATTAAGAATAACATAAAAACTACGATTGCAATCGCTTTTAAACATACTAGAGCTTATTTCTGAGCTTCTAAGCTTTAATTTGAGCCTAGGCTGATTAGTATAGCATGCCTAGAAGCAAAGATATAAGCGTTTAAACATTGTATTATATTTATGCTGATATCTCGGCTTGTAGGTGTGCTATGCTAACCAACCTTGTTTCAAATTAAACCTTAGAAGCTCCGAAATAAGCTCTAGTAGGTTCAAAAGCGATTCTGTTTCCAATTTGCAAGTTATTTCAAATTAAAGTATATAAACGCTTATAACTTCTGAACCGGAAAAGTTATCGCGAGTAGGTATACTCTATCTTATAGCGGGAAGTCCGCCCTTTAATTTGAGTCGTCGTTTGTCCCGATCCGATGCCTAGAAGCGGAGATATTAATTTTTTAATTTAACAAGAATTATTCATTAAATTGCAAGTTTAGTTCCATCTTTCTACCGCTAGATGGCAGGTCGGAAAAAATCACCGATCTGGTCAATTCCTTTGCCGCTTAGGATTTGGTTATTTTATACTTAATCGGACAAAACTTTTCCAATTTTCTTAAAGTGCTAATTGCTCTGCTTCTAGAAGTCCAATTTCGATCATCCATGACTCAAATTAAAGTGGAGACTTGCCGCTACAATACCGGATAGGTTTTATGCCACTCAACAATGCGCATTCATTGTTATAAACAAATGTTTCCTTTTTTTAATAATAACTTAAAAACTCTACATGCAATTGACTAAGAAGTATATCAAGCATATTCCTTGGACCTTCCTCTATAATTTGAGCCGTGGATTATCCAAATCCGACGTCCAGAAGCGGAGCAATTAATTTTTTTCCCTAACAAGAATTACTCATTGTTCGGAAAAGGCTTATCGAACAAATCTTTTTTAGTTTGTTTAAAATGCTAATTGCTCGGCTTCCAGACGTCTGATTTGGATCATCCGCGACTCAAATTAAGGGGAAAAGTTCAAAGAATCCTCTCCATGTACGTTCAAAGCCTTTCCCTTTATAGTTTTTGAGTAGCAGGAAAAAATAGGAAATATTTGTTTATAACAAATTAACCGCAATGTTTATTGACAAATTGGTAATGGAATAACATTCCTGGAACATTCCCCTTTAATTTAAGTCAAGAGGCATTGAAGTTGGACGTCTAGAAGCCGAGCAATTAATATTTTTCTTCAGGTACTTTCTGAGTATTCATCTACTGTAGTGTGATATATTTGTTTATAACAATTGAACTGCGCCGGCTGGACGCAAAAGACTGCAAGACATTATTTTGGGGACTTTTCCCTTTAATTTAAGCCCAGGGGTGTTGAAATCGGTTGTCTAGGAGCCGAGAAATTAATATTTCTCTTCATGTACTTTCTGAGTGTTCTACCATAGCGCTATATATTTGTTTATAACAAATGAACTGCTAGGACTAGTGGCAAAAAGCTACAAGGTAACATTGTTGGGACCTTGCCCTTTAATTCAAGCCAAGGGGCATTGAAATCGGACGTCTACGAGACGAGAAATTAATATTTCTCTTCCGATATTATCTGAGTAATCTACCATGGTGGTATATATTTGTTTATAACAAATGAACTGCTAGGACTAGTAGCAAAAAGCTATAAGGTAATATTGTTGGGACCTTGCCCTTTAATTCAAGCCAAGGGGCATTGAAATCGGACGTCTACGAGACGAGAAATTAATATTTCTCTTCCGATATTATCTGAGTAATCTACCATGGTGGTATATATTTGTTTATAACAAATGAACTGCTAGGACTAGTAGCAAAAAGCTATAAGGTAATATTGTTGGGACCTTGCCCTTTAATTCAAGCCAAAGGGCATTGACATCGAACGTCTACGAGACGAGAAATTAATATTTCTCTTCCGATACTGTCTGAGTAATCTAACCTGGCGCGATATATATTTGTTTATAACAAACGAACTGGAAGGGCTAGTTGCAAAAGACTGCAGGATAATATTCTCGGTACATTCCCCTTTAAGTTATGCCAAGGAGCATTGAGATCAATCCACTAAATCTCGAGAAATTTTGTTATAAGAGACGTTCCAACATAGACGATCTACAGGATCAACTATCCCACAACGAGTGCAACATGGATATTCATTATGTACGTTATATACATTATACGTTACATACGAATATACGTTACATTACATACATCTACTATTATTATCTTGTATCATTATTATTATATTATATTACCTAGTATTATAATATATTATATATATACTAGTATTATCTACTATTACGTTAACACGTAGTTCACATTATTCCCGCATATCCTTTACATATTTTTGTCCCCATTTCACACACTTTTAAACATATTTCAGCCGCATAGAAATCCCCAACCTACTAATCGTATTCAAAACCCAGTTTTTCACTTTCTCCAAAAAAAAAAAAGAAAAGCAGAAATCACCTGAAAACCTTTTGGAATCGCTTGGCTTTGTCAAGAGTAAAAACGCGACACGATTCTGGACCACAATAGAACAGTCAAAGCATAATATCGTAGAAGAAAAGGAGAATCCGTGGCCCGCGAAATCGATAGTTAATCTGCAATGCAAAGTAGCCCCCATCCGAGTCTATTCATATTTCACTCATTAAACGCGAAGGTTGTCGAAAGTTTTGCCAAGGGTGGAAGAAGGAGAAGAAGAAGCGGTTAATCCGTGCTCTAATGTAAAAGAACGATTTTCCAAAAGTCCGCCAGGCCCCCCCCCCCCCATCTTATTAAAACCATTCTCCCTTATTATCGCGGTACTTTAAACGCATCAAGCAGGGAAAGCTTTTACCGAGCCATTTGCCGCGGCGAGAAAAAGGAAACGATCCTTCCTCTTGCAAAACTTCCCGTCAGACGCACAGCGAAGGCAAACGGGACAGAAAGAATTAGAAAAAGTGGCGAACAATAGAAGAAAAATCCCACTGGGAACATAAGTGCATACCACTGTTCCAATGGCAATCCGAGTTCTTTCGCTCGAACTCGAGAAATCAAGCGTGAAAAGTAAGGGAAGAGTGTCGCAGGTAGCGACGGGACCAAAGACAGAGACGCAGAGGGTGGATGTACCGATTATTGCCACTTTAACGCTATCGCGCAACTTCGTTTAATATTATTTTCAAAGTTGAAATTAACTTAATAATAGGTTCAGCTTGGAGCACAACGTTAGTTAACATCTCTTTTATTCGCGATGATTTTCTTTTCTATGTTAAATATAATGTATCACGTACTAATTCATTGGAAATGTATAAGAAAGACCAATATTTATGTTACTGAAGGGGTGCGCGGTGGTAGTAAAGTTGAAGCGTTCTTACTTTTTGTAAGATTTTATTTTTTCCTTGATGCGACGTGGGGGCAACGACAAGACGCACTGACAGAACTATGACGCATGGAAGTCGAAACAAGACAAGACTCTCGGCTGGACTTGCAAGTCGTTAAAAAAGGTTGGTGAGAAGAAGGACAGCGTTAGAATTGAACAAGGAAAGAAAAGCTGGAAAAACGCGGGAAAAGCTAAGGAAGACGGAAGGAGGTAATACAAGAGAAAGTGAAGAAGCGCGGGTAAAATTTCGGAGGTAGTCGGTTAAGGATCGCGCGGGCCTGGCCGCCAAATGTTGGTGGACATTGTCCAGGCTCGCGCGGCCGTGAGGAAAACTGAAGACAGGAAGTGAAAGTGAAAGTTTCGGAGGGAATAGGAAAAATGTAAGACATGGCCTTGCCGTTGCCGCCACATTACTATCACTTGTAAGTTGCCACTTAAATGGAAATCATCCTTACTTATATTAGCAAGACAGTTTGTATAACGGATAGGATAAATGATCCATTTACTGTCACTGTTCCCATAACTGCCACTTTAATTATTTTATTTAGTAGCAAAGTAATGTATAAGGAATCGTAAGTGAAGAAATTTTCATAGTAAATTTGGAGTTCGCTTTATGTAACAACGCGTAGACATCGTATATTCGTTTACACTTAAATAAATAAATAAATATTAGGAGGTAAACTGTGCTGTTGAACGTTAAAACGTGACCAATATAATTATAAAGTACGGAACGTGTTTTCTATAATTTTTTCTATAACGAAATTTTCTATAATTTATGTGCCTTGTCGCGAGTGCAACAAATTCAGAGTGCATGACGACTGTTAAATTTAACGGTAATATTCACAGCTGCGAATTCGCGGCCGAACAGCTAGGGTAAATTACTGTCCCTGTTCCTATAGCGTTATCCGAAATAGACTATAGTAACACCAACCTTCACTTGTTTTCTTTCCCTTTCTGCTTTACCCTTTTCTAATCTGTTTTTCATTTCTATTATCTTCGTTCGTTCTCGTTTCAATATTTATCTTTTTCACCTCTACTTTACTAACAAACATGGCGTTTGACAGATATTCTCATTCAACATCCTAAAGGTACTTTTGGACAACCCTTTATAACTGCCACTTGAATTCGTTTATTTAATAGCAAAGAAATGTATAAAGAATCGTAAGTAAAGAAATCTTCATATCAAATTTGGACTTCGCTTTATGTAATAACACTTAGACATTGTATATTCATTCCCACTTAAATAAATAAATATTAGGAGGCAAACGTGCTGTTGAACGTTAAAACGTGACCAATATAATTATAAAGTATGGAACGTGTCATAATTGTACTTATTGGGCTTTTGCCCATTAATAATAATAATAATAATAATTCAGTAAGGCTTTATATCTGTTACACAAACTGACGTGTTAATATACACTTACTGACAAAAGTTAAGAAACAAAGTAGTCACTTACGAATGTTTTATGTATCCTTTCGATTCTAAGATTTGTAGCTTAGAATTTGCAATAGCGTAAAAATATAGTATCACATACATCAATAAATAATAAGTTCATCTACTTTTAATTCAAATCCATGTATCTCAAAATATAACTACGACATAAAGCTTCGCAAATACGTACCACGTTTCTTAACTTTCGTCAACAAGTGTATGTAAACATTGTTTCTATTTAAATAAAAAGTTTTCAAGCGACAGTACGAAGGACATTGGACTTCGTTGTACATCTTCAATTACGTAGTAATAAATTGATCATATTGAACACGTAAAAAAAAATGTCATAAATAAAAGAGATCCTTTGAACAATATTACGCTCCAAACTGGAACGATCTTTATGCTAACGACGTTCTAAAATAATCGAATAAAGTTACTTTAAGCGCGAACCTTAAAGTGGCGGTACGTGGTACGTTTACCTTATACGCGTGAAACGTAATACGCGTGAGACGCGTCGATACGTTGGTTACGCGTTTCAACGCGTCTGGAATCGTTTGCAAACGTGTCAAACGTGAGATTCATACGAAAGTATCGATTTCAAACGTAAACGTATGAATAGTATCGAACGTGTCTCAGTCCCATCGCTAGCTGCAGCAAATAAACAACATATTCGTTGCAGCTTTTTCCCTTCTCGAGTGATAACTCGTTCCGAGCTTCTTTTACAAAGATCGCGCGAGAGCTTTCCACTTTGCTATAGATCCTACTTTCCACCCTTGCCCTCGTCTTTCTCACTTAACGGCAGTCGCGTGAATCGTGGTCGCTTCCCGAAAACACGGAGCAATGGGAAAGTGTCGCTTCAGGCTTTTTTTTAATTCCCTTGCAACGCGGATGCGACACAAGGGTAGTTAAATTAGGGATGTTTCGTTAGGGAAAAGGGTTAAATGCTTTGTTCCCGTTTTCGAGATGTTTTTTGCATTAGAGTCAAGCATGTTAATGCGAGAGAATTTTTCTAGTTTTTGATAAATAATACGTGGAGTGGTAGGAAAATGGCGGAAGCATCAGTTTTTCATAAGTATTTAACCATTTTCCTTACAACGACGAGTTACACTCGTGGTAAAAATTATAGTCTGATCGCGATAAAAATGCGGTTTATTTTCTGCGAAGCTTCAACAGTGATTTTGTTTGTAATTTCAGCGTATAAGATTTAGTATTGTAAGCGTAAAATACGTACAATATTTTAGCGTTTTGCATTCGACGCGGCGTTAAAGTAATACATAGCTAACGTTATTGGAAACATTTTCTGAAAAATTCGTAAGGCAAGGAGTTAAGTATTCGCCACAAGGATAGTTAAATTAGGGATGTTTCGTTAGGGAAAGGGTTAAATGCTTGGTTCGCTTTTAGTGAAGTTTTGCATTAGACTCAAGCATGCTAATGCAAGAGACGTTTACTAGTTTGCGAAGATTAATGCATGGAGTGGTAGGAAAGTAATAGAAGTATCAGTTTTTGATAAGTATTTAAGTACTCGACACAAAGGTAGTTAAATTAAGGATATTTCGTTATGGAAAGGGTTAAATGCTTGGTTCCCTTTTAATGAAGTTTTGCATTAGACTCAAGCATGCTAATGCGAGAGGCGTTTACTAGTTTGCGAAGATTAATGCGTGGAGTGGTAGGAAAGTAATAGAAGTATCAGTTTTTGATAAGTATTTAAGTACTCGACACAAAGGTAGTTAAATTAAGGATATTTCGTTATGGAAAGGGTTAAATGCTTGGTTCCCTTTTAATGAAGTTTTGCATTAGACTCAAGCATGCTAATGCGAGAGACGTTTACTAGTTTGCGAAGAATAATGCGTGGAGTGGTAGGAAAATGAAGGAAATGACAGTTTTTGATAAGTATTTAAGTGGAAAATTTACATTAACCCTTTGCATTCTCTTTGTTCAACTCGTGTTTTAGTAGCTGGATTTTTTCTTTATGGAGATAAAGTTTTCTTTAAATAACGTAAAGAAAATGGGGCTTTATTCCTCCTATTTTGCATTGATTCCAAGTTAGCATTATTGAAATGGAAAATAAACGAATTCAATACAAATGTTCAAAGGATTAAGTTTAAATATTCTACGTTGGACTTTAGTTTCATCGTGAAGTGTCGTGTTTGGTATTTACAATACCGTTGCCAGTGGCTCTTTCTTTTACTTAACCATGGAAATGTTGGAACATCGAAACGTACTTTCCATTGAAATTTCAAACATCCTTTGAAATCAGTGGCTAGATGGCGAAACGTGACTTATTCGTATAACTCCCTAATTTGCACAAACAAGAGCACATTGTACCTGAACTTTAACGAAAGTTGGACGTTTCCATGCTTCGCCATACGAGCACAGAAATATTCCGCGGACGAAATGAGCCTCGGTTTTATTCCGTTTTTAATTTTTACGAAAAAATGCTTAACTGCCGGCTGGACGGGGAAAAAGAAATTTGGCCTACAGGATTGGAGGAGGTCAGTAGAAATTCGCGTGGAAAAATCGATAGCCTGGATGGCTGCAAGGGCATTCGAAGGTCAGCGAAAAAATACCCACTCGAAAGTTTCGTCGACGTTGAGCGGAAAAAAATTCGCATATTTAGGGTAAATTTTGATAATACGAACGATAATACGGCTGACTTTTAAAAGCTTGTCTTTATTTAGAAAACCAACGCAACTGGACGAAGGAAGTGGTACACACCTAATCGTATTCATGCCGTTTAAGTATGAAACAATTCAAACGATCGATATTTTGGAAAAGAAAGTAACAGAAGTGAAATTCGGCGATTCGAAAAAGTGGTATTTTGTATGGAACACCTGGAAAGCTTATAGAGGAAAGTAAAAGAACTTTATACAATATTTTTCTTACGAAAAATGAATGTGACCTTTAACACCTTGCCGTACCGTGACGAGTTACACTATTTGTTTAATTACGGTAAGTGCACGCTGTACTTTGCAGTAAGCTTTAATTTTGATTGCAATTTCAACTTCAATTTGCAAGATTAAATAATATCGAATAAAAATTACGCGTGTAATATTTTAGCGTTCCGCATTCGACGTAGCGTTGAAGTAGAAAATAGCGAACGTCTCGATGAACAGTCTTCGACAAAATTTTGTACGGCAAGGGGTTAAACAGAAGATAGAAACAAAGGAATATTTTTTGTCATGCAATCAACCTGCACTAAAATATTTAACTATTTCACTCTCCTTTCAAAAACATTTGCTCGTCGCAAAAGATAAGAACGTTTCTTTCCCAATAACGGATATTCTACTATCTTAGCTTAATTCTCGATATGTTTCGTTATTGTTTATATTGAATTCGTATACACGGACGATGAAATTTGCTATTCAATTAACAAGATTCTACAAAGTCTCGTATTATCTGTACTTACACTTCGTGACAAAAGTTAAGAAACATGGCACGTATTTGCGACGTTTTACGTCGTCGCTGTCTTTTGAGATACACGGATTTGAAATAAATGTAGAAAAACTACTTGTTTATTGATGTATGTAATACTATATTTCCATGCTACTGTAAATTCTAAGCTGTGAATCTTAGAAGCGAAAGGATACGCAAAAATTCGCAAGTGACTACTTTGTTTCTTAACTTTTCTCAGCAAGTGTATAATACTCAACTATTCGATGAAGTTTCGTGCATTTTTTTGTCGCGTTTATGACGTAGGTATAGCGGCGGATGGAGTAAAATTCGCCATTAGTTGCATAGGATTACGGCGAAGCCCTCTATATTCTATTATTATCCCCCGAATGATACTATAACGCGGCATGAAGAATATTACGCGGAACGTATTGTTATTCCATGTAATTAGGACGAAATTGAAACCACGATTGGTCTATTTACCGTAGCTCCGCGTAACAGTTAGAAACCTTTTAAACTTCTGCATTATCCGCGAAATTGTTGTCCCATGAATATTCAAAGCTACTATAAACGCTCGCACCGCGCACTGCACGGAAAAGGATCAAAGTTAAAGGCAATCATTGTAGAAGCGAGAAGCATTGAACAAAATTGTGACATCCAAAATAAATGGCAACGAACACACCGAATGAACTTTTGCAACAACTTTACCATTCCACTTTGGCAAGCTTTGGAATTTTCCAACGATCCATGCTCTTTAAGCTTTTGAGGTTTAGAGTACATTGAATTTTTAAGAGGTCGAATGCCACACCTTCGAATTTCCAGGCTTTCGAATTATAAGGCTTCAAATTTTTAATCTTTTAAGTTGTAAGCTCTTAAATTTGCAAGCCTTCAAATTGCAAGCCTTTATATATTCAAGCTTTTCAATTGCAAGGCTTTATTTATCAGAGCTTTTGAATTTTAAGCCTTTAAATTTCCAAGCTTTGAAATTTCAAGCCTTTAAATTTCAAGCTTTCGAATTCCAAGTCTTTGAATTCTTCCAAGCTTTCGAACTTCAAGCATTTAAATTTCCAGGCTTTCGAATTTCAAGCCTTTAAATTTCCAAGATTTCGAATTCCAAGCCTTCGAATTTTAAGCCATTAAATTTTCAAGATTTCGAATTCCAAGCCTTCGAATTTCAAGCCATTAAATTTTCAAGATTTCGAACTTCAAGCCTTTAAATTTCAAGCTTTCGAATTCCAAGCCTTTAAATTTCCAAGCTTTCGAATTCCAAGCTTTTGAATTTCAAGCTTTAGAATTCCAAACCGTTGAATTTCCAAGCTTTCTAATTCCAAGCCTTTAAATTTCAAGCTTTTGAATTTCAAGCCTTTAAATTTCCAAGCTTTCGAATTCCATGCCTTTAAATTTCCAAGCTTTCGAATTCCAAGCCATTAAATTTCTAACGTTTCGAACTTCAAGCCTTTAAATTTCCAAGCTTTCGAATTCCAAGCCATTAAATTTCCAAGCTTTCGAATTCCAATCTTTTAAATTTCAAGCTTTAGAATTCCAAGCCTTTAAATTTCCTAGCTTTCGAATTCCAAGCCATTAAATTTCTAACGTTTCGAACTTCAAGCCTTTAAATTTCCAAGCTTTCGAATTCCAAGCCATTAAATTTCCAAGCTTTCGAATTCCAAGCCATTAAATTTCCAAGCTTTCGAATTCCAATCTTTTAAATTTCAAGCTTTAGAATTCCAAGCCTTTAAATTTCCAAGCTTTCGAATTCCAAGCCATTAAATTTCTAACGTTTCGAACTTCAAGCCTTTAAATTTCCAAGCTTTCGAATTCCAAGCCATTAAATTTCCAAGCTTTCGAATTCCAATCTTTTAAATTTCAAGCTTTAGAATTCCAAGCCTTTAAATTTCCTAGCTTTCGAATTCCAAGCCATTAAATTTCTAACGTTTCGAACTTCAAGCCTTTAAATTTCCAAGCTTTCGAATTCCAAGCCATTAAATTTCCAAGCTTTCGAATTCCAAGCCATTAAATTTCCAAGCTTTCGAATTCCAATCTTTTAAATTTCAAGCTTTAGAATTCCAAGCCTTTAAATTTCCAAGCTTTCGAATTCCAAGCCATTAAATTTCTAACGTTTCGAACTTCAAGCCTTTAAATTTCCAAGCTTTCGAATTCCAAGCCATTAAATTTCCAAGCTTTCGAATTCCAATCTTTTAAATTTCAAGCTTTAGAATTCCAAGCCTTTAAATTTCCTAGCTTTCGAATTCCAAGCCATTAAATTTCTAACGTTTCGAACTTCAAGCCTTTAAATTTCCAAGCTTTCGAATTCCAAGCCATTAAATTTCCAAGCTTTCGAATTCCAAGCCATTAAATTTCCAAGCTTTCGAATTCCAATCTTTTAAATTTCAAGCTTTAGAATTCCAAGCCTTTAAATTTCCAAGCTTTCGAATTCCAAGCCATTAAATTTCTAACGTTTCGAACTTCAAGCCTTTAAATTTCCAAGCTTTCGAATTCCAAGCCATTAAATTTCCAAGCTTTCGAATTCCAATCTTTTAAATTTCAAGCTTTAGAATTCCAAGCCTTTAAATTTCCTAGCTTTCGAATTCCAAGCCATTAAATTTCTAACGTTTCGAACTTCAAGCCTTTAAATTTCCAAGCTTTCGAATTCCAAGCCTTTAAATTTCCAAGCTTTCGAATTCCAAGCCGTTGAATTTCAAGCCTTTAGAACTACAAAGAATAAGATACTTGACGATTAAGTCAAGGTCCTGTATAAATTACGTTTCAAGATATTGACATTACCAGCGAAGAAGTTAATGCGATGACGATAGTTATTAGCTAGCAGCATTCTATTAAAAATGGTTTCAAGTGCAAAGGATTAACCCTTTCACTACGGCAACTTACAATTCGGAAGTGTTTCCAATGCACAGATGAGAATAATTTTTATTATTTCAAGAATAGTATAACGGTAAATATTCAGGTATTTGGTGTTGTTGATGGAATTGTAAACGAATACGAATAACAATTTACATATTATTGCGATGTAAACCGAACTATAGTTGCACGTTGACAAACGATAGCCCAGTTTTTGGGGACGTATATATACGTCCTTCGTATGCGAAAGGGTTAATAAACTAAAGGAGAAGCTAACGCGTTATTATAGCAATGGAATAGTGCTCGATAAAACAAGCCTCGTTTTGGACCATGTTTCATTATTTCAAATGTTTTTCCAAGCAGCTAGAATCGATATCCGGCACGTGCAGGCGTAAGTCTGATGAAAAAGCAGGGGAAACGAGTAATACAGTGGGAATCGATTGCAAGTTAGAGATGCTGTGCGGCCAATCGAACTTCCACGGCGGATTACTCGGGCAAAATCATAACCGTGCATCGCACCAGGAATGTCGATTGATCTAACTCCCCTCTTTCTAACGGAAACATTGCGATACCTTTCGAAATATTGTGCACGCCTTGCGGGCGGCGGAAAAATGACCGTTCGTTTAAAGTTTTCCACGAATATACAGCGAAACAAGCTCGAAGTAAAACTAGGAAAGTTTGTGTGCTTTGAGAAGCGTTTGAATTTCCAAACTTCTAAAATTAATAATAAATGTCCGGCAATGAAATTTGCTGTTAAACTAATAGCTAATTGGAGGAACAGGAAGTGAATTAATATACTATATAAGGTATATTTAATATACCATATAATATAAATCTTAATGATAATGATAATAATGTCTTGTAACAGTAAAAATATATGGTATTAATCTAGAAAAATTTAATAATAATAAATAAATAATTAATGTTATAAATATTAAAATATTAGATTGATATTTTTTTATAGTAATAATTTTAACAAATTTAACGCGGTTTCTTTCTTTAGAAATTTTGTACGCGCTTCATATTAAATTCTTCCTTTTCAAGCTGCCGAATTTCACGTTTGCCAGCTTTTTCACTGTAATTTATTTCAACGCATTTCAATTGTTTCACGTTTAACTGATTAAGTATGATTAAATATTAGTTTCCCTGTCCCAATGCCTCGATTTCATTCGAAAGGATAAATTGCTGGATTTTTGGCAAGGTTTTAAAATCAAGTATTCCATATTACCAACGTTTACCTTATCACTCTATTATTTATTAGTTCGATAAGTTAATTAAAAGTTCGCAATGGAAGACTCGTGCTTTTCGATACTTCCCGAGCAAGTTTCCTGTTTACGAGAAGATCTTTTCACACTTTAAAAAGATCCGCTCGAAGTTGCTTTAACTCGTTAATCGCCAAACGTTAATGCAACAATTCGTTTGCGATCCTTTGAAAGTTTACGAAACCGTGGAACCAAAGCGGATGGAGAAATAGTGCGGAAAAAATACTGGACGAATTCCTGGTATGCCTTTTCAGAATCACGGTGGCAGGAAACAAAATTGAAGGGTAGAAATTGGCTGCGGGAAAAGAATGGAAACGAAATGCTGCGATAATAACACAATGGTCCTTAATGGGTTAATTTTGTTCGACTTAATTCAATGGCAGTTTTATATCGTCTAATAACTAGACTGCGAATTTTTATGCATTCCAGAGGAAAGTTGAATCTTTAAAGAAGCACATTTATCACTTAATGTGCGAAAATATGCGCAGCATCGAAAGTGAAGCGTTTATTATAATTGTAATAGTGTTATAATATTATAATATAATACTATAATATTATAATTGTAATAGTTGGAGGATGAAACATATAGCTACTAAATTTCTCATCTTTTTGTTGTGCTTGTAAAAATAGGAATTTTCATAAATGTCTGCTAATAATGGCGATATCCTAGTGAATATAATTATAATAATAGTATAATATTGATAATATTGTAATATAGTACTATAATACTGTAATATTATAAATGTAATAGTTAGAGGATGAAACATGTAGCTACTAAATTTCTCATCATTTTGTTGGGCTTGTAAAAATAGGAATTTGCATAAATGTCTGCTAATAATGGCGATATCCTAGTGAATATGATTATAATAGTAGTATAATATTGATAATATTGTAATATAGTACTATAATACTGTAATATTATAAATGTAATAGTTAGAGGATGAAACATGTAGCTACTAAATTTCTCATCATTTTGTTGTGCTTGTAAAAATAGGAATTTCCATAAATGTCTGTTAATAATGGCGATATCCTAGTGAATATAATTATAATAGTAGTATAATATTATAATATAATACTATAATATTGATAATATTATAATATAGTACTATAATACTGTAATATTATAAATGTAATAGTTGGAGGATGAAACAGATAGCTACTAAATTTCTCATCTTTTTGTTGTGCTTGTAAAAATAGGAATTTTCATAAATGTCTGCTAATAATGGCGATATCCTAGTGAATATAATTATAATAGTAGTATAATATTATAATATAATACTATAATATTGATAATATTATAATATAGTACTATAATACTGTAATATTATAAATGTAATAGTTAGAGGATGAAACATGTAGCTACTAAATTTCTCATCATTTTGTTGTGCTTGTAAAAATAGGAATTTCCATAAATGTCTGTTAATAATGGCGATATCCTAGTGAATATAATTATAATAGTAGTATAATATTATAATATAATACTATAATATTGATAATATTATAATATAGTACTATAATACTGTAATATTATAAATGTAATAGTTGGAGGATGAAACAGATAGCTACTAAATTTCTCATCTTTTTGTTGTGCTTGTAAAAATAGGAATTTTCATAAATGTCTGCTAATAATGGCGATATCCTAGTGAATATAATTATAATAGTAGTATAATATTATAATATAATACTATAATATTGATAATATTATAATATAGTACTATAATACTGTAATATTATAAATGTAATAGTTAGAGGATGAAACATGTAGCTACTAAATTTCTCATCATTTTGTTGTGCTTGTAAAAATAGGAATTTCCATAAATGTCTGTTAATAATGGCGATATCCTAGTGAATATAATTATAATAGTAGTATAATATTATAATATAATACTATAATATTGATAATATTATAATATAGTACTATAATACTGTAATATTATAAATGTAATAGTTGGAGGATGAAACAGATAGCTACTAAATTTCTCATCTTTTTGTTGTGCTTGTAAAAATAGGAATTTTCATAAATGTCTGCTAATAATGGCGATATCCTAGTGAATATAATTATAATAGTAGTATAATATTATAATATAATACTATAATATTGATAATATTATAATATAGTACTATAATACTGTAATATTATAAATGTAATAGTTAGAGGATGAAACATGTAGCTACTAAATTTCTCATCATTTTGTTGTGCTTGTAAAAATAGGAATTTCCATAAATGTCTGTTAATAATGGCGATATCCTAGTGAATATAATTATAATAGTAGTATAATATTATAATATAATACTATAATATTGATAATATTATAATATAGTACTATAATACTGTAATATTATAAATGTAATAGTTAGAGGATGAAACATGTAGCTACTAAATTTCTCATCATTTTGTTGGGCTTGTAAAAATAGGAATTTGCATAAATGTCTGCTAATAATGGCGATATCCTAGTGAATATAATTATAATAATAGTATAATATTATAATATAATACTATAATATTGATAATATTATACTATAGTTCTATAATACTGTAATATTATAATTGTAATAGTTGGAGGATGAAACAGATAGCTGCTAAATTTCTCATCTTTTTGTTATGCTTGTAAAAATAGGAGTTTGCATAAAAATCTGGTAATAATAATAATATCCTACTAACAGCATTTAAATAAAGAACTTTTTCAATTCGCTGTTATAGCGAATAATACCTTATAACCAATTTAGAATAATTTATATGTGTTTTATTTAAGATCCACTTTAGAATCTTCGAAGTTTCTTTTTTTTTAATTTAATGAAGTTATGAAATATTTAAACCCTTAAATACTGATCAATATTTAAGACAATAATTTGTTCGAATTCATAATTGTAAAACAGTTAGTACACATTTATACCAATTTGTGCTTCTTAGTTTGAATATTTTTAAAGTGCTCTTTTAATTTTGTTGCATTTAACGGAAACATCGAATACTTTAGCCTTTAATTCGTTTATTAATCTTTTAATAATATTTCCCAACATTTAAACGAAATTTTCCTCATAAATTTGTATCTTTAAAATACAAATTTGCACTAATTTGCATCTCGCATCTTGAATTTCCATAAACGACCCTTTTAACTTAGTTGAATTTAATAAACGTAGAGAATACTTCAACCCCTAATTTGCTTCCTAGTCTCTCACAGTGCTTGCCAACATTTAAACGAGATTATATGTCCTAAATTTATAATTCTAAAATACAAATTTGCACTAATTTACAACTCTCATCTTGAATTTCCATAAAGGACTCTTTTTACTTCGTAGCATTTAACAAACGTATAGAATACTTCAACCCCCAATTTGCTTCCTAGCCTCTCATCGTGCTTGCAAACATTTAGACGAACGTTTCTGTCCTAATTTTATAATTTACATCCCTTATCTTGCATTTTCTTTAAGAGCCCCTTTAATTTCCTCGCAATTAATAAACGTAAAGAATATTGCAACTCTTAAGTTATTTACTAACATTTAAACAAACTTTGTTACCCTGAACTTAAAATTCTAAGGCAGTATATACAAATTGGCACTAATTAATGTCCCCCAGCTTGAATTTTCCTTAACAACTCCTTTAATGTCTTATAAATTTGTTAAACGCGGAGACTATTTTTTTCTATCTTTTGTAATGCTTGCCAACGTTTAAACGAGATTTTATTCATCTAAGTTTGTAATGATAAACTCCAAATTTGCACAAATTTGCACTAATTCGAATCCCTCATCTCGAACTTTCTACTTCAACCCCCGTTTCACTTGCCAACATTCAAACAAAGTTTCTCGAGCTAAATTGACAATCGTAATACACTCTTTACGAATTTGCACTAATTTATGTTCCCCAATTTGAATTCCCTTACGCGAGTCCTTTAATTTCGTTGCATTTAATGTTCAAAAAATGAATGCCACGTAAAATTGAATGCATGCTGCGTGACAATGCTTATAAATTTATATTTGTTTATTTATACAAATGTTATAGCATCAATGTCGTTTCGCAACACAACGAAAATTAATGCTATAGTACTTATTCACGTCCCCGAACGTGTTAATAAACCCTTTAACATTTCAACCCCTAATTTACGTATCGATCCACGCTAACTGACCTTTCACACCATCCAGCCGCACTATACGCGTCGATTTTTGAAACAATTTTCGGTGCCGTGAGATAATTTGCAGCGGATCCTACCGAATTTTCTATAATTTATGTGCCTTGTCGCGAGTGCAACAAATTCAGAGCGCATGACGACTGTTAAATTTAACGGTAATATTCACAGCTGCGAATTCGCGGCCGAACAGCTAGGATAAATTACTGTCACTGTTCCTATAGGGTTATCTAAAATACACTATAGTAACACCAACCTTCACTTGTTTTCTTTCCCTTTCCGCTTTACCCTTTTCTAATCTGTTTTTCATTTCTATTATCTTCGTTCGTTCTCGTTCCAATATTTATCTTTTTCACCTCTAGTTTACTAACAAACATGGCGTTTGACAGATATTCTCATTCAACATCCTAAAGGTACTTTTGGATAACCCTTTATAACTGCCACTTGAATTCGTTTATTTAATAGCAAAGAAATGTATAAAGAATCGTGTTGAATTATTACTAATGCTAAGCTAGATAATAGCAATAATGCCCAACGTTCCTTTATTAGATAGACTAAATTTGGCGATAGAAAGATGTGTCTGGTTTTCATTATACGAAGACAAGTTACTTCGCCCCCAGGCAAAGCCATAAACAGTCTCGTCAATAAAAAGCTGACTCTAACCTTTTTGGTGTTCGTCCCATTCGGTTTCGAGAAATAGAAACAGTCAGACGTGTTTTTTAAAGCCGTATTAATAAAGTGAGACTAATAGATATAAACTGCTTCATTATTTCATAACCCATTTCCAATAAATCGTAAGTAAAGAAATCTTCATACCAAATTTGGACTTCGCTTTATGTAACAATACTTAGACATTGTATATTCATTTACATTTAAATAAATAAATATTAGGAGGCAAACGTGCTGTTGAACATTAAAACGTGATTAATATAATTATAAAGTATGGAACGTGTCATAATTGTACTTATTGGGCTTTTGCCCGTTAATAATAATAATAATAATAATAATTCAGTAAGGCTTTATATCTGTTACACAAACCAACGTGTTAATATACACTTACTGACAAAAATTAAGAAACAAAGTAGTCACTTACGAATTTTTGTGTATCCTTTCGCTTTTAAGATTTATAGCTTAGAATTTGCAATAGCGTAAAAATATAGTATCACATACATCAATAAATAATAAGTTCATCTACTTTTAATTCAAATCCATGTATCTCAAAATATAACGACGACATAAAGCTTTGCAAATACGTACCACGTTTCTTAACTTTCGTCAACAAGTGTATGTAAACATTGTTTCTATTTAAATAAAAAGTTTTCAAGCGACAGTACAAAGGACATTGGACTTCGTTGTACATCTTCAATTACGTAGTAATAAATTTATCATATTGAACACGTAAAAAAAAATGTCATAAATAAAAGAGATCCTTTGAACAATATTACGCTCCAAACTGGAACGATCTTTATGTTAACGACGTTCCAAAATAATCGAATAAAGTTACTTTAAGCGCGAACCTTAAAGTGGCGGTACGTGGTACATTTACCCTAGCTGTCGCTCGTTCTCTTTCCTACTTTGCGAACGCCGCGAATCCATAAATCGGGCCGAGTTGAAAGACTGTAAACGTTGCACGGTCGATTAAAAATTTCGCGTTTAAATCGCAAAAACGCGGGGGGAAAAACAACGAAAAAAAAAACACACGCACGACGGTCGAAAGGATTTTTGGCCGTGTTCGCGGGCAAGCCAGTCGAAAACGCTACATCGTTCCTGGCCGAGTTCGTTTCACCGATACGCCGGAGAGAGCCGTTCGATTCTGTCGGACGAGAGGCACGCGATAAGTAACACAGAACGTTGCACAGATTGAATCGCGTCGTCCTCCTGGCTCGGGGAAATGAAATCGGTGCAAGCGTGAAACAGGAAAAAAAAGAACGAAAGGACGCTGTTTCGAGTAGACACGGGAGAGGGAAAAGAGAAGAGAACGTAAACGAGCACAAAAGACGCGCGGAGGAGATGAAAAAGGGAATAAGTAAACGGCGATGTAAATTCCGCATAAATGCATTCGAATTCGCGGTCCGTTGATCACATAATTTCTCTCTTAAACGGTGAAATATTGCGACTATGAAGGGTTCAAAGTGGTACCTAAAAGTATAAAGAAGGACTGATTTTATAACTGGACTGTGAATTTTTACGCGAGCTTGTATTGTTATTGATAAAATTAAAGAAGTGAAGGCGTTTGTTCAACGTTAATATCACTGACTTCTGTAAATACCTGATTTTCGTTCAATTTCGGGAATAGTTTGAATAATTCAAATTATTTTAAGTTTTATACGTATAGGGGTAAATTTTAAATGAATGATAGTATAAGTTTCGTCTAACGCGAATAAATATTGCAATGAAATAAAATGGTGCTGCATTTATACGAATCAATCGAATTAATTCGATTACAATTAACGTCTATCATACTACAGATAATTCTTCCAAATGTTAAATTAATATTAGACCAATAACGTACAGAAAATACACTAATGAAGAAAAATTAAAGGATCGAAGAATTTCTCCGATGGAAAAATGGAGATTGTATCCAACGTATGCGAATTTTGCACCCTTTTACAAATTCAAATTTCCAATAAACGCATAAAGATGCCCCTTTTAAATTCACTAAAAATCCGTTACTCGTTCACCCTTCCTTCTACTCTTCCAATCTAAGACAACGTGATCTATTCCACAGCGTATGTGCTACTGCTATCTATATTTGTCAAAATATTAACTTTCACTCTCGCAATATTAACGTATTTAAGTCTGAACTTTATCGTTTTTTTCTTTTTTTATATTAAACGATTTGTGCCCGCTCCCTGTATGCTCTTTACGTTATCTTTGTTTCTATGAAATGGGTTTCTGCCCGTGGAAATAAATGAAATAAAAAACTAAAGGAAAGTAAAAAAATCCGCAGTCTAATTACTCTGCACGCCAGAGTTACGATAACTGGAGGAAAGCTTATGCGTTCCACTGTATAACTACAATAATGTCCGCTTAAATGGAAACATTGTTAGTGTTGCTCGGGACTCGTGACATCGAAATACGTCGGAGAGCGGCCATTAATTTCTTCATCGATCCGTGTTCCCCATTGTCCAAGCTTTCCCATTTTATCCCCGCGGGGGAAAAAAAAAAAAAGAAAAAAAAATGAAAAGGAAGAAAAGAAAGTGGGCGGGTGTAGAATCGACGTTCGAACGCTTTTTGTGTGTATAAAGCTTTCTGCGCCAACGTGTTTCCCGTTCGACAAATTTAATGATCCGTCCCGTTCGGCCATATTTACTCGGAGCACGGAAAAAGTCGACACCGGGAGCTCGAGGGTCAACGATAAACCTCTGTACCCTTGAATTTATTCCAAAATCGCGCGGCGACTGAAGAATTCAGCCCACGGCCGCGCGAGACGTATCGGATTTGATGGTTGAGAAATTAAATCTTCGCGTGACGCTGAAATTCGCGTTGCATTTTTACCAGCGCCTTTCGCGACACCCCTTTATGCCCGGCCGTAAACAAAAGGTTAAAGCGGAGAGTAATTGCTGTGGATTTAATAGCTTTCATAGTTATTATATCCTTTTTCCCCTAATTAACGGCGTAATTAATTCCCCCCGGCAGAGGTTATTATCTGCACAATAGATTCGCAAAGGCTGTTCATCTTAACGCGTCGATTTCAACGTCCTGGCAGCTTGTTCGCGCCTTGTCGCGAAACAAAAAGCGAGTTTTCCGATTGCACGGATCGATCGAGTTGTCCGGAAAGTTCGTGGAGAATTTTCTATTTCGCGAAATGTATATTCGAATAAGCATCGTAAGAGTACCGTTAAATCGAAGTTCAATTTGCGACCAGTTAATAAATAGGTCTTCCAAATGAAACATTTTCGGGTACGTTTCAACCACCCCGCCATATTATTAGAGATATGATTATATTTTTATAGTTAGCTTTGCAATTTGTAGCAAATATTAGTATAGTTCAACATATTCCAATTCTACATCATAAAGCTAACATGTTACAGATATACATTGATATGTAAACGATTAGGTTCCTTCAGCAGATTAGCCAATAAACGCCAAAATAAAAATGATAGCCCGTATTTAGATCACTTCCTTTATCTTCTCCTCGCTTTGGAAATTGTCACGCGCCAAAATTCGCCTCCCTTTGCGTTATGTAATATACAAAAAAAAAAGAAAGAAAGAAAGAGAGACAGGAATTGTAAGCGAGAAGGCAAAGAGTTCATTGTGGACGCTGCGAAGAAACCCTGATTCATAGCGTGTGACAAGGTCAAAGGGAATTCTCTGTCACGCGAAGCCTCTTTTCCGTTTGTGAGAATCTCGCTTTCACGGCCGTGAACCGTCCAAACGCAATTATCGCGAATAATAAGCAAACGAACGACGATTCAGAATCGCTTAATAAAGGGAGCGACGCGACGTGGAGAAAGATCTATCTTTGGACGGATCTCAAAGCATTCCGAGTAGTACGGAGCACAGAGGGAGATTCGATGCCTCCGGCGGAGTCTTTTTGCGGTCCTTTTCCGCACGAAAACGAGGATTGTTCGCCCGCCAGACGAGCTTCAGTCGAAAGCCTTCGAATGGCAGTGTTTTTTGCCCATTTCCGCGCGAGCAAAAGCCAAAAACATGTGTACTTTATTACGTCTTTCGACGAGAAACGTCGCGGAAATTATTTCGGGGGTTAATTACGTGATTCTAAGGCGAAACGAGCTACGTCGTGTTTGAAATAGGTTGGAATTTCTGTAGTAGCAAAATTAATCTTCTATGCGGCTGTTATGAAATCATTCAGAATTTTTTTTTGCTAAAACTAATAGACGTATTAGTTTGAAACATTTTGAGCACATTTACCGATACTTGAACGATAAACACGAATTTTTTCGTACGAAAATTATTGTTGCGTCAAAAATTACAGTCATTCCACTTAAGACGCCTCATAATGAATCTGCGTTAATGTCATGAAATCTCACAGAATTTTTATTCAATGAAATTAATAGACGTATCAATTTGAAAATATACGAGTTCATTCGCTGATATATCAGCAACGTGCTCAATTTTTTCCATGCTAGAATTATGGTTAGATCCAAAGTTATAGTGTTTCTACTAAAATGCCACATAATTAGTCTCCTATGTGGCTATCATCAAATTTTACGGAATTTCTTTCAATAAAACTAATACACGTATCAATTTGAAATTGCAAGTGCTTAGTTACTAATACCCGACTAATAAGCACGATTTTTTTCATACAAAAATTGTGATCGAGGCCAAAATTATAGCGATTCTACTAAAACGCTTCAAAACGAACTCGTGCAAGTGTTACGCAATATTGGAGAATTTTTTGCAACAAACTCACCGAACGTACGAAATCGAAACCACGCGAGTTTATCAACCAATATTAGAGTAACACGTGTGAATTTTCCCGCGCAAAAATGTTAACTACTCTTTAACTCGCGGCGTTAAGAACTGACGCCGCTTTTGTAACCGAATCTCCACCGCGTTACAGAAATGAAACGCTTCCCTAGCTGAGATTAATAGCTAGCCAGAGTCTACGTTTGCGCTCGCGATAAGCGTGCCATTTTCAACGATGGAACGGGTATAGTTGCGCGAAACATTGTTAAACTAATTATACTGTTTGTCAAACACTTACCGAGTGATGGTTCGGGGGGCCGACATGCACGAGAGACAAATTTCGGACAACAGCTTTCAGGTTCCTCCATTCGTTCCTGACCTGCTGCTCCCTTTCGCGACTGAAACAAAAAGTTGCCTGGTTAAATATAAACCCTTTAATCGAGGCTTCTATAAAAATACCAAAGGGGGGAAAAACGCTTAAGATAAACGATGGATCAGGTACTCAATATAAATCACCGTTCTATTTTATCAATTCGAAATTAAATTTACAACGAATCGATTTTACAGATTTAACCCCTTAACAACTGTACAAGTGTTAACCCTTTCAGTGCTGATTGCAAGCAATTTTTGGGAGTCGGCATACTTCTGCAATTTATTTTACGAGTGACGTATATGTGTCATAAAACATGTGATTAATACGAGCATTATTTGTAATAAACATCGTTTTGAGGGAAATATAAGTTTTCATATTATTGTCAATATCTTCGAAACCATATACGATATGGAAAAAAATTCAATTCATAGTTTTATAGCATTTGATGTCCCACAGTATGGCTGCAAACAAAACTTTCCTCTTTCTAAATTTGTCTTCCCTCCTAAATTTTGTCAAGTTCTATCTGCCATACTGCTGGACGTGAAATGCCATAAAACTTTGAATAGCTCGTAGCTTTTTTTCTTAGTCCTGGCAGCGTTTAACAACCATGAGTATGAAAAATGAAAATCGGTGAAAAATACCGCACAAAATATGGAAAATGTAACGCTCTCTGATTTCGGCAATGAAAAAAATGGATATTCCTGATAATGCTATGCAAACAGCTTCTATCTTAAATAATTATCATAAACATAAATGAATGTTCCTCCGATTTATAATAGAATTTAAATGTTCCGAATTAAACAAGCTACAATTGTATATAGCAGATAATTCCATAAAAATCCTTATTAATTACGCTAGAAACTCTTTTGATCGTTGATCTTCCCTTCTTCGCGTTTCTTAAAAAAATAATCGATTCTAATGTATCAATGCTTTATTGGAACCAACCGTAGCGTCTATCAGGAATAAAATCGTCCAACTCGAAAGTGAATCGTTCCGAATTCTAGCTCCATTTTTCTCGCATCATTTTCCTATCAGCTGTCAATCGAATTTTGATCGATCGTCCGCCGCGATTTATCATAAATTAATCGTGCAACGTTTAACGGGAAAGAAGAATCCGTGAATATTGGAATACTTTTCAGATTAATTACGGTTTAATTAGGTTTTCTCTGTGTACTCGCTCATTAAGAATTTTCCCGGCGATTTATCACGCCGCGGATCCGGAGGATCGCGCAATTTATCATTCCAATTGAAAGGGCTTTTTCCGTTTCAAGAATCATCCGCGCGCTCTGCATAATGGATGACGGTGGATAAATTGAAAATGAAATGCTTCTCGATATTGTCACGCGTGCACTGATGAACCTCGCCGACGATTAATCACCCACTTCTATCACATCACTAGCGAATCCGTGAAAATCTAACGAATCGTATCGCGCGCAAATTTCACGACTAAGAAAAAAAGAGGACCATAACCAATTTTGCTTTCTGCAAGTATTCTATTATAGTATGCTAGCGACGATGCAGTATTCGATCCAATTTTATTACCACGGGTTACGTTGATTTATTCTCGGTAAAGATATTAGCTTCTCACAGTTTACTATCGTCAAAGTGTAAAATGAGTGTGTAATAAGCGACGTAAGTGCAATTAAGTAGCATAATGAATATCTAGTATAACTGGAAGCCATCCTAAGCCGCAAGGTAAAGTTATATATTATATATTATAATAAATAAATAAAAAAATAGAAACTAAAGGATTCTTTCGCCAGTAAATAATAATAATAATAATAAATAAAGACCGTAGCTGAGAAAAATACGGAGAACGGAGAAGATAATATGTAGCTTTTAGCCTTCTTACTTTTCTGTGTTTGGTCAGCGATGCGTTGGCCGCGAATTCAAGGAACTCGCGTTAAGAATCTCACCTCGTACGTATTCCCTCTTCAAAACACACAGCGCTACTGATTAAAGTCTCCTTGCCCCGCGTCGATCTATTCACCTCGGAACCTTTAGCAACACGCGTGTGTGTTTGTGTTTACGTTTTGTCCGTGCCTTTGGATAGGCTACTGCGTAGGCATTACCGAGATTGAGCTCGGAGAGAAAATGTTTCCTTCCGTTTCCTTCCGAATCCTTTCAAGGAAATTTAACCCCTACCACGTAAATTTGAGTCACGTTTCAGCGGACTACAAACGTACGGGTTTTAAATTGTATAAACGGCGACTCGAGTATTTGAATACTTGGCGGAGAAAATTTATTAGGGACACTCGAAACTTCGCGTTACTTTAATGATTCGAAACTATCGATACTCGGGTGAATAATAGGTTGCATGAGTAACGAGGATATTGTCAGGATATGAATTTAGTTAGCCCTTTCGCTACGATATCATTATTCATTTAGAGCACACGCATACCTTCTCTATTGTACACTACGGTATTTTGTCAATTCGTGCAACAATACTGCACTGTAATTAGTAGAATGGAACATTCGGATACTTATATTTATAATGGTTTCGTATCAATTAAAGGGCCTCTTCTTTACGCTTTGATTTCTCGATTTTTGACTGCCTTAACGAAAGGGTTAACCAATGGGTTGACGGAGTTTGTGCACAGATTTTAGACCCACTTTAAAATTGGTACAATTCCGCTAATTTAGCGTAGTCGTTCGTAACAAATATAAATATTAGTAATTATCTCAAGGAGTTCCTTCGTTTATTGATGACTGAATTTAATTTTCGTTTAATTAGATTCGATGAATAATTTGTTACTGTACTTTTACCGTTTCACATTTTTACCGTTTTTTTGTTAATGTATTTGTTACTATTTCTTACTTACTGTAACTTTGTTTCAGTTACTGAAATAAATTAATCTTACAAAACTATTTTACAAATAATTTTCTTAGCACGATTAAGCCTCGAACGAAGTCAACGTTAGAAAATAAATTGGACATTAAACATCCGTATGCTCGAAGTTTAATAATTACCGATTGCATTTCGATCGAATAAGCAATTGAATGAATGTAAAGCAAATGGAATCTAGATTCTAGGACAAATTAATTCTTCACAAGCTACCCCACTACGGTAAATAATCTACGCGTTTCTACTTTTCTACGCGTGTATGAAAAATCATACGTTTCGCTTCCAAACGCATTGTTCTCAACCCAGTTAAACAAAAAAAAAAAAAAATAGACGAAGGGCACGAAGGAAGACAAAAAGGGATTGCAACGTGTAAAGAGAGAGAGAGAGAGAAAGATGCTTTCGCTTGCATCCACGAGAAAGAATAACCGGAATTGCTCAGGGCTAACGCGCGGTCCTGGTACTTCTCGGGATTGTTAGCAACTGGGTCGAACCAATTACGTACGTGGCACGTAAACTTATGCTTTTGTAGTACAAGGTGATTCGAAGTGGTAACAAACGACTTCTTTCGTTCTTCGCTTAGGCAGAGCGAGATGAACGGCGTAGTGGAAAAGCAGAAAAGTCGTGAATCTTGGAAGTTGCGAGGGAACACGAAACACGACGAAACACCGGGCCGGAGAAAATACATCGGTGGCTTGTCAGGCTTCTCCTCTCTATTCGCTTCTTTAAGTTTCGAAACAATCGTGTCGGACGTTACAACCAGGGCTGTAACTCAAACACGGTTGTCGAACCCGTATCTCTTCTTTCTTAATGTCGCGAGACTGATTTAAGGTTTCTTTTCCATCGCTTCAAAGGTATCCCGTTTAATTTTTTCTTCTTCTTTTTTTCTTTTTTTTTTATTCCTCTTTTCTCCTCGTGCCAGTAAGAGCGTCTCCTTTGGAATTAATAGCGTAGGCGAGAGTATACTGCATCCATCGTTCGTATTTTACCTGTGATGCATGCGAGCGAGCGAGCGAGAGAGAGAGAGAGATAGAGAGAGAGTGTGTGTAATGTCGAAACACGAGTTACGAGATTCCTGTCTGCAGCCCCGTAAATCAAGCTGTTCCGAGGTGCAATTTACTCAGTTTCCTTTAAACAAAAGGAACGCCGCCGACGTTTGCCGCGTTAGGAAAGCAACTTTAATTAACTGGAAGCTGTTGATAACAACAGGCCGTATCCCCATCGGGGATAACCCGATGTTGTACGATTTTTAATTAATTTGAAGAGACCATCGGCTAATCGTTTAACGAGTTCAAGCGATCGGATCTTTTTCACGCTACGTTTAACCCCTTTGATTTATAATAAGGGTTACAATCGCGGTGCAAATTATGCTCCAATTACAAAACACTCTACACTTTTTAACGCTTTCGCGATGGGAACCGTGGTCCTACGTTGTTTCGAATTCCTTAGCTGAATACGGGCAACGTAGTTTTAAGAAATTTGGAAATTAGCGCTACTCTTAGCTATAATGCGAATAGGAGGCATATTCGATGAAAGGTAAACGCAGATACGCTTTTTTTATATGGAAATTTTGTCAGGTACCGTTAGGCAAAGAAACGCGTTTCGTCAAATATTGCGCTAAAGAAAAGTATCATTTAATATTAAACGATATCGTTGAACTTGTTAAATTGTCATTACGTTTTCATTCAGTAATATGTTTTATATTTCAAGTGTTTAATAAATACGACACAAATTGTTATGTAAAATAAATATATAAAAATGTTACCGCTGCAAGTTAATGGAAATTCTACGTATCTGTAAATTAAATTAAATATAGCGAATGGTGTTTAAAAAATGCCTAATTTAAGGGTTTGATAGATACACAAATTGCATCACAATAAATTCAATCTTCCCACTCGAAGGCTTAATTTTACAATAATTGGTCACCACGAGTTGGCCAAATATTCACTACTTTTTATATACCGTATTATTTTAAGTGAAACGAGCATTTAGTTGTGGAGCGGTAAAAACAATTTAATCCGCCTCTGGGTAAGTAGTTCTAGTGTTAAAACGTAATTACCGTAGTGATCCATTATGTTAAGCGAAGCGAAACTAGCTATTGTTTGTCGTGGCTTTATTCTAACATCGTTTATCGAGGATCGTCTGCTTGTGTACGTTTCAATAGAACGGTAAATCTTGGGTTACTTACGGGGATCTGGTCTCGTTGTCGCCTTCATCGGTGGCTGTGTGAGCGAGGGCAGGAAGGCTACTAGCTTCGCAGGGTGGATTACTTAAGTCTAGAAGAAGAACGTACAAGAAACGTTAAATCGCTGGCGCGCAGTTCGTGGTAAACAAGCTCGATCGTTAATTAATTCCCCGCGAAGTTGATCGAAGTAGTCGTAGAAAGTTTAAGAAACAGTTGTAATTGTTCTCCGTCGCGAAACAATGCGCTGTACGGTGAAAGTATTTTAGCTTTTACTCGATGAAATTTAAATCTTAAAGAAACGATCCGTAGTAGACTTAACGATAAAATAGAAAAGGAAAATTCTTTTCCGGAAATGGCAGAAAGTTTTAAAAAGGTCAAACGCGATTAAATGCAGACAACTAGAGTAGATAGAAATTTTGAAGTGCAAAATGCGTTTGTTCCACGAATAAACAACACGTGGAAAAATTAAATAGATCCAATATGAAATGAGTGAGAAAAGAAAAAGGATAAAGATGTTCATTTGAGCCGCTTTGTTTGAAAGTGGTTTTGTAAGTCCAATTTTGGAAAAGAATGAGTTAATGCCAGGTTTAGTTAAATATAAACGTCTTTCCACGTCCACGAAGATGAACCGTAAAATGTTAGTGCAATACTCTTTTTTTTAAAGTAATATAATTCCATTTTCACCCTCAAAGAAACTTTTGTTTCTTTAGCAGTCTCATCCATTTTTATCGAAGTATAAAATGCGCATGTTTATATCTTAAATACATCACCCCAATTCATTAACGTTTATCTACATTCTTAAATCAATTCAAATGCAAACCCTTAAACATTTCAAGACGAGAATAAACGGACTTATTCCACTTTCAAAGGAAAAACAGCTCAAATGTGACAATATTAGTGCCATTATTCTTTAATACAGTTGTCGAGCAAATCTGAAGTGAACGAAATAATCGCGTGAATCTGTTTCGATGATTTCAATGTCGAAGAAAGCGGAGATTACCTATAGTGGAGTCATAATGATCGCTGTGTCTTCCGTAAGGGGCGGTTCGACTGAGTAGCTCGTTCACCCGTCTCCTCGGACTGCGAGTCTGCTGGAAGATGCAATCCCTTTTTACATTCGGTAACGTTCGAGCGCACATGAAAATTAAAGGGAGTCTCCCCGGGAAGAAATACGAGGACGGTAAAGGATTCGAACGAAGGTGCTTCAACTTGGTCTCGATAAAAGATGCGCACAACGGGAGAAGACGGAGAACCGTTGTTTCGTGGAAGAATGGTAACGGTGTCGCTGGATTTAAACCTCCTTCTATTTACATCGACCTAACAATCTTTTCCTAGCGTGGTCGAAGCGGATATCTGTTGCCGTGGCATATCTCATCGAGGCGGGTATTTTCATCCCCTTAATGCGCCGCCCACGTTCGAAACGCGATTACACGCGCGCAGGATGAAAGCGTGTAACCCTTCTTAAATAGCAATGATACGTTTGAAGAACACCGGGGAGGAACTCGATAAGTCATATTTCCATAATTCTAGATGAGAACGTGCCGAATCAATCGTATATTTGTGAAACTGTTTCGGTATTCGTTTTCCGTTGTGTTGTTAAAAATGATAAACGATAGCTTAATGCAGGAGATATTCCCATATTATTAGTTATTTAAACAGTAAAAGAAAAACGGTTTATGTTTTATATTTTATTTCATATATTATTTTATATTTTATCGTGAGTTTGAGTAAAGTTAATATCATAGGAATAAAGAGTTGAAATGGCAATAATAGTAGTAAAGTTTAGTATTAACCCTTTGACTCCGGCGCGATATTCGCATAAAAAAACGCACGCATAGTTTAAATATGCGAAATAGTTACTTGTGAATAAATTAATTTGAAGTTTTTAAATATGTTAGATGCGTATTAAAATATTGTTATGTAATGATAAGTTACGAAATTAATCTATGTTGTATTATATAAAATCTACGGGGCGTATATATACGCCTTTCCTTAGCCAAAGGGTTAAGTATTTATGATTTTATTACTTTCGTTGTCACACATTCGGTGCGATAAATGGACCGTTTATTTTGAAAGTGATGTAAGTCCATTTTCTCTTGTTTCGAGAAAATTAAAGGTTAACATATCTGTTAATTAAAAAATTAAGGCAAATTATATGAAGTCTGGCAATGTTTCTACTGTTTTATCAATACGTAATTTGGTTATATAAATTTCTTTTAGGCGTATTTTACTAAAATGATGTATACTTATGGGCTGCAAATGGACTTACACCACTTTCAAAATTAGACAATTGTAAAAATCGTTTAATTTCAATTTTGAAAAATCAAGTATAACTTAAAATGTACTTCATATTAATCCAATTTTGTTTACAAATAATGACACTATATAAAATAGAAGTAGTATTTTAAATTTTAGACGCTATATACATTGTTAAAATTACAAGATATTGATAGTATTTACTTATGCTCTGCATGTGGCAGTGTTTCGAAATATGCATGATGTACCGGAGGTATATAAGGTAATAACTGCTTGATGTCTTTATATTTTTCATAAGTAATAGGCCTGGCATCTTGGTACAAAGAACAGGCTACTGATCGGCAACTATCTGCTAAGTCACCTACCTCTGTTAATTGGACTTACACCACTTTCATAATCGATGATTATGCAATTTCATTTACCGATCAATTTTAAATTGTACAAAACATGGAAATTTTGTAAGAAATTAAACACGGACTAGTTATACATAAAAAATTTACATTAAATTAAGCATGAATTACGTGATATCTCATTTTTTTCAAAAAATGGACTTACACCACTTTCAAAATAAACGGTCCAAATATCTTCCATCAAAATTATTAAATAGTAAAATTCCTCCTGAACTTATTATTTACTTGTTTCACAAGAACTTGATAAATTACTTCCCTGCGCGCGTATTAAAATAATTCTTATCCCTTGGAATCTCCCGAGAATTTCCTCCTTTCTCTTTCGATAATTAAAATACACCATTTTAACTACCAAACGACATCGACAAACTGGACTTAATAAGTTCTTCCCCTGAGGTCCTTATTTATCAAAAAAGCGTAGAGCGGCTTAAATTAATTCGCGCGATCGAAATATTTGCGAACCTAGGCACCGTTGCGGAGTAGAAGCAAAATTATTGATTGTTTGCAGAAGAAAAGCAAAGTGAAATTCACGCTATCGAACCAACAACGCATCGTTCACGGTTTGTTTACGAGTGAATCTCGCTTCCCTCTCAACTGTCAAAACTGTCCAATTTTTCGATACATTGCGTATGCACTGCGGTAAGTTGGAAGTTGGAATGGATGCGGGTTTGATTGGTTAGAGGCTGGCTATCTCCGATACAATTACAAAGGTAGGTCACAAGTGTTTGTCTTATTGCCCGAAACGGATGCGAAGCGGTTAAGGGAGGGAAACACATCCAGGCACAGAGGTAAACATCCCTCCTTCCTCTGTGTCCTTGCCAGCGCTGAGTACACCACCGTTTGATGGACGTTTCCGTTAATTCGATGTTTGAAATGGGAAAGATTGGAAATCCAAAGGCTTGGAAATTTAAATGTTTGGCAGTAGAAGAGCTTTTAGAAATTCGAATGCTTGCAAGTCTAAAGATTTGGAAATTCAAACGCTTGGGAATCCAAAGCTTTGGAAATTTGAACGCTTAGAAATCCAAAAGCCTTAAAAATTCGAATGCTTGCAAGTCTAAAGACTTTGAAAGTCAAACGCTTGGGAATCCAAAGCTTGGAAATTTGAACGCTTAGCAATCCAAAAGCCTTAATAATTCGAATGCTTGCAAGTCTAAAGACTTTGAATGTCAAACGCTTGGGAATCCAAAGCTTTGGAAATTTGAACGCTTAGAAATCCAAAAGCCTTAAAAATTCGAATGCTTGCAAGTCTAAAGACTTTGAAATTCAATCGCTTGGGAATCCAAAAGTTTGGGAATTCGAAGTTATGGAAATTTGAACGCTTAGAAATCCAAAAGCTTAAAAATTCGAATTCTTGCAAGTCTAAAGACTTGGAAAATCAGACGCTTGGGAATCCAAAATCTGGAAAATCCAAAGCTTTGGAAATTTGATTGCTTAAGAAACCAAAAGCCTTAATAATTCGAATGCTTACAAGTCTAAAGACTTGGAAATTCAATCGCTTGGGAATCCAAAAGTTTGGGAATTCGAAGCTATGGAAATTTGAACGCTTAGGAATCCAAAAGCCTTAAAAATTCGAATTCTTGCAAGTCTAAAGACTTTGAAATTCAATCGCTTGGGAATCCCAAAGTTTAGGAATTCGAAGCTATGGAAATTTGAACGTTTAGGAATCCAAAAGCTTAAAAATTCGAATGCTTGCAAGTCTAAAGACTTGGAAAATCAGACGCTTGGGAATCCAAAAATTTGAGAATGCAAAATCTGGGAAATCCAAAGCTTTGGAAATTTGATCGCTTAGGAAACCAGAAGCTTTAAAAATTCGAATGCTTGCAAGTCTAGAGGCTTAGAAATCAAAAGCTTTTAAAACTTAAAACCTTGAAAATTCTATACGCCCTTCGTAGCAAAATGGTTAATAAAAGTCAGTGTATAACAAATATATATATATAAAAGCTTTTGATTTCTAAGCCTCTAGACTTGCAAGCATTCGAATTTTTAAAGCTTCTGGTTTCCTAAGCGATCAATGTTATAAAACACAAATTACGCGCAATATGTCATTGTTTTACATCCGACAATGTGTTAAATTAATGAATAGCTAACTGAAACTTGCCAGCAATTGAAAATTGAATAAGGCAAAGGGTTGAGGTTTCACATTCCAGCTTTATTTCAACTGACCACGAACACACGTCCGAGTTGATAGCCGGCTGCGTTGAAGATTCAGGTCTCGTTCTTTTTACTATTTGATCTGGATTTAGATCCCTTGGTAACTGAATTCCCCGGCTTTTGCACGGAGACTCTCTGGTCTACTATAATAATTCCAAGTAACGATTGCGGTTCTGCAATTACGTTGGCGCAATTGCAGGGGAATTATTATTGTTAGATAGTAAAAGAATGAGTCATCGGAAAGGAAAGCAATTTTCGCCACGGTTGAAAGCGATGTCTAATATTTCAGTGGACATTAATTTATCTCCGCGCGCCAGTAAGTCAAGTCTTATCGATACCACTCGCCACTCCTCACGGCGAACCTCCCAGAAAGTATTATTATTCTCCTATTAAGTAGTGCTGTCCCCGTCAGAATCAATGAAGTTTCGATATCGTCTTAAGGTCGGACGATTGTCAATGTATTTTAAGGAGATTAAATTTTGCAACCCTTAAAGTGAATACACAACGAAACTTTTACTCATTACCATCAACGTTCGGTTTCAATTTTCTCTGTGATTCTAAACCAATCTAAAAAGGGATGAAATGTTGCAACCTGAATAATAGGAATATTTATTTTTCTGCGAATGTAAACGAGTCTAAAAAAGGACCAAATTATGACATCAGAATGATGCGAATATTTTATCCCACGTTTACTAATTGTTAACAGTACTTTGCTTTAATTTTATGGCTGTCTAAGAAGCGATAAATATTTACAACCCTTAAAGCGAATATTCAACGCAGCTTTTACTAATTACCAACAGTGTTTGACTTCAATTCTTCTGTAATTGTAAACGAGTTTAAAAAAGGGACCAAGTTTTGCAACCCTTAATACGAATATTTAATGCAACGTTTACTAATTACTAACAGTATTTTGTTTTAATTTCAAATGTGACTAAAAAGGGCTAAGATTTTACAACCCTTAAAGCTCACGATCAGTGTGATGGCTATATAGTACTATAGGTACTTATTTCTTTGATGGAACTGGATTCTACGAGGGAAACTATTAAAAATTAGGGTCATCGGTAACGTAATTCCCTTCGTCATGTTCCATCAGATTCATTGGATTTTATATTAACTACAAATGCAAATGCACCTTTCTCCTCTCTATCGATTTCCATTCCAAATTCATTTAAAATCCCATTTCAATTCAATGGAAACGCTCATTAACTCTTAATTACTTGAATGCTACATATGCAATGACTGCGAACAGCATTGGAGAGCATTTCACGAAGAACATTTGAATTTTACTTGTACGCATAGTTCAAGCCTTAGAAGAAAGATTAGATAGAAGAAATAAAAAGCAACCCTTTATGGTAGAATACCCCTTTAAATAAACTATAGGCAAGCCTTAGAAGAAAGATAGGATAGAAGAAATAAAGAGCAACCCTTTATGGTACGATACCCACTTGAATAAACTACAGACAAGCCTTAGAAGAAATATGAGAGAGGGAAAATAAAAAGCAACCCTTTATAGTACAATACCCCTTTGGATAAACTATAGGCAAACCTTAGAAGAAATAAAAAGAAACTCTGTATGGTACAATGCCCCTTTGGATAAACTATAGGCTAGCCTTAGAAGAAAGATTAGATAGAAGAAATAAAAAGCAACCTTTTGTGGTATAATACCTCTTTGAGTAAACTATGGGCAAGACTTAGAAGAAAGATTAGATAGTGGAAATAAAAAGCAACCTTTTGTGTTACAATACCCCTTTGAGTAAACTATAGGCAAGCCTTAGAATAAAGATTGAATAAAGGAAATAGAGAGCAACCTTTTGTGGTACAATACCCTGTTGAGTAAACTATAAGCAAGCCTTAGAAGAAATAAAGAACAACCTTTTATGGTACAATACCCCTTTGAATAAACTGTAGGCAAACCTTAGAAGAAAGATTGAATAAAGGAAATAAAGAGCAACCCTTTATGGTAAAATACCCCTTTGAATAAACTGTAGGCAAACCTTAGAAGAAAGATTAGATACTGGAAATAAAAAGCAACCTTTTGTGTTACAATACCCCTTTGAGTAAACTATAGGCAAGCCTTAGAATAAAGATTGGATGGAAGTAATAAATAGCAACCCTTACGAAAGTGGTGTCGATGAGACTCTGTGTCCTGGTGACTTGAACTTTCGGGGAAAGGAGTTCCACGGACGCGCTGTTCCTCGGTGGCGCGACGACATCCAGGTCGTCCAGCGATTCATCTTCCGCCAAAGACACCAAACTGTTATACCATTGCACGCTGGTCGCCCTGTGAGGTTTCGCGGGTTCGTGCAGGCGGTTCAAGTCTTTGCTGAAGCTCAGGCTACGTCTAATCGGCTGCAGGCTGCGATTTATCACTGCCGGTAACTCCGCTGCACCGCCTCTTATCAGTAACCCGATTTTCCGACGGAATGACTTCCGTTGGAGCTTCTCACCCTTCTGCGTCACATCCTCTCGCGCCTTCTCGTCGCTATCGGCCTGCCCTTGCTCTTCCGGCTCCTCTGAAACGGAAGAATTTTTCAGTATCGGCTTGGGAAACGTGCAACATTGCGAAACAGACGAGGGAAAATTGGGAAATTTACTTAAACGACGCAACGGTGGCAATTGATTAGAATCGGGGCGATTTGACGTTCTGTAATTGGTAACTCGGCGTTGAAAGGAAATAAGGGTTGAAAGTTACGCGTAATGGATTAGAAGGCGACGACAGGTGTGGAAGGATAACTGCTCGGGTTTCTGTAAATCAAGGACAATTTCTGGGCCTTAGGGTTGAAATTAATAAAGATGTTATTATAATTGGGAACTTGGAGGATTAATGAAAGACAATTAGTTGTGGCAATTGGAGAGAGATGCAAAGTTGCGAAACAGTTGGGGAAAATTAGGATATTTGGTAAAACGATGCAAAGGTGAGGGGATGATTTTGAAATTCGAAGGAGGTGGGGAATTTGGGTGATTTGATCTTCTGCAATTGAGAATTTGGAAGATGTTTCGAAGAGAATTGCTTGTAACACTTCGAGAGGGATGCAACATTGTAGAACAATGTAGGGGATGATTTAGGAGGGAAATTTGAGAGGGTTAGAAATTTTGCAGATTTCATTCGTGCATTGGAAATGTTGAAGATGTATATGATTCTTGGGGTTGGAAATTTAGGCAAGTTAACTCTCGACATCGGAAAGTTTGCATATTTAATCCACTGTGTCAGGAACTTTGCAGATTCGTGTGATTCTTGGAGTTGGAAATTTGGGGAATTTAACTTGTGAAATTGGCACTTTTGCATATTTAACCCTCTGCACTGAGAGCTGCATTACTATTAATTAATACTATACTACTACTAATTAATAGTGTAATACTACTAATTAATACTATTTTGAACTATATTATTCCGAAAGAGAAGAATTTTTTATAGATCAGCTTGGAACAGAAGCAAAACTATAGAACAACAGGGGAAGATTCGTAAACGTGAGACAATTGAGAAATTTCGTGGACTCAATCCTTCGCATTGGAAACTTAAGAACTGTTATAATATAATTCTTCGACTTGGAAACTCGACGAATTTAACCCCGACCACTAATAAATTCGCAGAGTTATAGAATCTTCCTGTGGTTGAAAATTAGCTAGATTTTAACTCTTCACACCGAGAATATCGCAGTTACTTTAACGAGTAACAAAAGCTTCGGAAGCTGAAACTCTTCGAACCTGGTTCCACGGTTAATTCACTGTCCCCCAGAGGAAGCTGCTTGCTCGCCTTAGCATTGCGACTGGATGCTTTCTGGCTGAGTTTCTTCGACTTCTTCGAAGCCCTCTTCTCGTCCTTCTTCAGCGTTGTCATCTTGCCAAGCTCGATATTCCCTTCGCGCACAGACACGAGACGCGCAACGTTTCTTTTTTTTTTCTCCTCTCTCACTTAAAGAATTCCTCCGTGTCACAGTTAGAATTGGCCGCGTTTCGCTGCCCAAAAGATTTCTTCCACGGACGAAATTGGCCGGCTCGCTCGAGGTCGGCCCGCTGGAGATAAACGAGCGTTTCACGTGTAACTCGAATCACGCGAGCCTCTCACTGCGGATGAACCGTCAATAAAACGGCGAGGCCGCGAAACCGACGCACAAATTAATCCTTTCAGCGCTATAAACCCATATATGAATACCGAAAAATCGTTCACCATGGATTTCGAGGCCATTCATGTGTTCTCGTGCAAACGTTCGTTTCTCGCTACGTAGGGTAAATGACCCACGTACAATCACTGTTCCTTTAACTCCCCACTTGTAAGGAAACAAATATAAATATGAAAATAAGTAAACAAATTTTCATACTAAATTTGGACTTCGATTTACGTAACAATACATAGACATCCGTATATTCGTTTACACTTAATATATATAAATAAATATCGGGAGTTAAATGCGCTGTTGAACATTGAAACGTGACCAATGTAATTAGAAAGTATTGGGACGTGTGATAATTCAGTAAGGTGCGACATTTACTAAACATCTTATATCTGTTACACGAACTTACTATAGATTAGAATTACCTCTAGATCATACTGTTAAACAAGTTTTCGAATATACACTTACTGACAAATGTTAAGAAACGTGGTACGTATTTGCGAAGCTTCATGTCGTCGTTCGCTTTTAAGATACACGGATTTGAATTAAAAGTAGATGAACTTATTACTCATTGACGTATGTAATACTATATATTTTTATGCTACTGTAAATTCTGAGCTATGAATCTTAGAAGCGAAAGGATACGCAAAAATTCGTAAGTGACTACTTTGTTTCTTAACTTTTGTCGGTAAGTGTATATTCAAAGAATTGTTTAATACTATGATCTAGCGGTAATTGTAATCTATAGTAAGTTCGTGTAACAGATATAAGATGTATAGTAAACGTCGCACCTTACTCAATTATCACACGTCCCAATAATTTCTAATTACATTCGTCACGTTTCAATGTTCAACAGCGCATTTAACTCCCGATATTTATTTATTAATATCGTATCGTCAATATATTTTGCATATTTGCCGTGACAAAAAGTGGTCAGTTAAAAGCACAGGCTAAACGTCGAACAACTAACAATAAGCGCTGAAAGGGTTAATCGGCTTTCGATCCCCCCGATTATTGCAAATTTCACTGTTGCAAGCCGACTGACCGCGTTAGATCCGATCAATAGGATCGCATTATGGCCACCGTTGTGGATCGGATAATTGTTACAACGGCGTGAGAGATCGTTCCATTAGCGACGACGTTTATTGTTCCGGCGATAGATCGAGCAAATCGTGGGCAAACAATGTGCGAACTTCTACTGCAAGCGTGTAAACGGGCCGTCCCCTCTTGCATTGATTTGTCGGCCTCTTTCAACCGGCCTTTGAATCACGAACCCGGTAGTAGTTTAAATTGTTTTAGTATACGGTAATTCAACACGGAACTTTGATACTGGAATTAGTTTGATGGCGGATAATAATTAACGCTAGATTTACGGATATCGATTAGGTGTTAAGTTGTTTGGACATATTTGTAGCGCGGTATTTTAGAATCGTTCTAATCCATTGTCTACATCCAGCTATGAATTTTACATACTTAAGTAATGCAAAAGTTTCGACCATTTAATATTGTATTAATTAAAATTGGGTAAATTCTACACATATAGTTAACTCTTTTTCGTTTGCTTATAAGAAGATGCACGTATGTATATAGATACGTGTATTAAAGTATACAAAAGTTATTGCTGTAACTATATTTAGACTAGGAAGATTAATATATAGAATCTGATTAGAAAGTACGTGACTTAAAAGTATAGGTGTGTACAAATACTTTTTGTAGTCACTCTATATAAATATAACGCACAAATGTAAATATAATATAATTTATTTACATATATAAATATATATAAGTTATTTATAAATGCATGCAGATCTTCAAATATACATGAAGCTATATATATAATCAATTTATCGTATATCGTCATGCTATCATATACAATTTATAATCTAACCTTACTCAATTAATATGCGTATCTATAAATATATAAATTACTTATATATACGTATGTATCAATAAACATATGTACATATTAATTGAATAATGTTAAATTACAAATTGTATATCCTAACATGATAATATACAATAAATTTATTATATATATATATATATATATATATATATATATATATACCTGCGCGTACATTTTAAGATCTACAATATGTATTAATTAAAAATACATATTTAACATCGATTGACATTTTAATCCCACTTTTAATACCTATTTCAAAATGTATCCTAAAACACGTAAGCATCAAAAATTCAAAATGCATACGCGTAGACTTTCTAAGACTTATTAAGACTAAACGCCGTTACTATTCGGGCGCCGTTGCTGTATGGAATTATGAGGCGACGATTAATTAATTCGCAATTGATATCGGCAATAATTGCCCGGAGACAACACTGGTTACCGTGGTTGGCGATTTCGTTTTCAATTATTTGCTTTGAAGTAACACCAAAAGGCTACAGCGACTAATTAAGCGTCTCCTCTAAATCATCATCAATCATAGCGATAGCTCGATTATTATAATAACCCGCAGAGCTGCTATTGATTTTGCAATCGGTTAACTCGGCTACAATTTCTACAGATTAATAAACTCCATTAACAAATCGTGCGTCGCATTAGTTGTGGCATTATTATCCAGCACACCGCTCTCCAACTGATAAAACGATGATAATTAATTAACTAACTCTCTCTTGTTCCCGTCGGAAATGTTTACGTGTGTACTCTTTTGTGCGTTCCCGTTGTTTTCAGTGTGACGTTACGTTGTCGCGAAGAGCTACTTCGAGCACGATAATTGCAGCTAAGAACGCAGTTAAGCCTCGTGTTTATATCAGTAAATTTTTTCCTTATCGTGTTTTCTTTCTTATCGTTGCGACATGAATTAACCATATCGAAACTTATCTCGATCTGCTTTCGATTCTCTGCGAGAGGTCGCGAAAAATCGCTCTCACAAAATCGTCCGCTGACGCTTCTTACGGTACTCGAAGTGCTAGAATCGCTTTGAAATTTTGCGTGCCTTGTAAACGCTGCGTAAATAAAAACGATCGATGTTTGGGAGAACCATATAAACATTCTATTTAACGCTGCTTAAATAAATAAGCGTAATAGTAACTTTAATCAGCATTTTACGTGAAAGTACTACTTTGAAATCATAAGAGTTCCAAAATCTTTTCTCTAATTCCACTGTTCCATATATTTTTATACATCGCGTGCATTCCGTGCCCTTTTACCTATTTAATTTTCCCATAAACGCGTAAACTACTAATCACGAAATATATTTCTCGATAAGTGGCCCAAGCAAGTTGCACAGTACCGTATTAACAATTTCTTCGAAAAGTGAAGGCGAATAAATAAATATTAGTCTGGTAAATCGAAAGAAAAGCTTGAATCTATTTATTCCGTACCCTTTTACCTATTCAATTGTCCCATAAACGCGTAAACTACTAATCACGAAATATATTTCTCGATAAGTGGCCCAAGCAAGTTGCACAGTACCGTATTAACAATTTCTTCGAAAAGTGAAGGCGAATAAAAATTCGCTTCTAAGCGAATAAATAAATATTACTCTGGTCAATCGAAAAAAAAGCTTGAATCTATTTATTCCGTACCCTTTTACCAATTCAATTGTCCCATAAACGCGTAAACTACTACGCGTAGTCTACCGATACTTCTTACGGTCCTCGAAAGAGCTCTAATAATCGCTTTGGAAATTTTGCGTGCTCCAGTGTCGAACGAACTCGAATTCACTCGGTGAAATTGTCGGATAGCGCGCGGTCGAATCGAGCCAGTTGAAGCGAATGTAAAATTTTACGGGCGAATTGTTGGGTCGGAGAGACGGGGTTCCACGCGGGGGGGGATTTTTTTTTTTAGAGGTAAGCACCGTTCATGCGAAACGCCGGTGCATTTACGACCGCGTTTCGTCATCGACAATTAACGCTATCGTAAAGGTAAAGGCGTATCGCGATATCGTCACGAGAAATAATGTGTTTGCACCTCGATAGCAGCGGAAAAATGCACGGTTAACAATGATTAGGCTGCTTCACTTGCACACACACACACACAGACACACTCGAACGCGGAAATACCAGCGACATGAAATGCATCGAGTTTTCCGATTCATCGTGGTTTTCCGTTTTAGCCAACGCGGTGAATTTTACTTCTTTCAAACGGAATATATTATATTGTATCCTCGTGTTAACGCTAGAACTATCGACGATTAAAGTATACTTGTTTGTACCGAAGAAATAGACGTGCGAGATATTTGCAAAGAGCATGTGATCGAAGTACAATAAATCTTCATTAGTATTTTGTATGGAAAATCACGGAATGTTCGGGAAAATGTACCGTTGCAGGTTTATGTAATTTCTATAGGAAATTTGTAACCAGTCCTTTTGACTGATTAGGTAGTTTTACTGTTAATTGAACGAGTTCATCTTTATACTTTGGATTCTCAATTTTAAGGTGCTATAACGAAAGGATTAACAATAAAACCGCCAAGCTGGTTAAAATGACCGGTTGCTAATCTATCATAAAAATTATATAAATTTTCAGAGGTGCATTTTTGAGAATATTCCACGATTCTCTGTACGTGCAAGAATAATATTTTATTAAAAAGAAAAATAGTTAACTTTAATTAGTATATATTCTGCTGTAACATGAAACGCAGTGAAATTGCTATAAATGCAATTTTTTACTCGATTTGAATGCTTTAGAAAAAAAATCTTGTTGAGAAATGCCGAGAGCTTCTATTAAAATTAAAAATACGTTTAGCTTGTCGAGTGAACCTAATTATAAGCTATCTCTGTACGGTTTACGCGAAAGAAAGTGACGATGCTTTCGAACAAGTATCAGCAAAACTGAACGCGTAGACTTCGACGGAATTGAAACGCATCGCGAAACGTTGTGGCACTTTTTCCGCTTGAAATCTGAAATCGCGCTGCATGCGTCAAACGGTTATTTAACCTCGAACAATAATTTGCAACGTGGCGAAACGAAAACAAAAATAACGAGTAGATACGTTGTGCGTGGATTCGGATACGATGCTATTCGTTTTACAATATAATGGAAGGAGGATTTATTGATATTAAAGCGATAACGATGACTCGGTTAAAAATAGATAGGCAAAGCTGACGATGGGGAAAATCCACGAAACTCGCTGATATCAGCGCGGAGCCCATTCCGGCCTCGAAAATTTACACTAGTTAAATCGATGCATCGCGTAACTGCCACGAATGCGCCGATAAGCTCGCTTCAAGGTGGCGCGAAGTTCACTCGAACGAAATTGTTAGCGGTAGATTCGTCGGAACTTGTCGAAATTCGATTTCGTTATATTTCTTATTTCAACGGGATAAATCCTTTCTTATAGAAAAAAAGAAAAGAAAAGAGGTACACGAGTAAGGTAAAGAAGCAAAAGAAAAAGTAGAAATTAATATACTGAATAATATTTAAGGGAAACACGTTGTTTAGGCGCGCATACTTTACGCGTAAACTATTGAATGCATAAATTTCTTTGCTGGATCCGCTAAGTCTTTTTGCAAACTGCTATCTAAATACGTTTAATTTAGTACATTATCGCACTGTGCATTTCACTTTATTCCGTGCATATGTTCGTTATATGAAATGTCCTCGGTACAGAACTTGCATACTCTACAAATGTACACTAATTTCCCGTAAATTTTAAATGAATAAATAAATAAAATGAGGTGAACAGGAGGCGGTCATATTGAAATGATAATTTAAACATTTTCAACTGTAAAAACTGTAAGTGTAGACAATTCTTTAGTATAACCTTGTAACGAAACTTTTACAAGCAAACTTTATACAACATTTCTTTCTTATTTTCACTTGTAGATTACTCTTCTAAAATTTGGCTGCTAAAGTAGGGAACGCTCTGTATACAAGGGGTGAGTCTCGTAATTTGATCAGCTTAAATAACCTGTGCATTATTTGTTACACAAAAAGATATCTCGATAAAAAAGGCAACGTAACAAAGAACTAATTACTGTACTATATATTCCCATTGACATCGTGCAACTTTTATTTCAAACGTTTTCTTTCTACAACAAATAATGCACAAGTTACTCGAGGTGATCAAGTTGTAAGATTCACCGTGTAAACGCTTAAAATTTCTATCAATATTTGTGAAAGGCGTGTAACATTCACGTCGAGTAGATTTAGTATAACACAGCAATTGATAACGACACTTGAATGTCAATTTTAATAGCAATGTAACATTTCGTTATTTTACACTTTTCATATATTCGACGTATTTATCAGTTTCCGCGCAAACTATGTGCGTCTAAGCAACGCTTTTTACTTAACCCAATATATTGACCGTGATCGATGCGATGAGATGCGAGTACGTACGCATAAATAATTTATACAGCCCCGTTCCGAACTCTGCAACTTCCAACCCATCTTTCAGAAAACCCGTCAGATTATGCTATCGAGTCCGTAAACCTAGCGTTAAAATCTTCCATTGCAATTCATTGGAGTGCAATAAACGTTCTTACTTACTTATTTATTAACAACGTTAAGCTTATTCCGTCTACCAAATAAAATAATATGAATTTTACTTCGATACTCTTAAATATTGTGGCGATCTCTGTAATTGTTTGCGTATTCAAATTTTCCACGAATGTATGAAAACCCGCGGTCTACTAATAACATAATAGTATCCAAAGACGTATAAACGAAAGCATGCGAATATCGACACCATTGCACTATTGCAATATTATAATTTCCGCTCGCGTCTGGCTAATTTCACCCAAAGATTACTTAGATTACCTTGGCTAGCTGGATTCATTAACCAAAATCCACCGGCGCGAGGATAATAGATTTTCGAACGAAGCTTGATAACACGTGGACGATAAAAGGAGGTCCCGCTTGCAATGATCGAAGTCCATCGAAGTACGATAATGGTTGCAGGGTTGCAATATCGAGCGAGACACCGGCGAACTATAAACTCAGCTGGATAGAATCGGAATATTGCGATTAACAAATAACATTGCGAAGGGAACAGGTTTGCACACACAGATTTCGTAGCACGATAATTCTCACGAGGCCTGGGCGACTGGTGATTGTAAAGTCAGCCGGAATTCGAGCCGCTGCGCGTAATTCTCGCCCGATTACCATTTCCCTGGTCGCGAGAAGCCGAAAAACAAATCACAGGAACACTTACGTACGTGTTACGCGAGAGTTCGTTCACCCGGGACCGTAAAATCTCACCGATCTAGCCAACAGATTAATAACTTCCTATTAAAATTCATCGAAATTCGCGCGCTCGATTTGCAGATTAGGGTAGACGTCTTATAACCGACGCTTTAATTCGTTTATTCAATGGCAAAGTGACGTACGGAGACTAGTGGATAAACAAATTTTCATACTGAATTTGGACTTCGGTTTACGTAACAACCCATCGACATCGTACATATATATATTCGTTTACGCTTAATGTTTCGGACGAAATGTGCTGTTGAACGTTACAACGTGACCAATGCAATTATAAAAGTGTGGAACGTATCATAATTCAGTGAACGCGATACGTTTACTATATATCTTGTATCTGTGCTAATATCTGTAAAAATCGTTTCCATTTAAATGAGAACTTTTCAAACGACAGTACGAGGGACATTGGACTTTGTTACGCATCTTCGATTACTTGGTAATCAATACATTATATTCGACATATAAAGAAATGTTCATAAATAAAAGAGCGGTTGAATAATGGTATGCTGCAAACTGGAACGATTGTTGGGTTAAACAACTTCTAAAATAATTCAATGAAGTTGCGCGCGAAGCTTAAAGTGACAGTACGTGGTACATCTACCCTATTCGACGATTAACACTAACCGTATTTTACAAATAACTATTCTATAACCGGCACTTTATAGATATCTATTCAATATATCTTTCTGAGTGACAAAAGAACCAAAATGAAAAGCTAACCGTGAGAAAGTGTTTCATCGGAGAATAGTAGAACTGTCATAAAGCGAATTGAACGATGGAAACAACAACGAATGTAGAATCTTAAATGAAATATTTTAAAACCATTCGTTTTGACCATGGTACGGTTAGCGTTAATTAACCCTTTGCACTCGAACTGGTCACAGGCACTGCAAAAATTTAGCGTTGCACTCGAAGCGTACCTCTCAAAATGTTCGCATTGTAATAATAATAAAGTAACATTCAAAATATCTTGACTTCGAATAAATCGCATATTACATAGCCAGATAGAGCAAAAAAAAAGTCCAAGCTACTGAAAGCTTTCGTTCGAGTGCAAAAGGGTTAAATCTTGCTTACGAAATTACAGCGACGTGAAGGCGGTACGAAGCGGTTATTAAATCGGTTTTAACGACACGGCGATCGGTTTATGGTAAACAAAGGAGTTAAAAAACAGATGGCCCGGTAGCGATCGAAATCCACAGGCTTATCACGCGGCACATTTTCACCAAGCCTTATCGGCGCCGATAAGGCAAATCGGTGCACGAGTCACTTCAAATCCACGATAAAAAGAAACTATTGGAATTTCGTTTCGGCCGGTTTTCGCGCGAACCGAGCGCGATTTTCGCGAGTCGAGCACAAAACAGGCGACGAGAATCCAGTCGCGATCTATCCGCGGAGATAAGGCGATTTATCAGCGGAGGATTCAACGGGTGGACGGAACCAGGTGACTTTTGTCGATGTCGCGGAATCTCGTTGCGTGTAACGCGAGCGCGAAAATCGCAGACGCGCGTAGCCGAAGAAATTAAGAAGACAGGTGAGACGAGGTAAGCGTTTTGCCTGCGAGAATGGGTGGGGAGTGGAACTGTGCGGTACAAAAGAGAGGGAATATCGTTAGATGGAAGGGTTGAGCCGATCGAGAAAGAAACCGCCGATCGCGAAGAAAAAATGTGGCGTATCAGTGGTTCTCAAGTTCCTCCACGCTTTCCCTTTTACTCGCGAGTGATTTTCCACTCGCTGTGCGCTTGGAAAACTGTTTTTATTTCGGTGTTAGCTTCGCGGGCATGGTATGTCGCGAAACGATTCGATTCGGTGACTTTTATAAATATATTACAGGCGTATCACCATTTTGGCTAAATTCAACGCGTTCGTTTTAACCAAAATCGAATACCTAGCCTGTTTTAAATGTAATCATTGTTGTTGCGTAAGACTTTGTACGTTGTTATAGTTGTTTTATAATTTAGAGCTCGATCTTTTGATATAATATATTCATCGCTTCGTTTGAAAATATTAAATTGTTTATTAGTACACCTAATAGAATTATGAAAGCAATTAATTGTTGGAGAAAGTGTATAGAAGCATGTAAAAGTTATTATGGCTAAATATGCGAACACTGTTTTTAAGTTCTACTTCGATATCGTACGCCAAACTTAAATTCTGTTTCTGTTATTGTTGTGTTGCTTTGTATGCATCGTTCTTATGTGACGCTATCGAATTTGGTGACTTTTATAAATATATTAGATTTACCAATGTGTAATACACTTTTTTGGCTAAACTCAATTCGTTTCGTTTAACCAAAATCAAATACTTGGTCTGTTTTAAATGTAGCCATTATTGTTTATCGCTTTATATTTGGTTTACCCTTGCTTTATTATTTCAAGATCAATCTTTCGATCGAATAAATTCATTAACCCATTTGAAAATATTGAATTGCTTATTAGTCCATCTGATACAGTTATGAAAGTAGTTAATTGCTGGAGAAAGTGCATAGGAGCATGTAAAAATTATTGTAACTACATATGCAAGCAGTGTTTTAATAAATTTAATCGCGTTTTAAATTCTACTTGAATTTTATTTCTGTTGTTTTTGTCGTACCTTCTATTCGTGGCTACTTCGTGAAAGGATTGAATTTATGGTGACTTTTATAAATATATTAGGCGTGGCAATAAGTAATCCATTATTCTTTAACGAGTAAACAAATTTACTTTGTCAAAAATCCTATTATTTTCTTCGAAAAACAACGTCAAATATTACCGAATAAAAACAATTACGTATAAAATAGAATAAGTCTTTAATTTTGTTCAAAATGAATTAGATAAATGATCTATGTAGATAACAAAGATGGATTATTCATTGATACACTTTATGCAATAGTGAAACCAGTTAAGCGCTGGAAAATATGTATAGAAGCACGAGAAAATCATTTTAACCAAACCCGTCATTTTAACCAGCAGCGTTCAGAAAATACTTGAAATAACGATGTTTCATATTATGCAGCAAACTTAAATTCTGTTTCTATTATTGTTACGCCACTTTGCATGCATCGCGCCTCTGTGAAACGATTGGATTTCGTGACTTTTACAAATATATAAAAGTATGTCCTGAATTCTGCATATCCTGTATTTTGACCATACTTAAATTTCTCATAGACGCCTAAAAATCCACGGTATACGTATTCAAATCGATTTATGTATATTATCCGTTCAGGCACGTTTCGTATCCAACAAATACAGTTGATGAAAAGAAGAATATACAATGTATATATAATTTATATACGTATGTATGTATATACCAACTAATATATTTTCTATATATGAAAGGTATACAATGTACGTAAGTACATGTGTACATCTTTCTTCTTTTCGTCAACAGCATTCGTCGTAAACGGAACGCGTCTAAACGGTTAATATACGTACGTATGTAAATCGACCTTCAATTGCCAAACTTCGACTCACGGTTTCTGTTATTTTCGCGTCACTCAGTATGCATCGTTTCTCCGTAAAAGCGATCGGAAGTGGAGAACATCCGTGTGCAAGAATAAATTAACAAAAGTGGAATGGTGTTTTTTGTAGGTGGCTCGGTTCTCGAGGAAATCGATCCGCAAAGTTTGTAGGCTATACTACCTGACGCATCGCAACACGGGACACACGGCAGTCGCGTTAATGTGTCTCGCCTAGGGAACATTCGCGGATATCAGAAACGCGTTGCAAGAAAAAAGCACTGCGACTAGTATGGCCATAAAAGCATCGTAAAGCAAATGTTGGTCGTTTTATTGGCGGCAGAAGGAAGGGAAATCCGGTGGCGTGTTTGATATTCGGAACCAGTCGTATGACTTCTGTCGAATGCAACCAGGCTACTTTTTCACTCGCCACGCTTCGCGATCCAGGAAATAATAATTCCTAGGGATTGATGGCTCGTACGTGTTGCACGAAGGACTCTAATTGACAGTGCACCGTCTCCAAGGCTATTCGCGAACGTTCTCATCGCGATTTATTTTGCAGGAAGCTTCGGAGTTTCCCCGGGAAATGCAACCTCGTTTCCAGGAAGAAATAAGTTTCGCAAGTATACGTGGATCAATTATGAAATGCGGATCTATATACAGATTCATATTTCCAGAAGAGTAATCAAATAGATATTTGGCCGACTTTTTAAACAGTGTAATGGGTACTTTCTTTATGCGGAGCATTTTTGGACTCCGCGTGCATTTTGTATTGGGTCGAATAATAAGTTCGTTCGTCTCGAAGCGAATTTTTACGAATATTATGATTAAGGAATGAGGAATATTTTTAACCCTTTCTCTTCTAATTGTGAGCACGTATAGTGATTGCCAAGAGTTTCCAGCCAAAGTGTAATTTTATTATATATATTAATCCTTTCATTGTGGCACTCTGAAATTAAAAACATTCTCAATGCACAGATTGGGATTATTTTTATCGTTACAAAAACAGTACGGCTATAAATATTTGCATATTTAGCATAATTAATAATGGTAGAATAAGTATAGATTATAGCAAAAATGGTATCGTGTTATAGAAAACGAATATATATACGTACGTCTTGAATATATATACTGTAGCGAAATGATTAATGAGACGAAGAATAGTTTACGATAAAAGCCACAAATATACAAATATATTGTTTCACAGTAGCTTACAAATTTTCATCTTATTAAAAGGGTTAATGAAACGCGAACGATTATTTATTATTATTCAACCCGATAAATGCAGATTGGTGGCCCTTCTAAATGTCGCGTTGTATTTCGAATATTCCGCATACTTTTGTGTATTCCGCAATCATTTGAACGATAAATCCGAAACTTCTCATAAATGTATAAATAGTAACAAACCGGACAACTTGATAATTTAATTAAGTGCAACAGCTCCGTTCGGATTATTTATGATTCCCCAAAATGTTTCGCGCGCTGTATCATAATTATTATAGCGCTTGTTTATTATAAAGTGATCGATTTAACAGTACAATCGCTGTTGTCCACATAATAAATAAATCGAGAAATTATTATCGTATCAAAGTGCCCCAATTTATATGTGCAATAATTCGCAATTTGTTTCTCCATTTCCCTTCCTTTGTCCGAATTTTGCGGGGTAAGATAAAACAATATTATTATTATTATTATTATTATAAGGGATAGTAGCGAGAGATTATTATTATTATTATGAGAAATATTAATAAAGGACTATTATTATTATTGTAAGAGATATTAATAAGAGAATATTATTATTATTATAAGAGATATTAATAAGAGAATATTATTATTATTACAAGGACTATTAATAAGAAATTATTATTACTATTATAAGAGATATTAATAAGAGACTATTATTATTATCGTAAGAGATCTTACTAAGAAATAATTATCATTAATATCAGACATATTAATACGAAATTATTCTTATTATTGTAAGAGATATTAATAAGAGACTATTATATTATTATTGCAAGAGATATTAGTAAGAGATTATTATTACTATTCTAAAAGATATTAATAAGAGATTATTGCTATTGTTCTCAGTTCTATGGAATATTGGCACATCGTGGTATCGTTACGACCGATTCCTCCTTTTTATAGCTATCGCAAAAGTCGCGCGGAGTAAATACGCGCGCCTATAAAACGCAATAAAAATCACAATGGGGGATGCAGCTTATTGGCGAAACTTTACAACACGCATCCTTTGGCAACACGTGCGAAAATGTCGATACGAATTGTCTATTTCTAGGTCGGCGAAGTAAGCAGATCGATACTAGGCTGTCTGTTCCGCGAGAAACCTTCGCCCGGAGTTTCCCCGAGCACGAAATTCGCCGTTTCTTCCGGTTTCTTCGATGCTAGGACGAGAATAGGAGGCTCCGAGAAGAGTATAGAGTTTCTCGGGGCTTCCGAATCGGGAGAATAAATTGCCTAGTAGGCGAGTTTCATCGTTTCCTTGACATCCTTAGCCGGTTAAGGACTCGCTCAGGTGTCCGTCTAAGAGACCGCGCGATTCGCGCCAATCGATAAAACGTTTAACCTAAATCTACTCCGTTTGCCATCAGCGGTGATTTCGCAACTGCGATTCCATAGCGCTAGACAAACTGTTCGATGATGGTTCAAGTGTTCGCGATGAATTAGAAGATTGCACAGCCGCGATATCAACCGATCCGACATTCGTAGATCTGGAAATCTAAACTGTGGTTCGGATTAGGGATGTTCCAGTTCGGATCGATTTTTTGTCGAGTTATACTTGGTTCGAAGAAGCGAAGAAAAATCGAACAGGTCGAAAGGAATCGAATCGCATAAAGAGATACTATTAACATTGATAGACCATCCATTTATAAGAAACATCATAAAAAGCAGAGCTTCTTTACGCCCCTTGCGATTTAGAATGGTTCGTTTAAGAATTATATTAAATCCGATTATCAAAATTGCGAAAGTTAACCCTTTATCCATACATTTGACTTTGTTGAATTTTATCTCATTAGCATTTCATTGCACGACTCCCACTTTTTCCTTTTCGATTACATTGACAGCAGTCACTTACACAATACGATTATTAATTCCTGATTTATTATTTATAAATTTGTTTACCGTCTTTGTGAACAATCGATTCTATGATTCTACGATTAAAATATTCGTAACATCGAACACAAATTTTTTAATTATTCTATGCTTTATTTGGATTCGTATTATGCATCGATTCCAAACTGTTTCGATTCAGGATCGATCTTTATGCAAGAATCGAACATTGTTGAACTTTGGAAACACTCGTATTTATTTTGTTAGCCCGGTGAATAAATTGAACTAAACTATCCCCGGTTTGAATCTAGATCAAATGGCCACCGATAAGTCGCTGGCGGAGTTTCTGCGCGAATTTTAAACGCGTCTCGCCGAGGGCGCAATAAAAGACGGAAGGGCACACAAATTGACAGCATTGTGCTGGATTTGTTTGAATGGCGGGCGCAAGCCGGGGAAACCGGCGCGATTCAACCGGGCGTCTTTATTAAGTCAACAACCTGCTTTAGAAATCCGTCGCATTTCACCGGCGCGGAATTAAATCCGAGGCGCGATATTCAACGACAACAATGCGCGGGGGAATATTAATTAACACGCCGTGTTGCCATTGCGTCGCAAATATTCGGTAATTAAGGAGACGCGGTTTCGTTAACGGAAGATCGAAAACGATCACTCACCATAGGAAAACGGCAATACCTTTTGCCGGCCGATTTCTTCTCGGAAATTTTAATGCTTCCGGTGTGCAGCAATGCGTGGAAAACATCGGTGAACTCGTAGGATAAGGCTTTGGACGAAATTCGCGATGGCGATGATTTTGATACCCTGATTAACAAACAGTTAAGTGTATTAGTGTGAGAATCAAATCGTAATTGTAAAATTAGAAATATTACTCATAGAGAATAAATAAATATTGCGTAATAGTGGTACAATTATGGAAATTATTGAAATTATATAAATTATGGGATTAGAAATGTTGGTTATAGCAAATAAATAAATATTGTGTGATAGTGGTGCAATTATATAGTAATATTAGTATTGTTAGTGTGCGAGTAGCATATTAGGCGTAGCATAAGGGTGCAAAAGAGTATTTTATTTTAGTATGCTAGTATGTTAGCGAAGATGCAGTATTCCATCGAATTTTGTTATCGCGGATCACGTTAATTTATTCTCAGTAAAGATATTAGTTTCTGATAATTTATTATCGTCAAGGTACAAATAATATAGGTGTAATATAAGCGTATAATAAGCAGCATAAGTGCGATTAGGTAGCATAAGGAAGATATAGCGCAGCTGGAGATCATCCTAAGCCGCAAGGCAAAGGATGATAATAAATAAATAATATATAGTAATATTACTTGTAATAAATAAGTTACAATTAGATTGCGGAGCTTTACGAATTTATGGGAAATTGAAACGGGTAAAATTATAAAGTATGCTAATAGCATTCCAGAATACAGAAAATATTGCACGTGAAATATACGAATTATAGTATTTAGCAGGTGAAAAACAGTCCTGTATTTAAATCTTCTGTATTTAAAAATGTTTAATATTATTAATAAAAATATGAATTTGCACAAGATCCGTGATCTAGTTATAATACACCAGTGAGCAAAATTAAACGGTTAAAAAATTCTAGTGAGAAAATTGTCCATCTTTGAATTCCTTATATAACTTCGAACTATTTTACTACGATCAACTTTGGCTCATTTTAAAGCACGAAGCTTTTACTTTCGCATAGATGAACACAGACATTTCGAGAGAATTTTCTTACATCGAAGAGTAGAGTGAAAAACAATAAATAATCCACTGTTATTAAATGAGTCGATGAATTTATTTTATGCTTCTTTCGAGCGGGAATCTATAGTTTGCCTCAAAGATGCAGCAAAAGCATCGCAGAACAATAATAATATTATTTTAAACGGAATAGTCATTTAATTTTGTTAAAAATAGATGCCGAATTGCACTCAAAGAAAAGGTGGATTATTCATTGGTACACTTAATAAATATTGTTAAAATAAACAAAGTTGCACTGCTAATCTTCTTTCGAACAACAGAGGTTCACTAAAGTTTCAATAGAAAATATACAAACACATTAACAGTGTTAATTAACTACGGAATAAGAAACCACTGTAAACACTACGGCGTCGTGTGAGTATTGATAATTATTAACTATTCGTAACACTGCACTTACGTCAATACTTTGGACGAAAAGCTCGCATCATTCTACCATTATTCCTTTGTTATTAAACCGTCTTCGAACTATTTATAAATCAATTAAATTCTGTGCTATTTTAATCCATTGAAATTGTGAATTAAAAACTCGTAAACCGAATTCTATGAAAACGAAAGTTAAAAACTTGGAAACTGAACTGGTCGAAAATGAAAAACTTAGACATCGAGTTAATTGGAAATTAAAAGCGTTTCCGCGTTATTTTAAAATTACAGCAATTAAATAGTTGGAATTATAATGAAGTTACAGTGTTAATAGTCGCAGTTTTACGATGATTTTATATTAAAATGATAAACGATGGATTAGCGAGAGGTTTATGAGCAAAATTGCCTGCAAGTCGAGCGAACCTACGATGTTTTTGAGAAGACTAGCCGGCCGCGTGGTTCAACACCTGACACAGGGTGGTACATTCATCCCCTCCAGCTGAACATACTAATTCACCCCACTGCCCTCGGCAACACGATTCAACCCGGAATTAGACTTTCACCATTTTAATTCGATAAGTTTGCCCTGGATAATTACGCGGTCTATTTATAGGAAAATTCGAGCGTACAAAGGACCGAACTTGTAATGAGTGCATTGTTTAAAGCCGCGCATTATTTCAAGCCACGTTCTGTGCAAGCTATTGGTAGAACAAAATTAATATACGGTAGAACGTCGATTATCCGATCTATTGCGACTTTTTTCGTCGTGTTATTCTATGAGAAAAGTTAAGCCCAAATTTTCTGCTGATAGCGGCAACGATGGAGTTAAGGATCAAAACGATTAAGTTTCGGAGAAGGTTAATCTAAGAATGAAAATTGTAAATTAAATGCGTGTTGAAAATTTTATAGCTACCGATTACATTTCGATTAAATGAGAAATGCAATGGATAGAAATATTTAATCAATTTAGCGAATCGCTATACTTTGAAAGCTTAACGCTAGATTTATTAAAATGGTAAAAATTATCTACTTATAGTTTTCCATGAAAATTGGGTGAATTCATAGCAATGTTATTTTGCAGAATTTGCAGAATTTCTAGTAAAATGAACGAATAAAAATTTGTTTCTTATTGAATCATATGAGTCTTTAAATATCTCTCCTTGATGATTCTTTTCGTATAAACTAATATCAAACACTATAAAGTAATACCTAATAGTTTATAAGTACTTCTATACTAAAAACTGAATTGTATTATTGAATTTCGCTACAGAAACTGTGTAAAAATTACGTTAATAAGACTGGTATAATTAGAATTTGATGCAAATTCATATTTTTACGAGCGCGGCTAAACAGGTAGGGTTTTAACGAACATTTCATAAACTATTGCACCTTTTAAACATTGTAACTTCTATTTTACTTCAGTTCTTTAGCATAGTTTAACACAATATATGCATTTTGCATCTTGTTTTACGATTGATATTAATGATATTATCCACTGAATTTAAGTGATGGATTCTAATTACTAACTATAGTTACTTATGCCACTGTTTCACGTCAACTGTAATAGTTAAAATTCTTTGTAAGAATTGATTGCATTAATAAATATCAATACAAAGTATATAAAGTCAGTGATATTCATTGGAATTTCTTGCTTTAAAAATTGCCACGCGTTACATTTGTAACGATGCATTTTGCATCTTTTTACGAATTTATCTCTTCGTAGACGGAACTAAATAATAATTAACGAATATCCCTTCAATTATTAACCTTTTGAGAGTTAACTTAACGAATTCTTGTATCCATTAATGATAATAATGATATTCATCGGAATTTCTTGCTTTAAAAATTGACACGCGTTCAAGAAATGGAAAAGAATTAGTCGGCTATTCGCGACAGTTCGCAAAGGATAAAATTTCCCACAAACTCATCAAAATTCGCAACATAATGATAATATATTACCTCATATCCGAATGCGTAAAAAGTTGCACAGCTCAGCGCAAATCGTTCTTCTCTCCCGCGTTCATTAGATCCCGTTCTCATGCAACGGAGGAGCAAAGATGGCGTCGCGTTCGTTCGCGATGAAAACGTGGCCTTATGTAAGTTGTGACACCTCGCGGCCAACGTTTGTGGAGCCGTAATATTTTCCGGTAAAGTAGTTTGGCAGTTTTTCGGGCCCGATAACCGTAAGCAAAAAGAGCCGTAACAAGGTATGAAACGTAAGCTCGCATTAATCGAACGTGAATTGATGAAATCCGCTAGACGGATCGCTGCTAGTAGCGCGATAAAACATTTGCGATTCCCGTGTCTCTAATCTCCCGTGCAGATATAGTAACATATATCGCAATAGGGCGCTCCGAAAGTGTATTAAAACATCGATCGGTGTGCAGTGAAAGTGATAAAAAACTAACGAAATCCAAAAGCTTTCTCCATCATGTAGCGAATACTTTTCCGCTTGGTAGTCCCTTATGTTAAGCGTGCCGCCCACCAATGCTTCCGTTACACATGTACAAGGTTAAACTGCGTTGATTCTCGTGATCGCTCTCTCGTTTCACCCTGGAGGGGTATTAGTAAATAAAAAGAAAGATGAGCGGAGATATGTTTGAGGGAAAGGATTACCCGACCCAGTGGGCGCTAAATCCTTCCGCTTACCAAAACATGAGTAATGATCAAGGTAGCTATGAGAAGTATTTCAGTATCCAGTATTATCTATACGCGATTCCTTTCTTGCTTGCCATTATTCTACAACGTTTAATTGTCATTATGCGAAACTCTTGATCGATGGTTCAGTTGACTGGGCAGCATTAGCTCAGCAATGGATCAAAATGAAAGAGACTGTAGTGCCACCGGCACCGCCTCCGCCTACTATCAATCCTATCTGTCCTGGGAACGATGGTAGCGGAGAGGCTCCTATGGATATGGACACTAAGGAAGACGATGTTCCACCGGCACCACCTGCACCAACCATTAGTGGGTCAGGTAATATAGAGAAATTGTTGAAGTAGCTTGTAATCTACAGTGGCATGCAGCATTGATACAAAGAATACACAAGAGTAGATGGAGAGAGAAGTGTACAGATGGAAGATGAACGCATCAAGAATCTGACTTTGGTGATATGCTTCTTAACCCTTTGCATTTCCTTCCAGTAGCACCAGTATATTTTATTATATTTATTTATATTTATATTTACGCAAAAACTTTTGCAGAGAAGCTCAAGTTATCCTTATAGTATTCACAGTCAAATTGGTCTTTGCTTTCTCACTTATTTGTAAAGTTTTGTAGCACTTTTATGAGTTTATTCGGTTTTGTATAGAAGTTAATGGAGTTGTGAAATAAATTGTTAATTATTGTTAAATGATTTGAACCCTTCATCCTTGCAATTTCCTTTCCACTTAGTTCTGTATGTTCTTTGTGCCAATGCTGGTGGTGTGCAGAAGTATCCAGCTATAACATGTATAAATAGTAAGTAATAATTTAAATCAGACATATTTTCTTCCAGCAATTTGTTGTTCCTGTATAGATCGATGTTTTAACATGTTCAGGATGGAGCAGCCCATGGGTGGGTCATTAAAATGCTCTTATTTGCAGATGTGACCCACATGGGTCACTCAAATGGATAGAAACAAAATTTATATAAGCAGGGTGACCTATTTTATATAGTGAGCCACCATATTATTTTATGATTTTCTACGTAAAAAGTATGTATATTTAATAGGCGAAAAAATTAGTAGTAGAAAATTTAAGTTATTGTATACTATTTCGTATTATTCGCATTCTAATATTTCGTATTACTTTACAATTCGATAAATAATACCAAGTATCTAAATATTTACACTTACACTATTTTTAAATGAATAAAAATTATTCCCATTTCCTCATCAAAAACAATTTTGATTGTTGAGTTTCTATAGTGTAAGACTTGATATAATACTTTGGAGCCATCCTGAACATGTTAATATCGATTATTCTTATATAACTTCGTGTTTAAAATACATTGCAAATGTATTTGAAAATGGTCTAATACTTTTGCACACCAGGATTTATAGTAAATAATATTGGTCTAATAATTTCATTGTTACGCGATTCTATTAAGTTGGGTAGAAGTATATTCGTTCGTCCTGCGGCAGAAAAATTACGATTAAGAAACGAGAAATTACTCCCTAAATATTATAATATATATTTGATTTGGGATATTTTACATATTTTTATGTATCATATGCATTGCAAAATTTGTTACGTATTTAAGTTTCGCATAAATGCATAAAAATCCGCGATCTAATGATAAATTATGGGGATATAAATGTGAAATTTATCAGGAAGAATTTTCAGACTTCTTTTCTCTTCCCCTTCCCTAAAAAGGATACTTAATTTGGACTTTTTGAAAATTAGAGAAATGGAGACCAAATGGAACAAAAAAACGTTTCGTCCTGAGGATAAAATAATTTGGATAGTTTGTGTATTTTTGCGTATTACGCGTATTCCGTGTCTCGTTGCGTATTTAAATTTCCCATAAATACATAAACGCTCGTGGTCTAGTAATTGACGCTATTTTAATGAAACGCGAGCGAACTTATTACTCGACCTAATAGATAGCTGTATGCAGATAACGCAGTACAGTAATGCACGGTTGAATGTACCAAAAGTTCAGCAAAATTTGCACGGTTAAATTTACACGATCCATTTCCATTCTTTTCCTACCAAGGACGAACAAATTGAAAGGATTAAAATAAGTGGATAAGATTTCACTTTGCATAGTTTCCATATTATCTTTACGACGATAGCACCATTAAATTATTGGGATCCCTTTGATTAAAATCAGCCCAAGCACGACATAAATTGAGCTATTTTTAGTTAGCAATTGATTTAATGCGAATAGCAAAGCTTGGAAATTGGGGGTATTAAAATTGAAGGATTAAGATAAGTGGATAAGATTTCACTTTGCATAGTTTCCATATTATCTTTACGACGATAACACCATTCAATTATTGGGGATTCCTTTGATTAAAATCAGTCCAAACGCGACATAAATTGATCTACTTTTAGTTAGCAATTGATTGAATGCGAATAGCAAAATTGAGAATTAAAATTATGTTCATAAAATACGCGAAAATTAAACTATAATGGATTCTTAATCGGATTAAATTTAACCGCGCACTGCTGTACAATTTTTCCGATTGCAGATGCATGACTGATTGTGTATTTTCAAACGTTTGAGATAAAGTTTAATTTCTATGCCTTCTGATCTTCCTCATCTGTTGCGAATATTGTGTTTGTTGCGAAGAATTATAGAAACTAACTATAAAACATTACCACTCTTAATTATTCGAACGACTTCAAAAGACATATACGTATAAATTTTCTATGTGTCCTACATAAAATACCACCTTTTCGAACTGCCGAATTTCACTTCTATTAGTTTCTTTCCTATAATATCGAATCATTCGAATTGTTTCATACTGAACAGTATGAATATGATTAGGGTAGATGTCCCTATAATCGTCACTCGAATTCGTTTATTTAACAACGAACGAATGTACGAAAAATCGAGACTAAACAAATTTCAATACCAAATTTCGACTTGATTTTTATGTAACAACACGTGAACGTTGCATATACGTTTACGTTTAATATTTCAAAATAATTAGTAGGTGAACGTGTCGTTTGAGTATAAAAACGCGGACCAATGTACTGCAAGTAGAAAAAGTATGGAAATTTTTCTAATGCAGTAAAGACGACGATTGTTACGATTCATCTTCTATCAGTCGTACAAACTGACGTGCTAATATATGTAAGGATCATTTCCACTTAAGTGACAAGTTTTCAAATGACAATAATAGAGGCATTGGACTTTGCTATATATTTTCAATGAATTAGTAATTAACACATCGTATTTAACACGCGAAAAAATCATCGCAAATAAAAGAGGCGTTAACTAACGTTGTACACCGAACCGGAACAATTATTAAGTTAAATAACTTCTAAAATAATGAAACGAAGTTGCTTAAAGCGGCAATAATTGGGACATCTATCCTGTGTATACATGTACATACGTGCTTCATTGGTGTGTGTTTGGTGCCTGATTATCGAGTCGAAAATTATCGAGTGCGAGTGTAACGAATTCTAGTTGCGAATATTGCTCTATGATGTATCTTATTTAATGCCAGCCGAAGCTTGGAATCAGTGGAATCAATGGGGCCATTGGAATACCTCGGGTTCTGGTGCAGGTACTTGGGAATGGACCGGTGTACCTCCTCCTGGTGTTTCCATAGGTTCCGATGGGAAACCTATGGGGATCCCTACAGTACCTGTTATTCCACCTGCTCCAACTATATCTACGACATCAGAATTTAGCGTGCCACCACCAGCAGCACCGTCATTGTATTCTTATAATTCAGTACCTCCGACACAACCTTATAGTCAGGTTAAATTGTATTTTTTAATATAATTAGAAATCCTTAAACTCCCCACCCCTTTGTCATAGCCTTAGTTCAATCGGAATTCGTGTATAGAATTATATTGTGCTATTATCATTTTTTTCTTTCTTTTTTTTTGTTGCGATTTGCGTTGCTATCGAAGGAAAATTGAAAACGCCTGTATATGTTAGAAACTTACTTGGCTTACGTGATAGAGATTTGGAAGATGTTGAAATTACGGATAATGAGAGTTTCGCATTTAGGTGACTAGTTATTGGTCTGGAGAACCGCCCACTGCGATTCCTCCTCAGCCTCCCCCTTTTATGAAGGGAGTCAGGCATGCGAATAGGGCGCCCCATATGAGACCCATGGACACCGTAAGGTGTCGAGAAGACAGGGAAAAAACACCCGAAGAAGACACAACGACGACCATAGGTAAGTACGAAGAATACGATTTTTCTTTAGAGCGTGGACAATTAAATATTATGGATACGCAGGAACTCGAAAATATCGAGTCGGTTCGGATTTACCAAAGTATCTCGTAATAATTCGAGATTGGCGGGATTATTGAAAATTTCGGGAATTTCCGAGAACCAATCTTTCTATCGCGGATTGTATACACTACCGTTTATAAGTGTATGAACACAAATTCATGAAACGTACATCAAGTAATACACGTTTTAAAATGTAATTTTCACTACTGTTCTTATTCTGTATAATCTTGTAAAACTTAATAGCAACGAATGAAAGAAATATTTAACATTAATCAGTATAAACAGCAAAGCAACAGTTGATGTTCAACTGGTCTTGCACAAGCCGTGATTTCAAGCGTCTTCAAATTTAATCCGTTAACTAATTGCGTTAATAAACGGTCCCTCGCGTATCGGTAAAACGTTTTTTCAAACGACGAGGATATTTTGTCCCATAGACGCGGCAAAGCGTAGACAATTGCCAGCTTGGATTAGGGAGGGTTTAGAAAAGATGGAAAAGGAAAAGCAGAAAGCTATCGAGAGGGAAAGGCAGGAGATCCTGAGGAAACAGGAATTGGAAGCTCGAAAGCAAGCCGAAGACGAAGCTCGGGCTGTACTGAATCCTAGTAAAAGCAAATTTGTACGTGTCTAAATTATCATACAGTGAAACCTTCGTATCCGCCGGTTTTCAAAGTGTTTCGAATTGCACGAACTCTCAAGAATTAAATCATAGAATACTTCTTATAAAACGAGGCAATAAAATTATACGAATGATTGCAGAGGTATTAGAATCTCTACGATGCAATCACAGCCATTTAAAACGCAGAATGCAACAGCTTCTAATTATTATCCGTAAAATTGATTACACAATTTCAGCTACATAATATCGGCCATTTCATATGCAACATTCAAAGAACATACTAATAAAGTTTTACGAGACAAACTGGGATATCCTGTATACTATATATAAATTTCGCTACTATTATTATCTTCGGCAGACTTAAAAGAACGAAATCATTAGACCTTTCTAATTATTAATTGTTAATTGTTAATCGTTATATACGCGTTATTAAAATCACTCGATGTTTCTCTACACATACATCAGATTACAACAAATCTTCCGATTAGCTTAAAAAAAGTCTAGCTGTGGATGTATTAATAAATTATAAAAGAAAGTTTATTATCTTGAAACCGAATCCACGCGAATACAGAGGTTTCGTTGTATTCCCTATTTTACGAATGACTTCCCTCCTAATTATCGCATAATCGTTGCGTTTCGAAAACGTAGGACTCTGATTCCGAGAAGGAAACAGAACAGGAGGTAGAGGAGGGACGTAGTCAACCGGTGATTGAGAAAAATTTCGAACGTACGCCGGACATTCTTCTCCGTCCCCGGAAATCGCGATTTAGGGATGCAGATTCGCCGGATGCTCATACGCATACAGACAGAAGTCCGACTACGTCTAACGCGACTATAGCAACTCCGAAGCGAACGCGAGAGGAGATACTGCAGGATGCGGTGAATATTATTTGAACGATTCGTTCGTAGAACAATCGCTGGACTGGGGATTTTTATTTCATATAAATTGACACTGTGGAATGATAAGAGAAACAAATTTGGGGATGTTCATACTTATTCTGCACTGTTTAACCCTTTGCACTGGGAATGCGAGCAATGCTGACAAAGATATTTAAATTGTTTAATAGTAAAATTACCAAAGGATTAAAAGGATTCATTTGTGATCTTATAGAATATTATAAGGATATTATAGAATTGGAAGAAATCACACGAATGCATATTTAAAAGTTTTCCATGAATGATTTTCTATCAGGAAAAAGACCCAAGATTTATTTCTATTTGGATACATACTTCGTCTTATTTTTTATTCTTGTAATTGATGTTTTGACTAAAGAATGATACCTGTATTATCACGAAATATTTTGTTATAGCAGTTATTTCCCTTATTTTGTTCTGCATTTTTTGTAACGTCCCTTTCTTTCATGCTAATGTATTTATTCTAATTTGAATACATTCCGGGCCCAAGGGCTGAAATTAATAAATATATATATACATTTAAATAAATATGCCAGTGGTAATTTGTCTCTCGTTTAAAAGAAATCGGTGTTAGGTATTTGCGCACCCTATTGCAGCACTTCCTGCAAATATAAATTCCCTCCCCAGAAATGGATAAAAATCCGCAGTCTAGCATTTCGATTCGAATCGATCAAGATTACACAGGGTTTTTTTTCTTGTTCTCGTGTGGGACGTACAGATGTTGAAGGTACGGAGATCGCTGACGGAAATTCTTCTGGAGGTAACGAACGAAGAAATCGGTTCTATATGCAGAGAGGTTTGGAGCCGCGCACGTGCCAAAGGTACCCCAGATACACACGATACAACTAACAAATTGATATATTTCATACTTTCGCTCACCAGTGCACAGAATCTGATTCACATGAGTCTCGTGCAGTGTTGCGGTGAATTTGATTTTGCCCATTTGTGTAATATAAGCTTTTATTAAACATTAAACAGAGATTCTTCAATTCATAGAGTTAATTATTCGATGATTTCAGGGTATCCTACTTTATTTTTCCAGGACTTTGTATACACGTACCGCATAAGTGATAGATATATATATTTACTATCAGATCATTTTTTTCTTCTCTCTCTCTCTCTCTTTTAAATAGTGTTACGAATACCACGGCTCTATCCTCGATAATTCGGCTTCCGATTCGATTAATTTTAACTATCGTTTCCTTATTATTTGTTCAAATCCGAAAATCTGTATCGTCAATTCAGAGAATAAATTGTTCGTTAATAAAAGAAAAAAAAAAGAAGAAAAAATAAGAGTGGTGAAAAATTACATATATACGATAAGATTATTATTCGACATAATTAGCACATATGCGTTATAATAGAAGACGCGTTAAAGGGCAAATACACTTACTATTTTTTTACAATCTTTCCTATATCGTTCTAATTAAAATTATTATTATCGACACGATAAATTGGATCACGTTACGAACGATGCGGTTACCATTATCGCATCGTAGAATTAATATTTCTTCATCCACCCCCAACCCCTCTCACTCTCTCTCTCTCTTCTTCACATTCTATTTATTTTATCTTTTAACTAAATTTTTCTCTATATCGGATAGCGTAATTATTTTCTTTACCGTTTACCATTTACGATTCCGTATCTGTTTTTCACCGATATCTCTCGCTCTACTAAACGGCTCTGTATTCGTGTGCCCCTCTCTGAGTAACAACTAACGTCACGTCTAAAGCAGTTTCGGTTTCGTGTAAAACTAAAAAGGGAATTAAAGATTTTTTCTTAAGGTATATGTGAGGATTGATGGCAGGATCGACACTCCTTGTGAATATCGGTGATCAGAGTACCATTTAATTTTGGGGGGTATCCTGATGATAGCAGTTAGCCATTGGTACTAAATGCGTGTGTATTGTAAGTCCCTGCAGGAGAGACCCCCGTCGCATCCCTCAACAACATGGCCCCTCTTGCTCAGATCACTCGTAAGCTTGGTAAGTCGCTAAGCTTTTACAATCTTCAACGCACGGTCATCCTAGGAACCGGTCTCTCGTGTACACACGCAGTCACTTGTAAAAAAACATGCGTTCTCGTGCATTGTAGACATGCTCGCTTATAAGTTCTCGTGAAAACGAAGATGTCTTTCAGGACATTTTTCTCAATCGTAGCGGCAGCGTAATTAGTGGTCGAGCGTATGTCTTTATTTTCACGACGAAGTTGCGAACACGGGTTAGGGGGGGAAGAGCGAGGATAATAAACTGTTTTGTTTCGTGTAGGTCTGGGCATCTATGGCGACAGCAACAGCGAGTCTGAGGAGGAGCAGAACGAACACGTCCAGGCTCAAAACAATGACAGCGACGAGGAGCTCATAGTACGTGTCTTTTTCCGTTTACGTTTTTTTTTAGTTGAGATTAGTGGAAATCGCGAGGCTCGAAGTCGAAACTTTGGGTGGACTTGAAGAGCCCTTGAAACGCTAAATTTTAAAACTTGGAATCCTTGTTACGAATTACCAGTCTTCATTGTAGGAATATTAATAGCAATTATTGTGTTAAAAATAAATGCTGAATTTCACCTGATAGAATAATAAATAGATAGATCCCCGCTTTTCCTATTTATTTATTTATTATTGTTATTTACGAGCGAAGGAACCCTTAGTAGGTGAGCAGGATTTCGTATAAACAACGTTTAAAAAAATGAAAAGATAAGAAATATCCACGGAGTCGCAGATATTACTCAAAGGGTTAAATAGATTGCCTATTTATATGATAAGTGAGAAAAAAAAAGAACAGGGAAGTAGAAGAAGAGAGAAGAATTTGTAATTGTTGCAGGAAACGGTGAAACGGCGTCAACAAGCGTTCAAAAAGACGGAGGAGGAAATCGAGGCGCGGCTGGCGGAGGAGGATGAGAGGGAAGAGCAACGTTACGAGGAGCAGTATAATAAGCAACAGGAAAATCATACTGGTAATACAAGCTGCAAAGACTCAGGTATGTTTCGAAATATAATAAAAACTATGTGGCCATTGCATCATTAAGCGTAACTCCGTAACATCACTACCTTTAGTTGATGAAAAAGAAACGGTAAATAATCAAAGAGAAGCGTCTGAAACTTTATCGAGCGGCGGACAAAGTCCACAACAGCAAATAGCGCCGCCTGATACGGCAAAGACAAATACTCCATCGGGGTCGGCCGATTCCGAATCTAGCAGTTCCGAGTCCACGAGCTCTGACTCGAGTCGTAACTCTGTGAAGAAGAAAAGATCGAGCAAAGTTCGTGACCGTGATCGTGACCGTGATCGTGATCGTGATCGTGATCGTGATTATCGAAAGAGGAAGTCAAAGAGTAGAAGTAAATCGAGAGGGAGGAAATCCCGTACACGTTCCTCCGAGCGTGGACACAAACGGAAGTCCAGGTCTAGATCGATAAAGTCTCGTAAAGAATATCGTTCAAGGTCTTCGAGCAATTATAGGTCCAGCAAGAAGCACAGATCGAGATCGAGAAACCGTAAACGGCGTAGATCCCGTTCAAGAAGCTTCCGTAGATCTAGATCGAGCTCTGTGAATAGGAAATGGTCGCGATCCCGTTCCAGGGGAAAAAGGAAATCCCGTTCCCATTCAAGAGGCAGAAGAAGAAGTCGGTCTTATTCTACTAGACGCAGTAAATCCCGCGGTAGGGATAAACGAAGGACTAGATCACGATCTAGGGGCAGAGACAGATCCAGGACACGTTCCAAGGAGCGTAAACGTTCCCAGTCTTACGTTTCCAGGAGCAAGAGGAGGACACGATCTAGATCTAGGGATCATAGAAAATCACGATCCAGATCAAGGCAGTCGAATCATCGGGACGGTAAGAAATCGTCGTCGCATCGGTACAGGAATTGAACCGCCTGACCAACGCACTTCTAGCCAAGGTTGTATATACGTAATTCATAATTCAATTTTTGAGAATATTCGTAACCCGGAACTTTACAGAGAAATGAAATTTTGTTGTCCATAGATAATAATAATAATAGATAAGGATAATAAGAATAATAAGAGTAACGAATGATAATGATTACGAGAGAATACCGGAAGCGAAAGTTTTCAATAAATTGTGATGATTATCCATATTTGAAATTTTCCACTTGCGCGTGTTAGCGATTGTCGGATTTAGGTCACTTTCTTTGCAATTAGACTCGTTTGACGATTCAATATACATAATTAAGTCTTAAACTGTGTATAGAGTTCGGACAGTTTGTAATTAATTTCGATTTCACACGTAAATGGTGATTTTTACCTTCGGTGCGTTATTTGTGCGTAAGAAACAAAAAGTTCGATCCCTTTTTCTCCTCCCTCATAATCAGAATCCCGAAAAATCATCCTCTTGGGAAAATGATCACAGAGAAGCGTCGGCGAATTCTTTCGTTCGCAATTTCCGATAACGATTATTTTATAACGATGTATCATCCATTTTGTACAAAAAAAAGAAGAAAAGTAATTAGTCTCTGCATTTCCGAATCGCGTAGAATATAACTTCTATCAGAGTTATGTCGGACGTCGATTTTTTCCTGCAAATAAATATAATAAATAATAAGGCTTCATTGCATCGTACTAATATTCAGTGAATGCAACTAATCAAGGTGCAAATGAGTTTTACACGCAATCACATAAACATACATACACACACACGCATACATAGTACACTTGAGGATCGAATCTATATTTGCTTTTTTGGTTACTTCCTTAGAATCGCGAGTCTTTTTATGTATAAAGCAATATTCGTCAAGAATGAGATCAGTAAAAGAAAAAAAAACATACACACACACACACACAAAGGCAAAGAAAAAAAGGGTGTTGAAACACTATAAAATAAAATCGCGACGCATCGACGCGTATAGCAAAGATAAACACAAGAGAGATTTATCTATTGGTTCAGTTACATGTATTAAAATACGTTCGACGTACGTTAAAAACCGATGATTTCAATGTATTGTAAGTACGGGCCTTACATACATAATGCTATGATAAGTGTAACGAGTCATTTTTAATTGAAATAAATAAAAAAGAAAAAAAAAAGAAAAGAAACATACCTAAGATGCGATGAAACATCTTCACCTATTTGCAATTTTATTCTAGGAGATAAATTCGTGCCTCTATACTTTTATACCACATTTCGCGATACTTTTAAATATCGAGCAATTAGGGTTGAACTTATATTAATTTTGCTGGCTCGAGTCGAATTAATTAAATTAACCCTTTCGATACGGCGAAGTTTGCCGTCGAATTGTTAAAATCATACTAAACAATTCTACCGCGAGTTTACATTGTAGCATTTAGTTAGCAAATTGATATTTAACAGATACTAAATTAACTATAGTTAATATATCAGCCCAGGAATGTCGAAATATATTATCAGATTTAGCCAGAAGTTTTAACTAATGCAAAACTTTAACGAACGACTATAGTCGTTAGTATCGAAAGATTTTAACGACACATTTAGGGTAGCAAAATGTTTCGACTATAATTGTTATTCATACTTTGTACGCAAATGTTTTTTTTATCCACAGAAATTATAATAAATAAATAAATGAAAATTAACTGATGAGTTCGATGAAAATTTGGCTTTCGGGAATTTTACAAAATTTAGTCCTGCGACCAAAAATCTGACAAATTTCCAAATACTTATCTCATTGACTGGAAGGTATCTAATTTTTTTTATAATTTTCTATGCAGTGGATCGAAAAAAAATATAAAGCTTAAACTGTAACTCACGTTTTGATCTACGATTACCCTGGTTCATTTTGAGTATAAAATTGGGCACGAATTTATCTGACATCCTAATATCTCTCTCTCCCTTCCACTCTCTCTTTCTCTCTTTTTCTCTCATCGTACAATAAATTTAGAGAAGATACGAGGTCCCATCTATTGCGTTATTATAATTTATTTCATATAAACATTTGATACAGTTTTAAAATTTCATTTCGTAGAGCTTAGCATTTAGTAGTTTAGTGTTAATAAGTAATTAGATTCTATAGAATATATCGGAGATAAGTGGATGGAGTGATCGAGGAGAGTCAAAGTTTGGTTTGGCATGATTATCGTGTGTGTGAGTGTTTTGTGTGTGTATGAGTGTTCACTTTCATACATTTTTTTCGGATATAATATAAAAGAACACCTGCAGAACAGAATGCAACGTACTTTTTCTCATTGTCAGCCAAAGGACAAATTGTTCAGAAAAATATTTCCGATATCGAAAATGGATTTCCTTTTTCTATATAGTAGTTCACGCGAATTCGTGAATATAGAGTCGAATTTAAACGTGTAGAACAGGTATCTGCAAATTTTGTTTCTTCCTTTCGGCGAATTCGGTGGAATTGTTACAAAATTGATATGTATAATTGTACTCCGTTTTGTTGAACAATTTTTAGTAATTGTTATGTAAGTGGTAGAGATTTCTGAAAAAAGAGGATCGATTAAATTTATCCTTGATATGCGCGTGATAGATCTTATTTAGTTTAATTTAGTTTAATTCTGGGATAGATCTATTCTAAGCAGACCTGGACACTATTCGATATATAAATAAATTATTTAATATATTATTAAGGTTTCTTTGAAACGATAGATTTCTTGATTTTATTGAAATATTGTTTCAAATAACGTACCATTTTATTTTATATTTAACTGAAATAATTGTAAAATCCATTGAAATCATAGTAACACTCTTTTGTTTATTAGATACATTATTTCTTTTGTCAAATTCGTAATAGAGAAATAACGAAGTAACTTGTTATTCGAAATATCTTTGTTTCACATAAATCGACATTACTTTAAGTAACGAAATCTTTATTTAAAATAAATCAGTGTTATTTTAAATAACGAAATAACTTATTACTTGAAATATCTTTATTTAAAATAAATCGACAATATTTTAAATAACGACATAACTTGTTATGATATATATCTTAATTTCAAATAAATCGCCATTATTTCTTATTTTCAAATAAAGGTGCGAAATGAAATTATTTCCAATAGTTATTTCTCATAGAATTTGCCCAGGTCTAATTTTATAGATTCTAAAATACTAGAATAGATCTGATATCTGCTTTAGTTGCCAACAAAAGTTGGTCTCACTGGACTGATTAATATTCTCGAAAATCGAAACAGGCACTCGGTGATATTTCTTCGTTACAAACGAACGTGTTATTATTCGGTTCTCTAAAATAGGGAGCAGATTCACAGAATTTGTAGCACGTTTTCAATCGAATTGCATCGCGTTGTCTGCAGATACCGGTCGCCATAAAATAAGGTACGTATTTTGATCTATGTGGGATAGCTATGGGGAGAATCGTCTATATCGACTAAATCTTATCTATGTTAGAAGATACCTTACTTTAAATATACAGTAAATATACATGTACGCTTAAACTGTCAAAATATTCTCACCACTGTGATCGAAGTAGGGGTGGCCAGGCGTCAACCCTCCAATCTCATTGCATTCATTTTATTTAACATTTTCTTTATCCTATACACCACACCGTGCATAAATATTTGGTCACTTACAAAAAGAATTAATCCCATTTGCATTCTCGATATTACTGATATTTCTGATGTATCACTTAAAAATATCGATCGTATTCAAGATTATCATACTCATTAATAAAAAGTATAATACCTATTCTAGGTTTATTCACCGTACATACGTATAACTTTATCATTTGGTTCGATTGCTACACGTAATCTCTAACAAAAACTGAAACCGAAATATCATTGATTTATAAAATTGGTGGCAATGAACAACCAAATATTTATGAGCACAGTTAATGTATATTCAAAATTGAATAGTTACTTATCACAATTGAAACACAGGTCAAAGAAAAGTTTAACAAAGTAAAGTATTCGATTCTACAACATTTGCACGTGCTGCTATTTTATTAACAGCAGCGAAAACGTTTTCCACGTGCAACTAAACGTATCGAAAATAATTAAAGACGATTCTACGAAATATTTCTACCGAAAGGCAAAAAGTAAAGATATTTTATACGCTTTTATAAACTATTATTCGCGTTTAAAATTGGGAAATAAAAATACCGAGGATTACCGCGATTACGCGAGAGGATTTTCAAGACGATCGAAGGGTTGACGGATGATTTTGGGATTGTTAACGCGCAGATTTATATGTATAGATACATGTGTACAGTGGAGAGGTAAATTGGTGTTTACCAAGCAAGATTGTCGGCAGGGGTTCGGTTCGCGAGTGAGAACATTGTTACAATTTAAGCATAGAGGATATATCGTTAATTCGCTTTATGTATGGACTAGACTCAATTACTTAATAATAGTAGACCTTCATACGATATTGCAAAGAAACAGAGTTTCAAGCTGTTACTTGTCGAAGATGTGAATTTACAAGAAAATGGGGTCTCGAAACTTTTCCCACTCACGCATCCGTCTTTCCAATTTTCGTCGAACAAGTTTAACATCTCTCATTTGGTGGCATAAAGAAAAGGAGAATTATATTTTACGCGAAAAATATGCACGTATGAAAGTTGCTTATCATTTCTAGCCGATTTGTGACATAGTAATTCAATTCTTTCGGATCGATTATTCGAGCAGATTAACCCTTATGCGAGCAACCGTTTACCGATTTTTTTAATACATACTTTAACCCTTTCGCTGCTGTGGACGTATATATACGTCTTCGAGGAATGGACTGTTATTTGCTGAAAAGTAAACTTATATTTTTTCTATAACGCGATATAATTTCTGGAATCATTCGTACGTCAATATTACGGTACAACTACTTAGTTATGTAGAGTATCCAAATATTTGAACCTATATCATTTTTATGTTAATAAACATTATCGTTACCTACCCCTTTTAGTTTTTAGTTCCAACGTGTCGATAGCGAAAGAGTTAATATATAGGATATAGATGTCCGAATTACTGCCACGATTCTGTCCCTCGATTCTCCATGCATTCGTTTGTTATTAAATGAAATAATTCAAGTGACAATTATAGGAACATCGACAGTAATTGGGACAAATATATTTTTATGATTTCCTGCAGAATTCTTTATGTTCTCACAAGAACACGTCAACGTCGTCCTAGATTTCCATTATCTAGCCGCTTTGCACATCGATCTGTGCTTAGAAAGTAAAAAATCTATGCTGAAAATGTTTCGTAACGAAGCTTGAAGTAATTACGAATATTTTGGTTGCTTAAGGGTTAATTCGCGTAATCGACGTTCTACTGAATCTCATTTATTATCAGCAGCTCGAAAAATGGCTAAACGTGCGTGTCATTGTGTCGAAGAATTTTTTAAATTATAATTTCTTACAAAACAACGGTCTGCGGATTTTTATGCAAAATTCATACGTTTAAAATTAAAAATTGGTTCTACTACGATATTTCGTATATTTTTACGTATCGCGTACATCGCACTTCTTTGCTCTTCAATCCTCTGTACTCGAAATACGACTCTAACAAGTCGCTATAAATGAACCAGATTTCATAACTTTCGAGCGCAAAGGATTAAATTTTTCACCTACGCATAAAAATCCGCCAACTGCTCGCGAATAACGTCAGTAAGAAACGTTCGAGACAATAATATCGTCGTCCTATGTCGCAAAGCCGATCAGCGGACTGGATGTTTACAAAGAATCATAGCAAAATAGTTTCGTATATTGTATAACACTACAACGACATGAAGTAGGTAGGTAAAAGTTACAGAATAATAATAATAATAATTGTAGGTTGAAAGTTTGAAAAAGGACGCGTGGATCCGAAGGAAAAAAGAGGATTTCGTCTCTCTTTAGCCACTTAGAAATGATTCGTTATATGCTATCCGTAACATTTTTCTACCAGCAAATAATACAATATATATATATATATATATATATATATATATATATATTTATATATGTATTATATATATAAATATATATATATAGGTATATATCAAGATTGCAACAGGAAGAGGAGAAATTACTTAATTTTCTTCTCTTCCTTGATATGTATACGAAAAAAATAAAATCACGTTTTTTTTCCATCTCTTATTATTCGCCTAAAGCAGAGATCGGCACATTTTATTTTGCGAGCTAAATACGGTCCATAGTTTGACTGGTGATTTGAAAATATTTATATAAATATATAATGAATATTATACATATTTATATAGTAATATAAATAAATTTAACGAGAGACAATTGCGTTCGTATTGTTAACCCTTTCACAGAGAACCATAGCTGATTTATTATACCTATTCAAGACTGTTAATTTTATTATACGTAATCCATATTTATGGATCTGTGGATCAATACCACGAAATGAGAAAAATGTTTTCGTTCATGGAATAATAAACATTTATAAAAATAGAATAATTATTAAATTATTCCAAGACTATATTATTATTCCATACATTTTATATGTTGTTAAATGAAAGCCATAGCAGGAATAGGTAATCCTACATTCTATAGTGTTTACTTGAATTTCAATTTTTAAAGGAATTTTGGAAAAGACGGTACATTTATTTGAAGAATTTCCCTATATTTTGTTTCGCGAAGTTAATCGATTTGGGAAATGAGTAGCTCATTTAATACTATACTTCTCAACCTTCTTTGCATCATTGCTAATTTAACAGTTTAATCACTGACTAAAATGTCCATTCCCATTACTAATTCAGACTAGAACAAGACAATAGCGTATTTAAAATAAACGTTGCGCTTCGCAATTGTTTTCGATACATGTAATTGATCTAACAACGCCAAAAGAAAAAATGCAGCAACAGAATGATATTCGAATACGACGAACGTTAACAAATTTAAATACATGGATATGTTACTTTCAAAGTTAGATGCATTACAGGGTATTAACTTTATCAACTTTAACCCTTTCGCTACGACACTTTGAAGTTACGAGAATTCTCAATGCACAAATGGGGAATATTTCTGTTATTGCAAAAACAGTACGGCTATAAATATTAGCGTACTTCGTAATAATAATTAGAACGGAACAGGTATACGTTATAGTAAAAGTAATATTGTGTTGCAGAAAACGAGTACGTATATTTTTAGTAAACGATTGCCCAATTTTTGGGAGCGTATATATACGACGCCCTTCGTAGTGAAAGGGTTAATGGTTGAATTGAAATATTTAAAATCATTACTTTAAATTATAAGAGACGTAAGAAATATCTGCTTTTTTTTACGCGGTCAGTATTCCAGTTTGAAATTTATGAAGTTTCTTGTAAATCAGTCGTCTATCCTGAACTTAGCCAATGGTTTGAAACCTTTTGAGGGATACTAGTACGCATGTGTACGTTTCATTTTACCTTAAGTTCGACCTAGTAACATTAATGTAATACCAATAATACCTTATATTTCTCAAACATTTTATAATAAATTCGCTACCATCTCTTTTAATATTTATTAACACTATAGATACCGGAATTTCACGTGTATTTATTCAATAGACATCATAATACTGAGTGAAAAAGAAAAAGATGTGAGAAACTGATTCAGTTTCTGACTAATCAGACGATAAAAGAATCGTCGTAAAGTTAAACGAACGAATGAGATAACGATGAATTGTAGAATCTTGAATCAAATATTTTAAAACCGAGCGTGGTATGATCTAGCGTTAAATGGAAACATGGGGAACATCGAATAAAATGATTTTACCTGGTCATGAAAAATTCGTCCCTCGAAAGGTTAACAGTGAAAGGGTTAACAGACAAGCGTTAGTAATATGTAATTAATCCGTTCGCAAAAGAAATTCGCCGATCACTGTTTCAGAGATTCGAAGCTTTGAGAAAATCATTCTGGTCTTCTGTTGAAAGTTCGATGCCACGGGAAATCGATCGAGACTTCCGGTCCTCCCTCATTCCCGCCGGTTCCTCTTCTTCGCGCGCAGTCTTCTCGTCTTCTCGAGCACACGGACGTTTCGTTTCGTTTCGCTTCGTTTAGTTTCGTTTCGTTTCGTTTTCTTTCGTTTCCGCGAAATCAGAGAGTTTTATAGGTCTAAAAATTATGGAAGGCTACGCCCGGCTTCGCCAGGCGTCGATTTACTCGCGTGTACATAAATAGCCGTATAAATTAATTAAGTACAAAAATTACAAACTTATTAACAAAACACACATTGGCAAGACTGACGTTTCCAGCCGAATCCGAGAGTTTCCCCCTGTTTATTTCTCGTCTTGGCCCGTTTTAAACGGAATACGCAACTCGTGTGAAGAAGATTCGTTTTCTTTTTGTATAGTAAAACATAAACAGTAAACGGTGTGACCTGGGAATCGAATTATTTACGCGGAGATTCTTTTAACCCTTTGGTTGTCACTCGTAAGTTGAAACGATTGAACGTGTTCGATTTTGGGAAGAGATATTTTCGAAGCTAAGATTATACACTGCGGAGCATTAACTATAGCGTTACACATATTTTTAAGCTTAAGTTTGCATTCCTTTGCAATTTCTAAACAACTCGTTAGTGAACTGCTCTTAATTTTAACAATTTGACGTTCAGCACGAGGGAACAACTTTTGTATTTTTCCCATAATTCATAAGATTATTTATACAATTGTGGATAAACTCAGTAAGAAATGTACAGTGTAGCATTGTTTAAATTATGCAAAAAGAAACTTTGTGTTCGATATCATTTTTGCAACGAGATAAAAAGCATTGAGAAACGAAGTGATGCTATTATATTGCTAAGCTTTTTCCCGCTATTATACAAACAAAATTCGGTGTTCAAATGTTAATTAATAAGCGGCACGAAATTTGAAAAGGTAATAATATCCTACCTTAAAGAAATCAAATTATTTCATAGTATATAAACTATATCGTTTTGCTGTTCATTTTTCGTAAACCTTTATTACTTTATTGTAAATTATCGTAAACCGTAAACCCTTATTAATCCATAATTTAATCGCTGTGACAACCGAGGGTTAAACAAAACAATGCAATGAAACAACGGACAGAGAGAAGGAATGTATTTTGCAATGGAATAATATAATTACACTTTGGTCCAGTTACCATTTAGTTCGGAACGCGAAATGGAATGTTCGAAGTTATAATTCGATTCCTCGTAGAAGTACGGCGAAGATCCCTTTTTTCATATTTTCCCCCCCCCCCCCCCCGGAAACTAAATTAATATTTCCACTTTTTTGCATTTCGTGTGTTCTTTCTTTTTTTTCCTCTTTCTCTTTTAGAAGACCGCGCTACTTTTTTAAATTACCTAACACATATCACAGAATCATGTGTACTCCATTAGAAAATGATTACACGCACGAACAACGCAAAAGTCACGATTAAACCCCTGGAGGCCAGTCGGCGGCGCGTCTCTATTTTAAACCGGGCCGCGAAGGGTTGAAACGCGAAAAGAAAGAAGAGAAAGCAAGGGTAGTACGTACAGCACGATCACACAATATTATACGCAGGCCTAATTAATAACTAAAACGATGTGTTGCGTTTCTCGTAACTCCGACCGAGGCAATATTCGTTTTTGTGCTCCTTTTCTTAATCGAAGGATGGAGGGCGCAACTGTGGTTACCGCGTCCCTTTAAAGCAGCGGTTCAAAAGCTTCCTAACATTTATTTAAAGGTTTATAAAGGCGTGTTTCGTAAGAGAAAAACGGTTTTCGGTTACAGTCGGTCACGAAAGTTTTCATGCACGATTTCAACATCCCTTTTCTTCTTTTCTTCCGCAACCAAATTAATGTTTTCCACTTTTTTTCGTTTCAATTATTTATATATACTTTGGGACGTATTTTTGGATAACGAAAATGACGTGAAAATTCGTAAAATATAAAGGTACGAGTAAAGACTTGATTGTATGAAATATTGTATTATTATCATTAAATTAAAATTAAATTATCGTTCATATTGTTAAATCGTATTCGCGTCGATTTGATTAATTCGTATTGTTCGTATAAAATATGAAAATATGGACTATATTGCTATAGTCATATGGGATGTAATTATATTCGTGATAAAAAGATTATGGTACATTATTATTAATTATGATATATTACTTCAATATACGTACAATATAGAATTTCGTTAAATCGTATTTTCGTTCGTTGCTTTTTAATTAAAAAAAATTAGACTACTATCTGTCTAAGTTTAATTAAATTTTTCTGGTATTAAAATGATCGAAACTGTTGTGTGTTTTAAATATGTAAAATTCAGTAGTGTATGTATATACATATGTATACATATATATACGTATATATGTATACGTGTATATATCGTTTCCGAAACAGTTACACATGCGTTGATTATAAGCAGACTGCGGATTTCTATGCGTTTGTGGGAAACTTACACGTTTAAGAATTGAAGCTTACGTGTTTAACAATGCATGCAGTATACAAAAATGTCAAAAATATATTGAAAATACGGTATAAATTAGAATATTCAAGTTTCGAAACAACTCGAACCAAAACCATTTTCTCTCATATCTGTTTTAACATCATTTCAGCTTCTTAAACCTTTTTCAGGAACCAGAACCGATATCGGAACCCTTTTCAACCTCTGCTTCGAAAACGATGAATAAAAAAAAAAGTTCCCCAGTATTTAATATCGTTTGCAATATCTTTGCAATTAAACCTGGCTCAGCTTAAGGTTTAAAGTTAACGTAAAAAATCGACCGAGGAAATTTTCGTGGAAGATAAGTGTTCGCAATAATTCTATAGCAAATAGAAGAATCTCGTGTAAAGTGGATGCTGAGAACGAAAGGGACGCAGTATCCACGCTGCAAGCGAATCAATTACCAATCCGACTAATATGGATATGTTAATTACAAACGTACCTTTAAATTAGAGTTTTCTTTCGGCTCGCAGTTTTCCTATCGTTTTCATATCTGCGATTCTCTCCCGCTTTTTTTTTCTTTCGTGTCGAAAAAATAGAGTAAATGCGGGATTCCCTGTTAGGATTTTCATAGCGGTTCAGCTTTTGACGATCGACTTGGAGCGGGAGACTCGATACTCTGCACGACTACCGGAAAACTCTCGTGCAAACTTAACAAATATGGACGAATGAACGTAATCAGGCTTACATACACATACGTCGTAGCAACGTTGGACACATTAACTGTAATGAGTATGTTATGTTACAGCGCTATACGGGAACACTCTTAACAGCTTTAACCGGTATTATCTGTATGGTACAGTCACGCGTTTCGCGATCCTTGGTGAAATCTCTTTAGAGATATCTGCAACAAATAGAAGAAACCCTTTTGTCAAACATTCTAATCGTTCTTGAAAGTGTTGCAATTAAATTGGTGGCTGTAAAAGCAGAATTGGACATATTTTATTCGAGCTATACGAATAATACTTCTACGATTAAAACGAAAACAAAAATGAAGCTCGCATCTTTAATAGTTTCGGAGATGAGAATACTTTTATGAACTTATGTACCAACAATTTACAAGCACGTGTTTCGTTGTAAATTCGAGGCTGAATTATTCTCTGCAACTTTAACACACCTATGGCCAACTTCGCCGTAGCGAAATGGTTAAAGTGGCATTAATTCGGACACCTACCCTACACGACTTACACTGATATCAATATCAATATCGATGTTACCTTGATCGCTAAAACGAAGCGATGCTGAGGTGACGAAGAGACTATTGGTTGAGCAGGGTGTTAGTCACCTCAGAGATGGACAGCAAAGGACTCCCGGCGTCCGGTTTGGAATCTGAGGGACAGTTGGGCCCATTCCCGCCGCTGACGATGCCACCGCGTGTTGGTGCTGAGGATGGTGGTGCGGAGGGTGGTACAAGACGTTGCTGTTGCTGGTGTTGCTGTCCGTGGCGATGCCCATGCCGATTCCCGTCCCCGTTCCCACAGCCGACGGCGGCGTGCTGCAACCGAAAGTGTGTTCCATCGTTATTTGCAACCCCTTCGTGTCATCCCGAATTTTCAACTTTCTCCTTTCCTACTCATTGAGAGATTCATTTTCCATCCTCCACTTTTGTTCCTTTCAGTGCAGTGAGATCAAATTAAATCATACTGGGAGAGAGATATATAACGCGTCGAAGAGCTTCGAAAACAATTCTACTACAAATCGGAGAGAAATGAAAAAAAAAAAAAAAATAAAAAAAACGTGGACATGCAGAGTATGACTGAATATATTCGATAGTGGTATATATATATACTATTCGTCCGCGACAAGAAGGCGCGCAAGTATTTACGTTCCCGTTCTACGTACAATCTACTAGCATCCTTATACGCACACGCAGTGTTCCTTATTAACCGAGTACGTTAAAGATCGACAGTGGTTTAATAACGAAGACGGCGCGTGGCGATAGGAAAGACAGTAGACCATATCTACAGCGAGGATGCTAAAGACTCGTCTGCCTTCGTTTCGTGGACGGACAGTATGTAAATATACGATTGAAAAAGTTCGTGCAATATTTGTAACGTGCATGCCCAACAGTCAATCGAAAGAATCGTACGTCTAATTTCATCTTCGCCAATGCTATTACACTAATCATCGGAAGGACTCCTTTGTCTCATAATAAAAGTGAAATTTTCTTTCTTCGAACTTTCGTCGCGAGTTACGTTTTACGTTAACCCTCCCTCGAGGATGGCGTAAGATCCGCGGAAGGGTTAAAACCGAGATTACTTTAAAATCTGTGAGGCAGCAGTGACACTCACTGGGGCGCGTGCCTTGGTGGTGCGGGGTGGTGATGGTGGTAGGGATAGTACTGGTAGTGGTGATGGTGTTGCACTCCTTGCCATACCTCGGAGCCCGCTTCCCCGTGGCCATGGCCCGGATGAGAGTGCGCGTATCCTATAGTGCTGGCCGCCGCAGCCGCAGCCGCAGCCGCAGCCGCAGCTGCGGCTTGATACTGTGACGTGGTCACAGGATACTGCTGATGTTGCTGTTGTTGTTGCTGCTGCTGCTGCTGTTGCTGCTGCTGTTGCTGATGATGCTGCTGATGTTGTTTGGTCCTCGGCGAACTGGGCGCCGTAGTTTGTTGCTCGCTAGGCGACGTTTGCCTCCATTTGCATTCCCCGTTCATCGAATTCATCTCCGCCAGAGATTTCAGCGGATCGCCCGCGTTCGTGGAGTGAGTCGAGGAGTGAGTGGAATGGGGAGTAGGTGGACTATAGCTGCCGTTGTTTCTCGGCGGGGTACGAGGAGGAGGAGCGCCCCACATCAGAACTGTTTGCCGCGGCGCCTCGTTGCCGTAGACTTCCGGTTTCACGTCCTCTATCTTAGGCGTGAGCACTCCGTTCGTCGGCCCTGTTACGGGGGAACTTCCGGCGGAGTTGCTGGAGGATGCTCCACCTTCCAGGGAGTGTCTGCTACCGGCTCGAGCGATGTTGATGTCGGCTGTTGCCGTGTGCATCGCGGAGGCGTTTGCCACGGGACTGGCCGCGTATGGGGAACCGCTGACGCTGCTCGGGTGTCTGGTCTCCACGTAGCTGTATTTGGGAGATTCGCCTATCTGCTGGCAGTAGAGCTTCTCGTCGGCTTTTGTGGATAGTTGGTGGGTCTCGTAGGTGGGCAAGGAGACGTCGATGAAGCCGTTGTACGCGGTGCTCGTGTGGTATTCCGGATAGTAGGAGCCCAGTGGCCTGTATTGGAATAGGTTCTCCGTTGCTGCTGTCAGATACCTTCAGATCGAAACAGAATTTTCGTTAATTGTTTATTTATTTATTTATTTAGTTTTTATTATTATTAACGGGCAAAAACCCACGAAGTATAAGAATTGAATATATACAATAGCGTTGACACAGGCAAAGTCACATACGTAGATGATACAAAATTTGATAGAAAGTTAATAAGGAAGATGTAGATATAGTAGAGATTTAAAAGTATTGATATTGTTGGTGAAAAAGTCGATGCGGTTACAATGTTTGTTAGCAGTTTGGCATATTCTAACGAAAAGGTCAAGATGGTTGAGACTGGATGATAGGAGTTATTGTTAAGTGTAAGGTAAGAAAATTATCTTGGCTAGCAGTGGACTCAGAATTTCGATGGACTTGTGAAGCAAATTATAATTCGCGAAGAATCCTAGAAATTCGATATTCATTGACTGGTAAATAATTTTGCAAATTTGAAACGCTCAAATTAAAGGACATACTTTGATGTTTGAAGAGTGAAACTGTCCCTAATTTAGCTTCCGAGTTTGTAGTAGTTCCGCTTGTAAAGAAGCGAGTTCGCATAAAAATACGCAGTCTTATACGCGCAATGCTTCGAGGTTCGTATTCGGTGAACGTTTATTTATTATTATTTACGCGATAGGATAAAGTTTCTCGTAACAGGGTAAACGTACCACGTACTGCCACTTTATGGTTCGCACCTGTCGACAAGATTCGAAATGAGACACCGATCGGTATTATTCTCACCTGTTGTCCAAAGCAGTAGCCGGATACAGAGTCTGATGATAGTTGCCTGTATGACCGATATACGTGGTCAACGAAGGATCCGTGCTAGCCGCAACTGCAGTTGGTGCATACGCAGTAGGATACATGGTGTTCAAGTTGCTGTACGCGGCTGCAACCGCTGCTGCTGCGCTGGTATCAGCCGCGAGGTAGTCGACGGAGGCTACGGTGGGCGTGACAGGCGGGGAAACGGAGGATTGCGCGGTCAGTTTGGTACGTTTGTTTCGACAAGTCGATAGGAAGTCTCTCAATTGGGTCTTGTACCGCCTGTTCACTCTCTGGGATGTTGGTTGGCTAGGAAGAGTCGGTGTCATCACGGAACCCGTGAGACTGTCGCTGTCCGAGAAGTAGCTGTTGGTCAGACCGGCGTCCAAGTAGCTCACTTTGAAGTCCATTGTTCGTTTGCCCAGGAGATCCCTGCCTTCCTCTTCCCTGAGCATTCGGAATATACAATTGACCACTCGAATCGCAAGGTAAAATTAGCATAATATATCCTTTATAAGTTTATTCACGGTCTTGTGAATAATCCACCGATTACATCTTCTATTCTAGATTATTTAAACATCGGTTATTGTTTCACTTTTCCTTCTACTCTTCCGATCTAAGTCAACGTGAAGCGTTTTGACGCGTACGTATGTACATCTGCTAACTATATTTGTCAAAATATTAACTTCTTTTCTCGGAATATTAATGTACTTAAGTCTGAACTTTATCGTTTTTTTTGTTGTTGTTTTTTATGTCAAACGATCTGTGCTCGCTCACCGTATGCTTTTTGTTTTATCTTTGTTTACATGAAACGGGTTTTTTTATTGCCCGTAGAAATAAATGAAATAAAATAGAGTACAATAATTGAGAGCACTAATCGGGGGGGATGCAATTTGTTAAATCGAAAGACAGAGTTGGTAGAATTGTAAGCTTAAATTGTAAGGGAAAATTATTAAAATTAAAAGGTTGAATGTAAAGAGAAAAGTGGAAGCGTGAATTAAAATTGCCAGAATTGAAGGGGTAAATGGAAAAGAATAATCAACGAAATTAGATTTATATTATATTAATATTAACTTCGATGATTTAAGTGCGATCGATTTTCCCAATTGCTTAATTGCATTGATACAATTCGAGTCTTTCTTATATCGAGCTATCGTATCGTATTTATATCATTCCAACAATATTTAGATTAATAAATATCGATCTCTACTCAATAAATTGTACTTCTATTTTAAACTGTGCTTTTTCTTCTTTCTTTAATTACGTTTCTTCCAAAGTGTAATTTTCCAAAGAACGCCTAACGAAACTTCGATAAAAATGGTTTCCTCAAGCTAGTAAATTTTTCGAAAGTTTCGTAACAACGTAACCCATAATGAAGTATCGTAATCCACGATTAATCGATATAATTAAAAGTGCTTACATGAGAGGTCGATGAGTGCTGATAACAAAATCAGGCTTCGAATTTTTGTAGACTAATCTGGAGCTGGTTTGCAGCCACTGCCAGCCGCCATCTTTCTTCTGGAATCTGTACGCTATCATTCCCGAAGCCCCAGTTTTTAGAACTAGAAGAAACGCCAAATGTTAATATCTCCATCAAATTCAACCGCTCAATCGAAAGTAGAATTTAACCCTTTGTACTCTCGGAAAATACTCAATTTTACGCAAAATTGGTATATGCGAATAGTAAAAGTAGTGGCGAAATTTACGGATAGCAATAGAAGATGAAATTATGTTACAATAGGTATACGAAACACGAAGACAGAGAAAGGTTTCGACGACTGAGAATGCAAAGGGTGTAAAACAGTGTTTCCCAACGTGGGGCCCACGCACTTCAGGGGGGTACGTTGATTGTTAAGGGGTCAATTCGAAAATGGACTCGTCCAGAGTTCAAGTTAACCGTATGGCGACTCTCAGTCGCTATTCGAGCTGGATAAACGTTAGATTATAGATACGAGACGTGTGTTCCCACAACAATTTCCCAGCGATATCTTCTTAAAACATATCTGTTAAGTTTCTTCGGTGAACAATTCAATTTTTGAAAATTAAAACGTATGCACATGTTACATAGGGGACATTAGAATTTTAGAAAGGCTTAGGTGGGGCATGGCACAACAAATGTTGAGAAACACTGGATTAAAAGAATGATGCTTACGTTCTTGGTGAGCACTGGCGACGTACGCCAAATCATCGTAATGGACTAGATCGTAGCCTCCAAGATTCGCGAGCTCCGCATCCGAATATCCCAGCAACATTTTCCCCCGTTGGTCCATGGAAACAAGCGCAAGATCAAGCTTATGTTTGCTCTTGAACATCACGTCCTTTTGGGGAACTTCGAGCAGCGAGGGTGGCCCGAATGGCGTGCACAGAGCGAACAGAGCCAACGGAGGCTCTTCCGTTTTCCTGTTCTGACCATGGAGAATCTTCACCCGTCCCCTAATATCCAGACGCTGCGAGAAAATGAACAGATCAAAGTAACGTACGCCAAGGTAGCAAAGAAGCGGTACAAATTTTGCCGAAGTCGTATTACGCGAAGAGACGAAAATAAGCATAAATAGAAAGCGCGGAGAAAACAGTGGGACGCGTTTGCGGTCGAACGACGAGCCACGATGGGACAAAACGTTAATTATCTTACGGCAAATCCTACAGCGGTAACGAATAGTGGCCAGCTATAAAGGAGCAAAGAGGATGGAGAAGAATCGCTCGCGAGAGCGTCGCGCAAAAAGCTACCACTCTGACGTTTATGAAAATGAAACTGTAATCGTAAAAGCTTTACGACGAAAAGGACACACGGTTACCCGCGATGGTGTTCCACGTTTTTACTAAAATTCGCGCACGCGAAATATTACGGTGGCTGAGAAAAATTCTGCGTCGAACTAGGGTACTGCTTCGATTCAAATTATAGTGCTTCGCGTGAATGTGCATATATTAGGTATGCCTGATTTTTGCAATGTTACGTAGGTACGTTTTAATTGTTGTAAACTTTTATGTAGGATTCTAACTATGACTCCTGTCGCAGATATTATTATTATTACTTGGTTTTCATGCCACATTTGTTCGATTTCTTAATACTTCTCGTTACTTTTATTAATCAAACGCTTCGTTTCATCGATGTAACGAGTCACTCTATGGTACAATTACGCAAGGTTTCTTTATTCTCAAATATTCTTTAACTTATTAACACAGCAAGATCGCTCTATGATCGAAAACTTTTAACAGCCACCGTGCATTTCCCTTGGCTCGCGCTTTAAAACGGGCTCCAAGATCGAATGGAATTTCCGTTGAAGAAAAAAAAAAGGGAAAAAGTGCCCCGCGAGATAAGAAAATGAATAGAGTTTAAAGTATGAGTAACCCGGAGGAAAAAGTTGGCGAAATTCCAGCTACCAGATGCCGGAGAAAAACAAGGGTTAATTACGGGTGAACGGGGGGGAGGCGAAACTCTCCCTCCTTCGCAATTAAGTCTATTATCGTTGCAGTCGCGGGGTTAAACCGCGTGCTCTAGCTCTTTGCCAATTATGAAAATTTGATGGCGTAAAATTTGGATCGATAGTCGTGAGGCGGTTCGCCAGTGAAACGACGAAAGAAGAGTGAAAACGGGGACGATTTTCATTGGGATAGCAACGCACGAGATAGCCGAGCACGGGAACTGTTCCTTCGCATGGGTCAACGGATCATCGTTCGCGTGACCGTATATACGGAGGTTTCGATGAATGAAGCGGAGCTACGTTGCGAGCTTCTGAAACTATCGTGCAACTGTGACCAAACATGCGAGCGAGATATACGCAGCCCTCTATACACGTCGATATCGATTGCACTTTCGGCAACGCAACAATCATATTTACGTTACGAAATAGGGTAGATATGTTCCAATAGCTAAGGTCATCGTCCTTGTCATTGTTCCTATAACTGCCACTTGCATTCGTTTATTTAATAGCAAAGTAACGTATAAAGTATCGTAAGTAAAGAAATTTTCATACCAAATTTGGACTTCGGTTTACGTAACAACGCATAGACATCGTATATTCGTTTACGCTTAATGTTTATAAATATATATTAGGAGGTAAACGCGCTGTTGAACATTGAAACGTGACCAGTGTAATTATGAAGCACGGGACGTGTCGTAATTTAGCAAGAACGATACGTTTACTATATATCTTATATCTGTTACACAAACTGACGTGCTAATATATGTAAAACGTGTTTCTATTCAAATGAAAAGTTTTCGAATGACGGTAATAGGGACACTGGACTTTGTTTCACATTTTTAATTTATTAGTAATTGATTCATTATATTCAACGTATGATAAAATGATCATAAATAAAAGAGCGGTTGAACAATATTATGCTGCAAACTGAAACGATTTTTACGTTAACACTAGGTTTACGGGCATTATGTGTATAAATTCACAGGGTTCCGGAAAAATACGTATACTGCATATAAATATTCGAACGTAGAAGCGTGAGGATGAAGAGAATTACGTAGAATACATATTCATACCATTATATTAATTAAGTAGTAATGAATATATTATGTTGAACATATAAAAAAGAATGTTCATAAATAGAAGAGCGGTTGAACAATATTATGCTTCTCAAACGTGAAACGATCTTTATGTTAACGACGTTCTAAAATAGTTAAATAAAGTTACGCGCGATCCTTAAAGTGTTAGTAATCAGTGTCCCTATAATTGTCACTTTAACCTGTCAGCTGCGGAATTTATCAGTCAAAATTATCTTCATACGCACGAATAAAAACGAATAAACAGGAATTAATATTGTTTAGAATAATTTCAATTGCTGCGAATATAAATGTAGAATAATAAATTTCTGTTACCAATATGAAGATGCTTTGGAAAATATGGAAATTATGAAAATAAGGAATTTCTGAGAAAGTAAAGTAGTGTATCCAAACCATTAGTAACTGATAAGACGAGTTGACTCGTAATCCGCAGTTAACAGATTAATTATTTTATAGATACTTAAACGTATATAACGAAACTTAAGATTAGAAATTTACGCGATTCTCTTAGAGTTGTTTCACAACTAGGAATAATAAAAGCACGACTGTGTTCTCGAAACGTATGCAACAATAGGAGAATTAAAGAGAGACAGGAACAGCGACTGGAATTTATGGTTCCATAATTGTTTTGAGCAACGCACGCGGCTAAAATGTGTTCGTCTAAAAGAAACTATAAAAATATCGGTGCATTAGGTTCGGTAGATTCGATGATGTTCAAGAGCGAAGCGTACATTTTGCAAAGAATTTACGAATGGGATGAACTCACTAAGAAGCCGGAAGTGTTGTCGAGAAGGCACCGGAAGCGGACAGTGAAGCTACGCTCCAGAAGATGACTGTGTTGGGGTGAAAGAGCGTCGTGCAAAGGGAGACTCGCACTTTCGGCGGGCAAAAAGGAATTCCACATTAGCTGCCTCTGCAGTTCCTCTCGATCTTCGCTGTGCACCAACTCGTACACGCTTTGGTGCACGATGTCCGACTGAAAAAATACAGAAAAAGAACAATTATAGAACACACGGTGTTAACCTGTTAACCATTTGCACTACAATAACGAGTCGCACTCGTTCTATAAATTATAGCGTAGATTCGATAAAAATTGATTTTTGACTATTGTAAACCGGAACTCGGTGAGGCGAGGAAGATACAATTCGATTCGTTTTAACGTTACTTTATTCTTTCGACGAGCGACAGACGCAGACAGACCTTCCGTTGACCGGCGTACCATTTTATATTTTCTATTTTCGAATGGTGGGGAAGAGTGCCGATGGAGAGAGCTAAGGGGTATGTTACCCCTTAAAATTTCCCACTTCCCCGTCAATGGTCATTCCGTCTTTCCCGTTACCTACCCGGAACTCGGCAGCCAGCAATAAAAACCAAGGATCGCCTCGACTTTGAAATCACATGCGAAAATAACGAAATTACAACTATCCCAAATCTTGGGTTCACGTGCTGACCAGCTGAAAAATTAACAAGTACTGGTTCCTTGGGCTTTATTGTTGCTACGGCAGGCTCTCACCCTCTAACACTCGCTACGCGACCATATAATTAAACCTACGGGTCTACACTATCGACGATGAAATTAAATTTGAACCCTAATTTTAGCTGTGCATTATAATATTGGGAATTATTAACCAAAGATTGCCCATCGTATTAGAACATGATACGAGAGCAGGGATTAGCTAAAATTAGTATACGCGTAGGTAATAAAGTAATCGTAGCGCAAGGGGTTAATTGCGGATGACGAGTTAACTCGTCATACGAATTATCGACGTTTTAGACGCGTAATATTTTATTTTCTATTTCTAAGACATCTTTATATTCGCATGAAAAACATCATATTTTATGTTTGTCTTTGCAGCAATTAAAGTTCACCTTATCGATATCAATTTATAATTTTGCGTCCGAAGGGGTTTCTGATTAAGAAATCATTCGGTTAACAGGTTAGAGAACAAAATTTGGGGAATGAAACAAAGTTCTGTCGAGGTCCAATTTGTATATTTGTATGCGTCCTAAAATATACGAAACTGTATAAGTATAAATAATTGTAAACAATTTGGGGATGAAAGTTGTAGAATTGTAAGGTAATATATATTTACAACGCGTTGGAATTATTGGAAGGCCTGTCGCGGAACATTTTCCAGTGCGCAGTTTGGTATTTATTAAGTTGGATAAATGTAAAGTGAATTGTTCAACGCGCCAGGAGCTGAAAAATTATTAAAAACAACCCTTCAACGAAGCAGAGTGGCGCAGTGGAAGCGTGCTGGGCCCATAACCCAGAGGTCCGTGGATCGAAACCACGCTCTGCTAAGGGTTCTTTCTTTTTAATCAACTTTTTATTTTGCTGCATCAAAATTGCAAACCCTTGCTTCTTGCTTCTAGCATCGGAATCTGTTTTCTGTACGTTAAAGTGCAACAGACGCTTGTTCAATTCTATTGGCAGCAAGTTATAGAGGAAACGCAGTAAAACAGGAATTTATCAACCCTTTTTTATTTAGCAGAGGGTAGTTTCCTTTTAATGTGCTTTTATTACAGACCCTTGTTTCTTATTTCTATCGATAGAATTTATCTTCCGTAGCCTAAAGTGCAAAAGACGCTTCTTCGATTTTATCGAGAGTAATTTGTATCGAAGAAATAAAGTAAAGAAAGGAGGTTTCAACCCCTTATTTAGCAGAGCGTGGTTTCTTTTGCTCCGCCAAAATTATAGACCTCTGCTTCTCGATTTTAGCAATAACATTTGCTTTCCGTGGACTAGATTGCAAGAGATACTTGTTTGATTTTATTGAGAGCAATTTGTAGCAAAAGAGAAAGTAGAGAAGGTATGTTTCAACCCCTTTCACTTAGCACAGCGTGATACCTTTCGCCTCGCCAAAATTACAGACTCTTGCTTCTTGTTTCTAACAGTAGAATTTGTTTTCTGTGGACTATGTTGCAAAATATATTCATTTAATTTGATCAGAAGGAAGTTGTAGTAGATAATAAAGTAACGAAACGATGTATCAACTCCTTTTTATTTAATGGAGCGTGGTTTCTTTTGCTCCATCAAAATTACAAACCCTGCTTCTCATTTCTATCAATGGAATTTATTTCCTATGGACTAGATTATGAAAGATATTTGTTCGATTTTATTGGGAGTAATTTGTAGCAAAAAATAAAGTAAAGAAGGAATATGTTCAACCCCTTTTTACTTAGCAGAGCGTGGTTTCGATCCACGGACCTCTGGGTTATGGGCCCAGCACGCTTCCACTGCGCCACTCTGCTTCCTTGAAGGGTTGTTTTTAATAATTTTTCAGCTGCTCGCGTATTAAACAATTCATTTTTCATCTATCCAACTTAACAAACATCGAGCTGTGCACTGAAAAATTCGTACACGTTCGAAATGCTCTCCTCTTGGTCTCCCTGTGGCGAGTAAATTTTTCTACCATCGCAAAATCGCAACTATATTATTCCTCGCAATTTTATCATTCGTTATATAATAAATCTTGCGATACGATTGCCTAATAGTCAAAGGAGTTCCGTAACAGTTGTTACGTGAACATAATTTGTAAAAGGATAAAGCTCGTATCTGCTTTTATTATTTATAGTTGTATGTTACGGTATCAGCCCTTAGAACTCTTACGTATTGATTTATTGCTAGTCACCTTTTGCGAGCTACTTAAAAGATATTTTAAGAGAAAGGCAGTCACAACAGCAGAGTGGCGCAGTGGAAGCGTGCTGGGCCCATAACCCAGAGGTCCGTGGATCGAAACCACGCTCTGCTAAGTAGAACTCTATTTTTTCCCAATTTTTTTTAGCAGAATGAGAGATGATGCCCTTATCATTACGACTTTTCCCTAAGAGAATTTTTTCTAGTAGTCTTCCTAACAAGAAATCGCATTTCTCCGCAATTTTTTGCTGAAGCAAGACAGACATTGTCACCATTACAATTTTTCCCGAAGAGAATTGTTTCTAATTATTTCTAATTGTTTTTAATCGTAGATTTTGAAATAACCATAGGGCAACGGGCTAATATTAAGACGTTATATTGTCTGTTATATCTAGCATTATAATATTCATATTAGAATATCTATAGTACCTAATATCATAATATATATAATATTATAATATATATAATATTTATTTAATATATATAATATTTATATTATAATATTAACACGAGAACTATCAAATTGGTCAGAATGATTTATTCGTAGGTTCTTATAAAAATTGTGTAAATTTACCCCAATATATATTTTTGCGAATTAATTGTGATTTCCAATAAAATGATAAATAAATATTTACATCAAGTGCACTATAAGTTTCTTTAAATAGAATTCTTTGGTACAAATAACAGCGTCTCAATTATCGGTAGACGTAGTGTTGAGATATTCAAAGTTTCTCCCTTTGCGATAGCAAACAAAGCATTAACAGATTATCCTTTTCGAGACAGGAAAAAATCTGGACAAAACATGGTATTGAACCCAACAACGTTAATAATAAAAGGTCATATCCATTTTAACAGAGTACCAAAACACGTGCAAAAGTTATAAAATTGAGAACCCCGTTTTATCGAACTACCCTAATATTCTTCCACTCTTAAAGACGTTACATTTCCACCCGTAGAAATTCCACAAACATTGCCTCGATTCCAAACCCCTGCCTGCCGATAACGCGAAACAAAAATCGCGAAAACACCTCGAGCGCGATAATTCTCGAGCAACCCCCGAATGCATTGCGGCGAACAGTTGGAAACGGTCGCCGGAACGAGTAGTACAGTGTTCGCGGTAGGGTGGAGAAAGGGACGGCGAGAAGGCAGCGGGCATTATTTCAGGAAATATCTGATCGGTCGTGACGTCGCGACGGCGACATAGGCGCGCATACGGCACATGTAGCTACACGTGTCCGACGCACTTTATCGCGCATAATTAATCCGGCCTAGCCAACGACGGGCGATGAGCCCGTGGTGCACGAGAAAGCCATAGTTTCCTCGTTCCTTTAGCCGAGGAAAAACGACCAGAAGGAGAATAACTCTCCGGCATTGCTTTCCTCTCCGTCTGGCGCGCGTATGAGCGTTGATCGGATAATCGCCACCACACCACGCACCCTAGGCCTCGAAGGCAGCCTAGAAAATAGATCGAATTAACAGGGGCCCCGAGAGTTCGCCGTGCGCTTACGTGGCCACGGTTGTCCGGCCTTCGACGCCTGGAATAATGTAATAAATCAGCCCGGCAGAAATGATACGGACGCGCGCGCTCCTGCTAAGGACTCTCGGCCAACGTGTAAGCTCTCGTAGAAATAGGAAGACGCCATGCCAGGCTACGCGATGTTTCCAGCCGAAGGAAGCAGCCGTGCTTTGCTTCGCTGGACAACTGTGTTGTTATCTCGACAACGGCCGGCCACGACCACGTAGCGTCTGCGGTACTTTTTCTTCTCAGCAAGAGCGGCTATGAGCTCGATTATTTAAGGGTTGAATTCGTAACATTGGCAGGTCTTTACATAAGTGGCGTAGCTTTCGAACCGTTAGCGGATAATAAGCGTAACTCGGAGGGAGGTTGAACGTATTTCAGATGCGGGAATGGAGCTGAACTTTTCGAGTTCGTTTGAGTTTGGTTTTCGGGGAAAGTTTACTGTGTTTACGCGTGGACTTCTTTTTTAACCGTTTATGGTGGAATGGTTGAGGTTTGGGTTGGATTATTCGAAGAAACGTAGACTATGAGCTTAGAAGCGAGTAAATGTTTGAAAGTGAGAGTCATGCGAACTTTAGCTAAATGGAATTACTTTGGAAAGCAAAGACCAAGCGTTGCAAATTCAAAGCGTTGGGAATTCGGCACTTTGAAGATTTGAAGCGTTAGAAACTTGATATATGTGGTTATATTCGTAATATTGAGAATTCGGAACATTCGAAATTCGACGGTTCAAAGATTCGAAGTGGTGGGAATTCGAAGCATTCAAGATTCAAACTTTGAGAACTCAAAGCTCTAATAATTTGCAATATTGAACATTACTTGTAATTTTGAGAATTCGGAGCTTTGGAGGTTCGTCGCTTTAAAGATTTAAAACGGTGAAAATTCGAAGCATTCAAACGGGGATGCAAGCTTCGACGATTAAAAACATTGGAAACTTTAAGAATTCAGAACTTTGGAAGTTCTCTGCTTAGAAGATGAAGAAACGGGAGAAATTCGAAGCATTGAGAATTCAAAGCGTTGCGAATTCGAAGATAATGCGACGTGCAATGAAAACGCAGAAGCAATGTAAATAAAGGGTTATCCAAAAGTATCTTTAGGATGTTGAACGAGAATATCTGTCGAATGCCATGTTTGTTAGTAAAATAGAGGCGAAGAAAATAGAAATTGAAACGAGAACGAACGAAGATAATGGAAATAAAAAACAAATTAGAAACGGGTAAATCGGATAGGGAAAGAAAAAAAGTGAAGATGTTCCTATAGTCTATTTTGGATAACCTTATGTACTTCCTTCGATCGTTATCGATTCGATAACATTTCTAAATCAATCGAAAAACCTTATCGTTTGAACCTAGCGCAGCAATAGAATAGCTATAAACTACCATTTATGAGGATTCCATCGAACTTTCGACTCTATACATGTTAGTTGGAAAGTGGTGACATTTTCAATGCCGAAACACAATATCCTGTTCTTTGCTGGCATCATAGGGAACGAAAGGAGTTTGTCTCGCATAATTTCCACGATGGCCGGGGCGTGAGGCTCGAGGGAAGCTGGTCGAATTGTCGCGATAGGCCATTAGCTGGTCATAGTTGTCGGAGGGCTCGGTAACTGGGAATAATATAATAAATCACGCGATAGAAGGGAACGGGAGCTTTCGAGGTACGTTGCATTTCCGATAGGCGGAACAGTGTAGCTGCACGTAGCTGCACCTTCTCGTAACGTTCGTGTCGCCGCTGCACGGATCTCACGACTTCCATGTTACTCACACCATCCCTATGTTACGATATTACCCGTTCAACGACAGTGCCACGTTCAAAGCTGCGTTTCTTAAAAGAAAACAGCAACTATATTCCGCTGAACGATCTTCTAAGCCTACAACAGGTGAATTAATTTAGGGAACAGGCGAAACGTTCTTCTTCGAAACTCTCCAATTCGACTTTCTACACTGATATTAATGTAAAATGAGTCAGCGGCGGATTTAGGTATAAATTAAGTGGAGTAGAATGTTAGATTTTGGAGTAAAAATTTCGTTGCAGGTTGTTTTGCAATAAAGATCGGCAATATTTTCATTAACACAGGAACTATCATAATTCATGGAACGAGTGTGACTCGTTACTGTAGTGCAAAGGGTTAATTGATGCTTTACCATTATGTCAATGAAACACACGAGGGACACAGTAAATTGTAAAAATAAGGGCCACATAAAGGTTACAATCGCATGATTTGTACCGATCGCGAGCAATAACAACCTAACCCAAACCTACAGCGAAATTTTCCCCAAAACCAACACGTTGGCGCAAACTATATTCTACTCAACCCTTTCGCTACCGGCACATTCGAACTAAAGACCAAAAGCGTAGATAACGATAACTTTTATTAACACAAAAATGTCACAGGTATAAATATTTGCATACTCTGGGTAACTACGCGTACAGTAATATTGAGGCAGGAATGATTCGAGAAATTACATCGCATTATAGAAAGAATATACGTATGCTTTTAACAAATTCCAGTCCAATTCTTGAAGACGTATATATACGTGCCTAGTAAAGGGTTAAATGCTCGACAAGCTTGCGCCAAAATTCGCCAGCGAGTTGAACAAGTAAACGAAGAGTGTATCGCGAGAACGGAGAAAATACAGAGAAGCTATGGGGATTATCGAGCCCCGTCGGGTGTCCATGGTCGCCCATAAAACTCGATCTCTCAATAAATATAGTAGAACGCAGCGCGAAGTCTGAGGAGTGAGTTCCCAGGAAAGGGGGCTGTCTCGCGAAACGCTTCACCACGGGGATCAGGATGAATTCAGAGAACGTTCGGATCGGGCTTTCCCTAGTCTGCAACCCTGCTGTGAGTTCCGTTTGCTCTAATTTTAATTAAACCCTTCCTACAGAGGATTTCCGTGGTAATCGAGCAGCCAGGCCACGGCCATACTTCATTGGGACACGCTCGACGTGTAATTGCTCCGCGTTGCCCTTTATTCCGCCCCGCCAACATGGCTCGGCCAATTTTATCCCCGTCCACGGGACCCACACCGCGTATATCAAGCTCCGGCCACGGGCGTACGTGTAATTTTCATTAATACGTGATTTATTCCGGCGACGCGTGATTTATGGAATTATATCGACGCCCGAGAGTCGGCGTCGTACCGCTCGAACGCCTTCGAGAACTCGTTACACGTCGCGCTCCTTCTTGCCCGCTTCCCATTATTATTCCCCATCGCACGCTTTTCGCGTTTCTCGCAACGGTCATCGGTGGTATCGGTACATGCTTCATTATTCGTGTCAGCGTTCTCCGCGGGATTTGGATAGTTCCGTTGGCAGTCTGGAATTGGACGAGGAAATCTTTCACTTGTTGCACTAATTGGTAAATATTCCATTACTGCAATCGAAGACTTTTGGGATTTCTTGTAATGGGAAGAGAATTATAGGGATTGTTAAATGTTTGATTATTGCATTCAGAGATTTTTGTGGGAATTTGAAATTGGACGAGGAAATCTTTCACTTGTTGCACTAATTGGTAAATATTCGATTACTGCATTGGAAGACTTCTGGAATTTGTTGCAGTATGGGAAGGATTATAGGAATTGTTAAATATTAGATTATTGCATTCAGAGATTTTTGTGGGAATTTGAAATTGGACGAGGAAATCTTTCACTTGTTGCACTAATTGGTAAATATTCGATTACTGCATTGGAAGACTTCTGGAATTTGTTGCAGTATGGGAAGGATTATAGGAATTGTTAAATATTAGATTATTGCATTCAGAGATTTTTGTGGGAATTTGAAATTGGACGAGGAAATCTTTCACTTGTTGCACTAATTGGTAAATATTCGATTACTGCATTGGAAGACTTCTGGAATTTGTTGCAGTATGGGAAGGATTATAGGAATTGTTAAATATTAGATTATTGCATTCAGAGATTTTTGTGGGAATTTGAAATTGGACGAGGAAATCTTTCACTTGTTGCACTAATTGGTAAATATTCGATTACTGCATTGGAAGACTTCTGGAATTTGTTGCAGTATGGGAAGGATTATAGGAATTGTTAAATATTAGATTATTGCATTCAGAGATTTTTGTGGGAATTTGAAATTGGACGAGGAAATCTTTCACTTGTTGCACTAATTGGTAAATATTCGATTACTGCATTGGAAGACTTCTGGAATTTGTTGCAGTATGGGAAGGATTATAGGAATTGTTAAATATTAGATTATTGCATTCAGAGATTTTTGTGGGAATTTGAAATTGGACGAGGAAATCTTTCACTTGTTGCACTAATTGGTAAATATTCGATTACTGCAATCGAAGACTTTTGGAATTTCTTGTAATGGGAAGAGAATTATAGGGATTGTTAAATGTTTGGTTATTGCTGTCAGAGATTTTTGTGGGAACTTGAAATTGGAAAGGGGAATATTTCACTTGTTGCACTAATTGGTAAATATTCGATTACTGCATTGGAAGACTTCTGGAATTTGTTGCAGTATGGGAAGGATTATAGGAATGGTTAAATATTAGATTATTGCATTCAGAGATTTTCGTGGGAATTTGAATTTGGAAGGGAAAATATTTCACTTGTTGCATAAATTGGTAAATATTCGATTGAAGACCTTTATGAAACTTTAGAAATAGAAAGGGGATGAAACTGAAATTATCTAACAGATTTAACCCTTTGCGAATAAAGTATAATAGCTTTCAATGAATTTTCACCTAAATATTAACAAAAACATACACGAGACACTGTAAACGTTCCTACAAATTTGTTTCTATAAGAACTTGACGCTTATATGAAATGGAAGGACCAAATTCACAAAACGGACCAACATAAATGTCCACTAAGTTCCATAAAACAATTTCACAGAGTAAAAATTACTTTTGAAGGCGTTTCCTATCCTCGTATCGATCACGCCAACTTAAACATCCTGCTTTAAAAGTAAACACTCGATGTGCGTCCGAAAAGCCAAGCAAAGTGCAGCTACTTGCCCGCATACATACATAAATTCGCCAAGGATTAATCAATTGCATATGTACTCAAATGGCGCCTCTTTAAATCTCCTCTTCGCTCTTCGTTCCCCCTTCGTCGCTCTTTACGTGTAAAATCAGCTAACCCGACGCGTAATGAAATTTACCAAAGGGTAGCGAAGGATATTGCAGTTATCTCGAGCTGGAAACGAAAGATTAGAGGTGTCGGTCACGGTTTCGAGGAACCAACGGGGCAAAATTCGTTGACCCCGCCCTCTTTTATTTTCCGCACCGGGGCCCGGCTTCGCTCACATTTATTTTTCCCCCATGGAACTGCTGTCTCTCCCTCTCTGTTGCTCTTGGGCCGCAGCCAGTTAGCAGCGACGGGCGGTTTGCCGGTAAGGTCCGGTAACGTTTGTTACCATTGCTCGTTTAAATAATCTCGAAACATGCATCCGCGGGACGGAGCGGCCGACTCGTGGATGGCTTTACGATCGGCCCTCGTCGTTAATTAAGAGCTTGTAATTATTTAGTGGAGACGCTAGCGCACCCCCGCCGGCATCGAAGCGGTCCCGCTCCCTTGGCAGGCTTGATTTACATTCCTGCGAAGAATGCGAAAGGCCTCGCCTTCCTTTGCTCTATTTTCCTTTTTTTCCTTCCAACGCCATCCCCCTTCGTTCTTCCTCGCTCGTCCTCTTCTCTTCCAGCTCTTCCCAGCCCTCTACTATGCGCGCACTCCTGTCCCGGGATGACGACAAGAGCGATGGCCTCTCTTAACCGATCTTCGCCTCTTGCTACAGTTCCCAGGGATGACAGAAAAACTTGCGACGAGAAATCGCGACGATCGTCGATAGGTCTAGATCGGGACGTTGTAACGTAGGATCTTGGTTTCTCACTCGTTTCGACGCGAATAGGGTAGACGTATCAATTGCTGCCACTTTAAGCTTATCGCGTAACTTTATTCGATTACTTTAGGAAATAATTTGACGTTGAAATTGGTCCAATTTGGAGCGAGATATTGTTTAACGCTTCTTTTATTTACGAACATTCTTTTTTATATGTTCAACATAATATATTCATTACTACTTAATTAATATAGTGGTATGAATATGTATTCTACGTAATTCTCTTTTTAGAGATCTTTTTATATAATGATATTTTTATATGCGAATACAGTGAATCAATTGCTACGTAATTGAAAATATAAAACAATGTCCACGGTCCCTCGTACCGTCACTTGAAAAGTTGTCATTTAAGTAGAAACACGTTTTACATATATTAGCACGTCGGTTTGTGGAACAGATATAAGATGTATAGCAAACGTAACAGCTTTAGTGAATTATGACAGGTTCCAGACTTTATAATTACATTGGTCACGTTTCAATGTTCAACAGCACGTTTATCTCCTAATATTTCGTTCGAAATATTAAGCGTAAACGAATATACGATGTTTATGTGTTGCTACGTAAAACGAACTCCAAATTTAGTATAAAAATTTGTTTACTTACGAGTCGTCGTACATTACTTTGCTATTAAATAAACGAATTAAATTGTCGGTTATAGAGACACTGGCAATAATTGAAACATCTACCCTTAGATTGCGAATTTTTGGGGGTTTGTAGAGATTTAATTTCTCGAGGGATACTAGCAGATACGTGTACATTATATAATATTTTCACTGTTATTTGTTTTAGCATTGGAAGAGTAATAACTATGTCGTCATCTTTTAGAAGATCCTAATATTTCGCTGCTCTTATTCAAACACACTCACACACGTAAGTGCACGAAGTATATAAACACTGATTCATTGACCATTTATAAAAAAATGTACGGGAAGTAAAGCAGAAGGATTAAACGTATTACGAAAGCATATAGCAGCAGTGTTTCATCTCACGCGAGTCTCCTAAATATTTTAACAATCATACGCCAAGGAGAACTTTCCGAGTAACCCGCACGCGTATTAACGAAACTTTTGCGAGCTTCGAGAGTTCGTCAAAACCGAATACGTCTGTAGAGGTAGGGGTTCCATAAAATTTGGACCACCTGTGAAAAACATTGAACCGTGGAAGCCGCGAAAGGCGAGTCAGAAGAGGAGAGAAACTGCAAACCGGGCAAACGGAATCGCGTTCGCGTAAATCCTAGGAGACGACGAGACACAGGGGAGATAAATCAGCGAGGACGCCGGGTGAAATCGACGGAAACACGATTCGGCGCGATCAAAGGACCCTCTACAAATTGAAACAAATCAGCCGGCTAATAATAATTAATCCGCGGGCCGCATTAATTATCGAATGCCGTCCGACATCCACCTTCTCTCTTTTCCCCCTCTTGGTTTCTCCGGCTGGCCTGGCTGGCCTGGCCTGGCTGGCCTGGCTGCGAGAGCGCGCGCATGAAATCTCGTTGCGGGGCCTCACGGTGCTTCACGAGGCCCAACACGAGAACACGCGCGCGTTTTTGCGCGAGTGCACGGGGCCCGTTGGTGTACCGCGATAATGCGAGCCAGAACCGCGGCGATACCGAATCTTGAGCTCTCAATTACGTTCCCAGAGTTATGACGCTTCTTCCACCCCCTCGATCTTCTCCTTTGTATTTTAACAAAGTGGCCCGGGATCGCCTGCGGCCAGGCCGATCGCGTCTTCATTAGCGGCTATTAATTGTCAAAATGTGCCACATAATTCAGCGCCTCGGCGAGAGAAGGGCTCGAGCCCGCGAACTCTGGCCCTTGTGCTTTAACGCGGCCTCAATTGATTCCTAATGGGAACAGGCCCCGGGCTTCAGGCCTTTTTAGAGTTCGCTACGCGAGTTGTTTAGCGATGTGCAAAAGGCGCGTGCAGATCGCTCGACGATAAAGAGGATTAACCGTTTTGGTGCCTGCGTTCGCATATGCGAGGCGAATTTTAACCCCTCGCGCTGCGATTATTTTTATTACCCGCGCGAAACTCGAAAAGGTAACAGATTTAATACGGTGACTCGAGAAATTGATCGACATTGGTAACATTGTCGTAGGATTATTCGATGTATGGCTTTCTTAAAACAATCGACTTTTAAACGGGCGAAAATGTAAATATTAATAAATCGCACTTTAAATACGTCTGCAAAATTCTACGGACAACCATTGCATTTTAATCAAGCAACGCATAATTTTCGTTAACCGCATTTAAAAAGACTTTTCTACGCCGTGTCTAATGTAGCCTATAAATCTGAATTCGTTATCCCTGTGCATGTGCATATTATATTTCTCCCACTTTGTTCCCCGTTTTATATTGCAATCGTTACCAAAGGGTAATTTATTACCCGTTGGTAAAATAAATAACAATAATGAACGAAAGCATTCGATCAATTTCCTGAGTCGCTGTATATAACATAAATAATATAAATGGTATATAGTAAAATAGAATAAAACGAATCTAGGAACGCGTCGACCTTTTAAAATTACTTGCCACTCAAATGGTTAACACATGCCCCAACTATTTTATTCATGGATAATTACCATTCCTTAATTGGCGTACAATTCTGCCGCTAAATTTCCACGCAACGACTACTTCCCCGGACTATTTCTACCCCCGATTTTCCCCGGCAAGTTCTCCCCGATACGATAAGTTCGCCCTCTGACCTTTCGCTTAAGTTATTACTTTTATCCAGCGCGGGTCAGGGCCCGTGCACAGCCTCGTTGAGCATCGAATCGACTCTATCGGGCCAATTAAGCCGCGTGCCAACTCCTTCAACAATCGCAACCCCTTATTCCTTTCCACCGCCCTGCAAGTTTCCCTGCAAAGAGTTTTTTTCCCCCTCCGTTTCTCGCGTGAGATACGAAACTAAAGAGCAACACACAAAGTGTTCCCCGCCAGTTGAATTACTACGAGCAACGTTGTTGCGGGCCGACGACGGCGACGTTGCAATTACGCGGTTTTTCCAGCGGTTTGCCCGATCCCCGAGGGGGGGTAGAAGAAGAAGAAGGGTAGCTATTCTCTAGGCAAAGTTACAGGGCCGTGTAATCGCGTCATCCGAAACGCCCCGCGATTACGTCGCATCGGATACACGCTCATCGAGTCGGGAAATCATCGGGAATGATCTATCTCTTTCTCTCGTTAGCGAGCCGTGCAATTCTCCGTTACGATCCTGTGCGTGTCCCCTAATTAGGCTGACGAACTATTCGTTCAAATATGCAACGGCAATTAAAGTATCTTTTACGGTAAACACAGGTGTGTAATTTTAGATGTTTAGAGATGGATTAGCCCAATATCGTTAATAGCCACCTAATTTGTAATGAAAAAGCAGCGAATTTTTCGAACTTTTCACGCGTTACGGTATTTAAAGCTGATTGTTCGCGAGTGCAGCGTATCGTCGTTTCAATCGACACTGAAAGGGTTTCAATTATTGGGCGCGCGTAAAGTCCGTTTTTGATTAATTCTATAATAGACGGGGAGATTGTGTTATTTGAATAAAAATCGTTTAATTAATTAATCAGAAGCTACCGCTTTTTAATAGCTGTTGGAAATTATACCGATGGTAGGTTCGAGTTAGGCTTGCATTAGATTCTGATTAACTTCGTGTTAGGCTAGGGTTAGGTTTATGACGCGTAACAGATTAGAAAACTGTAATTACTTGTTCTCTGTTAATTAGGATGGCGAATATTCCACTTCTCCAAGGGGTACTTTTGTAATTTCAAAGATAGAAAGAAAATCTGCACTATTATTTTATTTACTATTAGATTCGAATTATATTTGTACTAGATTCGGGTTAGGTTCGAATTGGGCTATTAATTGGAAATTAAGATTAGGTTCGGCTTAGATTCGGATTTGCTGCAGATTAGATTCGGGTTAGGCTCAATTTTTGTTTGAATTAGGTTCGTCTTAGGTTTCCGATACACAGTGGATAAAAAAATTATATACAAATCATAACAAGGGAATGAATAGTTATTCACTGCTACTTAAAATGTCAGCTATTTAAATTTTCCCAGGGGTATCTTTGAAATTCCAAAGGCAGAAAACTAATCTGCGTTATTAAGTTGTTACACAATTAAATTCCAATTATATTCGTACGAAATTCAGATTAGATTCAGATTGGGTTCAATTATTGTTCGACTTAAATTCGTCTTAAAAGATTAAAAAAAAAAAAAAAATATATGCAAACTATAATAAAGGAAGGAATAGTTATTCTCTGCTAATTAAAATGTCAGCTATTTAAAATACCCAAGAAGTAGTTTTGAAATTTCAAAGATCAAAAGCTAATCAGCGTTATTAAGTTGTTACACGATTAAATCTCGATTATATTCGTACCAGATTCAGATCAGATTCGAATTGAGCTCAATTATTGTTCGACTTTAATTCGCCCAAGTTTTGCGTTGCTCAAAAGATTAAAAAAAAGAAAAAGAAACCCTATATACGAACTATAATAAAGGAATAGTTGTTCTCTGCCAATTAAGATGGAAGATATTTAAATTTTAAATATTCCACGTTGTAGTTCGAAAGATTTAGGAAACTCGAAGCAAATCTGTACTGTTTAAGTTGTTAAGGGATTACTATAATTGATAGTCAGGGGATAAGTATAGTAGTTTTCTTATTTGTTTATCGATAAGAAAGAAAGGGAAGCGTATTAGGGGCGGAATGAGAGGAGGTGGAAAATCGCAGCGTGGCTTATTAGTCGCGATAGACTTCGTTCCTCTTAAATATACCCTAATCGGGACGAAAAATCATCGTTGCCCGTGTATCGTGACGTGTGTGTGAACCGTTTGCGTGCCCGGTTACATCTCAATGAATGCCGCCGCCAAGTCGAGAGCCGAGGAATTATTCTTCCCCATCTTACCACACCGCTTTTCCTTCCCTTATATAAACAAATTATCCATTAAATCCGATTAAACCGCTTAACATAAATTAACCTCCTATCCCGGCGACACTAAAACTTTCAGGGCTCTCATGACTTTTAATATTTCCACAGAAATCCCACGACTAAGTTAAAAGCAACCCCCTTGGGTTAGTTAACAGGCTTTATTCGAAACAAACCCTCTTGGATTAATAAACAATTTTTATTCGAAATCAACCCTGCTGGAATTGTTAAGAATTTTTATTCGAAATCAACTCTTTTGGATTAATTAACAATTTTTATTTGAAATCAACCCATTTGGATTAATTAACAATTTTTATTTGAAACCAAACCTCTTGGATTAATTAACAATTTTTATTTGAAACCAACCCTCTTCGATTAATTAATAATTTTTATTTGAAAGCAACCCATTTGGATTAATTAACAATATTTATTTGAAACCAAACCTCTTGGATTAATTAACAATTTTTATTTGAAAGCAACCCTCTAGGATTAATTAAAAATTTTTATTTGAAATCAACCCTCTTGGATTAATGAACAATTTTTATTCGAAATCTACATTGCTGGACTTGTTAAGAATTTTTATTCGAAATTAAGCCTCTTGGATTAATTAAAAATTTTTATTTGAAATCAACCCTCTTGGATTAATGAACAATTTTTATTCGAAATCTACATTGCTGGACTTGTTAAGAATTTTTATTCGAAATTAAACCTCTTGGATTAATTAACAATTTTTATTCGAAACAAACCCTCTTGGGTTAATTAACAATTTTTATTCGAAATCTACCATGCTGGAATTGTTAAGAATTTTTATTCGAAATCAACTCTCTTGGATTAATTAACAATTTTTATTTGAAATCAACCCATTTGGATTAATTAACAATTTTTATTTGAAATCAACCCTCGTGGATTAATTAACAAATTTTATTTGAAACCAACCCTCTTGGATTAATTAACAATTTTTATTTGAAACCAACTCTCTTGGATTAATTAACAATTTTTTTTCGAAATCTACATTGCTGGACATGTTAAGAATTTTTATTTGAAACCAACCCTCTTGGATTAATTAATAATTTTTATTTGAAACTAACCCTCTTGAATTAATTAACAATTTTTATTTGAAACCAACCCTCTTGGATTAATGAACAATTTTTATTCGAAATCTACATTGCTGGACTTGTTAAGAATTTTTATTTGAAACCAACCCTCTAGGATAAATTAATAGTTGTTATTTAAAATCAACCCTATTGGGTTCGCGATTCTTTCTCATATTTATGGTATTCTTTAAGTTAATGCAATTTCTTTGTTTGGAATCACCACGAAGTCAAATCACTTGGTTTTATTCACGTTTAATTTATACGCATTTCAACCGTTTGCAATCGGCAATTTTGTGAAATCGTAGATGAAAACCTACATTATTGATACTTCTGATATACGTAATAAAATTAGACAGTATCTGGGATAAAGTTATTTCAACGAATATTTGATCAAATAACAAACAAAATAAAAATCTGTTTTACTTTAAACAAAAAAGAATGAAATATCATCTGAAAAATTATTCGACCGTTCAGATAAACTAGAACACAGTTATTTTAAATAACATACAGCCAAATAAAATAACACTCTTGTTATTTTTATATACTTCTCTTCCTTTTGCATTCTTCTTTCTTGCCATTATTATCTCTCACACGTCATTGCAATAATTCTCTTGCAATTTTCTAACGAATTATCCCGTGTAAATAAAATCAAATAAAACATATTATCTTAGCGGTTAGTTTCCAAATAATTTATTTGTATAATTCCATATTCGAACCCTTATCTGCGTCTGTTTTACGTCATTCAGCTTGTCTCGGTAACCAATGCGAGTCTTTTCCTGACGACTAATGAATTTCACTGCCTCGCTGTATCGATCAACATCTAAACATTTCGCCGCGTCTAATTGTAAGAAAATCTTCCGAATACACTTGAGAATCATTCGTAATTCTCAATTCGGAGATGGCTGCGAAATCACGATAAGAAGTTCCATGACAGTGGACAGAAAAGAATAACGAGCACGGAGGGTAAATAAGCGCGGCGAAATGAGGAAAAAGGAGCGGATTAAACGAAGAAAAAGCCATTTGCCTTTCTATCCGGAACAGAGCGATATGGTTCAACCCCCGTTGAACACACACCGAAATGCGATCTGCACGCAGGTAGCTTGAACACGCACGCGAATGCAACGAGTACGCCGCTGCTGTTGCCGACTACTGCTGCTGGTGTGTGTTATTCACGAAAAAGAAAAAAAAAAAGAAAAAAAAAGGAAAGAAGAAAACAGCGGCATAGCAAACGGAGGAAAAAAATGACGGATGATGATTTCCCGACACAACGATGACTCTCGCCGTGCACGCGAACGCTTTTGTGCATAAGATTCGTAATTGCAGGAAACGACGGATGATGATTTTCCGATCCGATGATCCCGCGTCTCGTCTACTACAAAAGGGGGAAACAACGCGTTTAAACAATCTCGCGTTTCTTGTAAACAAATTTCAAGGGGCGATCGCTCGGAACCACCTCGTGTGCGTTTTCTGCTTTTTCTATTCCCACACGCCCACGCGGTTTCATGACTATGCGAATCATTTCCATGAGAATTTCCTACAGTTCTTATTATCGTTGGAAGGATATCTAGAAACAGGCAGAGGATGATTTAACCCTTTAATAGTAGGCTCGTATTGTTCTTTAGATTGGGGATGAAAAGAGAGCGGATTTCGTTGCATAGATTCGTAATAAATTCTTTAACCACTGTTGACGAATACACGCACAGACTCAAAGTAAAATGTGCGCACTTATTGTGTAGCTTATAATTGTTCGAACGACTTCAAAAGTTGACTGATGCTCCTGTTAATGCGAACGATTGTAAATGGAAAGTTTGGAAATTTAAATGCTTGGAAATCCAAAAGCTTGGAAATCGAAGCACTCAGAAATACGAAAGTTTGGAAATTCAAACGTTTGAAAATACAAAAGCTCGAATATTTAAACGCTTAGAATTACAAAAGCTTGGAAAAATCCAAGCTTAAACAGTGCAGAGGGGTTTCGTAAATTTACGCAATGAAATTTGGTCTCGTTCGACCAATCGAAGGAAAGTTTAAGCGTTAAGAAGTTAATCGGGATATTCGAACGTTGGCTAGGTTTAATAATAAATGAAGTCCACTGAAAAATGACGGTTCACGGGAAGGTAAGAGGAAAGGGGTGCGTTGGGTCGAGCAAAGGGGATGATGCTTGCGTAAACGTGACACGTAGAACGAAACTGACGAGGTTGGCGTGACCAGGGAGTGTTGGGTGTGGACACGAGTCGACTAAAGATAAACCAACACCGCAAGGGTGCAGGTATTGTGCTTGAAATTACACTATTACCAGAGCACCGATAGAAAAATACAACTGTTAACCCATTCGCAATCTGTGACGTACTGCTACGTCAAATTGGCACTGATCCCTTCTCGCCAATGACGTACTACGTCAAAACCAAATTAATCGCGTTCCACTGATGACGTATTAATGCATTCAAAGTTAATCTGGTCCTTTTGGGTAACAATATAAGCGTGTAATTGTTCACACTTGCAATGTAATTATTTCAAGCAACATTCTCCTTCTTCTTTATTTATTTATTTTTTAGACGACGATTCTCTTTAAGTAGGCTAATGTTTTCGTCGATAATGTGATCGAATATTTCTTTTAACGTTCAAACGTGTTTATTTCGTTTTACCGTGTTTTGTAATTAAACGACGAAGCAATGAGATACTCGAGGCGAACACGATAACTTGTATCAAGATTAAGTGACTTGACTTGTTGCGTTCATCCACTTTTTACAAATTGAGACAAGTTGCAAATGGGTTAGAGAGATACGTACAACTAAATTCGTAAAGAAATTCCGGGTGGAATGTTGTAATTTCACTCGAATTATAGTAGAATACCGTAACGTTATTCGAATATTGTGCTTCGAATAAGTGGAGTATTGTAATTTCATTCGAATGTTGTATTTCGAATAAGTGGAATATTGTCATTTCATTGAAATATTGTAATTCATTCCAATGTTGTACTTCGAATAAGTGGAATATTGTAATTCATTCGAATATTGTATTTCAATTATTGTAATTTCATTCGAATATTGTAATTCATTCGAATGTTGTATTTCGAATAAATGGAATATTACAATTCATTCGAATATTGTATTTCAATTATTGTAATTTCATTCGAATATTGTAATTCATTCGAATATTGTATTTCGAATAAGTGGAATATTGTAATTTCATTCGAATATTGTAATTCATTCCAATGCTGTACTTCGAATAAGTGGAATATTGTAATTCATTCGAATATTGTATTTCAATTATTGTCATTTCATTCGAATATAGTAATTCATTCGAATGTTGTATTTCGAATAAGTGGAATATTGTATCTTCATTCGAATATTGTAATTCATTCGTATATTGTATTTCGAATAAATGGAATATTGTAATTTCATTCGAATATTGTAATTCATTCAAATGTTGTATTTCGAATAAGTGGAGTATTGTAATTTCATTCGAAAGTTGTAGTTCGAATAAGTGAAATATTGTAATTTCATTCGAATGTTGTATTTCGAATATTATAATTTCATTCGAATATTATAATTCATTCGAATGTTGTATTTCGAATATTATAATTTCATTCGAATATTATAATTCATTCGATTGTTGTATTTCGAACAAGTGGAATATTGTAACTTCATTCGAATATTATAATTCATTCGAAGATTGTATTTCGAATAAGTGGAATATTGTAACTTCATTCGAATCTTGTATTTCGAATAAGTGGAGTATTGTAATTTCATTCGAACGTTGTAGTTCGAATAAGTGGAATATTGTAATTTATTCGAATGTTGTATTTCGAATATGTGGAGTATTGTAATTCATTCGAATGTTGTAATTCATTCGTACGTTGTATTTCGAATAAGTGGAATATTGTAACGTCATTCTAATATTGTAATTCATTCGCATATTGTATTTCGAATAAGTGGAATACTGTGAATTCATTCGAATATTGTAATTCACTCAAATATTGTATTTCGAATATTGTAATTCATTCGAATGTTGAATTTGGAATAAGTGGTGTATTGTAACTCCATTCGAACATTGCAATTTATTCGAATTTATTCGATCGAATAACGGGGTTGAGGGTAGATATACCTGATGGAAGCCAAGGTAACTTTCTATGCTGTGGGTGGCGAAGAACACCTCCCCGTCGCAGGTCAGTATGAGGAGGAATCCGTTCAGCGCCTGCAACAGACGAATATATTGCAAATTAGTGTACGTTCAATAAACAGATTGATACTTCTTGTTTTCCCAATGGATTACAAGTGAATTCCGCTTCTTTACATATTTACATCTTTGACTGTTTACCAATATCTAATAGCAACTTGATCTATCCTATCGCTTTATTATACGAAATAAACTCTGCAATCCGTAACCAAACGTAAACCATACATTATATATTATATATATCTACTTCTACAATCTTACATATGTATACGCATACGTTCAATAAATATTTAACCATTTACGATTACACGTCTGCTCCCAGCCACCAAAACAAGGAAATAAAATCCGTACAGTCGGTCACGAAACACACGTACCGTAAATTTAAAATATTTAGATATTTTAGGACGCGCTTCGGAAGAATAAAAGTAGCGTGACAATTCGTGAAACGTAAAATTATAGGTAAAGAACGATCACGAGTAAAGAAGATGATTTATGAAAGTAGGGTGAATGAGTGCATGAACAGAATTGCACTTAAAAATGTAAATGTCATTTCGTATATGTTGAACGATTTAAAGATTTTACCTATGCTAAAAAACCACGAATACTGCTACAATAACGAGCTTTGTGTCTTTTAATATACGTACGAAGTTCCTCGCGAAATCATGATTTTATTGCGAGCTTTATTACATTAACAAATGTCGAGTGTGAATCGACACAGGATCGCAAAGAATTAAATATCGTTAAATACAAATTCTGTAAAATATTTCGATATTTTGATCAAATAACAGCGAGAACCGCGATCCATTTAATCAAAGCTTACGCGATTATAGTAGTGAAAAAATCGCAGGACATGGGGTGAATAGTATTCGAAAACTTCTCGACGATTCGCAGGGAAAAAGTCTCGTCGAGAAAAGGAAAAATTCTCCGCTCGCGATAATCGAGGCCGGGTAAAAGAGAAGCACGAGTTGTAGTTTCCCTGAGCGAAAACTACCGGAGAGATCCGGGCGAAAATGTTCCTGGAAAGTTTTCCCATTTATCGACGTGCGGATGGCGGCGGCTTTCGAATACCAAAACGTGCTGGAAACTCGAACGAGCTTCCAGTATCGAAGCCCGAAATATCCGTCCTAGTTTTAAACGGTCGAGGGTTAGAGAACGAGAGCGGGGGAGAGTCGGTCGTTTAAAGTGCTCGTCTGCCCGCCTGTTTCCGAGCTAAATGTGTATTGTTTTGTTTTATTTCCACCCGTTGCCGTAGGTGCCCGTGCCAGGTACCTTGCAAACGGATTTTATTGGTTGGAAATATGGAGATGGAGGAGAGATCCCAGTCGCGGTCGCGTCGACCTTTCAGCAATTTTCCTTTTACTTGGACTTTAGAATAATTACTCTGTCGTGGATGAATGGATTGTTTTATTTTTTTTTCTTTTCTCCCGTACAGCTCTAATCGCGTTTGACCTTTTCGGAGTGGGAAGGTTTCGGAATGGAAAAGTTACGGGTCGACGTTATTTTAATCCTTCGCACTCGAATTGGAGTTTCGTAGTGATTGCACGGTGTTAACTTAAGCGAGCGGTTTTTTCTTTACGATATGTGTATGTAATATATGGGTATGTGTTATGGATACACATACCCATGGGTATGTGTTATGGACTCTACGTGTACACGGAGTTTCATATTTTTTTTTTTTAATTTCCGGGTTCCCAAACTTCCCTTGTTACTTTTGCGCGTTTCTTTGAAGTTTTCTATTGAAATGGTATGGCAAAGGAAATCGAAATATGGGATTCATACCGACGTACATGTAAAAATATATTAGATGCGTGGAAGAAGAACGCGTGAAGTACATTTGCAGCGGTCTCATCGCTTCTCTAGTATACAGAAGATACGCAATATATACTAGTATACCACTATTATACAATATTTTACTCGTCTCATGCGCACACGAAATGCCTGCAATCGTTACAATTCCACCTATACAAATTTGTTTCATAAATCACAAAATAACAAGCTTGTAATGTTAAGTTACGGTGGTTTCGGTCAACATTTCCATGCTCGTGGAAACTGTGCAAAATGTATACGTTTTACAATGTGAACAACAATGCAACGCTTCGTATCCTGATTACAATTTTGAAAGATAAACCCCGAAGCGGAAAGATTGCAAATCGAAACGTTGCGAGTAAGAAATATGAAGAAACTCAACCGGTGGAAAAGAGAGGGTAAGAGCACCATAACTAATAGAATAGGGGGATGGAAATCGAAGGGATCGCATGCGCGACGGATGCTGCGATTTGATTGGTTAATCCAGAGGGTGGGTTTCCTCTCTCTCGGTGGTCGCGTCAATACGGATCCGCGTGGAGGGTGAGTTTCCCCGAGCTTCAATCGAGCCCCTGTACCAGGAATATAAGCTTGTAATAGGATTTTCTCGTCCCTTCCCTTCGAAATGGCCGACATTGGCCATTTCTGTAAACCGCCCATCCCCCGTGGGATTCCATCTAATCATCGCGATTGCGTTTCACCTTCTTCCACCGGCACCCGAATATAAAGTCCACCAACGAGAAAGGCGATGTGTCTTGGACGAAAGATGAGGTAATATTAATCCCCTACGGTTAACGCGATTAATCGTGATACGACGTTCGAGATTTTATGCGATGCATCGGAGAATCTCTTGCTTTTAACCCATTGGCTTATGAATTTTCCAAACCGTATTCACTTAAATATTGACTATCTTGTTACTATAACACTACGTCGAATGCAAAACAATGAAATGTTATACGCAATTCTTACGTGGTAATCCTCGATCTCGCGATCTTACAAATTGAAATAAAATAAATTCAAATTCGTTACGAAATACAGCATGTTTTAATTGTACGTGGTCCATAGACTAAACCACGAGTGTAGCTCGGTGTTGTAAGCCAAAGGGTTAAGCGTTTGCGGGTTGAATTAATCACGATTTAGAAATTTTTAAACGCTATCGTTTCACTGTTCTTATAATTATTTCACTATTCTTATTATTGTAATAATTAATACTCTAATAATTAATACATGTTACTTTAAACATCAGCTTTTTACGAGTGGCCAAATTTAAGGCAACCATTGCGATGCGATTTATTGTACGAATTAATGTTTAAACGTAGCTTCCTATATTTACATTTACATTTACATTTATATAGATATATTTCAGAGAGGAAATCGAAAATAATGTTTGCAATGCCGTAATACGAAGAGGCAAAATTTGGAGGCTCGTCAATTTGTCCTCGAATAAAGATTGTATTCTACGATTAATAAAATATTGAAAAGAATTAAACAATTTAAGCATCTACATTTGTAAACGCCAATGATTTCAAATGGTTGCAACGTCAAAGGATTTTTTTGACCCGAATATAATCATAATAATTATATATATTATAATATATTATACAACACATATATTATAATATATTATACAACACATATATATATTATATATATATTACAATATATTATTCAATACATATATTATAATATATTATACAATACAAAAATAGTTTAAGTCAAAAGTCTACAAAATTGAATCCATCGCCAACTTCGTATTATTTCATGACGATTCTTAACACAGTTTCTTTGACTTATGCTAGTCTCATAATCACCACTGAAAACAATAGATAATGAGCAACTCTATATCAATCTCAAAAACAATTTAGAATAGTTTATACAAAATTGAAAGCACAATGAATTAACCCTTTGCCATAAAAACGAGTCACACTCGTGACGCAGATTATAGACGAACCGAAACAAATAGTTACTACGTGTATAAGAAGATTTAACCCCTTGCGGACGAGTGTCGACAAATAGTCGCCTAATCATTTTTTGGCTTTCCGAACCCATGTCGACTTTTAAAGCGGAAAACTTAACGTAATGAATACTTAACGCAATAATAAACATTTGAAATCGTTAGGAATTATATGGTTTGGAACTCGAAAGCTTGAAAATTCAAAGACGTAGAATTCAAAACTAAAGTACTCCCATAAGTGTTATTACTTCTCGCCCGCAAAGGGTTAATTTACCTCCATCGATTATCTCTGGAATCTTTATAATTCCTATAACGAGTACAAAATACTGTATAATATTTTAATAACTCGTATCTGGCACAGTGTTGAAGCAAATAACAGCTACCGCTAACAAAACCTGCGCGACTATTGAAAAATTCGTAAGGCAGAGGGTTGAAGAGGAATCGAAACAAGGGTTGCAGCAGAGTTACGAAACGCTTCCGTCGCGGAAGATTTAGTTTACGGTTGCGACGATCCAGGAAGAGCAGCGAAGGGTGAAAAAAAAGCGGGGAAGAGGACAAGGGGGGGTAGGAAGAAAATCGATGGATTTTTATTTCTCGCGTGTGCTGACCGACGAATCAGTCGCGTGCCAAGTGTGCGAGAGTACTCGCGTGTTCCGTCCAAGCGTGAACTTCTAATACCCCTTCATCCTCACCTTGACTCTCGTGTATTAGCGGGTCGCCAATAATACTTCACGCACGAAATCTTTCCATTTTCTTCGCTCATGCAACTAGAAGTCACGGGCACGGGCACGGGCACGGATAGGGACTACGCGGCACGATCGGCCGGTATGCAGATTCTAGAAATAACTAGCATCAGAATTACAGCTCTCTCCTTTTCTCTCTCACTCTTTGTCTTCTTTTAGACTGTGCAATTTTACGTTCGGCTTCGCTCGTGCGCATTGTTGACACTTCGCAACACGAGTTTATCGTTTGCTTAAACTGTAGACTCTCCAATTTTATGCGTCTACGGGAAATTTCGGTGTGCAACCATTATTGACGAAGCATAGAATGGATTATCTATTCTTGTATGAAATCATCCCCTGTCAAAATAAAACGGCAGCGTTTTTGAAACGATGGGAATTGTAATAAATAAATACCGCGGCAATTAATTGTTTCCTATAATAGATCTACAATAACTAGATAGAACTTTATTTTATTAACAATTTAGAAGAAGAACGTATTAGTTATGTCATCGAATTAGATTAAACCGAATATGCTGAGATGAATCTTGGTAGAAAAGCTTTTGAAGTTTAGTTTCAATACTTACTAGTTTTAACAATCGTATTAAAAATATTTATACCAGTAAAATAATTCGACAAATTTGAATAATTAACCCTTTGCGGACGAGAAGTAATAACACTTGTGAGAGTAACTTTAGTTTCGAATTCCACGACTTTGAGTTTTCACGCTTTTCAGTTCCAAACCATTTCATTTCCAACGATTTCAAATGTTTATTATTACGTTAAGTAGTCATTGCATTAAGTTCTGTGCTTTAAAAGTCGACATGGGTTCGGAAAGCCAAAAAATGATTAGGCGACTATTTGTCGACGCTCGTCCGCAAAGGGTTAAAATTCTCCGATTAAATGCAGCGAGAAAAGGATTAGTAATTAGCTTTAGGCTATGAAATTTGTGGCTTAGCTATCAGAAATTTCCGTTCCTCGGTTGAAACGATGCGAAATTCCACGCTTCCGAATCGAAATGCATTGCAAGTTGAGAAACTCTAAAACTGGAAGCATTCCGAAAACAACGGGAATTGAAATCGATTCGAATTATGATGGAAAAGCGAACGGTGGCACATAAATTCTACGCGAGAAGGAAAGAAATATGCTAAGAAGCTGATATACGTGCCGATTAGATTGTGGCTCGAAAAATTGGAAGCAAGTTACGTGTGCGGAAACTTAAGAGTAGCTTAGTCGAAATAATAAAGGAACTATAAATTCTGACTGTGAAGTGGCACGCGAGTTGCTCGCTATCAATCCGCGAGTGCTCCGCGAAGTGGCGATCATAAGAAACGTGATATCCTTGCTGTGTTAACCTTTTTTTACCCCTATTTTCTCTCTCTCTCTCCTCTCGCGTTTTCCATTTTGTTTCTTCTCGGATACCTGCCTCTACGTTCGTCGTTAATTAATCGCTAACGACTCTATGCATCGAGTTAAAGTTTCTGTGTTTACAAGAGGTTATCGCGGGTATGATAATTAAGTAATTATTATAATTGTCGAATCTTTGCACTGGCGAATGGAACGTGAACCAAAGAATACATGGGTATAAGTTATAAGATTCGGATAATATTGAATTACTAAATTATTGTTGTTCGTTTAAGATAATAATTGGATCTGAGTGATTATTTTCTTTTCCCTTTTATAAGGTTTACGATTTACGCGCAGTAACTGTATGGTTCTGCTTTGTTTGCCTGTGTTAATATTTGTTTTAGTATGGAATTCGGATGAGTGGTGTACGAATGATAAGCGTGGACGTAAAAGTATTATAGAAAGAGAACGTACTATGTATTGTATTAGAACAAATAGATGTAAGCGGACTACTTTGTGATCCTGACGGAAATCAACTAAAGATCTATCTATTAAAAGCTTCCTACAAGCAGTAAAAGCAACTACAAGCTTCGCCGATGATTTAAAATTGAAAAAGTTCAGAAAGCAAACGAAGAGCTTCAAAGTGCAAAGTTAGTGGACCGGAAAAAGCTTGCAGATCCAAAGTTTGGCTACTGAATATTTGGGAACTGAAACTTTCCCATCGGGAACCTACAAAATCGAAAGCTTTGTGACTTAAAAATTTCCAAATTAATATACTTGGAAATTAGAAAAGTTTACCAATGGAAAACCATAAAATGAAACTTTCTTTGTTTCTCTCTCCTTGAATTTTCCGCCTTTAGTTTGCAAATCCATTCTAAATTACATTCTTCCACGTTGTTATTCAACTGTTAATGACTTCACGGCTGACATATCGAATAGAAAATTTGTAAATTTAATTCTTTCTCTTGCCCTTGAATGAAATTTATGTGCTAGATAAAATTTGTAAGATGAAGCACATTCGTTGCTCGTGAACGAAGATGATGCGGCATATAAATTTGTAAATTAGGTGTTTATTGCCCCGCGAGTGAAAAGCATACTTATTGTTACGCATTAAATTTGCAGAAACTTAACGATTCGCGAATGGGTACACGATCTGTTTAATATTAAACGGCAATTTGCTCCTGCTTGGCCGTAGATCGCAGGCGATACAGATACCTATCGGAAAACAACTTCTACCGCAATAAATTAGATAACGGCGAGATAGAGGAATTACTATTAATTGCGGTATTATCTTCGTTAAGTCGCGTAAAGTCTAATGAATCCGCGCCGCGATGCATATAATACAATCCGGGTGGAAAATAAATCAGCGAATCGACACTGGTTTCTACATCGCGTACGGAATACCATTAATACGAATAGAACGAGACCTTTTATTCCGAGATAGATTGCGTTTACAGCTACTAAATGCAATTACAGTGCAATTTAATTAACACATAATTCATTACGCGTCGGCAATTAACCCGTTCATACTAACGCGAAGTACGTAAATAAACCGGGGTAAATATTACACACTGACTTCCATTCTTTCGCTCATCTTTTATATTAAATGCATTATTTATTTTTCGTATTACGCAAAGAAAAACGTTCCTTCGGTTTTCACCATGTATATTTATCCATTGAAATGAAGCTGTTGCGGCCTTTGTAAAACGCTCCGCGGTGATTCTGTTTACTTTAATCAAGTGAATTACAATGCGAGTATGTACACAGACGAGGATTAATTGCTGCAAGAGTTAAACTGCGGAAATTGCGAGATTTATAAGTTAACATGTTTCATATTTTCCATCTGTAAATTAAATGTCTGCATATATAATGGTCGGGAGATTTAATAGTTAAAAATTAAACGCTTGCAATGATTAACCCGATTAAAATTCAGTGCTAGCAGAAATCAATGCTTGCAAATTTCAACACCCCCAAAGTTCAATGCTTGCAAAATTTAACGCTTTTAAATTTCAGAGCCTTCAAAATTCAATGCTTGCAAAGTTCAATGCTGGCAAAATTCAATGCCTCCAAAATTCAAGCATGTAAAATTCAACGTCCAAAAATTCAATGCTAGCAAAATTCAACCCCTTAAAATTTAATGCTTGCAAACTTCAACGTCTCCAAAATTCAATGCTTGCAAACTTCAAAGGCTCCAAAGTTCAACGCCTTCAAAATTCAATGCTAGCAAAATTGAACCCCTTAAAATTCAATGCTTGCAAACTTCAACGACTCCAAAATTCAATGCTTGCAAACTTCAAAGACCCCAAAGTTCAACGCCTCCAAAATTCAATTCTAGCAGAATTCAACGCCCCCAAAATTCAAAGCTTGCTGGCTTTAACGCCTCCAAAATTCAATGCTTGCAAAATGCAATGCCTCCAAAATTTAGCGTTTACAAAATTCAACGCTTACAAAATTCAGTGCCTCAAAAATTCAATGCTAGCAAAATTTAACTCCTGTAAATTGCAACGCATTCAAAATTCAATGCTTGTAAAACTCAACGCCCCCAAAAATCAATGCTAGCAAAATTCAACCCCGTAAAATTCAAAGCTTGCAGGATTTAACGCCTCCAAAATGCAATGCTTGCAAACTTCAACGCCTGCAAAATTCAATGCTAGCAAAGTTCAACGCCCCCAAAATTCAGGGCTTGCAGGATTTAACGCCTCCAAAATTCAATGTTTGCAAAATGCAACGCCTCCAAAATTTAGCGTTTAAAAAATTCAACGCTTGCAAAATTCAATACCTCAAAAATTCAATGCTAGCAAAATTTAAGGCCTGTAAATTGCAACGCACTCAAAATTCAATGCTTGTAAAACTCAACGCCCCCAAAATTCAATGCTAGCAAAATTCAACGCCCCCAAAATTCAGAGCTTGCAAGATTTAATGTCTCCAAAATTCAATGCTTGCAAACTTCAAAGCCTTCAAAGTTCAACGCCTGCAAAATTCAATGCTAGCAAAGTTCAACGCCCCCAAAATTCAGGGCTTGCAGGATTTAACGCCTCCAAAATTCAATGCTTCCAAAATGCAACGCCTCCAAAATTTAGTGCTTACAAAATTCAAGGCCTCAAAAATTCAATGCAAGCAAAATTTAACTCCTGTAAATTGCAACGCACTCAAAATTCAATGTTTGTAAAATTCACGCCCCCAAAAATCAATGCTAGCAAAATTCAACCCACTAAAATTCAAAGCTTGCAAACTTCAACGTCTCCAAAATTCAATGCTTGCAAACTTCAAAGCCTTCAAAGTTCAATGCCTCCAAACTTCAACGCCCCTAAAATTCAAAGCTTGCAAAACGCAACTTCTCCAAAATTTAGCATTTACAAAATTCAAAGCTTGCAAAATTCAGTGCCTTAAAAATTCAATGCCAGCAAAATTTAACGCCTGTAAATTGCAACGCATTCAAAATTCAATGCTTGTAAAATTCAACGTCTCCAAAATTCAATGCTTGCAAACTTCAAAGCCTTCAAAGTTCAACGCCTCCAAAATTCAACGCCCCCAAAATTCAATGCTTGCAAAATGCAACGCCCCCAAAATTCAATGCTTGCAAAACGCAACGCCTTCAATATTTAATGCTAGCAAAATTTAACGCCCCTAAAATACAATGCTAGCAAAATTTAACCCTTTAAAATTTAATGCTAGCAATATTCAACGCTCACATATTTCAACGCCCCCAAAATTGAATGCTAGCAAAATGCAACGCGTGTAAATTTCAACTCCTCCAAAATTCAAAGCTTACAAACTTTAACACCTCCAAAATTCGATACTAGAAAAATTCAACATTTGCAAATTCTACGTCTCCAAATTTCAACACTTCCAAAACTCAACGCTTGCAAAATCTAAGTCCCCTAGAATTCTTCTCTTGCAATGATTCCAAAGCTTTCGATGTTAACGCCTTAGAAAATTATTACACCCCAGTAAACTGTTTCCAAGTGAATTGTTTCGACGCGAGGGACGCGTGAAGGTTTAATCTTGTTGCAGGAAAATTGAAATTCAAAACACTTTAGGCGACAATGTTCGCCGGGGCGGAAGAATCTGTCTGGTCTTGTTTGGCGTGCATTGTAAAACGGGTGCGTGGCCCATCAGCCGCGACAGCTTCACCAGCTGCAACTTTGTCGTTCGTGCGTATGCCGCCGATAACGGCCTCACCTTCGTCACGGCGCACGAACGCGACGGAGCAATAATTTTATGAATTTATCGCTTTCCACGTGTTCCGTCTCCGGTATTCCGTGATTGCTTTCCGGATTTCGTTAATTAAGTCGTCCACGTACGACAAACGTCGTCATTCAATGGGCCGCTTAATTGCCGCTACGTTAATGAGCTACGTCTTAACTAACTGCCCTCGTAAAACCAGCTTACGGTATTCAGAGCTAGCGTCTTTTTTCGTCCCTAGCTTCGAGGCAGAACTCGAAGAACCACCGTCGAGAATAAATTACTTCTCAAAATTAATTAATTCCTGGTATCTTTTAAATTAAACATTCATAAGCTTCTATGAGAGGGAATCGATAAGATCGAATTGATAATGAAATATCCGCCAAGTTGGAAGAAATCACTGACTCACATTCCGTAACATCAATCATTCCGTTCCGAAATTAGAAGGAAAAAACGTGTGGCGTAAATATCGGAATGATAAGACGCATGAAATAATAATAAGTACGATAATGATCCGGCTGATGGGATTCATGCTAGGGCGTAATTAATTATGGACACCGAAGGGGTGACTTGAAGCGCGCTCGAGAAACTAATACTCCTTGGGTTAGACGAAAAAAATCGGCCGCGATTCTTTTCCTCGTCTGTGTCAAGAACAACATGGCTAGACGTCCACTTTCGGTCGACGTCCGCCGGCTAAAGTCGCGAATGATTAATTGCACCTGTACTTATTTATTCATTGGCCAAGGACTTTCCTGTTTTTGCAATACGCTTTGAAGTTTCGTTCGTTCAATGGTAAATTGGAGTGTCAAATATTGGTAAGTGAATGCTGAAGCAGCCGAAGAAGAGTGAGAAATTTACTGGGGAATGTAGTTCAATGACTGGAAAGTCTAACACCCTCAAAATTGAACGCTTGCAAAATTTAGTGCTTCTGAAATTTAATGCTTGCAAATTTCATCATCTTCAAAATTCAATGCTTGCAAAGATTAACATCCCCAAAATTCAATGCTTGCAAAATTCAACGCTTACAAAATACAATGCTAAAAGATTAACACCCCCAAAATTCAATGCTTGCAAAGATTAACACCCCCAAAATTCAATGCTTGCAAAGATTAACACCCCCAAAATTCAATGCTTGCAAAGATTAACACCCCCAAAATTCAATGCTTACAAAATTCAATGCCTACAAAACTCAATGCTTGCAAAGATTAATACCCCCAAAATTCAGTGCTTGCAAAATTCAACGCCTACAAAATACAATGCTAAAAGATTAACACTCCCAAAATTCAATGCTTGCAAAGATTAACACCTCCAAAATTCAATGCTTACAAAATTCAATGCCTACAAAACTCAATGCTTGCAAAGATTAATACCCCCAAAATTCAGTGCTTGCAAAATTCAACGCCTACAAAATACAATGCTAAAAGATTAACACTCCCAAAATTCAATGCTTGCAAAGATTAACACCCCCAAAATTCAATGCTTGCAAAGATTAACACCCCCAAAATTCAATGCTTGCAAAGATTAACACCCCCAAAATTCAATGCTTACAAAATTCAACGCCTACAAAATTCAATGCTAAAAGATTAACACCTCCAAAATTCAATGCTTACAAAATTCAACGCCCTCATAATTCAATGCCTACAAAACTCAATGCTTGCAAAGATTAATACCCTCTAAATTCAATGCTTGCAAAATTCAACGCCTTCAAAATTCAACGCCTACAAAATTCAATGCTAAAAGATTAACACACCCAAAATTTAATGCTTACAAAATTCAATGCCGTCATTATTTAATGCCTACAAAATTCAATGCTTGCAAAGATTAATACCCCCAAAATTCAATGCTTGCAAAATTTAACGCTTTCAAAATTCAATGCATGCAAAGATTAACACCCCCAAAATTCAATACTTACAAAATCCAATGCTCTCATAATTCAACGCCTACAAAAATCAATACTTGCAAAGATTAACACCCCCAAAATTCAACAACCTCAAAATTCAACGCTTGCAAAGATTAACACCCCCAACATTCAATGCTTGTAAAATCCAACGCCCTCAAAATTCAACGCCTACAAAATTCAACGCTTGCAAAATTTAAGGCCCTTAGAATTTAATACGTTCAAAATTCAACGCCTCCAAACTTTAGTGCTTTCGAAATTGAATATTGGGAAAGTACAAAGCCTCTAAAATTGAATGCTAGCAAAGTGGAAATCTAAAATTCAACATCCTCGAAAGTTCACTACCTCCGAATTTAAATCCATCCCAAAAATTTTCGGTGAGCTGAGTTTTTAAAGCATTTAATGTTCGGAGTATTAGAAATACGACTCCTTTAACTCTGAACTATACTTGATTTCAATCTTGCAATCTAGTTTCTATGTTTGAATAACCTTTACACAAAATTTACATATGCTTCATCTGATTGCAGAACCTTTAAAGAATCATTAAATATTCCAACAAGAATTAACCACTCGTATATGCAAAATTTTGTTGCTTTCTTTGGCGTATCTATGGGTAAGGGTTTGTAAGATCATTAATAAACTATCATTATAATTCTATGATACCTTCAATTCGACGAAGCATAACAATTTGTAAACGAATTGACCAAATAATTAAACGTACGCCTGCAAGCAAAAAGGGGTTGCGGAATTTCATTACTCTCGCCAGCCTTTGTTCCTATATTTTCCAACCATCGAAGCGTGTTTTCGCAACTAGCATCAGACAACAAAGTTTCGTTCAAAAAATTCGTCGAGTTAAATAATGTCTAAAACAGTTAAACAAAGTTACGCGCGAACCTTAAAGTGGCAGTACGTGCTACATCTATGCTATATTCACCGAATCCGTCAATCCTATATCGGATTTCACGTTTCGTACATCAAATTACGGTGACCAGAAATATTATTTTCCACTATGTAGGTTTGTATTAACTTTAATTAATGCAATGGTACGCGTTCGAATAATATTCAATGGAAGTAATTATTGGAACGACAAAGGGATTATTTGAAAGTAACATTGAAGCGAAGTGGGTTGCCGTTGGGAAACAGCAATTTCTGCCCGTGATTGCGTTCCTTCATAGCGTAACGGCGGTTAAGACTGATAACCGGAAGCGAGGCGCAAGGGAAAACGAGGCGATCGGCAGAGTGTAGTGAGTCAGTGAGACACAGGCTGAGTCAAAGGTAAGTGTAGGTTAGGTGGGTGCATGGGATGGGATGATATGAGGTTAGGTCGGTGGTCGACGGGGCTCGCCTTGGTCTGGCACCGCTAGTCCTTCCCGTATTGATCGCGTGCTCCTTTCCTCCCTTAGATACCAACCCCTTTTGCGCCTTACGTATCGCCAGCATTTGCTCTTACCTTGCCGTCCACGTCCAGACACTGCCCCGTGGATCCCTGCATCGAACTTTGCTATTTCACTAGCAATTATTCCTTTAAACCATTTCGCTGCCATCGGCGTACAGAGTAAACGTACCGCGTACTGCCACTTTATCGTTCGCGCTTTATGCAACTTTATTTAACTATTTTAGAACGTCGTTCAACGCGAACATCGTTCCAGTTTCGAGCGTAATATTGTTCAACCGCTCCTTTTTTTTTATTTATGAACACGTTTTTTTTTTTATATGGTCAATATGATCAATTTATTACCACGTAATTGAAGATGTACAACGAAGTCCACGGTCCTTCGTACTGTCACTTGAAAGCTTTCCATTTGAATAGAAACACGTTTTACATATATTAACTCGTCGGTTTGTGTAACAGATGTAAGATATATAGTAAACGTATCGCTTCACTGAATTATGACAGGTTCCATACTTTGTAATTATATTGATCACGTTTCAGTGTTCAACAGCGCGTTTATCTCCTAATATTTATTTATAAATATTATTTGTAAACGAATACACAATGTCGATGCGTTGTTACGTAAATCGAGGTCCAAATTTGGTATGAAAATTTGTTTACTTACGATACTTTGTACGTTACTTTGCTATTAAATAAACGAATTCTAGTAACAGTTATGGGAACAGTGACAGTACGTGGGTAATTTACCCTATATACGCCTTCGAGTATTGCACTGATTTATTTATTAACACTAGAACTACCGACGACTAAAGTGTATTTATTTGTACCGAAGAAATAAAAATGGGGGACATTTGCAAAACCCATGCGATTAAAGCACAATAAATCTTTGTTTATATTTTGTACGGAATAATATCCTAACAAATGCATCGTGGCATACTCGTGTAATTGTTATGGTAAACTTGTAACCAGTCATTTTTACTGTCTTGGTAGTTCTAGTGTTAAAAGTGTGCTTATGTCCTTTCTGTTACACGATATAATTTCTTGTTTCTTAATTATAATTACACGTTACACTTCGTACATCGATATTAACTGTTAAGGGACGATGTACGGAACCCAGTTTCTTTTTACGATTAGTATGAAACGATTCATATTTGTTTAAAGTAGGAAGAACCATTTATTGGCGATTATGAGACGCGTAGTTAGTGTCGACATAGTATAATGGGGAAAATTTGTCGAAATACGAAAATCTTTTCTGTTTACGCGAGAAGAATAGAAAACCGCGTTGTCTCCGAAGGTTTAAGATACAATTAATTACATAGAGTATCCAAATATTTGCATGTATATTATTTCCGTATTAATAAATGCTACTCTTACCTACGCTTTTAGTTTTCAGTTCTATGTGTTGGTAGCGAAAGGGTTAATTGCTTCTGCAAACCCTATTATGTTCTGTATTTTTCTTTCTGCACCCCTTCGTATTTTTCTAGCGTTTATAATTTTATTCTGTATTAGTTTCTAACTCAATTCTGTATTCAAGTTTGCCCTATTTTTATTAAACATTGTTGGAAAAAGTGAGACGCCTTTGTAACTCAATGCTTTTATAAATGAAGGCATCCTTAAAATTCAAGGTTTGCAAAGTGCAACGTCACCAAAATCTTCCATCTATCAAATACAACGCTTCTAAAATTCAATACTCGTATAATCCAATGCATTTAGAACTGAATATAGGGGAAATTCTACCCCTTAAAAATATGGCGACCTTGATACATAAGCACCCCAAAATTTAAAGTTTCTAAAACAATTCAACGCCTATGTAATTCGATGCCTTCGAAACTAAATACCGTAAAAATTAGACCACCTAAAAATACGACGTCCCTTATATACAACCCCTTTAAAAATGAACGCAATCAAAAGCTAACCCTTCTAAAATTCAACTCCTAAAAAATTCGGTGCTTTCGAACGTCTAACGTTCATAAGAAGCAGTGCCTTCGAAATTGACTGTAACGTTCAACGCCTTCAAAATTTAATGCTTGCAAAATTCAACGCCACCAAAAACCAATGCTTCCAAAATCTAGCGCCCCAAAATTCAATGCTTGTAAAATTCAACGCCTCTGAAATTCAATGCTTGCAAAATTCGGCGCTCTCAAAATTCAACGTTTCCAAAATTCGGCACCCCTAAAATTCAATACTTTCTAAATCCAGCGCTTCTAAAATTAAACGCCCTCAAAACTCGACGCTTCTAACATTCAACGCCCTCAGAATTCAATACTTCCAAAGTTCAATGCTTGTAAAATTCAACGCCTCCAAAATTCAATGCTTGCAAAATTCAGCACCCCTAAAATTCAATACTTTCTAAATCCAGCGCTTCTAAAATTAAACGCCTTCAAAACTCAACGCTTCTAACATTCAACGCCCTCAAAATTCAGTGCTTTCAAAATTCAATGCTTGTAAAATTCAACGCCTCCAAAATTGAATGCTTGCAAAATTCGGTCCCTCCCAAAATTCAACGTTTCAAAAATTCGGCACCCCTAAAATTCAATACTTTCTAAATCCAGCGCTTCTAAAATTAAACGCCCTCAAAACTCGACGCTTCTAACATTCAACGCCCTCAGAATTCAATACTTCCAAAATTCAATGCTTGTAAAATTCAACGCCTCCAAAATTCAATGTTTGCAAAATTCGGCACCCCTAAAATTCAATACTTTCTAAATCCAGCGCTTCCAAAATTAAACGCCTTCAAAACTCAACGCTTCTAACATTCAACGCCCTCAAAATTCAGTGCTTCCAAAATTCAATGCTTGTAAAATTCAACGCCTCCAAAATTCAATGCTTGCAAAATTCGGCACCCCTAAAATTCAATACTTTCTAAATCCAGCGTTCCCAAAATTAAACGCCCTCAAAACTCAACGCTTCTAATATTCAACACCCTCAAAATTCAATGCTTCAAAAATTCAACGCCTTCAAAATTCAATGCTTGCAAAATTCGGCCCCTCTCAAAATTCAACGTTTGCAAAATTCGACACCCTTAAAATTCAATACTTTCTAAATCCAACGCTCCCAAAATTAAACGCCCCCAAAAGTCAACGCTCACGAAACTCAACGCTTTCAACATTCGACGCTTAAAAATATCAATACTTGTAGAATTCAACGCCTCCAAAATTCAATGCTTGCAAAATTCGGCACCCCTAAAATTCAATACTTTCTAAATCCAACGCTCCCAAAATTAAACGCCCCCAAAAGTCAACGCTCACGAAACTCAACGCTTTCAACATTCGACGCTTAAAAATATCAATACTTGTAGAATTCAACGCCTCCAAAATTCAATGCTTGCAAAATTCGGCACCCCTAAAATTCAATACTTTCTAAATCCAACTCTCCAAAAATTAAACGCCCTCAAAACTCAACGCTTCTAACATTCAACGCCATCAAAATTCAATGCTTCCAAAATTCAATGCTTGTAAAATTCAACGCCTCCGAAACTCAATGCTTCCAACATTGAATGCCGTCAAAATTCAATGCTTCCAAAATCCGTCGTCTCCAAAACTCATCGCACCCAAACTTCAACGCGTCTAAAATTCAATGCTTCTCAAATACAACGTTTGCAATATTCGACTCTTTCAAAATCCAGTTAACGCGAGATTTAATTAACAGCAAATATTCTTATATGTAGTGAAATCTGGGATAACATCTGTCGCTAATGTGTTACGTAAGGAATTTACGTAGGCGTTTTATGTAACGGTTATGTTTCTCAGGTAGCTGACTAAATATAAATAAGGCATATGTGGACTGGCGCCATAAATTCGTCCGATACGTAGCTGAATCGCGTATCTCGATCGTGAGAGTCAAAATCAACAGTCGTCGAAGGGTGGCGGTTTTTAAAGATTTCTCGATGATCGGGAAGGAGTGGAACGACAGGAGAACAGGCAGGACGAAGTTGAGCAATCAGCCAGGAGGCAAAAGGGGCAGACATGCAAGCATCAGCAACAAGTAAGAGCTTGGATCTGATGCTCAAGTCGACGGTGAACCCCTCGCGTAGAGCTGATCATGATTTCACTGTTAAACCAACGTTCAAACTCTGCGTTTCATAATTATTTACCACCTTTCTTACCGTTTGCGCTCCTTAAAAATAGAGAAACAATGCCCACAAGATTTTAAGTTCGAGTTTCCGAAGTTTAAACATCAGATTTGGACCAATTTCTAATCAAAATCCTGTCTCTATTTTACTGTAGAATTATTAAAATAATTTATCGTATATTAAAGTTATGAAAATGGTACCAGAGTCTGTTTTTATCTTTAAAAGTTATTGAAAATTTTTAAGAATGAATTCTGATGGTTTAAGGTTCGGATTTGCACCCATTTCTAATAAAAATCCTGTCTCTATTTTATTCTACGATTATTAGAATAATTTATCATATAACAAAGTTACGAAAATGATAGCAAAGTCTGTATCTTTTCTTAACAGTTGTTGAACATTTTTATGCATGAATTTCGAAGGTTTGAAGTTTAGATTTGGACCAATTTTTAACAGAAATCCTGTCTATATTTTACTCTAGAATTACTCGAATAATTTATCATATACCATAGTTATAAAAATGATATAACGGTCTGCATTTGTCTGTAATAATTACTACAAATTTTCAAAGCCACGTCTTCGTAAATTGATAGAATTTCTGGGATCAATTTCGCAGCAATCGAAAGGCGTGGAAAAGGTTGAATATTTTGAAGGCATTTTGGAGGTTTTAAGTAGCTGCAAACTACTCGGAATTGTGCGAATTTCATTCTTTCCGCGTTCGAACGGACCGAGAACGGTATCGAGATTAATCAAACATGATAAAAATGCAATCTGCACTTGCGATCGAAAACCGTCGCCCGAAGAATATAGTGATTCGACAGGAGCAGGTGTCGAAGCTCGGCGAAGAAAAAGGAGAACGTCTTCGAAGCTGAAGAAGTGGCAGCTTGTCGAAAATTATTAAACGACGTTTTATCTTCGCATCGGTCGTGCAAGCGAACTCGAAACGTTTCCAGTTCCGAGTTTCGAGAACTCTCGAAATCTAGATGAATAATAATCTGAATAATTGTTGCGATGCGAATTTATTTAGGTAACAATCCAGTTGAGTTTGTAGCTGCTGCATTTTAGATTCATTTTAGTTGAAACGTTGCAAAAAATGGTAAAAAGACATGAAACATATAAAAATGAATAATATCTCGTGAAGCTTTTCTGCTTATTCGTTTATTTATAGTGTAAGTGAATTTAAATTTCATTTAACTCGATTCAATACATAATTTTCTAAAAGGAATTCGTTAAGATAAGTGAAAGAATAGGGGAAAAATCGGACGCGATTGAATCAAGTCAACTCTCGAAGCCTGTAACCGAATTAATATCCATCTATCCCAAAATGTACCATTTACCATTTTTATCGGATCAACACAGAGAAATCCTACACAGTTCTCCCGTAAAACGATCATAAATCGTTACATTATGTTAAAGAGAATTGAAAGAAAGATAGGGAGAAAATCAGATGCGATCGAATTAAATAAAATCTTAACGCTAACCGTACATATATACCAATTCGATAAATCTTCCTCAATGAAAAAAGAAGCAAAAAGACAGGTAAAATATGGAAAACCGATTAGTTGGACATCGCAAGAATTCTTACAGAGTTAAACGAACGAAAGTACTACTAATGAACGTACTAAATCGATTACTGTAAAACCGATCGTTCGAACGCGATACGGTTGGCGTTAAAGAATGTAGCCGAATTAATATCCATATTTCCCAAAAATGTACCGTCTTTATCGGACCGGCAGAGAAAAATCCTGCCGGGTTATCCCATAAAACGATCGTAAATCGTTGCATTGGAGTAAAGATAAGTGAAAGAAAAAAGAAATAGGGGGGAAAAATGGGATGCTAGGGACGATTAGAAGAACGTACGAGATGTAGGAGGGAATTGGAAGAGTTGGCTGAGAGAGAGTAGCGGCGGAGTGGCGTCTACGTGTATAGTAAACGGCAGAGAGAGGCAGCAGGAAGAAAAATAGCTCGGTTATGATTACGGGTTACCGGTGGCGGGGGTTGTTCCTGACCACGACCCTCTTTTACCGCTACTGCGGTGTGGCTGGCGTATTAATGCGATACACGATAGCCTGCTGGCTATTAAATAAAAAATATGAGAGCAAAATGGCTGCTTTCGCGGCGATACGTCACCGAGAGGCGTGATTTGTACCGAAGGCCTGGGCTAAAAATCCGCGCCGCGCCGTGCCGCGCCGCGCCGCTGCGCAGCCGAATCTCCGATGAATTTCGAACGCGTTTCACGGCTAATGCACAGGTTTGCCCAGGGATTCACCTCGATGAATTTTTAACGAGCGTACACCGTGCGAACGATCCACCGTCGACGAGCAAAACGATCGATACTTTTGGGAAAAGTTGCACAACATCCGAGAACACCGATGGGGGATGATGATGGGCCAAGAGTGCCGTGAAGAATCGTAAAGCACCTGTTTTTGATGTGGCGTCGTCCGGCTTGCACGCACCACAGGACACACTTTGTAGCCATTGCGATCGTGGTACGTAAATTTTAATACAATTTTGCACGGCCAACAGGTGAACGAATTAAGTCTTTGACTGGGAGAATGTGTGTATATACTTTGTTTTAAACGAAATTTTGCGAGCATTGAATTTCTAGGCTGTAGAATCTTGCGAACGTTCAATTTTGGGGGTATAGAAATTTGCAAGCAGTGAATTTTGCAAGCGTTCAATTTTGGGGGCGTAGAATTTTTCAGGTATTCAATTTTGAGGGCGTTGAATTTTGCTAGCGTTCAATTTTAAGGGTTGTAAATTTTGCAGGCATTGAATTTCGGAAGCATTGAATTTTGGGGGTTCTAAATTTTGCGAGCATTGAATTTCGAGGCTGTAGAATTTTGCGAACGTTCAATTTTGGGGGTATAGAAATTTGCAAGCAGTGAATTTTGCAAGCGTTCAATTTTGGGGGCGTGGAATTTTTCAGGTATTCAATTTTGAGGGCGTTGAATTTTACTAGCGTTCAATTTTAGGGGCTGTAAATTTTGCAGGCATTGAATTTCGGAAGCATTGAATTTTGGGGGTTCTAAATTTTGCGAGCATTGAATTTCGAGGCTGTAGAATTTTGCGAACGTTCGATTTTGGGGGTATAGAAATTTGCAAGCAGTGAATTTTGCAAGCGTTCAATTTTGGGGGCGTAGAATTTTTTAGGTATTGAATTCTAAGGGCGTTGAATTTTGCTAGCGTTCAATTTTAGGTGCTGCAAATTTTGCAAGCATTGAATTGATGTCGTGGACAAAGCACAGGATAGATTAGTCGTTTTTATATGGGGACTACTTGGCCTCCTTAGCATTTTATTACTAGCATTGACTAAATGTAACGCAGATCATTCTTTTATAAGGAACATCATAACTTTTGATTAGTCGTGTACGTATATTGTTTTAATCACCAAAGATAGCGTCTTATAATTTTCTCCAAGTGAAATTGTTTATGCTTGCTTCAAGTTGAATATTTGTTGTAATATTTGTTTAATTTACGAAAGCATCGGTTAACGATAAATGGTATTAATTCACATGCGACGTTCTTCGATACAAATGTAAAATTGGGCCATCATCCCAGTTTTCAATGCCTCTTATAATTTTATTCACCTGTATATATACGCATTATTACAACGTCACGTTGATATGATACGTTAATGAGATGAAAATTCAACAACTTTAAATAAACGAATAGATAATTAAATTTATCCACTTTGATAATAATCGATTCGAATATAATTCGTGTGATAAACATTCTAAATCGCAAGGGGCGTAATAGAACCTCTGCTTCTTCACGCAATCTGAATTTCGCATTGAAATTTATGATGTTTCCTACGAATGGACGATCTGTCCTGCACTTGGTCAATGATAATACAATCGAAACGTACCAATACGATAATCAATTATCTCAAATCGTTTGCAAATGTATCGTGCACGGGACTGACACGCGAATATCAATTCTAAACACAAACGTAACACGTCTCAGTCTCATCCCAGTCTATAGTAAATAGTTGGTCGCCAAAGTTGGTCACCGATAAATTCTTGTAAACAATGCAGCAAAAGGTAGGATAGCGGTATGCAAAATGTTGCAAGCGTGGACTCATCGATACGATTAATCAAGCGCAGGCCGATAGCGCAAAAGGAATAAACGAAGAATGGCGGACTTCTGTTTCTTTTTCCAATGGGTGCATCATTCACGTTGCTTGCGGTGTCAAGAAAAGTATGTTCGAGTTCTGCTAAAGGAAAGTGGAGAGACGAAGGTATTCTCAACGGGGGGGCGCGTATCGTGCGCTTTGCTCGGGGTGATAATTTGCAAGAGATGGCAGAAATGGATTGGCAAAGTATGTTCTTCCCGCCGATTGAAAAATCCCCCTTATGCCGTGCAACCGTACGGCGTCTTTTATTAGTTTATCCTGCGGATTTCAACCTGTTCCAGAACTATTCGTGTGATTAATGCTGATAGGATGCTTCGCGCTACGATCAAACCAGAAGAAACTTCTGAAACTCGGCCGCCTAATTTTAATGTGCTAACGAGGTAGAATGAATGGCAAATTTATTGTTCGCGCAATGTATGCGTGTCAAATTTATATCGACGATTCGAATATACGCTTCCGAAGAACTTGCGAAAGGAAATTTACTGGATTTTTGAAATTTGGAACGTCTAAAATTTAATGCTCTCGATATTCAATGCCCCAAATTCAATTATCGCAAAATCCAATACTTGTATATTTAATGGTAGCGAAAGTCAATGTTTACAAATCGAATGCCTTTGAAATTTGACGCTTATAAATTCTAACGCTATCAAAATTCAATTCTTGCGAAGTTCAGTGCCATTAAAATTCAATACTTGCAAAATTTAAAGCCCCCAAAATTTATGGCCTCTGAAATGCAATGCTTACAAAAATTTAGAGCTCCCAAAATTTAATACTCACGAAATTAGAATCACTAGAATTCAATGCTTCCGAAATTCAATGCTTGCAAAATTTACAGCCTCTAAAATTGAACGCTAGCAAAGTTCAACGCCCTCAGAATTTAATACCTGAAAAATTCTACGCCCCCAAAATTGAACGCTTGCAAAATTCACTGCTTGCAAATTTCTATACCCCAAAAATTGAACGTTCGCAAAATTCTACAGCCTCGAAATTCAATGCTCGCAAAATTTAGAACCCCCAAAATTCAATACTTCCGAAATTCAATGCCTGCAAAATTTACAGCCCCTAAAATTGAACGCTAGTAAAATTCAACGCCCTCAAAATTTAATACCTGAAAAATTCTACGCTCCCAAAATTGAACGCTTGCAAAATTCACTGCTTGCAAATTTCTATACCCCAAAAATTGAACGTTCGCAAAATTCTACAGCCTCGAAATTCGATGCTCGCATAATTTAGAACCCCCAAAATTCAATGCTTGCAAAATTTACAGCCCCTAAAATTGAACGCTAGCAAAGTTCAACGCCTCTCAGAATTTAATACCTGAAAAATTCTACGCTCCCAAAATTGAACGCTTGCGAAATTCACTGCTTGCAAATTTCTATACCCCAAAAATTGAACGTTCGCAAAATTCTACAGCCTCGAAATTCAATGCTCGCAAAATTTAGAACCCCCAAAATTCAATACTTCCGAAATTCAATGCTTGCAAAGTTTACAGCCCCCAAATTCGACGTCTGCAAAATTGAATGCTTCGAAGCTTTGCAAAATTGAATTAAAAATTGCAGAGCTGCGAGATCTGAAAAGTTTAGCAACGGGAACTCCGTGATTTCGAAACTCTCGTCTATGAAGTTCTTCGCCATTAATGGTGTAAAAAAATGCAACAAAAGAGCATTACGGTGATTAAATCGTCGCGTGTTCCATTAAGCGGTGCTATTAATAAGTAATTGTTCATCGAGATCGGTCGTAAAGATATCGGGGCGGGCTCGTTACATACTTAACCCGTTTAATTCGTGAAAAAGTCACGCTTTAAGATGGAATTCCAAACAAACGCCGACGGATTTACTGTTTCGCTTCTTGCGTTAGAATTCTCGTAGCCGGGGTAAACCGCGCCCGAAAGTGTTGGAAAACGCGCAGTAACTGTCTCGCGTTAGGAAACCTTCGCACGAGTAATGCATCCGCGTGCCGTTGAGAAAATCGTAAGTATCCAGGCGGGAAAGTATCCCTTTGCACGCTATCTCCGCGAGCCACCGCGATCGCTATCTTCTAAAATTGTCTTAAATATTCCGAGGGACTCGTTCGCGTAAATTATGCAACGATATTGTTTTTATCATTCCGGTTACACGGCTGTTTCAATCGTCGGAGAGAATAATTCACCGTTTACGCGTGAGTGAAAGGGAGACGTTGAAGGGAGCGCGAAACGTTTCCTATTCAGCTTCCAATGAAGCTGATCATTATTTTATTACTGCTCCAATTGGTGATGTTAATATTATTAGTATTATTGCTAACGAATTATTATTATTAAAAAGACAGAGTTTCGCGTGACAAAAAGAAAATAACAGATTGTAGAATATATTCGTATTTTCGATATCCTCCAAAAATTCAACGCCACTTATGTAAGTTGAACAACATTCCTGAATTTCGATCGCATCAGAGTGCAACGTATATCTGAAATATAACGCCCCTAAATTAGTATATAAATAGTATAAATAGTTTACTATAAATAGTAAAATTCAACGACTTCAAAATCTAACGCTCCCGAATTCTACTTCTTTTTTTTCAGAATCTAGTACCATCGTAATTCAATGCCCTAAAAAAATTACACCCCCGAATTTCAATCGTCCTAAGATTTAACGTGTAGCCGAAGTTTAAGACTTTCGAATTCGAAATTGAATACCTTCGAAGTCTGATGTCCCCCAAAATTCTATGCTTTCCAAATTCTAACGCTTTCAAACTCTCATTCTTCCAAAATTCAATCTTCCAAAGATCCAATGCCCCCAAAACTCGATACCATCAAAATCGGATATTCCTCGAAATACAAACGTTCCAAAATTCAATACCTATAAAATGCAACGTCTTTAACAATTTGGCGGCGAAGCTACTAAATCTACGGCTATTATAAATCTATTAAAAGATAAATCTATTAAAAACGGTGGGGGGAAACGATGTCCAGGCAGGTTGAAAACAGCATAGTTGGCGGTGGAAAAAGGGGGAGTATAAAAATTCGATCGCTCAGCCGTAATTTCGAGAGTGTCCGGTGGTGGCGGTCGGCTTGTCATAAACCGGATTTACTGTCGGGCTTCGTAAACTTTACGAGGATCGGCAAAACGCCATATAACGTGGGCATAGGAGGAGGCAAGAGGCAAGAAGGGATAAGGGAGATGGCGTAGGAGGCCAAAGGAAGTCCTCCGAAGGACAGGTTCAAGGAACTCCACGAATTATAGAAACGACGAGGCCCGGCTGAACGGTTAATTTCTGCTACCCCTGCCATTCTTGGCCCCTGGAATTATTGAAAGTGCTAGCGGACGAAACTTTTATCCCATTCCTTTCCTTACAGCAAGGGGATACTCCTGTCTCGAGCTATTTTGCCAAATTCATCGTTCTTACAGGGTTAACTCTTGCTTCTTTCTTTCGCGAAATGCAACCAAATACGCAAACCTTGAATCAGAATAAAAACTAAACCAAAGATACGCAACTAAAAACCGAACGAAAGATCCTCAACTAAAACTTGAAACCAAGGATCCGACAAGCATCCTACTAGTGCTGTTTCCGATTTACAAATCTTTAACAAGACTTCGCGTAAGAAAGAATGCCAGATAAATCCTTGCGATTACAAAATGCAATCAATTACACACGCTTTGCATATATCGTCTCTGAATAGTTAAACTTGAAATAACGAATCCATCAAACTGCGAAATACAGTCGGACTAAAAACTGAATCGAATTATCCGGAAATCGTTCTGTTACCCTATCGTCGTATCTTCCAACGGAATCTTATCGAAATAAATGTTGAACCGAAGGATCGATCGCTTGACACTCTTCCTTTCCTTTCCCCGAGCACTTCGACATTCGTCTTGCCCCGTGCGGAGGATCAGAAACGTAGGCGAGCGACGTTTGAAGCTGTCAGAATGTCCCGCCGAAGGATCAGCTCGTGGCACGAGCTACGTAACGCAATTAACGATGGGGCAATTAATAACCGGCCGTTATAGATGCTGGCAGGAATCGTTCGATCGCCTGGAATCGCGGGTACCGCTTCGTACGTGCGAGCGTATCGCTTCTACACCCCACCATATCTTCCATTCTTCCCCACTATGTATGCGGTGTATATGCTTGGTATCGTATCCCCCCACTACGAAAGCCTCACCCTCGCTCTGTTTCTCCCGTGTGTGCAACTAAAACGCAGGAAAGGGAACGTAATAGCCTCGCATGATACACCGCCATTAATCCGTGTATATACCCTTCCATACTTTGGAGGAATAGACACCTCGTACGCCTCGGTTTCATAGCCGGTTCATCAGCCGGATATCTCTCCCCGCTTTACTCTTCTTCGCCTCTTCCTGTCTTTTCCTCTCACTCGCGATGATTTAATTTCGCCCCGTTCCCTTCTACCAACTCATCCCCCTCCTACTCACTTTCGCAGCCTCTCGCGCGATTGGCAAACGAAGAATACCGAAAATACCGACTCGCTGGATCTTCATCGGAACTTAAGGTGATTGCTCTTCGATTCGGAGGGTTGCTTTCGTATATTTGAGGGGGGAACGACGAGTGCTATTTTAATTCGGGGAAAGTTGGACCATCGACGAAACATATGGTAGAATTTTGATATGGAATCAGTCCGGGTCTACTTGGTGGTCTCCTTAACACTTTTGGCTTACGACAACGAGTCACACTGGTGGTTTAGCCTATGGGCAAGCTACGATCAAAACATACTGTACTTTTTAATGAACTTCAGTTTATTTTATTTTAATTTGTAAGATTGCGAGATCGAGGATTACTAAATACGAATTACGTGTAATGTTTTAGTGTTTTGCATTCCACATAGTGTTGTAGTAAAAAATAGTCAACATCTCGGTGAATAATGTTTGAAGAATTCGTAAGGCAAGGGGTTCGAATTTTAGCGTCGCACGAGGCGTTACTAGATCAGACTAGAATAAAGACAACAGCGTTATTAAAATGACGGGTGTAATTGTTTGCCGTCGATACAACGATCAAGAAAAGAATGGAAGCAAACTAAATACAAATGGGAATATGTAAGTAAGATCAAATTCAACAAAATTAGATATATAGATTAACTTGATCAACTTTGATCGTTGGATTGAATGTAATTCGTAAAATCACCACTTTCAATCGTAAAGGGTGTAAAAAGCGATTTATGTTTCATACGCGATCAGTATTCCAGTTTGAAAGTTATGATGTTCCCTATAAATGAGAGATCTATCCTGTACTTACAATTAAACAATGGTTGGACGAAGCAGAATGAAAATGGGGTAAGAATGTGCGACGTACAATTACCGACAGTAGTTAAGAATAGTTAATGAAATAATCGGTTGCGAATGTTTGCGTATACTTTATCTTCTGAAATATTCACAGCTACCTAAGCCAATTGCACAAGTTACACATTGCTATAGAATGTCCCCTATTTCGTACAACTTTCCTCTAATTCGAACCTAATATTTCCACGCAACTTTACCGAACCTCAGGCTATAACATTCCTTCGATTATATTCAATACTTCTAATAGAAGAAACTACTAATCGTAAATGGCGAAAGAGTGGCTGGAACCAAAATGGCTACCGTTAGCAGATACCAGTTAATTCGCGTTAAACGGATCAAAAGGAATTAAAATGGATTTTACTCAACTATACCCTCGACTTCTACCAGAGAAATATCATCCTTGTTGATTACGATTAAGGGTTAAAGTTGAAGTTAAACTCAATAATTGTAAACACCTGCAGGGTATTTTTGCTTTGCGTTTAGGGGATTTTATCGCGCGTAGAATTTGTCGTTAAAAGGCAGCGGGTTAAAACGTTTAATTGTATGATGCTTTTAAGTGAACCATTGTACTTCGTGTAATGATACCGCTGTCCGTGGAGTATCTATAGCTCACCTGGAGGAACATTTCGCCGTCCAGATGATGATGATCGTACGCGGCGAACGCAGCCAGCTCTCTCGCCCGATAATGCGAATCGTGGTGAGAATTTTCTTCCTTATCTTTGTGCATCACCACTGCAACAGAAATTACACAACTTTGGTTAGTAAACGTTCTTGTCGAGTTTAGAAGGGTTAAGTCACTCTAAGTCGGCAAAATCAACTAGCTTGAAAATCTCTCGAGTTAGATTGTATATCTAAATGATGCTCCTATTTTAGCCGTCATTCGGAGACTAATTATTTCTAGACTAAAATAATCATAACTAATATTAACCCCTAGCGCGTAACAGATAACTTTATCTCATCAAAATGAACTAGCTTTCAAAGCTCTCGAATGCAAACGGTTAATCGTATTTACAGTGGTTCGAGATAAAACTCGAACGCTTAGGTATATTTTTACAATCGAAGAATTGATCGACAAGCGTTTGAATTCCCAAGCTTTTGGATTGCTGAGCTTTTGCATTTCCAACCGTTTAAATATCCAAGGTTTCGAATTCTTAAGCGTTTCGACTCCTAAGCTTACGAATTCCGAAGAGTTTCAGTTTCGAAGCTTCTGAATTTCTAAGTTTTGGAATTTCCAAACGTTTGGATCCCCAAGCTTCTAAATTTCGAAGAGCTTAAGTTTCCAAACCGTCGCATTTCCAAGCGTCTCGATTCACAACTCCCAGCCACTGCAATTTCAGCTTTCCGTTACAAGATCGCGGATAATTATATAAAAATTTCCCTGCAATGTTCAAATGTTTTACACGTGACGCGATACGAAATTAGCCATCGGCCAGCGGTAGCGAAACGCAGGCAATAAAATATAATCGTAGGGCAAGTAGGGCTAATGGGAACAAAAAGGAGACACGATTTTATTTAATGGCGCGATCTGGTTGTCGTATGTTTTGCAATTATGGCGCGCATATTAAGCAGAGGGGTACGGCAGGTGTAACAGATCGACGGCTTATTATAGGGCTTAAGAGGAAGTGTCGCTCACATCCTGTCACGTATTGCCGGATCTGCTCCGCGACCGTTCTCCATTAATCTCCTTCCGTCGTTTGATACTTTCGCCCGTGTTCGGATCACTCTCTTCTCCCTCTCTCTCTCTCTCTCTCTCTCTCTCTTTCTTTCTCCGTTGCACGCGCAAGGATTCGATTCGACGACGGGATTACGGAGGCCTCGATAACGACCATCGACGGTGGAAACCGTTCGTTTCTCTGAAGCGGAAGAATTCGATTTGAGAAGATAAAGAAAGGTGCAAGACTCCCTGGTCCCCATGTCGAATTTTTTATTCGCCTCTTTCGTACGGATTGGGGATATAGATAAGAGGCGCAGAGTGGTGCGAAGGGTGCAAAAATGAACGATTCGGTGCAAAGAAACGCGCTTCGTAATTCCCATAGCGGAGCAATTATGTTAATTATACACGGTGTCTAAACTAGCGGTTCAATTCAAGCGTAGGCACTACCCTTAGCGATATGTTTTCGGTGAGACACGAGAACGTGGAACTAATTAAGAAGGTTACAATTTTTGTGAGGCGAAATGCTGCTGCACAAATAAATAGAAATATAAATGTAATACGAAATAAATGGGGAAAGGAAAAGTATAAGAATAATCAGTTACTATAATGAAAATCACAAGAAAAAAATAAATTTACTTTACTCTATTGGGTATTATAGTTATACAGTAACACTTTGCATCACAAAAGCGTTAACCTTTTTAGCTACGTTTATGTTATTCCGTTTGGCTGAAAACTTTTTACCAGGGGTTGTAGATTGTACGTGAAAAAATAAGAAGAAAATATAGAATAATATTTTGTCGTACTTGGCTTTGATTTTAAGAAACTCGAGTAGAACAGTTTGCATAGTAGTTTGTGTTTAAATAAAACTCGATATTGTAGCATTGTTGTAGATTGTAGAGTAATATCTTTAACGTCTAAGTTCATCTCGTTACGAGCAATCGGTATACCAACACAGCTGTGTACTCGAGACGATGATAAATATTCTTAACAATTTCCGAAGCAATAAAATTTATCGTCCACGAACATCTTGTTTTGTCGTTGATCCACTCTTGCTTAAAATAATAAGCATAAACATAAATGCAGATATTTATAGCGAGATCCGTTAAGCTAAACTACCAAAGTGCACTTGTACTAACAAAAGTAAGTATTTAGAGCGAATTTTTTCAGAAACCTCGCACGCGAAAACGTTGCATGACTAATACAATTGGTCAGTTATATTTTTTCGCGTAGAATCAACCTGCGACAAACGTAAACATGAGTCAGAGGAAGATTAGTCATAAAGTACGCGCAAGATAATAATCGGAGGACCGTAATTAGATTACTAACGTAAGGTGGAATTTTGTAGATTCGAGTTAAATTAGGCCTCAATTATACACGATTCGGATTCACCGCGATGCTGAATATACACTACATGAATATATTCATCTAGAATCCAAGAAATTTAATTAAAAGCAAATTCCAAACATTTAAGGCAGACCAAACTTCAATTATATGCGAGTTAGATCCAGTCCAATGTTGAAGAAAGATTGCATAAATATTCATTCAAGACATTTAATTACAAGCGAATTCCAAAGAATTTAAGGCGCACCAAACTTCAATTACACTAGAATTAGGCCTATTTTGACTTTAGCTGGAATCTATATAAAAATTCCCCCGAGAAATCTAATCGAAAATAACTCCCAAAGAATCTTCTTCAAATACCACGTTTCTTAAAATATTAATTCTGCTAAAAAATCTAATCGAAAACAAATTCCCAAGGACTTTCCTCTCGTAGTAAAACGTCGAAGGTACCAAATATTGCATGAAACTTCAATTACACTCGAATGAAGCCTAATTCGACTCTAATTGAAGTCTAATCTGAGAACTCTAGATGCCACGAAATTTTCTTAAGACACCAATGTTGAATAGCAATTTTGCTAGAATACCGAAAAGGTTTGGCTTAAAAGGATTGCAAGTGGAAGTGAAACCGATGGCAAGGAAGGGCTCCGTTGGATGGCCGAGGTCGACACACGATTTTCGTATCATTTACACGAAGAAACCGATCGCGGCCGGGTAAAATACGATATTTCAGGAGTTCCAGGCCGAGGTAAAGTGAAAGCACGGTATCACCGCGTGGCAGACCGTGTACGAATAAGAACAAGACCACCTGCGAGCTCCGGAGAGCCGGATGATACGAGTCCCGACGATGCGTTTCGAAAGTGAACAACCTCCTCGTGGAGCATTTAGCGTCGAAGGGCATCGATGCGTGCATGAAAGATGTGCGACTTCGCCGTCGGCCTCTCATAAAAACCTGCACGCAATACTCCTCTGTCAAGCACGCGTGTGCCACGCGACCCTTCGGGGCCAGTTTTCATCGCAACAGAATTCTTACCGACGTACTATCCGCCTACCAACCGTTTACAACCATTTCCCTATCCGAAAGACATCGTTTAAGGAAGCTTGCGTTCGAAGGCACTCCGCCGTGCGTTACTTAAACATTCGTTATTAGACCGCGGCTCATTCCACGACAAATCCATCGCTTTTTTCCCCCTCGATGTCTGGCATTTTGTTCGAATTGAAATATGTTTGTGGCGCCGCGGAGAGGGAAAGAGATAGGAAAAAAAAGTAGAAGGCGTGTTTCGTACCCTGGGCCTGCTAGTGGACTCATAAAAGTATTTTTATCTCCCAAACTATTAAAGATACGAACTTCGTTTTGGTTATTCCTTTTCAATCGTAAAGGTACGGCCTATTCGGGTAAATTTTTCTTGAATTGAAGAAGTTTGCTTTTAATACTGCGAATCATAAACAAACTCTTATGTCGCGAATTGAGGTTCGAGGTCACGATTTTAATAATCCGAGGAAAGTAATGCTTATCGTATTCCTTGAAGTTTTCTCTACGGTTTCTATGTGATTTATTAAGAGGTTTTAACAAATATGAAAAGTATTATAATACTGTTTCACTGAGTTTGATGCAGAACAAGACGAGATATATTTACAGTAAACTAGAATACGTTTTCTTAATGCTAAGTCTGTACTTTGGGAAATCGTACATTGCAATTTCATCGTATTCATATTAACTTCATTCATTTCAACATTTAAATTCAATTTCGTATTGTCCAGGGAAGTACTAAATCGCAGTCGTAAAAATGCCAAAAGTATTTTCTAATCTCGAGTATCATGCGTTTGTTCATGATTTAATTTCTACAGCTGCCGCTATTTATACTTCCGATTAGATATTTACGTTTCCGTCGCGTTCCATAATTTTTGTCGCAACTTATTAACAAACCCATTTGTGGATTTTTCGTCGTACAATATTATCGTCTCACTTTGCACCACACGTATCCTTCGTGAACCAAAACTTTGAAACGTGTGCCAAATTCGCTTTTCTTTGCCTTCGTATCAGCCAATAAATCAACGTACACGCGTGCACCGTTCACGAATCGATCGTTTAGCGCGCGAATCGTTGAAATCGTTGGCAAACACGTAAGAGTACCCTGTGTACACGGTCGTTTGACATCAAGATGTTGGAACGGAAACGCGGAGTCATCGATCGGGGAAGCATTAGCCACGGTCATTAAGCCATGGGCCTCTCGATTCTCGTCCGCTTAAATGCATCTCGTTGAAAAGAGACAAGGAGAGCATTGAAAATCGAATTGTCGTCGGGGGTAAATAAAGCGCATGCAAGACGCGTGTATCCTGCGGCACGCCGTTATCCCGACGGCCATCCTAATGGGGTCCCATCCCGGAGGGTCGCGTGGCAGAACGCGGTCGCTTCACGACATTGCGTGCCACTATTTACGAGTGAACAACCTCCGTGGGTTGCTCATCCTTCCTGCACGCGTTCCTTCTCTCAAACGCTCTTCGAGAATCGGACGGTGGATCTTCCTTCCTGTTCCTGAACGGGCCAACCTGTTACTGCTTTCTATTCCCTTTAATTTTGTTCGCTCGCAACACTTTCCGAATAACCTATGTATGATATTTTAGCGATGAAATGATCGTGCGTTTTTCGCTTCCAATTTCTTCAACTTTGTTAACGTACGAATACAAATGTGAATTTGTGTAAAAAAAAAAGATCCGTGGTCTGGTCGTTGTTATACGTTGAGGTGAATTTTGCCAAATGCATCTTATCCTTCCTTAACACACCGATTATTTCTACGCGAAGAAACACGTATCGCTCGGTATGGTTAACGTACCTGTATAAATAGAACGATTCGTGATGTTAACAACCCCGTGGTTTTTACATTCGTGATGTTAACAAACGTGGTTTGTACCGTTTTACATTTCTTTAGCTCTGTTTCTTGTTCAACGATTGGAAGATTGATCGTTGAAACGCTTGACAATCGAAAGGCTCGATAAGTGAAATATCAAAGCGTTTCGTTTATTTATTTGAATGATAAATAAATAATCGAAACGCTTGGAAATTGAAACGTTTGTATGAGTACGTATAAATAATTGACCTTACCTCGGGAATTTTGCACGTACTGTCTGTTAGAATATGCGAATGAAATACATGTATGTATATTGTGTTTCTACTTTTCAATATGTGCGTGTACATTCTCTTCTTAGCTACACATATTTCTCATTGGCAACATAGGTGTCCGCTCAATTTTGCGAGCGACTATATATTATGTTTCTACTTTTGAATGTGCGTGTGTACACTCTCTTCTTAGTTATACATATTTCTCATTGGCAACATAGGTGTACGCTGAATTTTGCGAGCAACTATATATTGCGTTTCTACTTTTGAATATGTGTGTGTACACTCTCTTCTTATCTATTTCTGATTGGCAGCATAGGTGTACGCTCAATTTTGCGAGCATCTATGTTTTGTGTTTCTACTTTTGAATATGTGTGTGTGCACTCTCTTCTTAGCTACACATATTTCTCATTAGCAACATAGGTGTACGCTCAATTTTGCGAGCAACTATATACCGTGTTTCTACTTTTGAATGTGCGTGTGTACATTCTCTTCTGATCTATTCCTGATTGGCAGCATAGGTGTACGTTGAATTTTGCGAGCAACTGTACGTCGCCGGAAGAAATGTGTCACGGAAGTCGCTGGAAACAACGAAAGAAACAGTGGAATAAAGAAAACTGGCCGCAGAAAGATACGAATCAAAACCATGGAACAACGAGAGGCCGAAAAGGGGAAAGGGTAGAACGATGCAGCCATGAGATCGGCGTTACAATAATTGCACTTCCTCCGGCAAGATCGGTTCGCGAGGAGGCCGACGCGACGGACCGGAAGCGACGAAATGAAAAGCGGCCAGGGACCAATCGGAATGCGTGAAGCGGAGCAATGGCGCGGCGTAGCCCTCGATGCGATGGGCGCGTGAATCTCTGCGTGTGCACGCTTCGAAACGCGTGAAACACGATCTTGCACACGAGGGAGCGAAAGTTTGCCCGTCATGCTTGTTTGCCGAACGATTTAGGCTACATTTCGAGCTGACATGCTTCGTTGGGCGAAGGTGACGGGCAATTGAATTAGTTAAGCTGTTGACTATTGGGTGTGGACGCGTCCATCACCTCGTTGATGGCCTAATTTTCCTCGCGACATAAACTCTTCGTTGAACGAATTCGCCGAGTGCGGGATAGACCATCCGTTTATAGGAAACATAAATTTCAAAACTGAAACTGATGTTAACCCTTTAGAATGACGTGCGATTTAACTCTGACCGTACCGGAATTTTACGCACACTACGTCGATGAATGTTCCTGGGTGAAAGAAGAAGCAAAGAGAAATTCAAACCGTGATATAAGAATTGTCGTAGAGTTAAACGAACGAGAGAAACAACGATGAATGTAGAATTTTAAATCGAATATTTAAAGACCGGTCATGGTACGGATAGTGTTAAAAATTTAATTGATCTTTACGACGCGTTAACTGGTTTATGTTGCATTGATAAGATGAATAATTTGCAAGATAGTAGACATTGCACTGGTTGCAATTAATAAGGTCAATAATTTGCAAAATAGTAGACGTTGCACTGTTCGCAATTAATAACGTAAATAATATGCAAAATAGTAGACATTGCGCTGTTTGCAACTAATAAGATGTATCATTCGCAAGATAGTAGACGTTGCACTGTTTGCGAATTAATAAGATGAATAATCTGCAAAATAGCAAACGTTGCATTGTTTGCAGTATCAAAATTCGCGACTTGCTTCACCGTAACAAAAGGATTAAAGAAAATTTGAAACAACGAAAAATCATTCGCAGATCTATAGGCTAATAGAGCTTTATTAAGAACGTAAGTCTGCGGAATACTGGAGAACTCCTTGCGAAAATAGCCACGCATGATATTACAATTATTCGTGAACGTGGTTGGCAGCGGCGGCGAAATTTCATTATCGCGAAAAAATTTAAATTGCAAATAGAATTATAATTCATCTGGAAGGCTTCGTTAACCATTGTATGTAAATTCGAAGTTCTTCGAAGGACTGGCGAATATTTTCGCGCGAAATTATGCAATTTATATGCTTTCGTTTTGGATTGGACAACGAATAGGGCAATTATCGCCGATGATTCAATGACAAAGAGGCTCGATTTGGCAAAAGTGACGGGCGAAAATTAAAAATTGTCCATACCACGCCTACTTCGGGGGCCACGTGGACCGAAACAATCAAGCGGTGGCACGCGTATCTTTCCGTTGATCACCGGGGACGCTTCCTAATTGGAACCGCATCCGACAACGCCGATCCCATTAATCATCGATCGATTATACGCTCAAGGAGATAATCACTTACTTAACCATTCACTTAGCTCGACCTGGGACGAGCCAGGTTGCGTGAAACGCAACGTCATCCTCGCGTAGGAACCGGCTTCGATCCCTTGTCCGATCCCAATTGTTATTTCGAGTTAGGGCATGTCCGAATTTAATGGAAAAATGACTACGGAAGGGGCTAATTAGGCGCGAGCATCTTCCGGTTTTTTTCCTTTAAAGGGTAGCAAAATTTGATGTGTAGTTAGACGTGTTGCAATACTAAAGGAACAGTGGAGTATTAATGCGAAAGTATTCAGTATTAATATTGCGGTGAACAGTGAAGTATTGATACGAAAGTATTAAGTATCTCGTATATATATAATACTTATGAAATATATATATATATATTTCGTAAGTATTTCACATATATGTATATGTATATATAACGTGCATAAGTAAATAAAATTGAACTGCAATCAATTGTAACGTGTATCGAATATGTTACTTAAAACCTGTTACAGAATTCTGATGTCCTAGGTTCGAGTACTACTTATAACACCTTCGATTCTTTAGTATAGAGTATTTGTATTATAAAATATCCATTCAAAACCTACACCTACACGTTCCAAGCTTCGATACCAATTTGTACGGAACGAATACGTTTCAAGTATAATTATCGAAACATTATTGCCTGTGAGTCGTATTCGAAACCCGTGCCACGAAACACTGTTATTGAAATTAACTTGAATTCGTAAGCACATATTAAACTTGATCCTATCTCTATTCGTTACCCAGCTGTTGAAACGTAAGTATTATAATTAGCATCATATGTAGTTGAGTGCCGTCTAGGCATTTAGGGTATGTCTGACCACGTTGCGCATCGTACCACTTTTGCTTCGGCAGACAGAGGTAACAGATTCTACTGCGATAATCGTGAAATATAGTGATGGGACTGACACATGTTTGATACTATTGATACGTTTACGATTAGAATTGATACTTGCGTATCGATCTCGTGTACAATACGCCTGAAAACGATTCGAGGTGAATTGGAACGATTAACCCTTTGCCGACGAGTGTCTACAAATAGTCGCCTGATCATTTTTTAGGTTCAGTGGACGCACGTTGATGTTAAAGCAGAAAATTTAAATTAACATCGTTAATAAGCGTTTCACAGCTTTGGGAATGGAACGGTCTGGAATTCAGAAGCTTGGAAAGTATAAAGGCTTGGAATTGAAAATCAAAATACTCTCTTAAGTGTTACTATTCATCGTCCGCAAATGGTTAACTATCGTATCGCTACGTATTAATTGTTTATTACGTTTCACAGTTATTTGAATATAATTACGAAGGCTCGAATACTGCTACAAAAAGGTGGCATCGAGGCCAACTCCGAAACATTTAATATATGTATATTGTAGATTGTATATTGCATTTTGTATATGGAGCTGTAGAGAGGGAATAGAATAGGAAAAGGAAGGGTGTTGCGTTTCGTGCTGGGCCTGCTAGTGGACTCATCAGTAAGGCTACCTAGCAGGCCCTGCCTTAGACTTGGGATATTGGAAGGAAGGTTAAAGGCGGTATATATATGGACGAGGTAGTTGGAGCGAGTACTTTCGAGAAAGTCCTATTTTATATGTCCCTCTAGTGGTGGGTGCAGGAGAGCCACCACACTGTATATTGTACATTGTACATTATACATTGTATATTGTATATTGTATATTGTATACTGTATATTGCATTTTGTATATTGTATATTGTATATTATATATTGTATATTGTATATTGTATATTGTATATTGTATATTGTATATTGTATATTGTATATTGTATATTGTATATTGTATTTTGTATTTTGTATATTGTATATTATATACTGTATACTGTATATTGTATATTGTACATTGCATATCGTATATTGTATATTATATATTATATATTGTATATATTGTTTACGTATGGTGGAAACCAATTATTGTATTCCTATATGGAAAGCAAATAAACCTATTCCATCCATCTATCAATGAAACAACAATGCAACTTTTCCACCCTTAAATTCTGCGCCTCGAGGCAAATTCCTCATCTTAAACGTCGTCAGCTGTGATAATCCCGCGGCTCGAGGCCGAAATGGTTTCGCGAGTAAAACAGATCAGGGACTTTGCAGCGGGCAATTAAAACGTTCGAGGAGGCCATAGATCCGCGCTGGAGATAAATAATGGCCGAAGAGCATGGCGGCAGCGAAAGGTCACGACACAACGGGAACGTTTCGCCGCGGAGGTAATTGGTTCGCGTGGGGAGGAAGAATACGCGATAATTGGCCGGGATAAGGGGATTACGTGGTTGCGGGAGAAAATAAAAAACGCGACGGATCGTTGGTTTTTCAGAAAGCTCGAGCCAACTGGCGATCGAAAAAGAGAGCTTCGCGGCTCTGACCTGACGAAAACCACTTCGTCTCCCCGCTTATCGCCAGCCAGCCATTCGTTTCCGCGACACAATCGCGAGAAACCCCGCTCGCGACGAGTGTATTAGCGCGGCCGACTCGCGGCTACCCTAATCTCTCATATTCCGCCCCAGGAATCTTGGACTTCTCTCCCTCGTTTTGCGGTTGGCGTGCGATTCCGCCGCTGTATCGTGGCCCCCTCGACTTCAGCCCGAGTGCTCGCATGATTGATCATGCTGTTTTTCGGGGGAAATTAGCGTACTCACAAGTCAGCGGCGAGTTTACCGAGCCTTCTAAAGTCTCGGACGATAAGCGTCGCGAGGGTGGATTTTGTTCATTTTAGCAATGACTCGTCTTGGAATTGAATTTCTCTGGAAATTGATCGGCAAGTGGCGGATGCGCAAGATTTTTAACGGAAATTGTTACACGAAGCGGAGATGTTAAATTAATTGTTGAAACTATTACATACTCAGCGTTGTCCAATGGTAAAAGTTGCCTTTGCTTTTCGCTGTGTACTGTGAATTATGAATTATTGGATTTTCAGTGGCTCAAATATGAACAGTATTCGTTCATATTAAGAATGCTATTATATAATTATACAGTTGTTACGAAATTTAATAACCAGAATGGATCTGACAAGTTAACTAAAATAGGGGAGTAGCGATACGATATCCGAGACGCGAAAAGGCGACTAGGTAATTGGTCGCCGGTTCGTAAATCGACGATCAGCAACGCGAACGCATGTAGAATGGCTCGTTACGACCGGCTAATAATCTCTCTTTACGGCTATTATCCTTGAACATAGGCGGACCGCGAATTAGCTTCGTTTCCTTCGATTTGCTCCCCTCGAGCCACACGAGCGAAAAGCTCGCTGCATTTTTTTCTTTCTTCTCTGCACGTGAAATCGCCACCCTTTCGACTGCGCCGCGATTTCCGCTCCGGTAACGCGCGCAAGCGCGCGCGCGGCGGACGCGAATCAGGAATCGTGGCCTAATTATTTCCTCGAAACCGAAGGCCAACGGTTTGCGCGAATCGTCAAAGACCACCGCGGTGCCTCGGTAGCATAATCGTCTACCAGAAATCTAAACGGCCTTCCCCGGAATCAATTATCCTCATCTTATTAATTATCCCGTTTGTCGTCGATTAAGCACTTTGCGTATTCAAAAATTGCTCAATCTTTGGCCCGGGGGAAACGATGCACGCCCTTTCCACGAAAATCTCATTTTTATGCTATAATGAGTAAGTAGAAGCAGTAGGAATTGCAAGCGGGGCTAACCATCGGCTTGCAACAACTGTATTCCAAATGTACTTAAAATCTACCTGACTTCCACTCGCCGATTGCGTTTAATGCGTGCTCGATTTATACCCGTGCCGCGATTCGAGTCTGCGTTCGAAGGTTACTCGAAATGTACTCATTACGCTTCCGCGAATTTCAACCACTACTTTGAAAGTTCCACGATAAACCACCCTTAAACAATTATAGCCCAGTAGAGTTGCAGCTTAATAGTATCCATCGCTGATAAGCTTTCTAACAAATTTCAATGGAATGGTTTTAAGCGTGCAACTTCTGCGTCTACTTTCGAACTTGTAAGATGTTTCCAAGCAATTCAATGTCATGACAACGTGCATTCAAGATGAGCAATTGTGCTATACAAGAATAGCACCCTAGTAGCACCCATTGCTATTTAGCCTTCATGTAAATTTAAGTAGATTTCAAATTTCTACTTTGAATGCCTTAATTTGCACTAAAAGATTACTATATCCACTTTCAAGCTTATAAGATTCATCGAAACACGTGAATCCCGTAACAGATTACATTCAAACTGAAAAATTCTATCATAGGAGAATAGCACCCATTGCTGCTTAGCCTTCTCCTAAATTTGAAAACCTTAATTTATACCCGAAAATATCGTCAACCCACTCCAAACTTAAATAATGTCTAGAGTCGATTAAATTCCACAACAAATTACGTCCAAAATGAACAACTATTCCTTGGACAAATAGCACCGTAGTAGCACTCATTGCTACTTAGCCTTCGTCTAAATTTAAGTAGCTTAATTTGCACTCAAAAATGACTGTATCCACTTTCAAGCTTAGAAGAATCTCTTGGCAAATAAATCCCACAACAAATTATATCCGAACGGAATAATTCTATTATAGGAGAATAACACCCATTGCTGCTTAGCCTTCTCCTAAATTTGAAAACCTTAATTTATACCCGAAAATATCGTCAACCCACTCCAAACTTAAATAATGTCTACAGTCGATTAAATTCCACAACAAATTACGTCCAAAATGAACAACTACTCCTTGGACAAATACCACCGTAGTAGCACTCATTGCTACTTAGCCTTCGTCTAAATTTAAGTAGCTTAATTTGCACTCAAAAATGACTGTATGCACTTTCAAGCTTAGAAGAATCTCTTGGCAACTAAATCTCACAACAAATTATATCCGAACGGAATAATTCTACCTTGGAAAAGTAGCACCGTAATTGAACTCATTGTCACTTAGACTTTACCCAAATTTAATTGTACTTTAATATGCACCCAAAAATTGCTACTATTCGTCCGCGACAAGAAGGCACGCAAGTATTTACATTCCCGTGCTACGTACAATCTACTAGCCTCTCTACACGCACATGCCGTGTTCACTATTAACCGAGGACGTTAAAGATCGACAGTGGTTTAATAACGAAGACGGCGTGTGGCGATAAGGAAGACAGTAGACCATATCTACAGCGAGGATTTAAAGACTCGTCTGCCTTGTTTTCGTGGACGGACAGTACATCTATAACATGTTAGCTTTCTGACGTAGAATTGGAATATGTTGAACGATACTAGTATTTGCTACGAATTACACATTTGAAGTAGCAGTGAAACGTATCATCTTTGAAAGTGTGGTCCAAATATGAGCTGCACATAAAATAATCTAAAGTAAAATAATTATCTTTTAATCTTTCAATTTTTTAATATTAATCGTTTAACACGAATTCTACGTTCAATTTAACCCACTATAATACCATAATCTTTCAAACTTATCCAATAGTTTCATTCAATCTACAACAAATCATCCCAAAACTAAACAATTCTATCCTAACCCAACAGCATCCTAATAGCCCTCGTTAGTCATCCATTTGCCAAACCATAATTCTTTAAACGATACCTACTCGCAATCACCCCCACAACCCTAAATACAAACTTGAAGTTTTACAATCTCTCCTCCACACACACATACATATATATATACACATAGTATATAATTAGCCCTCATTTATATCACACATAGATGTAAGATTTCTCGAATTAACAAGTTCTGTACAACTTGATCGTGGTCGGGGCTGTCGATTGAGCCCCGAAAATGTCAGGGTGCGAAGGGAGGGTGGGAAAGGAAAAGAAATAACGTCCGCGACGGGGCTGCTCGTCGCGCGTACACGATCTGATATAAGTTGTCGGGGCAAAGGCAGACGCCGACAGTTTTTATCGAGGCGACGAGGAGCAACAGCACAGCGAGGAAGAGAGTAGTTTCGCAAGCGCTCTTTAGTGCTCGACGCCACGATACACGGTCGCTCGCTCGCGGCCCCTGCCACATATCTCTCTCTCTCTCTCTCTTTCTCTCTCTCTCTCTTTCTGTGTACAGTGACCGTATAAAGTAATCCGTCAGACAGAAGTGGGGTGATAATGCATGAGTGCGGTTGCCCCGCCCTATCCCTGTAACCGCGATAAAATCTCTCATTACGCAACGAAACGGACCCTCTGCCCGGCTAGACTGTTATCCTTAGACAGGAACTCTAATAAACCATACGTATGTGGAAATTTATATTTTCGTTTCGGGCCACGGTGTCGCGACACCCCTTTCGAAAGGGGCTGCAGACGTCGCAATTCCACCGTTCAACTTTTAGACACTTCTTTTTTTCAGATCCTCTTCTTCTGTGGATCATAGCAGCGGTTTTAATCGCACCGTTGCCCCGTGCAAATTAATAAGCGACTCGTTGGAAAGTGCAGAGCGATTCCCTTAAACGATATTCATCCATTTTTATTCAATTTCATTTCTGGATGTAAGGAAGATTTTGACTGGAATAATTACTCGGTTAACAATAATTGGACGAAATGGTAAATTTTGTTTTGGTTATGGGATAATAAAGAACTTGTTTCAGAAGACAATGCAATTATTCCGATACACTTGTACAAATTGTTGCAGCTTTAAATTGTGCCAACGCTCGAAATATTTCATCAAGATCTCATGCTTGTAAAGAAAATTGCGAAAAATCGCTTCTCACTTTAATTTTACATTTCACGTGATTCTCCCCTCTTAAACAGCCACCGCTGAGCTAAGGTAAATGAACTACGTACTGTCACTGTTCCTATAACTGCCACTTGAATTCGTTTATTTAATAGCAAAGTAACGTACAAAGAATCGTAAGTAAAGAAATTTTCATACCAAATTTGGACTTCGGTTTACGTAACAACGCAAAGACATCGTATACTAGTTTACACTTAATATTTATAACGAAATATTGGGAGTTAAATGTGCTGTTGAACATTGAAACGTGACCAATATAATTATAAAGTATGAAACGTCTCGTAATTCAGTAAGGCGATACGTTTACCATATATCTTATATCTGTTACACAAACTGACGTGCTAATATATGTAAAACGTGTTTCTATTCAAATGAAAAGTTTTCAAATGACGGTAATAGGGACACTGGACTTTGTTTCACATTTTTAATTTATTAGTAATTGATTCATTATATTCAACGTATAATAAAATGTTCATAAATAAAAGAGCGGTTGAACAATGTTATGCTGCAAACTGAAACGATTTTTACGTTAACACTAGGTTTACGGACATTATGTGTACAATTTGACAGGGTTCCGGAAAAATACGTCTACTGCATATAAATATTCGAACGTAGAAGCGTGTGGATGAAGAGAATTACGTAGAATACATATTCATACCATTCTATTAATTAAGTAATAATGAATATATTATGTTGATATTATATCTTATATCTGTAACACAAACTGACGTGTTAATATATGTAAATACGTGTTCCTATTTAAACGAAAAGTTTTCAAGTGACAGTACGAAGGACCGTGGACATTGTAGTACATTTTCAATTACGTAGTAATGAATTTATTCTATCGAACGTGCAAAAAAATGTTCATAAATAAAAGAGCGGTTGGACAATATTGTGCTCCAAACTGGAACGATCTTTACGTTGCACACGTTCTAAAATAGTTAAATAAAGTTACTTGAAGCGCGAACTTTAAAGTGGCGGTACGTGGTACATCTACCCTAATGCTCTTAGGCTTGGAAAAGTTGAATTCGACTGTGGATGAAGGGTGAAATACGATTCACGGTTCGCGGATAATTCGCTGTTAGCGAGCTAATTAACAATAGATACAAATTGGCACGTTAGTCGCGTTTATGACACACGCGCATGCCGTGTCGCGTGCACATTTCCTTCCGCGACGTGTAATCATTCGTAATTGCGCCCCGTACGTGGTCCTGTATCCCGGCTATCCGCGAATGTCAATCCGGTGTGTCATCGGGCTCGATTCTTGCCTTTCGATCATCGGCACACGCGAGCCGAATGGATCAGCGAAATTCTCCTACGCTCTATTAATAAACCTTAATTAACCCGATCGCGAAAGGTCAGAGATCAACCCCTTTTGCCAATATTTCGCGCAACTTCGCGTCTGCTGCATTAACCCTTTTACCCACGTCGCTTCAAATCTTGCTATTAGTGAGCGAACTATTGGCTGATTTCAAAAATTTGGAAGGATTTAATAAAAAAACGTTTGTATTATTTCACGTGAAATAATTTAGAGACTCACTATTAAGGTTTAATAGTTGAATTAATTAACTGTTATACTTAATAAAATAATAGTTAAATTATTCAGATTGGTGCACATGAAATTGAATTTCTGGGATGGTTGAATTTAATTTTGCTCCATGGTTAATTGTAATAAATGAAACTAAGGAAGAAGAAAGTTTCTGTGATATACGTAGATTTACAGAATGTTGAGAATAATTGTAATAAAATTATGAAATGCTTAATGGCAATTCTTAAAAGCTTCCAAGTAGCAACAGTTTGAAACACTGTCATGTTTGAAACTAGCCATCTTTCGATAGAAAAGCTTTAGAAATTTTGCTTCTTTGTAATCGAATGGTTGCACGATAATTTGGAGTTGTTTGGCAACGATTGACGAAATTTCCGTGGAAGAAACTTTTAGTCGCGGACGAGGACAAGCCGCGTTGCAGGAAAGCGCTTCTTAATGCGGATGGACTCGTGTCAAGGTGATTCGATTCGCAATCTGCGACCGGAAACGCGGTGCATACAATTGTAATCGTCTATCATCATTGTGAAGGTGATCGTCATCGGTTAGGGTAGATGTAACGATTACTTCCACTTACGCTTAACTATATTTAACTATTAAATATATATTGACATATATTGGTTAATCTATTGATATATTAATATATTAATATATTGATGTATTGATGCTTTGATGCATTGATATATTGATATATTAATGCATTGATGCATTGATGCATTGATGCATTGATGCATTGATATATTGATATATTAATGTATTGATGCATTGATGCATTGATATATTGATATATTGATATATTGATATATTGATATATTGATATATTGATATATTGATATATTGATATATTGATATATTGATATATTGATATATTGATATATTGATATATTGATATATTGATATATTGATATATTGATATATTGATATATTGATATATTGATATATTGATATATTGATATATTGATATATTGATATATTGATACATTGATACATTGATATATTGATATATTGATATATTGATATATTGATATATTGATATATTGATATATTGATATATTGATATATTGATATGTTGATATATTGATATATTGATATATTGATATATTGATATATTGATATATTGATATATTGATATATTGATATATTGATATATTGATATATTGATATATTGATATATTAATATATTGATGTATTGATGCTTTGATGCATTTATATATTGATATATTGATATATTAATGCATTGATGCATTGATATATTGATATATTGATATATGAATGTATTGATGCATTGATATATTGATATATTGTTATATGAATGTATTGATGCATTGATATATTGATATACTGATGTAGTGATATATTGATGTATTAATATATTGATATTTTGATATATTGATATACTGATATACTGATATGTTGATATATTGAAGCAGCTGCCTGCTTCAACTAAAAAAAATGAAAGACCTTCCCCTAATATATGAGCCGCTAATTTGCTAAATCGATTAACTCCATAAAACATAAAGTAGAGAAATTGATAAAGTAAATATACATTCCGTGTATTAAAATTCCTGTTAATATTTAACTTCATACGAGCACTGCAGAATGTATTATTGCAGACATATAAAATGCATAAAAGAATACTACATCTTTGTAATAATCATTATTATTACAAATTGCTTATTATTTCACGTACCAAAAACAATTTTCTCATTTCGTGGTGTTAAGCCCAATTATTAAGGAAATCTATTTCAAATATAAATAGTTAAGCTTCGAGCAAGTGCTTCGATATTAAAATTTCAAAATATACAAAATACGGAGTTGATCGATTTAGGCTGGCTCAAAAGTATCAATAATCCTCGTCTCTCGTTAGATTGTACGTCGATTCAGTCGTTCGCAGGCCTCCAATCGAACGGTGAGCTTTTATATATCGTATCTCGTAGTTAGATTTATTATTACGACAGAAACTAGAATAATACAGTTTAATGACATAGTTTGTAAAACGATAGAGATAAGAAGAAATTTATACTAGAGGAGGAGAACGAAATGTGCAAAACCGACTTTCAATTTTACGGCTTGTAAAAGCAGAAATTAATAAAGATATGTACACGTATATATCGTAGCTCGGTGTTTGAAGAATTTCACCGTTAGAAGGACGTTCTCGGAGCGGCATTTTCCTAGGAGCCTTAGAAGCTCGGGTAATAATAAATGTAGAGTGGTGGAAGTAGGGCAGCCGAGTTACGTGTGGGGTCGACGATAGAGAGAGTCGATAAATAACGCGGTGTCAGGATGTTTTAAAAATATTTTAGAGCCTAGCCTCCAGTAAACTCGCGGCGAGCTTTATGCTAATCCGGCGACGCTGAATTACTTTATAAAAAGCTGATTATACGGCGAAAAACGCGATCCATCTACCGAGATAGCTTCTTCCCTAGCTGCCTCGTTAAACGAGGAATATTTTAGTCCCACAACGAATCTACTTGCAAAGTATATTCCTACGAATTAGAATATAATAGTCGATAATTGAATGATTGATATCAATTGTAACTGGACTTGCCAATTTTAAATTGTCTTGAGGGAAGCAAAAAATAATATTCAATCTTATGATGCAAAAATAATTTTCAACTCAATGTTGAACCTACTAATTGTAACTAAAATTTTCGATTTAAAATTATGTCAAATAAACTATAATATGATATTCAATTCTACGATGACAAAATAATATTCAACTCAATGTTGAACCTACTAATTGTAACTAAAATTTTCGATTTAAAATTATGTCAAATAAACTATAATATGATATTCAATTCTACGATGACAAAATAATATTCAACTCAATGTGCAACCTATTAATTGTACTTAAACTTGCCAATTACAGAACGTTTTAAATAAACCAAAAAATGATATTCAATTCTATGATGAGAAAATAATATTTAACTCAATGTTGAACCTACTAATTGTAACTAGATTTGCCAATTATAAATTGTTTCAAGGGAATCAGAAAATAATATTCAACTTAATGATGAACCTACTCAATGTATCTAGACTTGCCAATTATACATTGTCTTAAATAAACTAATAAGTGGTATTCGATTCTATGATGACAAAATAATATTCAACTCAATGTGCAACCTATTAATTGTACTTAAACTTGCCAATTACAGAACGTTTTAAATAAACCAAAAAATGATATTCAATTCTATGATGAGAAAATAATATTTAACTCAATGTTGAACCACTAATTGTAACTAGATTTGCCAATTATAAATTGTTTTAGGGGAATCAGAAAATAATATTCAACTTAATGATGAACCTACTCAATGTATCTAGACTTGCCAATTATACATTGTCTTAAATAAACTAATAAGTGGTATTCGATTCTATGATGACAAAATAATATTCAACTCAATGTGCAACCTATTAATTGTACTTAAACTTGCCAATTACAGAACGTTTTAAATAAACCAAAAAATGATATTCAATTCTATGATGAGAAAATAATATTTAACTCAATGTTGAACCTATTAATTGTAACTAGATTTGCCAATTATAAATTGTTTTAAGGGAATCAGAAAATAATATTCAACTTAATGATGAACCTACTCAATGTATCTAGACTTGCCAATTATACATTGTCTTAAATAAACTAATAAGTGGTATTCGATTCTATGATGAGAAAATAATATTTAACTCAATGTTGAACCTACTAATTGTAACTAGATTTGCCAATTATAAACTGTTTTAAGGGAATTAGAAAATACTATTCAATTTTATGATGAGAAAGTAATATTTAACTTAATGATGAACCTACTCATTGCAACTAGAATTGCCAATTTGAAATCGCCTTAAATAAACCAGAAAATGATATTCAATTCCATGATGATAAAATAATACTCAACACAATGTTCAACGTAGTAATTGTACCTAGACTTGCCAATTATAAATTATCTTACAAAATTCGGAAAATGATATTCAATTCTATGATGACAAAATACAATAATATCCAACTCAATGTTCAACCTACTAATTGTAACTAATCTTGCCAATTACAAATTCTCTTAAATAAACCAAAGAATAGTATTCAATCTTACGACGAGAAAATAATATTCAATTCAACGTTCAACCTATTAATTGTACCTAAATTGTATCAAGAATCACGTCCAGTCAATCACGAGAGTCTGAAATCCAAGAATTGTAACTAAACTTGCCAATTACAAATCGTTTTAAATAAACCAGAAAATGATATCCCAATTCTACGACGACAAAATAGCATTCAACGTCTTACGATTCCACTTGAGAATCTCTCGCTCTGAAACCAACGACGACCGGCAAACCACTTTTAAACCCATCGTCGTTCCTTACAGATCTAAATCCAACCCCTTAGAATTTAGATCTGAATCAGAGCTGGGACCGAGGGAACTTGGGACGAAGAAAGTCGAGGTAGGTGGAACGGCGAACTTAGGCTTGCCTCGAAAGGCAAATCACATTATAATTAGCGCGTACAGCTGTAGATAGGAGGGCAAATTGTATTAATGCATTCCGTCGTCTCTATCTAAGCGGCTATAGCACGGTGTCCAGGCAGTGGAGGGCAGCTGTCGGTGGCGAAGCATATACTGCCTCGCGACACGACATCGTCATTTATCACCGTGGCTCCGGGCATGGCTCGTGTGCCTTTTCTACATTACCTAATGAGTTTCATAACCGAATTAAATTTTTCGGCCCGTCCGAGTAAACGGGGCTGGGCGTCGTTAAGTCCACGGAATTAAAACCTCGCCGGCCAAGATTAATCTGTGCTTCCATTACGGTGTCCCCATAGAAAACACACCCTCTTTCATACTTTCGCCCGAACTTTTCCTACGCCTCACAAATTTCTTCGCATTACACTTTTCGGGGATTAACGAGAACAGAATTTTATCTCGTTATCTGAAGTTTATCGGCTGCACTTTACAATTTTATTTAAGGGTTGAGAATGGTTTTTCATCCGAGAACAATTAAAATTCATCGCCTCATAGATTAAGATTGAACTGTGCTTTTATTACGTTCTACCCTTTCTTGTACCTTTGATAAAATTTTTCGTACACATTTGAATTTCGTAATATTCCACTGTTTGGGGATTCCCGAGAACGGAATTTTATCTCGTACGATTATGTAACATATTTGGGGTTTATTGGGGAAGTCAAAGGATGCACCTTAGAATTTTAATCAATCTTTTGCACTCAAAATACGAGCAGGATTGTTATAGATATTTGTTTCGACAATTCCGATTGCCAATCGTACTCAACATGAATAATTTTGAATTTATATATTAATTATGCTTCTGCGAAGGCGGCGAGCATCTGTTTCTGAAGACTTTAATTCCAGTGGCAAATATTAAAATTTTTACACGGGCAAACAGTTGCTAATTCTCTGAAGTACCTCGTAACCATGGAATTGCAAAAAAAAATAAATATTATATGCAGAATTGTTCGATAAAATATCATATTGAGTAAAATATTCAATGTTCAATAGAATTGTATAGATGGTGCCCTTGAACGTTCCTCAAATATCCGAACAGCCTAATAGTTTCTCGTATTAAAGAAAGATGTGTGTTCTTTTGGGAGGGAGATAATTGAAAGCAGGAGGATGGTTCATTCGGAAGCAGTGTGCCAACACTCGAAAAACTGAGCAAACACTCGTTTGTTCACGGCGCGGTTAAATCGAGCCAAGGGTAATGTACTTTGCCTGTTCCTTTCGCTTGCGATTCTCTCCGCTCTTCATTCCACTTTCTTAACCCTGTAACGATCCTTCGATTATTTTCGACCCAATTGCGTTTTCACTTTTGTAAAATGTTTACTAACTTCGAGACAAATGTAAAGAAACAATTATTTTATAATAAAATTGAAATACAACGATCCATTCGTTCCGATGAATGAGAAAAATGAGTTTTTATTCGCATTTGTTCAATTTTTATACGGAACGCGCCTCTCCGCAAAATTATAAAACGTTTCCAAAGCGAAGAGGACGCGATTGAATCGTCTAAAATTTCAAAGACCCTAACAGAGTTAAAATATTCTCAACGCCAAACAACGATTCTATTAAATTCTTCTCTTATTCGAAATCTACAAAATCTAACGCCTAAATATTTTATTACGCCCCCACAAAAAATTATAAAATATTTTCAAAGCAAAGAAGACGCGATTGAATCGAATAAAATTTCAAAGACCCTAATAGAGATAAAATATTTTCAACGCCAAACAACGATTCTATTAAATTCTCCTCTTATTCGACATCTACAAAATCTAACGCCTAAACTTTTTATTACGCCCCCGCAAAAAATTATAAACTATTTCCAAAGCAAAGAGGACGCGATTGAATCGAATAAAATTTCGAGGATCGTCACAGGATTATAATATACCCAACGCGAAGCAACAATTCCATTAAATCTTCCTCTTATTCGAAATCTACAAAATCTACCGCCTAAATATTTTATTACGCCCCCACAAAAAATTATAAAATATTTCCAAAGCAAAGAGGACGCGATTGAATCGAATAAAATTTCGAGGATCGTCACAGGATTATAATATACTCAACACCAAGCAACAATTCCATTAAATCTTCCTCTTAATCAAAATTTCCAAAATCTAACGCCTGAAACTTTTATTTAGCCTCCCTTTATCGTAATTTATCCTCCGCTGATACTAAAAGAATCGGAGTTCAATAATCTATTGGAGACTCGCAACGGCTGGTAACGAAGCGGTAAGGTACGCGCGTAAAATCATTTAGAGTGGCCGAGGGGAGTCATGGATCATTGATGGTCCGCGAGCCTGCGGGAATCCAAGGAAACAGGGTCCCCCTCGCGGTTCTAACTAGAATGGATCGCCATAATTTTTCAGCTAACCGAACCGTCCCGGGGCCGCAAACGAGCCTGACAAAATACGGAAGGTGGGAATACATTATCCCGGTCATTTGTACCGGTCTCCGTGTTTCCATGTTCCGTGCTCCGCGGCTTCATGATCGCCCTCAATGATTTGTGCTTGTCGTTCCGCCGACAGACCAACAAACTCCTCCCCTTTTAACAACTCTCTGCCCCCGGAAATTGCAGAATTCGTGCACATTGCGCGCGCGCCTCTTATCGTTCCTCCGTAATTTTTACTCGTCTTCCAGTGATTTCCTAAGTTTTGGATATCCTCAGACTCGAACGTTTCTTTCGCAGATGCTTGAAATCTATCGCCATATGGTTCCTTTCCAATTTACCCCACTTTTAATCTACGGATTAATATCTACAACTTTCGCGCTACGTTAAATCAATTAAACGAACGAATACAAAAATAATCTTGCTCGATCGTTTAAAACTAAATCTATTTCAAACTGTTCAATCTTAATCTATATGACAAACTATTTCGTTTATTAAAAGCTCGCGAACTTTTTAATTACCTGCACGCGTTTAAAAATAGCAGCCGATTAATTTCACAGCAACTTCCTATCGAGCATCCTCCGTCGTATATTTCTTCGCAGCTCGCAATTGCAAGCATTATTTAAGATCTGTCACCCCCGATATTTGTAATTAAAGCGAATTGGATACTCGCGATTCCCTTTATCTGTAAAGTTCGCCATGCGGTAATTTTCCAACGGTTCCCATTGATCGAGTATCGAGAGAAGCTAGCATCGGTTTCCCAGAGGACGTAGGGCGAAGCAATCGGAAGCAACCCCGAAAAGAAGAGTCACGCCTCGAGAGAGACATTCCCTCGTATAGGTTGCTAACGGGCCGTATTATAATAATTACAGGACGAATGCAAGCTGTTGCGAATAGAAGGGCTGGTCGTTTTCAACCCTCGTTCGAAAGGCAGCCTGTCCTCGATCATCCGGACCGTTTCGCGATCGAGCGGCAACCTACGTCATCCTCCTGATTTTATCGAATTTAATTAGCAAACGAACCGGCCAAGGCAATGACCGTGACTCGGAGAGTCTCGCTTCGAGCCACCGAGCGGCGACCATTAAATTTCGATTAATCCGTCTTGCGCTGTTCTTCCCTCGTGCGCAATTATTTCGTCCCGTTCGAGAACGTCCGTGCTGAATTTCGTGCTTTCACGGTTTCCACGATCCTTAATGTCTCTGCCGAATCAGCCCCCTTTATCCTTTGTCTTTACGCTGCTTACGGAAATGCAACGAGTAAATCTCCGATGCTCGGCAATTTCAATAGAAACACGTTTGACATATGTTAACACGTCGTCGGTATGTGTAACAGATATAAGATGAATAGCAAACGCATTACTTTTACTGAACTATGAGAATTCCCATACTTTATAATTATATTAGCCACGTTTCAATGTTCAACGGCACATTTACCTCCTAACATTTATTTACAAATGTTAAGTGCAAGCGAATATACAATGTCTGTGTGTCGTTACGTAAACCGAGGTCCAAATTTGGTAGGCAAATTTCTTTCCTTACGATTCTTTATACGTTACTTTGCTATTAAATAAAACAGTTATAGGAACAGTGACAATAATTGGGTCGTTTACCCTAGTTGCAATGAAAAGTATCGCGTTGAGAGTGTCTTTATACGGTTCGCATGAAAATGTATTTACATTGACTAAGAACAGGATAGACCACTCGTGCAATGTTTTTCTCTGTCAATTTTCATTCTTATCCTTTCGATTCCCTAAAATGTATAACTTTTGCGTTTGCTCTTACATTTTCTATATTAAAACACTTTAGAAGTGTTCGTACATTCTTTGTCGGATAATAAAGCGAAAGATATTCTTCCGAAACCTCTGAATTTTTATGTTATCGTTATTTCAGAGCACGTGACGCGAAGTCCCGTAAGACGATCGGTCTATCCTGCGCCTCGCCTGCGGCGTTAGCATCGGAAAGAACAGAGGCATCAAAAAAAAAAAAAAAAAAGTGCATGTCGTAGTTTTAATGCGGAAAGAGTTGCAGCGAAGCCAGGGATCGGCTAATAGCCGCTCGCAATTACAGATTTTATCGGCGGCGCATCTTCCTTTGCTCACCGTGCGCTTTCTCGCTCGGAAATAATACACCGTGGCAGCTTGCAATAATAAACGGAAGCGTCGTTATTTGAACTGAGAAATTAAAGCGATCCGGGCTTCGTTTATTAACGTCCGACACGTACCCTTCGCGACATTCTGTCCACTGACATTGCCTTCGACCGATTGCATCGAAACCCGCCAAATTAACCGCTATTTGGTCGCGTCGTATCTCCCGGGCACGTTTCAACCTTCGCAATGTTTCGAATTTTAATTATCATCGCGAGCATTCGGGGAAAATGTGCATCTGCGATGCTTCAAATACTCGGAACTGTAAATTGCGGTTCGAATGTTCGATTAAACACCGCGTACGAAGGTTCAATCGAAGATGATCATTATTTGGGGGAGTGGAAAGTAACGTCGGTTTTTGCTTTTAATAAACTTCGTCGTAAATAAATGTGTTCATTACCACATCGCAGACGATTACGCGAATTTCTTCTTTATAAGTGGCACTAAAAAGAATAAGATTTGAATAGGAGGTTAATTCGTCCTTTAACCCTTTGCGAACGGCTATAGCAAATGGACGTTCGATCATTTCTAGTATTCCGGACACATATCGGTATTTAAATCGGAAAACAATAATTAGTATCGTTAGAAGACGCTGTTGTTAATAATGAATTAAATCGTGGTACAAGAAAGTTAGTAATTGAGCAAGAAATTGATCAGTCTTACTAAATCCCGACCGCAAATGGTTAAATATAGTGACGCGTATTTTACTTTGTAACTGGTTACTCTTTAACAATGTGATATAAACAATAGTATTGCTGAATCATGATTTCAGCGTAAACCGAAGAAGTATAAACGTGAAAAGTACATAAAGAGAACAGCAGGGGTTAAATTTCTAAACCATCGTAAAGTGTTCATCTCCCGGTATCTATTGTCAAAGTATTAACCCTTTGCGGACGAGTGTCGGAAATAATCGCCCAAGTTCTTCGGTGTTTTGGACATATATTAATTTTTAAAACAAGAAATTCAGCGTAAGGTGATCACTAATACGCCGCTGTTAATACGTGGACAAGTATTTGTTTAATAACGTCTTCAAAATATTAATAATCGAACGAAAATTCGTTAAACATTATTTTGCTCCGTCCGCAAAGGGTTAACCTCTTGCCTTAAGATTATATCCTTACCTACGTATGCTAGTTTTCGCCGACCATTGCTTTAATATCGCGCTACGTACAAATCACTCAACTATTGCAGGCAATTTTTATTTAACAACCTCGATACCTATAAGACAGAGTTAAAATTAAATTTCGCCCTGAATAGTGTTCGTTTCTGTTGAATCCACGCCACCATTCACAGAACTAGTGTGACTCGTTATTATAAAGCAAAGGGTTAAGTAACTTTCGCGGCGGATCGAAGAAGAAGCTTCAGTTTTCTCGGACCAGAGGAATGGATTCGAAGAATCATCCGTTGCTCGATGCTTCCGAAACGATTCGAGGAAAAAGAAGGGAGAAGAAGAAAAAATAAAAAAAAAAAAGATAAGGCACGGTGGTTGATGAGGCGAACGGGCCGCGTGCAGGTTGATTCGATTACACAGTTCAAATGAAATTTGTAATTTAATTAGTTTCGTAGTACCACGAGGCAGGACTTTTTGCCTTCTTTGAGAGTTCGCGTGCTCGCTCATACACGTGAGCCAGTCGGCCGGCTGCCGAATTCAAATTAACCCCCGGCCTGCTAGCGGCAATTTTCTTTTCCCACTCTGTCATTCCTGATAAACCGTGCATTATGCCTCGAACGCCGAATTTTCAGCGCTAGTCGCAGCGAAACCGAGTTGCCGTATTAATCAGAACACCATCGCCGTCTTTATATAAAGGATTGGACAAATTCAGCGTCACGTTTTTAACCCTTTGCACTCCGTTGGCGTCTCTCCGGCGACGTACGTAACTTTCCTCATACGTAATTCAAGATTTAAGGCTTTTATTTATTTACGTTAACTGAATTTCTGTTTCCTTCGAAACGAAGCAAATTGAAAGCCACTCTTCCTATTTCCGAATTATGGAATGACGCTTGTAATTCTCATAAGAGCCAGAAAAAAGTGGCCGAGTTGCCGGTGGATTATATTATTAAAATAGTTTAAGGGTGAAAGAGGTTAACCCTTTCCCTAACGTAATAAAGTGAGAAAAGTAGCCAAAAAAGATGAGATCAAATAAAGTAAGTAAAGATACTTAACGCTAGAACTATCGACGATTAAAATGTGTTTAATTATATTAATGAATTTATAGCAATAGATATTTGAAGGAGTATAGAGTGCAGTGGAAATAAATCTTTATTCCATCCTGTTTATGTAAAATCATTGCAATTTATAAAAACGAATTTGCTGTATATTTAAACGATCTTTATGATATAATTGCAAGCAAGTCATTTTGACCCCTTTGATAGTTCTAGCGTTAATATCGTGGATTGGTTCAAAATCACGAGCAGCGATCTACTACCTGTCTGCTATTAAAAGCTTATATATATATATGAAAATTATTAATGCGCTAGCACTATAATTGTTTTTAAATGTTATATTCACGGACATTTAGTTAAATACTTAATTAACCATGAAGCTAAAGATACATATTCCCTGTTTTAAAATACAGTTACCATCAGGTTAAATATTAAAAAAAACTTTGGAGTTGAATGGATTAAATTTTGAACCGAAAGCTAACTTCCCTTTCTAATTTAAACCAATTTCTTTCCTATGGAAACCCTTAATTATCCTTCGAATTTACGTGAGTACTTTAACTGTATTTTAATAATCGCTCGAGTATTAAGGTCAAGATCGGATTAAAAAGAATTTGAATTTGCAAGGAGGCAAGCAATTTTGAATATTCCTCGCTAACTAGGGCACTGAGAGTATGTTTCTAAGCAGATGTTTCGTTGCCGAACGCGCGGAAGTGCCGCTCTATCGAGCAGCTGGCTGCGTTCGCGCGGCGCGCGATTTCTAACCAACTTCTAAATTACCGTTTTTGCGTCTCATTACGATAATATCTACGCCGCTTGCTAACAAGCCTATGAAAAATAGTCTGAACGCGTTTACCGATGCATCGCAAGTGGAATGGATGTAGAATTCTAAACGAATCAGTTGTAGAGCGCTGCGGAAAGAGCATCGCGTACGCGATCGTTGAAATCACTCGCGCCGGCGCCACTTCTTATCTTGTATTCAAAGAAGAAAAATAGTGGAACGAGTTAAATTCTTCATGCTAACTCGATTCGAAGCTTCGCTCTATACTCTACGCAATGGAGATCAGCGTTAGGGCAAATTTCATATCGAGTAACGAATAAAGTTGATTAATTAATAACGAATAACGAGTAAATATAAATTCGATTTATTCGTTATCTTTTTATTTGTTACTCGTGATACTGCGACGGACGATGAAAAAACGGATGTAGCGTAGAATCGTCAGTTTATCTATATTAAAATAAAATACTAAATTAATAAGGGATAATAACGAACGAATAACGCGTAATAGATTAAGGAATTGCAATTGAGTAACGAATAATTGATTAAGGAATTGCAATCGAGTAACGAATAAAATTTCATTTATTATTCGTTGTTCGAATAAGGCCCAACCCTTTCAAAATTTTCCATCCAACCGATTAAAAATGACGGCGATCGAATTAAACCTGTAGCAGTTGAAATTTTCCGCATTGGAAGATTTCTCAATACAAATTCGAGTTCAACCTGTGCTTCATAATTTAAACAGCGCGTATCTATAAAATTCTCTAGCCAACTAATTAAAAATAATGACAATCGAATTAAAAATATAGCAGTCGAAATTTTCCCCATTGGGAGAAGAAAATTCGTAATACAAATTCGAGTTGAAGCTGTGCGCTATAATTTAAACAGCGCGTATCTACAAAATTTTCTAACCAACGAATTAAAAATGATGACAATCGAATTAAAAATGTACCAGTTGAAATTTTCCCCATTGGAAGAATTCTTAATACAAACAATTGAAGCTGTGAACTGTGAAACTTTCTACCCGATCGATTAAAAATGGCGACGATCGACTTGAAATGGAACAATCTCCGAATAATAACAATCTCTAAAATCATTAAGAAAGAAAAGAAATTACAGACGGCTCATTTTCACCGCTCCTATTCTATCGTTAATCGTATAACGTCGAGTATTCGAGATATAGTTATTCAAACGTTGTTTCGTCGTCGGCTGTTCGTGGCTCGAAGGGGTGAGTTTCGCTCAAGGGGGTTGGCTAGTTATCGCGAGGTTAAATCAGGCCGTAATTAGCGGGCAAAGGAGGAAGCCGGCAAACCGTGATAGCACTGAAATTCAAAATTTCATTAATTAATGTGCCCCGAATGAATATCTCCCCCTTCTTTTATCCCAACGTCACGGGACACGCGCCTGACATGTAACGTTTACGACGCTTATTCGTCGCTCTAAAACCGACCGGGGAAATGAGATTCGTCGCTGTTCGAAAGAAACGGTGCTCGAGTTTCTACGATTCGTTGGGATAAATGAAACACTGGTTATGTGGCCAGGGAGAAGGCGATCGTTTTGAAGAATCGAGCGGATAAGCAGGCAAGAAACACGTTTCAGGGTTCTAAGACACTGGAAACCTTTCGCGGTGGATCGCAGCATGGACGCGCGGATCTACAGCTAATCCACTTATGGTATCCGATGTCGAATACACTGTCCGGTGTTCGGTTTCACCGTAAATAACGAGGCGAGCCGGCTAATTCGCAAATCTTCTCAAAGCGCGAGATCCGATGCGAAAGGCATGATCCGCGCCCCGTGATAGAGAGAAGGGACGCGTCACCAACCAAACTCTTCAACCTTCTTTCGACAATTATACTCCACGATTAACTCATTCGCTGCGAAACGCGTACATGCACGCACTTCGAAATTAGACAATTATTTTTTAACCCCTTGAACCTACCATTTTCATTATCACTTATTTTCTTAATTTTTAATAATATATATATATATAATATATATAATTTTTAATTTTATGTTCTCACGCTTATTTAATGCGTCTTCTTTAGTGAAAAAAGGCGCAGCAAGGAATCCAAACTTATTGGGAAACTTGGATTTTAGACTTTCGCGGACCATAGTATTACTAGTTAGACTAGTTCCGTTGGAACTTTGTCGTTTGGCATTTGAACGGTTGCCGCGTCTTTCTTCAGCGTTGCGCCGACGTTTCGCAAACATTTTAGTATGCATCCTCAGGGCTAGGTGCTTCGATACTTGTGAAACTTATTAGTTGGATATACACAGGGTGTCCCATAACTGGTGGTACAAGCGAGTAGGGGGTGATTCTACGTGAAAAATTGAATCGAAAATTTGGAATAAAATTTGTTCATACGACGCTTTATTTTCGAAAGAAATAAGTTTGAATATTTGTCGAGTAATTCGAAAACTAAAGGTCCTTTACGATAAGCGTAAGAAGAAAGTAAAATCGATGTAAGAGATATCATGTTGACAATGTTTGTAAACTCTCCTACTCGGAACAGTAAGATAGTAAAACCCGTCGAACTGAAGCTGGTCCAAGTGCACGCGTACTCGACAAATTTTCAAACTTATTTTTTTCGAAAATAAAGCGTCATATGAACAAATTTTATTCTAAATTTTCGATTCAATTTTTCACGTAGAATCACCCCCTGCTCGCTTGTACCACCAGTTACGGGACACCCTGTATATACTGTGGGAAACTTATTAGTTGGACGATAAGAGAACTGTCATTAACCCCTCGGTCGTGTTATTTTTTCCTCGTCCGCAGAGGATTAAATTCTATCCATGATAAATTCGTAATCGAGTGGAGATTTGTTAATGTGGATAGAATGATAGTGTTGTAGCGACGGAAAAATATTTTCCTGCGCTTCAAAAAGGTGTGTGCGAGCCTGGCTACGGCTAGTTCAAGCATCTGGCAGCCAGATTCGCACAGGCCAGGGTTTTCCTACAGGCCACGCGGAAACTTTCACCGCTTTCACTATTTTTGGCGCCCTTATCTACGCGCGTTTTTTCGCCCGCGCTTTTTCATCGGCGTGGCTTGCTCGCTGTCCTTGTCACAGGACACCGGGTATATAACCCCACGAAACGAGTGCCACCAGAGAGTCCTGTACGAAACCTCGAGCAGCGAAGTTCGCGAGCGCCTATGTGTCGGACGTTGTGCGAATAAACGGTCATCTTCCGCAAGCAATAACCGAGCGTGTGAGGTTAATTGTAGATACCCCTCCGCCTCAGTGTTTCCCTTTCTTAGACGACACAATGAAGTATACTTAATATTGAAGACTAAATATTATAGTTTAAACAAATGAAATGTGGATATAACACATTTGGCGTGAATATCTCGATCTCGCTAACTCACTTCTCTCTCTCTCTCTCTCTCTCTGTAAACTCGCTCTCTCATTCAATGTACTCGCTCTTTACTGTCTCGATAACGACTAACGACTTTTCAAACGGACATTCGTCATAATAACATACACAATAGATAGGACTCTCACGTATCTCATTTTTACCATAAGACTACAATAGTTCTGGGCAAAACATTCATACTCATTTAACATTATTCGTACACATACATGCGTAGAAAATCAACGCTCACGGTTGGGTGTTATTATTTCTCGTCCGCAAAGGGTTAAAGTGGCATTACACGTGGTACGTCTACCCTAGATCGCCGGTTGCGAGGTTTACGTATACGGAGAGGCGCCAGGGTGGTCCGAAATCGAGGAACGCGATGTTACCTTACACCTTCTTCGCGGTGTGCCGCGTCGGATATATACGCGCCACCAATACGCATCAACTGCGCGACACGGCATCGTAAATACGAGACCAAAGACATAGGGGCTCGTTATTATGATGCTAATGAGCGCTTCGCCCGCTGGAATTCGCTTCGAGGCCAGATTCACGAGCCTGCAGGAGACGCAGCCGCGATAACGCGCCTCGTGAATTCTATTCGATGCCGCCTGTTACTTCCACGATTAGGCTAGTTTTCGTTAGACCCAGAAGTCATGGTTAAAGAGGATGGAATACGGAACACGAGGCGCAGAATTGTTGCGAATCGATGGAAAATTGGTCGCAATTAAATTATTCGAATACGATACGATGACTCGGTGTACGAATTAATTTTTTTGGATCTTCTATCGTTAAATTCTCGGTATTTTTATCGTGAAATGGGAAAAACTTTATAAATGCTTTTAGAGATAAATTTGATACCAGCGAAATGATTACTTAAATAATCGCTAAGGCACGGAATATTTTTTGGACAAGTTCTTTTAGGAACAAAAACTCGTGGAAGAAAAGCGCGATTAATTTTGGCACGCAACAAGCTGATATTCTAACTTTATATACTTATAGATATTTAGAGATAAATCTTCACCTCCAGATTCTATAATTTATTTTAGTCAGAAGCAACTGCGGAATATCGAATCCCACCAAATGCTCTCGTATTTTACCCCCTAATTTACTTTACTCCGCCATTAGGAGGCGATAAATAAATATTCCACCCCGATTCACCCCCGAACGTTGAATATTACGAGTCGGGGAACTCAGCAAGAGGTTAGGCGAATAATACTAGGCTCTGTTTCGCGAAATTTCGAGGAATAAGTGCTAGGGGTATTAGAAAATGAACGAGGCAGAGATCATCTGCATAACGACGAGCCCATTTATTTCGTGCAATTGCCATGCATCTGGATGAGAATTGGAAATTTGCAGCTTGAAACGTTACGTGAACTACTGAAAAATAGTGTGGAAACGGCTTGTATTTGTCAGCAAGAAGGTAGAAATTATTCGAAGGATATTATACTATTTTTATTCTACACGGAGGAAAATTACGCTATATTTTTTTTCTACGGAAAAACGAAGCCAGATGAAAGGTACAATTTATGGAGAAGTGATTTAAGTTTAAGGAAAGTTAATTCTTTAGACGGGTTATTTACCTCCTTTCGTTTTAGGATAGCAAAAGAAAGTGGTAGCGTAAAAGTTAGAGTGGAAAAAACCTTAAATTCGGTACCTGAATATTTTCGATATCAAAGAGGGAGGCAATTTAAACATTGACTACAATTCAATAATAGGACTTTGGAGCGAAGATGAACAAAATAGATAGAAAGGATCGTCTTCTATTAAAAATTAGCAAGCTCTAAAGTAAAGAGGTTGCAAATGCTAAAGGCGCGAGTATAGTACACTTGATACTATAGAGACACTATAGAATTTGCAAATCTTAGTACGAAAAATTCATCAAAAGAATACTCAAAAGTGGATTAAAAGTAGAAATTATCATAGTAAATAGGAAGTTTGGACTATCGCCAAGGATGAAAACATTCTAAAATAAGCGTAGGTGTTCGATATTCAAGAAAAACAAGAACTTGAAAATTGGTAACGATTAAAAAGGTGCAACGATTAAAGATTAGGGGTTTCAATTAAAGATGACCAAGCAGATACGAAGATTCGTCTTCTGCCGAACATTTTCAAGTTCTAATCGAAATACGGTTGCAAACACAGGAAAGAGATGCATATAAAAGTTTGCATAGTATATGTAATAAATTCATAAATACCCAAATTCACAAATCTTCGTACCAAAAATTAATCAAAAATAATACTCGAATCTCGCTTCGAAGTGAAAACCGCCAAAGCGAGTCGGAAGCTTGTGCTGTTGCGAATAATTTCATACGTTCCAAAATAAGTGTGCACTAGATATTGAACAACGAAGGGAGTGATTAAAAAGAAAGAATAGGATTTTTAAGTGAAGATACCCAACCTAAATAGAAAGGCTCGTCGTTTGCTAAAATTTCATAAGCTTCTAACTGAAAGGGGTTGCAGATACGGTGGAGGGAAATAGGTAGAGATTTGTAGAAAAGAAATGTGAGGGTGGATAGAAGAGGGTAGAGTGGATTTTTCAAAGGAATGAGTGGCGTGGCGGTTGGACATCGACGTGGGACTCGATCTCCGCGTGTAGAGAGCAGCTTCGATAATTCCAGGCAGGACAGGCTGGCGCACGCGCCTCCGGCCGGAAGTACTTAAATCCATCATGGCGTCCACCGGAAACCGCCTGAGTCACTCGCGTAATCGTACCTCCTCCCGATGTATCGATTTTCCTGGACGCTTCTGCGAGGCCTGCTTCGGCCGACTTCTCCTTTATCTCCACTCTTTCTGTCGCGTTTATTTCCCCACGCGAAAACTCACCCTTGCAACCATTTTACGTTCTCCCATTTTCGTCGTCCCGTTCGACTGTTTTCCAAGCTTTGCGCTGTACTTGGACGCGTCTACAGTTGCGGCATATATCGTCGTTTTAACCCCTTCGATGTCGCAGAAAAGTTGGTCGCGATGCGATTCTATGCATAGATGTCGCGCGAACAGTGCAAGGTCTGCTATTTTACGAATCAGTGGATTTTTCGTGAATCGTTTAACGCTAACCGTAACGCTACTTTGTATATATGTATATAAATTATTCAATGAATCTTTCTTGGCGAAGAAAGAAGCGAAACTGATTAGTCGTGCGATATAAGAATTTTCATAAAGGTTGAATTGTCGAATGAACGAAGGAAATAATAATGAATGTAGCATGGTTGTAGTGATAGTAATAAAATGAAATATTCGAAAACGAATATTGAACGAATGCAAAGCAATATGAAACTGTGTTACTATTTTCAGCCAAGTTCCGTAACTAGTACGAAATCTTTGGTAACGAAAGGGTTAACGAACAGTGAAAGGATTAACATGATGTCCAGCTTCGATGCTTCGTGCGAAGCGTTCGCCAAAATTAACGGAATTATAGAACACTTTATGGTCAATTTAACGCACTCAATCGTATATTTTTAACGGTAAACAAATTTAAGGATCCTCTAAATGTTTTCGATTCTTACACGAGTTTCAAACATGAATGTTCTCAAAATTGTGCCTTACTAATCAAATTTTGTAACTAAAAAAATTATCATTTTTCTCGCTTGTACACTAGCCGATTTTTACCCGTTAATAAGTTAAATTAAATTAACCCTTGCCACTCTTATGGCGAGTGTGACTCAACGTCACGTTTCTTACGCTTACACTTACAATTTATGTACATAAATTGATTGAATATATATATTTCTATTTATCTACTACTTTACCACTCAATATAAATGAAAAATATATTTGTTACGCACTCCGCACTGTTGCAATTTATCGAGATCACCTTTTTCGATCTATTTTGTAAATTAATTAAGGAGTTGTTCGGTAGGTAAATATAAAAAGAAGTGAGCAATGCAAAGGGTTAAATTAAAAGAGAAAATACTCGAAACCAAGCGAATCTCCTAAAAAGTTCAAAGCAAACGAATAACCGCGATGGATCGTTGAGAAATATTTCACGTTATAAATACTCGTTTGGTAAGAAAAGAAACACACACCGGTGGCTGCTTTATTATAAGTGATTCCCGGCACGAAACAGCGATGAACCGCTCGGTGTAAATGCTAGGCGGATCTGGTTAATTGGCGAATTTTTCGCCGAGCACCAGTGTACTCACTTTTCGGGAGAATCACCAATTCGTCGAACACTGACTAAACGCAGATGGATTCGAAGAATCGGGCCCCGATTTAATTGCTCTGCTCGGGTCGCTTATCCGAATTTTCGTGGAATCTCGATCGTCCCACTTATTCAGAGACCGTGATCGTATCTGGTAATTTCGGAGTAGTGTAATTGCACACGGGACGCGTGTACGCTGGCTGCTAATTTATCGCCAGACCTTTAGTTACGCGTCACTAGAATCTACCCTTAACTATTCCTCTTCTACTACGATTAATTATTAGCCCATTGCACTCGAGAGTTATCGAAATTGCTTCACTCTGGCGAGGAATTCCATCTCGAATAGAAATGGTTATGAAACTAAGCCGTAGTTGCTGAGATTTATTGTTCCGTTTTCTGTTAGGAATTGACAATTTTTGCGCATGAATAGTAATGACTCCGTAGGAGGAGGAGGAGGAGGAAGAGAGATGAAAACTGACACAGAGCAAAAGGAACAGAAGAACAAAGAGACTACGTGTTATTCCTTTAGTTACCATCTAAGCTACTTTAAGTTGCTAACCAACGAAGATTAGACGATAGTCGAAAAATTCGAAGAAGTGAATTTAATTTGCAAAAGGTTGAATTTGGAATGCAAAACCTAATGGTGCCTCAAAGTTGCTTTAGCCGCTTGGTATCTAAAAATCTAAATTCTCAAGAAGTTGCAGATTGAACGTAACTATAAGTACATTGCAAAATTATGTTACCGTTACGTAATTATAGTTCAATTATAATTTGTGAAGGGTTGAAACAGCTATTGAACATCTGTTCCTTTAACTGTGCTCCTAGAAACATGAATTTGCATAAAAATTCACAGTCTAACAATAATGGATGCTTTAGATATTTCGTAAAACGTTACATCCGATATTTCGCATATTTTTGCATGTATTTTTCGCAATACGCATCCTGATTTTTTTTCCACGGTCAAATTTCCCATACACGCATAAAAATCTACAGTCTAACAACAATAAGTGCTTTCGTTCTGATATTTCGTATATCTTTATCCGTTACACGCATTCTGTATTTTTTTCCACGGTCATATTTCCCATACACGCATAAAAATCTACAGTCTAACAATAATAAGTGCTTTCGTTCTGATATTTCGTATATCTTTACCTGTGACACGCATTCTGTATTTTTTTCCACGGTCAAATTTCCCATACGCGCATAAAAATCTACAGTCTAACAATAATAGATGCTTTTCCAATAAACGCATAAAAACCCACCCTCTATCTACTAGTAGCCAGCGAAGATTGCAAATAAAATTCGCGAAACCGAACATTCACAGTGGTTGAAAGTGGCTTTAGAAGGAGATCCGAGTTCGCAGATTATCCTTGCCTATGATTCCCGATCAACGACGACGATTAATCATTAAAGAGGATCGAAAGGGGTTGAAGGTAAGAATAAGAAGAAGGATAGGAGGAACACGCCCCGGTCGCTTTATCGTCGGAACGTTAGAAGGAAGAAGAAGGTACCAGGGTGGTCGTTTCAGGCCACGGTAGATCGATAAAGTCTGCCACCGAGAAGGTTCACCGCAACCCTCCTCGCAGGTTAACTCTGCCAGTCAATTGTTCTCTAATCGTAAACTTCTGAAATGGCTCTCGTCCCTGAAAATCGATTTCGTCTACGCCGATGCGATGTGCCGCAAAGCGAGCGAGCGAGCGAGCGGCCGGTTATCATTTTCCCCCATTACGATTCTCTTTTGCTTCCGATCGAACGCAACTCTTCCTTTTCATTGCAATTTCCTGTCGCTTTCTAGCCGAGGCATCAAACGAAATCCGATGGACTCGTTTCGAGGAGGCTAGTAAACGTATGGCGAGGGAAATCGAATGAGCTAAATTATTATTAGGTCATCCCAATGTTCACTAGCCTTGGGGAGATACTTATAAAGTTATGAAGTTAATTGAGTTAATTGGCAATTAATTTATACGGTGGTATTCATATTCGCGTTTATATCGTAGTTTATTTTGCACATAAATGTATACGTGTGTTGTACGTGTATTTATAATGGGAGAATAGGGGGAACGAAACTCTTGCAATCCATATGGAAACCAAATAATTAAATATTAATCTATTAACCAGTCAGCTGTTTTTTACGACTATATCTGTGATGTAGAAATGGCAGTATTTTGTGTCATGACGGCTATATCCGTCATGCGTAAAATTTAGTTACCATTTGCTATTTGAATCGTAATTTTAGCGAGAACTAAAATATATTCGTAAAGTTCAATATGTTTAAAATCTTTGGAGGTAAAAACGAAATAAAACAATCGAATAAAAAGTATAAATAATTTGAGATGGATTCATGCATCCCCGTATGCACTGGCTGGAACTGTTTATTCTCGCGATACACATAGGTGAGCTCTTTGAAAAGAGGTCGCCACAGCTGACTGGTTAAGTCATCCCATAAGTCCGTCGCGAATCGTTTACTAAAACAATGCCGTCGCATAAACGCGATTAAAATGCCTCGAAATCAAATTAAATTTGTGATACGCGAATTGATGGACTCTTTTTGTCAAATTTCACGTCTCAATGTCTAATGATAAAGTGACTTCGGACCGAAATGTGGTTTTCTAGATTCTAGACGATCCCACGAATATTTTGTTTAAATTGAAATTGAACAACTATATTAAGATTCGTAGATCTTTAATAGGGTAACTGGATATTTATAAGAAATTGTGAGAATGTAGTATTAGCGTATTGCAGCAGGAATTTATGGGACGATCTAATATTTAGAGGAGGGTCTAATGAGAAGCTACTTTTATTTGGCGGAATTCGGAATCCTTCGGGGGGCTGCTCCTACTTCCAACGAATTTCTTTCTGGGTCAAAGACAGGGGCGATTCTAGAGGCCAATCAAATGTGTAAAAATATGTGTAGACATTTTAACATTATTGTTACTTTTTCACAAATCCATGTAGATACCAGAAAAACTTGTGAGCTCCTTAAAAAGTATTATTATTATTGATACTGATACTGATATTAATAATATTGATACTGATATTATTAATACTGAAGGAAATTCTAAAAGGATACATGAGAGAGTAAATAGCGAAATCTTTTATACCTGCTAATTGTAACCTAAAAACTTATTATTATTATTATTATTATTATTATTGTAATATTGAAGGAAATTCTGAAGAGATACACGAGAGACTAAATAACAAAATTGCGAAAGTTTTAATGCATACTAATTATAACTTAAAAATTTCGCAATTTACTGATTTACTCTTCAATGTTTCTTTTTAGAATTTCCTTCAATAATGTATTAATAATAATAATGATATTTTGTAACGAGCTTACAAGTTTATTTATATCCACATAGATTTGTGAATAAACAACGGTAATATTAATATTCGTAAAGTTTCAGGCTTTGCACTTATATTACATAAATTAGTGCTAAGTAAAAATAAATTACCTCCAATGCTGTCCCAATTCTGTATCTAAATTATTGGCAGTGGCCAGTGAATCAATGCTAACTAAACTTTTTCCCAATCTTGCATCCAAAATTTTGCAACTTCTTAATCTTTTCTTCCAAGTTTTCTCTCAAAATTTCGACACTCGTAGAGTTTTAAACTTAGCACTGGCCGATAAATTAGTGCTGAATAGAATTATCTCCAAAAAACTGTTCCAATTTTGTACAAAAAAAAAAAATTCTTAATTTCCCAATTTTCCCTTCTCGGTTTCCTTTTGCAATTTTAATATTCGCATACTTTCAAACTTACGACTAACAATAAGTAACGAACGAATGCCAAGTAAAAATGGATTATTGCTAAAATGTTCCCACTTTTATTATGCAAAAATTCCCCATTTCTGAATCTCGCCTCCCGTGTTTCTCTCCAGAATTACGGTATTGTTGACGTTTCAAGGTTTCCAATAAATTAGTGGCAAGCAGAAGGATGAAATCAGCTGAGCATGCAGGGCCACGTGGCAGGCGTCTACGGAAAGGGGAATTCTCCGAGAAATATAGACCCAACGACAGGGGGTTAGCAGCGTTTTTAACCAGCAGTTCCCATAAATCCTTCGGCCGGGATCAAGCCAGGCCCACGGATCAATCGCGGCCCTCGATTGATATTAATGACACCTTTTAACCCCTTGCCTGGCTACCGCTAAACGAATATCAGGAATCCGGCAACCGCAACCGGTCAAACATAAATCTTCGTATTCGATTTCGGAACGATTCGTTTAATTTAACACTGGGTTTACGGAACTCGTCACGTTTACGCCGTTCAGATTTCATACATAAAATTATAGGGAGCATAAATATTATTTTCCAACACTTTATGTTAACTTTAATTAATACAATGGTATGAATCTGTATTCTACGTGATTCTCTCCATCCTCGAGCTACTACGTTCGAATATTTATACGCAGTATACTTATCTTTCTGGAAGCCTGTCAAACTATGCACGTAACGTTCGTAAACCTAGTGTTAAAGACAGTCCACCGCGAAATTAATCCCTCGCCTTGTAATAACTCGATATTAATAATATATCAATACTAAATACCAATGTAACGATAATATTAAAAAATGCACCGTATTTGCTGTAAACTTTCATTTCAATTGCAACGATAACTTCGGTTCGTAACGTTAACGATTGTCAAGCAGACGTTACGTATAAGAGTTCGGTGTTTTGCGTGCAATGGAATATTACAGTAATACATGGCTAACGCTGCAAAGTATGATCCTTAAAAAATTCGTAAGGCAAGGGGTTAAAGTTTCACATTTAGCGTAATTATCTTTTCATACATACGGGAAATTAAGTCCAGTGAATTATTACTTATGAAACTTATAAATTATACTCAACCGCTTGACGTACGAATTTTTCGAAGACTATTTATTGGAACGTCAGCTATTTTCTACTTTAACACTGTACCGAATGCTAAATACTAAAATATTCTGCATAATAGGTATTTATTAATTCTATCTTTCATATTCAGATTACACTTAGGATAAAATTAAAGTTTATTAAAAAGTACAGTGTGTTTCTATACCAATTAAACCCAAACACGTACCACGAATGTAATCTGGTTATTATATGGCAACGGGTTAAACGAACTCATTCCACTTACATGGACTATTGCATTCTTATATATATATAAAAATACAATATTTTCCCCAGTCTACGACAATGAAAGGAAAAGAAGAGTTTTGTCGGGAATATCTCGTATTTTGACAGCAAATGATTAAGGAACAAGCGTGGAAAAATTCGGCCAAAAGTGGACCGATAAACGAGAGAACGGGACGCGAATCGGCATTAGCAGAAACGTATTCATGCCACGAATCATTTAATGGCCCTAATGAAATGCGCTGGTAATTACAGAGTGTGCCGGGAATCATTCATATTGCATGAGAGGTCCGAGCAGCGCGAGGTGATGCATGCCCCGTGCTGTCGCTACATTGAAACACATGTTGCGAATTTCTAATGGCGCCGCCGCCGATGTCAACTCTCCTTCTTCCTTCGTTTTCTCCTAACGCGGCGGCACGCCACCCCAAACGGATATTCTTCATCTGTTTCCGTTCTATGCACTTTTGCTTTCGAATAGGGCAGATCACCCGATTACCGCCAGTGTCGCTATTATTGTTACTTCTGTTTCTAACTCGTTACTTCTATTAACTGTTTCATTTAACCCATTTTCTTATAATTTTTAGCCAACTGTAATTACGTAAATTACAATCAACGCATCGCAGTTTTCATACTCCTTCAAAATATTCAAATATTTCACATAATTAGTATGAAGCGATCTTATATTCTATTCAATACTATAGTCATTGTCAGTTGATCTTAATATTCTCAAGTGATACTAAAAGTACTGGAATTAAAGTAATACTGTATTGAAAATAAAGCCCATCTTTAACTGTTGAAGTAAAACAGCTCTTCTTTAGAAAAACTCCCTATTCAAAAATATTAGAGTGTCGCTTTTACAAGGCGTAATAAAGTAATCGGGAAAAAACCCAAGACTTCGGAGTCGCAGCGTCTCGTCTTGTCGAAGGCCAAGCGTAGCTGAAAAGGTTGACCATTGTTTGTAAAACTATAAGTGTCGAAGGCTGTCGTTTTCTCGACAGTTCGACGTAAAGAGTCGATGCGGACAGGACATAGAAAGTCTTGGTATATTACATTTTCCACATACAATCAAATGTATATATCAGTTACCTTTTTCTTAAACCCGTGTCTTTTTATTTAATGAAAGGAAGAAGAACCTGCTCCCATCAAAGCATAACCCTTAACATTAACGAATCTATCTATGATTCATGCCACGAGTGTGACTCGTCATTGTAAGCCAAGGGGTTAATAGCGAAATAGCGTATAAAGAATGGGGACTAACAAAATTTCAATACTAAATTTGGCTTTCATTATTGTGTAACAACATAGGTGGACGTTGCATATGTGTTTATATGTGATATTTAAAAATAAATATTAGCAGGTGAATTGCGTCGTTTGAGCATAAAAACGTGATTAATGTAGCGTAAGTAGAAAATATGGACATTTTTCCGTATCAAATACGACAAGGAAAGCTAAGAATCAGATTGTAAAAATTGGTTAAAGATCGAGAAAAGCGACGGATAAACGAGATATGCATTTAGTTCTATTTTACATACTTAGCGAAATGTTTCTATCAACATCGAACACGTAAATTCTTTATAGTTTCATTTCTTTGGAATCCCAAAGCAGATAATAATTAATCTGCCCCAGTCTTAGATAACAATTGATCTGTCCCAGATAATAATTCTTAAAGATTTCCAACCTGTCCAACTGATTTAACCCTTTGCGGACGAGTGTCGACAAATAGTCGACTAATCATTTTTTGGCTTTCTCAGCCTATGTCGACTTTTAAAGCAGAAAACTGAACGTCATGAATACTTAACGCAATAATAAACAATTGAAATCGTTAGGAATTATATGGTTTGGAACTCGAAAGCCTGAAAATTCAAAGACGTAGAATTCAAAACTAAAGTACTCCCATAGGTGTTATTACTTCTCGTCCGCAAAGGGTTAATTCAAACAGTTATCCAAATATATTTGAACAGAGGTGCAAGTATTTCGATGAATATTATTGATAGCAAAACCGTATTAATCGCGTATTTATTAATATTAATACAATTGTAGGGGAGTGTTTGTTATGTGTATTAAACGTTTTTGTCCCGTGTACTACTAAATAAATAAATAAATAAATTGGCACCACGTTTTAGCGGAATCGAGACACGCGTTAACGAAGAAGCTGAAGAAACTCTCGTCCATTTCGGCACACACGGAGAAAACGAAACGCGTACTTATCGCCACGACGCGACGAACGACACTGATCGAGGAAACATAATAAACGTGGCCGTTTGCTTCATCGAATACACGCGCAGCGACCTAAAGTCTTCGAGATTCTTGGAACACAACAAAAACCAAGCCTAGCTCGCCAATGTTTACATGATTGTAAACACAGGAGCAACAGCACGCGTACGTTACGAATATTTACACTTACAATTTCCTCGCGCGTGAAATGACAAACGAAATATCATTCTACGTTTTTAATTTATTTTTCTTTTTATAAGGAATTCACGTAGTATTGTGTACTAATGTACAATAGTACAATGTTACAGTGCTAATGTTACTTACTATATATCAATCAATTATTATCAATATAATTATTATACCACGATTTATAGTATGATAATATAATAATTAGACTGCGGATTTTTATGTATTTAATGGGAAATTTAAGGGTGCAAAGAACGGCAAAATGCGGGTGATACGCAAAAATATACAAAGTACGGTAAAAATTATTACGGGGATTATTAGGGAATGAAACAACCGCTAACAATAGAAATCGTTAGTTGCAATTTATAAACAATCAGTTGAGTATAAACTAGTCAAAAAACGTGCGCACGGAAAGATTACATTGCCTGATTTCTATTGCGCGCGAGTGAGAAGGAAATCGCCCACGTCGTACTATTTGTAAAATATTAAGAGAGCCTCGTATAGGACACAAAATTAATTAATTCGCAACGCGATTCAAACGCAAATAAGTAATACTTTTTGTGCCAACGTCTTTGAATTAAATCATATAATCATATAAGAGGGGTTAATCCGAAGAAAGACTAAGAGAAAGATGAGAGGAATCGAAGAAAAGGCGCAAGTTTGCCTAGACAATGGGTGGAACGTGGAGGAAGGAGAAAAGGAAAAAAGGCGAAAAGAAACTTTGGGGGGAGAGGAACACGAGGCTCGCCTATATGCTAATAGCGGCGCCCTGATTGGGGACGATAAACAAAGCAATTATACGAAAAGGGCGGTATCCCGTAGGTACGACGGCTGTGGGGGACTTTGTTACGATTCCAGAAAGGCACACGTGCCAGGTACGCGGCCACGGACAAGGACAAAGTGGCTGGAATAAAAGCATTGGGAATTAATCGGCCCCGCTGACTTCTGGCTAATGACTCCGTCAAGATCATAGGGCGACTGCCTCTTGATAATTTCAGCCGGTCAAATTTTACGATACAAATAGTACAACCCAGTATCTAGAACTAGTCGATCAACATTTTTAATCCCACCGATTGGTCAACGCTTACGATTGAAAGAATTAATCGTCGAAAAAGCAACGATTGCTTTAACACTAACCGGTTTCAAAATATTTTACTTAAGATTCTACATTCGTTGGTATTTCTTTCGTTCCTTTAACTTGACAATGAAAAATGTAATAATATCATTGATAATATTAATAATAATATTAAAATAGTATTTTTGTCATTTTTTGTCAATCTACCAGTAACTTAACATTCGTACATTATTCAGTTCAAATTTCATACCAATATCCCTTATGGTTCAAAAGTTGTATACAAATGTCACTAAATTTTCCAATCCGGATCACTGTGCGGCGATTGTCTTACCGTCTGATTAACCGGTTTCTCGTATTTTGTTTGTCTCTTTTCTCCTCTTTGCACTCAAGATGATCTATCGAATAAATACATACGTACATATGTAGAATGCCGATAAAGTTAGCGTTAATCGATTCGTGAAATTGTTGATTAAGGAAATGATCGAAATTATCTTTTATATCGCTGCTAGATGAACGAATTTATTCGACCGACCTAATCGAACGATTAACATTGTCCTAGCGTGCGGAATTTCGTCGCCTGTTCCCGCTTTTTCAGCGCTTCTGCACCGATTCCAGGGATTCGGTGGCGTTGCCCGAATCAATCCCGCGGGCCGATGAATATTTATGAGTATGAGCGAAGTCCAGTTCCACTCGTCTCCGCGGTCGATACTCGCGATCCATTCGGCCAAACTCGCTGAATAATTGATTCGTCCACAAATCTCCCTCCATATTCCACGTCATTCGAAATATTCGCTTACGTTTACGGGGGAAAAAAATACAATTTTCCCAATGTTCGGAAACTAGCAAACGTGTAAGTGTATAGTTTATGCGCGGGCTAAAGCGGTCGACAATCGGCGATTAGCGGCTCTGGTCGACTTTCTCGTAATCAAACGGTAACTAGGGTAAATGTAGCACGTACTGCAACTTTAAGGTTCTCGTTTTAAGTAACTTTACATAACTATTTTGGAACGTGTTTAACCTACGAATCGTACCAGTTCGAAGCGTAACATTGTGTTCAACGTCTCCTTTATTTATGAACATTTTCTTGCATGTTGATTAATACGAATGAATCGCTACGTAATCGAAAAGGTGCAACAAAGTTCAATGTTCCTAGTGCTGTCATTTGAAAAGTACTCATTTAAATAGAAACACGTTTTCCCATATATTAGCGCGTCGGTTTGTGTAACAGATATAATGTGTACAGTAAACGTATAACCTTCACTGCATTACGACACGTCCCATATTTTATAATTACATTGGTCACGTTTTAACCCTTTGAGGACGAGAAGTAGTAACACTTGTGAGAGTACTTTAGTTTTTAATTCCACGACTTTGAGTTTTCACGCTTTTTAGTTCGAAACCATTTCATTTCCAACGATTTCAAATGTTTATTATTACGTTAAGTATTCGTTGCATTAAGTTTTGTGCTTTAATAGTGTCGACATGGGTTCGGAAAACCAAAAAATCATTGGGCGATTATTTGTCGACGCTCGTCCGCAAAGGGTTAATGTTCAACAGCACGTTTATCTCCTAATATTTCTTTTCGAATATTAAGCGTAAACGAATGTACAATGTCTATGCGTTGTTACGTAAACCGAAGTTCAAATTTGGTATGGAAATTTGTTCACTTACGATTCTTCGTGTATTACTTTGTTATTAAATAAACGAATTCAAGTGTCGGTTATAGGAACACTGACAGGACGTGGGACATCTACCCTAGTATCTATTGTATTGTCCGAGCTGTTTTCAAGCCTCTCTAAACGTCTATAATTTTGCCTTATTTTAATTTCAATAAATTTTTGCTTTACCAATTATTGACTCTGTTCTACGCATCTTTTACTTTTACTTTAATTATCCGCCATTCTCGATCCTTGACCCAGCCATCAAACTTAACAGTGAGCGAATCTAGTGAAAATAACGCTAGTAAAAGCTAATGAGATAACGAACTCGATTGAAAACCTAACATTCCATTAAGAATATACGAGGAGACGATGATGAATTATTATTTCACGTGATTACAAATGGCGTTTCTTCGACTCGTTCCTCCACCGATCAGGAATTCAAAGATCGTAGCGGCAGATGCCAGAAATAAGACGTTTCATAACGTAGGCGGCAGGAATCAAAACAGTTCTGTGTGATTCAGCAAGAAAACGAAGCACACAAGGTGTGACGAACGAAAATGACACGGTGAACTCTGGTTATCGCGAACAGGGTGAGGCGTGATTAGCGCCGCTTTTATTCCAACACCTGGATTCCCCCTTCCCGTGAATCCCTAATCGAACTCAAATTGACCAGGTGATGTCGATAACGAACGTGAAAATACTTTAAGCGAACCCCCCGAAGTGAAATTTAACACCTATCCTTTCGTTCTCCGCAGAATTTAACGCCGAGAATTTCCATTCTGCAATCGAAATCAACTCGAATCCAACCTATGAACATTTAAATGTTTAAATAAACGATAATTAAACGTGAGAAACAATCTTTATCATTGAACCACCAGAAACTTCCATCGTGTGATTACAATATTAAAATTCAAGCAACTATGGACATTTAAACAAAGCTAAAGAATAATCTTCATTCTTTAAGCATTGGAAACTTCCATCCTACGATTAAAATATCCAAATTCAAGCAAATATGAATCGTTTAAGGGTTTAAAGAATCCCTAAACAAAAGTGAAGACCAACCTTTGTCTCGAATGCATAAGAAACTTTCGTCTCGCAATCAAAACGAAAAAATGCGTTCAAAGATGGACACTTAAACGATCCAGGAACGAAGCAATCCGTGAAGTTCGCAACAAATCGCGAACCACCTCTACGATCAAAGGGTGCTGTGCTTTGCAATTTGCAAGCTGTGGCGCCAAGGAAACGGAACGGGATTTTTTTTTGCAAGCGAAAGCGTAGCTAGGACAAAGTGAACGAAAGAGAAAGAACTGCAGGAAGAGGGAATCCGTCGAGTACGCTGTCTCGTTTCTCGTCTCCCGTAAGAACCCTTTCATTAAAGGCTGCGCCTGAAGTGAAACGGCCCTGGTGGAATCGTTGCACGATGGCGGAGTGAAACGAAGAAGAACCAGGTCCCTCTCTCGATCTGCCAAATGAAAGAGGGCACCGGCGGGATTACGTGATTCCGTGGCGGCGATTCGCCATCAGTGTCAGTCTAATGAAGGCCTCTAGGTAACACGAGGCTCTGGGCCACGGCGGGACGCCGACGACCGTGATCGTCTTTCAACTTTCCAGCTACGCACCCCTCCGATAGGCCAACAGAATCGCCGTGAAACGACCTGTACGTAACATAGCGATGGGCGCTCGATTCCGAACTTCGAAGAAGATTCGAATTTTTCGAGACTGCAAAGATTCGAATCGCTTCGAATCCGATTCGAAGCCTTAAAGTTATTAACACTTTGCGGACGATGAATAATAACACTTAAGGGAGTATTTTGATTTTGAATTCCAAGCCTTTAAATTCCAGACCATTACATTCCCAAAACTCTGAAACATTTATTAACGATATTAATTTAAATTTTCTGCTTTAATATCGACGTGCGTCCATAAAACCTAAAAGATGATTAGGCGGCTATTTGTAGACACTCGTCCGCAAAGGGTTAAAAGTCTTCATGGTCTTTATAGTGTTGCATGTCTTATAAGTCTTGGAAGTCTTGACAGTCTTGGATGTCTTGAAAGTCTTGATAGTCTTCGTAATCTTGGTAGTCTTTACTGTTTCAATGACTATATATTCACCGACTCGTAAGTATTTTGATTATTTATACAATGTTATTGACATGCAAAAAATATAAAGACTTTTAAGTCTTCCAATACTTTCAAGACGATCACGACTGTCAAGATTTTCAATATGATCAAGACTTTCAAGACTTTGAAGACTTCCAAGACAATCAAGACTTTCAAGAGTTTTAAGGCTTCGAATCAGATTCAAAGTGATTTGAATCTCTCGCCAGTTTATAGATTCGAATCGATTCGAAGTGATTCAAATCTCATCACTACCCGTACGCTGCTTCTTTATCGGCGTTAATACGAAATCATCTAATAATAAAGTCTAATAATAAACCCGTGCACATACTTGCTATATAAAAATACGCAAAACATTCGAGTTGCTGTCGTTCGACGGTGAAACATCTTTTTCCCCCATTTAAGTTCCACTTCTTTCTTCGCAATTTCGTAATCATAAATAAATACAAAATTTGCATAACGATCCGCATTCCATTTATAATCTTCCATTCCATCGATGCATTAAGGATCCCATCGTCGGTTCGGAGAATTGCAAAAGGGATTAAGCAAAAGCAGTCGTACAATTTCGAACGAGGGAAGTTGCCAGTATATCATTTCCCATCGCTTTCCAATTGCGATCCACCTCCGGATCGTTCGATCACCGATAATGAAGGAATGGGCGTGAGGCAGAAAATAAAGCTAGCCCAGAACCACCGACGATGAGCCCGGCCAGCCACGTGGAGTACGCAGCTGTGGCTGTTTCGAATATCGAGGAAAAGAACGCACATAATTCGGTGCGCTCCCTTCTCTCGCGGATACCGTGAGATACGCCAGGTGCTTCTTATGGTAGGTGGCGGGCCCAGGTAGATGATAGATTTACAGCGAATCATTTTACACGCCTATTGGCTGGGATCCGCGGCGCGGCGAGAAATATTATCGGCGTTAACTCTCGAAAAGCGACGGCGATGGAGCACAAAGAGGAGGCTGAAACGCGATATCGTGTCGCCTTAACCCGTTTTTCAGGCTTTCCTCTTGCCAGCCCCGACCATTTTGGTACCGCGCGTCCGTTTGTCATGCTCTGCTCTCCTGCGATTTCTTAAACACTTATCTCGCGAGTACTTCCTATAACGAGTCCATGTTTGCGAGTTTCGCGTTGGAAGCTGCGACGCGTCGAAAGATTTCTTACGCCTCTCGCTCGCTGCGCTTTTATCGTAAATTAAGGGACTTTTCGCAGGAAGAAAGAGGGGCCCATAAGATAGAACGGGGAGCGGAGTAAATTTGCGTTGGAAGTTCACGTGTTCGGCGAGTGAACGGTAAATTTAATAGACGCCCTAAATTTAATAGATGCAACGTTGAAGCTGCGAACGTTGTCGCTTGCGGCCATTGAAATCTCCGCCTTCCGCTGTTCATCTTTCGCGCGTCATCGATACGTTTAACGAGATGCTCTGACGGTCAAAAATATATAAGTAAAAATAATCGTGCGCTACATTTTCGATAAAGAAACATAAAATCTACCTACTTTTATAAGTCGACAGGGTAACGTATCCCCTTAACCGGTTAACTGGGAATGACGAGTTTACTCGTCTCGTGAGTTACCAATGTTTCGTGGTATTTTATACTTTCCTTCTTGCGGCATCTTTAGATTCGTATCAGAAACGCGTTACTATACATTTACATTCGCAGCAACTGAAAAATTCCCCTAAACAATTACTAATTCTTATTATAGATTCGAATTAAAAAAATTTCCAGTTAACGGGTTAAACAGAATTCCAAGTTCGACGGAAAGTTAGCACCGAACTGTAAACTACGAAATCGACCGAACCTCGGACCATCCCACACCAATGTTCCCCCCCTATGATACGCTCAATCAACCAACAATCGACAAGCACCGGCCCGAAGCATTGGATTAATCCATGGAAGCATCGCGTCTCTCGCCGAGGGAACACGAGATCGTCAAGATCCGTTTGCAGCGAAGCGTCCAGCTGTCGAGAGGAAGTCGTAAAGGGACTTTCGTCTACAAAAGGAAAAATGCGAGGAAAGAAAGAGAGAGAGAGAGAGAGGGGGGGGGGAGAGCGAAGCGTAGGCGACGTTACAGAGAACCGACAGGCGAATCTTCCGGGCGAACGAGCGTGATCGCGAGCCGCGGGCCTGTTGCGATCGATGTACGGGGGTCGAGGCCGATCAAGGGCCCGCTTTCCCACGAACTCACCGAAAGAACCGAAGCACCAGTCAAAGTAGCAGAGAGAAGAGAGGAGAGGCGAAGAGAGCAACGAGGAGAGACAAAGAGGATCCGGTGTGTAGAGGTTGCGGCTACACGGTGAGGCCGAACGAATTCCAGAAAATCTGCCCGTTCCTACGGCCACGGAGAAAGAGAGAACGCGGTGAAAGAGTTGTAGAGAGGAGGCAGCCTGGAGGCAAGAAAATAAAAGAAGAAGTTGTGTCTCGAGTGTCGGCTCGAAGAGCAGAACGACCGGCGAAAAGTGACGTGCCATGGCGGCAGCGACGTGTGCATACATACACGCCGCAGCGTTTTTCGCTTTGGGATCTTTGGCCCCCGGTTTGGATTGAAGAGCGGACACAGGGGGGGATTTTTCAGCGTAACCCGGCAGCCGCGTTCGGCGGCTCAGCTTTCATGCGCCTCGACCACGAGCCTCGAAAAACGACCGAGACTTTTCGGGCCACAGGACCCAGCGCCACCGCTCTACCCCGGAGAACCGAGACCGCTGCGCTTTTCTCCGTCGTCTTTTTGTTCAACGGTGGACTGGTGGAACTCGGTAAGTGAATAAGGTACCGATGTTTGCACCTTCCCGTGCGGTCTGCCTCCGGACCATGCGAACAGACGCTTTTAAAAATACCCGCACAAGTTAAAGCAAACGAAACCGCGGGGATATCATCGGTGTGCTCCTGTCTCCGTCGACCGATGAACTTTTCATGTTAAAATCGATCGCGAAACCCGTCTCCATTCGAATTCCCGATTTTCGTTCGTCTAATGTTTCAATTAAACTGTGCATCCTTCGGTAAATGGGGAGCTTCGTTTAATCTTTGCTCGATATTGTTAATCTTTAACTATCGTAGGCGTTGAAAGTTGTGTAATTGTTGTAGTCTCGTGTTACGTGTTATTATTAGATTGCGGATTTTTATGCAAATTTATACGTTTTTGAATAAGGTTGGAGAAATGGGATCTAAATTGGGGGTTGTTATGCCTTTTAAGTATTACAATTTCTATTATACTTTGGATATTTTGTACAATTTTGCAGATTATATGCATTATGTTTAAATTTCCAGTAAATGCATAAATATTAGTAATCCAGTTATTACATACATGCAAATGTCGAATAAAGATCGAATCGAATTTTTCTTGCTTCGCGCGTTAATAACGAAGAGATTTAAACTCGATTGAATAACAGCAAATACATTCACGTACCTGTGATTATTATTAACGGTGTTCCATTAGCTATCGCTTTTATTTATAACTATAGTAGTTTAACAAAATGGAACAAGATTGAATAACAAGTTCGTTCGCGTTTCATTGAAATATTGTCAAGCATTAGCATTAGACTACGGATATTTAACCAATCGTTACAAATTTAACCGTGGAAAAATAGTAGGCAAAAATATACGAAGTATCCAATATAACGTACGTGTTATTACATTTGAAGCATGAAATTCATTTCTATTTCAATTTTCCTCCCCTATGCGCGTCTTTAAAGACGCGAATTTACATAAGAATTCGCAGTCCATTTGTAACAATTATTATTCCCTAGCTTTTCGATCGAAGTAAAGAAACTACAACCAATTTTACGTAATGCTTTTCAGTTAGCCAAATAAACCTCTAAATGATTGAGGATCGAAAAATGTACGCCAGCTTGTTAAAAGTTTCAACGATTAAAGCCACGCTATCTACCTCGTAGTTTGAAACTCATCATAGGAAAAAAGAAAAGAAACAAAAGAGGGAATGTGGGTCTAGTTCAGAGGCAACGCGTTTTATGGGCGCGGCATTTTGTCCCCTTTTGCATATAATTAACAAAAGGAATAGAAATTAATATATCCTCGTGGGACGTATAATCGCGCAACTTGACACGCTTCCACCTTTTTCAATATTACAGTAACCGCCTACAACTTCGACTGAACCCGAGCGCGTGTTCACTTTCCCACACAAAGAAGACGAAGAAGAAGAAGGTCGAGGATCGCAATTTAGGATGGAATAGCGCGGAGCAAAACCGAGTCGCGACTAGCGAGATCCACATCCATTGCAGCGTCTCGTTTTTAGAGATTCCCGCTGTCTTCGGCGCGAAAGACAAGGCAGACCGAATCGCGGTCGTCGAGAAAACGCGTCGTATCGATTACCATCTCGCGGCATGGCGTCAAGGTAAATCGCCGGATATCAAGCTAAAATATGATGATCGTTGCTGATGATCGCCGCGCGAACGGTAACGAGCTCGCTAATATTCCATCACCGTCGCGGTTCCTCTACTCTTTGCCGCGTCTTTTCTTCCTCGAAACGGGAATAGACGCAAGGACGACGGAGGACGGCCGAGCAGTGGTTCCCAGGATTGGATAGGATCCCGCAAAAACCGTGAAACGAATCGAGAGACAAATCAGCCGCGACCGGAGAGAAGTCTCATCTTCCGAGATATCGGTACTCCCGAGAGGGAAACTGATTTACGAGGACGAGCTTTTGGAATTTTATCGGACAACGGAATCCTTTATGGACTCTGCTAGACCAGCAAAAGAGCCTTGTTGGTTGTTAATAAGAAACGCGTGCGATTTCGAATATATACACGCGAACGTAATCGATTAACACGATGAACGAATAATATACGAAATAATATGCAAAATACAAATGTCAAGTGTTACTCGTTATTCGACTATAATTCGTAAACAGTAGATTCCGCTAATTCCATCAATTATACTTAGAATTAGTGGTGGGACTGTAATCATACTTATGAATACCAATACTTATCAATTCCCGAATATCCTGATAATGGTATCAAACGCGTATCAAAATAATTCGTACGTGGTATTGGTAGAATGTTTCACGTTTCATGCAATCGCGATTCAAAACAATTGCATGGTATATATGGACATACGAGTAAGACAAATGAAAGCGTATATCAGTGACGACCGATGACTCGCTGTACGCGTTCAACTAATTTCAATAGCCAGAATAAAATAATTTTTTCATTCACGGCAACACGAATCTATGAACTAATTTTCGAAAAGATCGGCGAGTATCGGTACAAATAATACCGTACGATAGGAATGATATACGCGACTGTAGAGGATAAAAGGCTGATCATCACTGGTTTATATTTTCACACGTTTCACGGTGCAGATTTAGTTTCAATCATAATTGGGCCTTCGTGATTATATTCAAATAGGTATTAAACGCAATACACGTGCGACCTATCGACACGATGGTTACGTGTTTCGATACACCTCGAAACGTTTGCATGAGACTGGTACGCAAATATCAATTCTAAACGTAAACGTATCAAAAGTATCAAACATGTCTCAGTCCCACCGTAAATGTTAAGAATGCTGTCACTCAACAATAATTCGTAAACAATAGCACTCCCCCAGCCCCAATTCCACCAATTACGCTTACAATACATCGGAAAGTCGATTGCAGTGGTTCTCCCGTTCACGGGTCATGAATATGGTCGCTGAGAATCGGAGGAGGGTTGTGGGCAGCAACCCCTATCCATTCGCCGCTAGTCTTTTTGTCCCACCGTTCGTTTGTCCATCCAGGCAACAACATTTCGGCCCCCCTTCGGACAGTAGAACTGAACTAAGAGAGACAGAGAAAGAGAAAGAGAAAGAGGCGAAAAGGGAGGGCCAGGTGGTGGTGATGCGATGATGCGATCGCGCCATATGCTGCGCCCTCTAGGGGACCCGTCGTATACGCGCCTACTAATTAATTCCCAGGCCTTTGTTCTAGCGGACAGCACCGGCGAAATTACTCCCAGAACCTTAGCTTTTAGGTGACGCCAGCCATTCCACCGATTGCCGCCTTCATTAGCCTTACTTTGTAATATAAAACACACCACCTTTTACGACTATTTCCAGCTAGGGTGGAGGGTGTTTCACGTCGCGAGAGCAGAAATTCGTGGAAACGAGAAAATACGATCACACGATTACAACGCGGTGCTATATCGAGCATTGGGTTCTAATATGTATTCGTCTCGGTTTATTATTGCTTATATAATCACCTATTTGTTGATTCCAAAGTAAATTTGATCGATTATCTGTGTATGGTTTTGATTCCTCCTTAAGATTAGGTTTACGGAGACCAACACGCGTAATTTTACAGGGTTCCTAAAATATACATAAGTGTATTATACCTGTGCCTATTATGCCCGTGAATTTGCATACAAATCCGTAGATTAATTATTATCGTTAGATTGCGGATTTTTATGTAAATTCATATCGTAGCGGAATGGAACCCAAACGGAAATTAGTTTCATCCCCCAAATATAATAACACGTGCTTTATACAGCTTCGCATGTTACGTGCATCCTGCGCTTTTCTCCGTAGCTAAATTTCGCATAAATGCGTAGAAATCTGCGGTCCAATTATTGCACTCGTACTATACCAAACTTTTATTGTCGCATAAGGATGCTGCCAAATCGTAAAAAACTTAACGCAACTGGGTTCAAATAATTGGTACACCTAAATATTAAACTAAATTCACCGACGTACAAATGCTTTTCGTAACCACTACGTTTCTTTATTAACATTTTCTAACCTACCTCTTCTGTTTCCATTCGTGAACAATCATCGCAATCATTGCCATAATCGTCATCATTGCGATCAGTTATATTCAAACTTAATAACTTATAATACTTGTTATATTATTATTATTATTACATAACTTGTTATACTACTTGTTATATTATTACTTATTTGTTATATTGTACCTGTTACAACTTACTTGTTAATAGTATAATATACTACTATGGTTCATTACTATTAAAAGGACCCATTATTAACCTACGCTAAATAACCAACCAACCGAGTACCCTAATAAAATTCGAATGGAATCGCGATAGATACGGATAGTGAATAATCCGGAGCGTTAAACCCTCCGAATTCTAGAATGCCGGCGAAACTCGATACGGTGGAAGTGGAAAGCGACGAGGAGAGACGCAGGAAGATGAAATGCCACAGAACGGAAGATTAGGCACGGGACTTGGGCCATTGACTGCCACGCGAGCCAATTAAATATCCATCGAAAGAGGAAAGGCAAACGTATCGTTTTCAGTGGTGGTCGCGAAGCAAGCGTTCAGTGTAGGGAAGACAGGCGAGCACACAGAGAACAGGGGTTGTGTCTGGGGACCAAGTGGCGGGGGGGGGGGGGGGCACAAGTGGCACAACATGGTGGTGAAATAGGGGAGGCGAATGACTGGTGTCGGTTACACGGGCTGGCACTGCAACCCGTGTTTCGTTCAGCTACCCCTGCGGTTACCTGCCACAGCCCCTCCCCCTCCCCTAGCCACTACGCCAACGGGGAAACGATGTATTTATATTTCTATACGTTCATCGTTTGACCCGCCGCGCCGTGTATGTATATACACCCTCCTCGACGGCGGTCATTAAGAACGCTAATCACTTCCCTGGAACGAGCTTGCTGCGTTTCCTTCGGGGCTGAACCACGCATGCCGAGCATCGAGGATAGTTCGTGGTTTTCGAGTATTTGCGGATCTGGGATTGGATGTTCGGGGGACAGTTAAGAGACTCTGCGATATAATAAATAGAATAGTGGTGAGAGGGATGCAAATGTTTCTTGATATTTCAAGCTCGTGTAAAGGTTTTGTTTAGAATTTTGGGGGTTGGAGAATTGCGCATTCTGATTCTTGAGGCTAATTTGGTGGTTTTCGCGAATCTTTTTAGTATCGTCGATTCTAGACCTCTTTGATAAGGTCGAATATCGGAGATAGTTAAGAGATTTTGTAGAGACCTTGTTTGCCGTGAACCTTTTTAAGTATTAGCTATGTTGTACCTTTTTAATGGGGTTCAATTCTAACGGGATTCTATGATAACATAGATGCACAAGTGTTAAGGCTGATACAAGATGCATAAAGGTAAGGAGTCATTTAATATATTATAAAGCTCACGTAGAAATTTTGTTAAGGAAGCCCGCGTTAAATATAACCCTAAAATTCTCAAACGTTAATCGAAGGCAAATTTTGTTAAATGTACCTTGTTAATCCTTTGCCTTATAATAACAAGAATAGCTCGTGAAACAGGTTATAGCCTAATCGAACTTAGAATTCCCACCAATCGAAAAATCAGCTGGTGCGGACAAATAGCCATCCAAGCTTCTTCAATTTTCTGCATGCAATTTCGTATTACTATTACTGATGAATACTTTACTTAATAACTGAGTGGACCTTCGCTAAGCGTTCTTATGTCTCGCAGCAATGAATTGATAATTAATTAAAAATTCATTAATCCTTATTATATCTCGTCCACGATGAATTAATAACCAAACGAAAATTCGGTAAACGTTATTACGTCTCGTCGGCAAAGGATTTAATAAAACCACTTCCTGCTGTACGTTTAAAGGTTCTATCAGGTTTGAAAATTGGAGAATTCTCAGCACGAGGCAGAAATAATAGTCCGTGGCATGGGAAGGAATCGTGAGACGGAGCCGACGCGATTCCGAATGGGACTATACACGGCCGTGACCTTTGATCGTGGAACTAATCCAAAGTACGCGTATCATGACGGCATCACGGCGCATTAAATGCACCGTGTGAAGTCACCGGTTGATCGATGACGATTATTAGTCAGTGGACCGGCCGGACGTCACAAAAGGGTCCAGCCTTTAAATAATCGGGCGACTCTTGACGAGCGATTAAAGGTTCTGTCTCATCGTAGCTGCCTCCAACAGGAGATTGATGCGCGACGCGCTGCGAGAAGAATCAGAAATATTGCATCCTGTTCCTCGTGTCCTTCCACTCTTCTCCGCTAAACATTAAACGTTCTGCCATTCCTTTTCGCGTCGCTTGTTGCGCACTGTTCTTCGAACAGCGGTGTTCGCGTTTTCAGCAAACTCCGTCCGTATTATTTGTGAATTAGAATGCCGAATAGAAGCCTATTGTTTTCTACATCGAACGCAAAATGGTGTTTTACTATGGAAAAGTTTGGTTCGAGTTAATGAACATTTTGCCGCGGTACTTGAAAGTCAAAAGCATCTCGGTGCATAGATGAGGGCAATTTTTAATTAACGTGGAAAATGATTGAGTAGGTGTAAACATTTGGATACTATGTATCGATAATTGTAGCGTGTGTATGAATAGCTAAATAATATAGAAATGATATTAAAAAAAGTGGCATACATATGCTTTCGGTAAACGATGGGCTCACAATCAGTTTATCAGCGCGCGCTTGTATTGTCTGTAGCGAAAGAGCTAAATCTACTTAGAATCAGAGGAGACGTTCTACTTAAACTCGAAGAGGTTTGCTGTACGAGCTCAACTTGATATGCAAAGCAGCAGAAATGCAAAGGCTTAGCGTTTAACAACTAAGTGAATGGAAACACCTTGGAAACATCTTGGAATGAAAAATTCAAAGCTGGAAACGTTAAACTTCAACACGAACCACGTTGTCGAACGAAATATCTAATAATAACGATTAGGCAGCGGATTTCTATGCAAATTTATACGTTTGATACCTGTCCGAATGGAAGTTAGTTTCATCCCCAAAATATTTTGGGTTAGATACATAACACGTGCCTTATTTTGAATATTATGTAAATTTATCGTATTAGTATTTTTCGCATAAACAAATCCACACGCGCATAGAGATCTGCAATTTAATAATGACTCGCAAAATCTAGTAGATGACAACAATGAATTAACTCTAACCTCGATTATTTATTACTTAGATACCATATCGAATGCAAACCTCTGAAATATTGTACGCAATTTCTACATTATTGAATCGTTCCCGGAAAATATTTCACTAACGTGCAATTCAAATTAACATACGATATTAACAGAGAATTGTGGTTTAGTTGGAAACCGTTGGCAGCCACTGTGCATTAGAATCACCGGCCTAGAATCGCGGCGAATTCGATTTTCCTTATTTGAAAATTTCAATCAGAAGATTATCTGGCGCAGCGCGAGCATTGGTGTGGGCCGATATTACGCGGAAGGTAATTTCAATTCGATTACGAGCAACACCGTAGACCGGCTGGTTAGATAAGGTGTACAAAAATCGTTACAAGAAATATTTATTACGGCGGAGCGGCAATGGAACGGAGGGGTGAACAGATATTTATGGGCGACGCCGTGCAAAGGGTGGGGCATTTAAATGGGGTCACTCATACATCTCCGTTGCCTTCGAAGGCACAAAGAAATTCATTAGAAACAAAAATAACACCTCCAAGGGAAAACTACGAACCACTGAAAGCCATTCCTTTTTACCCGCTGATACTTTATTTCATGGGTGTACTCCAATCTCAACTGCGAATGCCATTCCACGCTGGAAACTTCAAGAATGCACCACGCCATTCGACGGACGATATTTTATTCACACAACGGTGTCAAATGGGTGCACACGCAAGAAAAGTTCCGCTGGGGTGCATAAATAAGCAAACCCCCTTAACAACAAATTTTTCCAATAATCTTGACTTATGAATACCTTTCAACCACCCCGTTCAAAGTCAACATCCGGAGTTTTCTACGCGAATGGAAAGGGTAGAGTTTGAATATCTTTGCGAAAAATCGTTTGGTTATTTTATCGTAATAATTGTTCTCGTATTAAATAATAACTCCTTTACCGTACCTTCGAATTTATAATTTATACTTTGGAATTAAATTTAAAGTAACTTCTCTTTACTACACCTTCAAATTTATAATTTATACTCTTGAATTAAGTTTGAGGTAAACTTAACTTATTCTTTATACTTGGTTTACTTTATCATCAAATTCATAATTTATACTTTTCGATTAAATTTAAAGTAGCTTCTTTACTGTACCCTCAAATTTTTATTACTATATCATCAAAATTTATAATTTATGCTCTTGAATTAAACTTAAAGGAATCTCTTTATTCTGTCCTTTAGTAGGTTTAATATAAATTGCAAACTTAGTCACAAATTGAATTTCATTAACCCTGATTATTTTTATTAACCTTAACCTATTAACCCAAATATATTTTCTTTTTACAAGGATATATTTTAGAGATACAGACACTTGATATGTTAATATCGGTATAAAATAAATATGTACATTGAATATGAGGGATAACGATACGAAGCAAAAGATGTGTGTAAAATATAAGATAGCAGTTGAATGGAGCGAGTGCACGAGTTGACGAATGAGTGAGAATACTTTTGCAAATCCAAGTTTCCATTTTCAAGGCCTGAGTGCCTGAAAAATAAACTCACGTATGCATGGCATATAAATTATACAATCAACGCCCGTAAATCTATTGTTAAGAATCGTTTAACTGTAGCAAAGTATCAGTGTAACCAAAAATCGCGATTGTTGCACAGACAACGCTCGCAGATTATGTCGAAAGGGGCACCTCGGAAGTTGCGCATAAAGCACGGGGCGCGCTTTCACCGGTCATTATTATCATTATGAAACGCAGTGGCACACCGGCGGCTCGGTGTGCTCGCCGATTAAAAACATTAATTGCATAAACCGGTAATTAACTGAATCATCGTGTCCAGGTCGGCCAGGTACACCACCTATGGCGTAATTTTCCTGATCTAGATATGTCTAGGTGTGTAAGCAAAACGTCTTTGATTTATCAAACGTTAACGTTGCTCGTCACGCCGTTGAACAGGACAACGTCGATATCGTTTGCTTATCACACGGCGAGCCATGATTAACACTTTCGCCACGGTTCCTTGGAATTTATAATTAAAACCATAGAGGCGGGTGCAATTTTTGTTGGCGTGGAAAATAGGCTAAATAAAAATATAGGTACTATAAAAATATATAGACGCTATAACAATAGTATATTAAATATAGGTAAGTACTATGTAGGTACTTCGTATGATCAATTTTGGTTTAATATTGTTCTACGAATGAAAGTGGAAATAATATTCCACCACCAAGAAATAATATCCACGCTTCTAATAAATGATTTCCCAATCATTGAAGACGTATATATATATATACGTGTTTCATAGCGAAAGGAATAAAATCCCTCCCTTTTCCCTCCATCCCATCGTAATCGTATAACAACCACACAGTGCGTTGATTAGAAACAAAGGTAAAAAAGGAAACCCGCTTGTCGATTAATAATGCAATTCATAAAATAATATTACAGTTTTTCGACGAATTCAAATTACCAACGTTTGAAAATTTCCAAAGCGCCGAATTTCCAATGCGTTCAATTTTTAAAGCTTCCAATTTCCAATGCTTCGAATTCCCGAAGTCCAGGAATTTCAATGCTTTGAATTTGCAAAGTTTAAAATTTCGAATGCATCGAACTTTCGGAGCTTCGAATTCCCGAACGTTGCAACTTTTCAAAGCACCGAATTTTTGAAGTTTCCCTGGATTTTCGTCCTTCGATTGCCCGTAGGTCGACGGGTTGCGCGCCACCGCGAAGATTATTATAATCATCCGAACGTAATTATTATAATTTAGCCCCCGCTGGTCGGAATTCAGGCCACTGTGCGTTTTTTCACAGGCCTTCGCCTTCGAACATGATAACGCGAAATGATTAATTGAGCCTTCCCTTCCGAGATCCTACGTGATCTCTGATATAATTAACACCTACGGATTTGCGATGGAAATCCTTGTTTGAAAATTGTTACGCTTAACGGGTGAAATGGCTTTGTAATGAGAAATTAATGCGCCGGGTGAATTTATGGAAAATAAGATGATCATCGACGGATCCTCTTTTATTTAAACAAACTTTAACGCGCTCGTTACGCGAACACCCTCGTTCGAAAGAATTAATCAAAGCAGATGGAAGAAACGGATAAAGGCGGCGGTGTATCGCGAGGAATTTCCCTAATAATAGAATACGTACTTTGTTCCGAGCGAGCCGAAGTGTAATAAAACGTATACAGTGAAAATCAAAAGTAAGCGTGCAACGTTGGATAAAATGAATGTGGTTGATAACGTAGAATAATTAGTAGACTGCTGATCTTCGTGCCGATTCATATTTTTACGATAAATTAAACGACTGGTCGACCCAAGAGAAGAGGAAATACTAGAATGCAGGATGGAAGTAAAAGTGGCGTCGTGGTTAAGAATGGTTGATAATAAACGAAAAAGTACGAAGAAAGTGTACGGTTAAACCAGTCGAAGAATAATTGAGTAATATACAAGCTATTTTTCCATAAACTCTAAGAATCGTAAGACACAAATATTGGTTATGGTTGTAAGATACAAAGATTGTCAATGGTAACGCATGATATATTAGCATATACTATATTCCACATGGTAATTATGTGCTTTACAAGGTGCATATTAGATTTCATGTAAATTAATAAGGTATAGAACAAAAAAAAACGCTAGGTGTGGTTAACCAATATCTTACTTCAGTTCTTTTGCGTATTTTTATACAGCGTGCAGATACGGAAAAATTAAATTACAAAAAATAAAAAAGAAATGAAATAACTACTCTCGAATTTACACTCGAACAAACCACGATATAATATCATTTTTGCAATGCGTAAATTTACTCTCTGATTCTCGCTGCAACACAATTGGCCACGAACTACGTCGCAGTCGCGGAGCAGAAAGTTGTCTGAAGTAAACGTATTGCGTGCGCGTGTGCGCGGATTTCTTGCGGTGGCTAGGTAAGTTTCTACTTGCAACGGGGAACAATAACACAGAGAGGCGTGTAAAAACAGTTGCGTTACGCACCGTAATTGATCGCTATCGGGCGAGCACGCGTGCAAACAGCCGCTTTGCAGCTCTAACCATCTCCGCAGGCCAAGAAGATACGCTGCTGCTCGCTCGATACACATTGCACAGATAGCCGAGTCGCTTCGCGGAACCCGCTTCCCCCGCGATGTGTAATTCCAATGAGTTCGCTAATTGTCCAGCCCCCTTTTTACCCCTTCTTCTTCCCCCTTTTACAACCAACACCGTGATTTGCTCCTCTTCGATACATATTCCGAGCTCTGTGCTCCGGTGACTCCATTAAAATTGCACGAGATCCGCAGCGGCTGCTAATTAGGACATTGTTAATCGGTGATTGATGTCCATTTCGTAGTGTAATGGTAAATAATGGATGCTAATTGCGGAATTATTCGAATATGCCTAATTTGGAAACGATCCGTAGAACGCATAAGAAGAGTTTGGAAGAAGGCTCGAGATAGTGGATTAAGACACTTATTTTGGATCGTGTTCGGGCTAATTATGAACGAAACACTTGCACTTAACGGTGATGCGATCTAATTATTAGCTAATCTGTATCCCATATTTTATATTACATATTCTATATTCTATACTCTATATTCCATATTCTATACTCTATATTCTATACTCTATATTCCATATTCTATACTCTATATTCTATACTCTACATTCTATAGTCTATATTGCATATTGCATATTCCATATTCCATATTGCACATTGTACATTGTATATTCTACATTCTATATTCCACATTCTATAGCTTCGAAATTATCGCTTCTTCGGAGGTTTAAGATGAATCTTGAGATCTTTAGTAACGCATAACAAGGTAAGGAGTTTTCTAACTTCTATAAATTATTTGAAATGTTTAGAAGTATATTTGGGTAGCAAAATTAAAGGACCATCAAATTGTCGCCTAAAAATTGCCGACTTTTTACGACGATGACTTACTAGTACCTCAAAAGTAGAACTTTCTTTGTTCAACATTCCTCTCCTCTTTCCGTTCACAAACTACACAACTGCAAAAGCCCATTGAATCGCAAATGTTACTTCAATAAATTTACCCCATTATACTGCTACTTCAGTTCATTATTCACGAAATACGAAGGTCAACTACGCGCCCCGTAATCGCCAATAAATAGTTCTCCCTATTTCAAACAAATATCAATCGTTTCACGCTAATCGTAAAAGAATTCAACTAACAACGTCGAGAAACGGCAGCGTCGATGCTAACAGACGAGGTACAGGATAAACCAGGATAATCTTATGGGACTTCGCGTCACACGCTCTGAAATACCGATAACCTACAAAATTCAGACTTTTTGAAAGAATATCTTTCGTTTTATTATGCGACAAAGGATGTAAAGTATTTTAATATGCTGAATGTAAGAGCAAACGCAAAAGTTATACATTTTAAACGATCGAAAAGGTAAAAATGAAAACTCGCGAGCCCCAATCCGTGTGGCAAGGGGATGCATAGGATGAGTGGTCTATCCTGTTCTAGTTCAATGCTAACGCGAACGGAAAGGATCGTTCTACAGCGTGCGTTGACGACTCCACCCTCCCCCAAGCTTCTCAACATCCCAGCCGCGTTCCATTCGCGAGATCAGTGTTCATCCCCAGCGATCGCCGCAACTGTGAAGCATCGATGCATCCGAAAGGTCGAGCGGACTCGGGTAACGCGTGTCGGTGGCGGGTGCAAAGCGTGGGGTGAAGTTAAACGAGCGAGCTCATGCAAAGGTGTCTCGTTCAGTGGGTCAGCAGTGGCAAGAAGCCTTCCGGGCATCCAGCTGATCGCGGCATGGCGTGTTGGCGTGATGCGTGCTGTAGCCACACGGAACGCGGAGCTTCTGGAGGCCGTGGCCCCCGCTATCGTGGATCCCGATGGATCCTCGCCCCGTTGGATCGTAGCCCCGTGCCATGCCGTGCCGTTCTGTGCGTGCGGTTCGATCCGCTCCAGCCCTCAGCTCGCGTGAGAAGTTCACGTATGGAGCGCTCCGAGATCCAGAAACTATCAAACGCGAATGACCCGCTCCACGCTTTTGCCTTCTCTTCCATAACTGAGCTACCTTTCGGTGCTTCGAAGCTTCTTTGATCCAGATTTTTGAGGGTGAATGGGTAAATTGGACCAAACGGGGTAGATTGATGAAAGGTTTTCTTGTTTTCGTTAGCCAGCTATCGTATTCATAGTTCTCTAACGTTTAAGACACCATGTTTCGTACTTTCTGTACGTTGCTCGGCTTCCGTTAATATTCTTAGTGTACGTCCCGTATACGTTGAGTACCCTACGCGTCTCACGTTTACGTGTGATACTTTGCAACAATCCGTGTTGTCTCTCACTTCAGAGCAAGCGCCAAATTGTCGAAGAATTCAGCAGAAGAGAGCTTCACAATTTGACCGAATCACGCGCGCGTGCGCGAGTGCGTTTACGAGTTGTTACCAGTTGTTGGAGAAGCAAAGCGAAGCAAAGCGGTGATGTTTTTCGCCGGGTAATCGACTCGAGGAGGTGGAAACGAGGATCCAGGCGATCCATCGTGGCGCGGCACGGGGAGGCGACGTAAATCCAGGGTGGTCGACGTGGAAGTGTTAATAACCTTGGCCGTGTAACGCGGCGAACGCTATGAGGCGAGTGCTGATTACCGCGGTCGTTAATTCTCGGCTAATATACCACCGTTACACTCGATATCTGTGGCCGGCTAGCCTGCGTGTGCACGTGCACGCGCGAATACCTTCGCCAGGAATTAGAAGGTCGTCGCGTACACTACGTTATACGCCGATACCATCTCGCCCATATTTATATCGCGATGATACTGTCTCGGGTTACTCCGACGGAGTTACGGCTGCTGCACCATCGTTCGCCCAACTTCTTCTTCTTCTTCTTCTTCTTCTTCTTCTTCTTCTTCTTCTTCTACCCTCAACCGTTCCTCTCGATCATCTTCACGAGTTAAGATCCCCAAATGGACTGGTGAACGCGCGTGCAAGTTAAATATCGAATCATAGAAACTGGCTACCGTTTCCTAGTCTAATCTTATTTACCGTTCTTCGATAACAGCATCGACGACAGTCGTTCATTCTTATATAGGATCATCCTTGTATTATCGTTTTAACGTCGCGTCGTACGACATTGATATAGTTTAGACTGGGATAAGGCAAGAGTGTTTCTAAAACGATGGGAATTATAAATGAATATTGCGCGACGCACGTGTCTTCGACATACAGTTACTCACAAAATTGAGCGTACACCTTCAAACTCAATGAAAAAGATGGATAGAAAATGGTTAATTTTCAGCGTACTCAAACTATTAACCTGATGGAACATATCTTGAAAAAATTGAAATCCAAAATGATAAATTATACTTTTACGGATAGGATAGATACATGATAAAATTTTGGATATATTTGCCGACAATTTATCAGATATTCCAAGTGAAAGTGAATATTTATCATTGTGAGGATGATATTGAAAGTGAAAGAAGTGAGGAAGATGACAGTGATAGCGATAAAAGCTCTGACAGTGGTTTTACAGTACAGTTTTACATTACAGAGTGTTTTACAAAGTATCGTACTTCAAAAATATATTAGCTTGCAAGAATATGTAATAAATAATTTCAAAATGCGATTGGTATTTAATTTTGATACGTGCCTTTGAAATTTATGTAAAACCTTTTTTGTATTCGTTCACCAAAAACATAGTTGGCCACTGGGTAAAGCTAGCAATAAAACTACTGGTCTATTAAACTATTAACTATTAAAACAATGTGTTAATATATGTAAAACGTGTTTCTATTTAAATGAGAAGCTTTCAAGTGACACTACGAAGGACCGTGGACTTTGTTGTACATTTTCAATGACGTAGAAATTAATTCACTATATTCAACGTATAAAAAAATGTTCATCAATAAAAGAGAAGTTGAACAATCGTATGCTCCAAATTGGAACGATCTTTACGTTAAATGCGTTCTAAAATAGTTAACTAAAGTTACTTAAAGCGCGAACCTTGAAGTGGCAGTACGTGGTACGTTTACCGAATCTGCAAAATACCGGTACGGTTAACGTTAATCGAAGTCTCCGACCGAAGGCGAGTGACCGCCATGCCTCATAACCCGGCAAAATTCTCGGATTGATATAGGTGAATTAACATCGACGGGAAGTTGCGCGCCAACTAATAAACTAAGATAGCAGCCTATACCGTCCACGTGCACGGTTCGCGCGCATAAAATTTCACCGGCGCGGCGCGGCGCGGCGCTCTATATGAATATGAATCAGGCTACTCGCCTGCTGGTAATTAGAATGGACGCGTATCCGTAACCCACCAGCGAATTGGACTGTAATAACAACTAGTAATTATTATCAGCCGCGCGTTATATCAGCCTCGGACGATGATCGCCCGCGAGATTTTCGTCCGGATAAATAGAGCTCGATGAAAGTTCGAACACACCACTGTTATTACGAGCAATTTGCCGCGTTTGCATATGCATGCGCTCGTAATTATCGCTGGTTTCTAAACGTCCAACCATGGAACGAAGGAATTATAAAGGCGACTTTGTTATACGGCTACTCGCGGTAGCCATTCCGAAACGACAAGTTTAAGTTTTTGTTAAGAATAGACGCCGCTTGTGCGTCGCTTTACGTAAGCAGCGTTTCGCTTTGTAGTCGCTAGAAAAGCTGCTGGCACGTCGCTGTATATGCTTTGGTAGCTTCGTACTACTTAATCAGCTTTAATTGTATTAGGTTGACGCTGCGAACCGTCGGCTTTCTAAGGTTTGAGATGAGTAGACGGATGTAGAATCTTTCAACTTTTTCGTTACGAAGGATTTTAATCGGAGAATAATCAGAAGTCGCCAAAATAATGAATTGCATTGCGTTAAGCTTATATTCTTCTTTCAATTCGTTCCTATTCGATGGATAAGAAAGAATTTTAAGTGCTTCGAGACACCAACGTGAATTTCTTGAACAACTATAGACGACGACAGCGATGAAAGGAATAATTTTGTGAAATCTTCAGTTGTAATGAATAGATTTCGATTTTTATTCCTTTATTGGAAGCTTCAAGGTGCAGAAGAATGTAAAAAGAATAATCTCTAAAGATATACAAAAATATCCAAGGTATAGTAAAAGTTGTGATATTTAGGGGATGAAATACGAGATGAAGCAACTTGTTCAAACTTATTTTTGGAAATACGAGTTTGCATAAAAATCCGCACGCCAGTATTAAACCACATTAACCCTTTCAGTCCCAAACGTTTTTTACAAAGCACGCTTGATCGCATTTTAACCTAAACTGGAAATCTGAAGTAAAGAAAACGCAGTTTCTTCCGTTTTGCTACGAAAGATTCGATAGTCAAATATAACCACCTAACTTTGTCGAATGGAAAACGATATATCGTCTGCTTTTACCGAAGCAAAATACGATATCGTATGTATGCTAACTTGCGAGCAATTAAATTTTCGATCCCAAGCTTGTAAAACGAATCGAAATGATTTCTAAACGAATACAAGAACCACTGATATAAATTTACGATACTTAATTGAGGCAACGGAGTGGATTAGAATCGGTGAAAATAAATTTGCTAATTGAATGAAATGTGTGTCGCTAAACACTGTAAAACGCGCGAGTTATAAAAATTCACGAATCCTCCATCTGGAAAGAAGAACGCGAAACGGCGTGTTCGCTATTTAATTTACAGCCGGGCAATTTTTCTTTCTCCCGCGGCTGTTGAGAATTCCTTCGAAGCCTCAAAACGTCACGGCGATCAATCACAGCCGATATTACGGCGAATTAACTGGAGACTAGAGAGGATCGTAAGTCCGTGCGCTTTCAACATGGGGACTGGCAGATATATTAAACAAATGTACTTACGGTCTAAATATATTGCGGCTTAATTGGAGCAAGCGTTCTATCATGCACCGTAAAAACAGATAACTGGCGTTTAGCTACACGAAACGCAATTATTTCTCTGCTTTTGCAGAAGAGAACCGCGTGAGCACGGGCGCGCGCGCGCGAGCCGCTACCTCGACCGTGAACGAAACTTTTCCGGGCTAAAAGAGTTGTCGAATCGGAAAAAGGAAAACCTTGCGAGCGCCTCGAGCGTGACGAGGATTTCATTAAAATTAAACAAAATGATTCAAACTGATACTAATCCTTTTGTTGCGCTAGCTTCGAGTTTAAAACAGTTTTCCATGCATAACGAACACGGAAACGGTATAGTAAATATCTCATACTTAACGCTAGAACCACTTACGTGGTCGATATAACCGATTACAAATTTACTTTGAAAATTAGGTATGTAGGATAGATGTCGGTATCCCTATAGTTGTCGCTTGAATTCGTTTTATTTAATAGCAAAGTGTTGGATAACCGACTGTGACTCGCGTCAAAGTGGCGATAATCTTGAACCGTGCAGGGTTTTCCAAAAAAATTTTGTCGAAATACCAATTGCTGTCAGTGTTCCTACAACTGTCGCTTGAATTCGTTTATTTAATAGCGGAATAATGTATGAATAATCGTAATTAAACAAATTTTCATACTAAATTTCGACTTCGGTTTACGCAACAAAGTGTATTCGTTTACTCATAATATTTAACATGAAATATTACAGTTTTTATAGTTACACTAGAAACGTTCCAATACCTCGAATGCTTTTCTTGAATTGATGTTTGAATAGCGAAATTTCGGTACATCGAGCTCTGCGTTGTATATTTAAAAAATACCGTGAAATATAATAGATTGGACGACCTAATGTATTCCAATAATATGGAATATTATGGCTGCTTCGATTATTTCAATGAACTATTACGAGTAATTTGATTGTAACTTATTTTCAAATGTCTCAAACTGCGTAAACGTGAGCCATCCGCTAACAATTTGTTCGAAACCACTGAGCAACCCCAAATTGCTTAATAATTTCTCAACACTTCGATCCGACGTCCGACTGAAAAAATCTACCGCGGAATGTATAATTGCGTATTACGGAAAAAGCCGTATATCCGTGCGGTACAAAAAGCCTAACAGCGACACGCGGCGCGGAGTTAAATCGTAATTCGAAATGTTAATTTCCGCCGGGTGTCATCGAACCCTAATGCTTCATCCAATTTCTAATCACGACATGTCCCATTACGGACGGCAAAAAGGAACGAAGAGGATAACACACGAAGAGACCCGTTCGTTCCATCGCCTGTACGCGTTTCTTTTCTTTCGCGTAGTAATCGATCCAGCTGGGATTTTTTCGAACGTTATTCCCGTCGACCAATCGGCAGTTGCAAAATAAACGAAACTCGTTAGCCGGCGGAGCGCATAAAACGCTCGCGCGTCGCGGTCGAATTTCTTTGCACCGGCCAACACAGTCGCTTATGGCACTCGCGGGGATTACGTTGCAAACGCGTTTCGCAATACTATACGTATTAATTACGAGGTAATTACCAGCGCGAGGTAATTACGACGCCCGTATTCAGTGATAAACACCGGCCCAGCTTTTTATGGCCCTCCTTCCAAGTCGCGTTTCGCGTTTCGCGTGTCGTTCGCCCAACACAGAAGCGGAGCCTGGCTTTTTATGCATTTACGAATCGATCACTTGAGCGAGAAGCTCACCGGAAGACATTCGCTAACCATCCTCTTCGGTGGCTTCCTTCTTTCGCGAGAAGAACGCGCGCGCCCGTCGCGATTCTCAGCCGCGAAAATTAATTGGAAACGCGTTCGTTCCCCTCTTTACTTACGCGTTTCGTTCGGAGATAAAGTTGCCCGGGCCTCGTCTTGGCATTTTTGGCTCGACCACGTGCGGCTGATTATTATTTAGTAGGTTATGTATGTTATATATATATTATGTATACATATCATGTATGTTACATTATGTAGGTTATATATACAAGTAGGTTACCTATGGTAAACCCATCTATAGCAATCTATGCAACGACTCGAATCTTCGAATTATTTCTATAATTTATTTTTTAATTCCTTTATTCTTTTAACGTCTTTAGAGTTGATGTTAATTTTGACGCATTTTTAATGTTGACGCGTGAAACGTGCTCTCGTGACAATTCTTAATTCGCTGCGCGTACATTAAATTGCGAAATTTCATAGCTTTTAGTAGATCTAATAATTATTAATCGACACGCGCGATACGTTACTCTAGCGCAAGTGGTTAATTTAATGACGTTATTAATATTATTATTGATACGCTCTTTTTGTAATTGGGTATTGCGAATTTGTACGCGTTCATTGGAAATTTAAATGTTCAAAACGGTGCACAATGCAGATTAGATGAAAAAATGTATAAAGTATTTGAAGTTAAGTAGATACTAACTATTGTATTTTAGGGATGAGGCAACCTTCCTCTTGGCTTCCAGTTGCCTAATTTTGTTAACAAGAATACGTATTTCAATTGCTGCAAATTGCGTACTACAAATCCTGTTTAATCACTCGAAATTAATATAAAGGAATTGATATTGGTTAGGGACATTTTAATTGCTACGAGTGCACGTGTAAAGTAGCGCATCTTTTGTGCAAATACAACGATGCTTTGGAAAGTTACGAATATTTGGAAATAAAGATAAAGCGTCGCATCTGAAAGATTGATAATTTGCAAGACGAGTTAACTCGCCGTCCCTAATTACAGGGTTAATCCTTTGGCTTACAAGAAAGTGTTACACTCGTTCTACGATTTGTAGCGCAGATTCGAAAAAAAATAAATATTACTGAGGGTGAAATTTCGTATGAATTTTAATCTTAGCTTCGTTTTACAAGCTGAGGGGCTGTGAAATAAGAATTGCCTTGAATATTCTTACAATTTCACGCGATGTAAAATCAGTTATCAACTTACGCTAGCATGTGTAGATAACGAAATAATTGTAGGACAAGGGATTAATATTCACGATTAATTTACAAAAATTAAACGATCGTATAAAGTGTAATCAAGACCAACGCGAATTGTGTCAAGTATCGTACAAAGTAGTGACGTATCTTGATCTTGAAAATCGAGAGAGAAGAGAAAACAATACCAAGACTACTCTGTAAATCTCGTGCAGCACTGGAAACATTCATCAAGACCAGCGATCAATCTCGACGATTTTAATTGTTATTTTACGACGATCTTCCAGCGATAACGATCTACCAGCTCTAATTGAACAATTAAACGTCTAATCTGCATTGTTCGCGGTAGCGATTATTACCTTTACAACCTTCTTCATTTCTTAATTTAACGATCGAGCGAATCCTATCGGCCTGGCCTATCTATCAGGGAAGCCTAAGCTTCAATTAATGTAACACTCCGCGATGCAAAATCAAAGGCGTATTGCTTCCGAGGGTGTCGATTATTCCACCTCCTAGTACTCATCGCCGGCTCTGCTTATAGTTTGTCTTAATTAAACAATTACACGTCGAAACATCGTATTTCCATCGGTGAATCGCGAGGCGAGGATACTTCTTAGATCCGAGAACGTCTGCAATGGTAAACCAGCCGTGTAGCATGCGCGCAGCACATTTTCATTAACATATTCAGGAAAAAGAGGCTAGTTGCGCGTAATTACAGAGAGCAATGGAAGAAAAAACGAGCAGATTCGCCCGGAGAATCCCTTTAACAAGAGGAACTTGCCATCCGTGGCATCGCGAACAAGCATCTCTCTCTCTCTCTCTCTCTCTCTCTCTCTCTCTCTCTCTTTCCTCAGCTATGGAAATCCTGTTCCGACGGAAATCGTGTAACACGGACAGAGTGAACCTGATGGAGAAATATCAAGTACGGCGTCCTTAATGACGAGTCGAGGAAGTGGTCCAAATAGAGACCAACAAGGGGTAGCGATGTTGGATACTCAGCCGATTATTTTACCGTAAATATGTACAGTTCGTAAACCAGATATCACTTAGCGCAATGTCCCTTCACAAATACCCTTAGTCACCCTACGCATCGTCCTACGACTCTTACATTGTTAGTAGTCCTATGCATCATCCTACAACTCTTAGACCCGTAGACTTTTACCTATTTCCACGCTATACCTTCTCCGGCTTGTTAAGGGTTATGCTATGATGAAAGCAGGTTCTTCTTCTATTTCTTTACATAAAAAGACACGGGTTTAAGAAAAAGGTAACTGATATATACATTTGATTGTATGTGGAAAATGTAATATACCAGGACTTTCTATGTCCTGTCCGCACCGACTCTTTACGTCGAACTGTCGAGAAAACGACAGCCTTCGACACTTATAGTTTTACAAACAATGGTCAACCTTTTCAGGTACGCTTGACTTTCGACAAGACGAGACGTTGCGACTCCGAAGTCTTGGGTTTTTTCCCGATTACTTTATTACGCCTTGTAAAAGCGACACTCTAATATTTTTGAATAGGGAGTTTTTCTAAAGAAGAGCTGTTTTACTTCAACACGGCTTTCTTACAAATACTCCAACCCTATATATATTTCCTCGGCAGTCCACAAAACGGTTAGTTAGCTAATACGTTCAACTTAAAATCGTCTCGACGACACTCTGTCCAGCGATCAACGAAACTATTGTAATAATCTCGAATAAACTACTTCGCGGCTAATAGGTGTTCTCGATTCCTTTACCTGGAATCCAACAGCGATACGAACCAAAGTTCATTGATTGATATTAGCTCGTTTGCAAAGAAAAACGTCAATTGAATGTGTTTCGCAATAGAGGTTAACATTAACGTTGTTATGTTTTTATGAATAGTATGTTGTTTGATTTGAATGATATGCTTTTTGAACAAGTTTTTACGAATCAATGTAAAATTGTGTTGATAAAATTAAGTTCAAGTATTGTAAAATCGAGGCCCTTCTCGATAACCTCGTTCGAATGAATCTCTACATGCCAGAAAAACGTACGCGCGAAATTATGTCAAATATATGCGCGTCGCGGTTTAAACAGTTCGCATAATTTACTATCGTTTCACTTTGAACGAACGACGCTTCACAAGCACCGAGCTAATAAGTATAGCTACTAAAATTGTTCAAGCTTTCGGAACTTTTGCGCCGCTCGCAATATTAACCGCGGCATTTGCAAATCGAAAGTTCAGCTCTCAAGGATCAAGCGCCGTTCGAAGCCTATTCTCCGCGTTCGCTTGTCGAGCTTCGAAAAGCAACATTTCGATCTACAGATCTGGATCGTAACGCGGATCGACACGGGATCGGTGTCACGTAAACGAGCGCGCGGTCGGGAAAAATTTCGCCTTGCCTAGCCGTTAACTAGCTTCGCCTAGGCTGCGCTGTTGGGATTTTCATATAAAAATATTCAGAACTCTCATGGTCGGTGAACGCGTGCCCGCGAAGATCGCTATCCGCCTCTGGTTCTCGGTGCATGCCAACGACTAACGGGCAAACACGGGTTCGTTAAAAAAAAAAAAATAGTGGAAAAAAGCGAAAAGGAATAAAAAAAAAAAGAAAAGCCGGCGGCCGATTTCTCTATCTCGTCGCCGACATGCGGACTGCGTTTTTCCTTCGGGCCTTCCTTCGTAGCAGGAATCGTCTCGCGGATCGTCGCCGAGCTACGGGGGACGCTTCACGCTTCGCGGATCTCCGATTTCGTGCTTTGTCGTCTCTTGCTGTTGCACTTCCGTTGCGCTTCAAGCTTATTATCGCAACCGGGCGTTGGAGAACGCCTCGCCGCTATTCAAGTTCGATCGAAGCTTCTTGGGATCCTTGACGAAGTGCGACAACGCGACAGAAGATTTTCTTTCGCGCGTTAACGCATCTTCCCTTACGAAGTTTTCGATGATTTGTTGGTGACCGGAGTGAGGATTAGCTCGAGTTGGTAACAATAACGTTTATTACTCAACTAAAATACAAGGTTAATCCTTAATCTGGTTCCTTATTGTGGAAGACAGAATGTCGTGTGAATGTTTGGACCGGAGTGATTGCTGAGCGAACGGTGTTGCATTTGGGTAAGATTGGCCGAGGCGTGAATGAGAAGTGTTTGGGATAGAGCGATTCAGTTGACGCGTGGTCGAAGAGTGCGTGGTCGCGCTAGGTTTCGCGTGAACGTGACTGTTTGGGTTCTACGAATGTCTCAGACGAGTGAGAGGAGCAGAGAGAGATAAGGAGAAAGAATGAATGCGTGCAAGGGTAGAGAATGCGTGGGTGAGGGAGTCGAGAAAAAGAGTCGAGTGCGAGAGGACGTTGCGAGTGCAGAGCGAGAGTTTTTTTCTGCGAGATTGTGCGTTAACAGTATTAGTAATAAACTAGCAATTATTGCAAAGGCTGAGTTTCTTTTTTCTTTCCCTTCTCGCACCTTACAACGACACACGAGGGATTTACTTTAAAATAATGCCTAGATTATTTGTATACAAAGTCGCTCGGCGGCTCAGTAATTTCAATTTGGAAAGGTTGAGTATTGCGAGCATAACTTCCAATATCCCAACGTCTAAGGCAGGGCCTGCTAGGTAAGCCTTACTGATGAGTCCACTAGCAAGCCCAGCACGAAACGCAACACCCTTCCTTTTTCCTATTTTATCCCCTCTCCACAGCTCCACACTTCCAATATCCTAATGTCTAAGGCAGGGCCTGCTAGATAGCCTTACTGGGTGAGTCCACTAACAGGCCCAGACAACGAAACGCAACACCCTTCCTTTTTCCTATCCTATTCCCTCTCCACAGCATCACAAATAAATTTCAATTCTAATTCCATCTGTAATTTCAATTTGGAAAGGTTGAGTATTGCGAGCATAACTTCCAATATCACAACGTCTAAGGAAGGGCCTGCTAGGTAAGCCTTACTGATGAGTCCACTAGCAGGCCCACCACGAAACGCAACACCCTTCCTTTTTCCTATCCTATCCCCTCTCCACAGCTCCACACTTCCAATATCCTAACGTCTAAGGCAGGGCCTGCTAGGTAGCCTTACTGGATGAGTCCACTAGCAGGCCCAGACAACGAAACGCAACACCCTTCCTTTTTCCTATCCTATCCCCTCTCTAGAGCTCCACAGGTTAAATCGCAAAGTGCGCAGAGAATCTCTGCTTTTGTTGCGCAATTCCGATTCTCAGCCGTGAATTCCTATAAATGGACGATCAATTCCGTGCTCAGTTGGTGGCCTGAGTATCGAAAGGGTTAAAGAACGGCGGAGGGGGTGAGAAAGTGCGGCGAAGCGGTAAGAAAAGGAAGGAGAGGCCGCGATATGAATCGACGTGGAAGAAGAAAAATCGCCGGGACAGCGAGATACTTTAAAAATCCAAGGGAGAAAAGTGCGATTACAATGGCGGAGTAAAGCTAGTCGTGGGGGAAAGGAGGGGGAGAGTCCTTCGTTTTTAGCGCACGCGAGGCAGCTTTTTGTCGATACGCTCAGATCCTGAAGGGATAAGTCGAACGGTGGCGTAATTTACTTGGCCTATCGAGACCGAACGTCACTTCGATCGCTCTTCCGAGTTACGACGTTATTACGCGTCATTGCTGGCTAACCTAGCACGATAACGTTATCGATATACGCGTGATCGACTAGCTTGCCAACCAATGCTGACGTATCCTACCTGGAATTCCGCCATAAATCAAATTTCACCGTCCTCGCTTCGCGTTACGAATATCGGGTCTCGCGGGACCGCCGCGAAGCGAGATTCGGACGATAATCGAATTAATAGTTGTACGCGGTGCGATATTCTTTATCGGGGTTGGGATTGCGGGACGAGATTAGTTTAGGTAATTTGGAGGGAAGAAATTTCGAGTATCTCGCGGCTTTAAGAATTTTAGAGGTTAATGGGGGGTTAGAGATAATTAATTGGAGGCTAATATGAATGTTTATAAATTGGGGGGTTAAATAGTTTGGTTAATTTAAGGTCGGGGAAAAATTTGAGTATTTCGCCGTGCTTAGGTGTTTTAGAAATTACCGGAGGATCATTCCACATCAAATCGATCACTTTTTCCACGGGATGGCTGAGATTTTGTTCAAATTGGAATATGTTGTGGTCTATCCGAAATTAGGAGGGACTTAAGTCATCGTTTTGCCAATAATGAAGTTGTTTAAAAATTGCGGGCCATTAAAGTTTGCAAATTTCAACGCGTTTCACGAAAACTACCTTCATAAACGTATTTTTATCTCCGAAACTATTGAAGATACGAACTTCATTTTTGTTTTCGTTTTAATCGCAAATGTACAGATTATTCGGATAAATGTTTATTAAGTTGAAAAAGTTTGTTTTTAATAGCGCAGACTATAAACAAACTCTTGTGTCGTGAATTGAGGTTCAAGGTCACAGTTTTAAAAATCCGACAAAAATAGTATCGTATTCCTTGATGTTTTCTCCATAAAATAAGCTTTCCTTTTCTTTGATACGACTATTTAGTAACGCATAATATAATAATTTGCATATCCATGTTGCACTCGTTGAGGAATAGGTGATCCTGTACCTCGTCTGTGTTGGAATATATCCTATAACAGTTCTCGGCTTTTAGTGGGCCGATTTCGATGCCCCTTAGCTTAAATTAAACGACAAAGTCGCGAGAATATTACTCTAGAGTCTTTTGCAACCAGCCCATGTAGTTCATTTGTTATAAACAAATATATGGAACCATGATACATTACTAAGTCAGTATCCAAAGAAAAATATTAATTTCTCAGCTCCTAGACGTTCAATTTTAATGCCCCTTGGCACATATTAAAGAGGAAGGTTCCAATAATATTACCCTATAGCATTTTGCAACTTGCCCTTGCACTGCATTTGTTATAAACAAATATATCGCGCCATAGTAGATTAGTTAGAAAGTATCCGAAGAGAAATATTAATTTCTCGGCTCCTAGACGTCCGATTTCAATGCCCTTTAGCTTAAATTAAAGGGAAAAGTTTCGAGAATATTATCCCGAAGCTTTTTGGAATTAGCCCTTACAGTTCAGTTGTTATAAACAAATACATCGCGTCGTGATAGATTGCTCAGAAAAAGTACTTGGGGAAAAAAATTAATTTCTCGGCTTCCAGACGTCCGATTTGAATAACCCTTAGTTTAAATTAAAGAGAAAGGTATTAGAAATGTTACTCTCTCACCAATTTGTTGATAAACATTGCGGTTAATTTGTTATAAACAAATATTTCTTATTTTTTGCAGCTACTCGAAAACTATACTTGGGAAGGTTTTGATAGTATATGGAGAGTATTGTTTGAACTTTTCCCTTTAATTTGAGTTGCGGATGATCCAAATCGGACGTCTAGAAGCCGAGACATCATCATTTTAAGCAAACTAAAAAAGTTTTGTTCGATAACCCTTTCCCGAACAATGAGTAATTCTAGTTAAAGGAAAAAATTAATTTCTCCGCTTCTAGACCACGGATTTGGATCATTTACGACTCCAATTAAAGAGGAAGGTCTAGGAAATATGACTGATATACATTTAAATCAACTGCTTGCACAGTTCTTAAGTTATTAATAAAAAAACGAAACATTTGTTTATGACAAAGAAACTGCATTGTTTAGCGACATAAAACCTATTGGATACTGTAGTGGCAAGTCTCCCCTTTAATTTGAGTAGCGGATGATTGAAATTGGACGTGTAGAAGCCGAGCAATTAGCATTTTAAGAAAACTGGAAAAGTTTTGTTCGATTACGTGTTTCCCGAAAAATTAGCAATTCTGAAGCAGTAAAAGTATTGACCAGTTCGGTGAAATTTTTCGACGCGCCATCTAGCGGTAAAATGGTGGAACTAAACCTGCAATTTATTGAATAATTCCTGTTAAATTAAAAAATTAATACCTTTGCTTCTAGGCATCGAATCGGGACAAATGACCACTCTAATTAAAGGAGAGACTTTCTGCTACAAGATCAAGTAGGTATCATCCCGGTAGCACTTCCGGTTTAGATGTTATAAGCGTTTATTTCCTTTAATTTGAAATAACTTGCAAATTGGAAACGGAATCGCTTTTAAACCTATTATAACTCATTTCGGAACTTCTAAGCTTTAATTTGAGACAAGGATGCTTAGTATAGCGTGTCTAGAAGCCGAGATATAAGCATTTAAAGATCTGATTGTTTTCATGCAAATTGATTCTTTTATGAAAACAATAAGATCTTTAAATGCCTATATCTCAGCTTCTGGACGTGGTATACTAACCAACCTTAACTCAAATTAAAGCTTAGAAGTTCCGAAATGAGCTTTAATAGGTTTAAAAGCGATTCCGTTTCCAATTTGCAAGTTATTTCAAATTAAAGGAAATAAACACTTATAACATCTAAACCGGAAGTGTTACCGGGATGAGATCTACTCTATCTTATAGCCGAAAGTCTTCACTTTAATTTGAGTCGTCGTTTGCCACGATCCGATGCCTAGAAGCAGAGATATTAATTTTTTAATTTAACAAGAATTCGTCATTAAATTTGCATGTTTAGTTCCACCTTTCTACCGCTAGATGGCGCGTCGAAAAATTTCACCAAACTGGCCAATACTTTTGCCGCTTCAGAATTGCTAATTTTTCGGGAAACACGTAATCGGACAAACCTTTTCCAGTTTTCTTAAAATGCTAATTGATCGGCTTTCAGACGTCCAATTTCAATCATCCGCGACTCAAATTAAAGGGGAGACTTGCCCCTACAATGTCTGATAGGTTTTATGCCGCTAAACAGTGCGGTTTCTTTGTTATAAACAAATGTTTCCTTTTTTTATTAATAACTTAAGAAGTGTGCACACTATTGATTTAAAAGTATATCAGTGACATTTCCTGGATCTTCCCCTTTAATTTGAGTCGTGGATGATCCAAATCGGTCGGCTAGAAGCGGAGAAATTAATTTTTTTCTTTAACAAGAATTACTCATTGTTCGGGAAAGGGATATCGAACAAAACTTTTTTAGTTTGTTTAAAATGCTGATTTCTCGGCTGCTAGACGTCCGATTTGCATCATCCGCGACTCAAATTAAAGGGAAAAGTTCAAAAAATACTCTCCATATACTTTCAAAGCCTTCCCAAGTATAGTTTTTGAGTAGCTACAAAAAATAGGAAAGATTTGTTTATAATAAATTAACCGCAATGTTTATCGACAAATTGGTGAGGAAGTAACATTTCTACTACCTTTCTCTTTAATTTAAGTCAAGGGTTATTCAAATCGGACGTCAGGATGCCGAGAAATTAATTTTTTTCCCCAAGTACTTTCTCTGAGCAATCTATCACGACGCGATGTATTTGTTTATAACAACTGAACTGTAAGGGCTAATTCCAAAAAGCTTCGGGATAATATTCTCGAAACTTTTCCCTTTAATTTAAGCTAAGGGGCATTGAAATCGGACGTCTAGGAGCCGAGAAATTAATATTTCTCTTCGGATACTTTCTAACTAATCTACTATGGCGCGATATATTTGTTTATAACAAATGCAGTGCAAGGGCAAGTTGCAAAATGCTATAGGGTAATATTATTGGGACATTCCTCTTTAATTTAAGCCAAGGGGCATTAAAATCCGACGTCTAGGAGCCGAGAAATTAATATTCTCTTCGGATACTTTCTGGCTAATCTACCATGGCGCGATATATTTGTTTATAACAAATGAAGTGTAAGGGCAAGTTGCAAAAGGCTATAGGGTAATATTCTTGGGACATTCCTCTTTAATTTAAGCCAAGGGGCATTGAAATCGGACGTCTAGGAGCCGATAAATTAATATTCTCTTCAGATACTTTCTGGCTAATCTACTATGGCACGATATATTTGTTTATAACAAATGAAGTGCAAGGGCAAGTTGCAAAAGACTGTAGGATAATATTCTCGGCACTTTCCCGATTAATTTAAGCCAAGGAGCATCGAAATCGTCCCACTAAAAGTCGCAAAATTTTGTTATAAGAGATATTCCAATACAGAGATGTTCCAATACTAATAATATAATCGTACGGCAAGGGGTTAATTAATTTTTCACTCCAATTCTCGAATATCAAACCGAATACGACAATCTAAATACAAATGCTTCGCCGTTCGTAGCCACTGTAACTCCTCGAGTTATACTTCTTCTTCCACATTATCCGCGTAAAACATTGATGACCCATAGGTATAAAGAAACAAGAAAAAGAGAGAGAGAGAGAAAGAGAAAGAAAGAAAGAGAGAGAGAAAGAGAAAGAAGGAAAGAAAGGAAGAAAGAGAGACAGAGTGTGAGAGAGAGAGAAAGAAAGAAAGAAAGAAAGAAAGAAAGAAAGAGAGAGAGAGAGAGAGAGAGAGTGAGATTCCGTTCAACGAAATATCGTTCGTTCCCCTAATCGTGAAATGGCTCATTGGCCGTCAGCATGAGACGCGACAGGGCAATTGCATAAGACGCCGCAGTAAAATACAAAATACACCAATTAGGCTGTAGGGAGACCTGGAAACGCGGGGCCCAGGCTACAGAGGAGAGGAGGTTCGGGTTATTCTTAATTAAAATGATTGCCGACATTACGGCTAAACTCTCGCAATTATGATTCCCTTTCTCCCATAAAAGTGCTGCCCGATGCCCGCTGGTGTTCCTCGTATTTTCAGCTAATAACACCCTTACGCCGCCTCTTATCGGGGTTCATCATCGTGCAACGCTCGGCACCGGGAGCATCGCCGCGGCCAACGAGCATCGCATCGCTAATTTCCATGGATTCACCGCTTTTTCACGTTACAGTGTCACGTGAACGAGATTCCTTTAACCTCTTCTAAAACCACCGTACAACGAGCAGCAACTTTCCTCTCCGTCGATACCGAGAAACCCCTTCCGAGATCCCATTCGGGGATCTTAATTGCGATCTCTCGCAGCGATTACGGTTGCTACCGTGTTCGAGAGATCGATGATTTTTCGGAGCTACCGGGATTCGTTTATGGCCACGTCGACCGCAATTCGATAGCAGTCGAGAACTAGGGAACACGATTTTTATGCGTTTCGCGGGAAATTTAACCCTCTGCGCTTGGAATCTTCTTTTTAGCGTGTCCGATTGTGGAAACTGGAAGCAGATTTATTGGAAAGTTGACAGCTTTACAAGCTAACGTAGTAAAGGGTTATCCAAAAGTACCTTTAAGATGTTGAATGAGAATATCTGACAGACGCCATGTTTGTTAGTAAAATAGAGGTGAGAAAAATTGAAAATTGAAACGAGAACGAACGAAGATAATAGAAATAAAAAACGGATTAGAAAAGGGTAGAACAGAAAGGGAAAGAAAAAAGGTGAAGGTAGGTGTCCCTATAGTTTATTTTGGATAACCCTATACATACACTTACTGAGAAAAGTTAAGAAACAAAGTAGTCACTTACGAATTTTTGCGTATCCTTTCGCTTCCAAGATTCACAGCTTAGAATTTGCAATAGCGTAAAAATATAGTATCACATACATCAATAAATAATAAGTTCATCTACTTTTAATTCAAATCCATGTATCTTAATAGATACTACAACTAACCACATAAAGCTTCGCAAATAGTTACCATGTTTCTTAATTTTTGTCACGAATTGTACGTAGAATAAGTGTATACAAGTATAAAGTATTGCACAAAATTGAATATTGAGTTTCAAGTATTATAATATGTATTTCACTGTAGTGTCCAAATCAATTTAACTATTAATTTCTATTATTTGTAGTCCCGTAGGCTTAATTATATGGTCGCGTAGCGAGTGTTAGAAGGTGAGAGCCTGCCGTAGCAACAATAAAGCCCAAGGAACCAGTACTTGTTAATTTTGCAGCTGATCAGCACGTGTACCCAAGATTTGGGATAGTTGCAATTTCGTTATTTTCGCATGTGATTTCAAAGTCGAGGCGATCCTTGGTTTTTATTGCTGGCTGCCGAGTTCCGGGTAGGTAACGGGAAAGACCGAGTGATCGTTGACGGGGAAGTAGGAAATTCTAAGGGGTAACATACCCCTTAGCTCTCTTCATCGGAACTCTTCCCCATCATTCGAAAATAGAAAATATAAAATGGTACGCCGGTCGACGAAAGGTCTGTCTGCGTCTATCGCTCGTCGAAAGAATAAAGTAACGTTAAACGAATTGAATTGTATCTTCCTCGCCTCACCGAGTTCCGGTCTACAGTATGTATATGTTACATAGAGGAGATAAGAATTTTAGAAAGGCTTAGGTGGGGCATGGCACGAAAAAGGTTGGAAAACACTGATCTAAATAGAACTGGCGAAATTAACCCTTTGCGGACGAGAAGTAGTAACACTTGTGATAGTACTTTTTGTTCTTAATTCCACGACTTTGAGTTTCCACCCTTTTGAGTTCCAAACCATTTAATTTCCAACGATTTCAAATGTTTATTATTACGTTAAGTATTCGTTGCATTAAGTTTTGCGCTTTAATAGTCGACATGGGTTCGGAAAGTCAAAAAATGATTGGGCGATTATTTGTCGACGCTCGTCCGCAAAGGGTTAATAAAACCGTGGGAGCGTTAAAACCGATGTAGCCTATAATGCTGCAAAAGAATCGCAACGAAGATCCGCGAGTCTGCTAATAAATGTTCCAGGAACGCGTAAAAATCTGCTGGTAATTAGGAACGCGTCAGGTGCAAGGTTGGTTTTCCGTTCATTTCCACCGGAGGAGGAGGAAGAGGAGGATCGTCGTTTATTAATTCTTAATCGAGCCGGTAATCGAGGTTAACGCGATCGATCGATCGATCGATCGAACGGTGATTGTAGGGATCCGGGACAGGTGGATCATGCGCGAAAAGTGGCCACTCTACTCTGCTCGGCAATCGATTTTCCTGCCACCTTCGATGATCCTGTCCGATTGGCGGTGATGTACAGCCGCCCGCTATGATGTACACAGTCCTTAATCCTCGTAACCTGTCTATAAACCCGCTTCGAGCATCTGCGCCCTCGTAAATACCTCTCACACCAGTGCAGGCGCCGTCGTTGCGTACGACAAAGAGACAGCGCCGCGAGCAGCTGAATCGCTCGATTTAAATCCCTTTTCCACGATCCCCGTGTCCAATCCTTTTCAGATTCTTTTCCAACCACGATCGATTAACCACGGCCGAATGCTCGTCGCGTTCAATCGAATTAACAGCTCCTTAACGAGCTAACACGGTTGACTCTGTCCCTGCTGTGATATCGTGAAATTCGTTTCGCGGCTAATTGTCCTCGGTTAATTTATTACAGCCGTTAATTAATTGGGGCAGGGGTGGGGGAGAAATCTGCTGTTTCGATTGTAATCATTTTAGAGGGATTGAATTCTTGATTATGATAGACGTAGACTGGAAATTAAGGGATCTTTAAACGTGGATGATTCTTGTAATATTGAAAATATTTTTGGGGAAGTATTGCGGCGGATATATAGGAAAAAATCAGAGAGTGACGATGGGAACGACGTCACAATGCGATAAAGCGTGAGTGGAGAGAATCGTTACTTGCGGTACTCATTCGTGCATTATAACAAATTGGGATAATTCAATTTTTGGTTCGAGAAACAAGCATGTGTATCTATTAATATTTTCAATAACGCTGCTTCTTGCTTCTAGCGAAGACTGTAAATTTTCTGTCGTTAATGGATCGTTTTTTTCCCCAATAAATAAGTAAACAAATAAATCGGCCCCTAACCGCGTGCATCGCGTAGGAGTAAAAAGAAAATTTAATCATCTCCGTTACTCGCTTGCATCGAATATCTTTTTAATATCCGATAGACGAGATCGACGGCGATATTTATTCATAGGTAGGAAAGGCAATCATCCGCGGTCGGCGATTTGCATCATATTTCATTACTGCAAACACACAACGTCTAAACACATTGTAGGAAGATAGGAATCTTCACGGACAACAGCAGCAACCGACGACGCTTCTTAGGTTCGATTATCCGAACGATTAATCGTTGCGTACGCTCTCGTTGCGTGAATTATCCCAGCGCCGGAGAACGCGGACACGTTACACCGTGTCCGTTTCCTTTCGCGTGACCATCGTCCACGATAACGTTGTTACGGACACCCGGTGGAAAAATGGATGATGATCGAATTGATACCGGCCGGCCACCATTGTGCAGGTTACACGCATCGTTACATGCATGTAAGCTTTTTACATAATAGATTCAATTTTCCCGAACGTATCGCGGCTTCTTTATCTGCCGCGTACGATTCTTCTTTATCATTTCTACCGGCAAGCACTTATCGTCGGGGAATTCTTTCATTAATTCTTCCTTTTATCTGCTCGTGTTTTTTTCATTTCGATGCGGATCACGGTCGGTCGTAAGAGGATCCGCGCGAATCAAAATTAACGATCGTTGGGAATGTTGTTGAATTATTCAATTTTTCAACGCTGCAATTATTAACCTCGCGGTGGAATTAAAGGGAAAGCTGATTAACGCGTTCCAATGGCGAGGTTAAGAAAATACGTTGGAAAACGTGGAGCGGAAAATTCTTAAACGCGACGGAATTAAGGATCATTGAGGAATTTAATATTCGTAGTTTTAAATGCTGCTATTATTAACTTCGCAGTGGATTTAAAAGGGAAACTAGAGTATGAAATCTAATTTGTGTATTCGAAAAAGGGGTAAGTCAAAATTCTACGAAAGCTTGGTCGAATGTTACAGTGTTACAAATATTATCCCACGTTATCTGATTCAGTCTTCGGATACTGCAACTATTAACTTCCCCGTGGAATTAATGGGAAAGGTAAACTAGAGAATCGAATTAGCATATTCGAAGGGAGGGTAAAAGAAATATTCCGTGAAACGTGGATCGAAAAATTCGTGAACTTATCGAAATTAAAAATCGCCAAGTAATTTAATATCTGTAGTTTTAAATGGTGCAATTGCTAACATTGAAAGAAAAAACTATAATATGAAACCTAATTACCTCAACGTTTCTTCGCAACTTTAAACCAAACTTTAAGATTACGTGAAGTTAATATTACTCAGTAATCAATGTTCCTTTAACTTCTAATAATGTTAATTCAAAATTAACGCAAAATAAAACGAGCACATCATCGTATCTCTTCTCATTTATTTCTCCGATAATGGGCGAATTTCCCTCCCAAACTAAAATAAGAAAAAAAGAAAAAGAAAATGTAAAAAGCCGTTTTGGGAGGCTGATAAGTCGGGTTAATTTACAAACGACTGGTACGCGTTCATGGTTCGAACGTAAAACCTGTCGGCGGAGCGTACGGGCGAAAAATAAACCGGTAGCAGGTTTTCTTTGTCGTTGGATGAAGATGACGAAGAAAGGTGTTCATCGAGAAACGGTCCCCGTGGCCCATCCATATAAGTCGATATTCGCCGCGGTCTAATTGCCGCATTTTTAATAATGACGTTAATGAGCGATAGTTATCGCGTGTCCGGTCGTCGAGCAGTCGGCCGGCTCGGTGTCGAACCGATTAAAGGCAAATCGGATGTTGCCCGTACGAAAAGGAGGACCGACTGTCCGTGCCGATACCGATCGCCACGCGTGCCATTCCTTCCGTGAACCAGACTTCGGAACCCTATCAGAAAAATGCACACGGACCTTCTCTTCGGCCGTGGCCGCGTCATTTCATCGGCAAGGGCTTGATGGCTCGCGGCAGATGTCCCAACGAACTTTTGCCCGTATCTCGATCGCCGTTTCAGCCGCCGCGCCGCGAACGATTCCAACAGATCCAGACCGATCTTCGATGACACTATTCGCGATCAGCAACGTCCGATTGCCAATTAATGGCACAGCTACCGTTCGCTTCTTCTTTTAATTTACGATTAGCAGCTTTTACACGGAGTGCCCCGGTAAAGAATCTTCCGGGAATAATTGGATCGACGAATGTATTCGTGAAAATTATTCGAAGCGGCATGAAATCTTAATTGGAGATACTGTACAGTATATTCGAGAGATGGCTGTTTAATTTGAGAACTCTAACGTTGATGTGCTGCGAGTATTCATTTCGAATGTTCGTATGGAATTATTGGGACTCCGTTTTAATCTATACGTTTCCCAATAACCCATCGAATTAACTGCTAATTCTATGGTTAACCCTCTATAGCACCGTGCTGTTTAAAAGTGTATTTGAAAAGTGAACATCGTTTACAGATTTAATAAAACTGGCTCCTTGTCGCGTATTTAAATCGGATTTCCAAGTGGATTATGTATGTGTGAACATTTTTTAAAGGTATGAAATTCTGCTATTAAGTGGATTCCTTAGATACTATTTGAATTTACAATCGTTAAAGCTTTCCATAACTCTTTCGCTATTAAAGACGTGCATAGACGTCCTAAAAGATTCGGCAATCGTTTGCCAAAAATACATGTACACGTTTCCCTGCGGTGCACTATTATTCCTATTATAATTAACGCTTGATCCACCGTAATTAATCGCGCGAAATCTGCAAATACTTTTACTAGGGTTATCCAAAAGTACCTTTAGCATGTTGAATGAGAATATCTGTCAAACGTCGTGTTCGTTAATAAAATAGAGGTGAAAAAAAATAAAAATTGAAAAGAGAAGGAACGAAGATAATAGAAATAAAAAAACAGATTAGAAATGGGTAAATCAGAAAGGGAAAGAAAAAAAGTGAAGGTAAGAGTTCCTATAGTCTATTTCGGATAACCCTTTACCTCTATTACTTTTGTATCGCTAAAAACAATCTCCATGCGGTGCACTGAGACCTTTTTAATTTCACAAAGCCGCAGCGAAATAATTAACGCAGCGCATCGTACGAATAAAATATTACCAATGTATCGGTACGTGCCCTCTTTCCAACCAACGCCTCGATTACCAATTGTCCCAACAGTTTCCCAAATAACAAAGCTAATCTCTTTTACCGTACGACGCGGCTTGCTATAGTGAAAGCGGAAAGATTAATAAGCCGGCGGCGATAGGCGGAAAGAAAATCACTTTTCAAAGCCGGCACAGGCGCATACCGAGCGACTGGACGAGCTCGAGGCTGATGACTTTATAGCAATAGACAGACGGGCCGCGATCTCGAAACGCGAGAAAGCCACGATGGGAAATAATAAAAGAGCAGAGTGTGCACCCCGCGCGTCGCGATAATGACATGAAAAATGAACTCGAGCGAAGATAATCGACGGAATTAAATAATTGAGGGCCGGGCTCGCACGGGTAGCGCGGTTGCGCCGACGAATTTAATCGATTTACGATCTTCCATAATCCGGTGGCCGCTTCCGGTTCTCCACCGCCAAGCCTCGAAGAGATCCGTCTCGTTGATTTCTTCTTCCTATCTCTCTCTGTTCCTCCTCGATCCTCGCCTGTCAATCTTCCTCGCCCTTTCGGCGTGTCTTTGTTCCCGCCATTTTCGTTCCTCCGGTTAAGACGCTTCCTTTGCTTTTTCTTACCTTTGCACTTCCCCGTGTCTTCCACTACCCGCCACGTTTCCAGTCTTCCTTCTGCTCCTTCGTTTTTCAACCGCGCTTCTTTATCCCTCCTTTCGTTTCCTGTTTTCTTATCCCTCGACGGAGGGGCTCGTTCGCTTACTTTTTTCCCCGCTCCGTTTTATTAATTCCTCTCGTTTAGCTTCTTCGAGTTACTACTCGCGTCCCCCTGTCTCTACTTTCGAGAACTTTGGTTAATCTTCCACTTCCGGTTCCCTTTCTTTTTTTCGAGTTTCTCGGTTTCGTTTTCAAGTTTCATTCTCGTCTTTTCGTCGTCTCCTAATGCCCGCCCCTCTACTTCTTCGCTTCACTTGCTCCACTTTTGTAACTTCTTTTCCACTCTCCGTTTCTTTCGCCGAGCAGTCAGTCCCGCTGCAGTTCCCCAAATTCCCCTACCCTTCTGCTTCTCGTCACGCGGTGGTTCTCCCGTTGTCCCCACCCCGCCAGGTGTCAGGTCGAAATGAAAAATGTAAATGAGTGGTAATGATGAGAAGGTAACTGTATCGATGTATATCTCTTCATCAACGTCCATGCTACGCGTTTACAAGCCGCGTATACAAGGATACATCGTAATGCAGCTTGTTTCGTCGAATTAATGCCAGCTTGTAAGGGTCGATTTCGTACGCCAAATCCCACGAAATTTCTTTCTTTCCTTTTTCGCTTTTAACATCGACCAAGCGTAAGATAAACTGACCCGTTTACCATTTTATTATCGCGTGCAATTATCAATAGTCCAGACTAGAATAAGACAGCAGAGTTTCCGAACCGATGGAAATTGTAATTAAATATTGCGACGCGCGATTGTTTTCAACATAATTGATATGTAAAACTCAGTTCCGTAATAATGCGAATAGAAGCGTATCTTTGCGTGTAATGAAATCCTCTGTAACCCGAATTTGATTTAACAGTAGCGTAACATTGCTTCTAAAAGTAACAGAGGAAGCGAAATAGTTTAGAGAACCGCTAAAATTATTAACATCGATACAAATTCTATTAAGGCTATTGAACTGACCGTAAACTGTTTTACGAAGTTCATGACGTACTATTAAATTATGCCTCAGCGAGGTCCGTGACGTGTTTAACCCTTTGAGGCACAAGACTTCCATCTGTAATTTTAAAATTTCTAAGTGAGTTTAAAAAGATTCCACCGTGCAATCTACTGGGTATAAAAAGAAGGTGGGACATTTTCCGCGCCACTGTGCTTCAAAGGGTTAAACAGAACTTGGACAAAATATCAGGACAGCTGTAGAAATCATTTAAAGCTTCAAATGGAAAAACTGCATCAAAAAGTATTCTACGATGCTCAAGAGATAATAGATTAACACGATAAAGCTGAGGTGAATAGTCGTGATCTAAGCACGATCATCCAATAATCTGACCCAATTGAAAATTGCGCCACAGAATTGTACAAGTAACCAATAATCGCGAATTTATTTGCAAAATTAAGCGTAGCACGCGTGGAAGTTTACACGTGCTACCAAAATTTGAAAGAAAGTTGGTGGGAAGGTGCGGAGATAAAAAAGAGGAAGGGGAAAGGAAATGTCATCGGTAGAAATCGTTTTGATGGATATCCGTAAGCAGGCTGGCAAAGCGACGCGTTCAACAGTGCAAAGAATTCATTACTTTCCCGCTAACGTCGCGTCGCGTCGTTACTCCACGTGCGCCAAGGGTTTTGATTAACGTGTCGGAGGGTGACGAATTGTATAATGAGGATTTGATGCCCTCGCGCGGTAAGTAATTAGTCCACGGAGATTATTAATGTCTTCAACTAACAATTTCATCAGGGACCTTATTCCGCTCGAACGCAATTTCTTCTCTGTCACACGCAAGATCAAACTCCAATTATTCCAACTCCCTTAAACTGTCCCTCTGCCACGTTCTTTCTTTTTTTTTTTCTTGTAGCCAACGCGACGCGCGTACTTCGTTGCGTTATTAATCGTACTTATTAAAAGAATGAAGGGGTTTGTTCCATTTCCAACACGATTCAAAGTACGGTGAGTAATAAGAATATTGCCACAGGTGAAAAAGTAATGGCAAAGTAGGAACGAAAAGTTGGAAGAATATTGATAGAATCTCTAATATTGTTCGATTTTATATCACTGTTAGGTAGAAGCTGCTTATTATTGCGCATTCATTTTTCGGTGAAACAAGGTATTGAAAGTTTTATGATTATTTCTCGAAAGAAAAACCAAATTGGGTTAAGTATCATATATAAGCAAATTGGATTAAATTCCAAGCCCATTTTTGTAGCTTGTATAATCAAAGAATTAGTAGGAAATATATACACTGTTATTTCTCCATATTTTACACTGGTACGACTTTTTTACCTGTGTTAATAATTTTGTGACTCATTGTATAAAATGTTTCAAGGCTTAAGTAAAGGGAAAGTTATCGAATTAGTTATCGAAGTATATATATTCGTCTCGTTTTCCAATAGCATTTTTCAAACCCCAAAAATTTAACTAGAACAGAATTCTTCAGGTGCCAGGAAGAGAAAGAAAAAAAAGACATCGACTAAAACGTTAAGTATACAGACAATTGATTAAACCTACTTTTAAATTTGCAAATAAATGATTTTGGAAACGATTGAAAAAGTTAAAAAAAAATATATATATTAAAAAGAAATATATTAGGTCATCTCGAAAGTTCGCGCCTAATTTTATTCCAAAAAAAGTACTCTCAAACGAGAATAATAATAGTACTTGCAAATCAAATTGAATTTATGATCTACTAATCGATAGATCTTTCTGCGAAGCTTCAATCCCGTATCCTTTATTTATAATCTGTGCTCGATAAGCTTAACATAGCAGTAATTGGGATATCCACCCTAAATTTAGGTAGCAAACCAATTATCCGCGGGAAATGTGAGAAAATTTCTAAGGTCGAGAAAGATCGCGATTCGTTCGTCAAAAAGGTGGCGTAGAGTTGGAATCGGATGAAAAAGCGAGCAAAGACAAAACGGGGCCGGCAATAAGATGGACGCGGACGAGGTTAATTACCGAGACTCGTCGCTTTGGACCTTTTATGGGGTCTACGGGGAATGGCGAAACGCGAGAGAAGGAACAGTAAGCGCGAGTAAAAAAGCGAAAGAGGCGCAACCCCCACGATCCGCTATCTGAATCTCCTGCAACGTTCGCCACCTCCTCCTTTTCTTCTTCTTCTTCTTCTTCTTCTTCTCCACTTCTTATCCTTCGTGTTTTTGTTCGTTCTGCTAGCTAACCGGAGGCGAGGACGCACCACGTGCCCGTTTGAAAAATCAGCGCGTTTACCGAGAGGCTAATTAATTTACATAGTGGAGCGCTCCTCCTTTTGCCTTTCGTAGACTTTGGCCAACTGTGGGAAATTGCGCTTCCAGTTCAAAGATGAATCGCTCCGCTTTCTTGGGAACCTATTCTTGCTACCGTGCGCAGTGCTGCGTTTTCATTCGTAGAAAATAAACGAAGCTAAGGGCAATTCTCGAATGGCGGAATAAAATTGTCGCCGATTTTCTTCGTGCAAACGTTAAATACGAGAACTGTGTAATTAATTTTTATTTCCTCGTAAAGAACGTATATATACGTCCTGGAAAACTGGGCGATCATTTGTTCAAATACGTATATACCCTTTTTCGAATCAGAGCGATATTTTTATTATTGCTATCGTGTATCAGATTTCAATCGATGACGCTAAATATCCAAATATTTGCACGCAAGCTATTCCTAAATTAATCAAAGCTACCCTCATCGATGCGTCAGAAACGGTGGTCAATTTTAAATTGCCGCAGCGAAAGGATTAATGAGGAACGATTACTTAGTTATTGGTCGTTCGAGAGAAGCTAATTGAATTAAGCGTTAGTCATTAATGTGATAAAGACTAGGTAACTTTCAAATAACGGAATACAGTTTTCTTTGCTCTTCTACGTTCTAGCAATTAAATACGGATATCGGTAAGAAAACCTAACCCAAACCTAACCCAAACGCGAGAACTGTGCAATTAATTAATTTCGCTACAAAAGACGTGCGTATACGTCCTGGAAAACCTTCGTTCCGTATAACACGACTATACCTTCGTTTACATCGCAACAATACTTAAATTGTTACTCGTTACTAATCTCTGTTACATTACTTTACTTACTTTCGTATTACTTAACAATTCAATCACTAACACCACTTTGATTTGGTTTAGCCTCGATTCAGTACGAAAGCTGGTACAAAAAGCTGCTCAAAGCTCGCGGTCGTTTAAGAGTACGCATTTTTCGCAATTAGCCTGCTGCGAGAGGCGAAGGGCGAAGCTTTAGAAGAAGGCGGAGAAGAAGAGGAAAGGGGGTCCAGGTGAGCTGGTAATGCAGAAGAACTCCCAGGTATCGGGGCATCGGGCGACACTCTCCCGGGAGTCTTCGGAAAAGATCTGAGGTCCGACAATGAATACCTATTAAAACGGTGTGAACAATGCCCGGGGCTGGGCCGTGGCTTCGCTCTCAGGATCGTTCGCCGGTAGCAACAAGAGCGCTAAGTAGAGGCCGGCCAACCTCTTGTGGCCCGCAGGTGATATACTGCGAGATCCGCGATATCGGGACGTGGCTCTCGCTCTCTTCGAAGCTTCCACACAACACACAACGCAACAACACGGAGAGTGTTCCTCTTGGGCAACCGCGTGTCTTCTCGCGTTCGCATTCCTGATCCCCTCGGTTCCTCTACCATTCGCATTCCCATTGGCGAGAGCGCGAGACCGCGCGAGACCCGCGATCCCGATTCGTGTCCATTACCTTGCATACGCGACCCACGCGTCCATCGTCCCTTTTGCTAGCGACACGATCCAAACCGCGAACAGGATTCGAGGCTTCGATTAAGGGTAAACAGACTCGATGTGTACAGTAACTAGCCCCTTTCGATGCGATTTGGAAAACGTAGAATAATCCTGGACCGGATTAGATGATGACTCGCAAAAGTTTACGGCTAAAGGATAAATCTATTTTAACCCTTTCGCTACGGCGAAGCTGGCCACGAATGTGCTAAGGTTGTACAAAATGATTCAGCCTCGAGTTTACGTCCGAACGTTTACTTGCAAGTTGCTACTTTTTTAACCGAGTAATAATTAACGAATATCATTGATAATGATGTGAATTTGCATAAAATGCTCCGGTATATTTGTAGTCATTTCGGATGACTAGAAATTAATGTAATTCTCGCATTGCAAAGGAAATTAAATTTAAATGAACGCTCTAAGTAATCGCAAACTCATCCCTGACGATAGAAATTCGTCGAAATATTGTAAAGGAAACAGTAGCGCTAAATGTTTGGACTGTGCAGCTTTGTATATTTTTATAACAACCCGAGGTGGCCAAGAATTAATACAATTCTCTCACTGCAAAGGAAATCAAATCCAAGACAACGCCATAAGCAACTACAAACTCACCCTTAAAACAGAAATTCGTCCAAACATTCGAAAAGAACCAATTGCACCAGATACTCGGATCGTGCAGCCTTGTATATTTTTATAATAATCTAAGGTGATTAGGAACTAGTATAATCCTCGCGCTGCAAAAGCAATACCCAAACTCACCCCTAAAATAAAACCCCGTCATATTCATTGAAAATATAAATTCCCCAATGCAATTTAAGAAACCTGCTCGCATTCGATTTTCGAACAACGCATTTCTACATATGTCGGCTAACAAAAGTAGCCGCATTCGTGCAAAAAAGTGTAACAGTCTATTTCGCGAACCGGATGACGAAAACCGGTCACCGCGAAAAGATTCCAAGGCAACGAAAGATTAGTAGCGGAGTAGCGAGGTTCCCCCGCGAGCAGAAGGCAAAAGGAAGCATTCAGGACACTGGTATCATCGGGCTTTCCTGAAGAGAAGGGTAAGAGGGGGAGCAGCGATCGTCCGTGGCCAGGTTCGCAGTACTTAGCGGCGTTAAATCGATAAAAGTGTAGAAGCCGCATTACGAGGGTTTCGTGTGGGCACACTTAGAGGCCGCGCACGTTCGTCGTGAGAGATTGGAGTTGCCTTCTCGCGACTCCAGACCGGGGGAGGAAGATAATGGACGGGAAGAAAGAGGAACGTCTACCCATTATTCCGCGGCGATTCTTCGATTGGCCCCCACCTGATTGCGATTGCAGATGAGATTGCACACCCGCCGCGCAGGAAGCCGCGCTACTCCCGCGTCGATGCAGTTGCATAATTCCGATCCCCTTTTTCTTCCCCCTTTCTACGAGGAAAGCCAAATTTGCCTACTCCCCTTCGTTTAACGATGGGTTCGCGTACGATTCGACAGGTTTCCGGGAAAAATGGATAGGGCAGATGTACCGCGTACTGCTACTTTAACGTTCGCGCTTTTAAGTAACTTCATTTAACTATTTTAGAACGTACTTAATCTAAAAATCGTTCCAGTTTGCAGCATAGTATTGTTCAACTACTCTTTCATTTATGAACACTATTTTATACGTTGAATATAACGAATTAATTACTAATTAAGTGAAAATGTATCGAATTTGATTTCGACATACAATAATGGAAACGCCAAAAAGATCAATAGTTGTAGAATAATTATTCACCGTGGACGTAATCCTAGATATTGGATCTGAATTAAGAAAACGAGACGTGTATTTTGTGAGAAAAAACGTACGAGTAAACGTAAGAGTCCTTGAAGGAGCATATAAATTGACAAGTGAAAGAGACTCACGACTTTTTTATTAAACCATTCAAAATCTTAAAAAGAAAAATAATGTCTGCTATAGTCCACCTGGATTCAAGTGACTCAAGGCTCGACTCGCTTAACAAAGGCAAATAATTATGGCCAGTGAAATGCATAGGAGTCCCTAGTTTATAAACTGCCAGTCTGAGGAATCCACGTTGCACCTTTTCAATAAGCCGTTTGTATTTGATTACATTAGATGTATTCTATTCCCGTCATTTGCTAGAGCAAATATTAATATATTACTGGATCGCGATACGGTGTCCTTGCGCCTTTGCAAGATTCTAGTTTCCCAGCAAATACCGCGAAGTGAGGCGTAACCTTGAATGCTACGATCCTAGTCACGTGATCCGTGGAACCAAAAAATTGGGTCGCGTTGATGCGAATCAATTTATCTTTCCCCGTTCAATTAAACGAAATCGAAGCACATTCGAACCGAATGGATCGATGATAGAATAGAGAGAGAGAGAGAGAGAGAGAGAGAGAGAGTGAGAGAGAAATCCACTAGACGATAGATTGAATTGCAGCGAAAATTAAACGCTACTCGATCTCGAAAAGCGTATCGTTATATAACTGGGGGCTGACCTAAAATTTAAAAATGTCATAGCCACGCGGATATCTTGACTAATTATGAATAAGCAATGCAAATGGGTTAAGCAATGTTACGATTCCGCGTCACGAACGGATTATAAACTCTTCTTTGTACAGAAATTACAACCTTCGGGCAAATGAGCGCCACGAGTTTCTCGTAATAACCGGGCTTATCTTTTTACGGCGGATTTTCAAGCTATTGATTGGCAAACCTTGCCCTGCAACCTATAGTACAGCGCTCGTTCCCAACTCTGCCTCGTTTTTCGTCTATCCCGGAACCCTTTGCAATCGATATGGAAATTTGCATTGCCGTTTAACTGCATTTAAAATCCAAATTTCCTCCGAAGAATAATGGACAGTGACTCCAACTAATGGCTAAATTATGTCGTCCCCAAATGGCTTTATTATTTGAACCTTCTTTAGGTTAAAAAATAAGAAAGTAGCGTTGCTTGGCTCGTTGCGTACGAAATGGCCGATTTTATGTAGCTCGAAGTTTTCTAATCTCCAATTAATTAAAATAGATATTTCTAATTTCTGTAAAATGCCTGGCAAACCGTGTACTTTAATACCAAACATTTTCTCCGCTATTTTATTCGACTTTTGTCAGAGTCTAAATCTTAAACGATACTTTGCTGTCTCGTTATTTCATCGCGCATTCAACTGAACGAATAATTTTGTGACTCGCTGTACGTCACCGATAGGAAACAGGTAAAGACAATAGCTTGTACTTAGAATATAGTATCACCCCTTTCTGTTTATTGGCAACAACTTATTCAAAATGTAAGCAGATCGATTTTACCCTTAAAAATATAGCTTGAAATGTTTTGGTTCCTACCTTAAAGTGGCAGCACGCGGAACATCTATCCTAATTCGTTTCATATGTAACAACTTAATATATAAAAATCGACCGTCCCATATGCGGCAACCTAGTAAGAGTATGCATCTGTGCAGAGATTACTTTCGCCGTGGTTGCACAATGCAAGAATGCAACAATAGAGGGATCACAATGGTTGCCGAGGAAAACCGAGAAGTTTGACGGGGGATAGACGGATTGCAGGATCGCGGAACAACCGTCGGCCATTGTTTTTGAATCTTATTGTTCCCTCAGAGACAGAGTAACGACAGCATCGCGTGTTCACCGGGATATTCGTGGATGCTAATGCTCCTGGATGCGCAACCATGTTTAGCCACAGAGCACGCAGCTCAAGAAATCTCTGTATCTGCTCGCCATCTCGACGACCGACGCTTTTCTCGTAATTAATAACACGTATCACACTCGGGCATCTTTTTTAATCACAGTTCTAGCGCGAAATCTTTTGCTCGTACTCGTGAAATCCTCGTTATTAGAGGTGCACCGATATTTATGCAAATTGATACCTTTTTTTTTTTTGAAATAGAAGAGAGAAATTGGAGCTGGAGAGAGATTTGGCTGTAGATTTTTATCGGCTCTCGGCTGTATTCAATGCAGAAGGCATTTTAACTCTTTCGCGATTTAGTTTGGGAAATTCGTAGAACGTGTGTGACTCGTTGCATTGTAGAGCAATGGGTTATTGTTAAACCCATCGCTTGCATCGGCATCTGTAAACTAATTTAAAGAGTTAACCGTCTAATTATTGGATCACGTGAACTATTTACCCTGGAAGTAGCTTTTGGTTCGAAGGTAGCTGACGCTGAGTCTGAGGATGCTGAGTCGGTCCAGCTTGCTGAGAATATTTTGCTCGAATGGGAGCAACGACGCCAAAGTGTCCAATTCGGCGTTCAATCGCTCCCGATGTCGCTTGCTGGGATTCGACTTCGTTACCCCATCCTTTTGCGGTGGCTTTAAACTGTAACGAAAAGAAAAATACCGCAAACGTTAGAACAGATTAACCCTTTCACTGCCATGGACGTATTAAAAGAATGGAACTGACATTCGTTGGAAGCATACGTATGTCTTTTCTATAACACATTATTATTCCCGGTATTATTCGAGTATCAATATTACGATACACTTAGTTACGTAGAGTATACAAATATTTATACCTATATTGTTTCTATATTAATAAACGCTACCCTAGTCTATGCTTTTAGTTTTCCTGACGGTTAAAAGAGTGTACACGCAAGTCTCAAGTGCTACGTAAGGTACGCATATATAACAAGATATAATTAAGAGAAAGAACATGCAAACGACCTATTTCAAAATTTTAATAATGAATATACAATAAATGCAACATAAAATCAGCATAACAAACTATTAGTTACTTAGTCGATTTAACAAGATTCGGTGAAAAAAGGTGCAAAATAATAAACAAGAAAACGGATTTAAACTCCGAATGAAGAGTCGCATTTGCTCGTCGTTGTATTAATACGTTATCGACGGAAATTAACTACGTTGCTTTAGACGTACTAGTACGTCATCGGCGGAAATGGACCAGCACCGAATCGTCATCGGTTGCGATTACATCGGGTTAAAGAGAACACACGAGCTTTCTCTCGAAATGAAAAATTGACGGTGGGGGGGGGGGGGAAAAGATTGGCGCGTCATGTGGCGGGCTTAATTAGCCAAAGTAATGGGGATAATCGTTTAGCCTGCTGTGTTCGCGTTTGCTCGGTTACAGGAATTCCTCGGCCACCTTCGAGCCTCGAAACAACAGGCGGCCTACGAGCCGAGGATCTCGATAATTAAAGACGACCACTGTCCGAGGGTTGATTGACACGCGGAGAAACCCTGCCGACCGATATGCCCACTCAACAAACGGGATTCTTTCGGATAAGTATAGTTATTACAAAGTACTACTCCCATCTACGCTCTCAAACGTTCGCTTCGCCAAATTTTTTCCCCCGCCACTCTTTCCCAGCTCCGCGATTTCTCATCCGTGGAAGAGAACGCAAAGTTGCGCGAGTTGCGTTTGATAATCGTGACAAGTGGAAGCTTGTAATCGTTCGGTGACTTGAACGCCCAACAATGGCGTGGGCATAAGGCTGCGTCTTAACTATAAATTATATAATAATATACTGTACTGTAACCGTATACTGTACTATAAACTATAAACTATTTATAATGTCGTGCAGCGACAAAATCGTTTGTCCATCCAACCGTCCTTTCATTTCAAGTAATCTAGTAAAGAAACGTGATGTTATTGCACAGCATACGTTGCGAATCTGGACACGACCATAGAATATCTTGTGTTTGCTTTTTTATCGCGTCGATCGGTCGCTCGAATTTGTGGCTGTACAACGTTAATTAGGACGCAACCTAAACTCTATTAATTCTACGGATATTTTAAGCGAGGAAGATGGACGAAACGGGATAGTTTGGTAAATCAAGTAGAGGCGAATTTTATGCTAGCAGAAGAATTTTCTGAAGAATGTTCTTTATTATTTATTTATGGGATAAACCTTTTGATGTATGAAGGAATAGAGAAATTATTGATAGACGATACGAGGAATTGATTGCAACGATAGAAACTTCAACAAGCGTTGAATGTGTATTAAATATAAAGATAGGGAATGGTTCCTTTAAAATCGAAAAAGTAGAAGGGAAAATGAACGAGACGCCAATGCGTATCGATGAAATGAGTATGCAAAATCAAACGTTGCGGATGGAGCATGGATTATTTGTATAATTGAACCGTTCACCGTGGCAACGGGGCCCCATGCCGGACAAGTATGGAATTCCCCGTCGAATTGCCTCTGCAGCCTCTGACGATACACACTACTAATTATTATCCTTGTTTACATATTTACGTTACCGTTCAAAAGTTGCTGGCTATATAAGATACCGGAATTAAGTATGTATTCCCAATGACAATATTGATATTGATAATAATATTAATAATAAGAAGCATCGCGGGAAGATTCGATAGATATTCAATTACGAAATAAATTCTAAACTTTTGTGCAACAATGTACCACACAGAAATTCTTCTGGCAGAAGTTGCGCTGCAATATATTCCCAATATTTTACAATTAATAGGAAGGTTTGCGGGAGAATTGATGAAGATTCAATTACGAGATAAATTCTAAACTTTTGTGCAACAATGTACCACATAGAAATTCTTCTGGAAGAAGTTGCACTGCAATATATTCCCAATATTTTACAATTAATAAGAAGCTCTGCGGGAGGATTGGTAAGGGTCAAAATGAAAAAGAAGTTTCAAAATTTTGCCCAGCAATGTACATACAGAAATTCTTCCAGCAGAAGTTGGGCTACAAAATATTCCCAATATTATTTTGCGATTAATAAGCTTCGGTAAGAGGACTGATAAGTATCCAAATAGGAAAGGAATTCCAAATTTTTGTCAAGCAATGTATATACAGAAATCCTTTCAGTAGAAGTTGGGCTACAAAATATTCCCAATATTATTTCGCGACTAATAAGCTTTGTTAGTATTTAAGTAAGTATTCAAATGAGAAAGGAATTCCAAATTTTTGTCTAGCAATGTATTAGCAATATTTTGCGATTAATAAGCTTCGGTAGGAGGACTGATAAGTATCCAAATAGGAAAGGAATTCCAAATTTTTGTCAAGCAATGTATATACAGAAATCCTTTCAGTAGAAGTTGGGCTACAAAATATTTCCAATATTATTTTGCGATTAATAAGCTTTGTTTGGAGGACTGATAAGTATTCCAATGAGAAATGAATTCCAAACCTTTGTCAAGCAATGTACATACAGAAATCCTTTCAGTAGAAGTTGGGCTACAAAATATTCCCAATATTATTTCGCGACTAATAAGCTTTGTTAGTATTTAAGTAAGTATTCAAATGAGAAACGAATTCCAAATTTTCGCGATTAATAAGAAACTTCGCGAGAAGACAGCGAAGGATCTAAATGGGCAAAAATTTCAAGCTTCGTCCGACAATTTACACGCGGTAGCTCTACCGATAAAAACAAAACTTGGCCTATATATAAAAGAAATCTGTACTAAATATTTCCAATATTCCCTTGCAATTAATAGAAAGCTTCGCAGTTGAACGCAGCCAGAGATCCGAGAACCAGTTTGACGATGAAATTTTGCAGTAAAGCGCGCGAATGGCGGGCAAAACGCGGCCGCGAGGAAAAAGGGACAAGCGTAGCAAGAAAGAAAGGAGGAGGGAAAAACGGCGATGGCCTTAATTAAAATGCTTAGGGGTTAGAAAGCGTGATGAATGAGATTGCCGGGCATCGGCCATATACGGGCCTGGCCGTGGCTACGAGTGTGCGCAGCAGCAGCGAGAAGAACTCTATTAATTATTAGATGACACCGAATCCATTATCCGGGACGAGGAACGGACGGAGGTCCTCGAGGAATAGTCTCATTCAGATACCATTAGGACCCAGGGCCGGCCTTTTGTTCTTTCGCGCGTTCCCCAGCGTGCAAAACACGGTTAATTATTGGGACGAGGATGGAAAGGCAAAGGAGTGCCACGTGGGCCGTGCCACTTCGTTCTTTCTCCCTTCTCTCTTTTTACAATTTTCCCCCCCTCCTTTCCTCCTCCTGCTCCACCTCGCCGTTTCGTTTCTTTTTCTAGTTTGTCGCTTGTCAAGCTGTTTCTCGAGCTGTCGCGAGGCGGACAATTTGATTCGGTCGGAAAGAGGAAACAAAGTGCTCCTCCGGTTAGAGAGCTCGAGATTACCGCGATGCGATGTGTGTTCAAGGAACTCGTCAAGGATACTTCGCCAACGACTCCTGCAATTTGATGACACTAATTGCAATCGTTAAGACTAACGATGCCTAGGGTAATCCGCGGTGAAACCTAGCTAGGGGATATTGAGATTTCGTAAGGATAATTGGTTAGATTTATTTGGATTTGGTATCGGTAAATCGAACAGTGCTATCACTAGACGTCGAATTTTCACGCATTCAGGGGAAAATTGAATAAGTAAAAGAGTACAGGATACACATATGAAATGATCAAATTATAGAAAATATTTTAACACTTTCGCGACGAACGATAGCTGAGCAAAACGTTTAGCCGAGTACGGCATAAAATATCCAAAAGCCTGTGGCTAAGTCTGTTGAAGTAACGTTGATCGTATTCAGCTAAAGACTTTCAAATCACGTAGGACTACGTCTCTGATCGCGAAAGTGTTAATACTTAGGGGATGAAGCTACCCTCTATTCAGCTCTCACTTATTCGTCTTCGTTCACAGAGAAATGAATTAGCGTACAAATTCGCAGTCTAATCGCTCACACGTGTCCTAATTGAGAATGCTACTGTTTAACCAAAGCTCGTGCAAAGTAATCCCCTAGCAGTTCACCAATTGCCCAAAGATGCCACGAATCTTTCCGAGCAACTCAACGAATGCGATGTCGCGCAAAAATACTTTTCGTAACCGCTTCTAAATAACAAAGTAGACACACGTGACGATGCTTTCTGTAGCCGAAGCACGTAATTCTGTTCACGGAAGGGGGGGGGGGGGGGCGTAAAGTGTCCTCCGTTTAGCATGAATCATATATGAAACCTGGCGATCATGCTATCGTTGACGATCGGGATCGACGTGTCCCGGTGATCGTGTGTCACGATGACGGACGAATAATAATAACGAAAAAATTAGAGAGGGAAAAATTATAGATTTCGCGGAACAATGTCGCAGAGGGAACCGATGAATGAGACACGCGTTTACGTAACCGACTTTTGTTCTGCCGCAGCGTGGGAAGAAAGCGACGCGAACCGTGCACTTTGCACACAGCAGAAAACTGCATTTCAATGCGTCCTGAAACTGCAAGTTCGCCGGCTCGGAGAATGAAACCGATGCGACAATGCCGTAATTAGTACCTAATTGTCTCTCATTGCGACCATTCTGACCGTTTCCCCTCGCCTTGGATACTTGGCAAACGCCATTCGTCGACATTTCGAAATCCCCCAAGCTTGTGTACGCACAGTTACGGGCTTTTCAAAAACGAATCACGCGCATTTAATATATCAACAGCAGAATCATCAAGGCGGTCAAAATGATCGCTAGCTAATTTGCGATAAAAATTATGTAAACTTGCAGCCGCACGTTTTTTCGAACACTCGGTGATTTTTTGTAGAAAATACGAATAAAGAGATTCGTTTCAGTTGCATCGCGTACTCCTTCTAACCGTATATCACTTTTATTTCGTTGGTACGGATAAGTACATTTTAGTCGTCGATAGTTCTAGTGTTGAAATAAAGTATATTATTGTGTGCTGATATGTAATTATGTTTATAATATCGGTTCATTATTTATATATATATATATATATATATATATATAAATATGTGTAGGATAAATATAATACGTTCCTAACGGAACTAACAAAATCGCATTACATTGTGTTTCGTGTTGGTTCCACGCATCGAAAGAAAAATCAATATAATTGATTACGGATCAATGCATCTTTCGGACCTTAAATTCGTCCTATATTTTTCCTGCGAGATACGTATTATTTCTACCGTTTGTCACGAATCTAAAAATATATATATATATCTGCACTCCCCTGCGGGATTCGTTTTTTGTGAAATTTGAATTTCAGTTTGTTGCAGCAATTAAGCGCGGCGAAGTAATCAGGTTATTTGTAACTCGCCCGAAGTAAATTGGCTGTTATTAAACTTGAATTATAGTTACAGCGCCGGTGGTCGTTATTAAATTTGGACCATCAGCTTCTCGCGTAGCGATTAGTTACCCATCTGACGATTATTTTAATTACGTTTACCGCAACGGCCGGCTATCACGGATAGATTGTAATTCTCCTAGTAATTAGAGTAAATTCAAGATAGTTGCTTTATTCGTTGGACCCTTTGTTCTTACCAATCTCTTCCATGTATCTTTCGTTGCTCATTTTTATTCATTCTTAGCTTCGCTTGCGAGCAACGTGCTTTTATCGCGTTCTGCCTCTGATGGTTTAAACGGGACAAGCATTCATTTGCTATAAGTAGCTATAATCGTATGAAGTGGTTAACCTTTCGAGGACCCGGCAAATTACGAAATGTAATCAGTACTTCTGATCTAACGATCAATATATTCGCGCGTGAAATATTTCTTACAGAAATATTGTTTTTTCTTTCTTTTTTTTGGCTCTCTAAGAGATGTAATGGAACTTTCGCAAGGGGACAAACATTTGTGAGAAGAAAAGTTCGTTAACCCTTTGTCCTACGAATTTTTCAGAAACTCTATCTTGTAACACTAGCTAGGTGTTACTTTAATTTTATTGTTATATTACTATATAACTTACTGTATTACTCGCTATATTAGTTACTACATTACTATATTACTTTTAATTACTATCAGCGACGCGTTTGCAATTAATTTGCCAGCGATAGACAAAGTATCTCTACCAAAGCGCAAAAGTAAAAGCACGTAAGTACGAATAAAAGTTATTGCATGCAGTGTCGCGAAGTTTTATCCAACTCTTCCCTGCTCGTTAGCCAAATCGCCCTTATTAATATGGAAATAACGTAGGTACTCTACGTAACAAACTGTACCTTAATATCGATATACGAATAACACGAAACATTACATTTTATATAACAGAAAAAATATAACTACACTTCTAATAAATGTCAGTACAATTCTTGGAGACCCGTATATAATATATATACGTCCCGAAAGACTACGCAATCATTCGGTAAAAATACACGTATTCGTTTTCTGTAACACAACCCTATTCTTATTACAATCTATACTTATTCTACCAAAATTAATTAAGTGAAATATGCAACCATTTACATCCGTGCTGCTTTTGCAATAATGAAAATAATCCCCGCCAGTGTATTGAGAATTCCTTCGATTTAACAGTGCCGCGATGCCGTAGCGAAATGATTAACAGCGAAACGAAGCCGAAAGATGAAAGAATCGCACGATTTGCAGCGTGGCCAGGTGACGAGACGTCGCAGAAGTGTTTCGACCCCTTCGAACCGGCGAGTTTAGCCCGGTTGCGTAGATGCGTGTCGACTCTACGGACCGTAACACGGTTACGCACTCGAAATGTGCGCGCATACTTCAAGCCACTGTTTAATGGCTAGCTACGTTATCGCGATCGTTACCCTAAGGCTTGGTTAGTGGCAATTTTCCAACCCCACCGCTTTCGATCGTGTTTTCCTGGAGAGGGACCTTCGAACCGCTCGCAGTGGCCTTGGCGAGGCCTCAACGTTTCCCTGCAACGAGAATCCTCCAAGAGAACACACCGGCTACACTATTACCGGGAAACGAAATTTCCAGGGAAGGGATACTACTGCGCGAGGAAGGACAAATATGAGGCCCCGGGTTTGATTAGAATTAAATAACACGAATCAAAGGCGGCGCGGTTGGACAAGACACGCTATCCTTCGATCCATCAGAAGAACGAATCTTTAGATTGCTCTACCCTAGTCGTGGGCTTTTTCGACAAACACTGGACAAGTCCCTTAGAGAGGGCAGAAATATGTTAGAGCAAACATCGAAAGAAGCTTTCGACCACTTATCGATCGCACGATTCATAAATTAGTTAAGAAAACTGGGAAATTTTCCAACTATTAAACCTTCCACTGCGAAAGGTATACAGTAGATGTCTGAATTACTGCCACTTTAAGCTTATCGCTTTAAGCAACTTCGTTTAGTTATTTTAGAAGTTGTTTAACAGAATAATAGTATTTCGATTTGGAGCAGAGCATTAGTAATAACAGCGATCATCAAGCGATACTCTAATAACACAAAACCACTCGATATACAAAATCGCTTCCTAATTGAAATACGAAATCCAATAGATCGCCTTATTAACAAGTCGAAGTGTATACGAATAATTTCCCTTGCCGTTGTAATCCAATTATTCCTCCAATTTTATCAATCTAATTCCTACTATTAATTTAAGAACGTATCGTGGTTCGCGTTTGCGTCTATCGTAACGGAAGGATTCAATGAAATCCACAAAGTATTTCACAAAATAAGTAAATAGTACGATTGACGTAACGTCAAGCTACAATTAACTTCATCGCGTTGTTCGAATCCTGAATGAAACAAACAATTCGATTAGATTAGCAAAGTGACTATACATATACGGTGTAAAACTGTATTACAACATTTCAATAAAGATTTCGCAAAATCTGCTTCGCTCTATGCTCCTCAATTTCGACTATCGCGAGGAGACCATTTCCCCGAATATTCCCATCGCCATTTTGTTCCAAGCATCCATGAAACATCGCATCCCCTAACCGTTGATCCTTCTACCCCTCGCAGAGGACAGAAGCGTCTGCGTATCCCTTATTCAATCCCTCCCTCTATCCTTTAATGGCTGGTGCGGCATCAAGCTTGGTCGCTTCGTTGACGTCCTTCTACGCGAAAAGAGAGAGACCAGCCCAAGGGGAAGGGGGTTGATGGTTGGAATGGAACGAGGAGACGCGCAGGCGCCGGCAAGGGTGGGTCCACTATGGATTTTCGAGGGTAGAGACGCTCTACCGTTGGAGTTCCGGGGTGGCAGACAGCATGGGGTAGCAATGGAAGCTTCCACCGGTCGAGGGATGCTAGGCCGCTTCCTGGGATGGTGATATACATGGCCGGTCGTCGGCGAGGGTAGGGGTGGTGTCTAGGAATGCCTGGCATCGACCTTGAACCCAGGCGTAAGCCTCCCCGGGCTCGATTTCCTTTGGGGCTTGAAGACTAATCGATTTCTTTTACGGGGTGATTCGAGCCGAGGAACTTGATTTGTCGAGCAGAGAGTGACATTATGGTTTTACGATGGCGATGCAATTTTTAGAAGCTTCGGAAATGTTACGGGTATTAGTAATAATCAGAAGTAGGACTGATTAATTTCTTTGGGGGTAGTTTTGAGTTAAAGCCCTTGATTCGTCGAATAGAGAGTGACTTTGTGATTTTACGATGGTGATGCAATTTTTAGAAGCTTCGAAAATGTTACGGGTATTAGTAATAATCAGAAGTAGGACTGATTAATTTCCTTGGGGGTAGTTTTGAGTTAAAGTCCTTGATTCGTCGAATAGAGAGTGACTTTATGGTTTTACGATGGCGATGCAATTGTTAGAAGCTTCGGAAATGTTACGGGCATTAATGCTTAGAGATAGGATGGATTAATTTCATTGGGGATGATTCGAGTTAAAGTGCTCGATTTGTCGAGTAGAAGGAGGAATTATAATTTTACCATAGCGGTGCGATTTTTAGAAGCTTTGGAAACTCAACCATTTGAATTTTATGGGTTTAATGCTGATCACTAGGACTGATTTTCTTTGGGGATGATTTGAATTAAAGCTTATTATTTGCCGTATAGAGGGTGGAATTATAGTTTCACGATGGCGGTGCAATTTTTAGATGTTTCAGAATTTTAACCCTTTGACTGCTATTGACGCTAATAAGCAATTTGCGTTAACAAAACTTTAGAAACTGTTGACGCTGTTTAACTCTCCTTATGTCTCCCTTTTTTATACCAATCGATTCGAACGTGACCGTAGTTAACAACTTATCCACTAATAAGCTTTTCTTTCGCAAATTAATCGTAAAAATATTGCACGATTCCTTCGAAGCAGTGGGCAATTAAATGGATTTAGTAGCAATGAAATTTCGCATACGGGTTAAGCGAACTGATAGTTGGTTGGTTGGTCGGTTGGTTAACTTATTAAGGTTAATAGCGTTGAAGGTTGGTTAAGGGCTATCGTTGAGTGGCGTTTCAAAGGCGTTTATTAATTATATTTCACGTGCCCGCTTTCTGGTTTCTCGGTATCCAGTTAAAGGTGGAGAACCGAAGACTGATTTTATCGGATCAGATCTCGTAGAACGATAAGCGGGCATCGGTCACGTGTCCAAGGAATTACGACTCGGCACATTGCAGATAACGATTCCTGCCGGCTGCTGCCCGATCGCGATAATTACATTTTGATGGAAAAGCGAAAATTTTGTTCCACGCTCGCCGGAAATGGTCCGCGGCCTTTCCTTCGATAATTACGCCGCTCAGAAAATTTCCTAGGATATTTTGTTCTTTAATTACATAGATAGAGCGAAATAGCCAGTCATCGAGATATATTTCCATATACTACACATATTTCCACATATATTTCCATAACTTTGGTTGCTAATACATTAAGGTACTAGACCAAATAGAATCGGGTGCAATTTATACAGAAAATTGTAGATGGGTGCAAAAACATATGAACTTAATGTTCTGCTATATAACCATTGTTGCTGGTTCAAGTAACCGCATTTTAATCGTAATTCGTTGTCAAGCGATAAAAATACTTGATTATATTAAAGAACCTTTTTATAAAACCATTTTATAAATGAGGAAGCGAGTTATCTTTTTTCCTTTCCAAACTTAAACTGGGTTAAGTTGCTTTTGCACCCAATGCCTCGATTTCAAACTAGAACCTTTATTCACAATTGAAATCATAGAAAGCGTCGATGAGTGATTTAACGTTGATTACTTGATACCCTATCCTACTGTTTAACCCTTCGGCGAATTTAAACCATCCACGCAACGTACGAACCCGAGTTTCTTTCTACAGAAACAGTCAGTAATTATTTAGAACAGAAAGAATTACTTATCGGTAATCACGAAACCAATAAATTTTATCCAATTAGACAAATTATATATTGATTTTTTATTACCAATTTTATTACATTAACTCGATTGGGAATCCAAGTGATCGAACAACCATTTATTACATTAAATGAAATATTTACTTTGATATATTTTATATATTCCTTCTTATTACCTGTTATAAATAATTTACGATATAAGTGACGAAATTTAACGTCAACTCTAATCTTGTCTTCGAGGCACAGCGAATATGTTCGACGATATTCAAACGATTTGTCCGTGACACGATACGAAACTGAGTAATCGGTCAACACTAGCATGCGCAAGTAGATAATAATATAATCATTGGGGAAAGAGGTTAAGGATTGCTAATTCGCGGAATTGATCTACGTGCGACTTTTCGTATGAATCTAGAGTTGTCGGTTTCGTTTTCGACATATTTCGTATATTCTCGTGGAAGAAGATCGTTTGAATGAAACGGAGAAACTTGCAGGCAAAAGCAGTGGCCACGCAACGAATTCGCCGGGGACTGGAAACGAGCGGAAGTGCATTCGCCTGTCAACGTGGTATTTCGTAAGCGGCGACCAGAAAGAGCGCGCCGCTGATGCCGGTCGGAGCGACTTTCGACATCCTGTGGCGAATAATCGACCATATGTCGGCCGCTGTCAGAATTAGTGGTCTTCGTCAAAGAGAGCTTCTCCACAACAAAAATGCAAATGCAGCTGTTTTGCGCCATCCTTTTCCCTTCGATTGCAAACTCGTCCCCGCAAGCTCTACTTCCCTTTCCCTTATCAACATTTCTCCTTCCTTCGACGAGTATACTCGTCGATTGCTAAAGTTGATCGAAATTACTATGCTGTTCTATCCGATAAGATGCAAGATGAAGTTTCTCGATTCCTGAACTACCTTTACAAGCCAAAATGGGTATTGCAGTAAAAGTACCGAAAGAGGTATAAATTGTGTCGATGTAAAGTAATTCAAAGTTACGTAACCTTGTCACTGGTATATTAAATTTAACTCGTTTTAGTAGTCGTGTAACGGAGAAACGTTTGCAAAAGCAGATATACAGGCTGACAGATACTGAAAGGGTTAATAAGTTGCAAGATTGTTGGACAGTTAATTGGTTGAGCATTTTAAATAGGAATATCGATTGAATATTAGATCCCCTTTTTACTGTTAAAGCTATTAGACACTAATGACATCGATCATATGAATATTCAGAACTTTTTTTAACTTTAGATTTCATTCAACTCAGCATACTTTTATTAGCTCCACTTCTAATAGTTCATATTAATTCTAAAAATTACTCGACACTTTAAGAGATTTGCGAAAGTAGACATGTTTAAAACATTAATGAAATGATCATAATGATGTTAAAGCTATATAGGTTTGTTAATTTCTAGTGAAATTTCCGGAGTTTCATAAACAACTGACGAACCTTTCCCAGCCCGGTACCTAATATTTCACAACATTTATAATACAATTTATAATTTATATTATAACATAATTTCCTCTGTCCTGCAGTGGCGTAAATATAAAAATACGAATTAAGAATGTTACTATTTAAAAAAGTTCGTAAGAAACAATCCTCCATTAATTGTACAATTTATTTGCATATAACTACGAACTTTCCTAATATCTCCTACGAATTTCCCATAGCATTTAACAACAACCTATGTTGTCGAAGTGCCCAGCTTTGCCCAACTTTCCCCGCCTCTTTCAATCCACGAATTACAGAACCTCGAAAGCCCGTTGAATCGCAAATGTCGGCGCTTTCCACGCTAAGACGAGGCCCCTCTCTAACGGTGTTGAGAATCGGCAGCGTCGATGCTAACGGGAGCAGAAAGTATACGTTCTTACAGGCGTGCGTTGAGCGCGTTACAAACGGCCCAGTCACCGTCGGTTAGCATTACAAGAGCGCGAGCCGGCGTTCAACCAGAGCGTCGCGAACGCCGTTTCCTTCATCGCCGTCGCGAATTAATTACCGCGATCGTTGCTGGATTAATTACCAGAGACTATCGGGCCAGCCGCGCGAGGAGAGAACCATCCCGTCGTTTTTTCTCGCCAGCACGCGATTTGCCGGCTAAACGCGGCGCGGCGCCGCTGCCGCGGGCTGATCAGCCTCGCGAGACTCTCCGCGAGAGATCCGTCGGCTTTTTGCTCGACAATCCGCTGCTCTAGACACTGTTTTCTAACCATTTAGATCATTTCCGAATGACACACTCCGCTCGACCGTCTTTAGATAAAATTGATCGATTAGACTCGTAAAGGAGATTTCAGCCTACCGTGATAATTGCAAACGCACGGCACGGTGTTTTGTAGCCATTTCGAGGATTACTCGATGATGAAGAAGTTGATCGATTAGATTAACGAGCGAGGGAAAGTTGCGAATCGTAGGATTAGCGGATTGGATAGCTGTAATTAGATCGTGGATGTTTATGCAAATTTGTTTTGGGGGGTTTCGAGGATCTCCTTTGAAGGAATTCGTCGACAAGATATTATAATTTGGAAGATGAGTGTCTAAATTGAACACTGATTCTTTTAAGTAGTTCAATATAGAAGGAATGAAAACGGCGTCGAAAGTTTGCTAATAAATATCGAAACAAGAGAATCGTAAGAGAAAATTGGGAATATTTTAGTAAATGTATCGCGTACTGCTACTTTAATGTTCGCGCGTAACTTTGTTTAACTATATTAGAACGTAGTTAACATAAAAATCATTCCAGTTTAGAGCATACGATTGTTCAACCGCTCCTTTATTTATGACCATTTTTTATATATTAAATGTAATGAATTAATTACTAAGTAATTGAAAATGTACGACAAAGTCCAATGTCCTTATTGCGGTCACTTGAAAACTTCATTTAAATAGAAACACGTTTTACATATGCATATTAGCACGTCATTTTGTGTAACAGATATAAAATGTATAGTAAACGTCGCGCGTTTACTGAATCATGACACGTCCCATGCTTCATAATTACATTGGTCACGTTTTAATATCCAACGGCATATTTGCCTCGCAATATTTCGTTTTAACCCTTTGCGGACGACGAATAATAAAACTTAAAATAGTATTTTTGACTTTGAATTCCAAACTTTACGAATTTCTAAGCTTACGAATTCCAGGTCAGCAAATACCCAAAACTTTGAAGCGTTTATCAACGATATTAATTGAAACTTTCTGCTTTAACGGTAAACGTGCGTCCACGAAAACGAGGAAAGTGGCGATTATTTGCAGACACTCGTCCGCAAAGGGTTAACGATTAACCGTAAACGAATATACAATGTCTACGTCTAGTTTCGTAAAGTCCAAATTTCTTTATCCACGATTCATCGTCCATTACTTCGCTATAAAATGAAACGGATTCAAGCGTCGGTGTTATAGGGTGACTGACATCTATCGGGACGTCCACCCTTTGTTCGAACCAATCGACATCGGGTTTTAACAGGTGAGTCATTAATCTTCGCGCACTTTGGATTCCCGCTGCCTATCTTCGTGAGAATCGCTTCGAACAATCTAATCGTGGAAGATTATTTACCGATGCCCGTAGATAAGAATTATACACTGTTACCGTGTAATTTAAGACACGTGAAGAACAACGATCCGAGGATTCTACGCTGAATAGAAAAGCTGTACCACCATTCGCGTTTGCAATGCAACGATTCAACCAACTGTCTGTACGAAGTGTGCGGTTTTCTTCGGTTTAGGAAAGTTACGAGGAAAATCAGCTTGGTTTCACCGTTTCGTTACGTTTCGTTTCGTTTCGAGCTGCCTAACCATTGGCAGTAGGTTCCGTGCGCGAACTATATAGAGCGCGTAACTGGCGTGACAAACGGAATTATTATGCGAGGACGAACACCTCGCCGGGATGCTCTACTACTGCCGGAACTAATTGAGTGTACCAACTTGAGACAGTTTTTCGAGCACCGAGGGATTATTCCGTCTCGGATCGCGAGAACGGGGCCCCGTGAAATTGCGATTCGCGGAACTCTTCCAGCTGCTCCCAGCAAATCGTTATCGACACCACGAAAATATTTCCCACACGGTCTTCCCTTTAGGAGAATTTATTTATTCACCGTCGAGTGCTTAATCGGTACAGTACAAATTGCACGGGTGTTTGCATATTTTCCTTCCCCTTCCGTTCGTTATTTATTTGGTCGGTCTTAACACTGGAAGCACCAAACCAATCAAAAATGACTGGCTACAAATTTTCCATGAAAATTATATAAACTTGCAGCGGTGCATTTTCTAGAATATTCCGCGATTTTCTGTACGTACGAAATATTAACGGTGATTCGTTGTACTTCGATCGCATGCGTTTTGCAAATATCTAGCGTGTCTATTTCTTTGGTACAAGTAAGTATACTTTAATCGTCGGTAGTTCTAGCGTTAAACGGAACAAGGAAACTTTTATATATTAAAATCATCAACAGCCACGTAAATTGTCCAGAAATTTCACGAACTAATTAAACTAACAATAAGTGTTCCAGTGAGGACTATTCGTAATAATGTACGTTGAGGTAAGAATTAAGTTGCTAGGAGCACTATATTGCTAACATTTAGAGCTATTTTTACCCACTTTCAACAACAGTTTTCTAAACGAAAACAGTAGCTTGCATTTTTATTTTAGATTATTTTACGACTGGCCCATATTTGGAACACACTTTCAGAAATAAAACGTTTCACTGCAACTTTAAATTTGTAATTTGTAGCGAACGTTACTTTTGTGCAACACATTTCGATTGTACGTCGGAAAGCTAAGGTGTTATAAATATACAGATTAGGTATCTCGAACAGGTTAAGCAATAAACGTTAAAATAAAAGTGGCAGTGCATATTTGGACCGCTTCCTCTACCATTTTGTTACGCAATTCGTTGTTAGAAATTGTTGCGTTTTAAAATATATACAATGAGGAGTACATAAATAAATGTAATCCTTATTAAATTCAGTAAAAATACTAACATACTGCTAAGTATACAGATTGAAATCTGTAAACAAGCAATTTTGTAATTTTCATTAGGTAACCAAGAAAGTTCCCGCCGCTTTAATCAATAGAAATCAAAATTAACAATCGAAATTAAGATCAAAGTTAAGTTTCATCCTCAATGCTACGCGATTTTGCAGAATCTGTGTCACAATTCCTAACCTAGTTTCGATTCCTTATCTTATACCACGAGATGAAAAATGGACATTCCTAATTTTTCCCTTTACATCTCCGAGTAATTCCAAACATTCTCCCGGTAGAGTATATTTTTCCCAAACAAAATCATCCAACTACTTACAAATCGTATTACAAAATTGTTCCATTGAAGTCGAACGAGGGCAGCGCGTTTAAAAAAATTGTACAAGAATCAGCGACGAAGAAAAGAGCGTAAAGTTTCGTAAGTAGCTGCATTGGAGAGAATGGCGGACGTCCGGGGGAGATCGGCGCTTGATTCCGCTTAGAAATCTCCACGCATCGAAATCTCCAGCGTCCCACGCAGCCGCGAGATCCCCGAGCGATCAGTCGGACATCGACATTACCTCCGCTCTGTTCGCGTGATCTTGGCCTGCGAGGCGAGACGAGGCGAGGCGAGGCGGTGAATTTCGAATTCAGCGGAGAATTTATGGCGGCGCGGCAGCCCAGCAGCGGTTCGAACCCTGCTAGTTGTCCCGGCGAAACGGAAAGAGATGCGACTTCTTCTTCTTCTTCTTCTTCTTCTTCTTCTTCTTCTTCTTCTCCGACTCCTCGGGCCCGGGGGAGACTTTTGCACCCGTTGCGTTTTCGGCAGCCGGGAGATTTGTGGTCCCCGGGTTTCGACGATTTAGATGTTCATTTAATTTAGTCGTCGTCCGTCGTGCTCCACAGCCGACGGACCCGTGCTTCATTAATAGTCGAACCAGCGGAGCAAATAAAGGAGCTTTGATTTATGCACTGCTCGCCGCGCGTACTTCCACTTCCACCTCCGCTCCCCCCCCCCCTGCTTAATTAAATTGTTTATAGCCCTACGTGGTCCTTTCATGGTGCTTTTCTGGAATTAAGGCTACATGACCAACCGCCTAGACCTTGGAATTCTCCAATTAGACATTTGTACGGTTAAAAAAGGAACGGCGAAAGTTTAACGCTAAACCGTACCGTATACGCATTTTACACGTATCCGATCGATGGATCATTTGCATCGGTCCTAGGCGATATAATTGTACAAATAATACAGTTACACGTATAATAGTAACTGTATAAACCGTATTCTTGTAACTGCTAACAACCATTACAGAACAGTCGATTTCTTCTGCTTCCCTGAAATAAATATTAGGTGTACCAGTGAATAATTCACCTTCTTTATTCTATCCAACGTTTATTTTGGATAAAATCGGACGCTTGTTTCGTTTTATAGAACGGCTGCAAAAAAGTATTTACGTGTAATTCAATTCTTCAATGAAGGGACTCTATTCATTGGTTTTTATATTTCAATTGCAGAACGATACATTTTATATAGTCGCATAAGAGTGCAATTTAGTTGTAGGAAATTTAATGTATTTGGATTTGATTAATTGATACGCAAATACGAGAGTAAATCCAGCGATGTGCAACTATTTTTTGTACGCTGTAATGCTAGACGTCGTCTTTCGCGAAAATTACAAGTAAATACCGATGTTACCCATTCGAATATGATAAAATAAATTTGTTAACTCATTTAAGAATAGTGGATTACTTATCGGTACCCCTAATAAATACTATGATATTATTGCTATACTACTATAACATAGTATATACATATATAATACTGTACTACTATAATATAGTATATGTATAATACTGTACTACTATAATATAGTATATATATAATACTACACTACCATCATATGGTATATATGTAATACTGTATTACTATAATATAGTATATATATAATACTACACTACTGTAATATTGTATATATATAATACTGTATTACTATAATATAGTATATATATAATAATACACTACTGTAATATTGTATATATGTAATACTGTATTACTATAATATAGTATATATATAATACTACACTACTATAATATTGTATATATATAATACTGTATTACTATAATATAGTATAGATATAATACTACACTACTATAATATGGTATATATATAATTCTGTATTACTATAATATAGTATATATATAATACTACACTACTATAATATTGTATATATATAATACTGTATTACTATAATATAGTATATATATAATACTACACTACTATAATATTGTATATATACAATACTGTATTACTATAATATAGTATAGATATAATACTATAGTACTATAATACAGTATAGGTATAATACTGTATTACTATAATATAGTATATATATAATACTACACTACTATAATATTGTATATATATAATACTGTATTACTATAATATAGTATAGATATAATACTACACTACTATAATATGGTATATATACAATACTGTATTACTATAATATAGTATAGATATAATACTATAGTACTATAATACAGTATAGGTATAATACTGTACTACTATAATATAGTATATATATATAATACTGTACTACTATAATATAGTATATGTATAACACTGTACTACTATAATATAGTATATGTATAACACTGTACTACTATAATATAGTATACATGTAATAGTACACCACTATAATACGGTATATGTATAATACAATAATGAATATAAGTAAGAATGAAGAGGAGACGAAAAATTCTATCGACTCTCTTCGCAAGAAACCGGACGATGCAAGATTACGTTATAGACTTTATATACTTGTAGACTTATTAAAGACGTATAGAAATAATTACTGTTTGGAAGAAACCGAGGAACGAGAAGGCGAAGAAGAATTGAACGGAAGTTTGAGGCGAAGAAAAAGTGGGAAGCACGTAGAAGGCGAGTGCTCATTTATTAGCACCCTGAGAGTACGCGTATCGCGACCAAAGGGTGAAGGGTTGTTGCATGGTCCCTGTCCGCGGCTCGAGATGCTCGATAGGGATCGGAAGAGGGAATAACGTCGCCGTAGAACCGTAAACAAAGCCCCCGAAGGCGTGGGACGTCCATTGGAAAGCCTCACGGATCTTCGTTAATTGTGCGGATTGAGCCGCGATCCCCTCGCCGCGATATCTTCGATTTCTGCAATAACCGACAGAATACCCCGTCTAGCATGCCTCCCTGCACATAAATTCGCAATCGAAAGCTTCGCGGAATTCTTTCGCTCAAGTTCTGCGAACACACGTGCAGCGCTGCGACTTAAAACGAATCTTAGATATTTTTATCTCTTTCATATTGCGTATGAGAAATAACAATGTCGCCATCTCTTGGGAGAACTTAGGAGAAGTATGTAACAGTGAAGAAGCATATAAACACTGGTTCTCCTGAATCGTTAAACATTTAGAGGAAATTGTGCAGAAAGTGGAGCAGCAGAATGATTAAACGTATTACGAAATCATAAAGTTAACAGTGTTTCGTCCCGATAATCGAAATGTACTTATTTGTACCCGTGAAATGTAACCAACTATAAGTTATTACCAAAGTATGGATGTTTATTTGATAATGATTTTATTTTAATTATGATATTTCTAAATATCATAATTTGTACAATTTTGCAGATTATATCTGCTCTGTACTTTTCTGCTTCTTTAAACTTTTAATGATTACATAAAAATCTGCAGCGTAGGATAAATACTAAATACAAGTTTAGCCAAACTTGGGTATTCGCATTAAATGTATAAGTAGCCTGCCGATTATTTTTCACATTCCTATTTTCGTTAAGAAAGTTAAGGGACAGAAATCTGAATGCAACAATGTTTTCACCTTCTAATTAAAACAATACGTATCTTACTTTAGATACCTCGTATATTCTCAATATTTTACATCTACCCGAATATCTTGCATATTCAAGTTTCCCATAAACGCGTAAAATGCGCTTTAATGCGACTTGATTTGGTGTAAATTACGAGCCGCAATCTGCGTCCACCATTTAACAGAATTATTATTAAAATTATTAATTAACCGCGTAACATTCTTGCCACGTAAATATACAACAAGTTGATGGTTAACAGCTTCGAAAATATTAAACGAAGTTTATGAGAATTTTTATTTGCAAGAAAATCTTTATAGGAATAATTACTAGCGAAAGATAACCCGAGAGGAACAATTTGTTCCTGGTAATTGGCCTGAGAGTCGAAATGTTGGAGGAGCAGACGTACGCGCGATCTTGTTGGCCATCGAACTTCCGGCGCCCTTAATTGCGCCAAAGGCTTATTAGACGCGGCGGCGACCGCGTATGCACGCATGCAAATGCGCCGCTTGCGCGTTTTAATATGTATATTTTGTGTATCCTTAGCATGCATATTGACGTGCATACAATGGCGTACGTTCTAATGAGATGCGAACGGTTCCTCCGCCGCTGCGGCTAAAACGAAATACGTGTTTGATACCACGCCAGATGCTAATTATCCTCCATTATTTAACGTTCAGTAAACTCACGAACCCCCGAATCTAACCGACTGCATTCGTCTACCCTCTCGCTTTATCTCTCCTTTTCGTATTTCTAACGCACGAAATATGCGAAATGAACGGTTAAATATAAGCACGCGTTGTTATTGTTGGTGTATCGTAATTCCAAACTATCAAACTGCTGAATTATATTTCAAAAAGAATATAGAGGTTAACAGGAATGGAACAAACGCGTGCTCAATTTTTGAAAGCGTATATATGTATATACGTCCTTCGTAGCGAAAGGGTTGATCAAAATTGCCCTCATTTATGAATTGGGAACGCTTTCAATTTTTACGTACCGTAGCGAATGGGTTAACGTCCCTCTAATATTCCGTGTACAAAACCACGTTGCAAAAAACACGACGAGACTTTTCGACCACTGTACAATAGCACGTTAACTATCGTCTGCAATTTGTAATTTGTAGATTCACCGATGTTATCAGCTGGTAAACGATTGCGCAACTGGCCCCCAGGTGTAAGATTCATTAGTAGCAGGGAAGATTGAACGAACCAAAGGGTGATTGAATGTCGAAAGATCATGCTTGACAATTATCCGGCGCATCTGATCGTTGGCTGCGCGAGGAGGTCAGCAGGCACAACGCGGACGAGAGGCATGATTAATAGATAACTACGTCTGAAATAGGCAATCTTTGTGGTAATGACTGAGCTCTGATGAGACGGAGGCAGTTAAGTAATTCAGAATGCGCTACTGGTTAAGCGGATAGATGTTAGCCGAGCATGTGCAATGCTTGATGGGTTAATTAGCAGCAGTTTATCATTCGTAAAGTGTCCTTTGACGATGGGCCACACGCGCGATCGAATACCGGCCAGATCATCCTAAACGATAAGGGAACCGTTTTACATTCGGATTAGACGTTTATTACCCAGTGGGATAATTTCGTTAAATCCAACGTATGTGGCTATTTTTTTTAATTACAGCCGGCAAAAGGGAAAGAATGTTGTGCCCGGAAAGTTCGCGATGAAAATTCTCTCTTCCGCTTTACTATTTCAATTTTGTCAACTTTACCTCGCCATTTTGCTTTCCAATTCGCGCCAATTCTGCCTTCCGATTTATTTTATTCTATCTCCCAATTCAGGCTTGCTATTCTACTCATTTTACCTCGTAAATTTATTTGTCCACTCTGTCGACTTTACTTTGCAGTTTCATCTTTCGATTCCACTAATTTTTCCACGAATTCAATCTTTTGATTTTGCCAATTTTTCTTCGCAATTTAACCCTGTAAATTCACTCTTTCATTCGATTCGATTGAAATGTCCAATTCTATTGATTCTATCTTCCAACTTGTCCTTTCAATATTGCCGATTTTGCTTCGCAATTTCACCTGTCCATTCTACCAATTTTGTCTTCCGGTGTAGCAAATTCTATCCCCCGATTCGTGCTCTCAATTATGCGATTGTAAATGATCGGATGCATTTAAAGTTTGGTGCGTGCCCGTCATTTAGTTCTACCGAGAGATCCAGAACCGTGGAGAGTCCATTAACAGGAACGACAATTTTTCACGGAGCTGTTTTAATGGCGCCGCGCTAATTTCGAGCGAATAAAGAGCAATCGTGCTCGAAGACTAATTACTCCCGTGTATAGCAATTAATTAGCGATTCAACGCCAGCGAGTTCGATGTTCTTTGATTACCACATTGTTACTTAAGCGTTTCGATTCGTCGAATCGATCGAGGAAGCCTTAACGATCCGTAATAATTTACCAATTTTATAATAAACGATCTCTTATCGTCCGTTTATTAAATATGAAAACGGTAATAGATTTAACATTCGATCGTACCAAAAGATCGCGAATTTAGACCGTGGATTTTTATGCATTTATTGGTAGATTTAATTGTGTAAAAAATTACAGGATACACGTAACGCGAACAAGTATATAGAATATTTAAAATAATGCATATGTTGTTGTGTTTAGAGAGCGAAAGTATTCTTCTCTATTACGATTCCATTTCTTTAGGAGGGTCTTTAACGATACGAAGTTGCGCAAAAATCCACAGTCTAGTTATCATTCTTTCAGGATTAAATGTTTAGTATGCTTACATATATATTACTGTACAATATATATATATATATATATATATATATATATATATATATATATATATTTATAGTATATACATCTGATATATATTTTTAGTAAATGCTTATATGTATTTCACGTACGATATAATATCCAAGCATGCTGTGAATGGCAACAAAATAATAGTCATTACTCCGTAATTTCTTTGAATAAATAATTTATCTGTAGCGGCTAGCTCGCACAACAAAAGTAACGTTGGCGTGCAAACGGCTAGCATGGTTTATGACAAGCAAACCGGCGAAGCTATTTTTTGAGAAAGCCGTTTCCGTAGTTTTACAATAGATATATTTTTGCTCCTTCGACGATTTGCAGACGGCCTCAATAGCAACTGCATATGTCATAAACCATGCGTTTCCGAAGGACTGCCAGGCAAGGCGAAGCGACCCACGGCGGGTGACGACGATTGACCTGGGCCCGGAGGAAATTCCGCTGCATTGCCAAACTCCTGTCGGCAAGAAAAACTCCCCCACCAAAACGCACCGCCTTTCCGAAGAAACGCGCTAAGGGCGCAAGGAATAGGTGGTGGAAAAAAATAGAGCGTTTCCTTTGAACAAGCGCGAAGTTAGTCTTCTCCTGGACACCGAGCGGCACATTCCACAATCCGCCACCCTCGCGCATATTAAATAAAGGATACTTAGAAAACGAATACTTAGCGACATTTATTGAACCGACACGCAACCTACCTCCCCATATCCCTCTATAGAAAATATTTCTATAATCGGGACAATTTCTGTCTAAATGAATTCTATTTTTATCTTCCCCCAAAATATTCCAAATCTACGTGATTTCTTTGACAAGAAAGAAAGATTCCTTTCTCGACAGAAAAATTCTCCAGAGACCAACACCATTTCTTCCGCATATGAATTCTATTTTAACCTACTATTATCCTATCCAGAAAACTTTCAAGTCTAAATCAGTGTTCATTAATTTGTGGTTTCCTCGAATAAATCATCCTCTCCACCAAACTAAAATTCTCTAAAACCAATAACATTTTTCTCCAAATGAAATCTATTTTTATCTTCCCCTAAAATATTCCAAGATTACGTGATTTCTATGAATAAACGATTCCTTTCTCCATAGAAAAATTCTCTAGAACCAATACCATTTTTCTCCAAACGAATTCCACTTTTATCCCGTCCCAAAAAATATTCCAAGTCTACGTGATTTCTTTGAACACACGATTTCTTCCTCCATAGAAAAAACTCTCTAGAGCCAATAGCATTTTTATCCCATACGAATATTGAAAAGATCTACGAAACATGTTGGAAGGGATCTTGGTGTCCTCGAGATTAAAATGCCGCTCGTGGACCACTCCTCGAGCGAATTGGCGATGTTCATTGGGTTCGTGTAAAGGCAGAGAAGCGAAAAAGCGTGTCGTGGCACGGCGATGTCGGTGCTCACGTGATGGAGTAAGAAATCGCGAGACCGCGTGATTTAGGAAGGAGAGTCGTTAATCAAGCGGCCGAGTTAGAAGTCAACAGGTGCGAGAACGAAGCGGTGCGGCCAGCTGGCTCTCTCGCATGGGACACGCATGCCGCGCGTGTGTCACGGACCTCTGTGTCTCCCTGTTCAGTGTGTACACCTCTTGCTAACCATACACGGGATTAGGCCTCGGAAACCGGGACCGTGCCTTTCGATAGAGACTCGCCAAACCTATCCATTATTTCACGCGCTCGCAATTCCAGCCGGATCAATTAACCCTTTCGGGACAAAACGTTTTCGTCTCTCTCTCTCCCTCGTGAGAAACGCGATCTATACTTAAAATACGTTAAAACTCTGAATTACAAAAGTGTGGTGAAATTTTTCATCCCAAAATACGAAATTGTCGTGCACTTGACGGATTTCGAATTCTTATTATTCTACTTACGGATATCATAAATTTGATTTGGTAGAAATTTATAGCGACTTTGATCGATGGAACGATATGGATATAACTCTGTAATATATCCTTGGATTATACTAAAGTGTGGTAAAAAGTTGCGATCTCAAAATACAAGGTTTTTATGCATTTAATGGATTTGGAATCTTATCCTTAAATTCGTAGAAATCATAAATAGTATTTTTTTTTAGAAATTTATGTTGACTTTGATCGATGCAGCGATACGAATGCATATCGTAATTAATTCCACAACGTTCTAATCTTTGTACAATGTATCTACCTTTCGAGAAACCTGTGAAATTATACTATAAATGATAATAAGTTTATTTACGGGCCATCGATTGAATCTCATTTGCTACCCCTGACCTAATTATACCAAGCAAATTAAAACGATAGATACTAGAAGAAACAGATGTATAATCCGATTAAAATAAATCTTTGTCCATTAAAACTGAAAGTTTCCATTGAAACTTACGAATGAGCGACATTAATTATTTTGATACTTCCAGCGTTAATTGCGCGCTGTCCAAAAATTCCTTTATCGAGGAATCCGTAAAATTTCAAAAGCTATTCGATCTGAGAACGTTTGCTTTAACGCGACAAGAAATTGGCGCACGTTATCGGAATGCTTAATTTCATCTCTAGATAAAGTAACAAGGGTCCCGGATATTATTAATGATGATTGTCGGAAAGATATCGTATAATGATATTTAACTGGAGCATTAGCTTCGTTTAGCAAAAGAGGGGCGCGCACCTAATCGATAAGCATCGACAGGTGAAATAAATTCGGTTAAGAGGAAGATTAGCCAGCGATCGGCCGGATTATGTTGCACGCATTAAAACGTCGTTAAGGTGACGCATAAATTGCTTCGTCGATGTAATCGATAATAAAATTTATTGTCTCGCGGACGCGAGATTAGCTGATTCCCCGGTGGAAACCGGTCTGATTCCACATTTGCCGGGCAATCCACGGCTTTTCTTCTTGTTTCATACAGATAGCAATTTTCTCCTCCTGGTAATTATCACTTTAGAGCTAGATACCGGCCGCATTAATAATCCAGAAGAGGGAAATCCTTGGCTCATGCGCAACGCGCGAGTTCGATCAATTGCTCTTTCCCCATGGAAGCCTCTTTCAGATTACACCCGATTTTATGGCTCGACGATTAAGTAATAAATTTACAAAGTGCCTTGCAAACGAGCGACTCCGATTAAGATTTCTGTTCTAACAGGATGTTTAGAATATTTGCGACGCGTTATCTAACTTCTAACGCCGCGACACGACGTTCTATTAGGCGAGTGGATTAATTTTGATCGATTTGCTGGAAATCAATGGACTAGGTGTTACTTTACTAACAATTTCCAACGAAATTGACAAGGTGTAATCGAAATATAACTATATTAGTCACGTTTCAATGTTCACCAGCTGATGGATACCGCTCTTAGATAGCAAGCAATTTTATGTATCACGTCTAGTTAAATAAGTTGTCTCCAAATTCTGTCTCATCCTCTGTACACAATTACGCATCCAACCCTTGAATCCGTTACTCATTACCCCTGAATCATGACTGACCCTTAGTCCTAGAATTCTTACCATTCCTTCTCCTTATCCCCACCATCTTCGAAACGAACCTTTAAAAGGAACAACAACTCATTTTTGACGAGCATTATTATATCAGAAATAGTATAGCGTCGAAGTTACGCAACGAGTGTCGCGTTGCGAGCCTTATTTTATGGCCTCCAAAACGAAATGCCGAATCTTAATAAGTGCCTTTAACAACAGTAACCATTCAAGAACCATCATACAACGAAATTTGTATTTCCTATCTCCTTGTGCCAGATGTTTTAGAAGTTACTCGTCGACCCTGTTTACGACTGTTTTTTCCAAACCCCGGTTTACCAGGTTTATTACGAGCCACGGTCAATCGAAGGCGCATAGCGCTACCTTCGGGTGACCAGCGGGATTTCCCAAATTCTGTAATTTTGGTACGTCCACGTACTACCCCTTCTTGTAGGGGCTGGCCTTTCCCACCTCACAATTTTTCCTAACGAATCAACGTTTCCTCGTAATTGTACACGCCCAATAAAAAATGTATAAATAACGACGCTCGCGAGAAAACGAGAGAGCTAACAAGAACTTCGAACAGACAAGCAAATAAAGAGTATATACCATATTTCGAGTCACTACATTGATTTCCACAAATGAATACAGTCCACTTAATTAAACTAAAAATTCGCACAAAGTTAATTCGGCGTGCGACGTACTAATTTAACCACCTAACATCGTCGGTGGAAAACGCGTACACGACAACGAGTTTAGAATCTACGGTGCCTAGTGTAAGATTTCTCGATAAACAGTAAATTAGGAATCCAACGCGGCACATTTACCTTCCAATATTTCGTTATAAATATTAAGCGTAAACGAATATACAATGTCTATGCGTTGTTACGTAAACCGAAGTCCAACAAGTTTGGTATGAAAATCTGTTCACTTACGATTCTTTATACATCCCTTTGCTATTAAATAAACGAATTCAGGTGACAGTTATAGGAACGGTGACAGATCGTTTACCTTATAACATTCGCGCACGCGAATGTGTTAACAGGCTCTATCATTCTCGGGTAGGACGGATTGCGAACGCAAAATGATCTGACAAACGAGGGAAGGATCGAGAGCGCGTTCTAAACGGCCTCGCCTTTAATCACTCCATCCAACTCGAAGGCTGCGGACGTATCGAAAAAGGGCCCGCGAAAGTCAACGGGTCGTGCTACCGAATTCCCGTGACAAGGTACAAGGAACTCCACGGCAGAAGAGGAGCAAAAGGAGCAAGTAGAATGGTGGAAGAGGAAGAAGGAAGGTGAAAAGCTGGGGCTGGCAAACGCATTTGTCGGCTGTTGGCCCGGTTCTCGTCGCTCTCTGGCCAGCCAGGAAAGATTAGTGGTCCTAATTCCCGTGCTCGTTCGTTGCTCAGGAAATCCCTACGGTGGAAAGACAACGTCTCTGACCTCTCTTCCTCTAGCCGCAAGAGAAGCGAGGAGGAGTTGGAGGAGGAGGAGAAAGAGGAGGACGAGGAGAAGAGCGGCGCACACACGGACGAGTTATCTGTTCCGTTTCTTCGGGGACGTGTAGGTAGGAGTGTAGGTTACGAGTGTCCGAAAGCGGAGGCCTCGTGCTGGCTACCGTAAATGTAAATATCCTACGCTCTCCGCATTAACATACGTCCCCGCAGGCTCATTAAGGATGAAATTAATTATCCAACGGAATCGTTTCTCGTGTTCCACTCGGCCTAAAGGCAGACACGGAAAAACTGAACCTCGCACGGTGTATTCGAAAGGGTTTTGGCATGTCGCGCGCTCTTCGAGAATTTCGCGCGCGCGGGCCCCTCTCGATAGTTGAGAATTTCTCGGCTGCTCCGGGAGAACTTCGCGAGGTTTCTCGAATCGCTTGGGAATTTTTGGTACCAAGCGTATAGTGGTTTACAATTGAGAATTTGTCAGGTACTTTGGATATATTTTAGAACTTTGAAATCGGTTGAGACTGGAATTACTAAGATCTGTGATATGACCAGATTTATGATAATAATCTAGAAAGACACTTTGTAAGTCAGGTTGAAATTCTATTGAGATTTTTATGCAATTTCTCGTTTTTACGAGCATACGTGTAAGGCTTACACAACAGAAGTGCTCTGTTTCACCCTCTAAATATTACAATGTACGATTTACTTTGGATACTTTGTATCTGTTTGTTAAGTAGATAAAAATCCGCAATCTATTAATTACCTAAGAGCATCAATAGCAAAGGGATTTGGATAAAAGAAGCTGAAAGTAGCATTCTTTCGGAACCGGAAGTAAAAGCTTGAAGATCGATACTCTGCATAAGAAGAAGATTGTACTAACGTTGTAATAGGATTGTACATTGCAATGTACAAGATTGTAACGACAGAAATAGTAGAAAGAATTTTTTAACAGATCAACTCGTGGATCTTCCCCATTGAATGCGCAGCAAATCAGAAAATCATTAGCACAGAATAGCAAGTAGCAGAGGTACGATAAAAAATAAGAAAATACTACCAAAAATTGCAATACCATTTTCTCATATATAATTACATATTAATTCAGTACCCAATATTATTATTGCACGTTTCATACCAATTTGTTTCCCGTTTACCTGTGTGCCAATAATTTTGTGACTCACCGTATATTACACCTACATACAATTAATTATATATTATTTTGTGCACATTTGAAGCGCAGCATTTCGAAGTGGATCACAAACTAATAGTTGCGGAATCCCTTGAAATTTGTTCCGATACAGGCGCCGCTGTAACGATCGTCGCCCAAAGACACGCGATACTTCGCTGCGAAATAGTCGAAACACGATCCGAAGATCGTCGAAAAAGCCAGAAACGTGGAATGAGCCAAAAGAAGATGGACTATTTGAGACCGATAAGGATTTACTCGCATGTTCGCGCTTAAAGGTGGCGCCAATCGATGAATTATCGCTGGTGGAAGGCGCGCGTAAAGCAATCAGGGCTGGCGAAGAAATCACCGGGAGACTTAGAGGAGCAATTATCCTAATGGATGCAAAGTCACACCCTGCTGTCTGCACCAGGCATGGTAATGAGTTGATATCACCGCATACCAGGACCTTGTATCCTTCCAAGTCCTGTTCGAAGCAGCGCCGCGCCACTACCGATCTCCCCTTCCCTTTTCCCTTCTTCGCTCTTTTCGTCCTCCCTTTTTCTCCCACCTATCTCACGGCGAATCTTCACCCTTCCCTCTGTGCCTTTTGCTCGGCCACAGAATTCACTCAGCCTCGAAAATCACGTTTACACTTGAGCCTCGCGAACGCGTTCACCGGATATCTTCGGGCACACTCGGCGCACCAAAGATAAGGCATTTTGGGGAAACAAAACGATCTACCATCTCGATGGCGAACCTTTTCTTTTAACCCCCTTAGCCATAACATCTTTTTAATATTCATGCGTACCGCGCGAGTTGTTAATTGGTTTTGCACGGTATTATATGCAAAGTATTCATAAATGTTAGGGTAGATGTATATTGTTCGATCGTTTTTTATTCGTGAACTCGTTTTTATGTGTCGAATGTAATGACGTAATCGCTGAGCAATTGAAAATATACGACAATGTCCAATGTCCGTATTACTGTCTCACTGTCACGTGAAAAGTTGTCGTTTAAATAGAAACAATATTTATTATTATATTTCGATTATCGAATATCGCGCCGCAGTCAAAAGGTTAATAAACTTCATTGTAAATTATCAAATATATAAAATGCATTAGGAATTATTACGACAATCACGGACGTTTATGTAAATTCGTATCTTTGTAAACGAAACTAAAAAAGCAAGACCTAAACACGAGATTATTTCACCCTTTAAATATAGCAACGCGTATTTTGCTTTGTCCTTTAGGTATTTAAATTTAACTCAACCGCGTAAACATCGTTTTTCACTTCTCGATCCACGTTTCGCGGTTTAATTTAAAAAGACACGCGCGCAATGTGTAAATTTCGTTTCTGGTTCCTATTCGATGGATCAATTTCGAAGGCTAGTTTCCGAATTCTGCTTCTGTATTGCCAGAATTAACGAGTAGAGAAGATTAATTATGAACAGCGAGCGTAAACGGATTAAGAAGCGTGCTCGGCAAATCGGTTGAAATGGCTTCGCACTTGTCACTGACCACGATTATCTTCGCTCTTCTTAGAAGGTGCAGGGTGACAGAGATACCGAGAGGCATGACCTCTACCTGCTGCTACACCTTCGCCGCGGTTCTCCACGCGATTGCTCGCTCACGATTCGTTGAAATCTCGAGCGAGTCGCTGCTTATTCCCAACCGAAACGTTTCTGCTTCTTCTCCAACTCCAACCACTTTGCTATTTTAACTTTCGACGCTCGAAATTTCGAATACGAAAGACTGAGCTGAAGCTCGAATAAAGAAGACACACGCGCGTAGTTCTCAGCGACGATCGCCAGAGATTTCGAAGATTTGACGAAAGAAATTGGAAAGAAGGTACGACGCGAACGGTGGCAAAGACGGGAATGAACTACGGGAGGGCGGTGGTTGTTACCAGCTTTTGTAGTCGGCAAGTGCATTGATTGAAATGCAAACCAGTTAAAGGGTGCAACCTAATCTGTGGCAGAGGAAAACTGCGACACTGCTGGGACTTTCTAATCCTTCCCGCAGGATTCGGTGTCGTTTTCCGTCCACTAAACAAGAGAACTCCTCGCTTTAACCGGGTTCTCAGCTGACACTCTCCGAGAACTTTTTCAACGGAACATTTACACCACAGAAGAATCTGTATAATTTGGACATTTGTACGAATCGGGTAAATCTGTAACTCGAGAATGGCCCAGTGACAGATTGAAACTCGAGGCTATGATAAAAAACTGTGATAAAATTAACCAACCTGCTTCAACGCTGTGCTAGATACAGAATATTCGAATATTAGATATATTGTAGATAGATAAATATTATAGATAGATAGATAGATAGATATAGATAAATAGATAGAAATATTGTAGATAGATATATAGATAAATATAGATAGATATATAGATAGATATATATAGATATATAGTTAGATATAAATAGATATATAGATAGATATAAATAGATATATAGATAGATATATATATATATATATATATATATATATATATATATAGATATAGATAGATATAGATAGATATAGATAGAAATATAGATAGATATAGATAGATATATAGATAGATATATAGATAGATATAGATAGATATAGATAGAAATATAGATAGATATAGATAGAAATATAGATAGATATAGATAGAAATATAGATAGATATAGATAGAAATATATATAGATATAGATAGATATAGATAGATATATAGATAGATATTATGGATAGAATTATTATAGATAGATAGATATTATAGATACAATTATTATAGACAGATAGATATTATAGGCAGAAATATTACAGCGTCTGTACTTGCTACAGTAGTTACAAGAACCCTAAACGAACTTACGGCAAGTAAATCAAATTTTGTTACAAATATCACAAGTATTTGTTCCGTTTCGTCCATAATCTCGCACGTGTGACTCGTTGTTCTAAGGCGAGGGTTTAACCACCGTAAACTGGCGAGTTTTGAACTCCGCGGTACAGAAAATATTCCAAACTATCCCCAAGCTTTATATCAAAGAATCGTACGTGGACGTAGAAGAGGAACGAAGTCGGTTGATGGATGTGAAGGTAATGCTCGCCGATTCGGAAGCCGGATCGGCGTGAGATAAAACGCGAAGCGGGGCGAAGTCGATTAGGCCGATTATATGCCTTCTTAAAATCCGCCAACGGAATAATCCAGCAAGCATTGCGGCGCGTGGGAAGGTCGCGGGGGCTGAAAGCCGACATTTCTCGGTCTTCCGCGGTGGCGCAGCTTGCATTAAACCGGCGTCGACGTTCCGGAATCCGCGTAGTATCCGGGAGGAAAATTCAGGATGCATCGAGTCGAGGCAAGCCTGGGTAGAGGTGAGTCGGTGTGCGGGCATGGTAAAACTATTGGATTATTCGAGGCGTACGAGTGGAAGAGCTGCGGTTAGCAGGCATCAGACTGAGTTTGTTGGATTCGGGATCAAAGTAATCTCGTTTGCCATCCCCCCGATCAGCCTATCCACGATGACCAGGGCTGGGCAAACCACGCCCTATCATCCCTGTATACCGGTGACCTTCAATCTTTTGCCAAACTTGCAATTAAAATCGTTTAAACGCGATGTCTATTGTCAGAGGACTCGTTCGGCGCTCGAGGGGTCGACAAAGTATAGAAAGAGAGCCCGAAGGAAGGCAGCCAGACGATTTTCCTGGCACCAAAACGATCATTTTTGCACGTTTCTCGAATCTATTCGTGGTCGAAAATTGCCGTGTGCAATGGAAAGAAGAGAAATGGTGGTTTTGCGAAGAAAGAAAGGAGCGGATGGGTAGGAATCCAGGCTTCCCGTAGAAAAGGCGAATATTTAAGTGGATATTCGCGGAATGTTGGACACCCCTGATGCCAACTGAGGCGTGTGATCTGGTTAGTTGACTCTAGGGTGGGTTTTGCCCTCGGCAAGCCACAATCCGCTCGTTTTTCGAGGCCGGATAAGCTTCAAAAGACGACACCGCTGCTTGACAGATTAGAACCGAGATTAACGATTCAAACAGCATCGGATGACGGATTGAATCCGATCAGCAGGTCGACACCGATGATACTTGACGAGGAAGACGGCTGGAAGTCAGTGGGATCGGATGGCTCGCGATCATCGACTGACTTATATCAACAACACCGGTCTTCACTTTCCTCGACTTCGTTAAGTTATATTTGGCAAAAGAAATATACGAACGGGCCGCGAAAATGCAGGATATCGTAGGTCGGGCTTTGATCTGGTGGATCGTTGCTCCCGTAAAAGATCCAGAGCTTAGGGCATCGTCTACTGAAGTGAATTGTAGTTCGTCTTGAAGTAACTCGGCAACGATTGTAGTAACTCAAAGCTTACTCTTTGCAGGAAGCGAAATAAATACATGGATGGCTGGTCAAAATATGGAACATTGTAGACCCAAGTTTGATTTGGTAGATCGTTGCTATTGCAAAAGATCCAGAGGTTAGGGCACCGTTCACTGAAGTGAATTGTAGTTCACGAAGTAACTCCAAGCTTACTCTTTGCAGCAAGTTAAATAAATACACGAAGGTGTGATCAAAATTTGGGGTACTGTAGGTCGATGTTCGATCTGATAGATCGTTGCTATTGCGAAAGATTCAAAGCTTAGGGCACCGTCTACTGGTGCAAATTGCACTTCCTCTTGAAGTAACTCGAAACTTAATCGTTTTAGGAGGCAACGCGTGCAATGTACGACAACAATGCAACAGCTCGATGTGTCAAATTTATAAACCAAAGCGATAAGATATTCTTCGGAGTTTCCAAAACTTATCGGATGTCTGTTTCACTTGCAACGTTAACACAAACGTGGGACCCGATCTTGCTCCAACATTCTTCGTTCTTTCGTCGAATAAAATCCCCGAATAAATTCTCCAAACTATCACTCGGAAGCGCTTGCAAAAACGGCACGTGCATCATTCGCGCCGCGGGTGAACAAAAGAAGAAGCTTGGATTGTTACTAACACGTTGTTTCTTTCGCGGGACAGGAGTGTTCCTTTACGATTAAGTGGTCGAAGTGGCAATGTCCAAGAGAGAGGACTACGAGAGTTTTTCGCTCGTTAATTCGACCTGGTGACCGTTAAGCGTTCTGGTCGCTGTTCGGGCGGCAATAAAAAGCGGGCGACGAAGATCATCTCTTTCGCAAGGTTGGTTCGTGACGTTCCAGGGCGGTGGCTTCGCGTGGTCCATTCTGTCCGAACGAGCACGCACGATGACGTGATCACGTGACCGTTAAAAACCTGACCTAACCGACATCCCTGCCGGCACGCCATTATCCGTGCGTCCATCGCTACTGAATGAGCCCCGATGTCCGGCATAAGCTTGCTATATCGTCGGCCCTCGTAAATCCATCTGCTCAAAGGACATGCGATCCGCGCAGCCACCTTGTCCTTCCTATCAGCGTTACGCGTAACTTTCTTTCGTGTAGCGGTTCCAACTCCTCTTCTGCACGCGTCTCTTCCACGCTTCGACTTTGCGCGTTTCCCTTTGCTTCCCGATATCCGCTATTTCCGTTTGTCTACCCAAACCGCCGCGGTGATTTTCGTTGGAGTTGCAAGATTTTTCGAGCGGAGATAAACGTGGGAGATATATGAATAATGCTTGCGTCAAGCGTGGACAGACATGGGTAACACGTGAATAATACTTGGGATAATATTCGAGCATAGTTTGCATTCGTATGGGTAAATAGTTTGTTGCGTAACTTAATTATCTTTGCTCTGATAATGTTCCGAGGATTTAAGAAAGAAATATTATAGGTTAAAGAGATACTCTTTGTAAAAAATTGCCAAACTCTACGCAATCCCTTTAATTTCATTACGTGAGCTGCTAGTAAACTCATTTGCAGTTTAATACGAGAGAGACTCGTGCAAGCTGTCGAATGCGACGCTATAAATTCAGATATTAAGTTGTATTACGCATAACGTAATCATTAACACTATTCGTGCCGACATTTTACATGTATTTATTCAATAGATCATTCCAATTAAAAAAAAAAAAAGGAGAAAGAAAAATAAAATGTGTGAAACTGATTAAGCAAACGATAAAAGAATTGTCATAAAGTTAAATAGGCGAAAGGGATAACAATGAATGTAGAATCTTAAACCAAATATTTTAAAACCGGTCATTTGACCGGGCGTGGTATGAATAGTGTTAAGAAGTATTACCACTGAGTATCACGTATAAACAGGCGAATTTTCCTACTTTCTGTATCCAGCAATCGAAGCGAAAAGATAAATGTCCGATGATACCGCGTTTCTTCCCACTCTTCGTAATTTTATTGCACCGTGAAATGGTTAACCCTAGTTAACAACCTTATTGCATCCAGTTTCATTCGTACGATAAAATTGGAATCACAATCGACGATACAAGGCGTCTAAATATCTATACTTATCCCGTATTCGTATTTAATCTTCGTCTATGCTTTCAATTTTCAGTTTCAAGTAGCGGTAGCAAAAGGGTTAAAGAAGCAGCGAAGCTAGATCAACCGGTAGCTGAATCCGGATCGGTATTCTCGGTTCGATGCGGTTCGATAAAGTGACAGCAAACCGGCGATTAGCAGCGGCACGCAACTACCGAATGAACTAATATCCAAGTGTCGACCTAATGTCGAAGCTCGGCGTAAAGGCATCGGGAAGGCACGCAACGTCTCTCGTCACGAGGCCCCGCTTGTATCCCTTTTTCTCGGCGGTTGCATGCGCGAGTACCTTGCAGGACGTGCCGTGGATATCCGGTGGTTGATCGATACGTCAGGAACGCAGCGATTACTCCTCCACGGGATTACTTTACCGGTATCGTGTTGCCAATCTGTGTATACAGAGAGAGGCAAGGTGAAATTGCGCGAAACTTGCCCAGTTAGAGCAACTTTGGCCAACTTCCTTTTACCCGCATCGTAAAAAGTAGCCGAGAAGAAGTGCTATCTTCGCTTCGACTTCGAACTTCGCCAACACTGGGCCACCAACCCTCCATTTCTTTTCTTCGTTTCGTTCGTACTTTGCGCTGCATCGCGTCGTGGACACTTCGGAAGCTTGTCTCGAGTTTTAATCTTCAATTGGCGACGTACGTCAATGTGACTGCTTATCGTTGACGGTGACGCGACGTCGAATTGACTACGCATACGTAGCGCAAGTGGTTTCATTCTCTTCCACTGTATTTCTTTTATTTTGTGTTTTAATTGTATTCGTAATTGGGTTCGTAATCGAACAAATTTCGCGTACATTTCTCTTAGTTCCCTTGCTGTCGTTGAATTAGAAATTACATCAATTTGATAGTAAGGAGGTTAACGCTACAGCTAGCAGCGATTAAAGTATACGTATGTTCATTAAAGTAATTAAACTGATAGTATGCTTCAATCAGTCAGAAATGTCTGTGGCGGCTCTCATGCACCCACCATTAGAGGGACATACGAAATTAGTACTTTCTCGAAAGTACTCGCTCCAACTACCTCATCCATATATATACCGCCTTTAACCTTCCTTCCAATATCCCAACGTTTAAGGCAGGGCCTGCTAGGTAGTCTTACTGATAAGTCCACTAGCAGGCCCAGCACGAAACGCTACACCCTTCCTTTTTCCTATCCTATCCCCTCTCTACAACTCCACATGTCTACTGATAAAAGTCTAAAAGTTCTCCGTCTCCTTTGGGGGAAACGATTGTCTTTAGGCGAACGATTTAACCATTTCAGTGTCACGTTAGATCTAGGAAAAAATCGGCTGAGTTTTCCTAGTGTAGAATCAGTGCAAAATATGTTTCATAGGAGCAAGAGGATTCGGTGTTTAAAGAGTTAAACTGGAACTATCGGACAGACGAACGCGCAGATGGGTGCGACTGTGCCCATTGCACCCAGTGCCACGAATCGATTTCGATCTTTCTCTGCTTTGGATCCCATAAATATCTGGCGGAGTCAGCCGGGTAATTACGTATCGAGGCGTACAGGGGGCGGAGAAACCTGGTGTTCTCTATAAGCTTCGATATTATGCCTATACGTAGTCGCGGCACGCTTGACCCTCTTGACACTCGGATGATATAATAATAATTGTTGTGCGTCCGTGGTCTCTCTATAGAGAAAGAAACACACGGGGCGAGGGGCCGTTGCGTTGGTAGAAAGTTTCTCGTTGCTCGCCTCTCGGATACCGACCCGATGCTCGATGCTGGGACGGGCCCGGTGCGCAGGGGCCCCGTTTAATTTCCTCGCTTCGTTTCATGCCTCTCCCGAACGAGCGTTTTCGTTTGGCCGCCGTTTAATTAATATTGGAAGTTGCAGCTCTTGCGCCCCTTACGCCGATTCTCTACTTCGACATTGCGACCATCCCTTTCGCCTTTTCATTCCCGTTCCGAACATTTTTCTTTCTCGTAATCGGGATTATTTCAGCGCGCTCTCATGGGCGGAGGCGAAACGATGATTGTAAGAAAACGGGGACGAAATGAGACAAGCAGGCGAAACACGTCAGGATATATTAAGAGTTGTTACTTGGAAGTATTAGAAAGAAAACTGGTATCTAATATGTAGAGTTTCTACGTTTAAATGGGGAACCCGAAAATAAATTCCTGCGTTTTGGGTGGTGTTTGCTATTTTGTTTCAGCTATGTTGCAAATTTCAGTAATAGGGTTCGCGTATTTAAGGTTGCTTTTATATGTATCTGGTTTGAAGACTAGATTGTTAAGTAAGAGACAAACGTATTGCATTGAAATTTGATAAACTGAGCAAAAAGGAACAATCAATGATTACTAATCCCTTAAGATATTTTCTGAGGGATAGAAAAAGGTGAAAATCGCAGACGAGTATGACGCATGCGAAATGATTTCAAATTTGAACTTCTCCAAAGCATCGAGAGTGGTACAATTTCCATATAATAATAAACGGCTAAAGTAAACGAAACGAAGCTTTGCACATTTATAGACGAAGAATCTTGCTACACTTCCGATCTTCTGTTTCGCAATGTTAACCATTTAACTAGCTTCGGAAGTCCTCGCACGATATCGAATTTTTAAATGACGCTGCAATTCGATGACTAATTATTTCACAAAAAAAATGCATAACTAATATTAACCCCTTGCGCTTCAAGTCGCCAAAGTGAACTAGTTTTGAAATCTCTCGAGTGCAAAGCGTTAACACGTTTAGACTTGCAGCGTAAGACTTCTTTCCTTTCTTTCGTGAATTATAATTGATACAGGAAATTGCTTCGGTATTTATCAAGCAGCACCGAGGTTTCGTATTGCAGAGAGGAAAGTTTGCATACGTAGGCGCGCAGAGATTCGGGTAGAAGCACTCGAAAGTTCCCAAAGGCAGAGGGTCTCGCCTCTCGGTTCGAAAATGAGATTTCGGTGGAGGGCAGATAACAGACGAAACTGCATACCGAATTAGTAGGATGGAATATCTACCGAAGAAGCATTACCTATCGTGGATTGAGTACAAACAAAGAGGAGAGGCGAGCTGTGTATAGTAAAACGATCGTCGCTCGACTTGAAATACGTAGCCATTAACGGCCATAACCATTACCGATTCGACTGAATTGTGAGGTTAGTATGGGGCTAATCTCCTACGTGCTTTACTTACCTGTCAAGAAATTAGCATATTATCTGAATACCGGCTCCCTTGCCTCCGATTCCTCGCCAGCCACGGTTCCTCCTTCTTTTGCCTCTCAACATCCCCCTTTCCAATCATTTAACCCACTAAATTCAGATTTTTAAACCGTCCAATGGGAACGGCATAAAATATCCTCGAATAATGGCCTTCAAACTCCGCTCGAATCAGATACAAAGCGCTGTCAGAGTTTCTATCGGTGAATATGTCAAAGAAAGCCATTCGATGCAAGTTATAGCAAAGAGAGGTAATAAATTTGTCCATTTAAATGAAATCAATGAACTTCGTAAAGAAAATTATTTGAATATACAGTGACTCGCGAAATTGATATTAGATACGATAAATTTTCATTCGTTGTACTTCCTATTCAATCAAAATGTGTAGCATAAAACTAATTGTGTCATTAAACTCTAATTGTAAGTATAAAACTTTGTATACGTATTTAAATGTCCAATTTGAATGTTTACATTAACCTTGTTCGAGACATAATTATACCAAAGAAAGTACGCATAAAATAATCTTATAACAATGTTCATTATTTGATTAATATCAAGAGTCACTGTAGTTCAACTTTCACCGAAGAAATAATTCAGCGTATTCTTGGAGAAGAGGAATTAGAAGATTCAACTTCCTTCTCCCAGTGAATTGCAAACGAAAATTTGTAAAATTGCATACAAAACAAATTTGGGAAAGCTTGAGAGAATTTCTATAGATTCTCTCTAACGTGTAAACCATCGAAAAGTTATAAAATTGTATACAACCACTTTGCGTAAGTTTGAGAGAATTTCTATAGATTCTATCTAATGTGTAAACCATCGAAAAGGTGTAAAATTTCATGGAAGATAAGTTTGAGCAAGTTTGAAAGAATCTCCATGTGTTCCATCGATTCGTAATATGTAAATCATCGAAACGATACCAAATTTCACGCAACACAAAGTTGAGTAAAGTCGAGAGAATTTCTATAGATTCTCTCTAACGTGTAAACCATCGAAAGGTTATGAAATTGTATAAAACCACTTTGCGTAAGTTTGAGATAATTTCTATAGATTCTATCTAACGTGTAAACCATCGAAAAGGTGTAAAATTTCGTAGAAGATAAATTTGAGCAAGTTTGAAAGAATCTCCATGTGTTCCATCGATTCGTAATATGTAAATCATCGAAACGATACCAAATTTCACGCAACACAAAGTTGAGTAAAGTCGAGAGGATTTCTATCGATTCCATCTAACGTGTAAACCATCGAAAAGTTATAAAATTGTATACAACCACTTTGCGTAGGTTTGATAGAATTTCTATAGATTCTATCTAACGTGTAAACCATCGAAAAGTCATAAAATTTCATAGAACACTTCGCGCAGGTTTGATAGAATATTTCTATCGTTTCTAATAACCGAGGAATTAATAATGTTGGGAACGGGTTAGTGGAATAAATGGCAGCGCAAAAGGGGGCAGGTTCTGGACGAATTGATAGATCGACGTCGGCCGTGGCCCTTAAACGTCGACGTAAAATCCGCCGGATCAATAATCCCGATTCGTCTCGGATCATTTTCTGTTTTTAATTATACGTGGGTTAGCCGGGGTTAACCCCATTAAGTTCGCGATGCCCCAAGAAGCTACCGTGATTTTTATTTCGTTCTGTTCCCTCCAAAGATCCCATTATGCTCGTTTGCGTTAAACATTTTCGTGCGTGCCGCCAACACCGCCACAGGAAGCTAACCCCCACCATCCACCACCGGCCTCCGCTTCATTTTTTTTCGATCGTAGACCCACGCACGATCAATTATTCCCGCGCAAATAGTACCTGCACGCGTTTCCTTGCCGCTCGATGAAGCAATTAGCTCGCGCCACTCTTATCAATTTTTTTATTTTACAATACATATTTTTTTAGAACGCCCCTTTTATTAATTCACCGCGCTGTCAAATTTCGCTTAGGAGCTTTTCTTTCTCGGGCGATAATTATTGCTCGCACTTGTAATTGCAATTTTCCGTAGATAAGGAAGTTGGATAAGGAATGTCTATTTTTATAAGTTTCAGTAACAAAGCTGCAGCTTTGGTAGCGATGCAAATTAGGGAGGACCCGAATATTGTTACAATACCGAATATTGTTTATCTTAAAAGGAAAAGAATTGTTCGAAATATAGCCACCAAAACGTCTTACTTTTTAAGTAACGATAATTTAACAAATATGACGATTGGATTAGCGAATTGCGCGCATTTAAAAACATAAGAATGCTAACTTATCGGTTACCAAAACTTTTAAATTAATTCAGACTGGTAAGTATCAAGCCCTTAAGTATCTCAATTCAAAAATGAACAGACTTAAGCCACTTTCAAAACGAACGGCTCAAATAGTAATGCAAAATAGTGTATCTCGTTGACGGAGCCAACAAATGCAATACGCGATCCCCTAATTATTCCGAGCAGCGTATTAGCTGGCAACCGGTCGAAAATCCGCGCGATTTCTCGACTTTGCGAAGAAAAAGCTGGCGCCAAGAGGACCGTCCACTTCTCACCGGTAACTTATTTCTTTACAGTGAGTTAACAGCTTCATAGAAGGTTCCCCGAGCCACCCAGTCGCAGTTAGCGGTCCAAATGGCCGGGTCGGAAGAAGTTACGCGAAGCCGAGGAAAGAAGAGATAATCGGTAAATGGGCCGAAGAACAAACTTCGGCGGAAGAAAAAGTCTCGCTTCTTACGCGTGGTTTTGTTTACCTTTCCGGTTGTCGACGACCAGATTCGACGGTTAGGAGCTCGTTTCGTACGATTTCGACGCGTTCGTGGAAACGCTGAACCACTTGTAATTGCTATTTCTCTCGCCAGCGAGATTTCTTACTTCGCAACGCGCGCTTTTTCTTTCGGTCCGAATTGATTTCCGGATAAAGAGGAATTCATCGTTCGTGGTTTCTTTCGCCGGACCCGCCGCGTATTTTCGCACGCTTTGCTCCTTCTCCTGGCAGAAATAGAAGCAGAGGAAATATTTGTTTCGAGAATTTCCGATATCTTTAACCGTTATCGATGGCATTAAGATAAATCGTGCGGATTCAGAAGACATCTCAATGCAAGGGGATATAAATTCATCGTGAATGGAGACTTACACGGTGACTCTTGTTAATAGACAGTTTCGTCCTGCGCTTGTTAATGGACTCATCGGTAAAGCTAGCAGGCCCTGTTTTAGACGTTGGGATATTGGAAGGAAGATTAACCCTTTGCAGACGAGAAAAAATAACACTCGACAAATTTCCATTCAATTACGAATCCATCACAGGCATATTTAATAACGGTGCACGAACTTTCGCTGAATTATTGTCGAAAGTGCATATCAGTGTCATTGATCCAAATTTGCTGCCTTGAAAACCGACATATATCCATAGAATCGAAAAAGTTTCGGCGACTATTCGTCGACGCTCGTCCGCAAAGGGTTAAAGTCAGTATATATGTACAGTTACTCGCAAAATTGAGCGTACGCTCAATTGTAATTCACAAATTGTGTAATTCGTGTAATCCACAAAGTGCAATCCACACGAATTGAAATCCAAAATGATCAATTATACGTTTACGAATGGAGAAGATTTGAAAATGAAATTACAAGATGAAAGCGGACAATATTTCACCTTCTTTATACAAAATTAATTAATTTCGTGCTACGAGGATTAACGGTGGTTAACGAAATAGTAATCTACACGTATCATATCTCTATAATAGTGAAAATATCGATGAGTACGTCCACGTTTGTGTCAGCGAAAAAGTTATACCTTTACGTTTTCTATTAAGTACGTATAAATAACTTATTTTCGCTCAGGAATTTTGCACGTACTGTCCGTTAAAATATGCGAATGAAATACACATATATGTATATTGTGCGTTTCTACTTTTCAATATGCGCGTGTATATTCACATTTTAGCTATTTTTCATCGGCAACATATGCGTACGCTCAATTTTGCGAGCAACTGTACGTATATGAACTAGATAGTTGCAGTGGGTACTTTCGAAAAATTCCTACTTTGTCTGTCCCTCTAGTGATACAAGAAGTCCGCCACAAACAGTTATCTCTATTCCAAACGATAATTAATTTTCCCCAGGAAAAAGAAACAATGAAAGTGACCGGCGAGAAGTTAACCCTTTCGCTACGGCAAAGTTGGTCGTCAATGTGCCTAGGCTATACAGAATAATACAGCCTCGAGTTTACAACGAAACATCCACTTGTAAGTTGTTACCCTTTTAACCAATTAATAATCAATGAATGTTAAATTAACTATAAGTCTGGGAATGTGAAATTATAGCGTACCACTAGATTTAGCCAGATTTCTTAACTAGTGGAAAATTTCGACAGACGACTATAGTCGCCTTTTAGCATCGAAAGGGTTAAGGAAAATCGACGACGCGTTTTGCGGCTCTCGTTGACCAGGTGAAAGGATCAGAGAGAGAAAGAAAGAGAGAGAGAGAGAGATGCGAGAAAGACAGGAGCCGCAGAAGGTAAGAGAAGAGAAGGTGAAGGATAAAGGGGAACTATAGCTGGGGCGAGCAATCAGCGCCACGCGTAATGCGTATCATTGGCCGGTCCTCGTAAACACGAGAGCAAAAAACAATTATTAAGGGAAGATTGAAGAGAACGGCAGTCAAGAGGGTGCAGAGGGCAGGTCCTTCGAGCGAACGAGCATCCTTAGCGCGAATCCCACGGTTGTACCAACGTACAACAACCGTTTTGCCTCTCCACTTGCTATCCTGCGATTTACCCGATCCTCCTCGCGAGATTCTGATCGACTGCTGTAACTGTAAATTGCCAAGATCTTCCGCCAACCGCGCGCTAATCACGCTCCTTGACACAGCCTTTGCCGAGCTTCGTCCTTTTTCAGCTTCTACATTGTTTCTGGGTGAAAGGTACAACGTTACGGTGGACGCTGATTTTTTGCTAGAGATAATTGAGATGGGCTTATTTGTAGCAGAAAATAGTTGCTACTGTGGATGACGGATTTGACGAGGTGTTTAATGAAATGGAAATAAATCTTCGGCAGTTGTCTTGATAGGAAATTTATATAGATCTAACCGTGTGTATAATACGGTAAATTTAAAAAGGTGTAGTCGTATAAATTTATATCACTTTTATGAACAATTATGAGTGGATAATTTCGTACGCTTTGATAGCTTTAGCTAGAATTTTGTTTTAGGTAGAATTTGGTGACTGAATTCATTAAAGAGAAACAAATGAAATAGTTATTAATATCGATGGATCCACGATTGACAATATTGTGGATATTGTTGATAAAAATATTGATGTCGAAGATTGAAAATACCTGGACATTCCAAAGTCCAAGGTTTAATTCTGACAGCTTGCGAGAACGAGCCACGGATGACAAAATAATGAAAAGGAAGATATCTTTTCGTATAACGACTCACGAATTTGACTAAATACCTTCGTTTCCTACGTTTCCTGCTTAATTAAAGCGTAACAGCTTGCATGAAACTTTGCAAAGATGCCTGATGAACGATTTCAACCATTCTACGGTCCTTGTTCGAGCTCCGGTTCTACTTGAGAATCTTTCAAACGTTCTTTCCCAGATATTAGTACTATTCTCTTTATCTTTTAGATTTCACCGATTTTCTAAGTTGCTGGCTTCACTTACAGTGGATTTCTCGATCGAACAAAGGGAAATGGTATTAAATTTCGATAGGGGATTAACGGAGAGGGTTGTTTTCTTTGAATAAAAATTTATGCGACCGCGCTTTTCGTTCGACCGAACGGGTTACACACGCGATGGAGCACGGGCTGCTTATTACGTGAGTTAAAATGTGCCGGCCGCTGATAAAGCGTTTTAAATGCAATCATTAATTTCGCGTCGCTGTTACCGCAATTAGAATTTGCATTTTATAAATATGCAACCCAGCCCCGCGTCTTTTTCCATGTTTACGAGCGTCCCCTTCTATCCTACGTGCCAATTGACGCTAGTTTTTTCTCTCTCTCTCTCACTCTCTCCCTCTCCCGGCCGATTACGCGTAAGAACCATACGGATTTTGCCCTGTTGGCCTCTAACGAGCTCCACAGTTCCCCAGCTTATTATTACACGGCAAACCAGGAATTGTGCAAATAGAAAAAGCAATCACGATCAAGCCAAGGGGTTGGATCGCTTTTTAAAAACAGAGCCGAGGTTCTTATCTACAATCGGACCGATGCCGATTCTATCGGCGATAGTCTAGCAACTAGATACCAAAATACTTAACGAGACTCATCGATGATGCGAGTCGAGAAATTAAAGAACATTTAGCTTCTCACTTACTTTGCGTTACATTGATATGTGTCACAAATGCATGGAAGCTTCTTTTCCCTTTTTTCTTTTGACTTACACCACTTTTATAATACATCGGGATGTTTTATATACTTGGTATCAATTTTCGATACCGATGCTTCTCGAAACGATACTATACAGTATGGATACCCGTTTGATACTTCACGATAGTATCGATATACCAGTTGGACACTTTATGAACTTGTCGATAGTCGTTTGGCAATTTACTAAACGGTTAATGGTTGTCTAATCGCGCACCTATGTTAACCACTCTTAAAATGAGGGCTTCGAGAAATAGACGGGCTGTGGCAGACGTATTATTTGGCATCAAAATTATCAATAACATCATTGGCTGCTCCCTCTTGCTAGGCTTTACAAACGTTAATATTAACCCACTTAAATTCTTCAATATTGTTAGCAAAATTTGCATTTATATTAACACATTATGCGGCCATGTTGAGTTATTTTCTGTCTCTAACGGGAAGTGATAAGTATATTAAACGCTGATCCAGTAAAACGGTAAAATCTAATGAAGAAACCAATAAAATATCGATACTTTCTTATAAGTATCAAACAGATATCAATATTTTTTGATACTAATCAATACGAGATCGAATATAGTCTAGTATCAATATTATCTATATGGCATCAATTCTAACGCTATTCTTATCAAACGAAAATGTTACCCCTAATCTTTGTCAAAATGCATCAAAACTACACATCGTGACGAATTGAATTTTTGGATAATCTTTTATGCCATCGCCAATTCGATTAACCCTTTCGATACTAAGGACTCTAGTTAAAAATTCTGGCTAAATCTAACAATAAAGTTTGCCGTTCCTAAGCTTGTAGCTAATTTAGCACTCGTCAATTATTAATCGATTAAAAAGCTAATAAATTTCCAACTAAATGCTGTTGTATACCTAGTGACTCGAATCCCTTGCAAATAGTGCATCACCGGTATTACTCACAATCAGTCAACTCATCCATGCTAGTACAATAGTTAGTCACCGAAAACCTTTGCCCTAATCCTTTCCACAGTATCCCTTCCCCAATCCCTTCCACGTTATTTTTCTAGTTTGTAAGATTGTATATATAGACCTCAATTTCAGTAAATCGGGGATTACTATTCTTGTCGGCACTCGCGTAAACATTCCGCTGCAAACTTTTGTACATTACCAAGCGTCTTAATAAAACCTCTTGAGTAGATTTTAAAAAGTGTTGTTCACTCGATTTCGCGATCCGGAATCCAACAATGCTACACTGTAAACTCTCGCAACTTCAGCAGAATTTAACCGAATTATTTTGTACAATTCTAGCGCTTTGACGTAGCGAAAGGGTTAATGGCGTCTCGAAGGACATTTCGCTACTTTGGTGGACAGATGACGCGAAGCGAAACGGTGGCACAGTTAAAACCAAAGCTAACAGCCGAGCGAACATATGGCGTTGCCTAGCGTGATCTTTCGTAAAAAAATGGACAAGTTTTCGTGCCGTCGACCCACGGAACGACGATGTTTCTCCGCCTATTGGGCGGTACTTGCATTTTCGCAAACGCGTTTGCACGAGTCTGCAAACAATCGGTCCTCGTTCCACCTTTCCTATACCCTCTCTATTCCTGCCCCTCGAACTTTTGTCAACTACACCTAAACGACGTTCCTGCGACGCGAGGAATAAATAAACGTACCAACGCGATTTTATAAAGAAATTACAAAGTTCAAACTAGATCGCGAAATTGCTGAACGGTTTATTAAAATTTTGCGACCGATTTTAGTCGCGGTCGAGTTAATATGGAGAGAATGGGGAATGAATAATATCATTTTATGATAGTTACACGATTCTTGAGTTGCCATCGATTCACCGTAGACAGTTGGACAAAGTTAGGGTTAGATTACACAAAGTTAGGGTTAGATTAGACAAAGTTAGGGTTAGATTAGACAAAGACAAAACGGAATAGTGAGTGCCACAATTTTTGCATTTGTTTTTTTTACGCAAAACCTGTTCCTCTGTACACCGAAACAAGCTAACAATGGTATTTATTTATTTAGCAACGGGCTCACAGCCCAACGTGTAAACCATTGTACAATTAAATAGAATAAAACCGGGAGACCCAAGTGTTTTTAAATAGCCGCTAAACAGCTAAACAGCGACATTTAACCACTTGCCCTACGATTATTTTATTCGTTACGCAAGCTAGCATTAGTTGACCGCTATTTTTATATCAGGTAAGGTAAAAATCATTCGAATATTATAGTTAATATTCATTTAACAACTATCCGATCTCATAGTACAAAGACAAAATTTGAGTTTGAATTAAATTTCATCCGGAATAATAGGTGTTTCCGTTGAATCCGTGGCATAATTCGTAGAACGAAATGTGACTCGTTATTGTACGGTAAAGGTTTAAAGGTCTCAGCGTTTGTTAAGAAGAAATCGTCCCTTTCAACGTAGCTGTTACCCAGCTCGAGAATTCTACCGAACGAGTCTGAATTATTAAGCCTTGGCGCGTAGAAATGTGGCCAAAAAGGAGCTAGCCATCTTCGCGAACGAATAATACTATTATTATTATTAATATTAAATCGGTAAGCGTGTCGACCGTTCGCTGAGAATTTTTGCGCGATGATGCAGGGTAATTTTAGACAGGGTGCTTCGGAGGAGGACGAAATATCGTTTACTATTAATCTGCCAATTTATTTGGCCGAGACGTTTTAACGCGAAACTGGAAACACGCAGGTGGCTGGTTACTTCCCGTTTCCACCCGTGGAACGGTGCAGCCTAATTACTCCGGGGACCCCTTCGTTAAACAGCGATAAACATCTCGACGATTAATAAGGAATACTGTTTTCTTGCTACCGGTGCGCGGTGGCCGATCCCCGGTGCATCGGCGGAGCCGCTGATTCCGTCCGAAAACGACAAAAATGTGGCAAAGGTGCGACATAAAACGGAAGAGAGACGGAGTCAACGCGATCGTTGCACCATGACGTTAATTGCGACCCTCGCCACTCGTAAATTAATTTTCCCTTCGTTAGTTGTCGTTATATTACCGAGAGACCCGTTCATTAAGAAAGAAAGGAATTACTAATTTCTCGGGACAATCAATCGGAACATCTGACAACGAGCAGCAACGCTGATACGCCGATGTTAATTCCTTTAATTGCGGATAATCTTTCTTGCGAAAGAGTTTCAAGGATGCAATTGGTATTTTACTTATATTCCGAAACTTTAATCGAACCCTTTTGCGAGCAACCGACAACTATAATATCGAGAGGGTTATTTTTTAATCAGGAAATCGGCATGTTTCGAGTATACGAAAAAAGTACTATTTTATCGAAATTCTGAAATTCTATTCTCAAATATGTATTTTGAGGTGGATGATTGATAAATGGATGAAGCTTCTCAATTGTTGCAAGGCAACAGAACCCTTTTGCGAACAACAAACAACAACAATATTAAATTAATCATCTGTTATATTTATACTATATATTAAAAGGATTATCTTTTATATTAATACTATATATTAAAAGGATTATCTTTTATGTTAATACTATATATTAAAAGGATTCTCAAACTATTGTTTTATCGAAATTCCGAAACTTTACTTAAAAAAAGTATACTGCAACTTGATTGAATAATAGAAGCGCGAAATTTCTTAATTTTTGCAACGCAGCCAAACTTTGTAGTAACCAACAAACAACCACAATATTAAAAGGATTACCTTTTATATTAATACTATATATTAAAAGGATTGTCAAACTATTGTTTTATCGAAATTCCGAAACTTTACTTACAAACGTATACTGCAACTTGATTAAATAATAAAAGCACGAAATTTCTTAATTTTTGCAACGTAGCCAAACTTTGTAGTGACCAACAAATAACCACAATATTAAAAGGATTATCTTTTATATTAATACCATATATTAAAAGGATTGTCAAACTACTGTTTTATCAAAATTCCGAAACTTTACTTACAAACGTATACTGCAACGTGATTGAATAATAAAAGCACGAAATTTCTTAATTCTTCCAACGCAAGCAAACTTTTTAGTGACTAACAAATAACCACAATATTAAAAGGATTATCTTTTATATCAATACTATATATTAAAAGGATTCTCAAACTACTGTTTTATCAAAATTCCGAAACTTTACTTACAAACGTATACTGCAACGTGATTGAATAATAAAAGCACGAAATTTCTTAATTCTTCCAACGCAACCAAACTTTTTAGTGACTAACAAATAACCACAATATTAAAAGGATTATCTTTTATATTAATACTATATATTAAAAGGATTATCTTTTATATTAATACTATATATTAAAAGGATTGTCAAACTATTGTTTTATCGAAATTCCGAAACTTTACTTAAAAAAAGTATACTGCAACTTGATTGAATAATAGAAGCGCGAAATTACTTAATTTTTGCAACGTAGCCAAACTTTGTAGTGACCGACAAACAATAATAAAAGGGTTGCTTTTCCTTAGGAAATCAGCGCATCTTAAAAGTCTCAAGCGCAGAATTGTTGGGCGTTTAACCCTTTGCGGACGAGTGTCTACAAATAGCCGCTTCATCATTTTTTTAGGTTCAGTGGACGCACGTTGATGTTGAAACAGAAAATTTAAATTAATATCGTTAATAAACGTTTCACAATTTTGGGAATGGAACGGTCTGGAATTCAAAAGCTTGACAAGTTTAAAGGCTTGGAATTGAAAATCAAAATACTCTCTTAAGCGTTACTATTCATCGTCCGCAAAGGGTTAAAAATTTGCCAGCATGTGCTAGTATAATTCAAGCTTTGTGTAATCTTTTACCCTTCGCCATCTCGAAGGAGAAGTATCGTCTCGGAAGACGTGGCCTTTTTGTTGTTCGAGATATTTGTGTGTTTCAGGTTCTCAAGATGCTTAGGTTCTTTCGGTTCTTAAGAGGTAAAAGTTTCTTTTGTGGCGTCGTGCACGCAGCTTAGATAGGCTAGAGTTTTTCTTTAGGGAAGAAGAGTTTGTTGAGAGGCAGGGACCAGGGACACGTGTGGCTCACTCCGCTCCTCGGGCCACGAGACGATGTAATTTACGACATGACCCTTGACAAGTGATTTGCAGACGTCTCGTAACGAGACCCATGAATGACTCTACCGTAATCGCATTCTAACGTTTGCCTTCCTTCGGGCACGTATACTCTTCTTGCGATTCTCCGTGAGAAAAACATCCGCGCGTCTGTGTTTACTTTCGCCGAGTGCTTTGGCTTAGTTTCTTCGCTGTGTACTATCAACGGCGAAGCATACGATAGGCTAGGATAAACGTACCACGTACCGCCACTTTAAGGTTCGCGCTTTAAGTAACTTTCGTTAACACGTTGAGCGAGGAGCCGAATTTTGCTATGCTTTCCGTTCAGGCGGCACGCAGCGGCGATCTCTCCGCGAGGTGTTCGGTTACAAAGTATAAACAGAAGATAACACACGCGTAGCGGTGACTACTTTGTTTCGCTGCAGTTCGGGCTATGAGAATGTTGCAACCAATTCAGGCGTATATACATGTGAAGTGAAGATAGGGAGATGGGGAGTGGTAAAAAGGCGACCACCAAGAGACGATCAGTTAGAATAAAGACACGAAAGACAGAAGACCACTTGAGTAGAGAAAAGTATAGTTCATTGTTTCTGAGTGATATTCTGAGTTGTCTTGCACAAAGTAATTTTCACAGGGATTATTTTCGAAAAAATTTGTTTTCCATAATACCGAAAATGTTGGGAGAAGAAGGAGATAGTTCACTGTCAGTTCCCGCGGACTGACGCCGCGCTTAACGTGTTAACTAATTTAGAACGTCGTTAATATTATTTTGTGTAATAGATATAAGATATATAGTGAACGTCGCGCCTTACTGAATTATAACACGTCCGATACTTTATAATTATATTGGTCACGTTTCAATGCTCAACAGCACGTTTACCTCCAAATATTTATTTATAAATATTAAGTGTAAAGGGATACACAATGTTTATGCGTTGTTGCATAAAGCGAAGTGCAAATTTAGTATCAACATTTGTTTACTTACGATTCTTTGTACGTTACTTTGCTATTAAATAAACGAATTCAAGTGGCACTTGTAGGAACAGTGACAGTACGTGGGTCATTTACAATATTCATTCTTATATAGAATCGTACTTGGCCTCCTCAAAATTTTAGCGTCATAGGCGACGTTAACTATTATCGATTGATCTTTTTTAGATTTCGAATGAAGTCACAAGTTGCCGCCAATAAAGAAGAAAGAAAGAAAGATAAAGTCGGTCATTTCATACGCAACGATCTAATAAATTTATGGGAAATATAATTTAACTGTTTTTAAACATTTTCACGAATTATAAAAATGTTGCTTTCAATAAATCCTCGGTAGTACAATGGTTGGTATCCCCAGTTGCTCGTCAACCTTCGTAGGAGTAGGACGTGCCCCGAACGACCCTTCTACCTGCTTAAGTGGAGTGCAATTGTCTCACTTGTGACAGCAAGCGTATCCCAGTGCAAAAGTGAAAGTGTAAACTTCGCACAAGTTGTTTTCAATTATTGTTTATACACACTCAACCACCGAACTATTTTATAATTAGTTGGTATTAACCAACTACTAAACAAAATACAATCTATCAATAACGCAAAAGGGGAGTCATCACCTAGTGACGTGTTCTCGCAAAAAAAAACGGATCCCGCTGACGACAGCAATGCAGCGATCGATCTACTAAAAATCATAAAAAATGAAAATATTCTAAAGAAAGAAAACGTGTCGCTGCTGGCCCACGTGACAAAATCCTTAACTGGGAAAAGCCAAGTGAAAAGGTTAAATACAAAACCTAAATATCATATCACGGAAGAGCATATCAGAAGAAAATCCAGATATGAAGACAACCAAAGTAAAACAACAAGCCGCCAAGGAGAAGCCTTCCTATGAAGAATTAATTAAACTAATATCGAGTTTAAATGAAACAGTTGCTCAACTGTCCAAGCAACTCGAAGAGGAGAGGGAAAAAACAGCGCTACCCAGGTCAGCCAGGTAGCCGAAAATATACCAGAGGTACAAATGGAACCTCTGGAAAATCCAAAGGGAGTCTCGACATCGGAGGGACAGGAGTGGACTTCCGTCACCAGGCCGAAAAGGCGAACAAACCCCAGCGCGCTACCTGCAAAAACAAAGGAGGACCCACCGAAGCCATCCACGTCAGCACCTGCAACCCCCTACAAGAAGCCGAAATTCGGAAACGAGGTAAACGTACATTTACCAAACAAAAATCGATCTACTTAACCCCCGCCGATCATAATTTACGGTAATTCCTGCAAAAAAAACAATAGACACAATTTCCAAAATCACAAAAGACTTCCACACCAAGCGCATAAATAACGAAAAACACCTCTTATACATGGATAGCATACAATCCTTTAAACTAGCATGCAATAGTCTGATAACTAATAGCATTGAATATTTCACCTACACTCCGAGACAAGAAAAGGTGACATCGATCCTTCTAAAAAATCTAGAAGGTGACTTTGACCCGGAAATTGTCCTAGAGAATTATATATATTGCGTAGTACAAATATTGAAAACGTAGAATTTAAATCAGTAAAAAAAATTCGCTACACAACGATCGCTAAAAGAAAATAAAAACCTACCTATATATATCGTTCAAACATCACGGGAAAGCAAAACAGAAAATCTAAACAAAATAAAAACTCTGCTCCACTCGCTAATAACCTGGGAAAAATTAATAAAAAGAGACACTGCATCCAGTGTAAGAGGTGCCAAAGAATCGACCATGTCGCATTTAATTGCAATCTAAAATACAGATGCGTGAAGTGTAACATTCCCCATAATCCAGGAGAGTACCAACGAACAAACACAACAGACGAACAAGCCTTCTGCGTTAATTGCAAACATCATGGACATCCAGCCTCCTACAGGGGATGTCCGAAATTAATCGAAATAAAACAGAAAATTGAAGACAAAAAAGAATAAATAAAGTTAGCGAAACAAAATAGAGAGAAATTCACACCTCTTAGAAAAAGCAAATATGAACATTAACAACTTACGGAGAGACACAAACAATAAAATCCAAATTACAGACCCACAAGACAAGCTGAACATTATCGGCGCACATTTCGAAACAGTTCACACCAAAAACCTACACATGGGGAAAAAACAACACTCAAACATAATAAACCAAAAAATAAACTCACTTCGACAGGAATTACAGAACAACACGACGCTATGCACATTCAGCGCAACAAATACTGCACACAATCGAGATACGAACAGTATCCCTCCAAACTACTTCACCTCCCTATACATCCTCGAAAAAACATTCAAAAACCTAAATAACAAAAAATCCGCCAGCTTTGACGGCATACCTAACATAGCCTTGAAACACCTTCCCAAACTCTACATATATTACTATGCCATCCTCTTCAACAATTGCTTGAACGCATCGTATTTCCCCACCGTTTGGAAAACTGCCAAGTTAATAACTATCAAGAAAAAAGGCAAAGACGGCGGCGATCCTAACAGCTATCGTCCAATAAGTCTCCTCCCTAATATCAGTAAAATTTTCGAAACATCAATTAATAATGCAATAGTTCACACGTGTAAAGTCAACGATATAATACCCGAAACACAATTCGGTTTTCGCTACAAACACTCCACTGTTCACGCGATAACCAAATTCACTTCGGACATTTGTTGGGCTAGAAATGCAGGTGACTGCGTAGGAGCCCTATTAATCGATCTAGAAAAAGCTTTCGATACGGTTTGGCTGGACGGTCTCTTTTTTAAACTCATTAAAAAACAGTTCCCGATGCACTTGATAAAAGTCATCTGGAACATGTTGCACGGGAAGAAATTCTACGTGGCGAATGGACAGCACCAATCTAGTCAAGCTTTTGAAATCGCGAACGGACTGCAACAAGGCACAGTAAACTCTCCCGTCTTGTTTAACATCTACATCAGTGACCTGCTACAGCTGTACGACCTAAATACCGGCAACGTCAAAAAAGCAATAGCCTTCGCGGATGATCTTTTAATTTATATTAGACATAATAAACCATCGAAATTGCAAATCCTCCTACAGGAAACATTCAACAAAATCCAGGATTATTTTATCACGTGGAAATTAAAACTTAACGTAAATAAATGCGAAACCACTCTATTTAGACCGTATATATCAACTATATCCGACGCCAACTACGATGTCCGTAAATTCGCGATCAAATTTCACATACATGACAGCCAAAATCCAACGATAGACATTCCACATAAAGACGTTGTCCGTTATTTAGGCATACACTTAGACTTCAAGCTAAATTACAATAGACACGTAGAGATCCAAATAGATAAAGCACAAAAAGCCTTCGTGAGTCATAAGAGATTATTTTATTCCAAAGACTTAGATAAATGCGTAAAAATTCTTTGTTACAAGCTCATCATCCGACCGATCCTGACATACGGCTGCCCCATCTGGTTCAACATCAGCCCAGAGACCATGGAGAAACTACGGACCTTCGAGAGGAAATGCATCCGAGCCTGCATCAACAAATACCGGACACCAGAATCCAACTTCACGAAGAGGATCAGCAATTATAAACTTTATGAAGATGCGAAATTAATTAGGATAGACTTATTCATACTAAAACTTATAAGAAACCACTGGGCTAATGTCAACAAAATAACATCCAATAGCCAAATTTATTGTACAACGTATCCAAACCCTGCATATTTCGAGAAAACCATGAAAACCGGATATATACCACCAGAAGCATTCATTTACCTAGATAGCGAAGGATACATTAAAAATTCTAGAAATATCCCCCTAATATACCACGTATTTCGAAAAACCTACGACAAAAGAATCACCTACAATAGAAACATAGATTTTGATGACCCTTGCATGAGGTCAAATTACAAATTATCTAGCATAGATTTAAGCGATAGACATACGCAAAATACCAAAAAATACTGGTGATTGTAATGTAATGCAAAAATTAAAATCCAGCGTCAACTACAATGTAACATCGTCGATAGTATAGCGTTAGTAGTCCCACACCATGTGATTTATCAAAATATTAGCATAATAATAGTATCATAAGATAAATAAGATAGGTTAACGTAAAATTCAAAATTTAATTTCGATGTTAATATAAATTCCTCGGTAGTATAGTGGTCAGTATCCCCGCCTGTCACGCGGGAGACCGGGGTTCGATTCCCCGCCGGGGAGGATTTCTTTTTTATCTTTAAAACCGGAAATACTTATTATTTTTGTATTCCTATATTAACAATTAATCGCTATACTGTTAATTTAAAGAAGGAACTGAAAGCAACAAGCTACGAATGAAGTATAATATCAAATCATACAGTGACAAGGTTAACCCATGCATCATTCAAGCAATTTATAGAATCACAGCCAAACTTATGGTCTTTTGAGCGGCAACGTAATGTATTAGACTTGCCTATCGTTTATAAAATTGTCAATTGTTACGAAATTGTCAATTCCTGTTCAATTTGTCCAAATATTTTGCTACATTTTGGTTTAAACACCATAAGAAACCACATTTTACTCTCACTCGAAACGGATAGGAATTTATTGTGGTCGGTATAAGTGTACCAATCATTTGCTCATTAATACGAATAAAATATGGCGTCGATCGACTTCTTTTGTAATCTTCTGCTAAGTTTTACACGTCAATTATCATTAGTTTGTCCAGCTGCTACTAGTTAATATAATAATATAACTGTAACACGTTTATCAATTGATTCAACACGCAAATAAATAAATAATTTTACGAGAGCGAAAACTTGAAACGATCCAATTTCTCCCGATTGTAATGATATTAAGCCCCGAAGCCCTTCGATAATCGAATGAAATTTGCATTCGGTTCCACTCGTTTCTTACGCACGAACCATTCGGAGGGCCAATTAAATAATTAGTCACCGTGATTAACCGGGAGGATCCACGGTAACTCGTTTTACAGGCGAAAATCGTACACCGAGGAGGCGAATAAAATGCTATTATGCGGCGTGGACGGTAAAAACGGAAGGAATCGGATTCACGTCGGCGCGGCGTCATTGGGCGTCGTGATACGGTACCATCGCTCTCGTGGCCGGCGTGTTTCGCTAATTACCCAAACAATCAGCGAAATTCCGATGCGGCGCTAATAGTCCGCAGACAAATCGACAAGCGTCACGAAACGATTCCACTCGATTGTGTCCGTCCGCGGCAGCGGGCAAAAATCCCTGCCTCGTTAAGTAGCATAACTTACGCCGAAACGGAGCCCGAAAAAAATTCTCTTACGTGTCGTTAATGGTCGGACGAGAAAAACGAAGGGGTCGAATTTTCCATGGAAGTACGCGAATTTCGGTGGCAAAAAAGATCGGCCGCGTGTCGACGTTGTCGGAAATAAATTCGCCTGCCTCCATTTCCATATCTCTCAGCGGAATATTTCCTCGTTTTATCGGTGAATGAGACACGGGGAAGAAAAACATAACCGGACGGGTTTTATAGCGGTAGGAGAGGAAATTATGAAAATTTTCTGCAACCTGCCGCGGATTGGTGTATAGCAGCGAATTCTTTGCAATTACCGAGTTGGAATCGCGTGCCGCCGGCAAATACTCTTCATAATTAAGAGACTGAAAATGCGGCGAAATTATAATAGCAATATTGGGGGAAGTTATTTTAATACGATTCTTTATAATTTCCCTCCCCGATGTCAGATACCGCGGTGTTTATAAAACTCCTCTTTAAAAAAAAACGTATATCCGTATACGCTGTACACACGAGAAAGTCAAAATGCGTGGCGGAATAGTATATTAATCTTGCGCACCGTCGAGCAAAAATGTGATAGCGACCGTGTGTGTACGTAACTCGTTCTCCGTGTTCTGGTTCACGTAAATTCTACCATTATCTCTATCTTAATTTGATATTTCAATTCCGTTCGGATTTATCTCCGGCCAGTGAAATATAATGCTCTTATCTTCGCGGTTTATAAATATTAATACGCTTCTTGCGGCGGGTAAGATATAGAAAGGCAAACACGCGGAACTTCTCGATAGACCGACTACATAGATTATAAATTAATCATTTTCTTTTGCGAGATGCTGTAGCGCGTTGAAGCATCTGTACTTTATTAAGCTAAGGATGTTTCGATGCTCGGACCGTGCTAATTCGTTAAGTTTTTAGTATTTTTTCCTTCTCTCCAAGCATAACGGTTGAAAATAATTCGAAACATAGTCGGTAAATTGTTCAAAATACTATTAGGTACTAATATACGAAACACTATTGCCCACGAGTAATTTGCTACTTCTATAACAAGTTCAACGTTAAATTCGAAATATACTATTATGTTGTTGCATATGAAATAGCCGACTTTATGTAGCTCAAAGTTGTGTAATCATTACTTAATTAAAAGTGACATTAAATGACATTTATCGAACACAAATCTAAAACTTGAAGCTTGCTGAATTTAACGCTACTAATAAATCGTTACGCGTACTAAAACGGAATAACGAATTACGAAATAAAACGAACTTTTCCAAGCAAGTAAAATTCGAATGTCTGTTCAGTGTTTTGTGTTCCGGGCGATATTAAAACAAAGAATAGCCAACATTGTAAGGCAAAGGATGAAAAAGCCTCTACTTTAAACGTTAATCAAAACAAACGTCAAATAATCGACGTTTCAAACATCGATGTTTTCTTATCGATGTATCAATTAACATCGATGATCGTAGCCCGATAATACTTTTACATCGATATATCGATGTTCCTACTTGCTACCGAATGTAACTCGTATCTAAAACATCATCGAACATCGCTGCAGAATCTGAAAGCTACGCTTCCCAGAAAATATATCTCATTCGAATCCCTTTAACTTCGCTTATCCGAATATTACTTCGAAATTGCTACCGGGAAAGAGTTGCATCGAGTTCTGGTAAGTAACGGCGATTTGTATATCGTTGCAGGTACAGTAGACTCTCGTATAACGCGAATTCCTACAGCACGGTACACGATAACTCTTCAGAGGAACAGAAAATTTATCTCGTTATCTCATTAATCAATAATCTCTCATCAACATTAATCTATTGCGGAAAGAGAAAAGATTTTTCTTTTTCAACAAATCCACACACTGTTATATTGCTACTGTAGACCCGTAGGCTTAATTATATGGCCGAGTAGCGAATGTAAGAGGATGAGAGCCTGCCGTAGCAACAATAAAGCCCAAGGAACCAGTACTTGTTAATTTTGCAGCTGGTCAGCACGTGAACCCAAGATTTGGGATAGTTGTAATTTCGTTATTTTCGCATGTGATTTCAAAGTCGAGGCGATCCTTGGTTTTTATTGCTGGCTGCCGAGTTCCGGGTAGGTAACGGGAAACACCGAATAATCGTTGACGGGGAAGTAGGAAATTCTAAGGGGTAACATATCCCTTAGCTCTCTTCATCGGCACTCTTCCCCACCATTCGAATATAGAAAGTATAAAATGGTACGCCGGTCGACGAAAGGTCTGTCTGCGTCTATCGCTCGTCGAAAGAATAAAGTAACGTTAAACGAATTGAATTGTATCTTCCTCACCTCCCCGAGTTTCGGTCTACACTACTTTAGTTCACTATTACAAGATTCTGGTATTTAACCCTTACCACTGCTATGTCGAGTGTCGCTCGACGTTACACAACGCAACCAAAGGCAGTTGGTCATACGATTCGTGTAAGTACCTATGCTACTTATCGTCCCCAGTGACTAAACAGACATTTTGAGCCTTAGAGGTAAACTACTGACTAAGTCATCGAAGAGAAATCCCTTATCGTTAGAGATAAGGTATGACGTTTGTTGGTCATCCAACGTTAATATCTTTATAAGACTTGGCTTCCGGGATGGAGCCGCGTTGGATGACGGTTTGTTGCCGACGTTTCGCAAACGTTGCAGTTTGCATCCTCAGGGCTAGGTACTCCGATACTGAGGATGCACTTAGCCCTGAGGATGCAAACTGCAACGTTTGCGAAACGTCGGCAACAAACCGTCATACAACGCGGCTCCATCCCGGAAGCCAAGTCTTCTAAAGAATCTTACCGCGGAAGCCTCGAAGACCTTAACGTTAATATCATTTTTACACTAATCGTAGTGTGGCGGCAACGTCAAGGCCATTTTTTACATTTTTCCTATTCTCTCCGAAACTTTCACTTTCACTTCCTGTCTTCAGTTTTCCTCGCGGTTTCGCGCGAGCCTGGACAATGTCCACCAACATTTGGCGGCCAGGACCGCGCGATCCTTAACCGATTACCTCCGAAATTTTACCCGCGCTTCTTCACTTTCTCTTTTATTACCTCCTTCCGTCTTCCTTAGCTTTTCCCGCGTTTTTCCAGCTTTTCTTTCCTTGTTCAATTCTAACGCTGTCCTTCTTTTCACCAACCTTTTTTAAGGACTTGCAAGTCCAGCCGCGAGAAAGTCTTGTTTCGACTTCCATGCTTCATAGTTGAGTCAGTGCGTTTTGCCGTTGCCCCCACGCCGCGTCGAGTAAAAAATAAAAACTTATAAAAAGTAAGAACGCTTCAACCATTACTACCACCGCGCACCCCTTCAGTAGAAAGAAAGTAGGGTGCGGTCCCCGAATGGTTAACAACGTTTATACGAGAGTCTACTGTACGCAATGCGAATTCGTCGAAAATTCGACGCGAATGTGTGCACGCGCGTTCCAAAGCGGCCTCTGAGGAAAGGCATGTGGCAGGTGGCCGCGCGATAGTTTGCATATTCATCGGTTTCTCGCTTATCGGCCCCATATTATCACTGCGTGCTTAATTGACTTCAGATTCCCTCATTAGCGCTAATGGGTTAATTCCAAAACTGTTGCGCCGTAAGACGCCGAGGAACCGCGGACAAGCGTTCGCGGATGGCTCGCGCCCCAAATGCAACGCGAGTGGATCGTTTTTGCGGGACTCGCGCGACTCGCCGATAAGTCCAGGGAAATTAAATTCGATTATTAAGAGGTACGCCGAAAACCGATAGGGAACTCGACGAATTTCCGAACCCCGTTTCTACCTTTTTAACGCACATTTCTTTCTTTTCATCGACGGACTTCCTTATCGAAGGAAGAATCGCGTAATTATTTTATTCCGCCACGGTGTGCTTCGCGTTCCTTTATTTATTGTCGCCGGTTTTCGGGCGGAAAAATAGGGTAAATGTCCCACGCACTGTCAGTGTCCTTATAATTGACACTTGGATTCGTTTATTTAATAGCAAAGTAATGTACGAAGAATCGTAGGCAAACGAATATTCATATTAAATTTGGACTTTGGTTTACGTATCAACCCATGGATATTGTACATTCGTTTACGCTTAATATTGAAAAATAAATAGGAAGCAAATCGTTTTGGATCTACCTGGCCCCCTTACTAAAACAAAACAGCAGCGTTTTTAAAACGATGAGAATTGTAAATAAATACTGCGCGAATTATAATAGCTAGATTTATAATAACGCGTGTACACGTATATCTTCATGTATGTATTGGACTTCTATCGTTTAATCTTCTACAAACCGAATTTCATTTACTGTTACGATACGAACAAACGTATAATTATATTTAATACGTGGATAGAGGGTTAACTTTATCGACTTCGATGGTCGGATTGAATATAAATTCTTAAATCGCAAGGGGTGTAAACAACCTTTCTATCTTTTTACACACGCCGAATTTAATTTTGAAATTTATGATGTTTCCTGTGAATGGATAGTCTATCCTGTACTTCGTCAACGATTCTGTGTTTCGTGGATGGTTTTTAATAAGAAAAAGAAGACGGTGAAATTGCGAGGGTGGACAGAAGAAATCATAACGCGATTCTTCAACTCCGGAATGAGCCGCGAGGGAGACGAATAAAAAGAGCGAAGCGACAAACAATGGAACGGTTCGCATGTTTCGTGACAATGTGTCATAAGAGGACTTGCAAACATACGTAAGCACGTATAGATATCTCTCTCTCTCTCTCTCTCTCTCACTCACAAACACAGTGATACAACGGCGTGTAATAATTGTGCATAATATAAAGAGCACAGAATCGTGTAACAACGTGCGCAATGCAGCATATCGATTTAATGAAAAGCGCCGTCGTATCGAACGCATAAAGCATAAGTGTCGTTGCACCGAATACCCGACTGTTTCGCTACAATTTATCACAATTACAACACGGTGAATAATTCCGACTATAGTGGAGATTCAACGGAAAAGAACACTATGATTCGAGTTTCCGAGAATTTCTTCGGCTTCCGTTTAATGGGTAGCAAACCACTGTATAATTATTGTATAATTCGGTAATTAACGTTTGAAAGCTAGACGTGAGACGAAAATTTGAAGTTTTGGAAATACACTGTGTTGGGAATGCCAAACTTTGGGAATTCAAAGCGTTGGCAATTCTAAGCGTTGAGAATTTAAAGCATTGAGAATAATAAGCTTTGAGAATTCAAAGCATTAAGAATTATCAGCTTTGGGAATTTCAAGCATTGAGAATTCAAAGCATTCAGAATTATAAGCTTTGGGAATTCAAAGCAATGAGAATTCAAAATATTGAGAATTATAAGCTTTGAGAATTCAAAACATTGAGAATTCAAAGCATTGAGAATTGGGCGCTTTAAGAATTCGAAACTTTAGAAATTCAACACATTTGGAATTTGAAGCTTTAGATATTCCTAATTTCGAGAATTAGGCACACTGGAAATTCGGCACTTTTAAAATTTGAAACGTTGAGAATTCAAAGCTCTATAAATTCGAAGCACTTAAAATTCTAAACTTTGGAAATTCGAAACATTGATAATGGGAAGCTTTGGAAATTCAAAGCATTGAAAATTCAGCGCTTTCAATGAAATATCTTCGGCGCGTTAAAATCATCCTTTCAACAAGAATATTCTCAGAGACAATTCGATATTTAATAAATCCCCAAACGTAAAAAGATCGAGTATATATTACCGCAAAATTTATCGACAAAAATCAAACGCATCGTAAAAAGTGAAGAACAGCCATCGGTTGTTTTTCGACGACTATAGCTATCCCCGAATACGTATCGTGTCTGTTTTCCAGCGACAAAAGCTTCTGCAGCAACGATAATCGATAGCAAGTTGACGCTGAACAATCGCATTGCGATACAACTGCAATCGCCCGACAGAGAAAGGAGGGGAGAGATCCGAAAGGCTGGAAAGTTTGCGAGTGCAGCGCGATTAGAGCACGGTGCCAGTGACAGACTTTCGCCGTCCCACGCGTCTCTGGACTTCGTAATCGAGGATGTAATTTAAACTACTTACGTCCAGACTGAACAATTTGCCGGTAAGTCGGACGCTCTGACCACTCGTTGGAAAACCATCGACCATTTAATAGAATCACTGCCCCTCCCCATTTCTTCTTCTCCAATTTTTTTACCCAACGAAAAGGGAACCAAGATTTCGAGCCATCTTTCAACCGAAATGGCTGCGAAGAGAATATTAGGTTGCTCGAAAAATTCGTATCCATGCGGGAGCATAATATGCAAGCAATTTATAATGATTACCATGAACATTAGCACGATTATAGCCGAGTAATGCGCTTCCTTGAATTGGAAATTTCTTGAACATTTCGGAGAATTATTTCCGAGTGAAATTTTTCCTTCAAGATTATTAATGGTCAAATTGATTCCAGGCAGCTTTTTTCTATTAATTTCATTCATTAAAGTTAACGCTTATGTTAAGTAGCTTATTACTGAAAAATAATATTCACGATCTCTAAAATAACTTTAACTATGAAATTTGAAATCAATCAAACCGACGAGTAAATCCATCTAGTCAATAAACTATCCACATAGTTACGAATGCTGGCATATATCCAAATTTTCAAGATTGCCGCAAAAGTTCCACATTTGACGCGCAACATTTGAAATCTAACTAACGATAAGAAAAAATCCGCGTCGAAGGGTTTAAACGGACCAAAAAACGAAGCGTACGACGAAACGAACGGAATGAAAATAAAATGGAGCAAAAATAGGAAGGCGAAAGGGGGTAAAGAAATCGGTAGGGGTACGCGATAGAAAGAGGGAAGGGGGGGAGAGATTTAGGAGAAGGGGTAGGATAGAAAGGAGAGAACGGTAACTTAACTCGACGCCCCGACATACGATCCTCCCTATAAAAATGCACACGCCACTCACGTCTATGTAAACAAACGGACATCGAATGGTCGAGTGACTCTCTTTTTCCGGTTAGCTACACCTATTAGCTGGTATGTAGATCGTATAGCAGTCATTGCAGTTCCTGCAACAGGCCAGGCCAGGCCAGGCCAGGCAAGACCAGACCAGGTAAAAGGTAACTCCTCCGATTCGCGAAACGCGACTCTTTCTCGCGTTGGAACTCGAGTCGTTCGGTGAACCTAAACTGCTGCGGCAAAACCTTCTCTTCTACCCAAAGCCCGTTGCATGCTGCACTTTACCTTACACCTGCTATACGCGTCTCGCTTCCTTTTCTTTTTTTTTTAATACCTATCCGTTTGCTTCAATTTGCTCGACGATGTTTCTTATAAGTAAGTTAGGTACAGGTACCCAGTGTGTCGGGAATTTTTCCACGGAAATTACGGGCCTTCGGCGTGCTTCGAGTGTTTTATATAATCGGCGGGTTCACGACGTACGATCGTACGCGGGTATTTTTATTTATCTCGTGCTTTTAAAATTGTTCCGCTCGGTGAATTGAAAGATACGTGGTCGATCAATTAGGGCCGGGTGATTTTGATCGATCAACGTTTTTCACGTCGAAGAATTCGTGGCGCTTCGAAAACGTTTCCGGAAAATGGCACGAATATATGTATACGTATGTTTATTAACCCTATGCCTTACAATTTTTAGATAACCGTACTTGCATAAGTTATCATTAACAGATCACAGTTTTCATATTTCTTCGAGATATTACAATATTCTACGCAATTTTTATTTAACGATCCTTAATCTTCTGAAGTGAAATTAAAACTGGAATAAAAGTAACACTGCATAGCGAACAGATCTTACGTTTAATGAACTTATTTATTAATTCGTGAAACGAGTGCGACTCGTCATTGTAAGCCAAGTGGTTAATTTTGGGTTGGAAAGCTATGAAATAGGACTTGGTTTACGAAATTTCTTCCTTAACTAAACTTGTCCACTCGTCTATCTTCTAGCCTTATAAACTATACGATACTTACATGTTTATATAAACTGTATACTAAAAATGAAACAAAACGCCAATCAATATCGCCTCTAAGCTATACTTAAATCTGGTCTTCTATACAATTTCTACCTTATTGTTCATTCTTTCTTTCTTTCTACAGTCTTCCCTTTAGGTTCTCAACTCTTTGTACTTCGTTGGCTTGATTCACTTGTACTAATTTAATTTTCATTTCTTTCGAAACAAGCAAAATTGAATGCAAGCTTTTGTATTCACAAATAAAGTCCAACAAATGTGTGCAGAAATTAGTGGTACCTTAACCCTTTCTCTGCAGCGCTAAATAAAAATGGAAAACATTCTCAATGCATAAGCGATGGTACGTTTTATTAATATGGAAGCAATATGAGCATAAATATTTCGACACTCTGTACCAATAATTATAGTGTAATAGATCACAGATTATACTAATAATGCAATACATTATATTAATAATATAATACGTTATATAATAATATGATATATTAATAGATTATAATAGAAATGGTACTAAATGACAGAAACGATACATGTGTACGTTTTTAGTAATTGATGACTCAATTTATGGCAGCGTATATAGCGAAAGGGTTAAAGAAGCTTAGAATGGAAAGGGTTAAACTTTATAATCGTTATGAATCTGTCATTGAAAGAAAACTTTACAATAGGTTCAACGAAAGAAGGAATGAAATTGATCCAGAAGTTGGTGAAACGATGGGCTTATAGAAGATCGATGATCGACGTGCCTACCGTCCACGCATTGAAATCACCGGCGCGGCAGAGAGATGCATTGGCCAAGTCTATGCGATCGTTCTGATCAACCCTTTCGCTACGAATGACACATACATACGTCACCAGAAATTGGACAATTATTCGTTAAGAGTATACGTATTGTTTGTCTGAAGCAGATTATTGCATCTGTCTTCATTCGTACAATAAAATTAAGATCGTAAAGCTTCTGAATAATTGTATTTATCCTATTTTCGTATTAATAAAAGCTGCATCTTAACTACGATTTCAGTTTTGAATTCCATGAAACCGGAACGAATGGGTTTAACCCTTTACCTTGCAATAACGACTCACATTCGCTCTGTAAATTGTAGCCTGAACTCGACAGAAATGAATACAACCGAGGCTAATAATAAATAACTTAATTTAAACCCCAATTTTAGCTTTTCCTTATAAGTAAACTGTCATAGTAAAATGTGCATTATTTTAATTGCACGGTGAATAAACTCGTTACTCAGATTCCATTCGTTTAAGTTTGTTAATTAAAATATAAATCTGTATAAAATTCCTCGGTTCACTTATAAGTTTAGAGTTTGTTAAATAACAATTTCCTATAATGCTCAAACGATCTGTACGCGACGTACGCCTATGATTTGAACATTTTTTTAATTTCAAAGTGCCGTAGCGAAAGGGTTAAAAGGGAAGATTGTGCATCGACTCGATGCTCACGGGGTTGCGAGAGAAGTTTCTAAAGAATGATAGAGTAGCAGGTGGCAGAGGGAAGGAAAGCGAATGGAAAGTGTAGAGATTCGACGAAAAAGAAGGAAGGCTGAGGGAAAAAATGTCTAAAATGGCGACACCGGATCGGTCGCGTAACTGGTGTGTACACCGCCGCGCGACTATCATGTTGCAACCGCGTCTACCGATTATTCTTAAAAGCCGGCAATTTTTCAACCGGTCGGCGACTGCTAGGCAAAAAGGATTCGAGCAAACGCCAAGCAAAGAAAACACGTTTCAATTTTCCCTGTTTCTTCACGCCTCTTCTATTAGTGGAAAATCGTCCAAAATCCGTATAACAGGATAAAATTGTACACCGTACACTTTATATATTATACATTACATACCATACTTTTTACGTATTATATTATTTATATATTATACACCATACGCCACATATTTTATATATGGAAAATGATTAAATCGTTCAATTCTATTTTCGATGTGTATAATATTGCTATAATTTACCGTTATTTTGCGAACTTTAGAGAATAGATTCGAATCCTCTGACTAAGACTAACCGATGTGTTTTATTTTATATTAGTTTATAAGATCTTCGTATTTAACTTGCGCGCTATTTTATACGGTCTTATAGCGTAAAGCTGTTATTCTTGTAACAATTCTATACTGTTAATTGCATATAAGTAGAAACCCATTAATAATAAACAAGTAAATGAATAAATAAAGTTCGAAGAATACGCTAGCCATCTGAACGTGAACTTTGGTTATTCGAACAAAAAAATCACGAGTAGTAGAGGAAATCGGTGATCTCCAATTACGCGAATGATCCGATTATGCGAAATTACTTCTTCCCTGGCGAGTTTACGTAAAATGAGTTCCACTGTATACGATTTTGGTCGACTTTCCACTATATATTTTCTCTCCCCCCTCCCCTTCGCACCTTCTTTTATTCTTTGGAAAATTTATCGTCAACGATACTAATCGTATCGGTGATAAATTTCACGGTGCCGCGTTGAACGCAACCGCGCAAAGACAAGTACCGAGGCAGAGACCCGATATACCCGGAATAAATCGATTTGTTAATCGTTCGCGAAGCGGTGTGTGCGTAATGCCGGCGAATTAATTACGCTGACAGCATTGATCGCGCGGGCTGGTCTCCGCGTGGGTGTTTGCCTCGTTCAGAAACGCATTCATCAGCCAGGCTGATAAATTGATTTGCTTCTCTCCGCGGATCGATGTCGATCTCGATACCCTCCCACGGTATTCCATCAAACTGACAAAGAAACTTATACACTGTAAACCGACACACGCTTTTCGCCCTTTATGCAACTGCTCAGAAACATAGCTGAGAGCAGAGCTGGAGAAAATAGAGGGAATAACGAGTTAAAGTATTTTTAAATACTCTTAAGTGGACGAATACTTTTATCGAAGTAATCTATTCAACGATTTCGAAAATAAATCTGGCACATGATTGTACGTAAATTTTACCGAATGCCTAAAGCGGTCTAATAATTTTATGGCTAACTGTATTTACATTTTACCCTTCGCGATTATCTAATGACGAATTTTGGTTTATTTGCCTCTCGTCGCCAGTCAACGTTGCACATGAAGTTGTTTACACTGTTCAATTATTCTTACACTTAACGGGTGACGTAAATGACTCGCTGCTATTTTGATAAAGAAAAGAAAATGTAGCGAAACGGTACGCGTAACCGAGTTTCGTATAAAAGGAAATGAACTCGAGTCAGTCCGCTTTCAAGGAATGCGGAGAATAAATGGACGCGTCGAGTGGTGGCGTTAAAATGAAAAGGGTGAATCGATAACGTTGAACCGAATCGAGAAAACGTTTGCAAATGGAAGTAGCAGGCCATTATCGTGTTACCCCGTTTACCGCATCGCGTTGCATAATTACACCGTGGAGCGTGCAATAAAATTATATATCGATAGCTCACGTCGCGTAATCAATTATTGTTTTCGTTTCGGTCCTCCGCCTTAATTTACTCCCATTAGCGGGCCTTATTTACCCAGGCTATTCAATTTATTTTCATTACCGTTATTTGCTTTAAGTATCGATCGGCGATCAATCGAGGCCAGCCGTATCGCGTCGCGATCTCGGTGAGACCGTTTTTTTTCTTTTCTTTTTCTTTCGTCTGTAATTTTATTAAATAAATCAAGTTGGCTGGTGACGGTGGCGCGGCTGCCGGAAACGGGCTCGCTCTTGTCCCACCTGCCAGCCGACAGCGCGCCTGAAATTATGCTAATTAATACGGATCGGCCGGCAAAAACGCGCCACCTCGCCCTCGAAAATTTATACGAACGTTACGACACATAATATTGTCCCGCGAGGCCGCACTTTACGATTACGCGATATCGGAAACATCAAGTGGGCGTTTACAATGTTAGAAGAATCCCGAAATTATGGGATCGTTCACCGGGCCCGCGGTTTCGCGACTCCGGAGCACGCGAAGAAAACCGATCCCCCTCTCGTTTCTTCGTCCGCCGGGGGAAAAAAACTGAGCGGCTTTATAGCTATTAAAGCCGTGCATAGAATATGCTCCTTCAATAATTGCACATTTACTTGACATTTTTTCAACAGTTCTATTTGAATCAATCCGATACATGAATTATAATTATATATCATCTGTTGCTGCTAAAATAGGTTCATGATAGCTGAAATATGAAACGAAATTTACATACAGCGATGATCACAGATGAGACCGCACTACAACTTCACCTTGCTACGAGCCTCTTATATGAATATCGTTTCCTGCGCCACTTCTGACAACATCCGTACAGCTTTGCGCATGTCATTCCATATTCACAAGTACCCCCCCTACTATTGATGACTCATCAGCGTTACACTTTTCGTTTCATCGAAAAGCGTTACAGAAAAACCCGGTACCCCCCAGCATAAGCATATTCTATGCTAAAAAGGGAAGGACCTTTCTTGTCAAATTTACCGGCGATCTTGTCGCTTAACCCCTTGCGCTACCATTATTTTCTTACCTACGCGTGCTGGCGTTAGCTGATCGCTGCCTTCGCGTCGCGTCGCATACAAATTATTTACAATGTTATAACGCAGAGCTAAAATTCGAGCACGAATTAAACTTCACTGTTAACGGTAACCGTTTTTGCGAAGGGTGCAGCACAATTCACGGAACGTGTGCGATTCGTTCGTGTAGAACAAGGGGTTAACTGTTTTAAATACAACGAATGAATTAAAGTAATAAGAAACCGCGTCGATCTTTAATAAGACAGCTTGAAATTCAATGGAATACCCAGAAGAATTCCGAACGTAGCATTTTTACATTCTTATTTATTTTTGGAAACGTTTACCAATGATCTGTAATTGCATAAACTATAATTTTATCGCTATAGGATTATATAAGATACTATATATTATTCTATATAATATAATTTATTATATTATTACGTATATATATATTTATCCTATACAATATAATTATATAGGATTTTATACCTAGGATTATTTTTCATAACTCTACGCAATTCTACTAATCCTACTTTGAAAAATACCGCTCTCTGTGAAACTATGTATCGAATGAAATGGCAAGAAATCACTCAGCCGTTTAATAACATAAAATTAACCATTCATTCTTCCGTGTCATTTTTCATATCCGACAAACATCTCTACGAGCTTTCCGAGCAACCCAACACTTATCTTACACCTAAATTCGCCTACGAACGCAGCAGCATCCCTCGTTATCGTTCGTTTACGCGTCGATCGCGTCCATTCGTACCCATTTAAAGATTTCATCCTCCGATCGGAATATGCTCGTACTCGTGTGATTTAACCGCAGCCCTCGGTTCGCAATTTCGCCGTATTTCGCGTATTCCCGAGCGAGCGGGAATTTGCCCGCGCATCTCTAGCGCAAAGTATCGATCGACATTCAATTGCTCGGATCCGCGACACACCTACGGTAATGGCGTAATAATCGGTATCGCGTACTCGAAGCGATTAGAATAAACGCCGCTAACACGGCGATCGGGAGGGGCCCCCGGTTTGCGCGCACCGTACACGAGAAAATCACTGCAAGTGTTCACCTGTTAGAGTACATACCCTCTTGCTACCGATTTCGCGCTACGAGCACTGGCCGTGGCCGGCTCCGCTGGCTAGCATCTTGATATCCCGGTGCGGCGATCGCGAGCGTGTTATTACCCCGCCTAGTGGCTAGCTTCGAAGATTACACGTCTACGAGTCGGGCCAGGCTACGAGCCGATCTCTCCCCGATGTTCTGCCTCGAATTTGTAACAGCGCCGGAGCGATATGCACCGTGAAATTTGCATATCACCAGGAGACAAGTCTGCGCGGGAGAGAAGACTTCATTTTTCATCGCTGATCACCGGCTTCTGGCTGTGGGGATCGACCGTTTTGCCCATCGCGTAACGTAAGCATACACATTCGGACCTCCGGGGCCCCAAGTGTGCCGGGCCCCACCAACAAATTGCCGTATCGGGTAAAAGGGGCCTGTGCACAACTACCGATGCACCGCCGTTTTTCGATGCCTTCTGCTTGCTTTCTTTAACGGCGACGTCGCTCGCGCGGAATTCTTTCGTAGGCAAATTCACCGACGGTGACGTACGATTACCGTTGTTGGATTATTTTTGGTACGGTTTTCTTGGGGAACCAAGAGACTAGGCGTTGTTCCTTTCATTGCTACCAAAGTTAACTTAAGGTGACGATGGTTAAATTAAGTAAAGTTTAGTTTCAATAGTTAGGGGAGCAAGCGAGCGATTGGCATCGATCCCATAGATATTTAATTCTGGTAGACTTTAATCGGTATCGAAAACCTTTGCGTCGATGGTTACGAGTTATTTTCCAGAGAATCTTTTCAAGCATTTGTTTCGCCTGGAAAAAAGCGCGCTGCAATATTTTTAATTGACCGAAGGAACGGCAATAATTACAGGCATCCTATCGCTCTCTTTTCTTTATTAAAAACCTGTCCTTTGATATTAGTACGGCAGAAATCAGCGTACAATAGTTATTAAATAAATTTCACGTCTTCGACGTCTGCTGTCAGAGTTTGTTTTCTTAAAAAAGTATACCAATCGCCATTAAACGACATGGTTTCCCCTATTATATCGCGAGGACAGGTTTCGAGGCGTTCTTCTTATTTTTCGTAAACGGGAGGAATAATGGAGGGAAAGCGGATTCGATTGTTATTCGGTGTTTATTACGCGGCCGTAATTACAAAATCGCACCGCGGCCAACGTTCAAGTACGTGCAAATCGTCCTTTAAGCAGCAGATACCAAAGTGGCCGCGGTGTATCGCCGCCATTAGCATAGAAATGATACGTTGATCAACGCGTCGATATTTATTCGAAATTCCGGGCGCGACAGAATATTGGTATTTACCGCGAATTCGGCCCCGGCGAACCGGCAATTTCACGCCAATCTGTAGCGCGTCGCTTTTCATTAATTAATTCCTGCCGTGCACGGGATTCCCCGTCTTCCCCACGGCGGCCGAATGTTTATCGTAAAACGCTTTAATACACTGTCATTTCGATCTTAACATTTAATTCCTCCGAGATCGGCCCGGTCCGTGTCACGCGATCCGTAACATCGTATTTTTACCGTCTGCCCAGCATCTCGTTCCCGGATTCGCGATCAACTGTTACATTCTTTCTCCTTTGGTAATATCGGTGCAACATTTTTACATCCGAAGCATTGAATCTTAGCCTTCTTCAAGCCTTTCGCTACGAAGGACGTAGGGTAGTTGTTCCAATTATTGTCGCTTCAATTCGTTTACTTAATAGCGGACGAATGTACGAAGAATCGAGACTAACAAAATTTCGATAGCAAATTTGGAGTTCAACAAATGTTCTTCCCTGTATCTATACATTCTCCACGACAAAATGTCGTTTCTATTAGCATTGACATGAGTTAAACCGTGATTAACCCTTTGAACTAGTTCTGAAAAATCTCGAGTGCAAAGGGTTAATTATACCAAGTACTTGAATATTTATATGAATATTGTTTCGATGCCAATTTACGCGTTGAGATTGCTCTCACCCGGAAACAATGGCGAAAGAGTTAATCGACGTAACAATATCCGTAAAAGACGCGCTAATACAAGAATCCGAAGAATTCTTTTACTTTAACAACCCAAACTTAACCGTTTGTCCTTTACAATTTTTTGGCTACTGTATTTATTGTAAACCCTCATTAACAGATCACAGTTCTCACATTTTCAAGCTTCAACATATTAAAATACTTTGCATAATTTGTACTTAGCGATTTTTAATCTTCCGAAGCGAAACTAAAGCTCACATTGTATAGCGAACGGAGCGTATCTTTGAGAAATTCGTGCCGCTAAAAATTGCGTTTTAAAGCGGAAACGTTTCGAAGTGGTATTTGCAAGTTGCAGGCGGCAGCGAGCGACGTAACCGAGTTACTCGAAGCACTGGTTTAAGGATAAAAAGCTCGAAACGTGGCGCTTGCGATTTCGCAATTTCGCGATTATCTCGCGATGCCGCAATTCTCGCGGCCGACTAGCGCAGAAAAGTGGAACGCAGAAGCGTACAAAGGGGCGAAGATGATGAAGCCAGAAAGGCATCGACAACCCTGTGTTTACACGGCACAGTGGTCCGCCCCGCGAGCATTAGCTCTATCTGCGTACCGCCCAATTTCGCGTTCTTCCGATGCAAATTCTACCGAAACGAGCGGATAGCGAAATGAGGGGGGCACGGCGACGACGATGACTGACTGACTTGCTACACCAGAAGCTACCCTGTCTGATTTGGGCGAGGATAACGCTTCCGAAGCGTGCAACGCGCAACGAAGAGTCGAACGAGTCGAAGGAGAAACAGAAAAAAAAGACACTAGGGTAAATGACACACGTAATGTCACTGTTCCTATAACTGCCACTTGAATTCGTTTTATTCAATAGCAAAATGTTTTACCGTAATTCACAAATCAATGGGACGTTTAGCGAGCGCGTAACGTAAAGCAATGTTTTCCAAACTAAGGTAAATGACCCTAGTGACGGTCACCGTCACTTGAGTTCGTTTTATTTAATAGCGAAGTAACGCTTCGAGTTCTCAATTTTAAGATACCGTAGCGAAAAGGTTAACCCCTTGCTTAACGAATTTTTCGAACGCTATTCACTGGAACGTTGACTATTTTCTACTTTAACACCTTGTCGAGTGCAAAATGGTAATATATTCTACGCAACTTCTACTTTGTAGTTTTCCTGCGAGTTGAAATTGAGTAAATTAAATTGTACCTAAAAGCGCATATAAAAAGTACTGGTCGCAATGTTCTCGTCGCGATAAGCAACAGTCGACCGCGTATTTCAAACGCTAAAATTCCGTTTGAGCGTTGCGAACGAACGTCGAATTAATTTCTACGTCTAACGATTGTTTACTCCGGTTGGAGGAGAAAGAATGGGAGAGCAGCGTGGATTGCGAGGGCAGAGTTTCACCGTGCTAAAAAAGAGCTGCCACACCTTGGCAGCGGGAAAGAGGTCAGGATGTACCGACCGGCGAACACGAGGCACAATGTGCGAATCGAATGGAGGTCCACGAAGGAAGAGCAACAACGATACTCGAACTAATGATACCGTCGACAAACTAATTACACGGAATAGCGGAACACCGGCTCTCGTATCGCGCTCTTTCGATAATTATTTCGCGTATTCCGCCAAATTACATCCTCCCGCTTCCTCTCCAAACGGTACACGCGCCTCCCCTACCCTCCCTTTCTTTTTTTTTTATTTCAATTAAACTTTCAAACCTGAAACCTGCTACCAGAATTGAAATGATTGCAGCAAACAAAAAAAGGTATTCGCATACCGATGCTTAATTTGCTTGGAAGAAAATATCGGGTTGCTTCGCTACAATGTAACGCTTAAACAAATACACGAATTATTTTCGAAACGCATATATGTAAATTTTACGTTGCTCGGGTGGAAAAAAAAGAAAGAAATCGTGAGGTTGTTAACGTGGTTAAATCTAATAGAAATTGTTAACATGTTTAACGTAGACTAGGGAAAAGTGGTGCGAATAACAGATTGGATTAATATTGGCCGGTTATACTAATTTACTTCCTACGCTCATGACATTTTTCGCTAGAAGAAAGTTTGGAAATCGGGAAGCGAAACATGTCGTTTATTCTGACACGCGTGGAGTTATTAAAAAATAACTATTACGTACAAAATTGCACACGTATTGCCTTTAAATATTCCTCAATTATCGCTACGAACATTCTCAACAATCTAATGCAACGAGTTTATAAAAACAGCGTGGCTATATTCCGTATAACAATATTCCATCTGTATTGGAAACAATAGTAAACGCGTTTCGAATACATTTCCAAAGCTGATCTGCCAGAGGCGTAAAAATTTACTTGTCTGAGTAGCTGAGGACAATTTAGATTTTTGTCCAACTTTTATTTCAACTTTAAACACTGAGACGCAATTTAATAATACGTCCTGAACTTCTTCGAACAGTTTACGATCAGTTCAATAGCCTTAATAGAATTTTTATTAACGTTAATAGATTTAGCGGTTCCTTAAACTTGTTTGCTTCCTCTGTTACTTTTAGAAGTAACGTTACGCGACTGTTGGCCGTTTCAGACAGCACTGTATAATTTATCTCATTTGTATTTTCATGTACCAAAGGGTTTTAACCCGTTTACAAACAAACAAACAAATAAATGACTATGAATGAGTTTATAAAAAATGTTGTTGTTGTAAAATCGTACAGACGTAGGGTAAATGTACCACGTACTGCCATTTTAAGGTTCGCGCTTTAAGTAACTCGAATTAACTATTTTAGAACGTCGTTAACATAAAGATCGTTCCAGTTTCGAGCATACGATTGTTCAACCGCTCTTCTATTTATGAACATTTTCCTTACGTGTTCAATAGAATAAATTCATTGCTACGTAATTAAAAATGTACAACAAAGTCCAGTGTCCTTCGTACTGTCACTTGAAAACGTTTCATTTAAACAGAAACACGTTTTACATATATTAGCACGTCAGTTTGTGTAACAGATATAAAGCCTTACTGAATTATGACACGTTTCATACTTTATAATTATATTGGTCACGTTTCAATGATCAACGGCACATTTATCTCCTAATATTTATTCGTGAATAATAAATGTAAATGAACATACAATGTCTATGCGTTGTTACGTAAATTCCCGTCGAAATTTCGCATGAAAATTTCATTACTTACGATTCTTTAGACATTACTTTGCTATTAAATAAAACGAATTCGAGTGACAGTTATAGGAACAGTGACAGTAATCGGGTGATTCGTCGTAGTGGAAAAATTGTAAAGGCTGAAGTTAAGGCAACATGTGTCTCTAGTGCGTCCACATCCGCCTTCGTTCTCCCCCGAAGCGTTTCCTCCTGTCAGGAAATCGTCCGACTATCGGCCGAAAGGCAGTAATCAGCCTAGCCTCCTAACTTCCAAAATCGCCTGGACGCGTATGCGAACCGAAAGATACTTCTTTCCAAACTCGAAGCTCGATAATTAGCCCCTCGTTCCTCGGCAATTTAGTCATTTATTCGTTACGCAGCGAGAAAGAAGAAGACGAAGACGAAGAAGAAGAAGAAGAAGAAGAAGAGTAGAGAAGACGATGGCGCATGACACCGACCGGTGGTGCTGGTCCTCGCATAGCAGGTACTTCCGGTGCCAAGAGGCGGCCACCTCATTGTCATTACGTCACCAGAGGCTGTCATTTGGTTTTTCAAGCATCCGTTTTTCTCACCGCGAGGATAGAGGGCTTGATGATCGTAATTACAGCGAGGCCGCTTCGAAGAAGGATGTTTTTAAACAGAGACGCGCGTGCGTGCAAGATATACCTCGAAAACATAATCTCGATTGATCCGCCTAGTGGACCCAACTGCCTCTTCCTTCGCACAATGTGTACTTATTTCGCCATTTGTATCGTCTTGTAATTAAATATGATATCATTGTTTTTACCAGCAGTGGGAATAGCTTTGGACGAAGAAGTGAGAAACAGAAGTGGTTTTGTGAAATATCTTTGCGGATGTCGGAAGATTGTAATGTGAATCCAATGGAAATTTTAGAAGATCAAATTTTCGAGAGCCAAGATTCTAGGATTAGAAGTTTTGGAAGTTTGAAGGCTTCCCTAAAATTTGCTAAAATTTTCTATGTGAAAGGCTGAGGATTGTAAAATTGCCAGCTACAGTATTTAACATTAGATTTATGGAACGCGTCACGTTGACACCGTTCAGATTTCATATCTAAAATTGTAGAGGCCACAAATATTATTTTTCAGTACCTTATGTTAACTTTAATTAATACAATGGTATGAATATGTATTCTACGTGATTCTCTTCATCCTCACGCTTCTACGTTCGAATATTTATACGCAGTATACGTATTTTTCAGGAAGCCTGTCGAATTATACACGTAACGTCCGTAAACCTAGTGTTAATAGTTCCAGTGACTAAAAATTTCAAAGGTTCGAGAATTCTAAAATTTGGAAGTTTATAAAAGCTTCAGAATCCTACATTATGGAAATTTAAAGGCTCGCAATTTCGGACGTCTAAGAATTCTAGTACAATTGCAAGTTGCGGTGTTCGAAAGCTCCAATAGTTCGAAATTCCAAAGCTTCGATATTTCTAACATTTGAAAACTGTAAAGTTAAGTTCGATATCTTTTACTCCGTGGCATGAAAAGTTATCAGAAAAATAAGGAATGCTTTAATCAGTGGAACGCACGTCTAAGGATTTTTTCAAATATTGCAATAATCGAAACGATTTTTAAAAAATTCAGAAGTGCATTAAAATTCTTTTACTGAAGTTTCTAAGCGACTATGTTTAGTATTTTCATTTCTATAATTAATTTCGCAGTGAAGCCTGTAAGGTTGATAATCCTAATGTTGCAAGTTCTAATAATCAGTAGTTCCTACGATTAAAAATTCCGAAGGCTTTGATCATTCGAGAGCTACAAAGGGTGCAGCCGGATAAGATAGTCAAAAGTGCCCCCAAACCAAATTAAATTTCTGATACATCAATAGGTAGAGGACATGGAAAAACCCCTCTGTGCAAAGTTTCAACTCCCTATCCCCACCATTGGGGTAGTTATGGGGTGTGTTGTGATTACAGTTTTTGCTTGATTTCTGTTGTACTCTTTCATCAAAAATTCTGAAAAATTTTGAAAATATTCCAACTACTCGAATACATATCTGTGAATTTTTTCAGAATTTTTTATTTCAAAACCGAATTTTGAAAAATGAAAAATGGTTTGAAATATTGATTTCCTATAGAAGTCCTAAAATGACTACGTTTATATTTTTACAGTTTTAGCACCTCCTTATTGTAGTTAACATAGAATTTTTTCAGATTTTTCCTAGAGGGGGCACGCAGTCAAAAAAATAAAAAAACGATAATTTTTAATATTACAGGCAGTGTTAATCTTTTGACTGGGTTGATATTATTGTAGTTTGGAAGTTTCAATAATTCAATGAATTCTGTCTGACGACGTGACGATAAAAGATATATCTACGCGAATACGAAAACGACCTGCTGCGTAAATGGTCCCCTTTGGTTCCAGTAAAAGAAGCTATTAATATCGAAGCGCAACTTTTTTTAAATGTTTCGCGAAGTGGTCGTTGGAGGAGAGGAAATGGGGATACTTTTAGCTGTAAATTTAATTACTGGAGCAACGAGACGCGTATCGGAGTCAGTTTGATGGACAGTAATAAAGAAAGTGAGTTTACGCGGGATGACCCTGACACATGCCTTGCTTTCTTAACATAAATTCTTCCCGTTTCCTCTACGATCCCTCTTTCCCTCCCCACCGCTAGTTGTCCCGTTTTATACGTTGAAGTAGCAGCAAGAAATAATTAATAGGTTCCGCGGAGAAGACGCGCGTTCGTTTAAAAAGCTTCGCTTCCAAGCTTTTCGAGGACGAAACTAATTTTTATCAAGCATCCGCTACTTTAATTGTGTTTCAATAATAAGAAGCTTATCCCATTTGCGTCGCGGCTCTCATTATCCTAATAAATACAAAATTCTTAATAGAAATAGGGTAGATTGCAATTCTAACAATTCTAATTATTCCATTAACTTTATTAACCCTTTCACTGGAGACGTGCAGCAATAGAAGATGATTCTGGGTAGTACGAAGCTTAGAAGACGAAGTTTATGTATTCGCGAAGAGTACCTATCGTTGTTCGTGAAATTTTCCGAGCAAAATTTCATCCGCTTGCGGCGGCAATTGGAAGCAAAAATCGCAATGAACGATCGAGTGGCAACGAGAATAAAGAAAGGATTGGAATCGATTGGAAGATCGATCAGAGGTTTTAACGGCGGGAATTGCCGTCGTTATTACCGAACACGGACCGAAAAATCGGCCTAGAGGTGGCGGGAGGGAAAGGGGTCGAAATGCCGCGCGCGCCAAACAAATCGTGGCTAATAAGAAGTTGATACATGGTGGCGAGCTGGAGGGGGCCAATACATAAAAATAAGATAAATTTTACACTTGGCTGGTGATGAATGGCGGGATGAATTATTGAATAGTTAAACACACAGCGCCGTACCGGGGCAGCTCGCCCCGAGCCCAGGCCCAAAGCCGGATCGGTGCATCGTTCGGACCCAGGGCCGCTTGTTCTTCGACGAATCTCCGATTCCATCGCCTTCTCTTACTGTCACCCTCTTTTCCTCCATTTTACCCGACTATTCTTTTTTATGCCGAATCCTCTCAATCGTACCCTTTAATCGAGAACTTTCGCTGAAGAAGAGTAAGTAGAAAAAGACGGCGAATTAAGCGTCAGGTAAATCGAACGAAGTGTTGTTTTGGCGAATTTAGAAACTGCATTCGAATTCACGGATAAGTGGCCTTTAACCCTTTAAGTCCGGCTATATTTTCACAAGACGGTCTCCCAGAAGGGAAAACGTATCGATAAATACGATTACTTTGTAGTTGAATGTTCTTACGAACTTTCACGTAGTAAAAAATAATAGTACGAATATAAAGTAATAATATTATTTTGTTGTATTGGAAAGTTCAACCAAAATCCTTGTTTATATTCAGGACACCATGTTGTTTTATATAAAATGTAAGAAAACATTCTTCCTATAGTCTTATTTCCAAAAATAGACGTCAATTCGCGTTTTACACGTCTCGAGCAGAATGAAATCCTAATATCGCTGATGATAATTCGCTTCGTCGTCTATTGACGACAGCCGGCGTTAAAGAGTTGAGAAACTTCCGATTGAAATTATTTGCCGTCAAAACGATTGCAAATAATTTCACGCAACCAAGTGTCCCTCCCGAAATCTCACAATGATAAAGTTAAGACTCGGTGACTTGAGAAAATTGATAGAAACTCCCGAAATAAAGGTTTATATTCCGTCGAAAATAATACGGGGCATAAAGGTTTTTCGAATCGCGATAAACTTCTCGAGAAAGCAATAATTGGGCCCTTGAAAATCGGCGATATTTCTCGCGAGGATTAATTACTTTCCACGAACCGTGGCTATAATTTTCGATTCACCGTACTTAACGACGCTTAATGAGCAACTGTGATCGTCTCGTTCGGGCTTCAATTAATCGCGCGCGAGCTTTTTTCCGCGTAGCCAAAGCTTTCCAAGGGACCAAAGGGAAAGGCGAGGCTGAGATTCGGAGCCGGCGCTCGTCCGTTCCTGCGGCATAAATTCACCTGCACGTTTCACTTCGTTATGGCTCTATTCACAGTGCCGTAACCGCGAGGACGGATATTCCTTGCTGTGCGGCCCATTCACCACTGGGCCCCTTTGGGCCCAGCAGCACCAATCGCGGGTGGAAGATGCACTGCGCGTCATGCCGATTGTTTAATCGCCTTCCTTTCGCTGTCCTTCGTGGAAACTTACTTTGTTTCTTCCACGCGTTATTTACAATAGGCGATCGGCGATCGAGGGTAGAGCGAATACATTGGAGAATAAAAGATGAAAGGTTGATGTCTCGATCGAGAAGAATAATATGAACCCAACTCGAAGTACACTTATTGACAAACGTTAAGAAACAAAGTAGTCACTTACGAATTATTGTATATTCTCTCGTTATAGGTTCGTAGCTTAGAATTTGCTATAGCATAAAAATATAGTATTACATACATCAGTAAACAATAAGTGCTTCTACTTTTAATTCAAATCCATGTATTTGAAAAGTGAACGACGATATAAAGCTTCGCAAATACGTACCATGTTTTTTAACTTTTGTCACGAAGTGTAACTTCCATAGAAGCTTAACCGGTTGCACTATGATTATTTTGTTACTCGTAGCTTGCAACTTTCCTTATTCTTTGAACAAATTATTGCAAATTGTTTACGTAACGATGAAAAAAACTTACTTTTCACTTGCAATAGCTTCGAGTGCAAAGGGTTAATATATATGCATAAAATGCATAAAATTCCGCAGCTTAGTTACGGCGTTTGCTTCGTTCGTTTGAAACTATAAATACTTCGAATAAGTTACGACGAGTGACAAGCTGAGTACAGCATTGAAAAAGATGGATCCTTACGGAAAACTCGTCAGGATGTTTCTGGACTCGCCAAAAACTAAGATAATATCCATATCTGTAACCCAAAGAGTGTTAATCCTTTGCACTCCAGAACTTTTTTTAATAACAATAATAATGCGATGCAATCTGGCTCCCGTGAGAATTTGAAGTGTTATGCTTTTCGAAAAGGTGTCGAGTTACCATTAATTCGCCTCGATTCGAAAGAAACGAAAGCTGAATTGGCGGAAGTAAGTAAAAACCTTAAGTTTCAACTTTCGTGGAAATTCCCAGACAGCGGAGACGTAGAAAGTGACAAGGATACCAAAGACGGAAAACGGCAATTTGTAGATATATTTTTATTGTACGAAATTAGATCAATAAATTAGAAATCTATCAACTAGAATTAGAATAGAGTTCACGTAATTAAGGTTACTAACAATTAATAAGAAATAAGAAGGTAAAAAGTAGAAAAGAGTAATAATGAAATAAAATACAAAGAAAACGGAACGAGTAGAGGTTAAAGGCAAAGAAATGTAAACCAAGTCCACTTTTCTTTGCCGCAGAGGCGAAAACAAAGATTATCTATCCATGTTTCGAGAGAATTCACGCGTGTCGCGATAAACAGCGCCAACGGCGGAGCGCAAAGGGTTAAACCGAGAAAAGGACGGATTGAGGTAGCCGAAAATGGTGACCGGGAGGAATTGAGTACGAAAGCCATGGGTCTGAAGCGACACGGCAATATGTAATGGGGCACCAATTATAGGCGTGACACGGGGCATCGTTATAATTGGATACGAGGTGTTAAATCTGCTGGGTGTGGCTGGTTACGGGAGTTATGAGTGTTCCAGCAATAATGGTCTTGTCGCGGCTCGGGCTATACATATCTCTCGCACGAGCGAAACGCATCACAGCCGCGGCGCCGGCTAACGCGAGGGGAGTCTATTAAATTACAGCGTGTGCTCGCTGCGACGTAGAAAGTAGGTAAACGATATCCTCCTTCGGCTACGGAATTAAATCTTGCCCCGATCGTACCCACATCTAAACCGTGCTCTTAACAACGTTCTCGTCTCTTCCGCGAACTTCGCCGGGCGAACTTTAATCGCTGCGAACTTCCAGCTATTTCATTCCAAAGCGCTACGACGATCGACTAGATTAACCCTGATACATCGAATAGAATTAACCCATTCGCTGTTAAGCCCGTGCGTGACAAAGACATTTCTAAAAGTATAAATTATCACCCCAGCATCGGTAATAGGATTTCAATAATATTTCAATAATAAGGTAGCAAGAATTGTTAATCGTTAAATAGGATGTTCCACTATTATCACCTGTTGTAATGTTTGTAAAATTTGATTGCTAGTCAGAAATTCGATTAGCTGAAAACTTAGACGATTACTCGCACGGGTTCAATTCGAAAGAAGAAAGTGTGCAAACCCTGCAATTTTTTTGGAAACGAGGATTACGAAACCTTCTCTTTAGAACTTAAGACACGTAAAAACGTGTAATGATTGTGCATAGAATCTATCAATTTATATTTTCCGAACTTGATACCGTTTAGAATTATCCGCAAATGCAGTATAACGGCATTTTAATCAACGCTTAAAAGGGTTTACTCTTTCGCTACCATGGACGTATATATACGTCTTCGAGAATTGAACTGGCATTTGTTAAAAGCTTACGTATATTTCTTCTCTAACGCGATACAATTTCACCGTCACGTGAAAACGCGTTCTTTAAACCCGGAAACCCGTCGAACTCGCAAAATTACTTGGCACTCAAAGAGTTAAATATTTGCAAAGCGTAAAGCTCTAAATATGAGACCGCGGAGAGACGCGTTTTATTTCCGAGCAACCCGATAATACTTGGACGGTCGAACGGGAGAACGTTTGATTCGATGGTAAGACGAAAAAGGTATTATAGTATTCGAAAATGTTAAGGCTGGGGGTCGCGTTGATTATTGGAGAGACGTTTGGCCGGTTGAATGGAGGAAAGGCCTCAGAAGCAGGTTCATTACAAGGCTATAAACGCACGTTAGAAGACCATAAGGATGCGCGGCAATTACTTAAGAACAAATCAGCCGAAACCCGGCACGACGGCTGCTGTCCATCAAGAAATCATCGACCTCTCGGTGAATGGTTCTTTAGTTGCTCTCGTGGCAATTTCCGAATGCGCCGCCTGTTAGTGGACCTTTCGGTTTGGTCCGGTGTAATTAAAAGATCGCATGTTGCCAACATCCGAACGGAAATATCCTTCTGAATTAAAATCACGTGATACCATTTCTTTCGATGCGATTTCAAACACTTCGCGAGGAGTTTGGTATGTCGAAACTTTGGGTGGCACGACGAGATACGATAGGGTAGACGTGACACGTGCTGCGCAACATTGTTCAACTATTTTAGTACGCGTTTAACCTAAAAATCCAGTTCCAGTTTTGAGCACAATATTGTTCAACATTTGACTAAGAAATTTTGCTCGCTAATTTTAACCCTCCGAGGACGGGACTCGATTAATTCTTGTCCAATCAGTGACACCTAGTGTCTCTTGTTTCTTACTTCAACCCCTTGCCATGCCAGTTTTTTTATTATCAATGCACGCTACGCGATTTATTCGTTAGCTCTGTACGATATTACATGCAAAGTATTAAAATGTTGCATGTAACTTTTAATCAGTGATCCCCGATCTCGTGAACCGAAACCAAAAGTTACGTTAAACTGAGAACTTTATTGCAAGTAGAATCCGTTTTTATCGAAGCAACGCCATAATTCGTGTCACGAGTGTGACTCGTTATCGTATGCCAAGGGGTTCAAAATTGACGTGTACCGCAAAAAATCAAAGAAATATAGGTGCTTATTCGTACCGAGGAAATATAAACGACAGACGATCGCAAAACCTATATATAATGCAACCGAAATGAATCTTTATTTATATTTTGCACGAAAAAACGTTCCGAAAAATGTGCCACTACAAATTTCTACAATTTTTCTCAAATCGTCATTTCGACCACATTGCTAGCTCCACTATTAATCATCCTATGGTTAATAAACCGGAAACATTCGCACCAGCAGCCCTTCGACGAATAACAAGGCAATCTCAATCGAAGCTCGAAAACGAAAAGGCGAACGATGGGAAAAGATTGTAGCGGAGAGGAGAAAATGTAAGGATGCAAAAAGGGCGCGAGGCGAAGTCGCGCAAGCAAGGAAGAGGAATACGAGAGAATCGGGGAGAGAATGTTGTTGGTGTGCGTAGTTGAAGGATCGTTTGAAGGGAGATCGAGACCCTTCTCGAAAGAGAGCGAAGCTGACAGTCGAACGGGTGAAGAGCGGAGAGAGACTGACTGACTAAAGTATAATCAGGTTTCGACTGAGTCCGCGGCCGCATGTAATAACAGTAATCCTTCCGTTCGTCGGTAATTTGGCCGTTCGCTCAAAAACTCCAAATTATAGAAGCTGCTGTCATTAGGCCACGAGGAGCACCGTGCATCGCGGGCCACCTTCTTCCCCGAACCCTCGGGAATTTTGGGGAAACTCTCACACCGTCCCTTCTCCGGCATCGTTAGCGGATCGAAACGTTTAAGCAAACAGAGAACGTCGCGCTTTTCCACCGCGCGTAATCTCTTTTCGCGCTTCTACCGTTCACGAAGCATACGATGGACTGTCCATTGTTATATCGTTGGCTAATTGTAAGTATAGAATAGACTATCCATTCTTATATGAAATCATCCGGGGGCTACCTGGTCCTCTTACTAACGTATGTAAAACAACAGCGTTTTTAGTACGATGAGAATTGTAAATAAAATGCTGCGCGAACTAGAGTAAATGTACCACGTATTTACACTTTAAGGTTCGCGCTTAAAGTAACTTTATTCAACTATTTTAGAACGTCGTTGACATAGAGATCGTTCCAGTTTGAAGCATACGATTGTTCAACCGCTCTTTTATTTACGAACATCTTTTTTATATGATCAATATAATTAATTCATTAACACGTAATTGAAGATGTACAACAAAGTCCAATATCCCTCGTACTGTCACTTAAATACTTTACATGTAAATAGGAACACGTTTTACACGTATTAACGCGTCAGTTTTTGTAACAGATAGAAGATATATGGCAAAAGTATCGCCTTACTGAATTATGACACGTTCCATATTTTATACTTATATTGGTCACGTTTCAATGTTCAACAGCAGATTCATCTCCTAATATTTATTTACAAATAATAAGTGCAAACGAATATACAATGTCTATTCGTTGTTACGTAAACCGAAGTCGAAATTTAGTATGAAAATTTGTTTACGCACGATTCTTTGTACATTACTTTGCTGTTAAATAAACGAATTCAAGTGGAAGTTATAGGAACAGTGACAGTAGGTGGGTCATTTACCCTAATTGTTTCCGAATATAATCGATCTATAATAGTAGCTAGATTTATAATAACGTTTATAGAAGTGTATCTTTATTCTATCGTTTAATCTTCTATAACTATATTAATTATATAGTATAATTATATTTAATACACGGATAGAGAGTTAACTTTATCAATTTTGATGGTCGGATTGAATACAATTCTTAAACGAACCATTCTAAATCGCAAGGGACGTAAAAAAACCTCTGCGAATTTCAGTTTTGAAATGAGTTGTTATATGAATGCTTTTACAAAGTCTATCTTTGCGCTCATCATCGCAGCAAACGAAACGTGTACACGAGCGCGCGGAGAAAATAAAACGTCGATCGGAAGGTGTAAATCACGGAGCGATGGATGTACGCGAAGTATGCTAAACATGAGACAACAGCGAGTTTTACAGGGGAATTACTCTAGATACGCGTAGCAAGTAGGTATGTTTTTCTTTCGAAAGTGTGTATGGACGTTGCGATGAATAATAGAACGCCGGTATCATTAAGGATAAATTATTAAACGGTTTAGAACGCTAGCCTATCGAGTCGCATCGAGGTTATCAGTTGCCCGGTTTCATCAATATTGCGACGTGTGATCAAAAAGCAATCCAGTCCCGACGAACAGCGCGATATCCATAGAAAAATACGATAAAATAATCGACTCGGAAGGATTATCATTCGGGACATCTCCGGTGGATACAAAAAGTATTCGCGCATAGCTCTATATGTTCCGGTCCTCTTTAATATATTGCTCAATACGAGCGAAGCCGCGAATCGCAAAGCAGCACAAGTCGTTACATGAATTATAAACAGGAGTGGATTTAAGTTTTTACCGCCCCTGATAACTATTAGGTATACCAATAAGTAATCAATTATCTTCGAACGAGTTGGTGGATTTATTTGATCAAAAGATCGAGCTTTAACCCTTTCCCTACCATGGACGTATATATACGCGTTCAAGAATTGCACTGACATTTGTTAAAAGTGTACTCGTTATAATTTCTACTATCATTCGTACGTCAATATTAAGGTACAATTAATTTACATGGAGTATCCAAATATTTGTACCTGTATTATTTCCATACTAATAAATGCTGTCCTTACTTACGCTTTTAGTTTTCAGTTCCAAGCTGTTAGCAGCAAAAGGGTTAAATTATATAGCAAGCCATCGATCTAACAAGATCCACCAAATAGTTAACGGTCTAAAGCAACACGACAAACAGTAACATGAACCGAATTGCAAGCGACGAGCTATGGCTTAGCTACTAAATATCGAATACTAAAGTTTAGTGTACAGTGATGTGGAAACCTATGACACGCGTGTCAAAGGTAACAAGCCAAGACATTTTGTGGCTCTTTATAGGGTAAACAACCTAATTACTGTCAGTGTTCCTATAACTGTCACTTTAATTCGTTTTATTTAATAGCGAACGAATGTACGAAGTATCGTGACTAACAAAAATTTCAATACTAAATTTAGACTTCGTTTTCACGTAACAACAAATGGACGTTGAACATCTGTTTACATGTAATCTTTAAAAACAAATATTAGAAAGCGAATGTGCCATTTGAGCATAAGTAACGCGGCTAATGTAAGTAGAAAGTATGGAAATTTTTATAATGCAATAATGGTGATACATTTACCATTTGTCTTCTATCTGTTACATAAACTGAACAGCTAACGTATGTAAGAATCATTTCCATTTAATAGTCAACTCTTCAAATGGCATTAATGCGGACGTTGCACTTCGCTGTATATTTTCCACTAATTAATTTGAATCTTTGAAATAGTAGTCACAGTAACGTTACCAATTTATTACTTTAACAGTGCTACGAAAGCAAAACAATGAAATATTGTACGTAATTAATGCTCGCAATACTCAACTTTACAAGTTGAAATTACAGATAGAATTAGAATTGAAACTTATCAAAAAATACGATGTATTTTTGTTGCAACCAGAGCATAATTTCTACCACGAGTGTAACTTATCACTGTAAGTCAAATACATCTTATTGAACACATAAAAAGAATCTTCATAAATAAAAGAGACGTTAACTAACATTGTGCTCCAAATTGGAACGATTCGTGTGTTAAATAGCTTCTAAGTTGCGCGATTAACAGCTTAACGTGGCAATAATCGGTATATGTATCCACCCTGGTACACGAAAAACCGGAATGCGGCTCTCATTGGCCACCGCTGGTCTAGTAGGTAACAAGGGAAACGCATAGAAGAGTCGCGGGTCTTTAGGAGGCAGCAGGAGAGCCCGAGGGAAGGACTCTCGGGATCCGTAGGAGCCAAGGAAGAAACGGAGAGCGAAGCAGACAGAACGCCCCGGGGCCACTCTCCGCCGGATAGTCGGTCTCATTCTTTCCCTCCGTTCTTTATCGTATCAAAGGGAAGCTAGTGGGCAGAGAGAAGAGAATCGTCGGTTGTACGCCTCGAAACACCGTTTAAAACTCCATTACGCTGCTCGCCCGTGATCCTCTTGATCTCACGACTCACGACGCGACGTTCCTCTGCTGTGTCGAGGAACCAGAGGAGTATTTCGCTCGAATCGAGATCGTTGATCGTCGACTGTCGGCCGTGACACGTTCCTCGGGTTCCTTCGACGATCCGTGGATCAGCGGGAAACCTTTAACCTTGCGACTACCCTTCCTCGCAACAATAACGCTTCTCCTTTCCAACGATAGTTTAAGCTTCTCGGAAAGTTTGTAGCATTTTTTAGTAGTATTCATTTCTAGCGTGCAACTGGTGAATTGCCAAGGGGATTATATTATATTAACCACTTGGCCTACGATTATTTTGTTACTCATACTCATTTATGCTAGCGTTAATTGATCACTATTTTTATATTACATCGCGAACAGATGATTCGAATATTGTAGGACATTTTTTATTTAGTAATCTTGAATTTTGTAATACGAAGCTAAAGTTAGAGTTGAAATTAAATTTCAATTTTAATAATTGGCGATTTTGTTGAATTTACGAACGAATTCGTAGAAAAAGTGTGACTCGTTGTTGTAAGGCAAGGGGTTAAATAATAGTAATAATCCTGTTCCTATTTGGGCCACTTAAAATTCAGTAATTAATGGACGATACATAGTTAAAAGCAAAGGCATCTTTTATCATTGTCCAACCCTAAACAATCTAATTTTTCAATAATAAGGTAGCGAAAATTGTTAATCGTTACCTAGGATGCTCTACTATTATCGCCTATTTTAATATTTGCAAAACTTTATTGCTAGTCAGAAATTCGACGAGTTGAAAACCTAGAAGAATTACTCGCATGGGTTCAATTCGAAAGAAGAAATTGTGCAAACCTTGGAATTTTTTCGGAACCGAGAATTATGAAAGCGATGAATACTACGCGCAAACGTATTTACCAGTATCTTACATATACGTATTCGATAAACTTTTCTCGCGAGGAACAGAAAACAAATGGGTAAACAAGATTTGGAAAACTGTTTAGTCGGACAATACAAGGAGTTGTTATAGAGTTAAACGAACGAAAGAAATAACCACTAAACGTGGCATGTTAAATTCGATATTTTAAAACGTTTTTAACGCGTACATGTTACTTTTGTGCGTTTCTGGAGCACTTCAAAGAACTTTTCCGAGCAACCCGACGCAAAAGTATTGAACGTCGACACCGTTGCGAACGTTACGAAGTTTCCGAACAACTCGGAGCGCTGCACGGTGTTTGGTAAGGAAAGCTTCGACTTCTGAGTAGCATGTCGAACGTTTTTATCCCCCCGATAATCTAACTTTTATTCAAATGAGCAATCCAGGAAATAATGACATTCCGCGAGTTCTTTGCTTAAGTAGAAGTATATTTCACCCCGGCAGTCGACATATCTTTAGCGCGAGAAGGAGGGGGGGAGGGAAGAAAAAGTGTACCTACGTAATACGGTGAAATACAAATATCGACAAATGTAAAATACATTCGGGGAACGCGGGTCATTACAATAAAGCCGCGCTGTTGGTTTAAATTACCCTATCGGTCGATTATGTCACGCGTCTTTTTTATGCACGTTTATACCAGCCTCGCGTACCGCCATGAATATGCATACGGGTTTATCGATAAACAATCGTAATTATAATTGTAAAACTTCGCCCGATAACTTTCCTCTCGGCCGACAGCATCTTTACGACTCGGAAAATTCATCCCCCAACCGTTCTGCGTTGACTAATTAAGAGAGATGACGAATTCATTTAATCGAATCGGTTGTTCAGTCGAAGGAATTAAAAAAGAATATTTACGAAGAATTAGGAAGAAGCTTCTCGATTTTACGAAAACGTTTAAACCTTCAGAGACGATGCAAACTTTCCTGCTTCTTTCGATTCCATTTCAATTTGATCACGTTTGATGTACCAAGCTTTGATATAAATGTCAACGCAATTTGTCGTCTCGAAGCTCGAACAAATTAAATCGAATACAAAGTTTGGCTGCATAAGAATCTGTATAATGAACTTTTGCAGTAATTTCGGATACACAGTGCGACGTTAAGATGCGTGAAATGCATAGATATCGTCCCTGAAGGGTTAAACCACAATAAAGGACTAAATAGGATAAGTAAAATTCGTCTGCTTCTATTCTCGTGAAATTTGATTCATTCTATCACAAAAGTGTCTATTTTGCTGACATACTACAGATGTTATATTTTGAAACTTATTTGACACCGTAACACGATGCTTGAGAATTGTTAACAAATCTACTAATCTACTAATTAACCCCTTGCCCTGCGAATTTTCCAGAGACTATAACTTGTAACATTAGCTAGGTGTTACTTTAATACTGTTTCGAATATAGCGCATCGAAATATTAGAATTGATTTGGGTTCGATAGTACCCTATCTTGCATATTGGAATACAAATTGCAATTATAGATTTTATCGTAGATACTCAGATTCTATATAAATGTATATTCGCATTCTATATTCTATATCCTATATAAATTATAACATTGGTCACGTATGCGGCTCTTCATTATATTGCAAGGAGTTAACCCTTTTACACACACCGTCAGCAGATTTTACACAATACAACGTTAATTAATTTTCTACTTCACCATTGCGTAAAACATCCGAAGATTTATCGTAACACCAATGTAACATCGTATTATTTTAAGCTTCGCCTCAACTAATTTCGAGATGCTTCGCCGTACATTTCTAACTCCTATAACGCCGTAGTCCAAGGATTAAGAGACAAATTCTCCGTTGCGTTGCGTTAAAAATTCTTCGGCATCTCAATTCAACCGAAACTCACCCCCTCGAAAATAAATCGCAAAATCATCGCCACCGTTCGAGGCAACGCCGGTTTCAAAAATCCAGCCAATGCAAGATCGTCGGCACGCGATGAAAAAAAGGGGGTGGGGAAAAAAGGAAGGCAAAGAAGTTAGGCCGATTCGGCTATATCTCAGCTAATTACGAGCAACGTATGCAAACGATTCGAGTAAAGTTCAGGCGGATATTCCATGGCCAGAGGTTCTGCCCTCCCCTTATTCGCAATCAGTGCCGCACTCTATCTCTGTCAGCTTAGCACCGGTTATCCCCGGTCTATCTTTCTCTTGATGTATCGAACATTACACACGTATATGTATCATGTGTCGCGCGTACCTGCGCCCATATTTATGCGTGTCCGATAGCCCTGGCGAGAGCGCGCGCGAGTGTCGCGTTCAAGCGCGTGTATTCGCGTGCATTTCCGCCGCGCCCCGCGAATTTAACCCTTTCTCGTGCCGCGTCGTCGCGAAACCGACGCTACGCCGTTCGCGAAACTCCGCGAGAGTGATCAATAGCAGCTAACAAGATCCTGTTGCAGGGGAATACGAAAAGACGAGCCGCGATTACGATAATCGAGTCGGAGAAATTTGAATGAAATTCGCAAAATCCGATATGAGAAAATGACGAGTGAAAAGAGGTAAAGACAAATTATTATAAGCGGTCTGGAAAATGAACCCTTTCGCGCTGTTATCAGCGCCTATAGACAGACGTTCAAGGAATGATTACACTCCCGGAGAAAAAGATAGCACACGCGTGCTACGTTTAATTTCTCGTGTTACAATTGCGATAACACAGAAATTTTTCGATCCACGTAAAGAAGTGTCTTGTATAGATACGTAAATCTACGTTGGAATGACTTGCGATCAATTTTGTAGGTGTACAAATTAATTGTCCGCCTTCGGGATTTTGTAAGATTTAATATTTATTCGCTGAAAATCAATTAGTGTTCCAATATTCAATACTTGTAACATTTGCACATTTTTGTGAAGAATATTCGTCGCTTGAAAAATAGTAAAGTAGCGGTTTCAAAATGATAAAGGTGCCAAGAGGTTAAAGATAAAGGCTTTGAATTAATTTGTACACCTAATGATTTCGATCATCGAAAACCCTGTCGAAATCTTGGAGCACGTGGAATTCTTTGCCATCCGAAGGCTAACAAAAAATTAGAAGAAGAGCGTGAACTTAGTATAACGTAATTCAATGTGGTGACCATTTCTACGTATTCTTTGGCTAAAATTCACCGCAGCGAAAGGCTTAAATCACCCTACAATTCACGGAATCTGCTTTCTCAGCGAAGAATATAGGGGAAAGTTGGACAAAACGAGATAGCTTGATAAAATAGGAAAAGTATACTCAATTCTATAGCTTCTGCTACGTGATGCTATTTTATCTATGACAGCTGAAATACCTTCTGTATGCAAACACTCGTATTGGAAACAATTGAAGACGATAACATGTTTCTACCAAAAGACAGCAACAAAGATACGTGCAAATATTGCAGCATTCACTACTGCCCCTAGCAAAAAATTGTCGATCAAACACGATAATAAATTCGTTCGCAAGAACTGTGCTTCGACGCTTAGAAATTAAAAGGTTTGCAAATTTAAATTCTTGGGGAAGCTTGAAAATTCAAACGCTTGGAAATCCTAGTGCTTACAAATCTATAAGGTTGGAAATTCGAACGCTTGGGAATCTGGAAGCTTGGAAATTCGAACGCTTAAAAATCGAAGGGCTTCGAAATTGAAACGCTTCGAAATCGAAGAGCTTGAAGATTCAAACGCTTTGGAATGCGAAAGCTTGAAAATTCAAACGCTTGGGAATCCAAAAGCTTGGAAATTCGAACGCTTAAAAATCAAAAGGCTTCGAAATACAAATTCTTGACAGTCCAAAAGCTTGAAAATTCGAACGCTTAGAAATCGAAAAGCATGAAAATTCGAACGCTTCGCAATTAAAATGCTTGGAAATTGAAACGCTTGGAATTTCGCAAGCCAGGAAAACTCTGCCATTCGGAACAATTATAAACGATACTCTGTACGTTCGAAAAACTCGCGAGAACATATTACGGGGTAATGATTTGCCATTACCTAATTCGACGAAAATCTTTCCGCCATGGATAGAGCGAGCATGAAAGTCTCGTATAAACAAGGTTGCAAAAGAAGCGAGAATTACATCGCGAAGATTACAAAGTGGACAAGCATCGGACATGAAAGATTCTGCTATTAGCGTTTGCCGCGTGGTGCAATAATGACGAATCTCTGAGCACTATAATTTACGATCTATACACACACTTAAGCATCGAGTTAGCGCATAATCGATCGAGCTCATGTGAAAAACATCGCTTATAGGCTACCGCGAGCCTCGGAATCGGATGAAATGTATGTCTTTGAAACGACTGGCGAACGTATAAGTCCACCATTGGACGCGCTTCACGTGCGAACACCCTCCTTCGATCCCATTAGCACCGGCTTTAGACACATGAATTGTATATGCGCCGCGTCACGATACTTCGTGGGCTATCGTTCTCCTCAATGGCCAACAAATTAGCGCCCTTACACTCCCCACTTTCCTTCCTCCATTTTCCAGGCTAACTAACCAACGTATGCGAGCACGGATACATTTAACAAGGGGAAAACCTGTGCGATACCTGTCCACGCTATTTTCCAGATTTCTTTCGGCTATAACACTCGGTCACGACAAACGCGCGCCAATCATCCTTTGAATAATGAAACGAACGCAAACCTGTGCTACCGAATTAGAAACCTAAGAGAGAGAGAGAGAGACGAATTTTTCACCCCCTCCCCCCAAGATTAATCATTAAGAGCGCCGATTAACCCTTCAGGGACGACGCGGTTTTCTGTTTCTTTTTTCTTTTTTTTTTGTTTCACCCGAACAGAAAAGATTTTTGTATTTCAACAAATTTACGTCCATCGTATTACCATTTCGGTTCACTGTTTATAAGATACGGAAGCTAACTAAGCGTCTCGTAATCGCCAATACTATTAAAGCAGTAGATGTAAGTATAAATGCCTACGTATCCTCGCATAATTAATTATGGTGGAAAACGTACGAACCGTAATAAAGGTTAGTGCGAGTCAGAGAACTAATTCGTACACTTTCAACGAATGATTGTCTAATTTTTGAAGGCGTATATGCACGTTCGTCGTATCGAAAGGATTAATTAAATACACAGAATTGATTCTGCGATGTAATTACGCAAAGAATCTACCACAGTAGCGTAACGCGACACGACGAGTGTTTCGTTTGAAGGATTGAAATTTATTAGAGCAAAATGACGAAAATCGACAGGAGCTATTTTTGTTACGAACGCTTCGCGTATCAATGCTGCCCTCTAAAATCTAAATATTTTTCTAGCACTACGGTCGTCGCCTATTCGTTAAACCTGCGTGACTTTTATTCCATCTCTTGCTTCTTTCCGCGCAATGTCATTTTCATAATGCATAGATCACGCATGATGTCCCGCATCGATACCGTAGAACGCCAATTACCCCTAAATTGCTGATACATAGTGCTTCTACCCGATAAACTCCGCGCAAATTCTATCGTTTTTCCAATCTTTTATAAGATACCCCAGCACCGTTCAACGAATCAACATTCGCTTACCCGACGTTCTACAATAGGGATGAGCAACCCTATTTATCTGCGGCCTTTCGAAACGTTGCACCTCATTTAGCTGCGTAGAAAATAAATTCGACTGCACGAGGTAACATTTTTTGATTAATACCCTTGATGTAGAAGTCAACTCGGTGTCAATTTTCCTTTTATTTCCCACTCGATTCCTGTTTACACGAAAATCAATCCCTATTCTAATATCGAATAATTGTTGAACATTTAGATAATTTTCTTTTGCATTTACAAGCTCCTGTTTTGAAATACCATGGAGGTTTCTAGTCGCCTAATTCAATGTAAAAGCACCAAATTAATTTCTACACCTAATATGTAAGTATTTCACCCCTTGCTTTATTCACTTTTCAATCGCTGAGAAGTTTAACTCGAGCATTTCCCGCTTTAACCCTGTGTCGGATACGAAACCTTGATACGTTCCATTTAATACGTATTCCGTAAACCTTAATCTTATAGCTTTACGATATATTTAGACTTAAAGTTAGCACATTAGAAATGCAACGTGTTTCCGCAGTACGTAGATCATCATCTGCTTCACGAGCTACACTCGTCGTTACGTTAAGGGGTTAATTTCGCGCATTTATCCCGCATGGAATATTTCGTTTTCAATTTCGTCCCACCCAAAAGACAAAGGTTGCTCATCGCTGTTCCACATTAGATATCGTAGCCTCCGCGACAATGCGAGATCGTAAAATTCATTGATCGTCAAAAAAGACCTGTATCGGTTATCGAGACAAGCTAAGTGACAAAACAGAAGCAGATAAGGATTCGGGCTACGATCGCACCTGTAGAAGTCACTGCGTCTCTTTACGTCATTTAGCTTCTCTCGATATCCGATACGCGTCTGCGTTGACATTCGAAGTACTTTACAACTTCGCTGTATCATGAAGGCTGCTTATCACTGTCCGCGACAAGAAAGACACGGAAGTATTTAGATTTCCGTTTTAATTACAATCTACCAGCGTCCCTACGCGCACACGCCGTGTTCGCTGTTAACCGAAGACGTTAAAGATCGACTGTGGTTCAATAGCGACGAATGCGCGTGGCGATATGGAAGACAGTGGAGCATACCTACCATTGTCAGACGAGATGTTGGAACTCTACCGTCGAACAAAACGACACGACGCGACGCGAGAGGCAAGTAGAATCGGTCGCTCGCTCCGCCTAGCTCATTTCCCAGATTCTTCGTTACTACTGGCGAATTCGATTACGTCTTCTGCCCAAACGCGTAACAAAGAACGCGAACGAACCAGAATGCCGCAGAGCAAGTATCTGTCGCATTTCGTTTCATTCGCGTTCTCCGTTACGCACCGAGGAGAAGACGTAAACGAATGCAACAACAGTACCGAAGAATCCGAAAAGTGGAAAGGGCTACGTGAGGCGGACGACCGATTCTCCCTGCCCCTCGCGTCGTTTAGTTTGCACGTAGAGTTTCGACGTCTCGTCTTCGAATAGTACGCTTACGACGCATCCTCGTCTATCTGCACGCCGCGAAGAGACAATGCTACGAACCTTTTCCCATTACGGCGTCGTCTCTTGGTGGCATAGACGGTTCCCAGTTGGCTCATGGCGACCGGGTTGTTGGGTCCCGACGCCGTGGTCGGAGTCGGCACCGGTGCCGAGGTGGGCGTCATCGCGGGATCAACGACGTGGGGCTGAGGGTGAGAGGCGGTCAGGGTGAGCTGAGGTCCCGGGGGATAGCATGCCGCCGTCACGTAATCCGTCGCCGCGAGGGACGTTGGTCCACAAATCCCGGCGACCACCCCTTGCACTCCACCCCCGACGTTTGTCCCGCTACCTCCGCCACTTCCTCCTCCTCCTCCTCCTCCTCCTCCTCCTCCACTGCCGCCTCCACCACCGCCAGTCACACCAACGACACCCCCAACCACCCCCAGCCCCGCCGAGGCGGTCCTGTCCAGCGCGTACACTGTGCAGACCGTGACGCCCTTTGCTTCTACCGACGCTACGTCATCGTCGTCTGTCACTGGCGGCTCGGCCAGCTGTCGGCGTCCAGCTTTCCACTCCCGGTCCCGCTGCTCCGCGTCGGGACGAGACAGCTGCGACAGCTGGTGCTCCCGTTCCCGCAACCAACCACTGATAACCGACACGTCTACTTTCGCGCCCTTTTCCGCTTCTAAGTGGACAAAATTCTACGATACCAGCCGGCGAATCTTTGTTGTCGCGTCTTCCGCAAGAGTCACTGTTCGATGGGGATACGCGGGACACTCGGGGGACAGTTTTGAAGGGATTCGGTGATAATTGCCAGCTACCGGGGTACCACTTTCAACACGTTCACTTTGGACCGCGTCGGATCGCGACAGATCCGAGTCATGCAACGAAAAATCATCTTCCAGCCTTGTGAACCGTGTTCGGAGGGTAGGCGAGCCTTTCAGATCGCAAGTTCACTGTCACTGATTCGGTTGAACGCGAAACAGTCGGCGTTTAGCGCGATCATTACGCGGAATCACGATCGAACACCGACGAATGTCACAGCACCACAGCTACGCAGTCACGAATCTGGAAATTTGTTTTGATCGACCCTACGAAACGGAAGGAAGGTCGTCGGTGGCGTCGTTTCGACGACGCGATCATTCTCCCCTATCGTTGATCCGACCGAACGTGTCTACAACGAGAATGCCAACTTGTCACTGCAAAAACATTCCACTGATCAACTCACTGTTACGCGTGTATCCTTTACGCTGATATTCGCACAGTACTCCAAGAATGTGTCACCAGATCCGCACTCACGTGACGCGAGGGAGGGGCGGGGGGGACTCGAAACACTGTCGTCGGTATCGAGAACCGAATTCGCCGCGGTTCGCGCGATACCTATTCTAAATGGCTGTCAGTGTGCGACGAGCACGTAGAGCAAGAGGGTAATAAGCACACGCTTTTCGATCGGATCGCGTCACGTGCACGCGGAAACTGAACCGCGCTCTCTCACCCACCCGACACTCCACTCCCCCCCTTTCGTCCTCGTCGTTCCCCCCCTCCTAAAGGCCGAACTTCCCTCCCCTTATCACTTTTTCTGGTGACGCGACGCGGCTACAAAATACCCGGCCGCCGCCCAGCGCGATAATTTCCATAAAAATTGCCGAGAGGTAGAGGATGTAGAGGTAGAGCGGACACGGAGGACCCGGTGCTCGCCTGGTAGAAGCGTATCGTGTACTGGCGGCCCTGCCGGGCGTAGCATAAGTCAGGAGACCGTGGCATAGATCGGAACCGAGTGGTGGTGGCTTGTCTGGTGGTGGTAGAACTCACCTCCTCGGTCAGAGGAGTGTATCCTCGACGCGATCGTCGGGTCAGCCGCCACCTTCTACCCCCTGCAATTGTCCCGTCACTTTTTCGAACCCCTTCCGTGCTCCAAGCCACGCCCAATCACCGCCAGAGACGACCAATAGCGTTGCCAGCATGGCGCTATCCAGTCCAACCCGCGCCGCGCAAACAGATACCATCGTGCGCGTTAAACGATTACACCTATTCCACTGTACCGATCTCCGCGTCCTTGTTCTACTCGCGGGCCACTCCTACGCTTGCCGCTGCGAACCTTGTCGCGCTTACGGAAGCTGGGAATTTCGTTGCGGATCTATTCGATGTCGTTTGCAATGCTCCGACTGCCGAGGACCGTTCGTTAAGTTCGACTCTTGCCCCGGTTTATCCTGTGCATCTTTCAGATCGGGACGACTACAGTCCCGTTGTCGTGTTGTCGCGAGCGTTACGAACAGTGCGGTGCTCCCGGTGAAAGTAGAAGAGACAAAATTCTATGCAACGTACTCGTATATGTATCGGTTGACGATCGTAACGGCCGATGGGTAATTCGGGTGATTCTCGTAGCGGTGGGAATTTTGTATATTTTCGATTTCGAATCCGCGCGGCGTCTTTTATTCGGAGCAGAGGAAAGAGCGTAGAAAAATCGCGTTGCTTGGATTTTGTTATGCTCGGTTGACGGCTTCATGGATGGTTGCTGAAGTCCGACGGAAGCATGCAATAATCGCATTTCGCGTAAAAACAACGGAACTATGCAATAACCTTACCGTATCAATTATGCAAATAGAAGGCCGGAGAAAAAGTTACTTTATTTACTATTTAGATGAAATAATTGGCTTGAAAAAAATCTAATACGCTAGGTGGATTTCCTATAATGATCGCACGCCGCGTCAACGTGCGTGAAAAGTCGGACATGATAAACAAGATAGCGGCGAGTCGCAAAAAAAGCATATTTGTATACAGACCAGTCTAAACACCAGTGACACAGATCTTTCTGCCTATATTTTACAACTCGGAGTTAACGTAACGCTCTTCAATAGTATATATTTGCTACGAAATTGGTGCATTCGTTGATCATTTAATTAAACGAAAGCAACCGCTTTCCATTCTTCCGCAATTCCTACCAATATATGCTCTTCTCGCCAATTTATCGTGGAAGAACTATTTGCTATTATTTTTATATTTATATTCTATACTCTGTCTACTAATTGTTTAATTAATCCAAGCTAATTTCTTACTATTCTTTTCCAATATTGGCAAATCGCCAGAGGTAAACGATCCGTTTTGTCGATTATGTAATTAAACAAAAGCAACCCTTTCCTATTCTTTTTATTTCCTAGTAGCTACATCTACACGTAAAAACTTTCGTACGAATTTATTCTAAAAGAATTGTTCTGTCCATTCGAACCAACCCTTTCCCAATTCTTTCTCAGAATTAGCAAATCGTCGGCAAAAAATTATTCTGCTCACTAGTCGTTTAATTCATAGAAAGCAACGCCATCCTAATTTTTTTTACAAAGAGGACAATTTGTCATAGAAGAATTGTTCCGTCTATTTAATTTTTGTTAATCGTAACCAACTCCATCTTATTTTTCCCCAAAAGTAGGAAATAGTCACACAAGAATGTCACACAAAAGTATCCACTAGATTTTCAATTAATCGAAAGTAATCCCCTTCTACTGTTCGACAAAGGAACTAATTACAACTACTTAATTTATTTATTTATTTATTTATTTATTTGCTTAATCCGAATTAATTCTCTACTAATTGCAAAATGACTATCTCGTTCCAGATTCAGTTTCTCCCCGATAATAATTACTTATTCTTGCTCAACCGTTGTTATTCGTTGCAAAATCACCGTTTCGTTACAAACTTAATTTCTCCTCCACAAAAAATTACCCATTCTTGCTCAATCCGAAACAATACTTTGTTATTCTTTACAAAACGACCATTTCGTCACGAATCGAATTACTCCTCGATAAAAATGACCGGTTCCGAATTCATTTTCCGACCTTCGCAAGGCAATCGTTCGCCGTTTCATCGCGAAGTCATCGCTTCGCGTGCAAAATGTCACCGAATGCATTCGTCACGCGTACAAATTGATTCTGTGCCTTTGGAATCGCACAAGACTTAATATTTATTCACAAAGAAACCAAGTGTCAGCATTTTCACATTTACGAAGCAAATCCGCCGCTTGAAAAGATAGAAAAGTTGCGACTTTGAATTGACAAAGATGCCAAGACTTTAAAGATAAAGACACTGAATTAATTCGTACACCTAACATTATCCAAACGGATACGCAATATACAAAGTAAAATTGAAAGTAAATTCGAGGATAGAACAGCCTTCTATTTGAATCCCATTACTTTAATTTCGTCGATAAAAATACGAATTTGTACGAACATGCGCAGCCTGCTTATCAGCAAAGCAATTCTTCGTACAATTTCCATTGCTAATCTAATATAATCTCTGTTCTTTTTGTATACGCACTCTGAGTAGTTTGCGTTTCAACGAAAAGCAGAGGCCACCATAGAAATCGCATGATTTCAATTGACAATCGTAGAACGAGAGAAAGAGACGACAAAAGTAATTACAGGAACCAAACCCGTTTGTAATTTTATATTTTACGAATCTTCGCCTCACTTTGATACTCCAAAATATGTTCCAAAACATATCAACGCTAAAACTACCAACGATTAAAATATACCAAAGATATTGCACCAAAGAACCAGAAATGAGAGACACTAAAAAAAAAAAATATACGTCGCAAGTAAAGTAGTAAATCTTTGTTTATATTTTGTATAGGAATCAATATTCGCAAAAATGCACTGCTGGAAGTTTAGATAATTTTTACGGTAAATTGCCTACCGGTAATTTTGACAAGTTTGACAGTTTCAGTGTTAACGCAATGTCAAATAATGAATTATCACAGGTTTCATACTTTGTAATTATAGTCGCAACGTTTTAATGTTCAACGGCACATTTACCACTTAATATTTATTTATAAATACTAAGAGTAAACGAATATACAATGTCTATGCGTTGTTACGTAAATCCTCGTCCAACTTTCGCATGAAAATTTCTTTACTTACGATTCGTTAGACATTACTTTGCTATTAAATAAAACGAATTCGAGTGGCAGTTATAGGAACAGTGACAGTACGCGGGTCATTCGTCGTAGTGGAAAAATTGTAAAGGCTGAAGTTAAGGCAACATGTGGTATGAAAATTGGTATGAAAATTTCTTTGCTTACGATTCCTTGTACATCACATTCTTATTAAATAAACGAATTCAAGTGGCAGTTATAGGAACAGTGACAGTACGCGGGTCATTTACCGTAATTGTTTCCGAATATAATCGATCTATAATAATAGCTAGATTTATAATAACGTGTATAGAAGTGTATCTTTATTCTATCGTTTAATCTTCTATAACTATATTAATTATATAGTATAATTATATTTAATACACGGATAGAGAGTTAACTTTATCAATTTCGATGGTCGGATTGAATACAATTCTTAAACGAACCATTCTAAATCGCAAGGGGTGTAAAAAACCTTCTAACGAATTTCAGTTTTGAAATTTATCCGTACTTTGTAGAGAGAATCTCGGAATAGTCTAAAAACTGCGCCGCTGCAAATTAATTAATTTAACCACCGCAGTCGTTTTCACTGCATCGGTACGTGCTTCGTTCTACTGTTAAAAGTTGAAAATATGTACGTAGACATCTTGTGACTAACCGTGATAATCGTTGTTGGTATACCGTCCTTATCAAAGGAGGATTCTCTTCGTGAGCGGAATCGGATCGCGAGACACGTCCGATTATACGACTGTTCCGAGGCGTAGAACGGTGGTTCGCGACATGCCACTGATATCGGGGTGACATTAAACCTGAACCGATCGCGACGCGATCATCGGGCAAACGTTGCACACATTTTTCAGCAATCGTGGCCGATATCGCGATCAGCCCGACCGAAAACAGATTGCCAACGGATCGAAACGTCTCGGTGACATGCGATTCGACTGTATGCTTTATCTTCGTCGTTTTAGATGGCTCGATACCCGGTCACAGGGTGGCTCCTCTGTGTATCGTTCGTCGAAAGAAAAAGTTCCATCAGCGATACACACCGGCAAAACGCTTCTGAAATGTGCCTCGCGTTATTCTATTTCATGTAGGATCGACGTTGCATGCGTGGAACGCGTACATACATGGCCATGTGCCTTTCGTCGTTGTAGGGGATAAAACCTGTTTTGGTACCTTCGACGTTATTTCCATGAAAATATCGTTGCAAATGGGGCGAATTTTGGCGAAGCACGATACCAATATTTACCGCGACGCGAGCTTCATTGCGAGCTTAGGTTTAAACCTTTGCGGACGAGCGTCGACGAATAGTCGCCTAATGATTTTTGGTTTTCTGAACCCGTGTTGACATTTAAAGCAAAAAACTTAACGCAACGAATACTTGATACATTAATAAACATTTAAAATCGTTGGGCATTAAATAGTTGGGAACTCAAGAACTTCATAATTCGAAGACATAAAATTCAAAACTAAAGTACTCCCATAGGTGTCGTTCCTTCTCGTCCGCAAAGGGTTAAACCTTTACGGAAGAGTGTAGGCAAATAGCCGCTCAAATTTTGACGATTCTCTGGATAAATGTTTTGATATGTATATTCTCTCAGATACTATCAAATCTATTACAGTTTCACTGATCAGTGCTATAAATTCTATTGAATAGTAATATTTTGATATATATTCTCTCAGATGCTATCAAATCTATTACAAATTCAATGATCACTATTATAAATTCTATTGAATAGTCATATTTTTATATGTATTCCCCCAGATGCTATCAAATCTATTACAGTTTCACTGATCAGTGCTATAAATTCTATTGAATAGTAATATTTTGATATATATTCTCTCAGATGCTATCAAATCTATTACAAATTCAATGATCACTATTATAAATTCTATTGAATAGTAATATTTTTATATGTATTCCCTCAGATGCTATTAAATCTATTACAGTTTCACTGATCAGTGCTATAAATTCTATTGAATAGTAATATTTTGATATATATTCTCTCAGATGCTATCAAATCGATTACAGATTCAATGATCAGTAGGTGAACTAATAAATACTTTTGATAATAGTCGAGGGAAAATTCGCGAAGTGTTATTAAATTCTGCCCGTAATGGATTCATAATCGAGTGGAAATTTGTTAAACGTTACTTTGTCTCGTCCGCAAAGGGTCAAAATGATTCCAATGTGATATTTCCCTGAATTTAACCCTTTCACTGTTGATTAAAATGACAATTTGCTGTACTAATGTACTATTCTAAACAGTGATAATACTATCATAACGTGTATCAATTCTAAACAGTACAATGGGGAATGCAAACATTATAATTAAAATGTTAATTTAAATATAATTAAATATAAACAGTGCAATGGGGAAAGCAAAAACGTTAGTGAAATTCATCTTTTGAGATCTAGATAGATCTCGTCGTCCGCGTATTACCGCTAAATTAATTGTTTCTACTTTTAAAACTTATCGTAACGTATACGGGCTCATTAGTGAAAGGGTTAAACGATTGAAGATACAAGAACTTGATTCTGCGTTCCCGAAATTTGAGCGAGTCAAAGAAAACCTGTTTTAATACCTTCGACGTCATTTGCATGAATGCATGATTGCAAACGCGGCAAATCTTGGTAAAAACTAGCACAAATATTCGCCAGATCGTGAGCTTTATTGCGAGGTTAGGTTAGAAGAGGTTCTAGTATTATAATTCCCCGAATTTAAGGGATGGAAGATACAAGAAGTCGATTCTGCTTTCCCGAAATTTGAGCGAGTCAATGAAAACTATTCGAAAATCAAACATAGTATAAAGATAGTAAAATCGAATATCTGCGCAACCAACTAATATTTATTCGTAGCGAAAACTTTTGCATTGAATATTAAACCTATACATCCCCTTCACTTCGAGTGAATGAAATTGTATTGACTTCGAATTTGTATTGCATTGAATTTGTAATTGCATTATCGAATTTGCATTGCATCAAATTTGTATTGCATTGAATTTGTATTGCACTGAATTTGTATTGCATCGAATCTGCATTGCACCAAAGTCTTGCATCAAATTTGTATCGCATCGAATTTGTATTGCATCAAATTTGTATTGCATTGAATTTGTAATTGCATTAAATTTGCATTGCATCAAATTTGTATTGCATCGAATTTGTATTGCATTAAATTAGTATTGCATTGAATTTGTATTGAATTGAATTAGTATTGCTCTGAATTTCTATTGCATTGAATTTGTAATTGCATCAAATTTGTATTGCATCAAATTTGCATTGCATCAAATTTGTATTGCATTGAATTTGTATTGCATCGAATCTGCATTGCACCAAGTCTTGCATCAACTTTGTATTGCATTGAATTTGTATTGCACTGAATTTGTATTGCATCGAATCTGCATTGCACCAAATTTGTCTTGCATCAAATTTCTATTACATCGAATTTGTATTGCATTGAATTTGTATTGAATTGAATTTGTATTGCTCTGAATTTCTATTGCATTGAATTTGTATTGCATCAAATTTCTATTGCATTGAATTTGTATTGCATTGAATTTGTATTGCATTGAATTTATATTGCGCTGAATTTGTATTGCATCGAATCTGCATTGCACCAAGTCTTGCATCAAATTTGTATCGCATCACCTTTGTATTGCATTGAATTTGTATTGCACTGAATTTGTATTGCATCGAATCTGCATTGCACCAAATTTGTCTTGCATCAAATTTCTATTACATCGAATTTGTATTGCATTGAATTTGTATTGAATTGAATTTGTATTGCTCTGAATTTCTATTGCATTGAATTTGTATTGCATCAAATTTCTATTGCATTGAATTTGTATTGCATTGAATTTGTATTGCATTGAATTTGTATTGCATCAAATTTGTATTGCATCGAATTTGCATTGCGCCGTATTTGTATTGCATCGAATTTGTATTGCGCCAAATTTGTATTACATTAAATATGTAATGCATTGAATTTGTATTGCATTAAATTTGTATTGCATCGAATTTGATCGAGTAAAAGGTGCAACTGCTTCCTTATTGTTGCAATTTCTCTAAGTAAAGCCTTATCAGAGATTACCATTATCAGTAGGCTGAGAAATTAACATCAGAAATGAATACTTTTGCAAGCACGGTTAAAGGAATGGAACCTAAGTATGCCGATCGTTACGAAAGTGGTGTAAGTCAAAAGAAAAAAAAGAAAAGGAATAAAATGCTTCCATATCTTTGTATCTAATATAAATCAATGCGATAAAGAAATAAATGAGAGGTTCAACATTTTTTAGTGTTTCGACTTGCAATTTGACGCCTACTTAAATATTCCCATAAACGCGTAACAATCCGCAGTCTAATTATATCACCAACTACCGAAACTCTTTAAGTTCCGACGCGGAAGTCTCACGCGGTCTCGAAGGTTCCTAACTCGAGACAAAAGGAGACTAAGAAAAACTGAAGAATTATCCGAGATAAGCAATCAACATTGTCGTCAAAGCTAGATTACGTAAAACACGTTCGCCGCAATTGAAACTTTTCAGCGTCCGCATCGGATAGATTTTTCCTATACTATAATGCACGGCTACAATTATGTGAAAAACGTGCAAAACTAATTACAACTTCTCAAGGCTTCGTCATAATTATTTTTCACCTCCTGCACGTATGTTTTTGTTTCGCCTCTTTTTTCTTTTTCTTTCTACACTTTTATGAATTATTATTCCATAGTATAAAGAAGCATTCGTATATTTAAGTTGCAAACGCGACGCACGATGCGTTCGAAGGGAATGATAAGTCGAAGAAATACGAGTATCCATAAGAGCGCGACAAATAGGGTAGATGTCCCACGTACTGTCAGCGTGCCTATAACCGACACTTGAATTCGTTTATTCAACCCTTTGCGGACGAGTGTCGGAAATAATCGCCCAAGTTCTTCGGTGTTTTTGGACGTATATCAATTTTTAAAACAAGAAATTCAGCTTAAAACGATCACTATACGCTGCTGTTAATACGTGGACAAGTATTCGTTTAATAACGTCTTGAAAATGTTAAAATAATCGAACGAAAATTCGTTAAACATTATTTTTCCCCGTCCGCAAAGTGTTAATAGCAAAGTGACGTACGAAGGATCGTAAGTAAACAAATTCTTATACTAAATTTGGACTTCGTTTTACGTAACAACGCATAAACATCGTATATACGTTTACGTATAATAATTCAAACGAAATATTAAGAGATAAACGTGCTGTTGAACATTAAAACGTGACCGATGTAATTATAAAGTATGGGACGCGTCATAATTCACTAAAAGTGTTACGTTTACTATGCATCTTATATCTGTTACACAAACTGACGTGCTAACATATGTAAAAATTCTTTCCATTCGAATGAGAACTTTTCAAGTGACAGTACAAGGGACAATCGACTTTGTTGTACATTTTCAATTACGTAGCAATTAATTCTATATATTCAACATACAAAAAAAATGTTCACAAATAAAAGAGATCTGTTGAACAATATTATGCTCCAAATTGGAATTGGATTTTTTTAGGTAAAGTAATTAAACAAAGTTACCGAAAGCGATAAGCTTAAAGTGGCGGTACGCATGGTGCATCTAGCCCAATGTTATTCGGTAAGAAGTTTTGCTGGCGAGCAAAATAGGTTACTGTGAAAGGAAAAAGATGAAAGGATATACCTATAGGCATCCGGCCTTCTGCCGGCGGTAATTGTACCGGCCAAATGACGGCCTTTTTATTTATTTACTGGCAGACGTGTAGCAGTGGCGGTCTTGTTTTAATAACACGTTACACACCTTCTTACGAAAAATCCCATTCGCGTTAAGAACTCATTTCACGCATGCATTTCAGACATGGACGCTACCGTTGCAGAAACTCTTTTACACGCAACAAAAGCGCCGGCTCCCTCAGCTGACTCTCTTTCATTTTCTCCCAACATTGCCCAGTCGATTCTTCTCCCTCCCTATTCTTCGCCGACAAATTTAATCGAGGGCAACCGCGCGCGCGTGTGAACTTTCGCAATTCGTTAATATTTGGAAGAATTCCTTAACCCGTGCCTGTTGCTTTTCTCCGAGCTTTACTCAAACCTTTGCATTACGTTCGCGTATGCTATCGAGACACGCGTGAATATTCTTTTATGTACAAGTTAAAGGACCAAGTTCCTTTAACCCTTCGAGTGCTAAGCAATTTTAGGAGAGCGGCGCGTTTTCAGGTTTATTTTCACGCGTACACGATACGCGATGTTTGATACGAATATTGCGAACTTTATTAGTCAGCACGATGCTTCTAAGTTCGTATTTGTGGAACACTTTACGATAACTAGGGTAGATGCACCACGTACTGCCACTTTAAGGTTCGCGCTTTAAGTAACTTTATTTAACTATTTTAGAATCGTCGTTAACATAAAGATCGTCCCAGTTTGGAGCGTAATATTATTAGACGCCTGTTTTCCGTTCAACTATCCCGTTTTATTAAATCTTCGGTTAAACTTTCGCTCGGTGGAGCAAAAATGATATTTTTCCCCCCATTTAGTAGCTCTTGTTGCTTGGATTCCAAAGATATCGATTTTAACGTAAGAAATGCGCAACGTTGAACGTTACGCTAATGTAAAGCGTCCAAATATACACGTAAATCATATGACGCAACTAAATAATACGATATTGGAGCATAAGAGGAATTTCGAAGATGTCACACCGAAGTTATACGGCGATTGGGACATTTAATCCTATTTAAAAATAGCGCACTGAAGGAACCTTCGCGATCTTCGAGTAGAAAGTTGTGAAAGATTCTAAACCATGCCTTCGGGAGTTTTTACGAGTTTCATAAATTCCAAGAACTTCAATGCTTCGAGCGTACAGCAACGGTTGCTTGCAATAATGGCTGCGGGAATTTAATTTTCTCCCCCAAATTTCCACTCTTCGAACCCATCGCTGCCCTATACTTCGTACGTTCTTTATCCCTATCCTTCTCCGCCACCTGGCACGTAGATATTCCTTTTTCTCTGTCACACCCACGCTATGGCCGATTCGTTTCGCTTCATCGGTCTGGGTCACGCGAATTCGGCCGCGGACCTTGTTTACCCGCTGGACGAAATCGAATTCTGATAACTTTTACTTTCGTCTCTCATTACGAGCCGGGAACGGCTGTTAATTCTTGATCTCGTGATTTCACGATACTTTGTTCGGGCCGCGAGCGAAACCGTGTACCGGCGGTGGTAGCCATCTATAGATCGTGATCGATACCGTCGATCGAAATTTAATTCCATCGATGTTATCCTGCTGTATCGCGAAGTTCGATATCGAATCGTTTAATCGTCCGGGCAATTTAAATGCAACCATTAAGAACGGTTGGCTTCTTTGTCCGCGTCGAGCGATGGCAGAAGTAACGATTGTTCCCGCTGTAATTGCGTTGACAATCGACAATTACGCAAGTACTCCACATTTATTTATGTACGCGACACGGCAAACCGCCGCGCTTAGGATAAGATAAAAACGTAGAAGCCAGCTAGAGCCTTATAACTCGTCAGAAGTATTTATCGGTGAAATTTTCTGATAAGCTTCAACGTACCCGTTGCTCTAATCGGTAATTTATCATAGTGGATAATTATTTACATAGAAAGTGTAATGCATTGCCTTGAGACGTTCGATAAAAAACATGGAATATTCTTCCTATTACTATTTCTCGAACACTTCACCTTGCAATTATACTATTTCCGCGACTAGTAGAAATACGCACGCATCTGTTATGGAAGTAAAATACAGAAGCAGAATATAAAACGCTTCACTGGATAATTGGATATTCAAATGCTCTATAAATGCATACAAATCCGCGATACAATTATAAACACCGAGAGGCAAAAATTCAACGCAAGATTCAATTCTGTGGTCGCTATTCTACGATTAACAAAGGAGTAACAATTTATTTCCTCGATAGGATAAATGCAACGATACCTACAATATTTTAGCAACTCGACTCTAGATCGATAAGTCAGGAAATTATTGGGTTGGATAGAAAATTCGTAGTAGCGTTTTTCAGTGGATAGCATTAAAAGAATGTTGCGTTAATCGCTAAAAGGTGCAAATTTCTGGAAGGATGGAATGTTTAAATTATCGAATAGATGGCAAAAAAATAGCGCAACGAAATGGCGAATATATGGTACAATAAAAGTATGTACAATTACGCGTATTTTATCATTAAATTTTGTTTAACTCTTCAGTACGATCCCCAGTTTCTTTGTATGGGAATTAATGAACAATTACTTAAGAGAGAAGAATCGTCCATACGTAATTACAGCCACGCAATATCTATCTTTATGTTTTAAGTTACATCGTATCGAATTAAATTATTGGAGTAATCTATCAATTTTTCTAAATGCGCAAATCTCCCAAATCCACGTAAAAGGAGTAGAGAATTGTTTAGCTGTTGAAGGATTAAAAAACGCTACGAACTTTCTGCCAAGCCCAATAATTAAGCGAGCAGTTGACGTTATTGTGCGTACATGCATGATCGCTGTGAGCACCGACCAACTATAAGAGTAGTCTAATCATGCAATGTATTTTTGTGGCCCGTTATCACTTTTATTTTTACCTTTTCGATTATCTAAAATGTACATCTTCTGCGTGTGCTTTTACATTTTGCATATTAAAATGCTTTACAAGTGTTTCCATTCCTTATCGAAGACATTCTTTCGAAAATTCTGATTCTTTTAGTTATCGATATTTCGGAGCATGGAACACGAAATCCAATAAAGTGATTCGTCTACTCTTATATCTCGCGTGTCTTTTGGGATACCGAAGTCGTCGTCAAAGGATTAATATGCGAACGATCACAAACGATGTACAGGATAGGCCTATCATCTTATGGAACTTGATGTCGCACGATCCGAAATTCCGATAAAACGTAAAACATAATAACGATAATAACATCTTTCGTTTTATTATCCGACAAAGAATGCAAACACTTGCGAACTACTTTACTATGCAAAATGTAAAAGCAAACGTAAAGTTACACATTTTAGTGAATCCGAAAGGTAGAAATGAAAATAATAAGGGGATCTCGAGATCCCCAAATCGTGTGACAGAAAAATACATTAAATGTTATGTCTATTCTGTACCTCCTCGTCGTCAAAGGGTTAATATTCCAACAATAGCAAAATTTCATATGGAAAGGAATGCTCGCGCCATCTACCATCGCCACGAGTCACCAACCTTTCTCTCTGCAATTGCAGGATTACCGGTAGAACCGGAGAACGGAAATGCAGTGGCCCGGTTAGACCGGAAGTCATCACGTACTACCACCGCCCGCAGAAAAATCGTGGCCGCGCGCGAGAGAGAAAGAAACAAGTGTGACTCGAGTTGCTAATAATTCCCTCTCGATTCCCCTGAGTCGTTTGATTTTCAAGTTTAGCGACTGACGTTGAGTTAGGTTCGTTTGAAACGTACAGCGTCACGAAAGCCTCCGATCTGTCGCTATTCCGTGCTCCTGGAATAATGAACGGCTAGAGGGATAATGGGTCGCCGTGCAACAAAAGCCCGGCTAACAATGCAAAACCGAGGCTTAATTAGATAAATCATTGTTTTGAGACGTAAACCCGCAATCAGGGCCTGCGAGCAGCGCAATTGATGCCGCGATACCAGCGACACGCCGCGCGCACCGCTCGCGTAATTGCGTGCTATGAATAATTACTTGTGCAACGGACGGTCAGGGGTAGTCAACCACCGTAATGCTGTAAAAACCGGGCTCGATACCGCGGAAAAAACTGCGCGCTTTATCGCTTCGCCTCGTACACACACGATTACCATCGTCCTCTTCGCCCCCGCCTCTGCTAATCAAATGCAACCCCTCTATTCGTGTATTTCCCCTCTGACAGTTGCTGCAATATACCCTTCTTTTCTCGCCTCTTCTTCCGCTACAATTGCGTAAGAATGCTTTTATTTACTCGCGAAAGCGGATAACTAGATTACTCTTCTCCGTCGAAGGAAACGGAGATCCTAAATGCGAATTTGAATTGTTTCGCGTTAAGGTAAACGCTTCCTGTGGATATTTGTTTACTTTCTTGGTGAAACTTGGAACAGGAACACTTCTTCCTTGTCTTTTCTTCCGGTAAAATTGAGAAAGAATTTTTATGTCGGGTGTAAAGATGTGGGATTGTAATTATTTTTGCGTCGAGGCTAATGTTGCTGCCAAAATTTATATACTCCTCCCTTGAAGCTTCGAATATAAACTTTGAATTGTTTTGCGTTAAGGTAAACGCGTCGCATAAAGTTTGTATATTTTCCTGGTAAAACTTTTAATAGGAACGCTTCTTTCTTGTCTTTTCTTATGGTAAAATTGAGGAAGAATTTTTGAGTCGAGTGCAAAGGCGTTGAATTACGTTACTTTTGCACCGAGGTAAATATAGCCGCCAAAATTTATATATTCTCCCTCTGAAACTTTGAATATAAACTTGTGTTTGGTCTCTTCTTTTATTAGTATTGGATTACAATTATATTCGATCGCAAAAGTGTGGAATTGTACGCAAAGGTTTTAGCCTTGACTTGTGACTTTTGTTGTCTCCAAATCCAAGAATTCGAAACGTGACAGAAACGTGGCAGAAAGTCACGAAAAATGGGGGAAAATATAGTGTCGATTAATTCGTAACGCTTCTATATTACTCCAATGAAAGGAAATTGAAAGAAAGACTACAATTTTTGTATACACCTAATAAATACACCCCTAAAAAATTTGTATATTCTTCCCTTAAAACATCGAACATGAAATTGTCGAATTAAATTTAATTATCGTCGAGGAAAATGCGACTTTTAAAATGTATATATCCTTCCTTTGGAATTTCTAATACGAAAGTGTAGAATTAGATTAATTTTCGGCGAGTTAAATGGAGCTCCCAAAATTTGTATACTTATCCCTTGAAACTTTGAATACGAAAGCGTGCAATTAAATTACTCTTGCGTCACGGAAAACGCGTATAATCTTTAAATTTGTAAAACTCGCACGTTTAAAAGTCTTCAAAGTAGCTTAAAGAGCTTCGAAATTAGGTTCCCCTTATCTTCGGGTGAAAATAGACGATTGAACGCTTTGCGGTGTTCAATTTTGCAGTAGAAATTACGTGATTTTCTCCTCGGTTCGCGATAAATTCCAATTCTAAGAAGCACCGTGTAGAAACGTTAACACACTCGAAGTGGAAATGCATCTTTACGCACGGAGTTCTTCGAACACCAACCGATTGCTCGTTTTCCATGCGTGCTTCGGGATGATATATTGTAATTCTTTGTACATATTTCCGTGGAATGCTGAGATGTTTCGCGTGCGGAATTGCCACGTACCGAGAGAGCGGCCTTAAACTTGACCTCATGCGTGATAAACGAAGGACCTGTTTCAGGCAAATGACAGACGTTGAATTTGCCCCACGGAATTTGGACGCTCTTTAACTTTAAAATGCAACTCGAAGGTGAAACCCGGATGGATATATTCTTGCAGCGGAAAAGAAGCAACGAGTAAAAGGACAAAGTCGACCAATGGAAAGGAGTATCATTAAACTCCCCTCGACGCTGCGCGGCGCGGCGCGGCGCGGCGCGGCGTTGCGTAATTGCCGTCATTCTTCAAATTCAACAATCGCGCTTTTCCATTTTAATTAAAATAATTAAGACGATAGGATCGGCGTTATTAGCGGGGACGTGGTTCGTTCTATCAAACGAGGGAACGAACCGAAGGGAGGGTAGGTAGACGAAGGGGAGGAGAATATTGTTTGAACGTTGCTGGCTAGTCGCCGCGCCGTAAGTCAAAGGCAAGCGGCATGTCAAACGAAACATTGAACCGTGCCACCAACCGGACTCCCTCAAATTAGCGGCAATGCTCGCTAGCCGCAGGTCTCGTTGCGGACATGCGATCATTGGGACAAGTAATACGCGGTTCGGGTACGTTGAACCTCGAAACACAGTCGCACCGTACAATTTTAGATTCAAGGAATCACTGAGCGACGAATATTCGATGCGACGAGTGTCGGATACTCTTCGTGGAAGTCGAACGCGGAACGGCGAACACCTAAACGACCCGACAGTTTCAATTTCCGATGAGATGGCCACAAGACGTTCGCGTCGCGGTTGAAACGCGTGGAACCTAAATAGAAACTCGTTTCAATCCCCCCTCGCAATTATCGTGATTTGTACCTACTTCGTTTCGAGTATTTTCTGCATCCTTGCGTATGTACGTATCGCTCGCATTATGCAGCTTTTCGCACGCATCAATTGTCGCGTCACGTGAAACGCATCATTTCAGTTGACAATCGTAGAGCGATAGAAATGGCAAAAATAATTTGCCTTGCTAACTCTTTCTTTCGCTCTACGATTGTCAACTGAAATCATGTGATTTCGCGTGACGTAACCATAGTATGTCTCTGCCTTTAAAGTCACGTCGCGAATCGTGTGGGGTTAATTTTACTCGGAACATTATCTACACCCAAACGCAGATGTTTCCCAATTGGTGGTATAAATAAACAATGTAGGGTGACGTGTCCTCGTAGGAAGCTTCATTTTCGAATAAATCGATCTAGAGGATTCGTAAACTTGAGAATATTTGAGTCAATTTATCCTCGTGTGATTCGCGGAAGGTTAACATTCGTCATGGCGATAACCAGATCATTTTAAGCCACCATATTAAAAAATGTTAAACTAAACGTTTAGTATGAAGAGTTCTTTCTTGTATCGAAACTTTGACGTTAGGCCAAAATAGTCTACCTATTGTCATCAGTCATTTAAGGGTTAATGCATAGCAATCGTATTATTTGTGCTAAAGGTACATTCACGTTTTCATGTGACGCTAAATCGTGACTTTTACAGTCACGATATTAAACGCGAATGACTTTTGTCGTGGAGAAAACTAAGCATGGCATTGTCTCGGCATCGGGTCCAAAGTGGACATCCAAAATGAACAGCGAACGAAGTAAGCGAATAATGACGAATAAGTGAACGATAATTACGAATATAAGTGTCCAAAAGCAAGCGAAGTTTCGTTTCGCTTATACTATTTCGCCTATCGGCATTTCGAAAACGCATTCCCCTGATTCCTATTAATTTAAAGGTTCGTTTAACGCGTCTTCGATACAACCCTGGATCGAATTAACCGAGTTACAAGAGGATTGGCCGTAGTTTACTGAACCCAGCACTAGAAGACGAATAAGCCCCGATCCCGAAACGAGAAAACGAGAAGAAGCGCGTCTTTGGAATACCACGTGGCGGTACACGCTGGAGAAAGCTATCGGATCTGTATTACGTTTATCTAATTGCTCCGGAGAGCAACTAGCCGGGCCGGAGAAGTATCATCGAAGCCCCGGGACCGGTGAATCGGCGGATCGGTGGATCGGTGTGCGTCGAACCGGTGATTATCCCCCTGGCTTCCAGAGAGCGCGCGTTACATTGTTATTATAATGAAACAAGGATAAATACAAGCCGCTGGTACACGTGATCGGTGCAATTACCTTCTTATGATGATTTTCGTGGCGGTGGAAACGGCGGCGGGGCAACGGGGGCAGCAGCCAGCAGCCAGCAGCAGCCAGCAGCCGCCACAGTTCGCTCGGCCCTCCGAGAAATTATCAGAAATTATGAGCGAAGAAATTGGTAGTCTAGCCCGCGGTTGATTGACAGCCGGTCTGCCCGCTCTCCCTCCCCTCTCCCCCTTTCACCCCTTCCAAACCCTCCCTTCTTCCAGCTACCTTTCACGGGACGCAGACGTCTTTCCCGATTGTCCCTCGGGACCGACCGTCCTCTTCCATCCGAGCCGAACCCTTCGCGTTTATTGCCTCTTTCGCTTCTTTACGAATCCCCCCGCCCCACGCCCCTTACCCTTGTTGCAATTCTTTTTATTAAGTCTGCTTCACTCGAAGCTTGTTGGAAGCTCGTCAACATCGAAACTTCGGTGTATCGCGATTCGCGAAATTCGGCGAGAAAAACTCGGATCGTTGATAAAAGTTAAGGAACGAAGTAAACATTTGCGAATTTCCGTGCACTCTTTATCCGTGGATGAGTTGGAATTAAAGATAGGCGAATTTATGTAATATTATACTTTGCATGCTATTTTTAATTCTAAGATGTGTATCTCAGACGACGAACAATATAATTCGCAAATGATTACTTTGTTTCTCAACTTTTGTCGGCAAGCGTATCGTCGTGATGCTCGTTGCTTCATCGATAAAAAAATGATTGCTATATCGTGGTGCCTATTAAGTTGCATTGTCTCGCGTGGCTTTGGACGCTCCGATCTGATTTTCGATTATTGAGGAACTTCCGCACTTTGCGAATCGTATTATTAGGACTAGAAGTTAGTTCGGTGCTTTTGTGTTACACATCGTGTATAACTCTGCGTTGAATGTTGCATGTTGATTGATGTCGCTTGAAAATCATTGACCAGATTGCGCACTTTAAAACGTTGGAAGATGCTCAAAACAGTATCGATGATTTCGTAGCATCAAAACCACTATCTTTCTTTCGCCAAGGGATTCAACAACTACCCGAGTAAAGTCATCCAAAATTATGTCGATTATTTCCAACAATAAAAGACGTAGGCATGGTTTTATTATGAATAAATGGTATACTTTTTGAAAAAGGCACCGAATTAATTTGCTTCTACTTAATTGTATTCTAAAGTGTTAAAGCATTGCAATTGTGTTCTAAAGTGAAATGAATTAGAAGGTCCCTTTTCTTGAATTCGAAGTACCGGATGAGTTTGGTTGCCATGAGATGCAAGGACTAGTGTTTGGCTTTATTCAGGCCACGAAGTAAAACTTTAAAGATGGATCGTACCTGAAGTTGTTACACGGCTATTGCGCAACACCGAAGTGCAGTTAGCAGATTATAGCAAAACACTTAGAAGAAGAAGAAGAAGAAGAAGAAGTTTCTGGGTGAAAAACCTGGGGAACGTCGGGTTCGGCAATTTTGCAGTCAATGGAGCCGACATCTGCGACGAGCAGACGTGGGTATTAAGTGCGAAAAAAATTTTAATGCGGCTAATCGATTCGCTGAAAACGAGTCGCCGACGTTGCTTCCCGTTTTATTCATTTTGTATTCCTCCGCGTTCTTCTTTTCTTTTGTTTGTTATTCTGCGCTTCATAGTTCGCCCCGTGTTCGGCGTGTTACACGAGCGCGGAAGAGAACGAGAAAGCAGAAGAGCCACACACGCGATGCGCATAATTCCAATAATGGCGACTTCATTTCCTAAACACCGCGCCTTTAATTGTTGTTCGTTATTGCAGCCAGAGAGATTTCACCGCGATACAGAGATTTCAATGCTTTCCAACAACATCGCGAGCCTCGCGTTTCTTCGGCAAACGCGAAAGCCGGAACACGCTTCGTTGAATTTCGAAATCTAATCTTTCGCTTCCGAATCCTCGCTTCCTATTCGAACGTCTTTCGATTATGAAATTCGTTAAATATTATATCTTTCCCCGAGAGGGGAATTCTGGTTCGTGTAATAATCGCGGTACGATTTTATACGCGATTTGAGGAAGTTCGACCGGCGCTAGGTTTACGCGATATTAATTGCAAAAGATTTTTCCCACCGATGCAAAGGCGGTGGAAAAAATTGGCAGAGCCATGGCGTCCATGCACGAACAAGATGGCCGCGTCTGCATCGCGCTCCACTGCTTGCAATAATTAAAGCATTCGTTCTTGACGCAAGACTTCTCTCCAGCCTGGCTTTTTCCCTTTTTTGCCCACATACCAATCGGCCAACCAATTCTGCCGCTCGAGAAATTTTTTCCACCTGCTACCTCCGTTCGAAATTGCGTTTCCTGAATTTCCAACCAACCACCAGTCGAAGAAACGCGAAACAAATTATCCTCCCGTGTTCATGCATTTGTATGTTAACGCACGGAGCTGCTTCGTGCAACCATTAAAGTTGTTTCTTATTAATCTTTGGGTTCCGCTATTAGAAATTCTCTTCGCAAATGGAAGCATTTGCTTCGACGATTTGTAAAGGGAAGCTGAAGATTCTAATCTAATTTGAAAGTTTCCTACAGCTTTGCAAAGTTCTGAATCATATATCATTGGTCATTCCCAATTTGTTATGTTATGGACCTAATTCAAGTTATGCAACTCCACTCTTATGAATTTCTTTTATGAATTTTTAAAATAAAATCCGAAGTAACCGAATTAATCCCAAATTTCTGTGAGTTCTCTAAAGTTTCGAATCGCGTATCAATGAAACTTCTCCGATATTGTAATTTTAATTACGATATATTGTAATCGTAATTACAATTATTCTTCGCCAACCATGCAATTGTGTTATTATAAATTTTCCAAACAATTTTTCAAAGAAAATTCGAAACACCCAAACCTACGTTCCAATTTTCCATAAACTCTCGTTTTATAAACTCATTTCGTAAACTCGTTTTATATTGCAGCCGGAATTAAAGTTATTCTTTATCAATCATAAATATTCCATTGTTATAGATTTCCCCTATTATTTTGCAAAGAAAACCGAAATTATCTAAACTATGTTCCAAGTTTCCTCGCGTTCCCCAAATTTGTAAATCACGTATCATTGATCCTTCCCAATTCTTCATTTCACAGTGTAACCGTAGGTACGTAAAAATAATCCTCGTTAATCGTGCAACTCTAAACCTGAAAATGTTCCTCGTCATATTCCAAAGAACACTCAAAGTCCCCAAACAAAATTCCAAATCTCCTCCAGTTCTCGAAAATTGCAAACCACGTATCATCGACCCTTTTCAATTCTCCGTTTCCAATTCTATCTACAATTCAAGTTATTCTCTATCATCTCCTAGTTCTATCTCCACAAGATTCCCTCGTAATTTTCTAAAGCAAATTCAAAGTTCTTCAACTAAATTCCAAATTTCCTTAAGTTCCCCAAAGTTGCAAGTATCATCGATCCCGTCAATTCTTCGTTTCATATCGCGGACGCGATTAAAATTATTCTTCATTAACACCAGGTTTACGGACGTTACGTGTATAATTCGACAGGCTTCCGGAAAAATACGTATACTGCATACAAACATTCGAACGTAGAAGCGTGAGGATGAAAAGGATCGCGTACAATAAATATTCATACCGTTGTATTAATTAAATTTAACATAAATTACTGGAAAATAATATTTATGGTCTCTATAATTTTAGGTATGAAATCTGAACGGCGTCAACGTGACGCGTTCCGTAAACCTAGTGTTAATCTTCCAAATTTCCCTTAACTTTTCTTCGAAAACATTCAAGAGTTTCCTAAGGTCGCAACCAAAACAACAATGCCCCCCTGTCGCGTTAATCAAAACATCAGGCAGGCGCCGCGATATTTAGTCAGACATCAGAAAGGTTAACTCGAAAAGCCCAATCGAAGTCGGTGGTTGAATTAGATTTCGGCCACGGCCCGAAAAGGAAACCGTCTGACCTGCATCATTAACGATGACTCGAGCTTCCACGGAATGGTACATGGCCCCACGGATTCGTAGTAACGCTTTAACAGGCCAATTTCACGATATAAAGACGACCATGGGGACCGTGTATGGTTGGTAATGCCGCCAGTTTGCTTCCTTCCAAGGAACAGTCGGTTTTGTGTAGAGCTAATAAAGACCGACCGACGACCACCGCTCGGTTTTCTGTGTAGTGTGTTGTACTGTGCAGCCTACGGCGTTTATTAGGGGCCCTGGATTTTCGTCTGACCCGTCGTTTCAACCCTGACAAGGAAATCACTTTCAACGTCCAGGATAATTTGGCCCTGATCGGGCCCGATACAAATTCCTCCCTCTCTCGATACACAAGGGACGCTATAATTGCGCCAACGCTGACCGCATGGGTCGTGAGATCCATCGCTGATCTCGTTTTTAGTCTCTCGATGAATTCTTTCATTATATCTTTCCTCTATACGAAACACTCGCTAAAGAGACGGATGGGAATTTTTTTTAACGATTCAGAGGAAACTCGAACGGAGCGGAGCTTCATTTGGACGGGACGCTGTAAACTTGGTAAACGATTGCTGTCGCTGTATTGAATAATTGAGGAGCTTTTTTGGAGAAAACCCCAGAAGAGAACTTGATTCCTTTGCATTACAATAACGAGGCACACTCGTTTTCTGGATTACTGTGCACATTTCACGAAAATAGATACTATTAACGGTGAAGTTTAATTTGAACTCTAATCTTAGCTTTGCATTATAATATTGGGAGTTGTGAAATAAAAATTGTCTATGATACTCGAATAATTTGTACGCAACGTGATATGAAAGCAGTGATTGGCTAACACTAGCCTACGTAGGTGATAAAATAATCGTAGAGCAAGGGGTTAAATCGTTGACGAAGTAGAGGATAGACCATTCATTTCTACATAGAATCATCAGAAGAATATACCTGGTCCTCTTTCCATTTTACTGTCACGTGTGACATTACTAGTTGAGAGTGGAATAAGAAAACGACGCTTTTAAAGCAATAGAAATTACAATTGAATATTGCGCTCAATATTGCAATCAATTGTTTGCGACATACGAGATCTCTAAAATCCAAATCTATAGTAACATTCACATATACTAGTGGACAAACGTTGAAACAAACTTTGAAAGTGTCTAAGCGAAGGGCTTATTTTTATATTTATATCAAATAACCATTTATCGTTAACCAATATCTTGATAAATTAAACAATTATTCAATTCGAATCGAAACGAGTACAATTTAACTTCGACAAAATGATAAGATCCTCGCTTTGGTAATTAAAAGAATATATTATGCATAACTAATCGAAAGCATCATTTTCTTCCGAATGATAATATCGAGTAGACCGCCCTTTATTTTCTATTGCTTCGCGTATTCGATTTAGTAAACTTTTCTACACGTTTATTAAATAAATTTGGCCCTAGTCTAACCAGGCAATTTATGACGTTTCCTATAAATGGATAGTTTATCTTGTACTTAGTCAATGATTAACCCTTTGCACTCCATTGACGCTACTACGGAGACGTGCATAAATTCCCTACAAAATTAAGGTTTAAATTCTTCGATTTTGAAAACAAGGCAAACTCAAGACTAATTTTCCCCTTTTCGAAATACTCAACCCTTACCGTCTCGCGAAAGTTACGGAAACTTCTTCAAATTACCGTATATTATACTATTAAAAAAGCTTTGGAGTGCAAAGGGTTAAATTAAAACAACCGCGTAGCTCGACGACCGATATAGACCTTTGGTAGCGAGTTAGATCGAAGAAGTGCAGCGCGAAACGAAGGTATGCTTAAAAATCACCTTCGCCTGTCCATCACGGTGAACCATCTTATATCCCCCTATCCAGAAGCCAAGAATACCTATCTGCTCGCTGCATTCCGTTCACCCTCCCTTAATAATCTTCCGTCGAACTCACATGACAAGCCTTCAAAACGCAGCTTCCAGCTTTTCCCATCCCAGTAAATCTGCCGACTGTCACCCGTGGATCGCGCCAGATACTAAAAGCTTCGCCTATTATTGATTCCATCGAGAAATAAGAGAAGCACGAGCTTAATAAGCGATCGGATATACGAAGAGAGAGCAGCAGAGGAGGAGGGCGGCGTAATTGCAGTTAAGCCAGGACGCGGAGGAGATGATCGCTCCCATGCATCCCCCAACGACTTATATGCCGCGTTCCGACTGGTAGATCACGCCACGCGAATCTTCAGATACGCGGCCACGTCAGTGTGCATCCCAGAAGAAACAGTGATGGCCGCCATGAGCCATTTGCCCAGGCCGGATGGTTGCGAGTTGCGAGCCGAGCAGTTGCGAGAGGCGGCGGAGGAACCGGAGGAATTTCAGAGCGGAGGTGCGATAATGAGTAAATTGAGCTCGAGTATGCCGAGTTACGGCCGGGATGAAAGGACCTGCGAGCTAACCGGTCTCAAGGCCATCTTTGCGACTATTCCATGCCGATTCGCGCTACCATTCCGGATGGTACCGACGTGCAAACGCGTTTTGCCTCATTTTCGCGATTATCTAGCTTCCTGCCAACCGATTCGCTCGGGGTTCGCAGGTAAAATGTCCGGCGTAATCGCTACGTTCAACGGAGCTGCGCAGAACGTTTCCCCGCCCCGGGGACTCGTTTCAGTTTTGCAATAACTAGACTGAGGTTCTTTCTCTCTTTTATGTAAATTCGTATTTTTGTTAAACCTTTTGCGAACGGCTGTCGCGAATTGCGAAATGGACGCGCGTCAGTTCGCTTTAAAGCAAGAGACACGGATTATTGGACGTTATTGTTAACACATTACGGTCCGGGCTGCTTGCGCGAAAACTTTTGCGCGTAGCCGACGAAGTAGAAGCAATGAGTAACGACTATAAGGGATGCTATCGATGTGCTGACATAAAACTGCAATAATTGCACGAAGGAATAAAAGAGAGATAGAATAGATAGCATGCGTAGGTAAGCGAGAACAATAAGAAAAGGGATTTCCTTCTCATTGAATGGAAATGATAAAACATATTTTTATGTCTCCGGACGGTAACGCGTTAATAGGTGGGCGAGAATTGAGTCGCCCATTTGCCGAATCGATTAACTCCTCGAAATGAAAAGTAGGGAGATTGATAAGGTAAATGTATCTATAGGCTTTTTTGAAATTCGTTTTGAAATTTACATTCGAATAAACGCTGTGAAATGTGTTATTACAGGCGAAGCTTTTATCCAAGCTAAAACGCATAGAGTAACATATCTTTGGAATAATTGTTAATGCTTTTATAGACTGCTTATTATCAATAGACCAAAAACATTTTCCTCGTTTCGTGGTGTTAAGCCCAATTATCAAGCAAATTGTAAATATAAAAAGTTAAGTACTTTGATGCTGAAATTTTAAAAAACTCAGAAAGTGGAGGTAATCGCTTTGGTTTGCAATTGACTGAATTCGTCGAGTCCCTTATTATGCGAAAATTCGATAAATATTATTTTGTTCCGCCCGTAAAAAGTTAGCACGATTAAAAAAATGAAATTCATGTAATAGGTTGTTTTACCCACCAAATAAAATAATACGCCGTTTACTTAATTAGTTTACATATTTAGCATGTTACTAGCGTTCATTAATTTTTTGCATATATAAATTTCCCATAAGCAAATAAAAATTCGCAGTCTAGTAATCACTTTAATTGCGAATGAAAGCAACGGGAAATAAAATCCTGTAGCCTACGACAAAATCTGTTCAACCTTCAAATTTCTATCTTTTTTTTTTTTTAATTTAATTCCCGCTACGTGTTCCTCCTGTTGTTTTTAAATTCGCGTGCCTACTAAAATTGTGAACGTGCGTGAAAAAGTACCCAAAGGTTACTGATATTTTTAAACACCCGCGATTTAACCCTGAATTCCAGAATTCGATAAAAAATTCCGCATCTACTCGTACCTATCGATCAAAGCAAATCACGGCACGTAGAAACACAAGGGAGGCAAATTACAGGCCTTTAATGTTAACCCTTTTGCCAGGGTTAAACATAAATTCCTCTAATAAACGGTTGCACCTTGTTATTACACGCCATCGCGTTTTAATATCGGCGAAATAAAATTCCAACTCGAAGGAAGCATTTCCTCCTTCGCGACATCGTTACGAATGATACTGTTAAACGGCGAAAAACGGTAAGTACACGGAATTTTATAGTACTTAGGGCATTGTTAGTCACAGAACGTACCGATTCTCCCTCGGTTCTGACGCAACCGGAACGTTGTTGCCTCATTGTCTAACGAAATAAAGTACGAAGCCGAAAAAAGAGAGACGAAAAAATAGTTACACAAGATTCCCCGTGAAACAAGTTGCCGCGTACCTACGTGCACGCGTTAATAATCATGATTAATCCACTAATTATCAACGAGTTCTTTTAATAGCCTGGAAAACGTTGGCAACGTTTAATGACTAGTGTCACGGATGTCACGCTGCCCTAGTTCTCAAACAATTCAGTAACTCGCAATTGTTATACATAGCTGGCTAACCGACCCTGTGCAACCACTAATCTAAATTAATCCTTGTGCAATAAACCGCGGAGAAACGAAGTCCAGCCGTCTCTTGTCTAATTTCTCGGATGAGAAACTAAACCGAACAACTCGTGATTCCGAACCCTGAGAAATTGCAGCCTTCTACTTTCAACGCGTACATACAGTTTCGCTTGTATGCTACATTTCGCGTTGCATTAATTTACGTAGGGGACCCAAAAGTCATCGGCAGAGGATTTTTATGCGAATTGGTATTTTTTGGAAGCACGTGAGACGAAAATATAACATCGCTCGTGCTACAGCTTTAATGGAAACGGATCGGATGAAAAATACGATAAACTACCTAAAGGAGATCAACGTGCACCATCAAATATAAAACACCACAATTTGGTATCATTATTTACAATTATAATTTAGTTTATAATTGTAAACTATAATTATAATACTATATCATTATAAACTGTAATTATAATACTGTATAATTATAAACTATAATTATAATACTATATCATTATAAACTGTAATTATAATACTGTATAATTATAAACTATAATTATAATACTATATCATTATAAACTGTAATTATAATACTGTATAATTATAAACTATAATTATAATACTATATCATTATAAACTGTAATTATAATACTGTATAATTATAAACTATAATTATAATACTATATCATTATAAGCTGTAATTATAATACTGTATAATTATAAACTATAATTATAATACTATGTACGTATAGTTATATATTAATTATAGTATTCATGTATAATATTATATATAGTACTATATATTATAAACTATTATTTAGTATATAGGCCTAGCTATCGATGCGACGAAAACCTATAAAACAGCAAAAAGAAGATATGATATTCATAATCTGAACACCACTCGACCTAACATTTTTCTATACTCTGTTCTTATGACATGCCTCTGTGTTAAATATTGGTGCACAATCTCTCTACAAAATGGTTTACGCCCGTTTAACACTGAAACTACAAAGGCAATTAAAATGACTGGTTACAAATTTATCATAAAAATTCAATAAATTTGCAACGGTGCATTTTCTAGAATATTCCGCGACTTTCTGTACAAAATACAAACGAAGATTGATTGTACCTGAATGACACGCGCTTTGCAAGTGACTATATCGTTTTGATTTCTTTGCTGCGAATAAGTATACTTTAATCATCCGTGGTTCCAGCGTTAATAAATAAACAAATAAGTTTCTCTAGTTCCTAAGGGAAACAGATTTTACGAAATAACGCTTGCCATCGCTTCCTCTAAATTTCCAACGATTGCCGATTCCCTTTTTCCCAGACTTCGCGCTAATTTGCACCTGTATTCCAGAGCCCTGGTTTTTATTCTTTTTTTTTAGGGGGGGGAGGTTGGCCATTTTGCGGCGGTCCAAATCCGCCATAGTGGCGGGACGTTGGGCCTCTCTGCTCCCGAATTTTTCCCTACTCGCGACTCCCGGCCGATTTCTAATGAATAAAAGATCCCGGCGGATCGACGGGGTTCGACGGTTCGAAATCATCGGCCGCCATCGAAAATTGTTGTTCTTCGGGGATGCCGGTAGCCGTGAAGGCTATCACGCTAGCCAGAAGGAAGGAAGGAGTACGTTTATTCTCGTTCATCGAAGGGATCGGCCTTCCTAGACCCAGCTTGGACAGGCCAATTATTTGAAAATTGCTCGAACCTATCCGCTTTCTTGGCCTCTCTCTTTCGAAACGAACGTTATTCCACACGCGAGCTCCATCATCGCCCACCACCCAGCTACCCCTTTGATAAACCGATCCCGATGCCAGCCGATTTTTACCATACTTAATTGCTTATTAACTTGATGACAACAATAAAGGAACCGGTAGCAGAGTATTCCGATGCAAGGTGAAGCGAATGCAAAATAACTCGACGGGAAATATGGAATGCAAACCCTAAAGGGTTTCTCTAAATTCCTTTGTAATTTGCGGATTTCTAAGGGATTCCTAATCAATATTCAGACCTTCATTTTGATGCTCTGAAGAACTTCCAACAAATTGAACGATTTCAATGTTTCAATTATGAAAGAAAAGATCTAATGGATTTCATTCTTTGTAATTTACAGAGTTTTAAGTAAAAGATTTCTAATCGATATTTAAACTTTCATTTTAATGCTCCGAAGAATTTGCAATAGTTTTGATAATTTTATCTCATTCTTCGTAACTCACGGATTCTTAAGAAATTCCTAATCAATATTTACAGCTTTTATTTAAGCTCTGATGAGATCTTTAAAAAATTCCTAATTAATATTCAGAGTTTTCGCTCGAGTTCCGATGAGATCTTCAAGAAACTCCGAATCAATATTCAGGTCCTTTAATTTGAATTCTGAAGATCTCCGAATAAATTTTATTACCTTGATATCCCAATTACAGAAGCGAAAATCAAAGAAGTCTCATTCTTCATAATACACAGTTCTAATCAACGGACTGCATATTTTTATACGAACTTGTATCCTTGTTAACAAGCTTGAGGAAACAAAACGTCAATTGGGAGTCGTTTTGCCCTCTAACGATACGTATCGCAATTTCTATTACACATTGGATATTTTCCATACGATTGCACACTTTGCATCTTTAAATATCCAACAGACGCTTCGAAATCCACAATCTATCAATCATTTCATTGAGTACTTTTCTTCGAGTTCTGAAGAGCTTTCGATAAACTCGTTAACTTTCATATTATATTTCAATCGCAAGATCTAACGTTCTAAGAAAATTCTCCATTACTTTCGGATCCTCTAGGCGATCGCGCGATTGCGGGATAATTGCAAAGCAACCGGAAGCAAGGAACTCGGTAAATGGCGGAAGCGTGGACGTCGGTTGAAAGCTTTAACCTCGTTACATTCGACGATTAAGAAAGGAAAAAAAAAAAGAGCGAAGAAGTGGTACAGCGATTCGAAACTCGTTTCTGCGTGTACCTCCAATCAAACTCGGAAAGATTTTCCTTACAGCGACGCGCGCGTGATCCGTCGAGTTTCACGCGACCGCGGGTTCGCCATTTCTCTTCGTTCCCCTTATCGCCGCGAATGATCTGCGCGCGCACGAAAAAAAAGGGGGTAACTTCGCAAACGGAAACAGAGAAAAAAGCAGCGCCGCCGTGGGGGGAAAAAAAAATAGAAGAGCAGAAACATAGGTGTATTCGCAGGGATCAAGATTAGCGGGGACTGTCTAAACCGCGGGGCTGTGCGTTTCAGCGAAACGATTTCACGTGCCCCGTGTGTTCCACCGTGAATGCAACGCGATAGCGGACGTGCTTAAATCGCGATAATGAGCGGCGCACGTATGTCACAAGTGTATAAAGTTAACAGCGCTTAATAATGCACGCGGCCAGGCCACGGTGATCCCTCGCTATCGATAAACGTCAGCCCAGTTAATTCTACATTTAACGGACGAAGACAGAGAAACGGGCAGCGTATCGATAACGTAACAACTGCGTATTCCCACGAATGCGCACAGCGTCAATGGTAAAAGAAAGGAGGGGATGGAAGAAATAAAGAGATAGGATAAAAAAGAAAAAAAAAAGGAGGAAATATTATCACACTCGAGCGTCACGTATCCTGTGTCGCTCTGTGCGCGCGCTCTCTGCCCGACTCTGTCCTCTCGCCATGCTCGTTGCACGGAAATTGTCCGCACGGAATCCGTGGATATAACGAGACTTGCAACTTGCTGCTGTTTATTACCCGACGTCCTGCTGAAATACGGCCTCGTAACGGGAAATCTGACTAACGATCGAATGCCTCCCGTGATGGCACCCGTTCCGCTAACCACGATCATCATCTTGTCTCTTCCTAGTACGTTTAACGATACGCAGTGGCTGCCGAAAGTTTTGCGGACGAATCGTGAATCTTTTTCGATTTATTCGATTTTCAGTTTACATATACCGACGGGCGTTAACCCGTTGAATAAACTAATGATAATAACGATTGGAACGATACGGTAATAGAATTCTTTCGATAATCACTTTAACGAGACATTTCACAAGCGATAATATTAGGTTGTCCCAAAAATTCCTTTCGTTTCTTTTGCTAAATACAGAGCGCGGGAAATTTGACGCACCGTACAATTTATTAACACTAAAACTACCAAGCTGATCAAAATTAACCATTTGCGATTTTTTCTAAAAATTGTATAAACTTGTAAGAGTGCGTTTCTGAAGAATTTCGAAGATTTTCTATTAATGGTGTGAATGATGACTTATTTCTCTTGCATAACGTATTTTTATAAACGTATTATATTAATCATGTTGATGCAAGTAAATGCACTTTAATAGTCGGTAGTTTTAATCTTAAAGAATGTAAAATCATTAGGCTCGTAACATCTTCCTTTATCTTTTCGGAATGGCCTCGATGCCATTTTCGGCAGTCTCGCAACATTACTTTACTTAACAATATCAAAACCATAGAAAAGAATTTTTCGGACAACCTAATATTAGGTACGCGCAAAAGTTACGATGGATTTCCATTAAGCAAATGGATAGATTATGTTGGTTTATTAAAAATTGAATTTATTTAATTAATCGAATAGTCGCTATTGTTGTCGTTAACCCTTGGAAATTATATTGACGGTAAGCATAAATGGCACTTATTTCTCCTTAAAAGCATCCAACTGGATTTTCACGCAAATACCAAAATTTCTATTATCGTATTAATACCTATTCTAATATTCTAATATTGGTATTAATACCTATTCTAATATTCTAATGTAGGTATTAATACCTATTCTAATATTCTAATATAAGTATTAATACCTATTCTAATATTCTAATATAGGTATTAATACCTATTCTAATATTCTAATATAGGTATTAATAACTATTCTAATATTCTAATATAGGTATTAATACTTATTCTAATATTCTAATATAGGTTTTAATACCTATTCTAATATTCTAATATAGGTATTAATACCTATTCTAATATTCTACTATAGGTATTAATACCTATTCTAATATTCTAATATAGATATTAATATCTATCCTCAAATATTTTGCACCTTACTAATAGACTGCTTTATGCAAATTCAACTTTTTATAAACAAGAGTAACGCAATGGAATTTAAATACAGATTGGTATCATCCCTTAAATATTGTAATAACCTTAACGTGTATTTTGCTCGCGATATTTTCCATACTTTTACACGTGAAATGCACTCTCTACCTTTTTGTACGATGCAATTTGCAATACATAAATTTATAAATGTCTGCAGTGTACTGATTAACATAATAGGATTACACTTTGGCCAAAATAATTTTGGCAGCCACTGTATATTTCTAACGAGAATTCCCAACTATTTCTAACTATTACTTTAGAGTTACAGACAGAGAATTGACGAGTTTAATCTGGATAACTCGTTGACGTATGATTCGGTGATACTCATCGTTAATTCATCGATGTTTGACGAACGATTTACGATAGATTCATCATTGATTAATCGATGGCCGATGGTTGATTTCTAACCCCTTGTCCTAGGATTATTTGATTACCTACTTAAGCTAGCATCAGTTGATCGCTATCTTTATATCGTGTCGGGAACAAATCGTTCGAATATTCTAAACAATCTTTATTTACTAGCCTCCAATCTAAAACTTAAATTTTATACTTAACAGTAGGCATTTTTGTTGAATCTCTGCCAAAATTCATAAAACGGGTGTGACTCGTTATTGAAGGGCAAAGGGTTAAACACGTTGATCGCAACAGGTCAAGATAACGGATTCCTAAATTGTATAAAATTCATCGAACGAGTAGCGGCCAATGTGACGTTGTCAAACACTGTGAAACAAGACAACGCGAAACAAGAGGATGTTTCTAAGCGATCACAGGTTTCAAGGTACGCGTCGCCTCGATTCGCAACGTTCAGCAAGTGGTTGCGTAAAGCACCAATTTAATTCGTCCATTAAGTCGGTGAGAAATAGCCCCGTGGCTCGGTGGAAAACGAATTTAGTCACGATACATCGTTCACCGGGTAAAATCCCATTCATAACTACCAAACATTCTTCCTTTTGCACGAGTGTGCAATGCCAAACCACGGAACCCACTTTCCCTGCAATTCTTGTACTCGATCGCAAATTGCTCCGAAACTATTCGACTGCACAAAAAGCATTTCAAGAACAGTTGCAGGGGATAATGGCGAAACTTTAATCATCCCCGATCCTCGAGAACACGTCCGTCTTTGTGGACCAAATTATTCGATGATTCGACGGCAACCCAAAGATTAAAATACAGTAGACTCTCCTTTAACCATCCTCTATGGGACTGAATCTTTGGCTGGATAAACGAACGGTCGGTTAATCGGAAAATATACACCAATTACTTATCATTCGTGGTAATATGCAAAGCAAAGTATCCTATTATTGCACGACTTAATGCGTAAGCCTCGTTTTGATTTAAGTCTCTTCTATCCTAATTTCAACTAGATTACTATTACGATTAATTACATTGTTATTAATAGGCTAAGGATTTTTGTGCATTTACCAAAAATGTAACCGTCGATGACTTCAAATGTAATGTATCGTGATAAGTAAAAGAAATATATTTATCGTTCGTAGGTTGTTAATGAAAAAAGTGATTGTTTGCACGTATATAGTTGACCAAAAAGTCTCGTCGTTCTTTTGCAACGTAATATTAGTATCGCGATACATTGAATAATATATCAGTAACTCTGCAAACGCAAGGTAGATTTGAAAGTAGACGTTTCGAAGTGTCGTTTGAAAGATAGATCGTAAAAATTGGTTTGTACCCGAACCGATAATATAAGTCCAGCCTAATACAAATCAACGCTTAAAGCGGTGTTGGATTCCGGGTAAAGGAATCGGGTACAACTATTAGTCGCGAAGAAGTTTATTCGAGATTTTTTCGATAGTTTCGTTGATCGCTGGACAGAGTGTCGTCGAGACGGTTTTCAGTTGAACATAGTTGCTAACTAATACTGTTTTGTGGACTGCTGAGGAAATATACATAACGTTGGAGTATTTGTAAGGGAGCCGGTGAAGGGATAGCGTGGAAATAGGTAAGAGTCTATGAGTCTAAGGATCGTAGGATGCTGCATAGGATGACTAAGGGTCGTAGGATGATGCGTAGGATGACTAAGGGTCGTAGGATGATGCGTAGGATGACTAAGGGTCGTAGGATGATGCATAGGATGACTGACAATGAGGGTATTTGTGAAGGGACATTGCGCTAAGCGATATCTGGCAATCAACTGTACATATTTACGGTAAAATAATCGGCTGAGTATAGAACAGCGGGATAACCGAGAGCCTACTGTATAAAGCAAACTCGTTCGTCCTTCACAAAAGAAAATTCTTCGCGGAAGAGGAGAGAAGCGAGTTGCAAAGAGTAAGCAAGTACATGTGGCCGAATCGGCCCGAATGAAAGCCAATGAGAACGTGCGGCAAGATTCGAGCAACACCTTTGACGATGGTGCAAAAGCACAAAGAAGCGTGTGCACGGTTTACGAATGGATCGTAACCGACGAATGGTTCCCGTCGGAGCGAGACTGGCCAAGAGAGGAGAAAAAAGTAGCCCGAAACAGGGGGAAAAAAAATCGAGAAAACGGAGGAATGCACGCGACCAAGATGGCGGCGCATTGTGTGCACTCGATAGACAGGGACGGGAGGCACGAAACAGGAATGGAAGCCGCTGGAGAATGGGGATAATTGCGTTGGAAATGCAGCAAGGCTCCTCCCCTTATTCAAACCTAAAGGCTGCAACTGCAAGTGCCAAGCTGCTCACTTTACGGCGTGCACACATGACACGTTCGACCACTGGCGACGCGAATACCACGATACGCCGATAAAACGGTGCTCCGCCTTGTATCGCGCGTGTTGCATCTGCGTCGCGAACATAAGAGACTCGCGAACAAATCTGACCCACCCTTTAACCATCCAGCGATCGTATTTTCAAAACGGATCGAGACCTTCTTCGCGTTTTCGCCGTTTCTGTTGCCCGGAATTTTGGTTAACCCTTTCGATACTAAGGGTGACTATATTCATCCGTTAAGAGCTTTCTTTTACGCAGCACTGCTCGTAATTATTCGAACAACGAAGATTTTATTATAGAAGATGAGCAAATTTTCTATGCCGTATTTAACACGGATTGCTTCCTATTAGAATAGTTAACGCGTGTTTTTTTATTGGTAATTGATCGCAGGGTTGCCCATCTTAATCTGAAATTGTTAGGGATTTTCAAGCTTTCGGATTCTCCTGTATTGGTGTTAAGTTTTCGAATTTCCAGGCGTTCAAATTTCGAAAGTTTTGGGACTCTCGTGCACTCGAATTGTCAAGCTTTTGATTTCCAAGCGTTTATATCTTCAAGCTTTTGATTTCCAAGCTTTTTGATTTCCAAGCGTTTACATTTTCTAGCTTTCAAAAGTCCTAGCATTGAAATTCGCAAACGTTTGACATCCGAAGGTTTAAAATTTTCATGCCTACGAATTTTCAAGCATTTCAATTTCCATGCCTTCGAATTTTCAAGCATTTCAATTTCCATGCCTTCGAATTTTCAAGCATTTCAATTTCCATGCCTTCGAATTTTCAAGCATTTCAATTTTCAACCCTTCGAATCCTAAGCCGTAAAAATTTCAAGCCTTGAAGTTTCCAAACTTTCGGATTCCAAGCCATCAAACTTTCAAGCTCTTAAATTAGTAGGAGTGGCCATCAGTTCTTGAAGTCGTTCAAATAATTATAATCAGCTTTGTATACTAAAGACAACTATAGTCGCTCTTTGAAATTTTATATCAGTTAAAAATATCCGGCTGAGTATAGTACTATAATATTTAGTATCCGTTAAGTATTGATTGATTAAGAAATAAATAATTTGCAAAATAATAGGTGTTACAATAGTAAACTTCACCGCAACGAAAGGGTTAATTGTATTCGTATAAACGAAGTGAAAATTCAACGCTAAAACTACCAAGGCAGTCAAAATGGTTGATTACAAAACCATAAAAATTAATTAATATATTCCGTGCTCTTCTGTACAAAATGCAAATAAAGATTTACTGTAGTTCAATCACATGTGCTTTGGAAATATCTACCATTTTTATTTCCTTGGTACAAATAACTGCGCTTAAAACGTATTAAAAGGCGAAAGAAGTAAATTAGGGCAGGTCTCGAGTTTATTATTTAGAATGACTTTTTTTCTTACGAGGAAATTTCTAACGCGGCTCGTATTTGCTTTTCTAATATAGGGGCGACATGCATTAGCATACTTAAACGCCTCGCTTTGCTTGATCGAGTAATTCTTTAGATTTTATCGATAATTTATTCTACTTAGCCAGATAGTTTTTTACTGACTCATAAAATTAATTAATGGTAACTGTAAGCGCGAGCTTTATCGGTTTCATGATCTTCCTCCCTGGCGAATACTCGAGTTTCTTTTCAGATAGCCACGCGACATCTACGAGCTACCACATTTATCAACCGAGTAATATACCAGTCATCGAGAAAGTTGAGCTACATTTCTTTCCTTCGTTCTGAAATACCGATCGTATAAAAAATCAAAGACCCTCTACGATTTAACCCTTTGAGTGTGGAGCTTTCCTGATTTAAAAAATAATACTTTTACACAAAGCGCTAATTAAAGTTACTCTTATACCTATCTATTTACTCAGTATTAAATAAAATGGTATAATTACGATTAATTATAATTGATTATAATTCAGTATTATATAATTTTATATTTTACTTTATTGTCTTAGTTTCAATTTCTATTTATATAATAATGTACCTTCGGTATATAATATTTACTGTATTGTTTTTTTCTTTTTTGTTATTTGGTTTTAATATCACTGCACTGTATTGTCAATGTACGCAAGAAGCAACAGACCCGTTGATAAATAATAATAAAATGTTTATAGTGCTCCCAAACATGTGCTTACTTCAAGCACTGATGATTTTTATTCAGGTCGCGTTTATAAAATAGAAATATTTGCTAACACATATATACGTCCATAGCACTGAAAGGGTTAAAACGGTGAGTTTGGGAACTACTTCTATCCAATCACCCAAATCGATCTAATCAAACCATCATTATGTATCTATCTACGTAAAAATCTAAAGAGCTGCTGCACACGAAACGACGATAAAACGTTTCAACTTTTTTTCGAATTCCTACTTAATGGAAAATCTAAAGTGTTGTATAAATCCCGCCCAAATAAGAATCCGCGAGGATATAGTAAAAAGGAAAGGGAATAGGTACTGTACACGGTATCATGTATGTACCTTTTGAAATGGATCCTAAGCTCGTCGTACTAGACTTGAATTTTGGGTCCCATTTCATTTATCCACCTCGTACAGCTAATCAGCAAATCTGTAACAAACTCGGTCAGCAGATTAGTACATTACAAAGATAGGATAAAAATTACACATGTCAAACAAACAATTATACATACACATATACATGACAAACAAACAAAATTATAATATATAACATATATTTATATTATATTTGTATAATATATAACATATATTTATATTATATTTGTATAATACAGTAACATATATTTATATAATAAATAACATAGGACTGCAGATTTCTATGCGAATGATTACTTTTATTTGTACGTTCAGTTTATACGTACTTTGATTTACTTTTATAATTTAAATAAAATTGAAGTGAAACCTTATTCTAAATAAAAAGAATTGTTTTTCAATAGCTAAACACTTTTTGCATTTCTGTTACATATTATAAATACTTTACTGTTACATAGTATAACAGTATGCTGTTATATGTTTATTATTTATATATTTTATTATAATATACTATATTATTATATTATTCGTATATTTATTATATATTGATTTCAAATGAAAACCAAACCTATACCTATGTTCAAATAATTTTGTAACCCACTGTAAATAATTTCTACGGTACTTTAAATATTTTGTACACTTTTGCATATTACTATACTATTTTCCACAAATGCATAGGAATCCGCAGTCCTCGTACATTAATTCAATTTGATTTCGATACCAAGATAAAAAGAGGATCATGTAATTTATGACCCCTATTTTTGACAGTATTTTTTTTAACAAACGCTCGGCAAACAAATCATCATAAAGACATCGATACAAAAGAGACGCATAGTATGAAATTGGAGCAGCCACAAATGGCGCTGAATGAATAAAAAAAGAGTCACATACGTAATATAAAGTTAGAACAGCCATAAATGGCGCTGAATGAATAAAAAAAGAGTCACATACATAATATAAAATTGGAGCAGCCATAAATGGCGCTAAATGAATAAAAAAGAGTCACATACATAATATAAAATTGGAGCAGCCATAAATGGCGCTAAATGAATAAACAAGAAACATATACGTAATATAAAATTAGAGCAACCATAAAGGGCGCTAAATGAAAACTACTCGTGGGCTTCTTTGGATATTTGCAATATTAATTTAAAAAACGCGAGCAACTATCAACGCAACGCTAACTAGAAAATTAAACCTGATGTAGACGAGCGACTTTTTGACGTAAGATCGTACGTTTTCTTTATGTTTCCAATTGAAAACAAGGAAGAGACATACGATCGTGCGACGAAAAGTCGCCAATTTGCATCGAATCTTAAACAATCGCGATGGAAGCATGTCGCAACGCTAACCATTAATTAGTTTAATGGAAACTGTTATTGTTATGCCAGCAAAGCTGTTTTAAATAGTCGCGATAATTTGAAAACGCAACGCTACATCCAAATACAAGGTCTCACAGCAAAGTTCAGAATTGCAGCAATGATAAGAGCCAAACATAACTCGGATAAAAAAACTGTTCTAGTTTATCGTTTAAAAGAATTCTCCGAACGAAAAGAATGTTTAATACAAAGTATCGAAATCATTTTTGAAGTTCGTAATTAGAATGCCTCTGAACATTCCGATTATAGACTTTGGAAACAGTTTTGAGACTTTATGTTAAATTTTATTACCGTATGTTAAATATATGTTAAATATATAGACTTTATATTAAATATATATTAAATATTGACTTTATATCGAATATATATTAAATATAGACTTTATATTGAATATATATTAAATATAGACTTTATATTGAATATATATTAAATATAGACTTTATATTGAATATATATTAAATACGTAGACTTTATATTAAATATACACCAAATATATAGAGTTTGCATTATTCTTTAATACGAAAAATTATTTCCATGGGGGATTATTTCGAACAACAAATTAAATCATTTTTTGTATCTACGTTGTCTGGCCTCTTTTCATTCTTGCAGTCCGGAAACGTTGCCAGATTTTATATATTGCAACAAACAAACTGTGGCAATTAAAATCTACTAAATACCACTACAAATACACGCGATTAGCCCAATATGAATCCTGATAACACTACGGCATGCAAAAAACTAACTACGAGTACAGTGACAAAGTAGTAACGAGAATAACAGTCCATTCTTTTTTAACTAAGAAAAAAACAAATGGTCTGCTATTAGTAGTTGCCCTCTTTTAAGGCCTCTTCGGCGTACAGCCTCTTCGTTTCTTCGAGCACGATGCCCGCTGAAACTTAAATCTAAGCTCGAGACTCCCTAATCGTAGCTAAACTCACAAAGGGTGAGCTGAAAAAATCTAACTCGCGAGAGTGGAAAAGTGCACGCAAACGATTAAACGATTACAAGAATCGTTGCACCGTGCAGGCGTGCAGAATCTCGAGCTGGGGACGTTCGTTTCGAGACCGATCGCGACCACGACCGCGATGGCAACTTTAAGTCGCCTGATTAGAAAGATCGACGCTGCGAAGCCAGAAGTGAATCGGCATTCTCCGATCAGATCTGCTTCACCGTCGATGGTTCAAATCGAATTTCCAGAAACAGGTTGAACACGCGAATGTGCACGCGACCAGAGACTGTGTCAACCTGCCCGGCCCTACCTACTTATATTTAGCAGTCACACCAGAGGTATACTACCTGTCCTGATTACCCCACCTGTATTTAAAAAAAATGGCAAAGCACAGGCACACCAACACACATCGTTCGTCGAAGCTCAGACAGACAATTGTGCACACTCTAAGATACGTACCAGTTCGTTGAAATCGGCTGATTATATATACGGATAGTGACCATTGCGTGTTGCGCGATATAAGTAATAAAATATAAGGTAAGCAGCTAAGTATAGTCGAATACTATGTTTCAAGTAATTAAAATATGTGTGCATATCGAATAATTCGATATTAAGATTGAGAAATATACTTACGACTAACGTATTTATTAGTCGTAAAGAATTACGTTGCGCCAAGGAATTAATTGTACAGTTGCTCTCGAAGTTCGAGTAATTAAAAATCTACATAAGTTTAAGACTCTCATTCTGATAAAAAATTTGTATTACATATTAAGTTACGTACTGTTGTTGACTATATATTTTGTATATACTAAAATATAACAGGAACACTTGTTATATTTTGGAACAACGTATACTAAGGAAATAAAAGTGTCATTCAATTGTTACTCCACTTTTATTATATTATTCTACCATAGCGTGTAATAATATATTATGTTATAATTTCACGAAAATCGAATACGTAGTCCTATGGTAAATAAATACCCAAACTTTCTCTGGATAGAATCTTTTCATCCTTTACGTATTATGAAATATACTGCACTTTGAATATTTTATATATTTTTGAAAATATTACGCGTACTGTCCATTCTTTCAAATATCTAATAGTTTTATAAACGCATTAAAGTATGCATATATTATTTACATTTTACTACAAAGATGGCAAGAAAACTCGTACTTCGAGGGACAACTGTAAATGAAACATGGCGCAATTGATTAAGACTTATTATTAATTAATGCAATTAATTAAGACTCGAACCGAAACGACGTAATTCCACAGCCTAACCATACACACACACACATGTGGAAATTATGCCGTGCACGATACACTAATCCATAACCAGCCGCCACATAAAAATTGTAATAAATAATGGTCATCGTGCTCATCGCCTATTTCACACCGAAGTAGCACCTGGGCACGTGAGTGAGATCCTGGCAATGAACACGGAAAAAATCCCTGAAAATCCTGAGCTAAAACACGTTATTAGTTGGCTATATTAGTAAAACGGTCTAAGCTTCTGTGATTATATTGTACAAGTATCTAAATTCTAAAGAAAAGTGACTCTAGTAACCTAAATCACAGAAATTCTAAAATAAACCTGTACTCTAACAAGATAATTTATTTATCCAGTAAAATGTCTTACAGTATCCATTATGTGTCATTTACGAATCATTTGCGATTAATGAATTTGTTTATTATTAAAATACGGATATATTTAGTTTTTCCATTACGTATCGTCTATAAATTATTCGTCATTAATGAACTCGTTCATTATTAAAGTAAGGATAAATGCAGTTTATACAACTATCCTGGTACAAATTTTTCTCATTGCAAAAGTACAGACATTTACACGTAAAAAAGAAACCGATAGAATGTTTGCATACACCAAACAGTACTCCAACAAAATCGATGATTTCTCAAACCAACCGCCACAAGCATACATGCACTAAAAATATTAAATTAAACATGCAATAACAACTATTACTACGAAGCATACGAGGTTGAGATTAATCAACCAACCCCGTATATACTAAACCTACACGAGTGGTGAAGGGTCAATATCTCAAAGAGATCTAACCAAACGTGTAGATGTCTACAAGCAACATGCACTAAAAATATTAAATTAAACATGCAATAAAAACTACTACTACGAAGCATACGGGGTTGAGATTAATCAACCAACCCCGTATATACTAAACCTAGACGAGTGATGAATAGTCAAACCAAACGTCTAGGTGTCTACAAGCAACATGCAATACAAAATATTAAATTAAACATGCAATAACAACTATTACTACGAAGCATACGGGGTTGAGATTAATCAACCAACCCCGTATATACTAAACCTACACGAGTGGTGAAGGGTCAATATCTCAAAGAGATCTAACCAAACGTGTAGATGTCTACAAGCAACATGCACTAAAAATATTAAATTAAACATGCAATAAAAACTACTACTACGAAGCATACGGGGTTCAGATTAATCAACCAACCCAGTATATACTAAACCTAGACGAGTGATGAATAATCAAACCAAACGTCTAGGTGTCTACAAGCGACATGCAATACGAAATATTAAATTAAACATGCAATAAAGACTACTACTACGAAGCATACGGGGTTGAGATTAATCAACCAACCCCGTATATACTAAACCTAGACGAGTGATGAATAGTCAAACCAAACGTCTAGGTGTCTACAAGCGACATGCAATACAAAATATTAAATTAAACATGCAATAAAGACTACTACTACGAAGCATACGGGGTTGAGATTAATCAACCAACCCCGTATATACTAAACCTACACGAGTGGTGAAGGGTCAATATCTCAAAGAGATCTAACCAAACGTGTAGATGTCTACAAGCAACATGCACTAAAAATATTAAATTAAACATGCAATAAAAACTACTACTACGAAGCATACGAGGTTCAGATTAATCAACCAACCCCGTATATACTAAACCTAGACGAGTGATGAATAGTCAAACCAAACGTCTAGGTGTCTACAAGCGACATGCAATACAAAATATTAAATTAAACATGCAATAACAACTATTACTACGAAGCATACGGGGTTGAGATTAATCAACCAACCCCGTATATACTAAACCTACACGAGTGGTGAAGGGTCAATATCTCAAAGAGATCTAACCAAACGTGTAGATGTCTACAAGCAACATGCACTAAAAATATTAAATTAAACATGCAATAAAAACTATTACTACGAAGCACACGGGGTTGAGATTCATCAACCAACCCCGTATATACTAAACCTAGACGAGTGATGAATAGTCAAACCAAACGTCTAGGTGTCTACAAGCGACATGCAATAAAAAATATTAGATGTAACATGCAATAGAATACATTACTAAGAATCATAGGAAGTCGGAGTTTAATCTACTGCATGCACACGTAACGCAAAACCTACGTGGTTGGACTGCCGTAGTTTGTGCTAAGTTTATGCAAACATTACATCAGTTTCGTATAACCATACGTACTATAATAAATATAAGTAGATGTAATATCATCTAATCAATCGTCATATATCAGGAATTGAAATATCATATAAGTATAACATTGCAACTAATTTTATTTATCTTCCATATATCATTTATTTATATATTATTCTATATTATCGGTAAGTTAAGATAAATTGATCCATTTAATAAATAAGGAGACTGTAAGACAATTTGAATGAATTTAATTCAAGACTCTATGCATTGAAGTAATTAATTTTACATTGAATTTTGACACTAGAACCACCAAAGTCGTCAAAATAACCGATTCGTAATTTATTGTAATTTGAATGAATTTAATTCAAGACTCTGTGCAATCGAATAATTGATTTTAGAGTGAATTGTAATACTGGAACTAGCAAAGTAGTGAAAACAAACCGATTCATAATTCATCATAAAAATATAAATTTATGAAAGTGTAAATGTAATTTAATTATTAATTTACACCAATATACCTTTGTAAATTCGTTGTGATGTTCTTTAAAGAGACCGAATAAAAATTTATTTATATTAATTAGTATAATAATATACTAATACAAATATAATAAACAGAATCTTTATGAATGTGAATAAAAACTGCGAATTTCTCGACTTTTTCATTTCATGAAATTAATTATTTATTATCATCACGAAATTATCGTCAGAAAATTTATCGTCTTATAACGATTCAATATAATTATGTCTACTATTTTATTGTATATTTTATTATTCTTTACCCGTTAAAAATTTGAATAATCGAATAAATGAATATTAGACTGTATATTTTTTCAAATATCTATCAATTTAGTTTCTTTAATACAAATATAAGCAAGTTACTTATCGGCAATTCTAGTGTTAATAAAAATACCCTCGGGAGACCCCATCATCAAAGTACACATTCTACAAATATTGAAATGCTGTTGAGATTTGGTACTTCGATTTCGAAATCTACCCGTCGCGAAATGCCTTCTTGCACGTTGAATTTAACACAACTTTCGTACGCGAAGAATGTAAGCTTAATTGCTATATCTTTACATCCTTAATCGTACTGAAATTTCCAGTACGAAAATAATTGAAAGGCCAAATCGTTCGACATTCTTAACAATTCATTTGAACGATTTATTCCTGACGATCGTAAATTATTGTAGTAATGATAATATCCTGAATTATTAAAGAAAGAAACAGAAACGAAGTCGGAGGGCATCCGACTTCACCGCTACAAATTACTCAATGAAAATCATTCTGATTTCATTATATGTCTATTCGGCATCAGTAATTGCCGAATTTTAAAATGCCTACTAGCTTTATTCGAACACATATTTATAGCAACTTTTGTACTAAATATAAGTATTGAGTTGCCTGCATCACGTATGCAAATTGAACTTTGTAGTTACATTTGATTATCATACTACAGCATTGAAAAACCGAAGTGCAAGAAGGCCTAGCCTCATCTGATAAACACAACATACACACGTGAAATGTTACTACTCACGAGTATAATATTATACCCGAGGTCACTATACTCGTTTCAAAAAAGCTACGGATACAACCAGTCACCCGTGCCGATACGGACTTTTCGTCCTACGGCATGCGTGAGTGACTAGAGGGATTCAAAAAGCATGCGACTCACCGACCGAAGAATAAATCGAAGTCATCGTGAGTGGAAGTGATCGTTGTTTTAACTGCGGTAGCTCTATTATCTCTATTATCGTCGATATAATAATAATAATGGATCCACGAAACTGTGCTGTAACAAATCTGTACAGAAAGAGAGAGTATTAATAAATGTGTAAAAGTGCAAACGTTTTTTAACGCTAGATTTACGGACTTCGAATTGTATCTTTAAAGTTACAGAATCTAATATACAATAAATAAATAATAATAAAATAATATGTTGACTTTGTTTAACGCAATGATACGAATACATATCGTGATTCATTTCTCCTCACCCCTATTTCGTAACTTCGAATATGTACCCATTTTTATAAAAACCTGAGACTATCAATGTTCGTAAATCTAGTGTTAATCTTTTCTTCAATGATTTAAAATTTGCTTGCAATTTATAACTATTTTAATATTTATATTTGATTCTACAATTTGATTTCATCGCATCAATTGTCTGCCTAACAAAATTTTCAGAATATTTTTTAAAAATTACTCTTTTGGTGCGTACAGCATTATTAAAGTATTAATTATTTAACGAATTTAAGATCGGAAACTGTGGCAGCTTGAATAAATAATGAATTGTTATGCTATCTATAGGTATTACTTGTCTCTCAACCACTATTGTAAATGTTGTCTTTGTTTATAACAAAGGGTTCTTTTATTACCCGTAGATATATAATAATAATAATAATAATAATGAATCTTTAAAGCAGACTATTTTCTATTTGAGCAAAGGAATTTGTTTGTAACAAAGGGTTCTTTTATTACCCGTAAATATACAATAATAATAATAATAATGAATCGTTAAAGCAGACCGTTTTCTATTTTAGCAAAGGAATACTACATTGGAACTCAATGTTTAATAATTTCTATATCAATATTAACTATTAAAGATCGAAAGAAATTGCAAAGATACTTACATTGTGGGACCCTGGGACCCAGCTGAATTTTTTCCAGGTAGCAGCTGCTAACACCGATATCGAGTAATTATAAATAAAAAAAGAAAAGATAAAAATAAAAAGGCTACGCGAGCATGTTAATTATAATCGGCGGACAAGAGACTCTAATTTCGCCGAGCAAGACTATTTTAATTGAATTTTTACGGAGCAAACAATTACTCTACTTTCCTGTATTATTATTATTATGTTTAAATTAATTTAGAGCAGCTGTGCTTTTTAAAGAATGGTACAAAATGTTTCGCGCAAACGCTGATTCTACTGATCGCATTGCGCGCTATAGCAAAAATTTTCTGAAAGAAAAGCAACGTTATTTGCAACAACACATATACGGAAAGAAATAAAATCTCATTCGATGTTAATACGTAATATCATTTACGAATTATTTTTCACTATACGATATTATTAAAGTACCATTTTCTTTATTACTACTTTCCCCATTCTTTATATGCAATATAAATAAACCCCTATTTTTTATTGGTATATAACATCTTTATTGAAATAATTTTACGAATTATCAACTTTATAAACTACTATTAAAACAACATTATCTTTATTACTTCCTTCCCCATTCTTTATACATATGTAATACGAATAAAATCCCATTCTTTAATAATACATATATGCAATATCATCACCAAAATAATTCTGTGAATTATCAATTTTACGAACTACTCTTGATAAAACAATACTATTAAAACTCCATTTTCTTTACTATTTCCTTCCCCATTCATTATCAGTAAATAATATCATCATTGAAATAATTTTATAAACTATTAGGAATGGGATAATATGATTAAAATACCGTTTTCGATTTATTTCTTTCCATTCTTATACCGCGCATTTGTTAAGAAAAAATACTGTCACTTTGAACGATACAAATAAATATTGTACAAATTTTATCAACCAAGATTCACGAATACGATAAACGTGTGTAAGCGTTAGAAGTGTACTGACGCGAGGAAGCTACGCTATAAACGTTCGTCGCCGAAATTGTAAACTACGCGTACTACGGCATCCTATCGAAGTGTAAACACTGTCGTGTTTCACCAATTCTCCAAACTTCGCTAGTAAGAACTGCGACTCGAAATGTAAACAAAAGCTGAAACAGCGCGACTAGTATTCTCAAATTGCGCGATGCGTTGTTTTGTGTTTACAATTTCGACGAACAGAGCGTCGAGTGGTGGTAGTAATAGAAATGTTTCCAACTCAACTACATATTGTAGGTCATTCTACGAAGCAAATCGCGGCCTAAATGAAAAAGAATTTAAAGAATCTTAATACAATATACCGATTTCACTATTAACCCCTTCTCTTACAGTGACGTCCCGAGACTACTTTTTTTATAATGAAATAATATGTTATAAAAATGTATTTTAAATATTAATATATAAGTTAAAATATAGTATTTTATAATTACAGTTTTATAATTTAAAATATATTACTTCTTAATTGTAATCTTATAATTTTATATAAACTCATCGATTCTAAACGCATGCAAATTGTGTTAGTTGTCAGCATTACGCGTATGGAACGTCGAACAGAAATTAATAGTACTTTTTGATCCGACGTCTTTGAATTGAATCGTAAGAGAAGGGAATAGTTGTTAAAAATGAATTTACTAAAAATTCTACTTGAAAAACGGATTAAGAAAAATACATACTCTTGAATCTTTTCTGATTTATCTTGGTATTTGCAAAAAATATGAATAAACGAATAATGAAAAATTACACATAAATAGTCGAACAATAAGGTAATTGTACATACATACGTCTGCCATTATTATTATAATAAATTAAATATTACCATACTTTGATACCATAAGTTAAAAATAATCATCACTCATTGGCCTCCCTCTTTTAATTTCCATAATTAATTTTAATTTCCTTTATATGCATCCTATCGGCCAGTCAAACGTCTGTAAGGAAATAAAAATTTCAATTTGAAGCAAATTTACGTATACACGGATTTTACATGTGAAATCAAATGAATATGAAATGTATAAATGGTTTACATTATCAGCTAATATTAACATGAATGATTGAAGGTAATTTGTTGTTAGACTCAGTTATTACTATAATTCGGCGACTAATCAATCTTATTTAAAGACTTTTAATGGATTTTTAATATTAATAGCACGTATCAATTACTAAATAAAATTCAAGACAGAGGAGAAATCTGTATCAGACTTTTTAAACAGATTTTTAATATAATGAACGTTTGCTTCTAAGATATTTTTACATAAAAGTGTCTCTAAGTTCGTGATCTACGATTTTTGTATAGAATGAGCAAGAGAAATTGATGAAAATGATTAATTTTACCTGTATTACAGGAGTCATTCTTTGAATAACGCCATTTTATATATAGACTGTGCTCCCGCGCAGCGGCGCCATATTGATACTCGTTTCACGTAGAAACCGTAAATTTGAATCTCCTTAACAGACAAAAATGAATACTATTATCCTCATGCTTCATGTAATTCAATAACTGATAGATGATATTTAAAGATTTCTACAAAATGTTGAATACTAATATGAGGATAAAATAGAAGTAGAACAAAATTTGATGCAACGTATCGTGCTTGAACGCCAACGTACCAATGCGAAACCTTTCAAGCAAATTTTCAATATAAAACGCGTTTGTTTGGTATATATGTTTACATAAAAGTGTCACTAAGCTTAAGATCTACGAATTCTGTATAAATTTAGCAAGTGAAATTGTTCAAAAACTATTGAAATTACCTAAATTGTAGGAGCTAACGTTCGAATGATACACACGCCATGCGAGGCGATCCAAAGAGGGATAGGATGCGCACGCAATCTGAGAAGCGCACGCACTCCGAGTTTCGCTGCACAATGGCGCCATATTGATATTCATTTCACTTAGAAACCTCAGACTTTAATTCCCTTCTATTAGACAAAAAATAATGCCATCAACCCCATCCACAATCTAATTCGACGTTTAACATACCATATTTAAAGATTTTTACCAAATTTTCGGTATTAATAAGTGAATAGAATCGACAGAAGGCAAAATTAATGTAACGTATCGTGTTTGAACGCCAACGTACCAACGCGAAACTTTTCGAGTAGATTTTCAATATAATACGCGTTTGTTTGGTGTATATTTTTACATAAAAGTGTCACTAAGCTTACGATCTACGAATTCTGTATAAATTTAGCAAGTAAAATTGTTAAAAAACTATTGAAATTACCTAAATTGTAGGAGCTAACTTTCGAACGATGCACACGCCATGCGAGGCGATCCAAAGATGGATATGATGCGCACGCAATTTGAGAAGCGCACGCACTCCCAGTTCCCGCGCATTTTAGGCTACACAATGGCGCCATATTGATATTCATTTCACTTAGAAACCGCAGATATTAATTTCCTCCTATTACACAAAAAATAATGCTAACAACCCCATCCACAATCTAATTCGACCACTAACATCTCATATTTAATGATTTCTAGCAAATTTTCGGTACTAATAAAAGGATAGAATCGACATAAGACAAAATTGATGCAATGTATCGTGCTTGAACGCCAATCTACCAACGCGAAACTTATAGAATTGAGTTTTAATATAAAGCGTGTTTGATCGCATTATATTTTCACATAAAAGTGTCTCTAAGCTTACAATCTACGGTTTCGGTCTAGATTTAGCGAGTGAAATTGTTAAAAAACCATTAAAATTACCTAAATTACAGGAGCAATATTCGAACGACACACTCGCCATACGAGCCGCCAGGAAAAGAGATAGATTGCGCACGCATTCTGAAATTCTCGCGCCATGGTGGTGTTTTCAAACCCATCCAATTTAGGAAAACCCCAATTAAAATAAAAAATTCTATATTATCATGCGATTTTTATCATTCAACAAACGTCACGTTTATAACATAAATGTGTTTTATTTCTCAGATGTATTCCGAAACAAATTTAACAACTTACACATACACTTCTTGATTCTCTAATAAATTGTCGTCATATGATTATTCAAACAAATTTAGAAACTATTAATTTTAAATTTGCGGCAGTTCTTTATTCTTTTTAATAACTTTGTTCTTTGTTCGTTTTAATAACTTTAGGAACGCGTGTTATGAATATGCATAAGGTATCTAATCTATTCCATATTTCGTCTATGACCATAAATGGACTATGGACTATAGTGGACTGTAGTGGACTATAGCTATAGACCGTGCTAGTATTGCAAGTACACTGTAAAAAGAACGATGCTCGTTTCTATTTAATGTGGCTTATTACACGGTGCATATTAGTTTAAAGTGTTCCACCTTATTCTCGTGTTTTAACACGACGTACAATCAGGGGAAATACGTACGTTAGATTTTACAATCTTTCATCTATCGTCTCTCCTCTATTTCGCCGAATCGATAACTCCACTTTTTGACGTTATATTTGAACGATCATTTACATGCGATTCCTAATGCTTATCTGCATTTGAAATAAGTCCCATTATGCCAAATCATTCGCCATCGTTGGAAACATTCATTTTAATCGTTGCGTGATTTCAGTTGTATAGAAAAATTCATAGCAATGTTCGAATGGGCGTACGACGGTGTTAATGCCTCGATACCGCGTAACGTGGGACCGGAATGCGCAAATTACTTGAGCCCTTTACGAAGGATAATTGAAACATCATTGATATCAATATTCATAATAAGCTGCCTAGTTTGGGGCTATAAGCGAATGAAATTGCCAAGCAAAGTATCCTATGTAAATCATGACCGTGTTGGCAGGAGGGTCTTGCTAATCATTATGTCCTTAGTACTAGGAATCGAGATTGGTTTCAAATTCACTAGCAGGACAGTTGTATATATATTAAATCCTTGCCACATAACAACAGCTGTACAGGTAAACTAAATTAAGTTAATAGAATAATAGATACTTTATCTGTTTTGTATTTATATCTACATTGTCATATTCTCTGTGATATAGCTGTATTTGCTAGCAGCAGATCCTAGTCCTACAGTCACAGCTCTCTTCAGGATACATCTAAACTTCTTAAATGGACCAGTTTTAGCATACGTGTTCCCAGAGACAGAATCACGCAAAGTAAATTATTTTTATTCTATTTCATTGCAATGTACAGTTAGTCACAAAAATATTTAATCACTTTAGGTGTTCAGTTAATGTTACATATAATTCCTTAAATTGATTAATAAATATCCTGATTAGTGTTTTCTTCTCAAAAATCAATGCAAATTATTTTATGCAGTTAATCAGTTTGGCTTTTAAGAGACTTATTTTATTATTTATTTATTTATTGCTCCCAATCCATGCCTTACAGCTTTGGGTGGCTTCCAATTTCCATATCTACATTACACTTGAACTTCTTGTTGTTATCAGTTGTTTAAACTTAGTATCTAATGATTACATCTAATCCATAACAAGAAAATATAATACAATACATAACATAACACACATAAATTCCTTTGAGAGACTTACATATTAGCAAAGAAAGCAATAAATAAGTTGATTTTCAAAATGAATAAAGGGAGAGACTGCTTTAATAATCTTATGAAATATTGCTGAAATAATAAATAAATGAAGATCTACAAATATATCTAGATGATCAAATACTTTTGTGAACAGCTGTATATTTCTATTTAATTTCAATTAAAAATATGTACTTATAAATTCAGAAATAAGCTCAATCAATTAAGTCTGTATCATTTTGATCTATCACCTTTTCCCATCTTTATAGTGGCTGAAGAATTCCTTACAATTCAATACTTTAATTAACACGCACAATAATAACATTTCAAATTAACAATGGTACAATTTTTCCAGATATTTGCAGACAAAGCAATGTATTACATTCAGCATGGTTTAATGGTAGTAATACCATACTACTTACTGAGGATTGGAGGTAATTTAAATTACCAATGAATTTCCATAATATTTTACTCGTTTTTTTCCTTTACACGAATAACACATTAAAAATTGTTCTTTGCAACTTTTATGTTTAGGTGTTTATAATGTTGAGCCTCTATCAGACATGAGCTGGTCTATTTTCAGTTATGGGTTGAACTTAGCTTATCATTTCTGGATTATCCAGGCTATCGCTTTGGTGCGCATTTTCTTCTATTCCGATATTTTCATATTTACAGTAGTCCCCGTTTTAGCGTCCGTCGCTGTCCCTACCAATTCTTTCGAAAGTCTGCTTAAAACTAGATGTACAGGAGCGGTATGTTACCGTTGCGTTTGCATGTCTGCCTTCGTTGTTTTTAATCACAAAACAATGACGAACCGCTCGTGTGCATCGATCCTTAGTGAGAAAAAGAAACACATAGATTAGACCTGCACAAATTTTGCTCTGGGTCAGACAGAGCTTCTCCAAATCTGTTTCAATCGCCCGAAACATATAACTCCGAAGCGTGAGTAACGCGACGCGACGTTGCGTTATTCTTTTCTAAACTATCCCTGTCTCTTACGACTGATAACAGTGGTGGGAGACTAAACGGCGTGTTGGGCCCCTCTCGTGAATAGGCCTGACATAGACGATGATATTTGACGATCGAGTCCGCATTTGCACGCATGCCGTGTATCGCTCTCTCGCTCACATCCATTCCTTCTCTTTCCCTTAGCTGAATTCCTAGAAATCATCTCCCCACATAAGCGTCCCGATTCGGCCTCAACTGCGGACGCTAAAGCGGACACTACTGTATTATGCGCTTCGTTCGATTCTAATCTTCCAATATTTTCATTTTCCAGCCCATACAAGTGAACCTAAGTCACATGCTGTGCGCAGCTGTTCTAGACCCCTTTGGTGGCCAAAATTATCGAATATGGGCGTTCATTCATCAAGCTTTGCTGTGCCCACTGTTGTGCAAACTATTTTGTTACACATCCGATTTCCTCCTCACGAAGTTCCCTCCGACTAGAGTTAAACCGGCACTCGAGTGTGTGCTGCCGAAAAAGAAGAAATTCGACGGTAAGGAGAAGTTGTACGACGATACGAATACTTCAGGAAACGGACATACCCGAGTGAATTAGATCGGTCGATAGTTTGCGAATCGGGTCAACTTCTGCTGCAATTCAGTGAGTATTTGATAGCCGAGGAAAGGAAAGAAATTTCTATGTCAATAAGCGAACGAACACAAATGTGGCTTTTGTGTTTCGTACGCGTATTCGTAATTGTACAGCGCTGCCTGTAACGAGTCGCAGGTCCTTTTACCAGGTAAACACATTTGTAGTTACTTTTCGGTACTGTATTTCTGGGTACAGTGAATAGGAAGAGCGTAGGGCAAATGATAGCGGTAACTAGCGTTTTGTAAATTTCAAATGAACACGTAACGAGTAACACGCGGATAAGATTGCGGATTTTTATGCATTTGTTGGAAACTGTTGCGTCGCGATCTGTCCCTTGATCGTTTCAGAACTCGCGACTCACGGTGGACTGGACTGTATTTAGACTTGACGAGGTGAAACGCAGCAAACAGGCGTGTTGTTTTCACTGCAGTGTTTCGATTTGGACTCTTAATACATGAAATAATTTGACTAAGATCTAAGTTCCCCAATAACGGCGAAATCACGTACGCGCCATAAACGTATTTTTCCGGTTCGAGCAGAAACTTAAAAGTGCAAAGAAGTGCCCAATGCATATAATCTGCAAAGCAATACAAAATATTCAAGGTACATTAGAAATTACGATATCTATAGGGTGGGGAGCAACCTTGAATTTAAATCATATTTCTTCGAACTTGTTCGTGTTAATGTGAATTTGCATAAAAATCCGCAGTCTACTGACGAACTTTCAATAAGTGCTATATGCATATTTTTTTTCTACTTAGAGTTCTCCGATTATGAAAGTCCAATGGTCTCGCATTCCTAACGCTTTCGCGAATAGGAATCAATTTCCTATCTAAAACTCGCACTTTTTGAGAATGCAACACTATAGAGAATAACGCAGCTCCCTTTATTTTTTTATCGCGATGAAATTAATTTTCCAGTGTGCGTGCGTGAGGATTACTATTAAATTGCTCACACGCGCGTATTTCCAAATACGAACATTCCCGTGAACCACGTTCTTTTTCTTTCCACTTAGAGTTCCCCGATTACGCGAGATCGATGATCTCGCGGTTCCTAACGCGTTTTGCGAATACGAATCAATCAATGTCTTATCTAAAACTCGCACTTTTTGAAAATGCAACACTAGAGAGATTAACGTAGTTCCTCCTCTTTTATCACGATGAAATTCTTTTCTCGACACGTGCAACTCTTTCGAGCTGCTTAAAGAAATACTTACCTATTAGTTACTTCGTCACGCGTAGATGTAACATTGGTATAACGATTACCCTATTGTGCTGTGACTAGTGGCAAACAAAACTTGACCACGAAAATAGTGTACAGTACCTGTTGTAGTTGAAAGAGAAGCATACCAAGAAGTCGAACGTGATCAACTTTGTGATTTATTTTTAAGTTTAAAACCTAGTTTTAGTCTACGTATACATTTATTCTTGTATATCTTTGGAGACCTCGTTATTGCCATTTAAAGTATATAGTCCTTTTTCCGGAAGTACCTCGGTCGTTATGTGATACAGAACCAAATACGAATATATTAATAAATAAACAGTCACTAGTTTATCCATTTTAGGCATATACAATGAATTGTGTTAATAGTGTGCACATGATCTGCAAGCATGGTAGTTTAATGATTTTTATTAAACACAGACTGCCGATAATTTTACACCTTACGATACGTTTTCTTCGATGCAGCTATTTATTTAACATACCCGCTTCTTTATTATTAATATAGCATTCGTTTTTTAAAGTCGCAAGGTACCACTTATGGCCACTTTAAGGATTTTCGTATCGTTTACTGATACGTAATTTAATAAAAATGAAGGATACATCGGTATAGTCCAAAATGTATGAGAAATCAAAATGTTGCAAGTTTATTCTCTTATTTTAATACGGGTTTTGCACTCAAAATTCAACCTTTTGTAAACCAAGTTGTTCTAGAAACATTTATTTCTTAAACGTTAATAATAAAAATTAAATTAAATGTAAATGTACTGTTGTAAAATTCGAGACGTAATTGTAACACAAAAATATAGTAAATAGTATGTATTTTTGTAACGCAAGAATGCGGCAAATAGATTGTTGTAATATAAAAATATATTAAGTAGTTAGACAGTAATTGTAAAAAGAAGTTAAATTAATTAAACCAATACTTAATCGTGTTCAAATGAATAAAAAAGTGACCACAAATGGTACATCTTCCTTACATAGAAAATACTCAAGAAATGCAGGTCTGAGAATGAGTGATTTTTTTAATTAACATTATATATATCTTTTTGTTTTTGTAAAATATTAAACTATTTATGAATCGTAAAGTGAACACTTACTCATTAAACAACAAACTCTGTTAAGTGTTTAACGCTGGTATGGCCTAAAAATAAGAAACATTTCTTGCCCATTATTAATATAATTTATTATGCTTACGTTCGAAGAAATTTGCTTGAAAAATACGGAAGAAAATGTTATCGCGAAGAAAAATTACTCCATTACCACTATCAGTTAGTTCTAGAAAAGAAACAACTTCAATGGTTTAGCATTGTTAGTTAGCTTTACGTGTGCGCACTTTTTACACAACTAATTTTCCTATCCTTTTACGTGAAAGTACAAATTAATTTAATTCCACGTGAAAGGATACGATAGTTAAATTATTGGCATTAAAAACTGGGTATTGTCCGCGTTTAGTTTGTTGTAATTGCAAGGGCCTCGGAGTTGGTTTGAATACTCGATAGAGTGCGACGACAAGAATAAAAATCTTTTGTAACACGTGTACCGAGTGATGACAGAGCACTTAAACGATGCTTATGCAACAAGAGCAACTTGCGTTTACTGCAATTATCGAACGATAAATGCGAAAAGTCGTATGAGAAATGTGCTGGTGAGTAATAGGAATACTTTGAGTCGCTGTTCTCTAGGAAATTTAGTAAATCAAAGAGCAGAAATTAGAACGCATTATGTGTTATCTGCAGAAAGGATCGTGCGTGTTATACGTTTATGTCTGTCCAAATTTGTAGCATTCTGTTGTCTTACCAAAGGTGTGCGGAATCTCAAAAATACCCAAAATATTCAGGACTCGCGAATATGATTCCTGAGAATTTCCAAAACCTCTGAAAGTATTGAGATTCTCTTAAAAAAAAATTAAATTTATCGCTTATTTTATGTTACATTGATGTATTATATTATACTTCAAAATTGTGGAAGATTTTACCTTCCTTTTAATTTGATTTACACCATTTTCATAATATCACCGGCACATTTGAGTATGAAAATTGTGTTCGGTGTTTTTAAATGACCATTGAATTTTCTGCAAAGGCACCGAATTAATTTGTACACCTAACGAAACAACAAACTTGCGCAGTCTAATTACAACTTTGAAAATTTTCGCATAAAAGTCCGCAGTCCGATTACAACATTGAAACTTGAATACACGTGCATCCGTGTGAATACTTAATCGCGAGTTGCATAGCAGTACCAAATTGGATACTGTTCGAACAAAGTATACAACAAATTGCATTGTTATATTTTTGTAAGCAACGGAGAGTGTTGTTAATAGTGGCAGCGGTAGCCAAAAAACTTGGCACTAAACGTGGTGAGAAGGCAGGGGTGAAAAAAGAAAGTTACATTGAATCATGCGAATCGTATACTAACGATAAGTCCTATTGAATCGTAATTGTGGGGTTGGGAGGCAGATAAAAGGTTTGTACGAAGTATTCATGTGTAAATGTTTCAAATAAATGGGAAATCTTGTCACGAGAAACTTGTGCCTCTTTCTTGCAAAGGGAATCGTTAACACGTTGATCGCCACGGCAATTTTACTTGTTTCAACGGAATATATTATAATTATGCTTGTGTCACATTTATTTCATTAAAAAAAAACGTAGTTATTTAACTTTTCTACGATACTTCAGATAGTATATATTCTGCTGTAACACGAAACGGCAGTGAAATATCTAGAAATGCTTTAATCAACGTGTTAAGATTTTGCCCACGATCGCGACAATGGTATGCAACGATACAAACATTAAAGCATTAAAATAAAATAATTTATTTACAGAGCGATGTACATTCTTTTTTGTTTTAAAACTCTCGTTATTCCTGATATACGTGCAAGTATACCGGTGTGTTCCAAGCTTAATCGTATCACGACTATAATTCACACTTCCTCTAAACGTTTGTACAGAACGGTTCTGCGGATGGTTAATATGACGCAACACGTGTATTTACAAAAACGATGTACTCTTCTTTCTTTTTTTTATCATTATTTATTATTTATATATATATATCAATGGGTTCGAATCGTGTTTCAACGGGTCGACGTAGATTAAAATTGTTAATACTTAACGCTATCGGTGTATTTTATCGTAGCCACATCGAGATTAGATCGAAAGAATTGTAACAATAAGGCACCGCTATACTCCACGTATAAATATTGGTAGTTCGTATTCGAAGTAACTCGCGTTAGTTATTTCACGTTCGAAACGAGAATATGCTTTCTTCCATGGAGACCCGACAGGATCGATAATCGATCGAGAAAAAGTATTAATTCTAAATCAGTCCGTGGCCTGTAGTACTTGATATTCGTGCCAGAGTTCGGCATATTTTGTTCGAATAATTTATTCGAACATTTCAAAGAAATTATTTCAATAAGATCGTAGTTATATACTTTATAATAATATGTTTCTGCATAGCGGAGTTTTTGATTTTTAGGAGAACTGTAAGAGTTGCTTGACGCTAGATTTACGAAGGCCGTCAATTTTACGGATTTCAGATTCTATACTTAAAGTTACAGAAATCTTAAGTATTATTTTTTAACAGTTTGCGTTGACCGTGTTAGGTGCGATGATATGAATGCATATTGTAATTTATTCCGCCTCCTTTCCGATTAACTTAGAGCAGGTATACATGATATATCTGTATCTCAAGAAACCCATCAAATTGTACGATTAAAGTCCGTAAATCTAGCGTTACAAAATTAAATTACAATATTTCTTTTATAGAGACGAGATAATTCAGTTTTGCTTATTTTCTTGATTAAAATATGTTTCATTGATACTTCGTCTTCGAAGATTATTCTAAAAAATTATATTCGAAGAATTTATTCGACGAATGCCGAGCTCTGATTCGTGCGAATGAAATCATCGGATAGATACGAAACAAGGTTTATTTTCCCCTCCGTACATCCATGACTGTTGTATATGTACACGATTCTGTACAAAAGTTTAGGAAAACCTAATCTCATCGAAGCTACATGTAACAAACGCAACGACAATAATATGTACATAAAAATCATTCTTACTCGCGCAACCATTACGACATATCTTTCAAGTTTCGTCGTGATTAATTACTATAAGTACATTTCACAGAGTAAAATGTACAGTCAGCCACTAAAGTCTACATGAGCTTCTAAATTCCAAATATTTAAAAAGATATAAAAGATAGTAGTATCGATCGTTTCAAGAATAGTAATTTATTTGCTAATTAAAGTTAGACAGATGTATTAAGATACATAAAGCATACTTTCATAACTGTACTTATACTTTGTTTAGGTTCTCTGATGCATCTGTAATATCTTATAATTTGTTTAACATGAATAAAATAGCACGTTTATTTGTGTAATCAATGGTTATATATTAAACGTCTTCTAGGAATGATTTCCCATTCATGATTTTATATTTTACGAATTTTCACGTCATCTTTGTTATTCCAAAATATATCTTAAAGTATATAAATATTTGAAATTTCCGATTTGTACTATGCGGACGTTCGTGACTGACTGTACAATTTCCACGCATAATACAGAACTTTCTTACGTTAAATGCGAAAGCGAATCAAACAGTCGATTACGTTAATCAGTTGTTAGAGGTGTGCAAGAACCCAAAAATGTCCAGAAATCGATATTCCAGCCAATCGAAAATATCAAGATTCACGAGGAAGTCAAGATTCCTGAGATCTTAGGAATTCTTGGGAACTATAAAATCATAAAAGATGAAGCTTGAAACATAAATAGTAACCAATTATGTGACATATATACTTCTTTCGTAATGTTACGATAGCTCGAATAGATAAAATTTGTTTTATTAAAATTTAAGGTTCCTGTAATTTTCTGAATACATCCCGAGAATCTTGAATTACGGGATACTTTCTTGCACATCTCTATCTGTTGTGCATTGATCACAATAGTAATCAAATTCCACATCATAAATATTGTACAGGACTTCTCAACTAAACAATGGAACTTTATACATAAAGCTATATCACGCACACCATATACACAACAAAACGATCAAATCCTCACAGAGAGCGAGAAAAAAAAAAGAAAAACACATTAATTCGACGGTGATATCATTGACACGAAGCATAGAATAGACTATCCATTTTTATATGAAATCATCAGGGAGCTACCTGGCCCTGTTACTAACGAAAAATAACAGCGTTTTTAAAACGATGGAAATTGTACATAAATATTTCGCGAACTAATTGTTTCCGATATAATCGATCTATAATAGCTAGATTTATAATAACGTGTATAAAAGTATATCTTCATATGTATCGCACTTTTATCATTTCAATCTTTTACAACCCGAATTTCATTTACTTTTATGATACGAACAAACGTATAATTATATTTAATACATAATAACTTTATCAACTTCGATGGTCTGATTGAACATAATTCTTAAACAAACCATTCTAAATCGCAAAGGGCGTAAAATCTTCCGCTTCTGTATACAATCCAAATTTCAGTTTAAAATTTGTGATGTTTTCTATAAATGGATAGTCTATCCTGTATTTCGTCAATGGTGATATTGTGTAGATGAGTTCGACAGGTACCAGTTTCATTTCTACCGCGTTGCGCTACTTAAAAAACAAATACTAATTTATCATACAAAATCGGTGGGTTCTTTTCGTCCGTGTGATATTTTACAATTTGCAAACGTTGCTCTGTACAATTGGAAAATAAAGCAGCTATGAACACTTTAAGTGGAACACCCTGTATACTGTTAATAATTACGAAGATTTTCCTCGATTTTGTTCGACGATTTGCTTGAGCTCTCTATCGGTATTCAAAAAATCGGATCCTAACGTTAGATTGTGTGTGTGTGTGTATACACACATAAATATATACATATATATATATATATATATATATATGTGTATATATATATATAAATATCTATAATAAATTAAAAAACGAAGCGTAATCGGTTTTCTTCTATAAAGAAACATAATAAATAACATCTACACAGATATCGTTGAGAAAATGAGCACGCTAATAAAAAAAATTCAAGATCAATCACAGTTGTTCCTTTTTCACAGTTCCTACAAACAAAAATTATGCAAGCAGCATACGGTAAAATTAATGGATGTGTGTTACTGTTAAGTGGTAGACTCGTTAATAGCGATCAAAATAAGCTACGGTCAGTCGCAAAAGCTTACATACGCTTCTAAATCAAAACATTAACAAAATAACGGTGTTTGCAATAAAATGAAAACTCGGCACCATAAGAATCTACAGTGACTACAAAAAGTATTTATATACGCTCACATTTTTCAATTAGGTGTTTTCAAATTGGATTTTATATTTTAATCTTTTTACAACAAATTTTTATTGCCAAATAAAACTACTATTAAACGATGATTGTTATAACTGTATTTATACTTTTTTCTAGATCTCGCGATATTCTATCTATAATTTGCCTAATATAAATGAAATTGCATTCTGAACACTTTTAAGTGTAATTTTATATCAATGTTAAAAATTTAAATTATGGATGTAGACATCTGCGACTGACTATACTTATCCACTATGTATGACTATCTTACAAACAAGTTAGAATTTGCCGTTTCTTTGGCGTGTGAATGGATTTATACATATAAAGCGCGTATTTTATACAAGGACTCGAATATCAATACTGCATGGAAGAGTAAAGAATAATACTTGTTTCTCTGCACATAAATACGAACTAAAAAAAACGAAAAAAAATGATAAATCTACGCACGATTTGGATTCGAAGAGATGGCTTCGAAATAATAAAATAATTCCATTCGTGTCCGTTTGTAAATCATTCGTAATTCGAGAAGGAACTTTTTCTTCAAAAATTGTCTAACTTAAGAATCTTCTTCTTCTCTCTTTTTTTGTTGTTTTCTTTGTTTTCTTTTTACATGATTATCTCGAATCGTTATGTTACTCGATCCTTCGGTACGAAGATACTTTCAATCGTGGAATTTAGAACGAGATATTCATTATCAAATGTACAGTTTCATAGCGCCAACTATTAGCGGTACGATTTCAAAAGAACCGATGTTGATTTTGTTCAGTCAGATGTGGGCACTTTTGAAATGACATTATTTAAGATATTATTTCAAATGATACATTATTTTCTTTCATAATTATTTTAAATAATTATTTCAGATACGTACGAAATTTTTCGAAACCTTCGAAATTGCGACATTATATTATTTTTAGACCTATTCCTTTCACTAAATTTGAGATAAAGAAATAACGAAATAACTCGTTATTTAAAACGTCTTTGTTTAAAACAAATCGACGTGAATTTCATTTTTAAATAACAATGATAAAAATAAGAATGTGAAACGAATCATTTCTTACTATCGTTTCAAATCAAATTTGCCCAGGTCTGCAACCTGTTGAGTAACTTATAACTGTTAAACGCTGTAAAAAGCCCTATTACGGATTTATCGATTTAAATGGAATGCTAGTACTATTTACAATGTTATTGACTGATGAACAGGCACACGTCTCTCTCGAAGATCCATTTATCCTCATGAATGGTGGCGACCGTACCGTCGAAAATGTTGCACCGTGAACGTAAATGGACCTTAAAAAGTTATAGTACAGTTCATTGGTATGTGTGCTTGTTCTACTTCATAGTAGACGTTTTAGTGCGACGCGGAAAAACGTTGCATCTGAATTTCATTGTACAGCCTTGATCAAGCTTCTGGGAATAGGTTTCCGCTAGAAGTAAAGTGTTAGCCATCTAGAGGTGGTCCTAAGTACACCATAGATACCTCTGTATTTCCATATACAGCAGATACGGATGGGTACAATCTTTTGTCTGGCAGCCCTACGTATTTAATTTCTCATTAATGCCAAACCAAACAATCTTTCCAGCCAGGAAAACATCCACAGTTGAACCCCCGTATCCGCGGTTGACCGCAGTTCGAAGAATTACCCAAAATCCGGCCATATCAATTCGAATTTATATACGTTGTATGTATAAACGTACATAAAGTATGCAAATTTCATTTTATCACATAGACTTTGCATTATCATTACATAACTATCGTTATACATATTCTTCTTCCTCTTCTTCTTTATTCATTTTTTACGTTTTTATCGATTTATTATATTACACATTGTGTTTTAATTTATCGGTAGCTAGTACCAATGATAGATATTATATTTAATATAATGTAATATATATATATACATGCACTGTATTAGGTGTATCAATGAATAATTTGCTACCATTTTAATAGGAGAAATAGGTACTCTTTTAATAAGTACTTAGGATACAATGCCTACTTTTTTGTTTATTGGTGGCAACTTATGGCGTCTGAAAAATCAATTATTACTGTAGTAACGAAGATGGCAAATCAGAAACAAATTAGGTACACCTAATATATACATAAACAGCTACAGCTTATGTAACGTTTGCTATTATCCGCGGTCTCAATTATTCACGGAGGATTTTGGAGCCGATGTGTCGCGGATACGAGGGTCCGACTGTATTGTTATACAATCGTATACGATACCTCTAAACGCCACTCCCAAAAATTCATAATTTCTTTCGAAAGATAACGTGTTATCGTCGCAATCTAATATTACCCTAATTCTTTCCCCAACCTGTTAATTATAAAATACCTTAGGGTACACGTTCTTTGTCCTATATAAGAGGTATGTCCTATATAAGGTCTCACAGGTATCTAAGAAGTGCACATACCTGATACTTTGGAGCATTATTGAGCAAAGGATAATTCCCTTGCACATTTCCATTGTGTAACAGATGATTATCCACTAAGTTCCATCCCCATGAGTGCTCATCTGAGCCCACTAAAGCTACGTATCCATGGCACAATAATGGTGCTTCTCTTGTTGCTATGCCTATTACTGCTACCGTGCCCAAAGGTCCTTCCCAAATAACTTCCCAGGCATGTCTTCCATGCAGAAATCCAATTTTACCTCTACAAGCATCCGTGATTTGGGCAACTGGATTCCTGTAACTCAAGTAGTGAAGACTCAGACACTCACTTAACATTTAAAATATGCAACAGCCATGAGCAGCCTGTTAACTACTACGTGGAACTGAAAAGTTGGCATAGAGGCAAAGTGTCTCAGTTGGTGATAGGATTTGGACTACTTTGAATCTGTAAAATTTACTGAACTCATCACTTCAAATATAATTTGAAACCAAATAGTCTTGATCCTCTTGAATGGTTTGACAGTGTTAAAAGTCTTGAATATCTTGATAGCCTTGAGTGTTTTGATATTGTTAAATGTCTTGGAGATGTTGAAAGTCATGGAAGTCTTAAATATTTGTACAGTGTTAGATATCTTGAAAGTTTTGATAGTCATGAAAGTCTTGAATATCTTGATAGTCTTGAATGTTAAATGTCTTGAAAGTCTTGATAGTCATTGAAGTCTTGAGAGTTTTGATCAGCTTCCAAACCTTAATCAGAATTGACTATCTCAAAAGCATTTGTATTGCTTTCATACATGTGATTTAATTATATCTGATTTAATAAAATCTTTGTCACTGTTATATGCTAAATGATTACTAAACCTGTAGATGAATAAATAAATAAGTATTGTATAGTTTAAGCTACTATTAGGTATTAGTAAGGAGTAAAAAATTTAAAGAAACAGAATCCATTTGTAATCCCTTGGAAAAGCAATAAATATCTATGTATCTATTTATCTATTAAACAAAATTTGAAAAGTTGGAGTTATTAACATAGCTTGCAATATATGTTATGAATTATGAATGTTGATGTCCTGGAAATAAAATAACATTGAAAAGAGTTCTCACTGATTTGGACCAGATGTCCACTTTCAAGACTTCCAGAGCCATTTAAGCATTTCAAATCCCATCACTAGCCTCAGTGTTTCTTTTCCTTCTTTATTTAACATTGTTTCAACCAACAAGGAAAATACATGTGACTTATGTTTATAATTGTATGGAAGCCTTTAAGCAATCAAACCCAAATTCCATCCAAAATATTTCCTTCCAGCTCAGCACAATATTAACTGTGACTTTCTGAACTATTGCACTTCATTTAGCTGAAGCACAAGACTAATACTGAATTCAATACGGTCCACTTGAAACATTAGATTCTCAATTTTAGCCCATAACAGAACACAGGTTGCTCATTGCTGATATAAAACAATGCTCAGCTCCTTTGTTATCTCAATATTGTTACATGTTTTTATCAAAGAAAAACGACTGTATTTTTGTACATTATCGCTGTGAATAGTGCATGCATTGTAGAGCACAAAAACGAAGCTTTTAAAGTAACTTGAACTGGTCGATTAACAAAGCGATGAAGAAAATTTGACATCGCAATGATTCGGAGCAGAAAGCGCGAATTAAAGCGCAGCGATGACAGAATCCATGGTTCTACCTGTGCATGGTAAATCCATTTGGCCTAATATAAATGTTACGGGAGCAGTCATTGGGATTCCATGCGTGATAAAACGCACGGAGTTTGGATTTGTACGTAGGTACCGATGACAATAAATCGGAGCTAAGCGCTTCTTGGGCCAACTTTCTAATGCAGTGCATCCTCCAAGCGTCATTGTTCTCATCGTTTAAGAAACGATTCCATCGCTTGCACACCAGCGAGCAGTTCCTTAACGTGTGCAGATCTAGATAAGAAAAAATCACTTCTAAAACATGATCAGATACACGGATGGCTATATCGTCCATTTTGCCGGTTCTGATCCAGTAAACGAGCAAAACATACACGCGCAGGTACGCCGCGCGGTATGTAGCTATATTGAACCTTAGGCACAGAGTAATCCTACAGAAAGGAAACTTCTGTCGGAACGTTTGACCATTGATTAAGTACAGAATAGACTACCCATTTATAGGAAACATCATAAATTCCAAATAGAAATTCGGCGTGTATACAAAGGCAGACATTTTTTACGCCCCTTGCGATTTAGAATGGTTCGTGTAAGAATTATATTCAATCCGACCAGCAAAGTTGATAAAGTAAACCCTCTATCCATTTATTATCCCCACTTACCATTTTAGTGTCACATGCGATATTACCAGTTCAGAGTAGAATAAGATAACAGCGATTTGAAAACGGTGGGAATTATAACTAAGTATTGCAATAATCAACCACAGACGAGGTACAGGATAGACGTATCATCTAATGCATACTTTTGTCCGAGAATTCGTGGGCTCGCGTGCCCTGTTACCATTCTCGCGGCACTCTCGACGTTACCGATTTAACACGAAATACGATTTTAACATTAGTAGGTGTTAGAATTGAAACTAAATTTAGCCATGAAATCGCAAGAGAAATATAATAAATACAGTAACATTTCAACAGAATGAAATTTATAAATTAATAGAAGACAAACGTAATTAATAAAACAGAATGTTGATACAACAAAATAGAAACAAAGTAAAATGTTAACAGAATAAAATATGAGCAGAATAACTTTACGCTTTACACGAGTACGTGGCATAACGAGTACATGTATCGAAATGTAATTTATTAATGCGTTAGAAAATGTAGACGTAGAAGCGCAAGAAAATGCCGCGAGTCAATTGTACAGAAAAATGGTTTTGATCTTTATTTCTCTCCACTAACAACTTCGAAGTACAGATGATGTATAGAAGGAGTTAGTAGTCGAATTAGGTTTAGAAAAAATGAAACAGTAACGCAGCTTTTTCAAAATATTTCGTTCAATGACCGACAACAATCTTTTAATCGTCCAGTACAGTCGTGTTACTAGTCAAACGTAAAACTAAACTGCGCGCGCACGAAACTGTAGGAGTCTGCGCATTAGCAATTTTTACGCGGGAAACGAATAACCGTTAAACCGTTAATCCTAACCTACGGATAGGAACGGAAATCTGCTCTATTTCTAAGAGCTCGTTCGCGCCGGTCTAAGATGAAAGTACGGGCTGCAGTGGTTAATTATCAGCCTAAAATAAAAGCGCGGAGTGCCGCGGTCAATAATCAGTTCGACTTAATCGGATACGTGCATCGGTTCGTATAATATGAAGAAATTCGCGTGTAACGCATTAGGACGCCAATTTTAATAGGATTAGAAAAATGCTTAGATCGCGGTTTCTAATTGTTTCTAATAGAGTAGATTGATACAAATGAAAGTGCTCAGTTCCGCGGTTCAGAATTAGTTGGTTTTATCCCGATCGATTGAGTGGTTTGTTAATAGTTAGACAATTTGTGTTCGGTGACAGATTGCCGCGCGAGTGAGGATTAGATAGAGCGTTAGATCTTTGCTTCTAAGCATTTCTAATCATCGAATCCGTCAGAAATGAAAGTGCTCAGTGCCGCGGTTCAGAATTAGTTGGTTTTATCCCGATCGATTGAGTGGTTTGTTAATAGTTAGACAATTTGTGTTCGGTGACAGGTTGCCGCACGAGTGAGGATTAGATAGAGCGTTAGATCTTTGCTTCTAAGCATTTCTAATCATCGAGTCCGGGCAGAAACGAAAGTGCTGAGTTCCGCGGTTCAGAATTAGTTGGTTTTATCCCGATCGATTGAGTGGTTTGTTAATAGTTAAACAATTTGTGTTCGGTGACAGGTTGCCGCGCGAGTAAGGATTAGATAGAGCGTTAGATCTTTGCTTCTAAGCATTTCTAATCATCGAGTTCGGGCAGAAATGAAAGTGCTCAGTGCCGCGGTTCAGAATTAGTTGGTTTTATCCCGATCGATTGAGTGGTTTGTTAATAGTTAGACAATTTGTGTTCGGTGACAGGTTGCCGCACGAGTGAGGATTAGATAGAGCGTTAGATCTTTGCTTCTAAGCATTTCTAATCATCGAGTTCGGGCAGAAATGAAAGTGCTCAGTGCCGCGGTTCAGAATTAGTTGGTTTTATCCCGATCCATTGAGTGGTTTGTTAACAGTTAAGCAGTTTGTGTTCGGTGACAGGTTGCCGTGCGAGGGAGGATTAGATAGAGTATTAGATCTTTGCTTCTAAGCATTTCTAATCATCGAGTTCGGGCAGAAATGAAAGTGCTCAGTGCCGCGGTTCAGAATTAGTTGGTTTTATCCCGATCAATTGAGTGGTTTGTTAACAGTTAAGCAGTTTGTGTTCGGTGACAGGTTGCCGCGCGAGTAAGGATTAGATAGAGCGTTAGATCTTTGCTTCTAAGCATTTCTAATCATCGAGTTCGGGCAGAAATGAAAGTGCTCAGTGCCGCGGTTCGGAATTAGTTGGTTTTATCCCGATCTATTGAGTGGTTTGTTAATAGTTAGACAATTTGTGTTCGGTGACAGGTTGCCGCGCGAGTGAGGATTAGATAGAGCGTTAGATCTTTGCTTCTAAGCATTTCTAATCATCGAATCCGGGCAGAAATGAAAGTGCTCAGTGCCGCGGTTCAGAATTAGTTGGTTTTATCCCGATCGATTGAGTGGTTTGTTAATAGTTAGACAATTTGTGTTCGGTGACAGGTTGCCGCGCGAGTGAGGATTAGATAGAGCGTTAGATCTTTGCTTCTAAGCATTTCTAATCATCGAATCCGGGCAGAAATGAAAGTGCTCAGTGCCGCGGTTCAGAATTAGTTGGTTTTATCCCGATCAATTGAGTGGTTTGTTAATAGTTAAACAATTTGTGTTCGGTGACAGATTGCCGCGCGAGTGAGGATTAGATAGAGTATTAGATCTTTGCTTCTAAGCATTTCTAATCATCGAGTTCGGGCAGAAATGAAAGTGCTCAGTGCCGCGGTTCAGAATTAGTTGGTTTTATCCCGATCCATTGAGTGGTTTGTTAACAGTTAAGCAGTTTGTGTTCGGTGACAGGTTGCCGCGCGAGTGAGGATTAGATAGAGCGTTAGATCTTTGCTTCTAAGCATTTCTAATCATCGAGTTCGGGCAGAAATGAAAGTGCTCAGTGCCGCGGTTCAGAATTAGTTGGTTTTATCCCGATCGATTGAGTGGTTTGTTAATAGTTAAACAATTTGTGTTCGGTGACAGATTGCCGCGCGAGTGAGGATTAGATAGAGTATTAGATCTTTGCTTCTAAGCATTTCTAATCATCGAGTTCGGGCAGAAATGAAAGTGCTCAGTGCCGCGGTTCAGAATTAGTTGGTTTTATCCCGATCAATTGAGTGGTTTGTTAATAGTTAAACAATTTGTGTTCGGTGACAGATTGCCGCGCGAGTGAGGATTAGATAGAGTATTAGATCTTTGCTTCTAAGCATTTCTAATCATCGAGTTCGGGCAGAAATGAAAGTGCTCAGTGCCGCGGTTCAGAATTAGTTGGTTTTATCCCGATCCATTGAGTGGTTTGTTAACAGTTAAGCAGTTTGTGTTCGGTGACAGGTTGCCGCGCGAGTGAGGATTAGATAGAGCGTTAGATCTTTGCTTCTAAGCATTTCTAATCATCGAGTTCGGGCAGAAATGAAAGTGCTCAGTGCCGCGGTTCGGAATTAGTTGGTTTTATCCCGATCTATTGAGTGGTTTGTTAATAGTTAGACAATTTGTGTTCGGTGACAGGTTGCCGCGCGAGTGAGGATTAGATAGAGCGTTAGATCTTTGCTTCTAAGCATTTCTAATCATCGAATCCGGGCAGAAATGAAAGTGCTCAGTGCCGCGGTTCAGAATTAGTTGGTTTTATCCCGATCCATTGAGTGGTTTGTTAACAGTTAAGCAGTTTGTGTTCGGTGACAGGTTGCCGCGCGAGTGAGGATTAGATAGAGCGTTAGATCTTTGCTTCTAAGCATTTCTAATCATCGAGTTCCGGCAGAAATGAAAGTGCTCAGTGCCGCGGTTCAGAATTAGTTGGTTTTATCCCGATCGATTGAGTGGTTTGTTAATAGTTAGACAATTTGTGTTCGGTGACAGGTTGCCGCACGAGTGAGGATTAGATAGAGCGTTAGATCTTTGCTTCTAAGCATTTCTAATCATCGAATCCGGGCAGAAATGAAAGTGCTCAGTGCCGCGGTTCAGAATTAGTTGGTTTTATCCCGATCCATTGAGTGGTTTGTTAACAGTTAAGCAGTTTGTGTTCGGTGACAGGTTGCCGCGCGAGTGAGGATTAGATAGAGCGTTAGATCTTTGCTTCTAAGCATTTCTAATCATCGAGTTCGGGCAGAAATGAAAGTGCTCAGTGCCGCGGTTCAGAATTAGTTGGTTTTATCCCGATCGATTGAGTGGTTTGTTAATAGTTAGACAATTTGTGTTCGGTGACAGGTTGCCGCACGAGTGAGGATTAGATAGTCAATAGTAGAGTCACGTAGTACGAATTTCTTTTTAAATATCGATGCACTTAGAAGTAGAGTCAATAGAAATTCCACAAAGATATGTATTAAAGTAGCCCGTACGTTTGAGCACGTTATAATTTGTAGTTTGCAATTATATTTATAGATGTATTCATCGCACAATAGTAATGAGAAAATGTATTATCATTACTATTTGAATACATGCAGGTATACACGTAATATTTTACTTGAATCGTAATTCGTAAAAGAATTGAGCAATATATTGCTTCGCGATTCATAGTAGCTTCAATTCAATTTATGATACAGAGACATAGTAGATTTTTCTTTTCTCGTACAAAAACGATGTCAAATAAAATGCGCAAGAAGACATTTCGCGATGGGTAGATTTCCGAATCGAAGTCGCAAACTTTAACGCAATGTTATGTTAAAGTTAAGACGTTTTGATGAGGGAGTCGCCCAAGGGATTGCATTTAAAATTTCACGTTAGAGTCCCTTCTTCTATTTTATCATCGTATTCTTAACTTCCATTTAGAGTCTCTTGTTAAAATTTAATATTCTTAACATTAATTTAGAGTCACTTTTTTCGCGTTTCTTATTCTCAGCCTCGGGTATTTAAATTCACGTTGCATTATAGTTTTCTCGCTTTCTTGTTTTGCAAGTAACGTAGCTTCTTTTTAAAGTCGTAGTAATAAAGTGAGACTAAAAGATATAAACTGCTTCATTATTTCATAACCCATTTCCAATAATAATCATATATCATATATACAAAATATAGCTTCTCCAATTGTTAGTTGCTCGCGGAACTTTAATTTCATTACCCTTGATACGCGATCGTTTAACCGTATCAATGCCGGGTCTATTTGGCGACTAGGATCGCACTTATCGTTAGGTGCAAAAAGTATAGAGAATAATGCCAGCCGGGCGAAGCATTAGTTTATCGAAAGATTCAATGAAACGTCTATGGATATTTGCAAAGTCCATATCTCTGCTACGCGTGCTCTCTATTGGAACTACTTTTCTTTAAAGCTCGCGATCATCGTAGTTATGTCTTTCCTCGACAGTGGATATACGTGTTAGAAATTTTCGAAACTCATCTCGCGGAAATCAAAGTTCATTCGCGATTCCCGTTTACTTTGAACAGTAAAACCGTTTTGCGGTTACGCGTAGTCGGCTCGTTGCGTTAACAGCCAAAGATATACCCTCTTCCTTTTCGCGTATTCGAGTTTTGTTTGCAAAACGAAAGTAGAATAAATTGCAGCAAAATATTAACTGTTTCGCATTTGAATTTTTCATGAAACGCAGCGGGTATAAATCACATACAATTCTATCATTTTCTTCGTTATTTCGCGTATCGAAGCAAACTCGGACTTTTTTCATTCAAAAAGAAACATGGAATAAGTTGTAGAATATTTATTCTGCTTTTGGGTTGATTGCTAAGAACAAGAGTTATTTGGGTGTTGGGTAACAGCGCAAACGTAGATTTACGATTAGAGGAATATGGTAGGACAAACCTGGTAGGGCGTGAGTTTGAAAATTCATTCGTAATAAGATCGGTAGTTTAGGACGCGCGATACATAGATATACGCGTAGTTGCGTACTTTGCGAGCAATCGTAAGGACGCTAATAGCCGAGTGGTAGAGGTGTAGCTGATGATAGTTGACGGTTGACGGTTGAAGCAAAAAAGTATAAGCGGGTTGGTTGTCATATGCGAACGATTGCTGTCACGATATTGCTGCGATATCGGCGAGAAGAGCAGTGGTGTTGCTGGTAGGTCGCTAGGATAGAAATCTGCTGGATAGAAGGGCTGCAAAAGAGAGAGATTCGAAGTTAGGTTTGGTAGGTCGAGCGACGGACGTGATGGAGGTGGCGAGTGCAAATGAGAAATCACCTGATAAGATTCGAGAATCTTGGTTCGTACTGGCCCTTTCGATGTTGATTTGTCGCAGGTGAAGTTAAAAGAGCGGCTCAGTTGCCGCTAGCGCAGCTCGCAGACGCGTTGACTTTTTCCCTCTCACCCCAACAAATTTCCCACGGAATTCCCATCGCGGATACTTTTTTCCTCGAACTGCAACGTATCCGAACGGTGATCGCTTTTCCACTTGATAGGCAGCTGGATCGCTTCCTCGGTTTCTGGTGCCTGTTGGATCGAGTATATATGTACGCATATGTACATAAGTATATACACGTGTATTTGGTGGCTAATTCGTTTCGCGGTTGCGATAGTTTGGCGCGATACCTGGTTGAAAGTATACGGTGTTGGTGGCAACGGCCGAGTTGGAGCCGTCAAATTCCTCGGCGTCCCTTTTCTCTCTGGTTCCGTGGAAACGCATCCGCGATCTCTCCAACCACTGGCCAGCTCCGTTTTCGTAATCCAACTTGTCGAGCGGATCGATCGAATAATCCGAGTAATCGCCAAACCTGTTTTTCCTATCTTCCAACCCCTGCGTACACGCGTTAGCACTAGTAATGGGTAACAAATAAACGAGTAAACGAGCGTTGCTTACGCGAAAGGGTAGAACGGCTGCGGGCCGCTTGTCGAATGGCTGGAGCGCGCCGGGAATGTCACCAATCGTCTCGTATCCTGTCACCCATTCTCTTAACGATTCGCTACGACGTTTCTCGTCGCTGCCGCCTTCGCCTTCGCCTTCAGCTTCGCTTTCCGATCTGTCCATCGACGTTACTCCTTTCCCGTAATCCGGATAGTCGCTTAGATACGCGTGCTTCTCCGTTGGATCCCTCAATTCTTGCCTCGATTTCTTGCCTCTGGTTCCTTGAAATCCCATGGGGACGCGTTTGTACGCGGAATATCGCTGCTGCAGGAACGCCTTTTTCCCTCTGGTGCCTTGAAAGCCCATTGCCCCTGCAATTGGCCATCTTTTCTCGTAGTCGCCGAGCGAGTAAACATCACGGAGATCGGATGTCAGTCCGTCCTTTTCCCCTTCGCTACTTTGCAAGTCGATCGGTGTGCGCGTCCTATCGTTCTCCGGTAAAATTTGCTTGTCCAGCCAATTCCCGGACCACTTCTTTCCACGCATACCCTACGTGTTGCGTGGGGTACGATACGAGCCAACGGTACAGTGAAATAAGTATTGGTAAGAAACGAATTGGTCGGAAGTCGGAAGGTGCAAGTTCAAGTTTACCTGGAATCCCATTGGTGCGCGTTTCAAAAGTTGCTTATCTTCCAAACGAGCAACGCTCTTCTTCTCCCGCCTTCCTTCCAACTCGATCGTGTTGTCGTCTTGCCCTGATACCACCGCGATCCATATCATTGGCAAAACGATCCAACGAATCATTATTCTGAAAGAGGAAAGAGAAATGCAACATCAACTATTATCGAAGAGCTTGATATCGATCAGCAATCGTCCATTACGAATCTCTCGCAGATGAAGCGTAGAGCAAACGAGGCGAAGATTTACCGACTCCATAAAGAGAATGTAGGATTCGGGTGCGGAATGCGGGAAGCGAAAAATGGAAAGCGGAAAGCGGTAAGAGGAAAGACGGGGAAGAGCAAGGTTAGCGTGGAAGAGGTACAGATTCTGCGGTAAGCCAGCTTTTCTTCACGGGTCGGTTGCTCGCTCGTGTAATCGTTCCCAACGAGCTTTCTTCCCACTCCCCACTCCGCACTCCCTACTCGGTGCTATGTATTTTTCTTTAAAGTCGATGATCCGTATTCGATAAAGCTTCCCCTAACATACAATCAAGCTACCTACTACTATTGCTTATGTACATATATACTTAATGCGCGTCCGAGCCTCTAATCGTTCCCTTGCCGTTACGGAGTCGTCGCGATCTTTCGCAGCTACCGTTCTTTCGTATATCAACATTCTTGTTATTTTATATTTCCAACACCCACCTACGCGTCCAAATCATTTTCCTTCCCTTCCCTTCCCCTCCCTTCCCCTTTTCTTTCTCCCCCGTTTCTCTTAACCAAGGTAAAACCGAAATAGCCGTGTTCGCTACACGGTGAATTTACAGCTGCGCAGCGAAGTTGAACGGGGACGGGAATAGAAACGCGATCGGTCGAGATCGAAAAGTGAAGAGAGAAAGATAAAGGGAAAGGACAAGGAAAGACACGTTTGGCGACTCGACTGTACGCGCGTCCTGTCTTCGCCTATGCCGCATCCTTACATCCTTACATTCTTACATCCTTCCTCCGGCTTGCTTGCAAGCGATTAACCCACGGATGCATCTATTTCTTGCTAGGCTGACAGTAGGCAACTTTTCCAATTCTTTGTTACGGCTTGAGCTTTTGGCTAACGCCTGTCCGATGTTTGCGCGATAAAAGGAAATTACTTGGCAATTGGAAGAATCATTCTGGTTAACGTGTGAACGTGTTAACGTTTGATAAAGTTATTTGGATAACCGATACCCGTAGCCAACGTATCGTAACGATAATTTGCATCGCGAGTGAATTTCTGGCAACTTGGCTCGGACTAAATTTCAGAAACGATGCAAAGATGCGATAGAAACGAAGAGAAGGCGAACAAAGGGCGAAGAGAAGGCGAAAAGTTGCCTTTTGTTCTAAAAACGTCGATATGTTCGGTTATACCGAGTATCGTTCGTGCGTGGTACGTGAAACGGTTGCGGAGAACAACCAAGGACGATGGTTGATTCGAAGAAGAATAGTCGCGTTGCGGATGATAGGTTGCAACTTGCCAACAACGCCAACAACAACAACAGAGTCGAGAAGCGACGTATCGTTGCCACTGCGCTGGCCTAAAGTGTAACGTGTAAGCAATCGAAATGGAAAATGGAACGTTTAGCAAAGTTTTCCTTAAGAATTGAGGTCGACACTTTCATACAGTTGTGCTTTTACGCATTCCACCACCGGTCGACCATTGCCGAGTGAAATAATCCTGATAAAATAGTTGGCCAAGGTTTACCTTCGTTGCTGCGATTCCATCTCGAAAATGGAAAGGATTTCGCGTCTCTACCTCGAAACTAGCCTCTGCGTACCGACTAATCCTCCTAATCGAATAAACGATAAATTGCAGCTAAATTGCAATGCGATAAAGCGGCGAAGCGATTGCGTAAGCGAGGAAGAACGTCGCCACTTGGCCGTTTGCTAAATTGGGTTTCTTCTAGCGTTCAGTAAACTTGCTCCATTACCCGGCTTAACGTCTTGCCGAAATAATTGCTCGTTCCACTCGCTAACACTTTCCCTTAGCGCTAGAATTAATAGAATCGAGAGACAAGAGGCGAGAGGCGAGTTTTCCAACTAATACTAGCACCGGTATTGAAAAAGGATAAAAACATGCCTGTTTAACGCATATCGAACGATAAACCAATAAACGACGCGACGTGCTTTTATATATACATAGTTGGCGCACTCGACTTGGAACCTTTTAAACGGCAACCGCGAGAATTTCACCTAAAAAGTGCACCTTGTTGCACTCAATACTTTCGATAAAAGCGTGGAACGAGAGCTATCCGTTAACCCATCGTCCATCCTAAACGCGTAACCACGTCGTATGTCTCCTCGGCTGCTTGCAACCCCCAGCCCCTAGCCACCACAATCGGTGCTACATATATGTACATGTGTACGTACGTACAACCGACGCACACCGATCCTACTTACCTGCTTCCCACTTACCTCCTACCGCTTCGCGTCTCACAATCCGCCTTCTCTGTTTCCACTCGTTTCTGCTCTTTTCAAAGCAACACAAGCAAAAGAAAGAAGCGAGATTGTCGTAAAAGAGGATATCGCGGTCGCGTGGTTAGCATTTTTCACCTTTCAATAAAATGTATGCACGCGTTACCTATATTTCTCTAACTTTTCCCCCATTCCATATTGTAATTGTTACCAAAGGGTAATTTATTGCCCGTTAATAAATGAATAAATAAATAAATAAAATGGAACAGAACGGACGAACGTGGTAGGGCCTCGATTCGATCCTCGTTTCACCAATTCCTTTTATTATAATTACTTGAGCTATCGGCTATCAGCAGTTACGTATCACTTATTAATTACAGTAGCGTGTTTGCAACGCCAAGTTGCGCGGCGCGTGGCACTTTTCATTCATCGAAATGTAGAAAAGTGGAAAGAAACGAATGATCCAAAGGTATGAAGGAAGAGAGCTTGATTGATCGTTGCTTTGCTTCCTCGCGTATCGTTAAAATCTGTAATGATTTCGATTTCGACTTGGACTTGGCGCAGTTATCGAAGTAAAGAATCATGTTTGTTCGAAGGCAAATAGCCATTGCTTCGAATTGTATGGTACGTTTGCTGGTTGGAAAGCAAAATAAGCGGATAATCAAAGATGACTATGTTAGAGACTGGCACAGTGGGATCGCGTATCGTGCATCGTGTATCGTACTGCACGGTATCACAGCATTCTATAATTTCAAAGCAGCGAAACGTGGAATAATGCGTCGGAGCAGTGGCGTTGCAGCCGCACCAAACAAACCCTTATTTTAATATGCCATTTGATTCTGGAAGCGTTACCCGCAACACGTAGCCACGCGCGTACGTGTATATCGTAGACGCAAGTTGAACAGTGCATAAGTTTTAATTAAATCCACATGTTCCGGGCCGATAGGTGCGTGTCTGCCGATGCGACGATGCGATTCTCTCTACGACGAGAGACTCGTTTCCCAGCACCTCTGCGCATAGCCGTTTCCCACCGCCAACATAGACAGTCTCACAAATATTTCCCTGCGCGCTGCAAAACGTTTGTCCAGCTTTTCGATAACCGATACGAATCGTCGAGTCGAGTGAAGAAAAAAAGTAGCGACGATAAAATAAGGAAGAGAGAAAATATTTCTTTTGCTAGTTTCTATCTGTTTCGTTCGTTTTTACCGCGTGATTCGATGTTGAAAAATAAGGAGCTACTTAAACTAAAGCCGTTTGGTAGCGTACAAGGACAGGGAAGTACTACTTTTTGTTCGTCTCCTCTTTCTTTTCTGTTCTCTTTTCTCCGTTTTTGATTTTGTTCGATTAATCCTCACCATGGTAAAGATGAATAAGAAATAAATGTAACATAGGTAAATAGGTATGGTTTACCTTTGTCAGGCGAATGGCAACGCGTCCGAAGTAGTTAACGAGTAAGATTACTCAGACCGATTTGCGATTAGCGATTAGCGATTTACAAAATTGCGAGCGGGGGTGATGGAAAGACACGATAGCTTTTCAACGTGACGGACACTGATCCACTGACGCTCCGCGTGCTTCGTGGTTCACCTTATAAGTGCTTTGTGGCAGGGCCGGAATAGCGACGTCACGAATCTGTGAGACCAATGAGAGAACGAAGCTCGCACCACCGCGCCGTTGGGGATAGAAATCCAACCCCGTACCCCTTTTCTCGCAAACATCTCCCAGAACCTTGTACCGCGTACGTAGCTATCCGGAATACCTAATGCTTGGATCGCCAACCTCTTCGACCTCTCCATCTCCAATGTGTTCCTCCTTTCTCCTCGGTGCGTCTCTCGTTACCTGCAAACGCCTGCAAACTTATCAGCTATACGAAAACGACAACATTTCCAAGCTACTGTCTACAGCAAAGTTGGCAACTGCCAGTTGCCGGTTCGCAATTCGCTGTTCAATTTGCTTTAGTTTGAAGTAGCGATGCGCTAGAACAGGTGCAAGTTCCCGGATGGCGAGAACAGATAACGCTTTCCAATGGAACGAACATATTGTTCGATAGATAGGTGAAAACGGATCGGTTGATTATCAGTTGGATTGCGGAACAGAGCTATCGCATTAGTACTCTTTATTTAAACAGTTTCAAATTTCAACGCAATGGTTTCGTTACGCGTATCTACATCCAGCCTATTTTCGATACTCGGACACTCGATTGAAGAAGATACGTTTGATGGGGTAGATACAAATGGAGTTGATAAAAATTACAAGTTTCACGGTTGTCGGTGTTAAAGGGGAAATCATGGGGCCATGGAAATGCCTCTCGAATGGATTATTACGATTAACACGGCGGTGTAATTGCGAAACGCCACTTTTATCTTCATTCTCGTATCCAACGAATTCGATGAAAAGCCCCAGGCTCTGCATTCGATCAGACGAGAATCCTTGTTTATCCCATTTCTCCCGAGGGCAAACGCGTAACTCCTTACCTCGGATCCTGTTTGCGTGCAAATCATCGACACGCAGTTAAACCGATCCATTCCAATGTCCCATGTCATGTCCGCAATTCAGGTGTACCGTGTTCCTCTTATTTCTTTATTTTCCTACGAGTGAGAAGAAAAATACTTTTCACGCTACCTCTGTTATTCGAGCTAATTGGATGCGGATAGGAAAAGAAGAGAAGAGAAGAGTAAAGAAAAGGAGAAGGTTCGAGATTTGAAATTTGAAATGATCGCGGTGCGGTTCGCGCGCAATCTACGAGACGAGGGGCGCGCTCTCGTGGCAAGCGCACGAGCTAGGGAAAACGTCGATACAGCCATTCAACGATGCAACAGCATGCAGCAGTGGTAGCGTATCTAGGCTGAATGTGAATTCGCGCGACGCTGTGCTTTGTAGTCTGTAGGTTGTACAAGTCTGTAGTTGACGGTTGATTAGTTAACCTGAGTGATTCGCTTGGATTCGCTCCAGTACACGGTAAGAAATAAAGCCGTTGCACAGTATTCGTGCAGAGACGAAAGTTGCGTGGGAACGTTTGACGTTTCTGTTCCCGCTTCTTGTCCCGCAAAACAAACAACGTTATCGCAATTTTCCACACAGAACAGCGATCTGTGTTTGCCTGTTTCTGTTGGCTACTCTATTGGGAGTAAGAAGCAAGAGAATAGAGAGGCAGGGAACGGCAGGGTAATATTTGTAGTTGAATGAGAAATATTTTTGACAGTTGTCAGTTTACCGCTGGACAAATGCGATATGTTTTGAATAAAATCTTTCGCTATATTTCACGCGTAATCAAGTAGATTTCTATGGGGCGAGTAACGAAAAAGTCGAAATAAAATGATACGATTGCAGGGATTAAAACGATGAGAAGTGACAGATGAATGACGCGTGGCAAAAGTGGACAGTTGGGAACGCATGCGCAGTATCGTAGAGATTGGTTCACGTTGATGGCAAAAGTGTACGGTTTGGAAACGCGTGCGCAAGAAGAATTGGGATCGGAAAGTGGGCGGAGTTTCGTCTCTGTATGAATGCTCTGTGGATAAAGCGTAAAATCATCGCGAGGTAAGAAACGAGGCTACGCGATGGATGACAGATCGGAAGATTTGAAAACGAACGAACAGATAATAGAGGAACTGACGAAAGATCTAGAAAGTTCTTGCATCAGAGTAAGCGAAAAGTACTCGGCGTCGAAGGAGGCGAACCAGGCGAAGGAGAGTATCGACAAATCGAACAGTCGCTGCGAACGCGTACAAGTAAACAGCGAGAATGACGAGGAGCCTGAAACGGAAGACAAATGCGACGCGAATCGTCTCAACGATTTCGAAGATTCGTTGAAAGACAGGGAACTAACGCTGACCGAGAATGAGAAAGAAGTTTGTATTTGTTCCTCTGGAACTGGTGAACTAGCGAAACTGTTGCATTAAACGTGTACTTTTGCAGACCCTTAAAGACGAGGCGGAGATATATAAAGCTAAGGGAAATGCATTGTTTAAAGCTGGAGAGTACAAAGAGGCCATATCTACGTACACACAAGGAATACGGACATGCCCTTTAGCCTATAGCGAAGAAAGATCTATTTTGTATGCCAACAGGGCCGCTGCCAAGCTGAAATTTCTGGTACAGTATCCGGCATAGTTTCCTTTGCCACTGAATCTGCATTTCCATTCTCATTCTCATTTCCATAAGCCAAACCATTGACCAAGCATAGAATAGATTATTTTAAGCCATCTCTCATAGAAGGATGATATACAATTTTAATATCAATGACAACATTATTAGTTTCAAGGAGTCAAAGATTAAAGCTTTCTGCTTTTAAAGTAACAAGAATCATAACTAAGTATTGCAAGATGCGCATGTCTTTGACATACATGATCTCTAAAGTCCAAATGTATGATAATGCACATATATATACTGGTGGACAAACATATGACACCTTGAACATTTCTGAGATGGAGGATTAATTTTATATATTTATATTTATATTTACATTAAAGAGCAACACATGTGAAATGAAAGCATTTATTGTTAAGCAATGGTAACTAATGGTAAATTAAACAAGTACCACAACAAATATGCACATTAAATTGAACGAATAAAATCTCACTTGGATGAAATTATAAAATATTATGTTTGGTAATTAAAACGGTATACATAAGTAGCAAAAAGTACCGCTTTCTTCCAAATGTTACTGGATAGACAAACCTCCTGTTTAGTAGTAGTAGTACTGGATGCATTCGATTTGGTAATTTCGATTTTGTAAAAGTTCTTTTTATACAAGTTCGGTGCAGGTAAGAGTAGGCACGCGCGTTACAATGTTTCGTACTGAATAAATAAATGCGAATATCTTATAGTTAGTGGATTGTGAAACGTTTTAGTTTTAGAGAAGCCTTTTACATTGTTTGGCTTGCGCAGGATTCCGAATCGGCGATATCCGACTGTACCAAGGCGATAGAATTGAATGGTAATTACAAGAAAGCGTACGTTAGAAGAGCTCGCCTGTACGAAGCGAGCGACAAGCTGGCCGAAGCTTTGGAAGACTTTGAGAAGGTTCTCACGTTAGACCCTGCTCACGATGAGGCGATTCGTTCCGTTCGGGTACATACTCCGTTATTCTGCTAGTCCGCTAATTCGCCTTTCGTTTCTAGCCATTCTATATGAACGGTCTCTTTTGTCGCAGAGATTGTCTCCGTTGGTTCACGAGAGGAATGAGAGAATGAAAGCAGAGGTACTCGGCAAACTGAAGGACTTAGGAAATACATTTTTGAAACCTTTTGGACTTTCCACGAATAATTTCGAAGTGCAAAAGGATCCGAATAGCGGTGGCTATTCCGTCAAATTTCGTTAGGATGCTACGCAACGATCCATAGTTAATCGCGGTGTACGTTGCGCAACAATGGATTTTCAGAGCGTGTCGCAGAATATTTATAAATACTTTATGTAAATTTTACTCAACTGCTGTGTGATTCTTGTAATAAAGAAATAACGTTACGATACTAAATAAATATTTAGACGATACATGGAATAGACGGCGTTGTGTTTTTGCGAAAGCCTGACCAGATTTCGTTGCTCTTTCGTTCGATCCACCGCGATGCGACGTTGTCTTGTTCGCGTTGGCCGTGCCACGGGACGCGACTGCTTATCGCCGCTCATAAACGGTAACCGATTACTGTTTATCGCAACCTACAAGCTTATTCTTTCTCCTATTTTTTCTGTCCTTTTCTATTCTTCTTCTTAATTTCTTTCTTTCTCTCCTACACGAATATTATTCGCAAACGCGTTGCTCGTTGCTCGTTGCATAGTTGATTTACGGTTTCCTTGGTATCCATTAGGACAGGAAAGTTTCGATGGGCAGGACGCAAATATGCGTGGAAAAGCGTAGAGCGTCGCGTACAAACGACAAATTGTTTTTGCCTTGCACTATCGAGGTTGCAAATGCAGGGTTACAGGGAGGGAGGAAAGGCGAGTATAATAAGTTTGCGAAATATTTGTCGGAGCACGGCGTGCTATGTACTCGTATGTTGGTCTCCTAAATGACTAGCTATATACCCCTATTTCTCTTTTCCTATTAATTACTCGAATCGTCATTTTTGCTACGACCTACATACGTACTTACGTGTACATTGGCAGCGAAATCGCTATAGCGGTGCGCACGCGTGGCCGTGCTATGCGAGAGGGATGCGACGAGAAGAAGGGTCGAAGGGTAGGTTCTGTGCTGACGCATGCGTAAGCATAGGTGTTAGCCGCTAGCTGCCTAGCTGTGTACAAGTACAAAGTACGACGATATAGAAAGCAGAAGGGAAAGAAAGAAGAAAGACGGGTAAGAGTAAAGGGGTAAATGGCAGCGGCCGGCGGGAAGGGTGGGAAGGGAGGTTTCTTTCGCGAGTCGGGAGTCGCGAGCACCGCATAAACGAAACGAACGGTGCTAGGAGTGGAACGGCGAACGATAAACGGCGTATCGGTAAGGGTTGCGGTTGCGGTCGCGGTCGCGGTCGCGGTCGGAGAAAGCCGGAAGAAGGACGGCGGACAGCGGACCGCGGAAAACGAGTAAAGATCGTTAAAGCGAAAAGTGTGTGTGCGCGCATTTGGCCAGCGCCCTGTCACACTGTCGCACTGTCATACCGTTACACGTATCCCTTTCGAAGAAATAAACGCAGATTAATCGAGGGGAGAGGATCAAACGAGGGGAGCGAGTGGAAGAGCCAGAGCAGGAGGGAGGAGAGATCGAACGGAGAACGGTGATAAAAAGCGGAAGGGATGTGAAAGGATCGGGGAAAGCAAGAGGATGGTCGTGACGTGGACGAAGGGTGATAGAGGTACCGGACGTTGCGTTTGCGTTGATTCGAGGGTGCTTCGGTAAGCACGACACCTACGTAGCCATCAAGACTACGCCTACGTATCGCGCAAACAGCCCGAGAACGCATCGCAACCCTCGGCTTTTATGCAAATCGATAATTCGAGTAGGACACGGACGCGGCACTAAACTTTTTCTTGGTTCCTTCAAAATATCGGAGCTCGTCGCGGGTGAAGTTGGGTCGCTGAACGAGCACCGCATCCTCATCCGCATCCGTATCCGCATCCACATTCGCGTCCACATCCACATCCACACCAGTCGCCGCAAGCACACCGAAAATCTATCGTTCCGTTAGCAAGCTCGAGGAACAGTTGAAACGAAATCGAGGAGAAGGTAGCTGGTAATTTGCTGGCTCGGATCGTGTAGCAATCGATGCTGCGTATCGACGTCCTTTGAGACGCGTGAAAAGGGGTAAGCGTATCCTGCCTTGTCGATCCTGCTACGCCGATACTTTTACGATTTGAGCATGCTTACATTTAGGCGAACGATTGCTAGAAATAGGTCGCTGTCCACGTGCTTCCATACTCGTACGCGTTCCCTTTATCCGTGCTCATCTGTTCTTGCTAATCCTATGTTGAAGTTGCATCCAAATACGTACCTCTGCCCTCTTAAAAGCTCGCAGCGTCGAGCTGGGCGTAGCTACATGGCAGCTTGGCTGGTGTACGCGCAAATATGTTTCAGCTAAGGACAATGAAGCGGATTCGATCGCAAAGCAATTCGCGAAGCAAAAGGTGGCCTCTACGGTTCGCAGTTTTTCTCACGTACGTGTTGGTGCAGTACGCGACCTCTGCAAAGATACCCATCGAAGAGGTATCGTCTCCTTATCCCAGTTCTACGGATCGCCAAGAACAATGGAGCCCGGAGCCCAATTTCGAGTCCTCTACGTTCGAGGCAGAGATGTCCAGCAAGCCGCCGATCCTAATAAGAGAGGGATCGGAAGAGAGAAAAGAGGAGCAGCAGCGACAGCCGAAAACGGCAGAAGAAAAATCGAATATCCGCAACGAGCCGAAAGAAGAGTCGCAAGCCTCGCAAGACTCGCAAGTCTCGCAGGGTCCGAAAAAAGAGAAGGAAAAGGAGAAAGAGAAAGGGAAAGGAAAAGAAGCGGTGATAAATCCGATAGGAGGGAAAATCGGGTCGGTTGGTAGAACGACAACGGTGAGGGTGATGGTGGTATTTGTCGCGAAGTGGCGCGATCTTCCTTTTTCAACCACGACGCACGTAAGAAGTAGTGGCTATTTGAGATTGCAGGTTCCAACGACGACTACCGTGAAGTACGAGCACGCAACATGGAGACCGCGAAGAGAGAACTGTTCCCCACCGGCGATCGAGCAGTTTCCACGACCATTGATGGGCCCGAAAGCTAGGAAACACGGTGGACTGATTATTCATATTTTAGTGGCAGTTTACACGTTTCTGGGCCTTGCCATTGTATGCGACGATTACTTTGTCTCCAGCTTGGATAGAATTTGCGAAGGTAACAGCCCCTTCCTGCCTACCTATCTACCTGCTTCTAATGACATCTTGTATCTGCGTGAACGTAACCGTAAACGTAAACGTAAAAGTACGGAGTAGCGCGAATAGGCTGAGGCGAAGGAACGCTTAAAAGGTGATTTTCTTTTGTTTGTTGGATTTACACGCAGAATTAAGATTATCTCCGGATGTTGCCGGAGCAACCTTTATGGCTGCCGGCTCTTCGGCCCCGGAATTGGCCACCGTGGTGATCGGCGTTTTTTTCGCCAAAGACGATATCGGAGTAAGCATTACGTATTAAATACGCGCATTAAGTACATACGTGGTATACGAGTACGCATGCGTACGTAGAGAACTTTGAAGCGGTTCGAGAGTTTGCATTGAGAGATGCCGGTGAAATTGCAGGTGAGCGGGGTGATCGGGAGCGCCGTATTCAATATAATGTTCGTGATATCGGTTTGCGGACTTTGCACCAGCACAGTGTCCAAGTTGAATTGGTGGCCCCTTTGTCGAGATTGTTTTTTCTACGCTGTATCGATACTGGTGATGCTCGGTACGATTTATAACGAATCGATATCTTGGTAAGCAGAATTCGAAATAAATCGCAGTGTAGCGCGTAATGTACGCGTATGCGATACGGGACGAAGATACTTCTTTTCAGGATGGAATCTCTGTTCATGTTGATTATGTACGCCGTGTACTGCGTCGCATTGTCGTTCAATGCTAGACTAGAACGTTGGGCGAAATCGTACAACATCCCGTTCCTACCAAGGGACGACGAACCAGCGGAGGAGAGCGCTCTGGTTAGTTACAAATCGTTGCAAGAGGATCGCTTGTCTTACACGGGGCCGAGTTCACCGGTAACGGATCAGTTTAAACACGAAGGTACGCGTACCACGTACATATTTGCATATCATACATACAGTGTAGTACGCTTTACGCGGTAGTTTTGCAAGCGACTTTAGGGGGTTCGATTGAAGGAGGAGAAGGTGGCGGAGGTGTTGGGGGAGGTGCAACGACTGGAGGTGGCAACGTTCCGGAAACAAACGAACCGGCAGCCCCGAAACAAATGGAATATTACAAGGCAAAGGAGCCGGATCCTAACGAGGTGTCGCCGTTGGAGAAGCCTACCGACGGCAGCAAGTGGTCTCTGTTTACGTGGGGTCTGGTCTATCCGATCCATTTCATGTGTCGCGCCACTATGCCGGATTGTCGGCAAGACAAATTTCGAAACTGGTACCCGTTTACTTTTTGCGTGTCAATGGTTTGGATCAGCTTCTATAGCTACATCATGGTGTGGATGATCACCATAATAGGTAAGGGCGAACATCGGTTGGACGGTGGTTAAGCGATGCTAATGATAAGAAGATAGGATAGGATAGAGATGGAGATAGGATAAGGGGGATGGAAATTGTAGGAAGCACTCTTGGCATACCGGACACGGTGATGGGTTTGACGTTCGTGGCTGCCGGTGTCAGCGTACCAGACGCGCTCTCCTCGCTCGCGGTGATCAAGGAAGGGCTCGGCGATATGGCGGTGAGCAACGCGGTCGGCAGCAATGTGTTTGACATATTGGTTTGCCTCGGCCTTCCGTGGTTCATACAAACCGCCATGATACAGCCTGGCTCCCACGTAAACGTCACCAGTCGAGGTAACGTTGCCGCAGCTTGCAACCTTTCCAGCTTCTTTTTCCCTCCTCTTTCGCCGTTTCATCGTGATTTGATTGTTCGCTGTCGCGCCAACAGGGCTCACCTACTCTACGGTGTCGTTGCTGTCGACGGTAGTATTCTTGGTGCTAGCAACGCATTTGAACGGTTGGAAGCTGGATCGACGATACGGAGTCATACTGATGCTTTGGTACTTGGTGTTCATCGTATTTGCCTCGCTCTACGAGCTAAACGTGTTTGGTGAAATGAATCCCCCGGTATGCTTCAGCTCGTTTTAAACGAGCGCCATTCGATTAGACGGAAAAAGCGGCAAGCTGGTCAGGATGGCGAAGCATGATGGAAAAAGCAGCTATATCGGAGAAAGAGGAAAGCCGAGAAAAACAAGAAAATCGAGAGAATCTAGAGAATCCATGGAATCCAGAGAATCGAGAAAAGCGAGAAATTCGTGCACGCGTCTCGCTATCGAAGCGCAACGCTTTGTCAAGCTGCTTCATTTTCTCTCCTCCTTCTACTTTCTTCCTCCTTTCCCTCTACTCTTCCATCGTTCTTCTTCCTCCTGTCCGTTCTGCTTCCTTCCGATCCAGCTGTACTTCTTCTTGGATGGAGACGAAAAGAAACTTGCTAGAAGAAGAAGAAGAGGAAGGAGAAGAAGCGATGGCAGGCATCGTATTTCCAGCAAAGTATCGCAACGCAACGTAAGATGATTTTGGTTCCTCTGGCTATTTCCCTGGCCACGGTATCGATCAAGCCACCTCGCGCGCGGAAATCAATGCGAGGCGTGAGTCGTACATCGTTTCATGGTACCCTCGTGTTTGCAACCACTCCAATGGACGAGAGACCGATCGGTATTAAAACGCAAACGATCGCCGACTACTCGCACGTTAGGACGTTAGGTAAAGAGCGTACAGCGATATAGACAGATGGCGAACGCGCGGTCCGAAGATTCCAGACAATCGTTTTCCTCGATTACACCGTTACGTATCGCTTATCGCCAATCGGCCACCTTTTGTTTTCCCTTCCTTCGCACTTCTCTTCCATTTTCTAATGTTCTAATTCTTACCGAGCCTTTTACCCGTGTCCCTCTAATCACCTGCTACTTTTCAACTTACCTACTTGCTAACTTCCTATCTGTCTCTAGACGCGTTGTCTCGCTGTTTTCTCTCTATTCAAGTGCGTTGCTTGGAAGAGTGAAACGGTTGCACGAAAATGCTGAAAGTTGCGTTGCGAAGTGGTCCGATTAGCAAGCGAGCGATTAGGTTTGAACGTGGCGACTACGGCCGCGGTACGCAGTTGCATGCAAGTAGGTTCGATGCAAACAGCTGAAAGTTGGAAGAGAGTGGAAAGCGGAAGGAGGAGCTTCCGTTCCGATCGCATCCCGATGTAACCTATTATCCATCGTACATAGATATACATACATAGATATACGCATATTATGCATACGTCGGTTAAGAGAAACGGACTAGGGAGCGAAAAAAGAATCGACGAAGGAAGGTGAAAGATCGGGGAGGGTAAACTTTCAACGAGCATGAGCGATAAAAAAAGAGACAATAATTAACGCAGCCTTATACGATGAAAGTATCTACAACGTTGCTCTACGCGATCCTTGAGATGGTTGCGCGTCCGCTTTCCAAAGCGGATCGCGATCTATCCGCGGAGAAAAGATTTACGGAGCCTGACCACTGCTACGTGTAAAATAGCGACGTATGAGTGGTAAATGAACGGAGGGCGGCTGGGAAAGGTACATAAATAAGTTGGAAAGCATGGAGACGGTGCGGCTGTAGGAATAGAAGCGAGGCGCGGAGAACGGCCTGGACGAATTTCAAGGATCGCGCAGACGTTTTAGCGTAAATTGTACGCTTAGCGCGTATTTGATGTGCAAGCGTGCTGGATTTGACGTGGTAGCGCGACGAATACTCGCGATTAGAATTAGGGATTAGAGGTGAGAGATTATAGATTATAGATTATAGATTATAGATTATAGATTATAGATTAGGGGTGGTCGGTTGGATTGGTACGCGTGCACATACAGATACGCACGAATACGCGTTACAGATAGCTGTAGCTATAAATATTACGATACGATATATAGCTATATGTATAAGTATTAAGTATCGCATTATACATACGGTATTCGTAGCGTACGAAAGCTTAGATTTACACGCGTACCGAGCGTTCTACGTGTTTCTTCGCTACCTTTGTTCGTTCCATGTACTTGTATCGTTAGCGCATCAGTCGGATCGGATATACTTATTTACGTATGTGTATATCGACGATACGATATGCAGCCTAGTACGCGTCCTCGTTTCACGGCAACCAGCCGCAGCCGTGCGATTCGACGTTGACCAAGCCAAGCGAAAGAATAGAAATTTTATCGAGTTCTAAGTTCTAAGTTCCGAGTTCCGAGTTTCGAGTTCCAAGTTCCAAAACGATCGAATAGGCGTTGCAACTCCAAATGCGTTCAACGAGCAAACCGCATCGATCGCACGTAATAATCTGCTATGCGGTACGCGTACAGAGATTTGCCAAGGCGCTAAGCCTAATTATATAAGTTAGGGCTGCTTCTGGCCTGGTCGAGCGGATCCGGGCCTTGTCCTTTCTAGGAAGGAGGAAAGAGAAAAGACAGGCCCGCGTTTGTTTCGCCAATCGTTCTTTCCCCCTACTTTTCAACATTTCTCTGCAATCGTAGCCGATTATTGGACAGCGATTGATGCGACAGGATTCGAAAATTGGTGTAATTATAGTCAATGGAGAGGTGACCATTAACGATCAATTAGTAGCGGTACGATTAGAGGAGGACATTAGCGATAACGTATATTTCCAACTTGGAAACTTTACGACGATCAATTGTTGGGTGCCCTTAATAGCTGTAGTTCGCGAATCAAAGTCAATACGTGCGTTTCATCGAATCTATTTACCCGTCCTCTCTTTATCCCTATCCCAGTGTCGTCCACCCGTCCACCAATTTTCGAACAAGCGATTCAACGAATATAACGAAGTAGCGAAAATAGCGAAAATAGCGAAAATAGCGAAAATAGCGAATATCTATTGAAAGATGGAAAACGTTAAGCATTAAACGTTAAACGCTGCGGCAAAAGCGTCGTACGATTCGATTCGATCGACGTACATCTAGCGAGCATTTTAATTGTTGACTGTTGCGAGTTGCGACGGTAGATTTTATATTGTAACGTAACAACGCGCGCGTACATACGCGTGTACGCGAAGAAGAAGAAAACAGATGGAAGACAAAAGTATATATATATATATATTTATATATATATGTATATATGTATATATATATATACATACACATATACGTATAAATATGCATAAATGATATATTTAGTGCACGTACATAATGTTGTATACAAGTATACATACGTATTATGCGTTTAGCTTGATTACAGGATTAGTTGATTTGGAACAGTTTGTTCTTCCTGTGCGCGCGATATTTCTTGTCTTCTTTGAGTCAATACGTCCATGTACCTGCCATTGAAAAGAGGGAACATCCGAGATACGTTCGACTCGCGGCTCGATTTTCGGGAAGGAGCAAAGGACAAGCTGCAAAGAAGAGCGCGCTTCGTTTGTACGTAAGAAGGGAAAGGTCTGGTAACGCGGAAGCACGAATGGAAGCAGCAGGATTACTCAAACGTGTAATGCGTAACGCGTAACGCGACCAAGGAACCGAGTAGTGTTCCTAATAAGACACGTAGAATCGCCTAGCGCTTTATACCGCGCGTGCACCAACAGAGGAAAAGTACACGCGACCGTAACAATTCGTAAGAATTAAGAATAGATCTGATTTGGAATTGTGCTCCGATGGCAAGAACTAAGCACGACGCGACGCGTGAGAAGGTGAGAAAGCGAGTTAATGAGCGCGCTCTGCCAGCTCCCCAGATCCCAGCTCTCAACTCCCAGACAACGAACGATGCGGCGAAAACGCGACACCCAGGATCTCCCTCTGTTAACGTTTTTTCTCTCGTTGTTAGAAATATTTCCAGGACAGTCCTAAACCGTCGATACGTCTAGTCATAGCTTATTGCGCCGTTATGTAAATAACTGTTTTACCAATGTCGTCAACATATAAATGCAAATGCGAATACGAGTACGAGTACCAGTACGAATACAAATATAAATGAATAAACGAGTGAAGTAATATACGAATACCTTTCACTTTATCTATTTATTTATTTGTAGATTCACTTGTAGGATTAGAAAAGTGACGGACCATTACGAGGGGCCCGGTCGTCGCATGCCCGCGTATCCGCGTGTCAAAATGGTTCAATCTCGGTTTCTAGACGTCCGAATGTGATCAATCGCAGCTTAAATTAAAGGGAAAACATCCAAGAATATTGTCCTATAGCCTTTTCCCACTGGCACTTGCTGTTCATTTATTATTAACAAATATATCGCGTCACGGTGGATTACTCAGAAAGTATCTGAAGAATAATATTAGTTTCTCAGCTCCTAGACATCCGACTTCAATGTACCTTGGCTTGAATTAAAGGGTAAAGATCCAGAAATGTTATCCTATATCCTTTTGTAACTAGCCTTTGCAGTTCATTTGTTATAAATAAATATATGTCGCGTCATGGTACATTACTCAAAAAGTACCTAAAGAAAAACATCAATTTCTCAGTGCCTAGACGTCCGATTTCAATGCCCCATGGTTTAAATTATTGTTAAAGGTCTCAAGAATATTATCCTGCAGACTTTTGCAACGAGACCTTGCAGTTCATTTGTTATAAGCTAATATATCGCACCATGGTAGATTACTCAGAAAGTATCTGAGGAAAAATATTCATTTCTTGGCACCTAAATACCCTATTCCAATACCTCTTGGCTTAAATTAAAGTGGAAGGTCCCAGGAATGTTATTCATCAAGCCATTTGTTGATAGACGTTGCGCTTCGTTTGTTATAAACAACAGTATCGCGATAATATAACGTATTCACTAACTATGTTTGTAGAAACTTATTCATTTCTCGGCTTCTGGACATCCGCTTTCAATGAACCTGTACTCAGATTAAAGAGAAAAGTCCAAAGAATGTTATCCAGTAGGCCGCACGTCCATAAACATTGCCGCTAATTTGTTATAAACAAATATTTCCGATTTTTGCAAATAACTCAAAAACTATGCTTAGAGTGGCTTTGAAAGTACATAGAAAGTAATCCTTGAGCTATTCCTTTCAATTTGAGTTGCGGATGATCGAAATTGGACGTGCAGAAGCCGAGATATGGCTACTTTTCTGCAACGTGTACGCGCACTATCGCTAAACGCTAGGAAACGCTCTCCATGGTCCGCGCTCGAAAGTTTATATAAAGAATGTAAAAACAGGAAAGAATCGCTGATAAAATCCGAACCGGAAGTGCTACTGCGATGGAACAGTGTGCCTCTTGCTGGGGAAGCGGGCCCTTTATTCTGACTACTGGTTGATCGGAATCGGACACCTAGAAGCGGAGATCTAACAAGCATTTTGAAACGCGGTGGCACACTGGCAAGGAACGACCAAGTCGCTCTGCATAGTCCGCGCTCGACGGTAGATAAGAAATCCTTTTTTATAAAGCGTGATTTTCTCACCAGTAGACCCGATAGCAATAACGCCGCCTAAACCCACAGCAACAATCTTGTTGCCCTCGAAGACGCCGTCTTCATTTTTTGGACTCGGTTTTTCTGTTCACGTGCGTATACGCACACTGCAATTTTCGCAGCAGTAGCCGTCGCCGTCAACTCGCCGATGACGGTGACAATAGTATCGTCCTCTCGTGTTTAAGCGGTGGTTATCTCATTTGTATAATATCTCGTCTTTGTGGTTTAACTTTACAGAGAACAACATAAAGGCGCGTGAAAATAAGTAAGGAGTAACGCGTAGGAATCAATGAGAGAAGTGCAATGCATATGAAGATATGCTGGTTCGCACGTTACTTTAAATCCAGCTATTATATATCGCGGCGCGTATATCGGAGACAGTTATTTATCGTAGTGTTTATTCAGAAATCCTATCGTTTTAGAAACGCTGCTGTTTTCGTTTAGCAAGGGGGCCTGGTAGCTCCCTAATGATTTCGTATAAGAATATATGAGGATAGTCTATTCTATGTTTTGTCAGTGTCACTACATTACATCTCAATACATGAACACTATATTACAAATAACAGCACGACATATTTACAATAAATACAAATGTACGACAATATACAAGATGTTTAGCACGCTCTTTACTAACGCAGTCGCAAGACTGTAACATGGCAGTACCACACTCGCAAGTTATAGCAACTGAAACGGAAAGAAACGTATAAAAGAGCAGTGACATAAAAATCACGTTGCTACTACAAACACTTAGGAATGTTTCGGGAACGCATAGGCGTATTCGCCTACAGATATAGCTGCTGTGTATTGCCACGTGGTAAGATGCACGTACAATAAACATCTCTTTCCGCAAAATATGGTAAAAACATGTAGAAATATTACGCGTGATATTTTACACGTACGACAAACTGAGTCACACGAGCACGAAACTTACAAAGCTTCAACGTAGACCAAATTCGTAACAGTCTAAATCACACGATACACAGTTCTCTAATCGATATTAATACAATATTAAAGTAGAAATGCACAGCCTGCAAAACATTAACACGGTCAAAGATACGTGTAACATGCATTTGGAAATCGAAGTCGATCACTCTTGGAAACTGGTAGCTGTAAGATGTAATCTAAGATCGAAGCATGTAAACGAAAGTCTAAGGTAAAATATAAACTAAAATATAAAGGTTACACGTTAATGCGTAGTTCTTAGCTTGGTATCGTTTTCGAAAGACGTTTCATTCTTTGGAAAACGATACCAATTACCAGGTCTCACCACGAGGAGGTGACTACGCGCCGAGACCCACCGAAAGCCATTCTACGCCCTTAAAGTTTCTCGAAGAAACTTTAAGAGAACATAGAATGGATTTCGGTTCACAAAACTGTACAACGATGCTTAACCCTACTGTTGTATTCTGTTTCTAAGATACGCTTTTCTAACTTGGAGCCGACGTACGAATGATAAGGGACTCTACTGACACTTTGTTACAAAGTTAGTGTCTTGCAAAGAGGAATATAACGCGCGAAACTAAGCTCTACTTTACTATACGCAACGCTAAGCAAATAGATAAAATCGCGAGCAAAGCAAATACGCACTCCCATGCGCAACAAAACCGTATACTCGCGCGCTCTATCATGCGACTCGCACTCAGCCGAGTCGAAAGCGAAATTCGAACGCGACTTACACGAGTCTAAGGAATCGCTTTCGAGACCGAGATGAAGTTGCGCTGCTCCGCGGAGGAAATAGCGGCCTAATAGTCGGATCGCAAGAAACTAAACTTTGAGGGCAGTAGCGGACCACTGATGCCGTCTGAACGAAGACGTATCCCCTGCGACAAACAGAAGGCCATACTGCGTACCCGCGGTAAAGATGCTTACGATCCAGCCTACAGGGCCTTACACCCCTATCGGGCACTTTCGATAGAGGCTGCAAGTCCTCGCATTGCAAACGCCGCTCCAACTCGACTCGCAAGCGATCTCAAAGACTCGAGGCGCGAACGAACGTTGATCGCGATTCGGAATGAGATTGAAATCGTATGACAGAACGACTTACCAAGCATAGAGTTCGATCGTGCATGACTACCCTCGAACAGCGCGCCTGTTTGAGAGCGAGTGCGTGGAGAATGGATATCGTGTACTGTAAAGAAAAGTTAAGGCTTTTTGGCTCCAAGTTAGGTAGCCGTCGTAGAACAAAATACATGCACAGTAATCGAGGTACACGTTACTTTGACTAGATGTAAGTATCGATACGCTCTTCCAACTTACAGCCATATTACGAACAGCAAATATAAAAATCGCGAGCAAAGTAAAAACAATTCACTATCTCTCGAAAGAACCAACGAGCTTCGCGACGCTCTCCCATGCGCAACAAAACTCTACACTCGCGCGCTCTATCACGCGATTCGCACTCACGTCGAATCGTAAGCGAAATTCGAACGCGACTAACACGAGTCAAAGAAAACGCTTTCGAGATCGAGGTGAAGTTGCGATGTTTTGCGGAGGATCTAGCACAGGCTAATAGTCGGATCGCAAGTGCCCCAAACCCTAATGGCAGGAATAAAGTACAGAGCCAGCATTACCTAGAAACTACTGCAGCTGCAACATAGGGTTACCAAACCCTTACGTTCCAGCCTACAGGCCCTGACCCCCTATCGAGTACCTGCGACAGGGGTTGCATAATCCTCGCATCGCAAACGCCACCGCACCTCGACTCGAAAGAGATTTCAACGACTTCGACGCGCGAACGAACGTCGATTACGATTCGGAATGAGATTGAGATCGTATGACAGAACGACTTACCAAGCATAAAGTTCGATTGTCCATGTCTACCCTCGAACAGCGCGCTTGTTTGAGAGCGAGTGCGTGCGAGGATCTCGAAGGGATCGAGCGATTGCAAATTGATAAACGCGAGCAAGAATGGGATGATGGATATTATGTACTGTAAAAGGGAAGTTGAGGCTTTTTGGCTGCAAGTTGGACAGCGATCGTTGTACAAAATTTACATTGACTAAATGTAAGTAGCTTATATGTACTTAAAATTAGACGCACGCCTCCCACGATGAATCTTCTTTCGATGACTTCTCGTTGAAGATTATTCTTAAAGTATTTCTTAAAGCTACTGAATATTCGCGCGAAAAATAATTTGTTTCTCGAAGAAACTTTAAGAGAACATGGAATGAATTTCGGTTCACAAAACTGTACAACGATGCTTAACCCTACCGATGTATTCTGTTTCTAAGATACGCTCTTCCAACTTAGAGCCATATTACGAAAAGCAAGAGACTCTACTGACACTTTGTTCAAACGTTCGTGTCTCGCAAAAAGGAATTTAATACGGCAAACTAAACTCTACTTTACTCTGTACGCAACGCTAATTCTTTGAACATTCGCCCGGAAGTGGGCGATGAAAAGCAAATATAAAAATCGCGAGCAAAGCAAACACAATTTACTATCTCTCGAAAGAACCAACGAGTCACGAAACGCACTTGCATGCGCAACAAAACTCTATACTCGAGCGCTCTGTCATGCGACTCGCACTCACCCGAATCGAAAGCGAAATTCGAACGCGACTTACACGAGTCAAAGAAATCGCTTTCGAGACCGAGGTGAAGTTGCGTTGCTTTGCAGAGGATCCAGCACAGCCTAATAGTCGGATCGCAAGAATCCCTCTACATCGAGGGCAGTACATAATGACCACTGGTACCGTCTAACAGAAAGTTAACATTACGTTAACCCCAGCAGCAAACAGAAGGCCGCACTGCGTACCCGAGACAGAGATGCGTACGATCCAGCCTACAGGGCCTTGCACCCCTATCGAATTGCTTCGATAGGGGCTGCAGATCTTCGCATCGCAAACACCACTGCACCTCGACTCGAAAGCGATTTCAACGATTCGGGGCGCGAACGAACGTCGATTGCGATTAGGAATGAGATTGAGATCGTATGACAGAACGACTTACCAAGCATACAGTTCGATTGTCCATGACTACCCTCGAACAGCGCGGCTGTTTGAGAGCGAGTGCGTGGCGAGAATCTCGAAGGGATCGAGCGATTGCAAATTGATTAACGCGAGCAAGAATGGGATGAAAGATATTATGTACTTTGAAAGAGAAGTTAAGAGAAGTTAAGGCTTTTTGGCTCTAAGTTGTCGAGCGATCCTAGAACAAAATGCATGCACAGTAATCGAGGTACAAAATACTCTGACTAAATGTACGTAGCTTATCCTAACTTAGAATTAGACGCACGCATCCCGCGACGAATCTTCTTTCGCTGATTTCTTGTTAAAATTCTTCTTAAAATTCTTGAATCTTCGTGACGAAGTTAATCTGTTAAAGTGAAATTAGTAGTCCACGCAATAAATTAATAAAAGACAAAAGTAATTAATAGAATAGAATGTAGGTACACGAAACGAAAAATAAAGTAAAATGTTAGCAGAATAAAATGTAAGCAGAGTAACATTTAAACAGAATGAAATATATAAATTATTAGAAGACAAATGTAATTAATAGAACAGAATGTTGATACAACGAAACAGAAACAAAGTAAAATGATAGCAGAATAAATTATGAGAAGAATAACATAAAAAAAATGAAAAATAAATAGAATAACGTAATAAAAGTTAGTGGGTAGCACCTGCAATACAATCATACATGCACAGATATATGTGTATCAAACGTAATGGGATAAATTTAATCTTGAGTCTAAGAGAAATTAGTAGTAGGTGGGTGGTGGGTGGTGGGTGGTGGGTGGTGGGTTAGCCCCAGTGGCCATCTCTGGTCATCATCTAGCTAAAAAGTGAATCTGTGATATACAGATTCGATCCGATCCCTTCGGGAGCACCTGCAACAATAAGACTGCGCGTCGCCCTTCCGCTGCTTATATAGGCGAGGAGATGTCACGTGACTCCCCTTCTTCGGATCACGCGTGAGAAGAGACCTTTCTCAATTTGTCACTAGTTTTCTAGTACAATATGATTAGATTTATTAATTTTTATATCTTTATTATACGTTTGCGCTCTGAGGAATTTATTGTAACAATAAATACAATACGTTAAACATTTCGTTACGTAACAGCGTAATATTAAAATGATTTAAAGAGTATACGAGATACACCATGAGATTGATTTGTTAATGCTTTTTAATTCGCCGATATTGTAAATGGTCGAACGTATCTAAAAACTGTATATCCAACCATATTTAAATTGTTACGGATATTATAGTTTTAATTCTTATCACTTGCAGCGCTGCACATTTATTTCATGGTTAACCGTTAACGTTAGACGTGACACGAAATGGTAATGGGACTCATGAGCCCCAAAACCGTGTGACAAACAAAAGCATTGGATGAGTGGTCTATCCTGTTCTTAGTCAATACTATCACCTCATGCATATTTTTCTCATAATTTACGAACCGATGCACATATCCGAATGAAACCATGAATTATTATCCACTGCACTCCGCACTTTCGTTTTCGAAATATATTTCGCCGAGATCTAAGCATTTTTCTAATCCCATCGAGATCGAACACTTGACGCGTCACACGAATTTCCATATATTTTGCGAACCGATGCAAATAGCTCAATGAAACCTTGGATTATTATTATTGTTACAACAACTTCTCGGAAGCATACCGCTATAATAAAATGATCAACGTACGTTTCAATAATTACACGCGTATTGCAAATTAAATGTACATACGTAATGTACATAAACGTAAATTAATCATTTCACCAGTATAATGTATCTGTATATCGAAAACTATAGACATTAGTTTTTTATTATGCCTGCGAAAATATGAATTTGCATAAAAATTCACAGTCTAATAATTATAAATCGAAAAAGCATTTACAAATGGCGCGGATTCGCCTGAATTTTCATTCAATTTCCGCGCTTAAATGTTGACGATGGCCGATGTATCCCCACTCCTGAAATTCGCTTGCCGAAAGACGCCGAAACGACCGACGTCATTATTTGTCCTTTGGACACCGGCGAGGGAGCACGTGTGAATAATTTGGCGCGTGTACGTAACTTTTACACTTAATACACGTATTTCATCGCGATTTTAACATCGTTTTTGTACATATTATCTATCTACACGCTTTCGTGATTCATAATTTAATAGTTTTCAAAGTTTTATTCCCCATTTCTTGGTCAATTATCTTCCTTCACCTAACACGCGGTGAATTAATAGTTTATTGAACAGTAATTGTTTCCCTCTTAGCAGATGTGTTTTAAATTATAATTTATATACTATCGACGTACACACTTTCGCGATTACTAATTCAATAGTTTTCAAAGTTGTATTCCCCACTTCTTGTTTATTGAACAGCGATTGATAGATTTGTTTTAAATCGTGATTTCTATTTTGTTCCAGATGCCTTTGACTAACTAAGAAGTAAAACAAGTCACAGGGTACGCAGATTTAAAATGGAGACTCCACGATGATTGATGGCTGGCTCTGATCAATTTGCTACATAATTATGGTATAATTGTATTTATTCTAATAGCGGCAGACGCGTGTATAAACTTTGGTTCGATCGTTGATAGATAATATCTGCTACGTAATTCACAGTTTATTCATATTTTGTTTGCATATATCAAGATCAATCAGTGAATACAGAGTCAATTTGCAAATTAAAATTTTCAACAAATTGACAATTTAGAGTAGAGTCATTAGATAACGGTGTATTAAATTGAATGGAAAATCGGAATAGCGTTTATATTTTGTTGTATTTCATGCGTGGTTTCCTTCGTAGTTTAATCGGTTAACTTAGAAAAACTTTCGCTGTTATCATGTCGCGACCGATACTTGTAAACAAACACAGGAGCGCGAGCCGGCGCGTGGGAGTACGACTCGAGCGTGTTTACATTTCGAAGTTTTCTTTTTGCAAGCAGTTCCGAGAATTTGTGACTCGCGATCGTGTTTACGCGTTTTTTGGGATCGACGTACTTGGGAGTTTCGGTTACGAACATTCATAGTATAGCCATTGCATTTTGCACGTAGTTTCTATTACATTTATCATATTCTTATATTTTGTATCAGAATATAATGTAACGATATATGTGCATACATATTCTTTTATACTACATATACATAATACGAAGCTACAGTATTTTTCGTAACAAATGCTCGATAAGAAGAGAATGATAATAAGAATATATTGTGTGTTATATTTGTTACCTACCCACCCCCTCCTTCTAATTAATCTTCTTTCAGAATTTGTGACCGCGCGCAATGCGGTTGTAGAATCAGTGCTTGTTTCGATATAAAATTAGTTTGATTTATTAAAGAGCACAGCTGCTCTAAGTAGATTCATATATATTTAATAATTGCTCGCGGGAGTAGAGTCAGTGTTTGCTCGCCAAATATTATTTGTACGATACAGCAGCCCTTTATTTTTCTACTTTTTTTCTTTTCCTATTTTTAATATTCGTACTCGGGATTAGAGTCACGCTTCGACTGTTGGCAGATGATCTCGCTGGGCTTCTGAAGCTCGCAATGTAAGTATCTTCGCATGCTACTTTAATTTTTCATAATTAAAACACGTAGAAGCTATTCAAAATTCTTTTTGTTCAAGTACCAAGTAGAATCATTTACAGATTTAAAATTTATCAAGCTTTCGAGTTTCTTAATCCGAAACGTCGAGAAAACTTCAACAGTAAATTGTAATCTTTTCTCTTTTGTTTGTTACAGGTCTTCCACAGATCTTCTTGTCCTTAGGACCACAGGACATGGCATCACGGCTTCACGACTTCACGACATCATGTTCACGATGTTATTTCCTCAAGGCTTCACGATTTCACGGCTTCACGGCTTCGCTTGATGAAGATGACAGCAGGTTGTCATCCGCCTGGCTGCAGCAGATGACAGCGTAGTCGTCTACCGGTGAGTGGCATGCATTTTGAGTCCCTCCGGTCACTCACGCATGCCGAGGACGAAAGGTCCGAATCGGCACGGGTGACTGGTTGTATACGTAGATTTTGCATAAACGAGTACAGTGACCACGGGTATACATTATACCCGTGTATCATTTTTATTGTGTGTATTTTATTTGTTAGATGAGGCTAGGTTTTCTTGCGCATCGCGGTTTTAAATATTGCAATATGCTGATGAAAAATTTGAATCGATAGTAGAGTCCAATAGCATGAATATTGTTTTAAATATTTTTTTAATAAAAAGTAGAGTCAGTAGAAGCTTTGCAATGGATATTTATTGAAGTCAAATGTCCATAAAACTACATATGCGATACGGTATTACAGAATTATTTTATATGAGCAACTTGTAATCTGCAGTTTTTAATGATGAAGTCGGACACCATCCGACTTCGTTTCTTTCTATACTTGCGTTGCTCACGCGTAATGAGAATGAATATTATTACGATTCCTATATGTATATAATAAACATATACACAAGAACATTTAATAATGATTTAGAATTCGAGTCATAGTTATTGAAATAATTGCTTAACGTAGCTTTCCACGTTTCTTAGTAACTCCGATTTAATGAAGAATACAGAGACACAGTACGTTTTCCTTTTCTCGTACAAAAACGATGTTAAATAAAATGCGCAAGAAAACATTTCGCGATGGGTAGGTTTCCAAATCGAAGTCGCTAACTTTAATGCAATGTCAATATTAGAGTTGCGACGCTTTGATAAGGGAGTCGCCCAAGGTGTTGCAGTAATTAAAATTTCAACTTAGAGTCGCTTGTTATATTTTATTATTCTCTATTTCAAACTAGAGTCACTTGTTCTATTTTATTATTCGCCATTTGAAACTAAAGTCACTTGTTTCATTTTATTATTCGTACACGTAGTCTTAATTTAAATTCAATTTGAATTAGAGTTTTCATGTATTCTTGTTTTGCAAATAACGTAGCTTCTTTTCAATGTAACGAGTAGAGTCTTTTTGCTTTAAACGCAAAGAAAAAATAGAGTCACAGTCCGCTTAGTCAATTACGTATGGTAGCAACTTTTTTAGCTAGGATTTTCAGCGTCTGTCGTGCCGTTTTGCCGGGATCTCGCTCACGTGCCCAGGTGCTACTTGAGCGGGTGAAAAGCACGTGGCACGACCATTTTTTTTTCATATTTTGATATTTGATATTTAATATTTGTGTGGCGGCTGCGTATGGGTAGCGTATCGTGCGCGACGTATTTTCCGCATTGTGTGTGTGTGTGTGTGTTAGGCTGTGGAATTGCGTCGTTTTATTTCCTAATCTTAATTAATTCTCGCTCAATTCATTCTCTGTCACGGTGGTACCAAAATCTCGTATCAATCGTAAATCAAATGGTCCCAAATATATTGCCGCGTACATGTTGCAATAATGGTAATAAACCATTTATTACAAATGCAGTTCACACGTTTGCTATTGAATTACATGTTTGACAAATGCCAGAAATATTTATACTATTTTTTTACTGAATTATCGCTTTAATACTTGCTTGAAGTATATTTTACAATTCTAGTATTGAATCGTTTGGTTAATACGTATGCATATAAATGTATATTCAAATATATCGAGCTGGATGCGCTTTAAATCGCACAGTACGCAATGGTCGCTACCCATGTCAGACGATTTCAGGATTTTTTTTACTTTAGAATGTGTATGAGATGTATGTTGAACTCGGGTGTCGGAGGCGTCCCGGGACGTTACTCCCTAGTGTAGGTTTTGCACCCGGGTGGTATGTGTGTGATCCGCTGGGTGGGGGTGGGGTGTATGCCTGTGTTTGTGTGCCTGTTTGCCATTTTTTAAATATAGCATTAGGTAGGTAGGTAGTATACTTTCTGGTGTGATTGTTAATTATAAGTAGGTAGGGCCGGGCAGGTTGACGCATGGTCTCGGGGTAGGCGCGATTTTGATATTTAATGGGGGGTGCGCGCGTCAATCTGTTTCAGGGAATCTGGTTTGAACATCGACGGCAAAGTCGATCTGACCTGGACAATGCCAGTCATTTTCGGTCTTCGCCAATGTCGATCTTTCGAATCCGGCGATCTTGAATCGTCACGCGGACGCGGTCGCGATCTGCACGAAACGAACGTAAATACCCAGCTCGAGGTTCAACACGTTTGCACGAACAAGGATGCTCAGAATTCTTAGATTAGTTTCTTAGAATTCTTAGAGTCGTTGGTCGTCTGCGTGTTATTTAACTTCTTCGATATGCATTTTTATTCCATTTCTGTGAGTCTCTTTCTGGGTTGCAATTTGAGAACCTCGAGCTTAGATCCAAGTTCCTGCGGGCATGGCGCCCGAAGAGAAAAGAAGAGGCCCGACAAACTGTCACGAAGAGGGCAGCAACGAATGACTGTTCATTTTTTCGGTTTAAAAAAGAATGGACTGTCATTACACTGTTACTACTGTCATTATTGTGTCACTGTACTCGTTATTAGCTTTGCATGCGTAGTATTTTCAGCTTCCACATTGGGCAAATCCCGGTTCTTTAATTAGCGTTGCGAGAAATCAATTCCGGGTTGATGTAGCGTTGCGAGGAAAGAAAATCGCGAGCTTGATTTTAGAGTTGCGAATGAAAAGTTTCACGGATTTGTATTAGCGTTGCGAAGAAATAATTGTCGCGTTTGATTTAGCGTTGGAAATTATTAAATATCGTATTTGTTCTTAGTATTATTTAGTATCAGTTGCTATAGTTCCTTTCACATTAATGTTATAATATATTTGTTAGCGTTACGATCATGATAGTCGCGTTGTTTTAATATATAATGGTATTTTCAATTATAGTTATATTAATTTCCAGTTAGCTTTATAGTGTTGCATTTTCTTAGTATCGCAATTATTTAGAGTAACTTTTCTCCAATGAAAACAGCAACTTCCATTGAATTAATTAACTTTTAGAGTTGCGACAGTTTTCCATCGCGGTTAATTAGTTTTCTAGTTAGCGTTGCGTCAATAAACGATGGCGTTTCCCAATTAGTGTTGCGATCATGACCAAAAGCCCAATGTCTTCCACTGAAATAGTGGAAGCCAGTTCCTGTTCCTGATGGATCTTCAGCGGCAGCTATGAAAGCTGCACTTCCGCTATTAGTGTTGCGTAATGAAAAATAATGGGTGCATCAATTAATATTTATTAGCGTTGCGTGAAAGAATAAATAAAGTGTCCTAGAATGGGCGCTTTCGCGAACTTGCCGTTTTCTTTTCTGATTAAAGTTAAGTTGAGTAAAGTAGCATTCCTAGTATGTATAATGAAGCACCTTTCGCGATTGATTTGTTGAATTTTCTACTTGATAAATAAATTTAGTAGATTAGTGTTACGCACAAGAGATAATGTTCCACTCACGGATTGATCGGGTTTATAACGAGTGGACAATTATTATTATTGTTGTGGGTGGCCCTTCTGGCTACTCGATTCATTTTCGTGTACCATTCTTTGTGGTTACTTTTCTTGTATATATATATGTTTTAGCGCCCTTTGTGGCTGCTCCATTTTTATATTGTACAAATGTATATATTATATATATTTTATATATATATATTATATATATGTTATATATTGTTTTCTATTCGTGTGTTGTTTGCCGAACATTTGTTATAGAAAAATACTGTTATGCAGCATATTTCTTTGCTATTAAAGAATATATTTCGTTTGCTATAAAATTATTTAAAGCAACCTAAATTTTTAATAATACAGAATTTGATGAATAACTCGTAGAGCAAAGTTATAGTAATTCAGAATATAAATAATGATTGAAGCATACAAAATAATACAAATCGAGTAGAGTGTTAGTTTATTTAAAATTTCAATAAAAATCCAATGAATAGTTTTAGAGTCGGTATCTGTACTATGATTGTCCGTTGTTGAAATTACTTTTTCTTAAACTTAGCGATCGTATTTTTCCTTGTTTGATAGTGGAAATAATTTTCACAAATTTTCGTAGTTTGCCTTGTGGAAATTAAAGTTCATTCGCGAGTAACATAATCGCGTACTCTTTTCATATTTATAAAAACTAAAGTAGAGTAAATTGAAGTAAGATATAGGCGTTTCAAAGTTTTAATTTTTTCCAAAACCTTAAATATTTTTAATACGCGACTAGTAGGCGTACATGAAATGTAGGATCTTTAATTATATTATTTATTTGAATAATATAACAAATAAAATATAATGAGTATAGACAAATATACATTTAATATTATATATTACATATGTTATATATAATATTAATCAGCTTAACTTGGCCAAGTTTTAAAAGTAAAGTGTAGCTTCAATTTTACTTCTACCTTTAAGTTTCTCGCGATTTTCTAACAATTTCCTTTTGCTGTCCGCTTTGCACAACGATCGGATGGTGAACGTTTTGCAAAGGTTCAACAAAAGGATAATGCGCTTGTGAAAAATTTGTTTAAAAAGGAGGGTGGATGGGATCGTGGCTAGGGTGGGTCCTCATTTCGCAGCAACCTCCCCGATCGGTGGGACCCGGGCAATCGTTATTACTTAGCGTATAATTGCTAATCGTATCATATAATAATATAATACAATTATTAATTATATTGCTACGAATAGCGAGCAAATTGGCTGCGCATGACTAGAATTCTTTACGTCTTGTCCTCAAAGGGTTAATAATTGAACGCAAATTCGTTAATAAATATTATTTTGTTCGGTCCGCGAAGGGTTAAACACGCGATTTTTAGTAAATAAGTGTCGCTTAAATTAACGGGAGATTTGGTAACGAATAAAAAGATAACAGAGCTTATATATATTCTCAACCATTTATTTTTCTCTTTTTTTCTCTGTATTACTATAGAATGTTAAACAAAACCACTTGTGTTCCCTAGTCGCATAAATTTCAGCATACAGGAAACGATTCGGAAACGTCGCAGCTAATAAATGTACCAAAGGTTTACATATAAAAAACGGTCGTTCGTTTTACAATTTCCGTCGATCTGAAATTTTGAGCAATCGTCGGGACGAATTTTTGATCGCGTCAGAAAGCGACGTGTGTGTGTACAGTCTATCGAAATGCCTTCTTTTTTTTCTTTTTCTTTGTACCTTATAAAATAATTACCGTTCGTATATCTTAATGAATGTGCAGCATAAAATGAACAACGTGCGCGTTACCCAGTCTCCTATTTTTTAATACAGTTCGTTTTTTAGCATATATTTATTGCTCTCTCTCTCTCTCTCTCTCTCCAATCACGGAATACGATTTCCGTTTCACGCAGTCTAGGGAAACAGATCCTCGAGAAAAGTTCACAATTTTCATTGTACTTTTGAGACGATTTCATCGGATGAAATTCGTCGTGTTTCAACACTTTGCCGATCAGCTGAATCGCGCGCGAAAAATTCGAGTTCAAATTCGAATTAATCGCGACGAAATTCAAACGGAACATTTTTGGCAGATAACTTAGCGATAGTAATCACTATAACAGAGTTAGTTACGTGATCGGCAATAGTGTTCCTATTCCATAGGAAGGTTCGTTAATTTAGCGACTTGAAAAAATAGATGAAAATTCCTCTTGCAGAATCTTTTCCCCATAAAAATATCGAGTTAACCGTTTCGATTTCGCTTAACCCTTTGATTCGTTACGAGGCCTCGTTTACTGTGATTCTACTCATAACAAAGTGATTTATATCGTTGACTAAGCGTAGGATAGACTGTTCATTAATAGTATATGCATTTAAAGACAGAGAAACGAGTAACACAGTAACACGCAAGTAAGATAAAATTCAACAAATTTAAGTATATGGGTTTGTAACGTTTAAGTCTCGTGGCATTATAGTGGATTAATTAATAAAATAATAACCGTTTGCACTCAGAGGCTTTTTACTGCGGAATAGTCGAGCAGCTGGAGGCAGATTTGCTAGGAAGTTGATCATTTTATAAAAAAACATACGTATGTCAATGAATATGATTGGTGCATTTCAATGTTTAATGTATTTGGTATTCAACAAAACGTAATATCGAATTTCGAGTCTTGCAATCTTCCGCAATAAAATCAGAATCAATTTAACTTTTAATTTCTATCATTCTAATTTTTGTTTAAAATCTCCATTACTGTTGTCTGTTTCACTGCACTTAAGTACTTTATTTATAATATTATCAACTTTGTTTCTAGGCAAACTCGTTTGCTATTAGAAAAATTGGCTCGTTATATAGAAGCTTTACCACGTAGTTACTTTTGCAATTTAAGGCTTAACAATTCCTTCTAAAATTCAAGAAGATTTGTATTCGACTCAATGTTTCATTTAATTCTTGAAAAATCTCGATTATTCCGCGTGAAACCAAATGGTGAGTAAAAGTCGCCTCCCGAGTGCAAAGGATTAAAATCGCCACTCTAAATCCTAAGGAGCATAAAATACTTATGATTTTTTACACGATCAACACTTCAGTTGGAAATTTATGATGTTTCCTATCAATGATTGGTCTCTATCCTGTACTTAGTCAATGGTTATATCATCGAAGAAAAATAATTTGCGAAGAGTTCAGATTTTTGTTTCATTGCTAACGCTCCTCGTGTCCTCCGAAAGTGTCGAATAAAAGGAGCGTGAACATTTCACAAGACTATAAAAATAATGTGTCTACATTCTGCCATTCCGAACATTTTCCTCTTTTTTTGTCCTTTTTTTCTCATTTTTTTTACAGAAGTTTACAGAGTTCCTTTTCTTTGTGCCCGTCACGCGTCTATTAAAGTTTCCTACTTGTGTACTACGGTATAAGTAAGCAACGATAACGAGATTAATACCGTCTGAAAATCATCCTACGACGAATATACTCGTCGTTTCGTATATGAACGAGAGTATTCGTATATTATTAACTCGGTTTGATAATTATTCGTTACGCAGACGTCTTTAAATACATGTATATTCATCATGTGCGATTAATATTCAAAACTTCGAAACATTCGATCATCTTTCGCCGAGTTTCATTCACCTACGAAATTCTCAAAGTCCAAACAATGAAAAGTTCAACCCTTTCGGAACACCTTTTGAATACATTCAAAAGTTAATTCAAAAATTAATCTCAAGTGATATGATTTAAACATTGAACAATTAATCGAACAATTAACTCGAATGTTTCGAAAGTTCACATCGAATCTTTACTTTAAGTATAAAAGACGACAATTTTTTTCCTCGACTTCGTTTTTCAAACACGTTTTTTTTTCCTACGCACATGTCAATTTCCTAATTACGATTAATAATTTTGAAATACAAGTTTTACATTAATTATTCGTCCGTTGAAATTAATATTCGAAGAAATGATTTCCTTGTATTTTCGTTTAACACGTTACCGATTCAGTATTGCAAGTAATTTGCTTCACTTCGTACGCGTTGGAGAATAAAAAGTTGGGGTTTCTTTTAGTAACATTTCTTCATCAGTTTCTTACTCCCACAGAATTTTACAATCGTAGACAGCTTCAAAACACTTTTTATCACAGATAATAAACATTTATTTGGTGTGTAATGAATCGAAGTGCGTTCAGTAACAACAGCAAAATTCAAACTAATAAAGCCGGCAAAATTTTACAAAATATAGAAAACAATTAATTCCAATCGAAATAAAGTAGAACGCGAAAAGAAAAAGAAAAGGTAAAAAAACATGGGTAACAAAGAGCACGCAGTTTTTACACGCAACATAAAGTCTCGATCAACATAAACTCGATCATTATTAATTTATCGTGGTTTTTCTTTTTGGAGTGAATCAAAAAAATACTATGTTAACTCAGCGTTGAAATCCTCCGGACTGTTTTCATTTTAGTGTCGATAAAATTAGGGAACATCTCGCTTAGGATTAGAATGTAATAGAATAGAAATACAACTTTTTTTTTTGTAATAGTATCAAAAGAACTTTCGTCTCTACATTATCAATATAAAGCTTTTTACTGTTAAATACATGTTCTGTAAACAGTGTTTTGAACATGACGAATGTTGGAATATATATATATATATACAAAACTATATGTACACTTTTTTTTTTATATTATACACATCATACTACTTTATCGTCACTTATAGTTTTGCTATAATTCGTGTAAACGTAATCGTTGTTAAGTTTAATAGAAATACAATAGGCCAGACGTTTTGCCCAAAGAATATATAGCGGAAAGATGAACAGGAAAAATATTCCGTAAATGTAGCAACGTGAAAAAGATCAGAAAAATTGAATTATCTGATAGGTGAAAAAATATTTAATTCCCTTGAATAGCAAAAATATAACTGACGAGCTCAAATTTACACATGTCGATAAATCTGTACATGCAAACCTCCATCATATATGCGGATAATACTTTACAGTATGATGTACATATTATCCAGTAAAGAATATCATTTTGCTTTTTTTTTATACACTCTATTCTACAAAACTGACTCTACAATAATGTTTACAACTTCTTCGATATAATCCCGTGTTTCCAAAGAGAAAAGAACTGGAGATGCACCGATCTAAACTTCCCAGGTTCCCGGGAGCGTTTTAAAAAAATTTTTTATTACGATAATCGTGTACGCGATCAGCGCGCTTCGAACACCATTTTTTTGTTTGTTTGAAAAGCACGCGTTAGTTTCTATTCTGAATCGTATCAGATAACAGATTGTGGATGGAATGCTTTCGTTAGTCTTATAATTACCTAGTTTCCCGCTTATGAGAACCACAAGGCAAGATTTTCCAGGAATGCGAACCATTTTTTGCGCGGGTTTCTAATCAGCCGCCGTATTTGGGTGCGCACCAATTCGAACTCATAAAAATCGATAACAATGAGATTCGTTAATACTGGACGTCAAATTGTTAATAATACTTGCTCGCTGTTACAACAATACTACACAACATGTCGGACAAAAAGAAGTGCAGGATGGTCCATAGTGGGCTGACAGATAAAAAGAATTAATAACTGAAAAACGGGAAGAAATAAATGCAGTAAGTCAGAAAATTATTGGCACAGCAAAGATTTAACAGAAATACGTAAAGTAACTTCATATATTTCTTATTTGCAAATGTATAATTCAATCTTTGAGCTAATAAAAAGCTATTAAACGGAACAACAACATTATGATTTACAGTCATGAAAGAGCAAAGTATAATAGTACTGTGCATTGATTTTAGTTACTAAATTATTGGCACTTCTTCTAAGTTTTAATAATTTTTACATAATTCATATTTTCCGAGGCTCTCTTTCCATCTAATTATTTAATTTAAGTCCCTTTGGCATCGATTCTATTATTTTTCTGGATAGATATTCTTCGATCAATCCATTTTGTAGGTCGACTTTATTACTAACAAAAGTTATTGCCGACATTTATAATAAAACTATAAAGTAACATCTCTTGCGAACGAAAGCCCATTTTGAGGCTCTTATCACACTACGCGTATACTACAAATTACACCCAATCTTATCTTAAATTCGATCTGCTTGTGAGTAAAAAAGAAAAAAAACATCAAAGCTTCTTTTAACAAACTCCCAAAGAGAGTGTCCGAAAAAAAATTATAAACAATCGAAATCTGTCAGCACCTTGTGGGCCATCCAGTATAATGGACAAACATTAAAAAAAGAATATAAGAAAAAGTGAACTAAACGAGTTAATAAATCGCCAAATTCTAAGCGGTACGGAGATCAGATTAGTTACGTGAGAAATTCTTTACTCGATTAACTTCACAAAGCTGTGCTCTCTATGGGTGACGCGGCGCGGTTAGGCGTGCAACACCTTTCAGGAGTATGGCACAGATCCGGTGTAAGCCTACCGTCACTCAACTGAACGAAATCCAAGTTTGCGAAAAAGTCACTCCTCATCGTACCGACTGCACTATCCGAACCAAAGCTATCCTGCCTGCATAGATCCACATTTTTGTAACATCCGTTGTACTCCGTCAAGGAGTTAGGCAATTTCGTATCGTACATCGATTTGATGTCGATTACCGGCTTTTTGGAGTCGTTAGGCTTCGTACAATCTTGCATGGACGCAGGACAGTCTTCCTTCTTATCTACGTTGATCTCATTTCTCGCATTGTACAGAAAATCGTCGTTCTTGGACATGGAAAGACTTGAATTCGAATAGAGACTATCCGTATAATGTAGCGCGGTGTTCTTCCTGAAGCTACACAAACCCTCCTCTTGCAACGCGTTGTAAGGAGAATAGTCTTTGTACATCTTATCGTTATGCTTCGATGTGCAGTCTAATACGGTGAGACTTCCTTGCCTGGACAATATGTTACCGATATCCGAGGCGTTACTTTCTTGCCTGGTCACCCTGTTGTTGGTAGGCCTGTTCTCGATCACTTCTCCCGAGCTTACGGTTACTTTTGATTGCAACGAAGTACCAGCTTCGGATTGACTGCTCTTCTGTGGTGAAAATGCATTCTTTGGCGTTTCCTTGGTGGGAGAAATCTTTGTTCTTCTCAGATAAGAGCCTGTCGTTGATTTCGTCGAGGTTTCACCTCCGCCCTTCTTCGTATCGTTATCATTTTGATCGCTGTTCTCCTTCTCTACGACGCTCTTTGATTTTCCAATTTGCTTCAAATAGGAACTGACAGAGTTCGCGTCCGGCTTTTTGAACATACTCTCCAGCTTGCTTCTAGAGTGACCGCTACCGATCGAATTATGCTCACTTTTCTCCGCCGATTTGCAATTCAAGCTATTGTTCATCTTGTACGAGCACTTGTTATCGATTATGTATTCAGGAGTCTCCGACAACGAGCACGGACTCGCTCTGCCCACGTAACGTATCTTTTCAATGGTTGGTATCCGTTTCAAATTACAGTCCGCCTGATCAGTCTGCTTCACGTACGAATCTTGTTGAACAGGTGATTCGTTCGACTTGACGCTTTGCCTCGGGAAACACCCGGTGAATCCGGTAGACTCCGGAGAGATAATTACGTTTAGCTTTTCCATGGACGCTTCCTTGGACCTCGAACTCTGTCTCGAATAACGACCAGCGTTCACAGGCGATTCACTCGGTTTGCTGTTCTGCCGCGTATACCTTCCCCGAGGAGTTATCACGTCCGGTACTTGAAGCGTATTGCTACTGGGTACAATGTCTTCGCGCTCCAACGTACTATCGTTGCAACCCCCGCGTCGTTTCTTCTCCTGATGCACTTGACCCTCTTTAATAAGGTTCAATTGCGGCGCTAGTGTTTCGGGAGTCGAAGACTCGCTGGTGCTCGAGTTAGGTCCTGTGTAGTTCCTAATATCGGACTCCAAATCCGACGGCAACTCGGAATCCACGGATAAATGCATCGCCAATCCCTCCAACCAGACTTGCATCACCTCGAACGGCGGCCTCTTGTCCGGATTCAGGTCGCAGCAGAGAAACGCGATCCTATAGAACGTTTCTGGACAATTGGCACAGAATTTCTCTTTGAACACGTTCTGATTCAGCCCGAAATCCAAGGATCGCGGCATATAGTCGGGATCCGCGTAAACCCGTCCAATGATCTCGCAAACGACGATACCGAAGCTGAATATATCGACTTTTTCGTCGTATTTGTTGCCGTTCATCATCTCAGGCGCCATCCAGTACGGATTTCCGACCACCGTGTACCTTTTCTTCCGCTCTTTCTTAGAGGTTTTCGCTTCTCCGTCGGAATGTCTGTTGTATTTGCAGTTATCGGGGGTATTGCCATTCTGCATTATCCTGGCCAAGCCGAAGTCGGCCACGACCACAGTCTTATCCTCGCGCACGAGACAATTGTGCGAGTTCAAGTCTCGGTGAATGATATTCATGGAATGTAGATAAGCCATGCCGGCGGCTATGTCTTTAGCGAACGAAGTTCGCTGTTCCCATGGCAGGATTTCGCTCGTGTCGTGCAACAGAGCTCTCAGAGTCCCGCCTGCTATGTGTTCGGTCACTAAATGCAGCTTTTTGTCCTTGTAGAGGACGCCGATGAAACGGAGAACGTTATTATGGTGTAGCGAACGTAACACGGCAACCTGTTCATTTAACAGTAGAGAAAAGAAAAAGACAAAATAATATGCATTGCTATATGATGCATAAGTACGGATGTAAAAAGGATACAAAGGAAAATATGTGGATTTATGAATATTAAGCTGCGGATGTTTATACATTTATGGAGAATTTAAATGTGCAAAATGATACGGAATGCAAATAGCATACAAAAATAGACAATATCTGCAAAGCTAAGTACAAATTATAATATTTATGGAGTCAAATAAATCTCTATTTGAGTTCCATTCGATTAATGAGACACGTTGATCCTTAACGGGTTAACTGTTCCTATAAAGACACGAATTTGCATAAATATCCGCAGTCTATACTAGATAGAACAAAACTTACTTCTTTAAGAAAATTCTTCTGAGCTTCCTCGTCCACTCTGTACAACTCTTTTAGCACCATCACTTCGTTAGTGTCCCTGTGAGTGACTTTAAACACTTGGCCGAAGAATCCTGTACCCAAGAGTTCTCCCTTCACTAGATCACTGGCACGGAATATTCTTTGATTCTTTGGTTCCACACGAAACGATCGAGTCCTGCTTAAGTCGCACGTAGGATTCGTCGATGGAGCGCTACAAGTATACCAAAAAAAAGATATACTTCAGTATTTGTGAATACTGTTGCACTCGGGTATCTTACAGTCAACAGGTCTAATCCGTACCCATCAAGCAGTCGCGACATAGAGCTGCTACGTCCTTTGTGCATAGGATCCCTGGTTCTCCGCAATTGTCTGCTTCGCGTCCCACTCATGTAGCCTTCATCCCGACGTTTAAACAAACGTTCTTTATTGTCGGGACTTGTTCTTGGACTCGCGATAGACGTTAACATCGCCGGAGACGGCGATGAATATGTTTGTCGCCGCGAAACTGCGTCCGGATCGTGTTCGATGGTTAACTGAAATAATCGGTACATTTGGTACTCGTACTCGATACGATTAATTAATTAAAATCGCGGTTGTTGGACGACGCGTTACCTGTAAAACAGTGTCGGAATATTGTATAAGATTCTCAATGTTTTCTATGGGTTGATCCTTAACCGGAGTTCCATTTACTTCAAGTATTCGGTCGCCGATGTGCAAAGATATGAGATCACTGGACATGTTCAGTCTGTAACATATTTCACGTGACAAAGCTCAACGTTGTAAAATATATTTTTTTTTCATTTTTTTATTTTATTTTAAACGAAACATGCAAAACTTTGCGTGCATTTAATTTGTATTCGAACAATCGGAGATTAGAAGTGGAACCAAATAGTAGAACTAATCCGTATTCGTTGACACAAAATGATACACAAACGATGTAAAATGTAGAATGCGAGAGAAACGGAAAATATTTGCCGTGAACAATGACATAAAAGTACGTATTATAATAATATTACGGTAGAATTGAAAATCGTATTAGTCAAATAATTACACACAGAGGCTACAAGAAGTATACACGCACCACTGCATATTTACATTTAAGTACCGCTTAGTTAGATTCATACCAAATTTTTTACCATTGAACGTAATTGTAGTCACACAGAGAATGATTTAACAATAGAACGTTTACCATAATTAACACTTTGCGATCGAAGTACGGAATATTCAATAATCTATATTAGTGGAATAAATTCATTTGACTATAATTTATACGTTTTTTAAGTAACAATTGCCTCACCTACAACTTTTGATACATAAGCGAAGATAATTTTGATAAATACGGAACTTTCGTCAGACATATTACGACCGCAAAGAGTTAAAACTAATTAAGCAGTATTTAAATGAAAAAATACAGTGATGTTCTAATACTTCTTGTAGCCATTGGCTATTCGTAATACTTTGAAACATATAAACCGTCGCTTGGTCGTGGATGATGCATGCTCAATGCTTATACATCTATGCAGCACATGTTATAGAGTAAACAAATAATATTACACATAAAGAGACTATTTTTGCACGAGATACGTATTTTGCGTGCAGTTAAATAGCGGATACCAGAAGACACACATATCTAACTTGTAATAAAAATACAAAAAATACATCTATGGTGCATATTATTTATTTGTTATGCTGTACCTATGATTAGAGAAGTGGCAGCATAGCCTAAACAGAACCTCCATCACAGAGGCCAGCAGCTTACTGATCTTTCCACGAACATTTCTCATTAACCTGTGTTTTAGTTCAAAGTTATTAGAGGCTGTGCTCATCCGTGTACTAATTTATTTATTCTCTCAGTTTAAATAACCACATTCATGCATAGCGTTAAATATTATAAAAAGAAGCTACAACGATATAACTTTACAATAGCGGTATAAGTTCGTATGTTCTACTCTTTTCTCGTTTTGCACGTTTGTTTCAAAATATGGTAAAAAAAATCGTCTTGAATCTCGGTCTTCGGCTTGCATCCATTGAACGAAAGCAAATGTTATGTAACATTCGTATACGTACTCGGATATACGAAGTAAAGCACCACAATTTCGGGGACTAGGAGTCGCGTCTAGCGTCAGTTTGATTCCCCTCTGTTTTTCGGGATCCGAAGTGTTTGGAGGTATCTCAACCAGTCTAATGCTGTGCGGTTTTCTCGTGAATGGATAATTAGCTGTCCTATTAATTGGCTGCATCTGTCTCTTGTAACAAATCCCGCAATAGAGCTTGGATCTTTCAACCAGTGCATAACTCTCCCCATCTCCAATGAAAGCTCCACAAGAGTTGCAGGCAAAACATTCTGGGTGAAATTTGTGATCTCCTGCCAGCATGACAGGGCCTGTGATGATTTGGCCACAACCTTGGCAGGCTTCCCCATAAGTAGCCCAATAATCATCTTTACAAAAAAGTAGACCATCTTTTTCAAAGTACCATGAGGAGAGGCCAATATCACAAACGGAACACCTGCAAAAGCATAATTTTCACGAACAATTCTTCCGCGTTAGTAGACCGCGGATTTTTATGCATTTACATAAAATTTTAATATGTCAACAGGGCTGGACTAACGAATAGACAAGTAAGACAAATATCTAGGGCCCATAATTCGGACGGGCAGGAATTCAATAGGGAGTATAAAAATTCGAAGTATAAAATCAATGTAAAAAATTATATAAATGAGGCTTAATTTATATTTTGTCTAGGTCCCACTAGAGGCTTAAGTCGGCCCTGTATGTCAAGAAGAATAATAATCGACGTAATACGAAAATATACAGAGTGTCTCATCTAAAGTAGGCCACTTATTATCTTCAGCATCATGGACTAACATATAGATATTATTGGAGACCTTAGAAACCCAGAAAAATTGTCTACTCATTGGTGATACAATTTAATTATATTTCATTTGTTTCTACCTAAAACAATCAATGTGCCATTCTTGATTTAATGCCTGTATGAACTCATCTTCATCAATCACATTGAGACATCCAGCACAAGTTTGTGTCCCACCATTTTTTCCACTTCCCTGATCTGAAAAAGAGAAACTTGATTAACAAATCATTTTCAACTGTGTCCTCTGGTTTCTTTTTAATCCTTATGCTAATAACCAGGTAGCCAGGTATCCTTTTCCTACATTTACTCAACATTTTTGTATGTTTTTGTTCAAATATCACAAAGCCACCCTAGATCTCCATTCTGTGGACAATTCTGTAGAAGTTTACATATGCAGAATATAAATATATGTAGAATACCTTAAGGTACTTCTACCAGTAGCTAGGCATGTTAAGATCTGCCTCAATAGTTGGTAATCAATATAAATATATAAATAATATGGGTAAATAATAATATAAGTAAATGATTGGTCACCAATATAAATATATAAATAATATGGGTATCCAGGCACTAATTACCTTACATGTGTTTGTATTAGCTAAGCAGGAACACTTAGGGTATCCGGTTATTGACAACTGTAGGAAAAGTTGTTTATTGACATAAGGATTAGTTAGGCACTTGATTCCTTACACATCTCACTATTTCTTGGTCTAGGAGATTTTGCTAATAATTTTATTTGATTTGAGGACTATCCAACTATTCTGTGGTAGAAAATGCCATGGATTTTTCATTTTATTTACACTATTGCCTGCTTAACTGACGTATTCGATGTTTGCTTAGCTGACATGAAATTATCCTTACCGATTCTCTGTTTATCATTTGTCATCTTATTATTATCATTTTCGAAGAACTCGAGAAACGAGCATAACCGAGAAGATAAGCATTGGCAATTCGTGTTATACTTATCTTCTCGGAAAACTGACGTATCGCGGACCAGACTTGCGTCAGTTAAGCGGGCACTTCTGTAATTTTACAATGCGATTGCTACACAACAGTTTCGTGTATTTACATTAGTACCTGTAGCACTCGTTTTTTGCATGCGAACGAGATTCTACAAGGTGACAGAAAAAGGTATTGAACGTTGAAATTTTTCGCGATCCAAGATTGATCACGAAAACAAACATAACGCAACGATACGGAAAACAGAGCGCGTCAGGGACAAGTAGTAGGAAGGAAACGTGTGATTCACGGTTGACATTAGGTAAGCGTTGGGAAAGTATAGAGTAGTTATCAACCAGCTGACGATAAATCGGTCGATTTTAAATCCAGGGATGCTTGTCAATATCAAACGAACGCGTCATTGGAATCGTAAAATATTCCTCGCAAGCATTATGCGTTCGTTAATGTAGAACAAGAAAGATACGGTTGGCAAGAACGCGTAAATAAAGTTTCGCGAAGAGCGTGGGCCAAGAGTCTCTTGGTAGGACGCCCACGCGATCTACGGAGGATCGAGCGTACACAGAAAATCATTGATCAATTCGTTTGTCACACGCACAATCTAAAACGTTACACATTCTACACTGCGGATCCTGTCGCCTGGCTCCAAAATAACGTTCTTTTTCGCCGAAAAAGACGTACCGTTTGACGAAACTTCATCCATCACAGCATTTAGGACTGACACACTCCCACTCCGCGCTTCGAACACTGAATACACGATGCACGTAGATTCGAAACTAATTCCAACTCCGTGATATTCGCATGTAGCGGGAAATTTCAAATTCACAAGGTAGAAACTGTTCTTTTTCCATTTTTATTGTTTGTTAGAGACTCTATAGCGTTGTATCCATTGCTATACGTTGTCTTTTAGTATCTTATTCGTTTGTATGAGAATTCTATTCGAGAAATCTTTCGAGAATCAATTTTCGATTTCGCAATGCGATTGTCGGAATTCTCGGAATGACTTCCGCGGTAGTCAGTGATTTCGGCGATTCGATTCGGAAAACGCTTGTCAGCATTTTTGACGATTTAGGACTGCTCGGGTTGTTAAGGTTTACTTCAAAATAGAAGAAGAAGAAGGAGAAGTCATTTGTTAAAGAGGTAGTCGTTTAATCTTTCACATTATTTGGTCTTCGATTCCTATTCTTACGATCGTAATCAAATTTTAACGTACAGACGTTGCGTTTACAATCGTTCAAATATCTGCGGTTATAAGGCGAAACGACGTAAGTCACACTTCCACAAAATTGGAATTTATGTATTAATTGAGCTCAGGATTTATTGCTTATCAGAGAAAAATGCACAAAAATCTCGTGGCCAAAAAATGAATGCAATTTGATCGAAGTCCGATGCTTAGCGAATGTATTCAAAACTTTAAGCGGCAATGTGTCTCGAATGTGAAAACATGTGACTTATGTCGTTTTGCTGTACAACCACAGATATGCGTTCAATTTACGATTCGTATGAAAAGTGCAAGTATAGTTTTGAAATCGTGAGCTTCCAAAGATAAATGTATTTATTGAAAATCGTGCAAAATTAATAACTACTATTTCCTTGTAGTATACACGTAATAATATAAATACTCTCTGAGAATGGCTACTTGAGATTAAAATATATATATGTATATATTAGGCCGTTCGGAAAATTCTCAGCAATATTTATAACTTTTAATAATAATTGTTGCATAATAATATCCGAAGAGTACTCAAAAGTAGCATGTACATAATTATACTTTTATTGAACAGCGAATGTAACATTAGTTTCGGGTACTCTTAATAATCTCTGTTATTTAGAAGCTTCAAAATTTTCTTTCCAACAAACTTTCGTCAATTTCTAGAAGCAGCTTTTTCAAGTGATTCATCCAAATCACTCGTATATTTTAATTCCGGTTGTCGCTAGAGCCATGTGAAAATTATAATAAATAGTAATAAAACAGATTAACGTAACAATTTTAACAGTTTAACAATTTAAACAATAACCTTCCCTTTTGATCAATTGCAAACCATGTTGTTGTTTAATTATTTTCAAGTAGTCCACTTGATAACAGAATTTCGTAAATTCATTAAATAAATAACATATTTTAAAATAATACAACTATTTTTCTAAAACCGTACGATTTTTCCGAACAGCCTAATTAATATATAATAAGTAGTGTAATACTAGCAATACATATTATTGCGTGCAAATATTAAAATTCGTAGATTATAACACGCTCTTATACATATAACAACTAAAATTAATCAGATATGTACTAATGACCATAAGAAATTGCACCATCTTAAAAATATTATATTTTTAAATTAAATTCTCTTTAGTGTAATTCTCAGATGAGTGATAACCATCTTTGTGTTATTGGACACTAAGCTTTTAACGGTGTTCGACGAGTATACTCGTGATTAGGAGAGGATCATTATTGGACTAATGACGAGTATATTCGTCGTGTAGATGGAAATTCTCAAAACAAAATTCCACCGTTAAAAGATTAAAAGCTTCATAACTTTGGCACTGCTTAGATAAGTAACTTCTCATACAATGTATATTATTTATTTTATACTTATTTATATTCGCGCAAATAAATAACACGTTTTAAAACGCAATTCCACCGTTCAAAGGTTAAAGGTTTGATTTACATTAAATAATGCATAAGTGATTAAAGTAAATCGGTAAACATAATAGAAGCCGCTTATTACGATCACTTAGGTATTTTTTGATAAAAGTAACCGGGCTAATAATACTACGAAAAGGATAACAAATTTTCAATGTAGCCGCATTTTCATTGTGAAAAGATAAAGAAAACTCCCGAAAGTGCTCGTAATTTGACTTTGCTGGGATTCCCGAAAATTTCGAGATTTTTGCAAATATAATATAATTATATATATATACATTATATATATTAGTATATATATATAATATAATTCTTGAGAATTTTAACAACCCGAATTCGGAATTCATCCACAAAATTAAAGAAACCTTAACCTGCAATAGAAAGCATTAACCGTATTAATCGTATTAACTGCATTAACTGTACGACTAACTGTAAGAACTATATTTGAACTGAAACCGATCCGATCTCGATATAAATTCTCGACCCGACCTGACCCGATATTTTCGGGTTCTCACGCGTCTCTGTTAAATTCGTAAATGGTGCAATTTTACTGGCCACTACTCTGTATAAATACCCATCCATCTCACATTCGTTTGGTACAATGTACTCTAGCAAATTCGATCCACTTAAAAATAGACCCCTTTGAAATTTCGATTAAGAAAATAGCAATAAAGTCGCGTCAATTCCGTGTACCCTGTCACCTCGTGTGCTCCTTCGGATCGCTTCGAATTTCCTAGATTCCATTGCACCATTAATCAATCGAAGGTCTTCGGGAAACAAAATGACATTGATTATGAGGTATTTCTGTCGCATCGATGCGACGTAATCGATTGATTGCACGCTTCCCCGGCTAACCTGCCCGAACTATTTACAAAAAAAATCCGGATAATCCTCCAACGCGACGACTTCCGGTTTTCCCCGTATCGATTATTTGGACCCCGAGGGCCGCGAATAACGAACGGGTTAGGCTGCTGACACACGAGTGTCTTCTTGACGGACGTTCGTAAATACGTCTTTCCTCTTCCTTTCAGCCTAACAGGAACAAAGAAAAACATACAAACGTCCACCAAGGAAACGCTCGCGAGTCCCAAGCTTTAAGGTCCATTTATACGTAACCGTTTCGCGTCCCGTTCCGTGTCTCGGAACCAAATTAGTTACCATGATTTCATATGTAACTGTTTATACGTCGTAATCCGTGCCGTGTCACGTTCGACAGCCACCGATACTTTTTTTTTTTTTTTTGGTTTCCCTGACTGACCACGGAATCGTTCTCTTGCACAGAGTTTTCCAGTGCAAATGGACCTTCACTCGTAACACGCTCGTACGAGTCAAAATTCTACGAATAAAGCTACAGCAAGCTTACGTTCGAGTAATTTCAATCACAGTAAATCTTGTGCAAGGTCGTCGCTATTTTGTTTCCTCTAACTTTATCCCTTTTGAAATCATCATTGGACCACAATTTCGGACCAATGAAGAGTGAAAAAAAAACTGCTAACGTAGTATTAGCAGTAATGCTGGAAGACTAGAAATTCCTTAGAAGCTTGGATGATGGAAGCGTCAAGGATATTTCGAAGTCAACTTAGATTTTTTCATAGTCCTACGATCGAATACGCGTGTGTACTGTTATATAAATTCGAATTTATAGACGACCCTTGCTGTAAATCGATTAGGGATTCGTTGAACGCGCAAGTTTAAAAATCTATTTAGACTATCAAAGAGGATAGAAAATCGTAAACCGTGTGGAATTCATTGGTACGTTATACGAATCCATTGAGTTGGTGCAATAGCAGAGAAAGTGCAGTGGGACGTATTTTAATATAGTAATATCAGTAGGCCGTGGATTTTGATGTATTTCTAAGAAAGTGAAATTTTCAAGAAACTAGATTTTGCAATGCAAAATATCCAAAATAAAGCACGCGTTATAGTATTTGGAGGGTGAAACAGACCGCTACTGAAGTCCCATTCTTTTGATTATCCTTGTAAAAATAGGAAACTGCTTAAAATTCTGTAGTCCAATAATAGTTAGACTGTCGATTTTCACGTGAATTCGTACTTTCTCAAACTCATCGCCAGTCAAGAAAATGGTACCTTAATAGGGACCTGTTTTATTCTTTAAATATTGCTATATATCATTTGCTTTAGATATTTTGCATATTTTTATGTATTCCGCACATTTTGCGCATCTAGATTTCCAATAAAAACATAAAAATCCACAGTATATATATATAATAGTAACGTCTCATTCGAAACTTAAATCTAAATATTAGGTACCGAAAAAGATTCGCGCAGCATTTCTCGATCAGAGATAAACTGAAATTTAAATAAAACTTGTTGCAATACTTCGTAAGAATATCATTAAAAGATTCCGTGTAATCTTTCACAAGAATAACGTCAGATTTTATCTATTTTTGTATATTAAATTGTTGCACAATAAATGTCGGTCCTCGGTGAAATCTCGCATCGGATCTTTTCGAACCATCAAACGTTCAACAAACTTAAAACGTGTATTGTGATTTACATGTTTTCCTCCTCGACTAAAAATTCACACCTCGAAGCAAGTTATACCGATTGAAATTGCGTATTCTCAAAGCGATACCATTAGAGATGGGTTGAAATCTAATTTTTAGATTCCCGAAATACTCGAAACTCGTATTTTTTTAAGTTTCTAATATCTCGTTCCTAGATATTATGCAACAACTTAAATTTGATTAAATCAACCCCTTGCACTCCAAATTTCTCTACCAGTTTCATCTTCCATTAATATCAGCTCACTTTTGTGAGACTTTATTACGAAGAGGGGAAAATTTGCCTTCAATTTTGTTTGTTTCGAGAGGAACGAAAATTGAATTCCTGAAAATGAATATATAACTTTCGCGGAAATTAAAATTTGATTGAATAATCGAACCAACGGAGCACGAAGAGTTAAATTCGCTTTGAAAATAGTTAAAATAATTCGAAATAATTCTGCCACCCAATACATTAATCCTTTCTATGATTTCCAATTTTAGTTCAATTGTTCAGCTTTCTTTCCAATTCTATCGCCAAGTTAATGAGTGCAAAGTAATTGCTTCGCAGCATGCAGAATTTCACGAGTCAATACGACATTGCGTAAATTTTCAAGTCGTCGTAATGATATCCTTTAAATTTGAAAGCATGCTCGATTTTAATAGGCCTTTGCGACCCCTAAAATCCGAAGAATGATTAAACGTTAAGATAACGGTATCTATTTCAATCAACGATCTTTGCTGCTTTTGCACCAACATAATGGATAATCTTAGGCTAGTATCGTGGCTAATGCTATCCGTTAGTGTGCAGTTGCATGCACAGTCTCGCGATAGCAATGGCGACGAATGATATGCAAGAAACACGAACCTTGTTTCAGTGATATGCAGTTCTAGTGAAACCTTCTTTCTAATCTTTCGTTCGATTTCGAATCACTCGCAATTTAAAAACTGCTACTGTCTTTTGTCTTCTTATTCGTTCGCAGACCTGGGCAAATTTCATTCGAAACGGAAATAAGAAGTAACTATATTTCGGACGATTCATTTCTCATCGCTATTTTCAAAACTATTATTTGAAAATAACAACAATATCGATTCGTTTGAAATAAAGATATCGCAAATAATTGGTTATTTCGTTATTTCTCGATGTCAAATTTGACGAGAGAAATAATTCTCGTACACAAAATGTAGAATTGTATGGAATAAACAGTAACGGCAACAAAAAAAAGTGTTAGTATAAACTAACTGAAAGACTTGGTAATTAAGTCACCCATAATTTCGAAGATTTTTAACAGTTTTATAATTTGTTAAATAATGTTACTTCAAAGGCGATTAAAGGTTTGATAATAATTACGGAATAAAATAACATGTTATTTGGAATAACATTTTAAATGATGTTACTTCAAAGGCGATTAAAGGTTTGAGAATAATTACGAAATAAAGTAATACGTTATTGGAAATAATAGTTCAAATAACGTCATTTCAGAAGTGCCCAGGTCTGTTCGGATACGAGAGTCTCCATTCCTAATTAACCATTTGACGACCACCTCCGTATTTTGCACGGACTCTGTATTCTTCGCGTGTTGCCGCGTTATTACAAAATGCCAGACTATGCAGTTGTTCTCTTATATTTCCCATCTTCTTATCCACGACATAAAAGTCTCCAAATCCACCGCGTAACTTTGAATTTTCTCGAAGCCGTTACTCGCTTTAATCCGAAAAGCGCAGCTTTTGATACCGCAGCGGCAGTCGTCAAAGGGTTAACAATCCTACCATTGAGAAGGTTAATCACTCGAACTTCGGCTAGTTTCAAAGTAGCGTACGCAAGTTAAAAGAGTAATATTGAGCAGTAATATTGTGCATGATTTCATTCGCGATGGCACAAATTCGATTAGATTTCACGCGACACCCTCGAATAGTAATCTCGCGCATGTTTTTTTTCAATGACAATTTGTCGCAGAATTTTGTTTACCCTTTGCTTGAACGTTGATTACTAGACTATGGATCTTTAAGCATTTGTGAACAAAAACCAAAATCTACATAATACGTAAAAATATACCAAATTGGCAAAGCAAAGTGTTTCCTTTCTTTTTTTTTTTAGATACTTTAGAAAAGAAATAAATCTCTACTTTAAGTCCTTTTCCTTTAATTGTGTTTACAAAATTACGTATTTGCATAAAGATCCGCAGTCTATTGATTACAAAGCAAAGGGCAGATGAAAATCTTTACGATAGCACGCGTTCACCTCGTCATTTGGTTGAACCTGATTTGCAAGGACGGCAAGTGTATATTAACATTTACATAATCGTCACTCGCCTTCGGGGCAATCATTCCGGGCTTGTTTTTTCCACCAAAATTACATATTCGCATTCACGATTACTTTTTTAACACGAAGATCGTGTAACATAAATTCTCAAGCCCAGAAACTGTTTATCGGAGGATGAATCTTTTTAATAGCTTTCATAGGAAAATTTTAAATCGGAGAGACTTTAGACAGAGGTAATAGTTCCCCTATTGTACGAACGGTTTCCCAAGGAAATTCCACGGGAAACGTTGACCCGTAACAGCGCGTAAATTTATGAACGACCGGAAAAGAAGATTAGTTTCGATTGGCGGATAGAATTATCACGAAAGGCAAAGAATGACGAGGAACGCGGCTATCACTCATGCAATTATCCCGCTCATTGGAACTCTGTTAACTGGCACCACTTCAAATACTGCTGGCTGGTCCGTCCTTCTTGCGTTTCCGCAATAGCTAGTTCACGTTCAAGGGCATCAGTGGCACGTACTTGTCGCTCGGTCGGAATTTGTACTGGGAACACAACCGGTTCGCCTCCGATTCCGCATAACCATTTCTGTAACAGAATCGTATAACCATTACACGGTCAACCTTCTTATGAAATTTTACGACGCTGAAAAGGGAAACTGATCAAAAAGCATTGGAGAACTAACAAGAACCAATAGCCGAGATTCGTAAGGATTACAAGATTAATCTTCGTCTGAAAATTTGCAAGTTTGACAAAGAAAGTTATTACGTTTGATAGGGAAGCATTGAAAAATCAATAAACACCCATAGCCAAGATTTACGAGGATTAGAAGATCAATCTTCTTATGAAATTTTACGACACTGAAAAGAAACATTTGTTAAAATTTATCAAGAAGCATTGGAGAACCCTTAAGCACCAATAGCCGAGATTCGTAAGGATTACAAGATTAATCTTCGTCTGAAAATTTGCAAGTTTGATAAAGAAAGTTATTACGTTTGATAGGGAAGCATTGAAAAATCAATTAGCACCCATAGCCAAGATTTACGAGGATTAGAAGATCAATCTTCTTATGAAATTTTACGACACTGAAAAGAAACATTTGTTAAAATTTATCAAGAAGCATTGGAGAACCGTTAAGCACCCATAGCCGAAACCTATAAGGATTCCAAGACTAATTTTCGTGTGAAATTTAGCAACCCTGCAAAAGAATGTTGTTAAATTTGATAACGAAGCATCGAAAACCAATAAGCATCCATAGCCAAAATTTACGAGTATCACAAGATTAATCTTCGTGTGAAGTTTTGCAAGCCTGAAAAAGAAAGCTGTTAAATCTGATTAGGAAGCATTGAAAAACCAATAAGCATCCATAGCCGAAACTTGTAAGGATTCCAAGACTAATTTTCGTGTGAAATGTTGCAACCCTGCAAAAGAATGTTGTTAAATTTGATAACGAAGCATCGAAAAACCAATAAGCACCCATAGCCAAAATTTACGAGTATTACAAGATCAATCTTCGCGCGAAGTTTTGCAAGCCTGAAAAAGAAAGCTGTTAAATTTGATTAGGAAGCATTGAAAAATCAATAAGCATCCATAGCAGAGATTTACAAGGATTACAAGATCGATCTTCGCGTGAAGTTTTGCAAGACTGAAATAGAAAGTGTTAAAGGTTGGCAAAAGATGCATCGGAGACTCGTAAGCATCAATCACCAACAGCATAATTTCCATCACCGATGGCCTGCGGAAACTTTGAATAAAATTACGTTCAAGTGTTCACGAGATGCCATGAAGGTGATTCTGTTTCTGCCTGAGGATGTCACGCATCGCCTGGAGCAACGTCTTGAAAAGAAAAACCTTGTGGGCGTAATGGTCTCGCGGAGACTCGACGTAATCGTACCGCGTCGAATTCGTCCAGAACAGTTCACAACTGAGGGGAAATCGATCGTACATCGTTAACAATATAATAACGATTAATGTACATTGATAATATACAGTTAGCGGTGGGAAAAATTCAGAGGCATACTTGTGAATACCAATGCGATCGATTCCCGAATACCCTGATACGGTATCGAACGCGTATAGAAATAATTTGTGCGTGGTATCGGTAAAATATGTTTGATGTTGTCTCGTGCAGTCGCGATAGAAAACAGTTACATGGTATTCATGGAGATATCAATAAGACAAAGGAAAGTGTATATCAATGACGATCAATGACGTGCTGTACGTGCTTAACTAATTTCAATAGTCGAAATAAAATATTATTCTAATTCACGTCAACGCGAATCTATGAATTAATTCTCGAAAAGATCGGCGAATTTCAGCACGAATAAATAAGTACGATAGAAATGATATACGCGACAATAGAGGATGAAAAATTGATCATCACTGCCTTATGTTGTTACATGTTTCACGATACAGATTCTATTTGAATCGTATTCGAGTCTTCGTTTATTATATCCAAATAGGTATCAAACGTAATACAATTAACACGTATTGATACGATAGTTACGTGTTTCAACTCGTTTGGAAACGTATCGTACACGAGATTGATACGCAAATATCAATGCTAAACGTAAACAACGTATCAAAAGTATCAAACGTGCCTTAGTCCCATCGCTGTTAAAAAGTTGATCGAAAAAGTATTCCCATAATATGAGTTCTATACGTTTCGCGAAACCTACCTCTGCCACTGCGAGCACGGGCGTCTCTCCTTGAAGCAAGTCACTTGAATCACATTGAAGAAGAGAGCGCCGAGGGTGTTCGCCACCTCGGAATTAATGTGCTGCAGGCATCTTCGAAACTTGGCGTCGCAGTCGCAATGGGACCGCGTGAACGGCGAACGGTTGCAGATACCATGAATGCACTGTTTTGGTGCAACGGTAATAGGGCAATGATCGTGCTCCCTGCAGCACATGTCTTCCTTGCGATGGCGGCCAAGATCGTCGTACGATTTCGCTATATTTCCCGGTCCGCACCATTTCGTGCCTGGATAAATCAGTCCTCCGCCTGGAGGCTGGTTCTGGCGTAACATACGATTTCTCATGTTATACACAACCCCAATACGCAGGGCCGCTTAACACATTACCGTCCGGAGACATAAAACTATGCTTTTCTTTCGGTGCTCGTAAAATTCCGGAGACATATAAATAGGGTTTTACACATTGTGCATTAAATGTCCGCGACCTATAAATATGTGTTACAACATATATATATATAATGTGATATAAAGGAAAGTACCTTATAGTACAGTCGTTACTTATTGCTTTTACTTCGTCGGCTACACGCAAAAGTTTTCGCGCAAACAGCCTGGACTGTAATGTGTTAATATTAATCAATAGACAAACAAGACCGTAGGGATCCAGGGACCGTATTGTGAAAAATGTATATATTTACTTTTGTTTTAAAGTTATCTTATATTTATTATCAAAGGTGTCGAAATTACGTATAAATGTTGTCTCACTAGTTTTAAAATTCGCGCGCGATACCGTAGAGTAGAATTTAGACAAATGACTTATTAACCCTTCAAAGACGGCGCAGTTTTTTATTCCGCTGGTGCAACTGAAAGAGATTTCTGCATTTTAACAAATATACTACGTTATGCTATTAATTTAGTTCGCGATTTATAAAATACGGAGACTAACCACGCGTCATATAATCGCTAGTAAATACTAGTTCTGCCTGTTCTAAATAATTATGAAAAGAAAGTAAGGTCCATACATCGTACGGACGCCGTCTCTAAAATAATAAGTAGGAAAATACTGAATCTGCGAAATTGGTTATAACGCGTTGTTTAAATCGGTTTAAGTTGGCCTAACTTGCCAAGACCAAAAAAAATTATATAAATGGGACCGGATTTATGTTTTGTCTAGGACCCGATGGAGGCTTAATCCGACCCTGACGGTACGAATCGCTTTGTTTAAACAGAATAATGAACAATATTGAATAAAATCACATACGAAGATAGTACATTTCGGTGTACTTCAAACTTAGCGTTGGGAAAAATTTATCTCGAGGCGTGGGGGGGAAATATGATGTAGAATATGGAGGGTATTCCACCTAATTATCTACTGTATTCGTGAAACGTCCGAATAAGTGGAATGGTACCTTTCCCTTTTTACGAGAAGCTTTGCACGTTTCTTCCAAGTCCCTCACGAGGTTGCTCGACATTTGTCGTACTTTCTTTGGGTCAGCTCCAAGGACCATACTCTGAATAACGCCACGATCGGTGTACAAGGCACAGAAAGGTGCATTCGCGTTAAGTTCCACCATCCTGGACATGGTGTTGTCCGCCACTAGGACACTGGCCTCGGTTTCATCCCTCCACAGTGTTGGTATCAACAGCAAAAATACCGCAAGCATCTACAAAACCGGAAACACGGCGAATCATTTATTACGCGAGAATTGAAAACGTGAAACGTCGAGGAAGTACAATTCAACATGCGCTATTTTAACCCTTTCGCTGCGAAAAAAAAGCGTGTATACGGCTTCGATAAATTGTACAATCATTCATTCGAAGCACACGCGTACTTTTTCTATAGTACACTACGGTATTTTGTCAATTCGTGCAACAATACTGCACTGTAATTAATAAGATGAAACATCCAAATATTTATATTTATACCGTTCTCATATTAATCAAAAGGCCTCTTCTTTGTGCTTTGAATTCTCAATTTTAAGCTGACGTAGCGAAAGGGTTAAAGGAGGATTACAAGGACTTAAGTGAAATCGGCTGAAAGGAGCAAAAAGTAGAAAACTCAAGCTTCAACCCTTTGCCCTACGAATTTTTCAGGGATTATATCTTTTAACATTGGCTAGTTGCTACTTTAATACTGTGTCAAATATAGGACACTGAAATATTAGAATTAATTTGGACTCGATAATCCCTAATCTTGCATATTGAAACAGAAATTGCAATTGAGGCTCAACTTTTTTATAAACATAGCGTGTCTCTATTCTCGTTAAATAATAATATTCGTCACAAGTGCAGCTCGTTATTATACGGCAAGGAGTCAATGTAATATTGGTCTCAACAGTTTTGAGCGAATTTTACCAAAGTTACAGACTGTTTAAGTTCGTCAATTTTTGAGTACCGTTCGTGTAAGTTATGCAATAAATTTGTTCGGTAGACTATGTATTCGCTCGATTCTTGATGAATATTTAGACCGTGATTCAGAGTACTATGGAACATCGTATTAACATTCAAATTGCTTCTCTTCTTTTTATTGAAACTTGATGAATAACCGTGATAAAATGCACTGAACGGATATAAGATAAATAACTTATTTAACGCGTTCATTGCCATCGAAGGTCATCGATGACATCATTGATCGAAACCAGTTTCTTTCTATAGATGCTCCATCCTTGTTTCGTAAAACGATGACGAGAGTGTACTCGATTTTTAATTGAGAATAGATCCCTTTCTTAATCGATCCTTCGACAGCGTATACATACTCGGAGATGAATAGGCGAACGCTTGAAATGGGGACAGTGGATCCACTATTCGCAAACATTTCTCAACTGTCCAGCGACTCTACAAATGTAGAGTGTACAAATACCAATATTATTGTACTTCGACTGAGTATTTCACTTTAGTTTCACTTAAGCACACAGTATTAACATTCACGCGAAACTCAAATACTTGTTGCATTAATAAAAGTTGGGAAACAATTTAGGACCATTTCGGAGTTTAAATGTCAAACGATGTACATATGTACACTCGCGAGAGCATGTATACACTTCTAATTGTAAGTTTTAGATACTTACATATTTCGGGATATATTTTGGAATATAAAGAATGGGCGCAACATTTACAAAATATGGAAAGTAACTATTAATTTTGTTCCCACTTCTATCGTTTATCATTTCGATTTCCCAAATCGTGAAGATTTTCAATAGCTGCTAAATTATTTTATTTCCTATAGTCCAGAAGATGGATACAGTTTAGAAAGATAATCTACATAAATAAATCATTTGAATTTCTCTATTCGCGATGATTCTTAATAGCTGCTAAATTATTTTACTTTCTATATAGTCCAAAAAATAGATATAGTCTAAATAGATAGTCTACATAAATAAATCATTTGAATTTCTCTATTCGCGAAGATTCTTAATAGCTGCTAAATTATTTTACTTTCTATATAGTCCAAAAGATAGATATAGTCTAAATAGATAGTCTACATAAATAAATCATTTGAATTTCTCTATTCGCGAAGATTCTTAATAGCTGCTAAATTATTTTACTTTCTATATAGTCCAAAAGATAGATATAGTCTAAATAGATAGTCTACATAAATAAATCATTTGAATTTCTCTATTCGCGAAGATTCTTAATAGCTGCTAAATTATTTTACTTGCTATATAGTCCAGAAGATAGATATAGTCTAGATAGTATTGGTAGACAAATCATTTATATTTCCCGATTCGTAAAAATTGTTAATATCTGCTAAATTATTTTACTCGCAATATAGTCCAGAAGATAGATATACTCTGGATAGATTGTAGACTGTAAATAGATCAGAATAACAGATGCCATAATTGAGTAATATATTTGTATTTTACAATGAAATTCGAAACCCTTATGGAACACTTCCTCCGTTTAACACTGTCACATGTGCGAGGATTAAAGAAGTCGTATATCGTGACAACACGAATCTAATGAAGACTGATCGTATTACGTGGTCAGAGGGCAGCGTGACGTTTATTTTTTTTTTTTTTTTTATTCTTAATCCGGGCGTTAATCGTTGCTCGTTGAACTGGTCGTTAGAGTAGATTGCCCCGCAGGAATTCCGGTCGTTTTAACCGGCAAGTTGGGAGGGTAGATCAATTAATCGTGTGGTGTACATACATACGTGTTCCTTGCCACTCGGAATCGTCGTGCCCATGGCGAGGATTTACCTTGGCTGCTCCTTTTCCAGACGCAGACGCAAATGTCTCGCGATCAACGCGTTTTTTTTCTTTCCTTTACTATCCTTGACACATTCATGAAACACTCGGCTCGATCCGCTTCATTTTTTAAGCATCTTCTAACTTTACGCAAGGTTGCTGCACGTTATTATACGTCGAATAGATTTAATTTTCTATGTCTTTTTGCACGTTTAACCTTTTACTCTCCATTGCCTCTTCCATGGCAACAAATGTTAACTTCCTCAAGAAGTTTTATGTTCATTTTCACTAATTTAATCGTCATTTTTTTTTAAGCCAGGCGAATTAGAGTCAAACTTTCCCCTTTTCGAAATATGTAACGCTTAAATTCTCATAAGGGTTGGAAAATCGTGTTTTAAATACTACAAAAAGTTTTGGAGCGCAAAGGGTTAAATTGTCCATAAATACACAAAAATTCGCAGTCTAAGTATTTGTGTTCGTTCAACGAAAACTTCGTGGCACCTGTGCATGAAATTAATACGACCACGAAGGGTTAAATTCTATCCTTTTACGCGTGTTTATGGAAACGTGAATTCCTATAAACGTGCGCAGTGAAGTGACAATTGAAAATAATCAACAAACGCGTGATTATGCGATGAAAGCTCGCAAGGCAATCCAGCAGAGTCCGTGAATCCTCGTGTTTATATTGAATTCATTAACTTCCACTTTGCAATTTAAATGAAACTATCATTTTAATAGCAACGCGAGGGTATAGGAGACTTTCTTATTACACATTTCCTATATACGTTTCTCTAATTTCCCTCCGTGATCACCAATGACAATTCTATCTGCGCCTATTAAACCATTCGCCCAATAGAATAATATTCATTGCAATGAGACAATGCAAAAGCACTTACTGTCGATTGCACCGAAATCAAAACGTCGCAAATATATCCACCGCTTGAAGCTTCAAGCTTACTGCAAGATCTCAAACTTCTGCTCCTAGACTCGCATCGAATTCAACACCCGCATCTCTTTTCAATCTTCGTCTATCACCATATCAACTCACTAAACGATTAGAAACCGAAAACTCTACCAATTCTATATACTATAAAACACGTGTTTTGAAAGTTATCCGGATCAACGATCGTAAAACCAAAAACTTCCACGTTAAACGAAATAATATTATTAGATTGGTGTATACGAAATGTATTTTGTTTTTTTTTTTTAAGTAAAGTGAATTCTTCGAAACGTTACGCATATAGGGTAAAGTGTTCAGCAATTGACACTAAACCAGTTATCGACGCTTACCACGATCTTAATTATAAATTAAGGTTCCAGTTTAAAATTAACGCCATGCATAATTTTTCTTATATACTACAACCGATTATATTTCATCCAACTATTGGCTTATTAATAACTAAAATCATATAAATTGTCGAAGACTGGTTTTACCCTATTCAGTTCAAATAATATAACAAATAATTTTCTACACTTTTTTCCGGCATTTAACTAGTTTTATTATTATATTAGGAGGCGTATAATTATTGAGAGACGGAATTTACGAATAGCAGTAGAAGATCAAAGTATTTTACAATAGGTGTATAAAACATAATTTTGACGACCTTCCGAGTGGAAAGGGTTAACACGTTTACCGTCGCATCGGTCATTTATGACCGAAGTTTTCTCAGCGGGGCCATAATGCTGATGTCACGAGTGACCTAAGTGCCGCAATTGTTTAAACTGATCAAAACAAAGCGTAGCGTTTGGAAGAATTCACTTGCTTAGCTTGCTTTCTATTTCGAAAATGAACCGATATTTCACACGCACCAGCCTAATTCATTCGACTTGGATAAATCGCGAAGAACGAAGAAAGCGTCCGGCGGAAGATCGCGAATCGCGTGGATCACTCGTTATCCGAGAAGAGTGGACACTCGATGACTCGTAGGAACGTCGAGCGACTAATGATACTTCACCTTTCTCGAGAATCGTTTCCAAAGATCTTTCAAGGACTACTCCCGCAAGGTTGCAGGGAGATAAGGAACAAAGACCGATACTCGGATGGCTTCTCTCCGGTTGTCCTCCCTTTCGCGACCGAATCGCCTCGCAGAGAAAAATAAAAGCAAAATGAGACGCTATGGGAGACGAATGCGACGGACGACCTTGCAAAAGCCAAAAAGCGACGGGATTCTTCATACGAAACGATTTTAAATGGCTTTTAAGTAACCTTTGAAGATCGCCATCGGTGGAAACCAGTGATTACAGCGTCTGTAGGGGCAGTTCCACTGTTACCGTACACTTAAGGTTTTCTTTAACCCATTAGCAACCGCGATTGTGTCACTTGGGCTGGCTGAATTCGTAAAAAGTGGATAAACGTAACAAATTAAAACACTCCGTCGAGATGTGTATGCCATTGCCGTGTTCGCCTAAAGTATCTCATTGTTTTGTTATTTAATGGCATCTATTAATTACAAAATACTGCAGAACAAAATGAACAATTTGGAACGTTACAAGAAATATTTTATCGCGTCATCGATCAACCGCGTAAAACGGAAGCCACGTTAGTCTACTTGAGGAAAATCAGCTTGTAAAAAATAAATGAAGAAGAGGATGAATCTCGCTTGAAATAATCATATCGCACGTGTGAATGATTTTATACGCTTACATTGTTAACCAAAAGGATCAGCTTAACTTTTAACGTATTGACGCGTCATCAGCGGAACGTGACTAATTTGATTTTGATTGCGAAACGCGCATATGTTACTGTAATAGCCCGAATTGGATTTTATCGGTCAATCCTGGTATCTACCTTTGCGAAGCGATAAAAGTCCGAAAATATTTCGTAAACCCTTTCCGTCTCAAAATGTTAAGGTACTCGGTATCACCTTTCAATAGCGATTCTAAATGAACCCTGCATCGAATCAAAACCTTTTGATAGCTCGCAAAGATATCGATACTGAGATTTTTCTTAAATTTTTGCGTGGCAATCAACGTGATAGGGGTTTCTAATTTTCACGGTATTACCGATCCCATAACAGTTTCAAATATATGACCACTGTCCGGTATTAGGTATATAACATCCGGACGCGTTCGGTAATAGGGGAGCTCCCCCTGCTTCTTTTTTTATACGCAAGATTATCCAAAGTGAACGCGGAGCGCGAAACATCGGAGGAGTTTGAGAATGTCCGCGACAAGAAGGCACGCAAGTATTTACATTCCCGTTCTACGTACAATCTACTAGCCTCCGTGCAACGCGCGTGCCGTGTTCACTGATAACCGAAGACGTTAACCCTTTGTGGACGAGGAATAATAATACTTAAGGGATTATTTTGGTTTTGAACTGCAAGCTTTCAAATTCTAAGCCACCAAATTTCTATAACTTCGAAGCGTTTATCAACGATATTAATTTAAATTTGTTGCAGTAAAAATTAACGTGCGTCCAGAAAACTAAAAAATAATTAGGCGGCTATTTGCCGACACTCGTCCGCAAAGGGTTAAAGATCGACAGTGGTTTAATAAACAAGACGGCGTGCGGTGATAGGGAAGACAGTAGACCGTATCTACAGTGAGGATGTAAAGGCTCGTCTGCCTTAGTTTCGTGGACGGACAGTACGTTGATTTGGATTCGCAATGGCAGGTCCAATGACACGCGAAGCGATCGATAGGAATTTAATCCAATTAGAGTGATTAGATCGCCCCAGTTTCGGGGAGGATCCTGCGAGAGTGACGCGAGAATTGCCACCCCACGTCGCGAAATTGAACCAGATATCGAAGATCTGGGTTAGCAGGCCTCGTTGACGAACTTGTCTCTTGAACCTGTGCCGATTCACACCAGCTCTGCGAATCAACTGGTAAATGAAGCGTGACTCAACTATTCTGTGACCCACCTTCACCCATCAGACAAGGGTCACCCATCGTAAATCATTATTACACCTCGTTTCAATGGACATCGTCCCCCCTACGTGAGAAACGCTAGCGCAACGTTGTTTATTTATTTATTTAACTATTAAAGGGTGTTATATAATTGGCGGCTTTAGCGAAGCAGTTAGATTTGGATGTTTGGTTACGGAGAAATAGAGCTTAATTTGTGGTTGAGACAAATATAGGTAGAGGATAAGGTAGAGAATATTATAAAATGTATTATATATATATATATATATTATATATATTATATATTATATATTAGATATATATATATATATGTATATAAATTTAGATTAGGCATAAAAAGAATGGGCAATGTATATAAGAAAATCGAATGTAAAAACTAAAGTCGATTTTAAGGCCAAAGAGGCTGAAACAAATATATACTATTACGTGATAGCTTACGTGAAAAAAGAAATTTCCAAGCTTTCAAATGTGTAAGCTATCAATCCAACCTTTTGGATTTCGAAGCTTTTCAACTTCTAAATTAGTAAATTTTCAAGTGTTTGAATATCCAGCCCTTCGAATTTCAAGCCCTAAAATTTTCAAGCCTACCAATTTTCGAATCTGTAATCTTCGAAGCCTCGAATTTCCAAACTTTCGAATGCCAATTCTTTGGATTTCTAAGCCTTCAAATTCCAAAGCCTTTACATTTTTAATCTTTCAAATTTCCACCAGCGATTTCCTAGATTCACTTAAATAATAGTCCACTTAAGCAACTGATTGACTAACGATATTCCATGTACTGTATTCAAATATCTCAATTAACCGATTAGACTGCCAAATCACTTTCTAACGATCCGTAACGTTTAAAACACTTTCGAAATGTTAAGTACAAGGTACGTTCCAACGAGATTAAGAATTACTTTCTTGCTCAACATGCGTATGTAAATTTCATGCTGAAAGAAAATACGTTACTAAATGAGTATTTAATTACTAATAATTTCCTTCAGCTTTTCTAATGTTTTTTTTATTTATATTAAAAGTCTTTCCTTTCTGCCACTTGTTGTTAGATCGTTGACCGTTTCAACCCTTCAATTGTTATCCATTCAGAAGAATAAAACGCGCGAAATGTACTTTAGCCATTGTAATCTTCCCTCTTTTACCCATTCCATTAAACGGAACCTTCAACTTAATCTTTGAAGAAGAACGTCCATTGAAAAGCAACAAGAGGCAGGAAAGAATCTACTCACAATGCAATCGCGTCGTTAACGTATCTCACAATTATGGTTTCTTCTCGACAATTTCTCGAGAAATGTTATAATGTCTTATTTCTCATTTCTCGAGAAACTACATTATATGTCTCGACAAACTAAGTCTATTATTATAAATATCTTTTATTCCCGAAGGTGAGTTTCGGTTAGCTGTGCGAACAGACGGGCAATTTTGCAATATTTTTAATAATTTCTCAAAAATTCTAGGGAGATGATAAATGTCGAGGGATCAGCAACGCTACTCACAATCGATCTCAGTCACCGAAGAAATCAACCAACGATGTACAAGAAAAGAAATAGGTATAAAAGAAACGCACAAGTACAAAGTGCGTGTTAAAGCATCGTAACGAATTATCGTTAACGCGACGAATGGCCGAGAAATTAGCAAAATAGCCACGGACTGACGTCAAGAACAATTCCCGAGGAATCGTCGCTCGTTCGCGACATATGTGCGATACACGGGCTGTTTAAATCGATCAATTACCCTGTGGAAAAGTCGTGCACGTGCAATGGTGAGCATGTGCATCGCGACGTTTCACCAGCCACGATCACAAAGGGCGCAAATTCGGTCTCCAAGGGTTAAACGATATGGACGTGGTACAGTTTCCTCGTAAAACGTAGATAAACGGAACCGAACCGTTGCGAAGTGAACCGATTCGAATCGTCGGAGTGTTCCGGGACGATTTTGGAGAACGATTTACGGTGGATCGATCGGAAGGAAAATCGAGGGAAGAAGAGCACACGTTCGAGTCGAGGGAATAACGCGAAACTCACTGAAAGAAGCAAGGAGCGCCAGGTACTGGCTGCACCCCCACCGCTGTCTGCGCACCCCGGAAACCGCAACGCAACTCCAGCTGCTGCAGTGCGCAACAACCCCTCGTCTCGCCTACGTCCTGTGCAATTTTGTTTACAGGTAACAAAGGCGCGATCACCTTTTTAACTATCTTATTCTCTCTTTTATGAAACTTCACGTTTTCAAATTGGAGGTACGTTAAAGGAGATTACGAAGATCCTTCAGAAGGTTGAATTTTAACCCCTTGTCCTACAATAAGTCACGATCGTTCTATAAATTCTAGGGTACATTCCACAGAAATTTTGATATTATGGAAAATTAATTCGAATTAATGTTTATTCGGATTATTTTACCGATATTTGGTCATCCCGTAAGTTCGTGCCACAGTACGTTAATACTACATCGCGCAATATTTTTGAAATATTTAGTGATTAACACTAGGTTTACGGTCATTCATTGAATAATTTGACAGGTTTCTGGTATATTGTATATAAATATTCGAAATTAGATGGTCGAGGAGGGAGGGGGTAAATTAGAATACGTATTAATATCATTGCACCAATTAAAGTCGATATAAATTGCTGAAAATGAATATCTATGATCTCTGAAACTTTAATCCTTTGTCTTACAATAGCGGGTCACACTCGTTCTATAAATTCTGGCGTAGATTCCACAAAAATTCATATTATTGAGGGTGAAACTTAATTTGCACTCTAATTTCAGCATTTTCTTATAAGGTTAGGCGTTATTAAATACAAATTTCCTATAATATTCGAATAATTTGAACGTGGCATTATATGAAAGCAATGATTACCTAATGCTACCACGCACGGGTAATAAAATAAGCGTAGGACAAGGGGTTAATAGTTTCAAGTTTCGAATTTTTCGTTTTGGTACTGCTGATCTTTCAATCCTCGAGTTTTTAGACTTTGAGTCTTTGAATCTTCGAATCTTTCGATCCTTGAATCTTTCAGTCTTTGAATTTTTCAATCCTCAAATCTTTCAGTCATTGCATCATTTAATTCTCGTGTCTTTGAGTCTTTGAATCTTTCAATCCTCGAATCTTTGAACCTTTCAAGTCTCGAATCTTTGAATCTTTCAATCCTCGAATCTTTGAACCTTTCAATCCTCGAATCTTTGAACCTTTCAAGTCTCGAATCTTTGAATCTTTCAATCCTCGAATCTTTGAACCTTTCAAGTCTCGAATCTTTGAATATTTCAAGTCTCGAATCTTTGAGACATCGAATCTTTCAAGTCTCGAATCTTTGAGACTTCGAATCTTTCATTCCTCGAATCTTTGAGTCGTTCAAGTCTCGAATCTTTGAGACTTGGAATCTTTCAATCCTCGAATCTTTTAATCTTCGATACTTTGAATCTTTCAGTTCTCGAATGTTAAAATTCGTAAACTTGAAATTTGCAAATAGTGTCACTAGGAAGTTATATCAGCTACGTATATATTTATTGCTACATAACGCGTGTATTTATTCAAAAGTGATAATAAAGCCAATACTTCCTATGAAAGAAAAGTACAACTTACAATGAAGCTCATTACGATAAAAAGAAATGCGCGTCTAACATATCGTAATGGGTGTGTAATTTCATTACGCGTTATTAACAGTTTCAAAAGCGAATAGAATTTCCTACGAAGGTGTCTCCTTTCGTTCAATTTATCCAGAATTCAACCATAGTGTCGAGGTATAATTTTGTAATTCCTCTTCCCGTACCGGAACTATAAAACATTCCTTTTGCGTAGATTTAAAAACGTGTTCTCGCGAATTGCCGCATTTATCGGGAATATCGTTTATCGATTCCCTGCGCGTATCCTTCTTAAACGAAATATATTTTGAATAATGTATGCGTTCGAAACACGCACGCGTCTCGAATGTAACTCTGTTCTTTATCATTTTACGTTAAACCATCTTCACCAAAATTAAACGGGTACTTTTACTACCCCTGGCAAAAAGTTTTCGGTCAAACGCGATTACGTTAACCCTTGCGCTCCAAAATTTTGTCAACAGTATAATCTATCGCTAATTTTAACAAACTTTTCTAAATTGTACGTAAACTTAACGCGTTCTGTATTTCGAAATGGGGAAAATTTATGTGCAATTTGCCTCGCTTTAGAAGAGATTAAAATCAAATTAGTGGAAATAAATGGGAAAACGTAAAACTTAATTTTTTGAAAAATGTACGCGTGTCGCCGTAGCAGCGCCAACGGAGTGCAAAGGGTTAAGGTTGCCACAGATGCCAAGTTTTTGTGATGCAACGTGCTGTTGCATATTTATTCATTTCGTATTATTATTCAGGGGCGAAAAAAAAACCACTCTGGTTTATAAGAACAGAGAGATTAGTATGTGAGTAGGATTTCGTATGAACAGAGTTTCAAAGAATGAAAAGATAAGAAAAAATCCACGGTATCGTAGATGTTAATCACTGCCATTTTAATGCGTTTTATATACGTGTGTTAAACGTATAGAGTTTGGTCAAAATTCTGGCTTAAAAAGTATATGTGTCCCGACCGATGCGATGGAACATTTCGATTTGAAGCGCTGCAGAATATTTGAGCATGTAACATTGCCATTTAATAGTTTATGCACATGCCGTGAACCAAGTGATTAGTACGGACATTATTTATAATGCGCAGCCATTATGGATAATGACAAACAATTTAATTCGTAATCAATTCGATGTAGTTTATCCTAACGTATTAAATTAGCCGCCAATCAGTTAGTTTTCTGGTTGAAACGAAAATTTTAATTCAATTATAATCCCTTTTATTGCGAAGATAAGTAAAATTCGGATTACAGAGGGAGAGTGATGTAATTCCAATACAAATTCACAATATTTAATTATAATTCCGTTGTTGTTTTCGTGTACTCTAAATTATTATAACAGCCCCCTAATGATTCTATATAAGAATGGATTGTTTATCTTGTACTTAGTCAACGGTAATATGAACAATTGAAAATTCTTTTTTCGGCAAAACAGGGTTGCAAATAAAAATAGTTTAAAAAACTCTGATTTATGCTACGCTTCCTCGATGATAAAAGAAACAGGGTAAATGTCCCAATTACTGTTCATTTCAAGCTTGTCGCGCAAATTCATTTAATTACCTTTGAAGTTATTCAACCTACGAATCGTTTCGGTTTGGAGCACAACGTTAGTTAACGTATCTTTTATTCGTGATGCTTTTTCGTATGTTAAATACGATGTATTAGTTACTAATCCATCGAAAGTCCAACGTCCCCCGTACCGTCATTTGAAAAGTTGTCACTTAAACGGAAATGATCCTTACATATATTATCACGTCGATTTGTATGGTGGATAGAAGATAAATCGTAAAACGCGTCGCCTTTACTGCATCACAAAAATTTCCATACTTTCTACTTACAGCAGATTAGTAGTTACACAATTCACCTCCTAATATTTATTTTTAAATATCGAATATAAACACGCGTGCAACGTCCGTCTGTGTTGTGTTACGTAAAAATCGGGTCGAAATTTAGCATTGAAATTTTATTAGTTTCGATTCTTCGTTCGCTGTCGAATAAATTGATTGAAGTGACGATTATAAGGGCAGTGACAGTACGTGGGACATCTACCCGAATAAATTGAAAGGAAAAAAAAACATACTTTGTGTAATTGCTCGTGATCTTCAACTTGGAACGGCTAGTTGAGTCCACGGGATCCCAGTTTTCCGCTAAAGTTCTCCTCTATGGGGTCGAACAGATCCGTGGATCTCGAAGCAAGGGGTTGTCGCGAGATGTTCTTTCTTCTCTTCGAACAAAGATTCGCTTTACCCGTACGTCTCTCGAACGGCTGCAATCAAACTGATCGTTGAAACGGGTCGTCAGGATACTAATATTCCGTGGCATATATATGTATATATGAACCCGTGTAGTCCACATTACACGGGGGAGATTCCGAATCACGTGATAAGCCACATGTTTGCGACCGTATAATACACATAACTTTGACATGCACCACGGACGAAATGTTTCCGAGTACAACGTCGAGCCCGCCATGTCTAAATTATTTGGTTGTTCAAAGGGTTCGTAGCGCTTTTAACGATATTAAGTATCGTTCTGTCAATGACAGGAATCGAGAGAGAGAGTTATTTTCACGGATTCTAATCGAATAATGGAAAGTTAAGGCATTTGTAATACGAAAGGAAACCAATAAGGCATTAACTTTAATAGAAAGTTAAGGTTTTAAGTTTCTTTAATTCTATTCTCCCCAAGTCAGTTATCGTATCTTGAAAATCGAAGGAAATTTCACCTTTTCGAAGTACACGACTAGACAGCGGATTTAGATTCGGATTTATGGCAAAATTCAAACGCGTGAAAAGGCGCACGATGCAAAAATATACCACGCATTCACTTTAAAGTACAAATTAATGTATTTCGAGGGCGCAAGAAACTTACGTTTAGGTTGCGTTTCTTTAATTTTGTTAATAAAAGTTGTAAATTTGCATAAAGATCCGCGGTCTAATTACGACACAAGTCAATTGTGGCACGTTTTATGATTTTAAAGTGGCTGAAACGAGACGCGGTCGAAGAGCGAGAGACCGCGGTTCATCATCTATATCTATGAGAAATTTAAATGTGCAAAAAGTTACGGAATAGATATGATATTCAATCCTGTGCAGGACGTCAAATACGAATTACGCATTGTAATATGCAGCGAGTGAAACCGATTAGGCAGTAATTAGTTTCCATTTCTCTGTTTACGTTTGTAAAAACAAAACTTTACATAAATTTCTATAATCTATTTATTATGCAACGATCTATTGCCTTTCTCGAAAAGTTCGTAACAAAACGTGACGTACGTTTAAGGACAATATGTGTACGATTATGTTGCCTATTACCCGTATTACGCGCATCGTGCGCCTTTTTGCACATTTGAATTCTCCCATAAACGCATGAAAATCCGCAGTCTGGTCGTGCATCTCGAACAGGAGAAATTTTCCTTGATTTCGAGGAAACGATAATCGACTTAGGGAAAATAGAATTAAAGACACTTAAAGCTTAACTTTTAATCAAATTTACGCGTGCCCTTATAGCTGTGATAAAGCAGTGCAAAGGGTTAAACAACTATCGTTAGGGGTACAATAGGATTAATGCAATGTAAATTAGACAGTAACAAATAGATAGGTAAAAAAAATGTAACATGCAACATAGAATGAACGCGAAATGTACGGATGAAAGAATGAGAGATTAGGGATAGATATTATCTACCTTTCATGGCCGCAAGGCTGAAATAAATAAACATATATATATATACATATTTATTTTTGTAAGGCTTTCTAGATATCCAATGTTAAGGATGATATGTTACTCCATTAACGTCTAATCACTGCTGTTTACGCGTATGCAGGACTGAGTTAATCAAAAACTGCGCAATGTTTAGGCTAAGAACTGTTAAGTAAATCCAAAAACCTCTATGTAAAAATACTACTGCTACTAAAATAAATATATATATATATAAAAACTATCGTTAGGGAGGATACTTAGTAAAGGAATACACTTTCGTTCGAGTTTCGAGAGAGTTTTATTTGATCTGAATAGCAATCGTGTCAGAAAGAATCGAAAGTATAATTCGTGTGTTATACATAGTCTTTTGTTCTCTACCGCAATCGCAGTGTACAAGTATCACGCTTGATAAATTCCTTTCCTTGATAAATCGTGCGAAACTAAAAAAAGGAACGAGGAATATTCGTTGTCGTTCGATGAAGAAGTGAATATTGAGAAAAAAAAAAATAGGAGAATATTCATCTTCGTAAATTTGAAGATATTTCAAATTCCCTTAACCCATTCGCAACCGATGACGTATTAATTCGTCAAAATCGAATTGGACCATTCGCAAAGATAATGCAGTACTGGTACGTCAAAATAATGTAACATTATAATCGTGTTCACACTTGGAGTATGATTGTTTTACGCGGTTGGTCGATGCGATAAAATACCACTTGCTTATTTCATTTTATTTCATCTAGTAATTAACCCTTTGTCCCACAATTTTTTACCACTATGCTTACGTAATAAGCTATCGTTAATAGATCACAGTCCTCGCATTTGTTCGAAATATCAAAATATTCTACGGAATTTGTGTTTCGTAATCCTTAATCTTCCGAAGTGAGACCGAAGCTAAAACAAAAATGGCATTGCACTGTAAATAGGACTTATCTTTAATTAATCCACGAGTATGACACGTCATTGTAAGCCAAAGGGTTAATATATCGTTAAACGACAAAGTCAATATTCGAGACGAACGCAATGATAATTTCCATCTTGACTTTTAACGAATCGAGTCAGCTTACGCAACGCAACCGCGGTTTGCGAATGGGTTAACCCTTTGCGCTCCAAAAGCTATTTTAATAATATAATCTAACGGTAACCGCAGCATATCTTTCTGGCTCCTGTGAGAAATTAAAAGTATTATTCCGCATTTTGGGAAACGGGAAGAGTTGCCTTTATTTAATTCGCTTTATTTTGAAAGAAACGAAGAATGAGTTAGCGGGAATAAATAAAAACCTTGAACCTTGACGTTTAAGAAAATCCACGTATGTCGTGGTAGCAGCGCAAACGGAGTGCAAAGGGTTAAATCTACCAAAGGATTTAAGGGATCCATTCGATTTCGTTGGTTTCGTAGCCTTTGGTAATGGCGCCTCTGGCATTTTCTTCGGGCCTATTGGTGCTCTTCTCTTCGCTTCCGGTGATCTTATGGTACACCTTGCTTCCAGCGTGTGCCACCCATTGAACACCGTCGCCTAGCTTTTCTCCAGCTTTACGAACCGCGTTCCCGAGGCTCTCAGCAGTGAAAGTGCTCGGATCCACGTTGATGTCGAACGTGTTATTGCCGTGCGAACATCCGCTTTGGCTGATGATGCTCAGATCGAATGGATCCACGCCGAAAACGGTTAACTTCTGTCGAAGGATGTCCACTTGGGCCTTGTCCAAAGTTCGATGCCTGGACAGAATCGTCGCGCTTTGACGATGGGCGAACGCTATCTTCTGGCATGTAAAGATGCCAGCATAATTTTCATAGTCCGTGGAGAATATTACGTGAGACGCGGTTCCGGCTACACCTTTAAACAGATGTGGTTAACAATAATTGAGCCGCCGTACCAACTTGGATGACAAGGATGATGAATAAATAAAAATATTAATTGAAATGCGCGAAATAAAAGAATATAAATAGAGCGTTAGTTTAATTGGGATTTCAAATAAACACTCGGTAAATAGGATACGTCTACGTAAATAGGCAGTGAAAGGGTTTATACAAAGAGAAATAAGGATCTTCGTCGTTAAAATCTTCAATTAAACGTTTTCAATTGTACGATTTTGCATTTGATTTCCTATGGTGATCAGTGGGAATACGCTCAATTATGTTAGAGAAGAATATTCGACGTATGCATACGGCGGAATGTTGGAGGAGAATTAAGGATCTTGACTCGAGGACGATAATCGAACGCTGACTTTCAAAGTGAAATTATAAAATTCTTGTTACTTCTACCCTGGTAAATTTTTCTATATCTAACGTCCCATATATTTTTTTCAAGGCGTGAATAAAATATCTACGAAACAAAAGAGTTATAGCAATATCGAATTAGTTTGTGAATTTTAGGCCGGTTTATATTAACCTTTTGCACTCCGCTGTCTCCTCTATGGAGACATTCGTAATTTATTTCATAGCTCTGTTGACTCCTATATAAAAAATAAAGAAGGGGAAAGATAGTCAAGAATTTTGAAGTGACTGAAAGTAAAGAACAGTTTTGGTTTTGGATTATAGAAGGATAATTTAAGTTCAACTGCAAAAGTATACTGGAGCTACTGGTAGGTACTATAAAAAAATACGTTTGGAGTGCAAAGGGTTAATATAGATTCGTGCAAATTTGCACCAATGGACGACGCCAATTTAAGGATAACTATTCATCGAAGATAGAAAAGGTTCTGGAACTTTTTATTATCTTCCATTTTATAGCAATAACTATGGAACTATTTTTCAAAAAAGTTCTCGTCTTTATATGTTCCGATTTTCGCAGACGACTATAGCCGCCTTTAGTATCGAAAGGGTTAATCGCGATCTCTAATTTGTTGGACGCGTAAATAAAAGTCAGCGGTCTATTGGTGGTGAGCGGAATCGCGATACTTACTAAGAGGAAAGCGAACTTGCATTCGAGCAGGCGTACTCGGTTCCGGAACGGTCAATTCACCGGTGTAATGATACTCGTGCTTCAATGGCGTAAGACCTGCGCATAGAGACGACGCTTCATTACGGATAATTCATCCCACTTGCCAGACAGTTATCCTATTGACATGCTTTTATGAGTCCCGATGGGTGATCCGACGTTCTCCTTCTTTATTAATTCAAAAGCTTCCAGCAATATATGCACACCCGACCGCGAACCGTCGCGATTGTAACAGAAAATCTTGCCTACCAGAGTATAAGTACTAAAAAAGCTAGTCGGTTGGTTATAATACAATAGTATTTAATTATTGCAACTGGCCATATTTTATATCGAACTACGTCAAGTATAACGCGTCGAACTACTCGCGCTGGCAATTATTCACCGAGTACCTGTAATAAACGCGTCTATAACTATTCGCAGCGATTTGATAATTGAAATTATTTCGGTAAAATTTTCAGATCGATTTTTACCGTTGACGCATAAAACGTACTCGTGACTATATTCTTAATTCGCTGCGTATTTTTTAATTTGCGAACGTTCACAGTTTTTAGTAGATCCATTAATTAGTAATCGACATGTATAACACGTTATTTCAGCGCAAGTGGTTAGAACTCGATTGGAAAGTTCATTTTTGTCAAAAAGTGGAGTTGATCGATTTCTAGGATTATTTCTCGGGAGTGGATTGGGTTCGGGTTAGGTTTGAGTTAGATCCCAAGAATGTTCGAGATCCCGAAAATTTCGGGAATCAGATTATTTGTCAATTCAATTATGTAATTGTAAAGCTCGAGGAACCCAAGGACATTCAGAGCGTCGAAAGTTTTGAGAATACTAAATATTTTCAAGGTATTGTTTAGAGATGTACGGGACCCTAAAAAATGTTTAAGATCTCTACAATTTCATCTTGTTTTCCTCGGATTGGTTAAGTCCTCAAGGCAATCGAACGATCACTATTGTTATGGTTGCTCATTCATGTACTTGTAACTAAGCAACACTTGGCAAATTTCTAATCAACAATTAATAATAATAATAATAAACATGGAACAGACCAGACATCACACTAACAGACAAAAATAAAAAGAAAATCTACCTAATAAATATTACAATGCCGAACGATACAAACCTAATATAAAATGAGCAAGAAAAAAATCACGAACTACACACCACTGGCAACCGAAATAAAGAAACTACGGAACCAAGAAACAGTCACAGTAGTAGCCACCGCCATATCTGCGACAGGCATCGCATCGAAGAAATTCCTGCAAAACCTAACAACGACAGGCTTACACCCACAATTACACACAAACCTACAAAAAGCAATAATACTACAAAAACTGCAACAATAGTCAGAAGAATCATCCAACAAGAATAAAGGACAAGCATATAACTTGGTAAAGGATCCAGAAATGTGAAGAAAAAGAATGATTATAATAATTTTCGTCGGATTCTCCCTTATCTCCGAAAATCATGAAACTATTTAACAAAATGAATACCAAAATGACCTTTGGAGTTTCGAAATATTCGGAAGCATCGAGAATCCTGGATGTGCGGGAAATCGCGGATATCTTCGGGATCCCGCACACCCCTAATTCACAAGATCGATATGGAAACCGATCAACTCACCTTTCGACAGAAATTAACTTTCCAATAGAATTTTAACCACATGCGCTGAAATAACGTGTTGCTTATTATTCTGTCTATTTACTTTTAACTCACTTTTAATTCACCATTCGCGTTTTATTATTCTTTACGGCTTTTTTTCACTCACCCAGTATCGGATGATCGGAGTCTTGAGTTATAACGTATTCGCCCGGCTCCTCGCCACGAGTATAATTGTAAGAAATACATTTGCTAGCTGTGGTCGTTTTTTGGATCACAAACCAGACACCTAAAAACTAAGTTTCGCAAATATAGGAGAGTTGTAATTTACGATGATTTATAACAAGTGAAAACCAACTTGCCGCTGGTGTAACGAACTTACTCTATTCATTTGAAACCCTTGCATGGGTTCCACGATGGGGCAAACACCCATGTGGTACGTGTGTGCCTTTGAGAGGGCTAAACATCCCAATAGAAATCCTAGGCAAAATAACGTCTTCATCTAGGAAAAAGAAGCAAAAGTAACGATATCAGTATATAAGTAGACTGCTATATTAAGGGTCACTCACTCTTAATCCTTTCGCTACTAAAGACGTATATATACGTCCTGAAAAATTGGGCAATTGTTTGGTAAAAGTATACGTATTCACTTTCTGTAACACGATACTATTTTCACTATAATTTATACTTAGTCCACCATAATTAATTATCCGAAATATGCAAATATCTATAGCCGTACTGCTTTTGTAGCAATAAAAATAATCCCCATCTTCTGCGCATTATTAATGTTTTCATTTTTAGATTACGGTAACGAAATGGTTAATCATTATCCCCTTGCCTTACGAATTTTTCACGGATCATACTTCGTAGCGTTAGCTACTTATCAGTACAATATTGCGTCACCTGCGAAACATTGAAATGTTGTACGAAATTTATACTTGACAATTGTTGTCACAATTTATCGCAAATGCGGTGTTTGTTTGTTGTGTTTAGGGAATAATATATATCGCGAGTGTGACTATAGTCATTATAAGGCAAGGAGTTAAATATTTAAAAAATTTTGCTAGTTGCAAGTATTAACGTATCGCGGCACGAACCTATGGGATGGTCTAATGTAAGTAAAAATGTCGAACATTGGAGGAATCGAAAAATTGCAACAATCCGAATAAAGATTCCAATTAATTTCCTTGACGCACCGTGAAATCCCCGTGAAATGATCACTAATTACAAAATCGCTAACTTTATCCCTGTTTAAGAAAAACAGAAGGCTGCGGGTAGTTGAAAATATTTGTAGCAGTAAACAGAGTATCTCCGAAGTACATCTTCACGCGCAATTTAGTTAATGTATGACGGAATGTTGTTAGATCCGAAACAAAGAGAGGCTATTAAATATCCGGTAACAGGCTTGAATCTGCTTCTCTGAAAGAAGACAATGTTGGATGTCTGAATGAACGTTGCACGCGAATTTTGTAGCGAAAAGACTCGATTGGGAAATTTTACGTAAAAGTTTCTTTGCAATTTTTTACAGTGCAAAAATGATGATTTTTCAACCGAGAAGAATTTATGTAGAAGCAGATGTTTCGCGTTTTAACACTTTCACTACGGCAGCTTAAAATTCAAAAGTGTTCCTAATGCACAGATGAGGATAATTTGTATTAATTTAGGAGTAGCGTAAGGATAAACATTTAGATACTTAGTATTATCGATTGAATTATAAAATAATACTAATGAATAATAAAAATAAATATTATTGCGATGTAAAGCAATGTATGGTTTTGTTTTAACAAACGATGGCCCAGTTTTTGAGAACGTATATATGCATCCTTCGTAGCGAAATGGTTAAAATAGAGAAAAAGTTAATGAAATACCACGAATGCTTTTAAAGATCAACATTTATAAACATGTTGGATGTTTGAATAATTTTAAATTTTACCTTCAAATAAATCACATATTACATAGCCAGATAAAGCCAAAAAAAGGTCTGAGCTGCTGAAAGCTTTAGCCGAGAAGAAGTACGAGTGCAAAGGGTTAAGTAAAGGATGAAGGTGTTTGATGATTCATCCTTATTTTTGGGTAGCTGGCGACTCATTTTAGATTCATAATAGAAACTTGGGACAGTCGGAAAATCAGTATCACGATGAGTAACTTGTTTTGAACTTAAACATATCATTGTGTGCTTCGTGTTTCACCATTGATAGTAACTGGGTATCCAACTATATTACGGAGATTAAAATCAACCTTGGTGACCTCAGTTCCCTGTGTATTCCGGGAACTTTCTGATTTATCGTGAAAAAGTCAACTTTCCCGTGCTTACCATAATCAAACGGAGAATATGCTATTATGTACTTTGCTCTTCCATGACGTTAATTAGCATAGCGCAAAATAAAGAACCATGGTTGAGTTTATATCCACGATATTTCTAGATTTATGATTGAACAGCGGATGTTTACGCAGTTATGGAAAATTTACATATGAAGGAAAGCACAGGGTACACAATATGCGAAAGTAAAGCAACATTTAGAAGGTTTAATTGATCTCTATAAATGTAGTTTGGTCTCATTCTTCTAATTACGGTTATAAAGATAGGAATTTGCGTAAACATCCACAGTCTACTTATATCGTTTATAATTATTGTAAGAAATAATAAAAGTGTAAACTGATTAAGTGTAGAAAATAATTCGGGTGCGATTTTAGACAAAACTTGAATTTTATTTGCGGATCACTTAACATATACATTTAATCAAAACAAGTCTCCGCTATTTTCTATAACTTTGGTCTACTTTTCTAATGCCGACTTCCGTTGCGAAAGAAATATGGCGAAGTTAAAGCAGTTGCTAAAAACGGAATAATTTTATAGGCACTGAATTAATTTACATACGAACTTGCTTAATATTTGTTACTAAATTTGATGAATGAAAATTAAGATCCACCGCAAAAGAAAGGTTTTGGGAACGGAGACTTTAATTCTACATATTTGAATATATCTATCAGAGTCGCTGACCGTCGATACTGTATTTAAATTGCGGACTCAGTGGAAAATAGACACACGCCACAGTGCTAACTGTACAGTACACTTATATCGATTTGTTGTTTAGGACGGTGAACTTTTTATAGCCGCAATACTTCAAATTTAGAGGCGGAGAAATTATAGAACACTTGGTGCAATTTTTATAACTAGAATACTTCGAATTTAAAGGTGGAGAGATTTCAGAAAAATTGGTGCAATTTTTATAGCTACAATACTTCGAATTTAAAGGTGGAGAGATTTTAGAAAAATTGGTAATATTGTTAGGGTCGCAATACTTCAAATTTAGGAGCAGAGAGATTTTAGAAAAATTGGTGCAATTTTTATAGCCACAATACTGCAAATTTAAAGGCGAAGAATTTTTAGAAATATTGGTAAAATTATTACGATCGTGATACTTCAAAATTGAAGGCAAAGAAATTTTAGAAAAAACAATTATACTTGGTGGTAAAAAGGAAAACGGGAAAATCTGTACGCGTTCTTTTTCCTCTTTCTTAATTGCGAACGCAAAGATGGATGGAAATACGACGTAACGCGTTTATGTCAACGAAGTATACTCACTGTGAAGTGATATTGTCGGACTCTGAACTGGTACTATAAACACTAGCTTGAATGGAGAAGGTTTTTATGAGAAGTACCCCACTCTCGATCCAATTATGGGGTCACGCACACTTTGAACGGTCTAACGTTAACACAACCACGTTATATCCAAAGAATCCCAAGAAATGAATCAATTTCTTTTGTTACTTTCCACTTAAATCACTTCTTTCATTCCTATCCATTACAGGACAAAATCATTTACAAAAATAGTAATGAACGCTTCAAAGCGGCGCGAATAAAATTCACTCGGGGACATTTGCCGCTGTTACATTACGATTATCATCGATCAGGTGGTGAAGAAGTAGTAACAACATCTAAATATACTTTTGTTATCAGTATCTTTTATTAAAATATAAAATACTGCATATAAGTGCTAGAGTATAATATTAAATTTATAATTACTTTAACAATACATCGTTTCTCTTTAGTTTACGACAAACGAAGAATCGTATTCGTGTCTATAAAGATTTCGCGTACACACTTTTTCTCGCAAATCCGTGACAAGTGTCTACAGAAAAGAATCCTCGGTAAGATGCGGGTACCGCGTAATTTCGTTACACCGCTGCTCGCGATGAGTCATCTTCGTCCATAAGCGAATCAAATTGTTCGCTGTTCTGAGAATCGCTAACACCACGTACGGTTTCATTCTTTTTTTCTTCCCTTCTCCGTAGTAATGTAACTTGATTTACACATTACGAGATAAAAGAGAACGTCACGGTGTGGAAAAGTAACGGTAGAAGTACATGTATGTATAATTGAACTGCGACAGTGGTGTAAACATGTCATGGAGGAAATGTATCGAGATCTCTCCCGCTCTAAGACATTTTTATCACAATAAAATATCGTCGTTTATTATCGAATAAAAGTACAAAAAAGATTATATTCCTAATAAGCGTGTGAATTCTCAGTGATATGTACACACGGCAGTAGCGAATCGGCGAATCCTCAACTAAAACACGATACCAAGCGTGCTTCCTTACAAATTATGATGCTTACTCCGAATAGTGTGAATGATATGATTATTGTACTCGGTACGCGATGAAGCGATACCTCGAGGCACTTACGGCTCCACGATACTTTGATTCAAATGGATAAACATAGAGAACAACCTAAGGTGAATAATACTACCCAAATGCAGAACACATATCGTCGTCACATCGTCTCGTTAATAACTTCGTGTTTTGCGTGCGATTTTAACCCTGCTGCGCGCTTCGGAATTCAATTCGATCGCATCCTTTTTTCGTCGACAAAGTTTCACATAATTATGAGTTAATTCTGGTAAGAAGTTTCATCATAGAATTCGGAACTCAAGTTGACAAATGTTGGCAAAAAATTCTTTATAATTCTCTCGAAACTAAAAAATATTTTAGAAAGAAAAGGAACGCGATTGGAACGAAAACGACCCGAGGAACGTAGCAGGGTTAAGCGACCAAAATCACTCAAACATCAAACGTTTGTTTCAATTCAAGTGTACTAACTACGTATCTAACAATTACCCGAGATTTGTATACGTTATCTAAACGGTAATATCGTTGTGAATAGAAAAACGAAAGTTGCTCGCGTATGCGTGAATTTCCCCGCACGCGATGAGCAAAGTCAGAAGAAAAAAACTTAAATGCGTTCTCGTTCGTATGCGTGAATAAATTAGCGTTTCGATATACCCTGAGACACTCTCTATGTAGTCACACAGTTAAAAGATCACGATATTTGAGCAACGTCCGCGTTATGCCGCTGGCAGCTTGGAAATATCCAAATCGTTGAAGAAAGGATGCTTGAGTGCGGCTCGTGCCGATATTCTATGCACGGGATCGTAAACTAGCATCGCTTGCAGAAGATCCAACCCATCCGCGTCCAACGTTTTAACTTGCGACTGCAGATTGTTCGATATCCAATTCGGAAACGTGGCTTTGTAATCCGACAATTGTGTTACACCCGGCCATATATCTTCAGTAGGTGTCCTCAGTATCCTTTAGAATACATGTCCGTTATTAAAAGTCGTATTTCGTTGCAAGTTACAGCATCAATGAATGATCTATCCTGTGCTTGATCAATGGTTACAACTTAGCATACTATACGCCACGTACCGAAATATTCTAAATAGCTGATCGATTTCGCTATCTCCTTGGAACAGTGGTTTCTTTGTTGCCATTTCAGCAAAGATGCAACCTATGCTCCAAATATCAATAGCACAGGAGTATCTGTTAGCGCCGAGAAGAATTTCTGGAGCCCTATACCATAAAGTGACCACTTCGTGTGTGTACACTCTGACCGGTATTCCAAAAGTTCTTCCAAGACCAAAATCTGCCACCTTGATCACCCCCGATTTATCGATCAATAAATTCTGAGGTTTCAAATCGCGATGAAATATTCGCCGTTTATGGCAGAAAAGGATAGCGCGCGTAATCTATGAGTAAAACGAAACGCAATTAATGTTCCATCAGATATTCTGCAATATTAACACTAGAACAACCAAATCCGTCAAAACGACGGATTTCGGATTTCTCGTTTCAAATGCAATTCGATCTTGTTTCAAATGCAATTCAATCTTGTTTTAAATGTAATTCAATCTTGTTTTAAACGCAATTCAATCTTGTCTTACTTGTTAATTTAATCTTATTTTAAATGCAATTTAATCTTACTTTAAATACAATTTAATCGTGTTTTAAATGCAAATTTCAAATACAAAACAAAAGTTCATTTTGTTAAGTAATTGCTGAAATATTAAAGAAATTGAAACTGATAACAAGTAATGCGATTTTTTTTAAATACCCATCAAATATGGTCAAACGAAATACACATTCAATTCCAGTTGTTCTAGTGTTAATGCATTTAGATGATAGTCAATAATTTTTGTTCAACCTGATATGTATAAGATTTGACCATTTTTGGCTCCATCAATTTCCCACTACCTAAGCTATCCATATATTTCTTTAAATCCATAGTAAGATACTCAAAGATGAGATATAATCTGGTCTCTTCCATCAGCACATCCATCAACCTAACAATATTAGGATGAGGTAGCTCTTTGAGCAATGAAATCTCACGAATGGCTGTTGATGGCATTCCCTCATCATCGCTTTCCAAACGAATCTTCTTCATAGCCACAATTTCACCTGTCTTCTTGTGCTTTCCTTTGTACACCACCCCATAAGTACCTGTGTAAAAATTCCTTTACTGTAACAATGTCCCCCAATGCTTCCTTGGAGCAAAACATTGTCAATGAAAGTAACTCTCAATATGCAAAGAAAACACAGATTATATCCATTGTATCATGCATAAACATTAAAACATTCTACATTATTGTAAACATGTGGATTACTGTAAAAATGTGGATTACTGTAAAAATGTGGATTACTGTGAAAATGAGGATTACTGTGAAAATGTAGATTACTGTAAAAATGTGGATTATACTATTAGTGCAATCCTATATTATAAATTGGTTCATGATATCATCATACCTATAAACAATTTATGAGAAATTTAATTAGACAAAAAGATATACAGCATGCACATAGTATGCAGCAAGATAGAACATATCTAAAATACAGCAGAATTTATTACATTCTGAGGGTGAAACAAATTTCTCCTTTCTCTAATCACGTTCTTCAAAATATAACGTTCCTTAAAAATTCGTGGTCCAACTATGACTTTCCAAAAAACTCGCCTTTCAATAACCTCGACCAAAAACATGTAAGCGTAAATTCGTAAACCCTATCAGCGATAGCTATGAAATTAACTGCTTCGTAAGCGATTACGTTCGGGCTCAAATCGACAAATTAATCCGAAGTATCTTGTGATTTCATGCTAAACGAAGGATGAAGAAGCAGTAATTGAAAATGCACAACCTGCAAAGTACTATCCAAAACCATTCACCTTCACCGATTTTCTCTATCTTCACGAAATTCTCCATAGTGAATGGACTCTGTTAAACCCAAGGCTGGCCGACCTATCCTTCTAAATCGAGACGTTCAACGCAACCTGGTTATGATCAAATATCATGTGTGTTTCACAAACTTTTCAAGTACGCCGTCACGTAACGATCAAATTCAAACGTCGGTGCGCCATATTGATAAACACGTTTGAAAGTTCAGATTCGGTTTGCTTCGTAACGAGTCGGACTTGTTCTAGCCAATCCCGACGGACGTCACGATGGTACGCGCTCATCGAGACGCAGCTGTTGCTTCTAAGCCCGCGCTTTTTACTATACTCCGCACAGAAAATGGCAATTAGCAGCGTAATTGATCGCATTTTTAATTAGCGTCGTTAAAACGTTACTTAAAAATACTTAGCAGATTCCGTCCGCTTCAAAGGTAATTAATATTAACATAGTTTTAAGTAAAAGGTAAGAAATGAAGAAATAGCAGAAATGATTTCAGAACGTTTATTTAAAAAAAGGAAGGAAAGAAACATCATTCATGTACGTCAATGTACCTCTTATGTATTTGTACATACAGCGTATAGATACAGTGAAAGTATCATAAAAATTGATGTTGCAAGCACATTTGTAGCGTAAAAAGGTTCCTCATGTTGTTGCCCACTTTTTCTTTTTGCTCTCGTTCTCTCTCTCTTCACAAACGGAATATAATGAAGTCGCCAAGTCGAAGGCACAGAGTTTCTCTTCCAGAGTTCTAATAAATTTATTCTTCTTTAACGTTTACAATATAATTACACGTAACTCTAACAAGATCGACCGGATCCCCGTCTTATAAACTTAGCAATTACTCTATAGTCACTATTTATAACGACTTCGAAATGAAAACTCTGTGTTTCGCAGTCGACACGACGAGAGATTGTTTTAAAACAACAGACATAAAAATCCCGTTTTACCTGTGTGCTGGGCATTGTGTTATCCGCTTCGCAATCATGGACGAATAATACTTCGCTATGCGATAACATTCGAACGAGATACAGTGAGTCACAAAATTATAAGTATAAGCAAAGATTTAACAGAGACCTGAAAAATAAGGAGGTAATAAAGTAACGTCCTATATTTCTTATTTGCAAATGTACAATTTCGACGTTGAACTAATAAAGTTATTAAACAGAACAACAAAATTATGAATTACAGTCATAAGAGAACAGTAACTTTTTGCATCGATCTTAGTCGCGAGCTTATTATCATATTTTTCAAAACTTAATAATATTAATATAAATAATCTTTTCTGGAGTGTTTTGGTATCGATTCTATTATTTTTCTAAAATAATCTTCAATAATTTGGATATCCTTCCACCAACCTATTTCGTAAGTCTAGCTTTAACCTTATACCTTTGGAAATTGTTTAATGTATAAATTCCATATTTTTTTAAACAAAATTGTAAGAACTTATTTTATTATCCTTTTACTTTTCATATTACGGATAATGTTCTACGTGTGCCAATAATTTTGTGACTCAGCGTGTCTTTCGTTTAATATCCACTATGAGGTTTGCGAATCGATTTTTTTTCAAATTAGAATACATGTTCTAATTAACAAACACGCAAGATATCTCGTCCGTGATGCGATACGAACTTTGGTGGGTCACGAAATATTTCGTCTGTAGCGTTTTACGAACGATATTGTGCCGCGAGATGTTCCGACCGCGATTGCGAAACGGTTAATCATAATTTATCATTCGGAACATTTAATTGTATTTTATCGTGGAAATTGATAACCACCAGTGGCATAGCCCAGTCCAACACCACGCTGCGTGTGCGTAGTAGCACGTGCTACCTCGTATTGTTGCTCCATATTATTAAACATCTCTTCTTGTTTCTTCAATATGTCTGGTTTATTAGCACCCGCTGTCGGAGCGGTCGGCAAATCGTCCTTAATGCCCATCAATCGTTTGAATTTCGCCGTTACTTTGCCATCTTGGTCGTGAGTGAACGTAGTTCCAACCCAAGTGTTCGCAGTGGAAGCTGCCGTGGACGTTTTGCCTTCGTCTTGCTTCGACTAAAAATTCAAATTGGATAATCGTATAATGTAAAAGAAATTTTGTTTGCCTGAAACAGCGATGGGCAAACTATATTTTGCGTATGCAAAAAATATTCAAATTTCTATGGAAATTTTCGCATATGCGTCGTCTTTCGTTCGAGAAACTAACATTAGGAACTTATCAAAAAATATATTTCGAAGCATGCGGATTGCATTATCGGTCCTAACGTAAACAGAGTTGCTAGCTTAAGTAGGTTTCCGAGCAACTTAATATTAAAAAATACAGTTCCGTATTTTATTAATTACCTTATTAGCCCACAAAAGTTTCCTCTTCTGTATCTGTTCCGCGTACTTTCCTTGCGTCGCAGTAGCCAGAGGATTATAATAATTCTGTTCATTCTGAACTCCCGGCGTCGCAGCATCCCCTTCCGGCGCTTTAAGTTCAATTCCTAATTTTTCCAACTGAGCCAACTTGTTTCTGCCTTTTTCTTCTCTGTAGCTCATCGTTCGGAAAGGAGGCGGCGCCCGATCTCTCGATCGCGATCTCGATCTCGCGCGCTCTTTCTCTTTGTGATAATTGGACCGATCATCCCTATATCGATCTTTCGATCTGTCGTCCCTAGAATGCCGGCGATCTCGGTCTCGGTCTCTATCCCTGTCCCTACGTCTATCTCTGTCGCTTCTGTCGCGATTTCGATCTTTTCGATCCTCGCGGTAATGATGATCTTTGTCGCTCTTTTCCCTGTCGTCGCTGCTCTTCTCCTCTCTGCTCGATCCCAATGAAGAAGAACTCTTCTCCTTCTTTTTGTCATCGTCACGAGATTTTCTTTCATCGTCTCCTCCACGACTCCTCTTTATATCTCTGTCGCCCCTGTGACTGCTTTCCCGTTGCCTTCTATCATCGTACGATGATCGTCGTCCCTTGTCGCTCATGTGTCTATTACGGTCAGATCTATCTCCTCGTTTGTGCTCGTCTTTCGAACTTGCTGTATGATTCTCATGATCAGATCGCCTGTAAAACGATTACGTTCTGCAGGGTATACCACACAGATTCGTATTATTATTCTGCATGTAAGGGTAATATTACGTACTAAGTATGTTTTCTCTTTTTTTTTGTTTTTTTTTCTCATATAAAATTGAAGACCGCGTGTTAATTCAAGTTGAATGTGGAGTATATATATATGTATATATGCTTGCAAACAAACCAGCTTACCTCTGGTCTGAGGGGGAAGGTAATGTTCGGGATGCGTCTGTCTTTGATTGTGTAGCTGGACTGTGTGCTCTTTCACTGCTAGATTCCCTGGACGAATTGTTGTTGTTGCTTTCCTAAAGATAGAAAAATTCGCCGCGTTACTATGCACCTTTCACTTATTTTATTAAGTGAAACATAGATCTCAATTTACATTGTAAAAACTATATTATAAGTTGTTTTCTTTTTAGTATCCTCAGTTTTTGCAAAAATCAATTTTTCGTCCACTGTAATTTTGTACCCCCTGATTTTTTTTCTCGATTCTACACAATTGTAAAATTCACGGAAGAAAAAAATAACCGACAAAATTTCAGTGCGACGCAAAGATCGAATTTTGCAGCGTTTTTACCATGTAAAAATTACTACATCCTAATACAATTTTCTGTATTTAAAAACAGAGCACTCTTAAAGCTACGAATTTTCACAAAAATTAATTCGCTATTACATCCTTGGCTGTACAAGAGTTTTTATAAGGTAGAAATATTTTCTCTTATTCGCCGCAAATTACAGTGTAAATCATACTTTATTTTTCGGTAAAATAACCGGTAGATTTGACGGAATGAAAGAGAAACGGGAATATGAGGGCCCCTTTCACTTGATCTGCTTTAGCAGTTAGTTATATTACCCGAGTATGTTTGTACATGTGGTTTCTTTGATGGTTGATTTTTTGTTAGTGTTACCTTCTTCCAGCTTCCTCTACTCACCTCTATCTTCTGAATAGGACTTGGGGTAGTCTTGAAAGACCCTCACACAGCATAGACCTTGCCGAGATGCGTAGATATTGTATCATGTATTACCAACAGAGCTACGTGTTAATATTTTCTCACGAAATGGCACTATTCCCATTTACTTATTATTTAAATTTTATATATTCGAATCTCTACCCTCATTTTGTTTCTGCCGCGCGATAAATCAGGCTTTAAGGTCATGTCTTAAATTTGTTACAATGTTTTCCTTACACCAACTATACTTTGATAATGATGAGAACATAATAAAGGATAAGAGTGCATTGCATCATAGTGATATAATGTATATAATACAATGATTTCATTGCAAAGTATCTTTGTTAATTCCAAAATCCATAGGTCAATATGTAACTAATGAAAGAAAAATTGTTGTGTTATCATTGTATTATTATACACAGTGTTGCATCTCTACATTGTGTTACAAATAAGAATTAACAACAAAAATTATTTCAACCCATATAAAACCACTATGAAACAATTTTTTTTTTTTTATTATACCAGTGCAAATAATTTTTTCTTTATTTTTGTGATTCCCTTTGGATACTTGTTTATAAAAGAGGTGCAATAAAAGTGCTATTGTGAAATTATGTTATTTATGTGGTTTTGACATGACCTCCAAAAACCAAATACTAAACCTTTCTTTTTTTTATAAGATCAGGTATATGACCCTACATGTCAGCCCCCATAAAGACACCACATCTTCCTTGTAATCGTTGTAATATTTTGTATCTTAATACTAGGAACAAGCATTTGCAAACATTCAATTTCGTTGTACCTCACTCATGTCCATTTGCACCGGGTCGTAGTTAGCATCACTGGCCCTCTTACTGCTATCACCATGGATTCCATATGATATCTTTGAAACATTAGAATTGAATCATTTACAAAGCACAACAGGTTTACAAATTATCTACATACAAAATTAATTGTTTATATTAAAATATTGGGTTGGCCAAAAAGATTGTTATTATGGAAACAAAAGCTTATTAAACAACGTCATTTCTACATTGTTTAATAATTTGTTGCTATGTTAAAGTTTCATCATTTCATCCTTGAATAACTTTCCATTTTTTTTTTTCTATGAAGAACGCTCTTAAACGAAATTTTCAACCTGCGAATTTTCGTATTTTTTTCCAATAAAAGAATTTCGTAAAGGTTCACAAGCTATACAATATTAGTTTACTCTATTATTCGTACTATTTTTCCCTAATCTATAACGAATTTTTATATTTACAGTGGTAATACAAAGTAATATATCAAAAACGCATCTTATGCTGTTCCACTTCAAGGCTGTGTTAAACACGATAAATACAATCGATCGTTACGAGTTTTTCCTAAATAATAGACTAAAATGTCTATTAACGGATCCTGCTTGCGTTTGAAAAATTATTCGCATATTTACGTGTATATTGCAAATTCAAACGCCACATTGTAGAACAACGATAATACTTTTTGGCCAACCTAACATTAACAATTCTATAATATTTGAATTTTTTCTATGTCTCAGCATCTGGCCATACGAGTTAAACCATAGGCGTCGCCAATTTGGCGATTAATACTGCATAAGATTAAGCATACGAATTTTCGCTGCATTTATAATTGAAGAAGTGCAGCAATTACATGTAGCGCGTATGGGCATCGATTAAAATGTAGAACGCACAATTCTGTGCTTTGCGTGAAGCTCGTAGCTTAGCGATAATTATGAGTCAACAATAACTAACTTAGCTTTTCGAGGTAGGATATTGGGAAAAGAAAAAATGTTATGTCTGTTAGCAAAGGAAGATTTCTACATCGAGAAACCTATTGCAGAAGCCATGTCGTGAGTGTACACTAAAAAATTTCTCAAGCGTCATGGTTGACGAGGTAAGAAATGCGCTATCGGCAATCGTGAAGCGATTCGAAATTATTATCAGGAGCGTATGGCATTTACCTTTGGATCTTCCGAATTATTACTATTGTCCCCGTCACTGGCGTAATTCGCTAACGAATCCATAATGGCGTGAAAACGGGGCACGAACTGTCCGAAATTGTTACGAGCAGAGGTGCCGGACGAGAGGACCTTCTTGGAATTTCCCCTTAAAAAGTAGGGGAAAGAGGGTCGGAGTGGAAAAGTCGTATCTTCCCAGTCGTAGCGCCCCCAACGGTAGGGACTTCGATCATTCTTCCTTATTAGAGCGCGGTTTAATCCAACTTCGAAACGCTTTGAAATTGTATACAAGTAGTATAACTACAGACTACAGATAATATTATCCAAGAATACAAAGGATAGTAAGGAGAAACTATGGCGAAAGGCGCAGAATGGCATCGTGTCGCCAGTGGCAGCACAGACTCTATATGTCACAGAGTAATTAGTAACATTGACGTAGTATAGAATAGACTATGCATTCCCATATAGAATCATCAGGTTTACCTTACCATTTTAGTGTCACATGCGATATTACCAGTTCAGACTAGAATAAGACAACAACGCTTTTAAAACGGTGGGAATTATAACTAAGTTTATATATGTTGTTTATAATTATAATAACCAGGCTGGCACTACGCTACCACAGACTATGTGGCGAAGATAGACTAGACTACGCTTCCATGCATGCGTTGGGTGTGGAATGGGTAGCACTCCCACTCCTAGTCTAATTCTTGAAAGAAAGTCGTAAAAGATCCTTTCGTCCGGCATCCGTGGTTACGACTATTGTGGCGCGTCGATCCTAGACTGCCTTGCGCAGAAACGCCGTTGGTAAAGCTCAGTATATATTGCGCTTTCATAGCGTTTCCATGGAGTGGGGTTAGCAAAGCGGAAGCGGAAAGAGAGAGACGCAGGAAATGCAATGCAGGCGGCAAAATTAGGCGCGAACGCCACAATTTTGGCGCAATTTCTTATGATTGATGGGCGACAAGATTCAATCTGGACTCGGTGATATCATCGACGAAGTATAGTGTAACTATTCATTCTCATATCGAATCATTAAGGAGCCACCTGATCCTCTTACCATTTTAGAATCACATGCGGCATTACTAGTTTAAATTGAAATAAAACGATGGGAATTATAAATAAATACTGCGCGAATTAATTGTTTCCATTATGCGTGATCTATAACAGCCAGATTTATAGTAACGTGTGTAGAAGTATATCTTCATATGCATTGGATTACTATCATTTAATCTTATACACCCCGAATTTAATTTACTTTTACCATACGAATAAACGCATAATTAAGTGAAACATTTCATTTCAACCTGGAAATCAGGAATTAATACGTACACTGCATACGTGACATGTGTCAATGTAACCGAAAAAGGAAAAATGGGAATCATACAATGATACGCTAATGAGATGAAGTTCAACAACGTGAAATACATGAATTGGGGGTTAACTTCCGCAACTTTGATGGTCGGTTTGAATATAATTCTTATAATAACCATTCTAAATCGCAAGCGGCGTAAAAAGCCTCTACTTTTTGTTACACAATCCGAATTTCAGTTTGAAATTTATGATGTTTTCTATAAATGGATGGTCTATCCTGTACTTAGTCAATGGTGATATTTATCGTCACGATATAATTCGATATAACGATAAAAGAAAAACGCGTCTTGGGTTTAAGGTATATTTTGCTATAGTCGATGTTAAGAATAAACTTATCCGAGAATAGGGAAACCTTTAGAATAGAAAAATAGTTAAGGTTAGAAATTTTAGCATAGGATCATTTGACACGCAAATGAGACGATTCCAATTGCGTGCACGACAAGGTGAATAACTGAATCTAGCAGGTGCGAACTCGAGTCCGTGAACCAGATGCTAATTAATTCTGTGACGGTAGCGAACGAATGCAACGATTTCCGTAGCACTCTGAACGGTCATCATATTTTAAAACGGTTACAACATTGTATAGAAAGAATATTCTACGATCCTTTAACCCTTTCAATAGCAATTTTAAACAACTTTAGAATCTCTGAATTCGTTTTTATAATTTTGTTGACGCAAATTGATATTTTTCATTTAGTAGTATTTAATATAATCAACTTTAGCATCTGTGACAATACTTCGAAATTTATATTTCCGTAACATTTTGTACTGATTATTTACTATCCTTAGTAAAGCGAATTATTTATTATATCTCAGGTCAGTCGTACATATCACTGTCCTAAACTTAATTGGACAGTATTGAAACGAAATTTTGGGGGAATATTGGTTACAGTTGTAGGGCGATTAATTGAAACGAATTTACCGAAAGAATGCCTATAGATCTACTGGGGGGGCAGGAGATGATTCTATGTGTAAAAATACATAAAAGATAACATTAAGTAGTCCCGCTAATGATTCTATATAAGAATGGATTTATCTGTCCTATGCTTCGTCGATGGTTATATCTTATTTTCGACTTGCTTTCGTGCGTAGAATCATCTCTTGCCCAATAATACTAACCGTCCGAAAACAACCTGTATAGTACCCTTTTTCGAAGAAATCGTTAATTGCAATATTACTGATACAATGAAACACAATTTGTAGAATGATTTATTTATGATCGGATAACATTTATCTGTTATAGGGTTAAACATTCTACGCCGCGAATGAAACGTTCACCCCGGTCGTAGTATAAAATGGTGCGGCTCTGTATATGCCGGGCGACAATGAAACTCTGTCGCAGTTAGGAACAGTAACAAAAAGCTTGGCTCGGAGGTTTTATTTACGAATGAATCCCATTGCAACGTAGCCGGGGGTGTATAGGGAAGGTGCAGGAAAGGTGTTGCAAAGGTGGGCTGATGCTAGAGAGCACTCGCATTGACGTTTACGCGCGGAGAAGCGCGAGCCGGCGTGCAGGGGAGAAGTGAACAAACCGGGACGCAACAGTCGCTCGCCAGACTTCGTGCTGGAACTATCGTCGGAGGAATGGTTTCGCGCTTCCGTGACACTTGGTGAATCGAAACCCGGGATATCTGTAACGAACGTCATTCAAGGGGAAGAACACGATAGATCTAACCGTTGGGGGTGAGTGGTCCCATTCACGTTTCTTTCATAATGATCGTTAGGAATGCTCGGTGGCCCGGGCAGCAACCCTTCGATACACCGATCGAAGTTTATATATCTCTCGGTACACGCGTACCATGACGATTCTCTCGTTCCACACTCGGATCTACGTGACCCCGTTTTCGTCTTAAATCATAGTCAATTGTTTTTAACGCACCGCATCCTGGCGAATTTTCTGTCACACCATCGATAGACAACACCATGGTGAGAGATTTTGGGGACTGGTTCCGGTGTGTTATCCTCTGTTAATTATTCACGTCCCAATCTCTCTGGAGCCCGGTTTAATTGACAGAAGCAGCGTGATGTTCGTGATTTATGTATACAGTATTGCCCGGTTTTACGTGTACACACGCTATATTATCTTTCTAATTATTGATCCCGATATCTATGGAATTGTTTTACGTGGAAGTATATTAGGTTGTTCGCGGAAAGTTCGTAGACATTTTATAAACGGTCAAAGGTGATACAATGACTCGCGAAATTCATTAAGTGGTTTTCATTTGTTGTATTTTTTTTATTTAATCAAAATGCAATCGACGAGTAGAAAACTTTGTAGACATATTTGAAGTGGAATTTGAATTCTTATATTTCCATTATTCGAAACCCAATTGTTATAAGAAAAAGCCATCTTTCAAATAATTTTGTGAGCCACTGTACGTGCACATTAACATTTTAGTAAATAATTATATGGGTGTAGTTTATTGTTTGATAATTATATGACTATGAGGAAGTTTCACAGTCCTCTTTTCGAAAAAGTTTATACTGTTTGCACACTTTCTTCCTACGAAACGAAGCCATGCAAATAATTCTCCCAGACTTATGATAATAGTAGAATATCCTAAGCAACGATTAACAGTTCTTACTACCTTATTATTGAAACATTAGGATGCTTATTGTTAGATCTGTCCAACGAAAAACGTTGCCATTGCTTTTAACTATGCATCGCCCATTAATTATTAAATTTCACGTGGCCCAAATAGAAACTGTATTTGTTCAGATTAAGAACTTATTTATAGAAAATATCATAAATTTCGTACCTAGTCAGATTTGGACCAAAATAAAAAAATTGTACAAACGTTTACCAAATCGAATGCGAGAAGTAGTATAAAATAAAGGGGGGTTTTACTCATTATCATTCGGAAAAAAGTGAAACTTACTTCTGATTAGTTACATATATTTTTTATGAATTTTAGAGATCGCGTATGTCGAAAAGAATTGCGTCACACAATATTTAGTTATAATTCCGTTGTTGTCTTCATCTACTCTAAATTACTACAGTAATGATTCTGTATAAAAATGGATAGTCTATCGTATGCTTTGTCAATGCTCTAATGCAATGGTAGCAATCTGTACGAATGATCTTAAATTCGGGATGATTCGATTGAATTGCTGCGCGATATCTCGTTCCTAAGTCTACGGGGAACTCGTACGAACGAGTTTGATTAGGTTATAAGGTGTCACGCATCTCTGACACGCTATTCGTGTTTATAATTGCCGCTCTCTCTCTCCCTCTCTCTGACCTGAACATCTTCAGTCGTTTGTTTGCCCGATAGAAGAAAAGTGGTGATTGTTATCGATCGAAATTTCCATTACGCTCCGTAGCGAAATTGCAATAATATTGTCGCGTGCGAACGATCATAAGAAATTACCCGCGGACTGAATCGGCGATTTAATTAAACCGGGTGATCTAATTGCTTGACATTTGCTGGAATGTGAATACAAATTGAAGCTTACAACGGTACGAATAAAAATGAGCTAATATCGTGCTGCTAACGTGTATCAAAATGTCCATGAAAATGATCGCGTGAATGCATCATCCTCCGCATTCGTCTTCTACACGCTATTCTTCACTTACGCGGATCAATTTTTCGAAAGGTTAAATATATTCGCATCGAAGAGACGTAGAATGTGGAAGAAAGTAATAATAGTAATTATTACTCGATTAACTCTTTGCGAACGGAAACGTTTAATGCATTAGTTTTAGAGCTTCGGTATTAGTTATAACTGTAAAAACCGCATTAACTGTTTCCAGTAAGGTCATAAAAAGAAAGGGACGTGTTTATAGAAAGTGTTTGTATCGTACTTTGACATGGGTCACCTAATTTCTAGGTCCGTAAATCCGTCGACGCAAGTAAACTACGTATCCGTGTAATCGTAGCATGAAAAACAACGCGTCGCCTAACACAGAATTCGTAGAAACCGGTTTCATTCTTTTTATAAAGATGATATCGCGATCGATATTTGTTCGTACTAATTGGATCTTGGCACTGTGACGGTGTGAAAAATTCAAATGAAATTTAGCTAATTTGGAAATAATATATGAACGTTCGTGGATTAAAGAAATTAATTGTCGATAAATGACAACTGAGTTAAGAATAGAGAGTACGAATTTAATCGATAGTTGTAACCAACGACTAATGTATAAAATTAATAGTTAATTGCGATTAAGGATTGAAATAAAAATTGAATAGTCAATTATTCTGAAATGAAGTGTCGCTATCCGATAGTAGAAACGAGAAATAATTTTGATAGGTACTGGGGGATATTCCGCTATATTATAAACGCTACGTCACGTCCGTTCAAATCACTGTAATCACATCTATCTAAAACAATTTTCATTTACATTTTACGTGTAACGAATTTATTCCATCAGAATTTAGCAAGCGTGACGAATAATTCCGGTATACGAGTATCGCGTAACGCGATCAACAAAATTTCACTGGTAAAACGAATCGCCGCTTTTACATCTGATTTCCACGAACAAGATAGACACCCTCCATTTTCCGGAGGACGGGACATAAAAAGATTTCTTCACGAGGCGATGGTGGCATTCAATCACAGTGTTATCGACAGACGGCGAAGTTAAGGGTTTGAGAATGAAGTTGAAAAAAATACCGATTTCGGTGCACCAGTCTCGCCTTTTTTGTCCCTTGAAATTGCGTTCTAACCTTTGTGATTTCGTATCGATCGCCAGGCGCCTACGTATCATTCGACTCGAACGATAAAAAGTCGCTTTAGGGACACGCTGAAGAACCATCAAGTTCCTCGTTGCGGAAATTGTCGGAAATATCAAGGACAGGGAACTTATCGTCGCGACCGTGCTTCAACCGGAAATTAATTTAGAAAATGCGGTTACCAAGGCCAAATTATTCTCTGTTTCTGTGGATCGTGACTCGGCGCGGCTCTAGGCTCGACGGTTATTAATTAAATCAAACTCAGGCCGGTGAACTTTTTGTCGATACTTTTCTCCGTTAATTACCGGCCGTCTCTATTCTTGCCGCGTTCAAATGGATATCGTGAAATTTTTATGGGAACACTGAAGTTTCGCGTCCGGCGGGAATCGTTAAATTTATGTATGAAGATTTTACACTCGAAGAGGTAGAGAAGAAAAAGGTAACTGTGTTATCGTACGGAATTACAGCAAGCCAACGGTTTACGTTGAAACGCGTGAATAATATAAACGTACGCTTTGAAAATCGTCGAGTACAGTTGCGGGAACTGTACGGCGCGTGATACGTAATGCTAATTGATTATATTTATTAGGTCGTTGCATATGAAATGGCCGATTTTACGTAGCCCAAAATGCTCTACTCGTTAATCAATTAAAAAGTGCATTTCTAATTTCTATACAATGGTTAGAAAACATTGACGAGTATTAATGACTACAAGAATTTGAGCTACATATAATCGGCCATTTCATATGCAACAACCTAATAAATATAGATAACGATGACATCGATACAAAAGTAAGGTAAAGGTTCGATTTTAGTACGTGAATATTGTACTATAATTGGAAAGTATTCACAGTGACAAGCTCGTAAATCCACGTAAAAAGGAAAATAGAAATTGAATAGATAAGTACTTGCGGTCTCACAGACCGACAATAGTAGTTGAGGGTTAATCGAATTAACGCATTTAAGGTCAAAATTTCTTTAGCTATTAATCTACGGTCAGTCGCAAAGGTATAGTAACTCTTTGATAAACACGTGTTGAAGAGTCTACTGGAGTTTCTTTTAATTATAAAATTCAATTTGGCTGCGTCATAGTAATTTCAATTCTTATTATACTAATGTTCCGCGGCGACGATTATACGAATATCCCACTGCAGTTAAAGGGTTAATGTTAGCACGGTTGCGAACGCTACGAACTTTTCGAGCAACCCAATAAATAATTACAGTATTTATATAGGTTAAGTATAATACCGCCTACTTGCTGTACATCGCAGCAAATTAAATACAGTTTTTAATATTTATGGAAGGAGAAAATTAAAAATGGAATCTGCCCGGCACGTTTTGCATACTCTGATTTGATTTGCGCGCGCACGGTGGCAGGAATTTAAAAATGTATTTCATCGGACGGAGGGCAAGCCCGGAAACTTATTAAACTTTTCCTTCAGAATATTTGTGGAGCGACTTATTAAACTCTTTTCAAGCTGGTAAAAGTCTGAGGAGTTGTTTATACGAGTCAGACTTTCAGGGAATTCTTAATTCGAAGGTCTTTTATGCTAGTTGCAAGTGTAGACTGGGTGGACACTTTAAATGTTCCTTTGGTCTCTTTGTGTCTTCTTCTTTGTTTGCCTGTGCTTGCCAGGAAAGAAAAGATTTTAAGACTTCGTTGTTCTTGCTTGTCAAATTTATTCGAGAGGTATAATTCATTTATTATACTTATATATTACGAATTTATCCAGGGTTCTAGATATTAATTTCGTCAGCGTGCATTCTTTGGCCCTAAATAAGACAAAAATGTTATACAAATATATGTATGTCGTTTAGCGGCTTATTAAAAAATTATGATAGAAATATGGGACTATAATGAAATGGTAATACTACGATGCAATGTAGGAATATACCGGTAGCTTAGATAAAGGCATTTTGCATTTAATCTATCTGTATTGAACCTGTGTTTACTTTTAATTTTGTCAAAAATTATGAGCGCAATTTTTGCTAGTACTATTAGTAAGTTGTTGGACTTCGAAATGCCTCAGTTATTTACGAATCAAGACGGTGCAGATACTCACTTTGCTTGTGGCTTTACAATCAAAAGAGTATCAACGCAAATTAAATAGACAAACTTAGATTAAGTATAAATATTATTGGTATATTCTCTTATACTACTACTATTTCATATTTGTATAATAACTTTCGAATAAAACTCTAAACGACAATGTTTACGTAACATTTTCTTCTTACTTAGACCCAAAGAATACGCTGACGAAGTTTGCCTGTCAAAACCCGGGACATCCTGTACACTTTATTTATTTATATTATACAATTTCTATCTTTATTTGTGGTACTTTTGTTACTACGCATTCTCATATTTAATTGCTTCGCATTCACTGGGAGGCGGTTAATTGCTTCTCACAATCACCTCCTTCGTAGCTGAAAACTACTTGGATCCGATTTCCGTTTGTTAAACCGTTCGAGATATCGAATCCGCGCGAGGTCTGGTGCGATGCAATTTCCCAGATAGATCAAACACACGAGCGTAGCCATCGTATCGACTACCGTTACCCATCCAAAACAACCAGCAAGTACATATATAGCACGGCAAAATTCATTGTAAGACGCTCACGCGAGCGAACGTGGTTTTACTTTTACCGCGTCGCGGGGGGGTGTAATCTCCTATCGAAGAAATTCTCTCAGCCTGCGTTCGACCGAATGACGATACTGTACGGGTTCTTCCTCGTTTCTTTCCATCGTTAGTCGCGTCTTCTTTCTCGCATACGTACATATATCCATACACACGCGTCCCGTTTTCTCGCTCGCGTTCGCCCGGTACAACAAGGAAGGCCGAAGCATCGGCATGGTTCCGTTATCCGCGGTAAATACACGTCGAGCATCCTGTACGTTTTGCCTCCGGTGAAAATAAACAATATACGTATGCGGCGACGTACGTTACCGATCTCCGATGCATGCCCACGGTGTGCACGAAATCGCTGCATTAGCCTCGTTGCAAATTTACAACCTTTGCCCCCGCGACATTTACCGATTGTGCGCTTGACACATTGTCGCCGTTGATTGATGTTAGGCTACAATTACGCGCCAGCATTCGTATATAACTGCAAATAGCTGGGGGGATGCGGTGGGATATAGTTTTTATCGAATTGCGAATCAATCTAATTAGCGGAAGTTATTACAAGTAGATTGCGGATCTTTATGCATTTAGAAAGTCCGAGTCAGAAGTAAGTGTACACTTTAGAAAAACGAAGTTACACTATAATTTATTCACTGTAAATTACACATCGTAATTGTATCGTAATTTTATTTATCGTAAGTAATACTATGATTGTATACTGTAATTCATAGTAGGTATAATTTATTCGCTCCAATGATAAATATTTCGGATTAATTCCCTCGCAGTCGTTTATTTATAGAAAATCCAAATAAAGACGTCGGGAGTATTTCAGATAGGCGGTTATATTGAGAAACTTGGCGAAATCAATCGAATATCTATTGTGGGACACGTATATTGGAAGAAGGGACGTAGTTTCACAATGAAGTTCTACCAATGACGAAAGTACAGACGTTTTTCATCGAAATATAGATACCGACAACAGCTATTTTATATACACCGGTCTTTGCCTGGTCTCAAGTATTCTTAAACATTCAACCTTTTCTATACAACTTAAATAATGGAAGCCTAACTCTTTGACGCTGGCCATTGGGAGACAAAAGTTTCACGTAGAATTAAATTTGATAATAGCTGCTTTCCTAATTGGATAGATGCACCAATGAATGAACACTTAAATAGAAGGAAATCGTCGACCCTTTAATAGCATTAATGAATATTCTAACGATTCAAACCAGATTCTTTAATACCTAAACTTTCGTACAAGACATACAAAAGAACTTAAAACAAATGGGAAGTACAATTAATTCAATTAAGAAGCCGGGAATCTTGATTTCACCAGTGAATGGACGATAATAGAATACACCATTTTTTACTTGTCTATGATAACAACTTAAAAGAAGTTGAATTTAATAAACTTCACGTCATGCATATTTCTATTCCATTATATTAAATATTAAAAGCTTATGACAAATAGTTTTTTCTTAATTGTAAGATTAATTTCATGTCACGATTTGCCGAGTTCGACGTGAAGAAATTAGTACAAACAAAAATGTAAACATTTGTTTCTTTTAATAATTTCCTTTACTGGTTTCTGTATTTAATATCTATTCGTTGGCGTGTGTTCATTTAGTAGTGCATTTATCCTAGCATAAATTAAGCAATCCTTGAAAGGTTCCCGTACCCCGGTTTTAGATTAACAAGTCATGAAATTAATTAGACGAATAATTTATACTACTGTGTCTAAACCCTTGGTCGAGATACCGTACGGTACGAGACACCGAGCCTGGCGTCAGAGTCGAAGGGAGGTGTTCTTGGTCTGGATAATTAGAATGTACGAGAAACTCAGGCGAAATACTAAGTAGTAGATATTTTAACCCTTAACTATTACCGTCGGTCTTTGGGAACGTTAATAATTACTTATTCATCTCTATTTTCCCTTCTGCATAATTTACGAGCTTGTCAATTTGGATACTTTTCAATGATCGATATCGAACTTGGTAGACTCCTTCACCATTGATATACAAAACAAGAACGATTGATTATCACTCTTTATTTGCCACTTTTATGGCAATGATAACTTAATAAACGTAAGTTTTCATTGGTATAGCAGTTGCGTAAGTTTCGATCAGTATAGCAATTAAGGGTGAACATATTGAGAATCGAAATATATTTCCTGTACATATCTTTAGGGATACGAATATCGAAATCGAATCACCGATAATATACCTAACTTATTGCCCATGAAGAGATTTCAATTTCAAATCTATCTCACTACCATCTTCAGGACGATTAAATAATCGATAATGCGTTACGATGAAGAGTAAAGGAGAAACTGCCCCGGTGCCACTATGCAAATAAACCAAAGGATCACGGTGAAACTGTGCAAACTAGATACGCAACATCTGCGCGGAGAACTAGGGGGCATGAAACGCGCGTAATCACCGTGTAGGGAGACGTCGTCGCAGCCGTATTTGTCATATCTGCATAATATGCTCTCTAAAGCCTGCTCGTAGCTTCTTGCATAGTCGAAGGGGTGAGCAAAACAGCTCTGATGGGGCGAGCAAGAGAGAAACCGTCGCGTGGTCCATAGGTGGGGAATACCGGATGATGGGGTTGAATTAGGCGTTGAGCCGTGCAACGGCTCGAATGAGTAATTCGGATCGATCGTAAAATCTGTCTCGACTTGCGGTGTTCTCTCTCGTCTAGCCGTACAAAGTGAAAAGAAAAAGCAACCTCTCGTCGAGTCGACCTAACGTCATCGCTCGCTATAGATTGCCGGAGCAAATACACGTAGATCCACGCCGCCTCGATTCTCGGTTTACGAGTTTCAGAGCGGAGTCTCGTTGGTCTCCTCAAGGATAAGCCAGTCGTTTAGTTATTCCGGTTTGAGGAGACGGGAAATTTGAGGTCTAATATCGTGATCGTTGTGTCCTAGATAGGTTTGCTCCTCCTTAGGACTTGATGAACGCGTAGTAGATTCTCCGCATCTCTCCGAGGATCATCCTGCTATTGCGTTTGAGGTTTAATATCGCAACTGTTGCTCTAAGCGATGCGGGATGCACGTGAACACCGCAGGCTCGTTACGCGAACGCTTAGGGTATCGACGAAGCATAGGATAGACTATCCATTCTTATATAGAATCATTCTTGTATTACCATTTTAGTGTCACATCATGCGACATTAATAATTTACATTAGAACAAGACAACAGTGTTTTTAAAACGATGGGAATTGCAAATAAGTATTGCGCGACGCACGTGTCTCTTCGACATACGTGATCTGTAAAATCCAGGTCTATCATAATGTGGATAGAAGTGTATCTTGGCACTATACAATGGCATTATAAAACGTTAAATTTACCAACTTTCATGATCGAATTGAATATAATTCACAAACTAAATATTCTAAATTGTAGGAGGCGTAAAAAACCTCTGCTTTTTTTTACACGACTGGAATTTTATGGTTTATTGCGAGTGGAGTTTGATGGGAAGTTTAGAGTGGCGATGTGGAGGGAATGTTTGGGGTTTAATATCGTTAAGATATTTAGAGAATGTAATGATATGGTAAGAATTCCAAGCACCTGGGCAAATTAATATTTCATACGTCGCAGAGTTAGTTGCCTTCAGTGAGAACTGAAGAATCATTAGAATTTCCGGTGGAAGCGAGCTTCTTGCGCTCCTCTCCTTATCTCGAAGATTCATGTAACGCTCAAAGTTCCTCTAACGCTGTAAATTCTTAATCACGGGGTTAACGAACAGTGGCAATTGTTCCCAGGCTTAGGTACAAGCAATTATCCGTACAACCATGGAACATATTAATTACCACTTTCATTGCTATCAACATATTCTATATACCTATCAAATACCGCGTGATTTAGATTTATTCGGTTGGCGAAAAAATCTGTTCGTATTTTACAGACATGTAGAAACCAAACTTTATCAAAGAATGTATTGTCTATCTCTTTTTGACTACTTTTTGCCGCGCTATACAATTTTTTCATTCCATCTTTATAAAGTTACTTTTTCAGGTTTTAGGTTTTACAGTAGTAATTGAATAAAATCTGTCGAAAACGCAGCTCCATTTTCTTCCATTTCAAAGCTATGTAAACCATAATAAATACAACCTATGGAAATAGACTGAAATATTTACCTTCAGTTCTTATTCGCGATTTTAAAATTGTCGGCATACTTACTCACGTGTGTCGCAATTAAAATGCACCTCGTGAAAAAACGAAAAGACTTTTTGGTCAACCTAGTAAAGTCTGCGCTCCGTTTAAGTCTGTTAAATTTATGAAGTTTTACAAATTTCAACGCTTTCGCAATTCTTAATTCCCGATCTCTCGAGGCGCGAACGGTAACCTATTAAGCAGTAATTTGCATCCAATTAACCAATGGCAGAGGTGCCATTAATTAAGCGGTAATAAATTAAAGATTATGGTTGGACACATGTGCAGATGATACCTGCACGCAACAGGGCAACCCTTCTATGAGAAATATCATGCGTGTACTTCCGCCTACGCATCGCCCTAACACGACAACTACAAGCACCAGAATTGGGTTAATGAAATCGTGGAAGAGGAAAGCCCGCTTTGCTTCGTGTAGCACTGCTAACCCTACAGATTTTACACTGGATTATCGTTGTCATAATCGCGTTAGAAGTCCCTTACAAAAATAGCCTAATCTCATTTAAGGTAGCCAAATTTTATTAGCTCGATAATTAAACTCGCAACCTTCCCTTTTAATCGTAACAAACTTACCCGTTGGCCTGTGTACTAATCATTCGAAAGTTCTTCATTTTACGATTACTTCGATACATACATTTGTTACCCAAGCTGATTATTTTAACCCTTACTCTGCAAATATTTTTTCGGTTACCTCGGTTATCCGCAAATAGGGTCATTCGTGTCCAACGCGTTTTCGAGTGGGTAAAAGTCTTCGAAAAAATGTGAGAAAATTCGTATGACGTGTTCAAACATTCCGAATTGAGATTCGAATAAGAAATTCGTGCAGTAACTTGTTTAAACATATTAGTATTGCAAATATATAAAATGGAAAACGAAAAGTGTACCGTTATGCTAAAAATTGACTTCTACGTACAGAGTAAGGGTTAATAATAATTTTGGTTAAGATCGAGAACTTAAAATAACCACTCTAAATCGCAAGAGGTGTAAAAAAAGCCTCTGCTCTTTTACACAATCCGAATTTCAATTTGAAATTTATTTCAGTTTCCTATAAATGGATAGTCTGTCCTATACTTATTGTTAGTCAACGTTAATACCGACGAGTGTCCCTCTTGCCAAGGCTCACCGGTTGCTCTACTTCGGCCCATAACGATTCCACGGCGGCGAAGCCGCTTTTCGATTATCTTGCAATCAGCTTTCAAGTATGGAATAAACGCGCCGGAGCCTGTAACGAGTGCGTGCACTGGAATGGCAACCCTAACTGGGTTAACGACAGGTCACGGAAGCCTCGAATGTTTTCGCTCGCAACAAACCGCTTCTACACACGTGCATTCCCGTGTATTTTCAAAGGCCGCGGTTGAAACACCTCCGCGGGGTAGAAAATGCACCGTGAAATTTGTTGGCTGTCGATGCCGAGACCAGATTCACGAGAACTGCACGAATTGCTCGCGCAACGGCTCGTTTTCCCGCCCTGATAACATCATAATTATCCTTCGCTCTGTCCCATTGGCCAAGTACATCAACAGTAGGCATTCTCATAATCTATTTGCCATAAATAAAAGTAAAAGTAACACAGCGTTTTATCTCTATTACGTTGAAGAAAGGAAAAGGGGAAAATGGGCACTGTTTCATGAGAAATTGACATTAGAAGTTTTATTAGTTTAGTTTAGTTTAGTTTAGTTTAGTTTAGTCTGTCTTAAACATAATTGGCATTGTTCTCTAATAGTTAGTTCTTTATTTCATACCTTTCGGTTTTGAAAGACTTCCGGTTACATCGAATCCTTATCTTAACATTAACATCTTACAGAATCTCACTATATAATATTGCTTGAATAGCATTGTTCTCTGATATTTAAGCATAATAACATGAATTCATGACTTCATCGATTCATTTTTGCAATGTTAGTGCGGTATATCTTGAATTTAAACTGTATGTTGAACTTACTACAGAAATAGCGAATTACTTGTTGATACACTTAATATGTCTATTTTCCCAACTCGGCCTCTGAGAATCTTTAAGGATTCCCCAAACTAACGCGAAATATTCGTAGCGGCAGCGAATTCGTGGCGAATTACAAAAACAGACATAGAAATTGATATCAGTGCGAAGCGGATGCCACGAAAAATTCGCTGCCGTTGCTAATGTTTCGCGTCTGTCTGTAGACGTCTTTAACCCCTTGCCTTGTTTCGTGTTTCATTCGCTGGAAAGTTCAAGTTGGATATTTACTAATTCAACATAGTATCGAATATAAAATATTAATATATTACGCGTAGTTTGTATTTGATAGAACTTAGCTTTATAGCTTGAAATGCAGCGTATAGTTGTTGCATTTACACTCTGTTTGACAAGAACGTGTCTGGCAAAACTCGAAAACTATTTAGGATATCGGGTTCGAAAAAAATACACAAATTCTTTATGGTGTATGCTAAGATGCTTTATTATTAATATGGTGTCCAGTCACCGCCATTATCAATAATTAATTTACATCTTCGAGGCATACTTTCTACTAATGTAATCGCATAATCACGAGATAAGGACCTCCATACCAATCGAATTTGACGAATCAGCTTCTTGATCGTGTTGAGCTTCTTTCCTCTGAGCTTGATCTTCATGATTGCCCAAACATTTTCTATTGGATTTGCATCCGGCGACTGTGAAGGCCAATCTAGTACATCGATGTGATTCTCCTCTTTCCAGGCTGTACAGTGTCGACTTCGATGTTTTGGGTCATTATCCTCTTGCAATAGCCAATGTTTATTATTTCTTATAAACCACCTTTGGGCAGATGGTAATAAGCCTCTCTGATAGATTTTGACCATTTTGGCCGCGTTTAAATTGTCAGTGAATACGTGCAAAGTACCGAATCCCTGCTTCGAGAAGCAACCCCAAACATGCACCTTTACCGGGTGTTTAACGGTTCGCTGGAGGAGTTTATTGGCGTGGGTACACCAGGTATGGGTTATAAAAGTATGTGCCCAAAAAGAAGTTTCGTCCGAAAAAATTACATTGTCCCAATCACGGTTCAAATTTTCATTCGCCCAAGCGAGTCTTTTTGTGACATGTTTCTCGGATAGTAGCGGTTTCTTTATTGTGCTTCTAAATTTCACGTTATTTGCCAATAATCGTCTTCTTATCGTATCACATGACAATTTCACACCCTTTCTACATAAAACTGCCTGTCCACTACGTAACGATAGACGGGGATTCTTCTCGAATTCGCGTAAAATCATTTTATCCTCTTTCTTCGTCGTCTTTAACTTAGTGCCACGATCTGGTAGGTCATCGACGTTTTTGACCTCCAAATATCGTTTCACCCACTTGCTAACAAATGTCTTCGATTTCTTCATGTATTTAGCAGCCGCCGTGTATGACATTTTTGGTCCTTTAGGATGGGAACACAGAAACACTGCTTCGTAACGTGATGCGTACGCGGCACTCATAATGAAATACGTCGTTTTACGAATAAGCTCGATCAACAACTGAGGGTTTTTTGTACAAAGCATCTTAGGGAAACATTCAAGTTACCTGCTTGAAGTGGAATTTCCCACCTAAGGCATCGCAGGTAAGAGTTTTGCCGTACACGCTCTTGTCAAACAGACTGTAAATCGCAATCTTCGTCACGAGACACGCACGTTACTATAAGGCAAGGGGGTTAACCTTGCTGCGATCCTCGCAATTCTATTCAATTCAATCGTATCCCTTTTTCGTTAAGAAAGTTTTAAAATTCCAAGCAAACGAAACTCCAACGTAGAAACTAGAATCTGACTTTACAAATATTGGCAACAATTCTTTTATAGGTGTTTCAAAGTTAGCAAACGATTCAGAATATTAGGAACGCGAGTGGGTCGAAAACGGCGCGAATTCCGTAGCTGAGTTAATCAAATCAGGGCAGTAGACGCGTGAATGATTAATTCTTGTATTTTAACGGACAGGAGTACAGGTGAAAAGTCTTATTAAAGAATTATTTTGTATTAAAGTATTCGATCGAATAACGTATTAACCATTTGGCTTACACTGACGGGTCATTAATATTCTCCGCGGCTCTAACGATAAAATTTGTACTGCAACGCGTAAAATCTCAACCTAGTTTAGAAATCGCAAAAACCACGACGAGTGTGAAAGCTGTTCACGCTGTAATTTGCACCGGTCATTGTTTTCCATGGCAAATATATGCTCCCCTGGCTATAAATAGTCGCATGCGAACCGTCGCCTTTTAAGCGGGCGGGATTCGTTTAATGGTTTGTTGGTCCGCTTTACGGAGAACGGAAGTGGTGATCGTGATTATGCGCGTGCAACAAATACAGCGCAATTCAATATCATACTTCGCACCTCTGCTGACTATACTTGGGTTCAAATCATCCTCTGCGCGATACCAAAAACGATGCGGTGCAGTTGATACGAATTAAAAAAAACGATAAAAGGGAAAACTGTTAGACGCTAAAAATAAATTGAGGGGAAGTAACTGATAAATAGACCGCGGATTTATATGCAAGCTCATATTTTTGCAAAATAGCGATGTTTCTTTTTCTCGTTGAAATATGAGGATGATGAGGGCAGCTATATCCGACGAGTATATGAATGTACACATTTTTAAATTATTCAAGCTATTTGTTTTCCATATATATGTGCAGATATAATATGTATAAGTATTGTATAAATATGTATAAGTAACATATAAATTATATATGTGTAAGTATCTTGATGAAACTCTGAACGTGGATAGGAAACAAAGTTTTTGAAACAAGATACGACATTGATAGAAACGACGTATGTCCAAGACAAACAAAAAATACTTAATGAGCAAAAAATATCTTTGCAAACAGAATTGAAAGAAATGAAACATTAATAAATACCCATTTCATCCTCTGGATAATACGTGTTCCTCGTTTTGGGTATTTCGTATAGCTTTACAAGTTACGTGTATTTTACATTTTGTCGTGCACTTAAATTTCCAACAATTGCATAAAAATTCGCAGTCTACTGATAAGTTCTTTTTTAGAAATTAATATATATACATTTGTATACATAATATGTGTGTAGGCCACGATTTTTCTATGGTTACGGTGCCTTGGTGTCCTCCGTGCGACTAGTTCCTTACGTCATCGAGAACAGGTTGTCGATTACGTCAACGTTTGCTTTCAGCACCTTGAAATCTAGCATTACGTTTGATGCCACCGTAATTAACGCAATCCTGCCCTCGGGACCTCGTTATGAATGCATAAATATAGCTTTCAGCTTTTTTACCGTCACAAACTCAGGGACTAAAATAGTATCAGGGTATATTACATTACCAATGTCGTACTATAAAAAGCTCGTAACTTATACATCTCGTCTACTTTTATGGTGTCTTTAGGATCTTGTTCTTTTTTCATATATATAATTCTATTAAGGCGAGTAATTTAATTTCCTCATTCGAGACTTTGTTTGCCTTCTCGCTTCTCGTCGTAGTATCTCTTAGTTAAGCCTCGAGGACGAAAAAAGAAGCTTCAAGCATTTAAATCAAAGACGCTGAATTTTGTAACAATTAGGCGACCGGACAATTCTTATTCTCGCATTGTTTTCCTAATGGCGTCGCCGTCTTCGCGTGAAATTCTTTAAAAAATTTTTAGAGCAATTTATGTAATACGGTGCATGTAAGCTCAAAGATTAATTAAAACTCTACGTGCCAGGTATAATTAAGAAAAACAGTAAAAGCATTGCTTTCTGAAATACTCTGAATTTATTTCTTGCTACTTTAACCCTTTGCACTTTGTTGGTGTTGCGAGCAAATTTCCTCGAAAGTTGAATTTTAAGTTTTCTTTATTTATTTGCACCAATTTAATATTCATTTTTGTCAAAGCGAAGCGAATTAAAGGGAAATTTTCTCGTCTTCAAAATATTAGGCGTACAAATTAATTAGGCGCCCTTATCTTTAAACTCTTGACATCTTTATCAATTGGAAATCTATCAGCTGCGATCTATGATTGTAACTCACATTCTTAAAAACTTTCAATTTGGACATTACATTTTCATATTACGAAACGAAAATTTGTACTCGTCAAAGGGTTAATATTGGTGAAAGTAAGTTTGCAGAATTTCAATGTTAAACGTTGCAATCTTCGATTTCAAACTTCAAAGAGAGATAGAAGGAAAGCATAAGAGTCGAAGGGGTGAACAATTATGGAAATATTTCGTAAGGATCACCCCTAGTACTCTTCGTCGACGATTTTCGACGATCGTAAAAGAAAGCAACGGTACTTCCTGCCTCGAACAGGAAGCCACCGTTTACACGTACTCTTCGTTCGAGCCATTATCTTTGCAAGGGAGCACGCAATAGATATTCATATTCATCCCCGTCTGTCGGTTGTCCAATCTCGTAATGGCACGTCTTAGCAAACGCAAGAACGCTAGCAGCCAGGAAAATGACTTTTTCACTGGGAATCTGAATATCCCTGCATCCGACGAGGATTCACGAGGATTCTTTCGAAGCTCTGTTAGATCAGCACTCAGACTATTCTTTGCCCCGAACGCAATTTCAAATTCACAAGTGTCGTCTCGAACTTTCAGCCGTACCACCGAATTACATTGAAATTGACTTTTTTTAAATCACGTTACACATTGAAGGATCATTGCATAGGGTAGAGATGTCTCAATTACTGTCAGTATCCCTATAACCGAACACTTTAATTCGTTTATTTAATAGCAAAGAAAGTAATGCACGAAGAATCGCAGATAAACAAATATTGATACTAAATTTGGACTTAGGTTTACGTAACAACCCATAAACATTGTGTATTCGTTCACACTTAATAATTCAAACGAAATATCGGAAGGTAAATGCTGAGCATTAAATAATGTTGAGCATTAAAACGTGACCAATGTAATTAGAAAGTATGGGACGTGTCATAATTCAGTAAATGCGATACGCTTACTATACACCTTATATCTGTTACACAAACTGACGTGCTGATATACATACGTGTAAAACGTGGTTCTATTTAAATGAGAACTTTTCAATTGACGGTAATAGAGACATTGGACTTTGTTGTAGATTTTCAATTAATTGACGATTCGTATACGCATATTTCTTACAAAGGATGCTATTTTAAATATGATACCATTCATCTTCGCCTTTATCACACGAAAGATGCCGTAGGAGGCAAGATGCACAGATGGACAGTTAGCGAGCTCCAGGACTCATCTTTTGATTATGCGGCGACGTAATCGTCGCGAAGGAATCAGGAGATGACGACATACCCCATCACCTTGCTCGTTGCTTTTATTCGTCCTCCTACACGGGCTCTTCACAATTAAACGTCCGCTCGTTAAATCGTCCTCCTCCCTTGCGGATGTTACCACCGTGCCGGTCAGCCAACCGTCTTAATGTCTTCGAGAAGGAAACGAGAATTACCGCGATACTTTAACGTAGTTTCAACAATTTGGTTCCCACCGTTCTCTCGAGTGCTTCGTCGAATTTCTTCTTTCTTTGATTCACGCTCTACCACTCGCAATCAGCTTCATTAATCAAGTGGTACGTACTTAATGTATCGCTGCATTGTTGCATCGGTGCTACGAGAGTTTCGCGATATATAAGACGGTGTCTCTTTCCACGATATTTTGATTACTTCTCGAAGCTGATTTTCACTTTTAAGCACACGCTTATTAATCCCTTGTCGTACGAATGTCTCAAAGGGTATTATACATTCATTGGGACATTTGCTATTTTCTACTTTAACGCTGTGTCGAATGCAAAACACTAAAATATACTACTAATTGCTGTATACAGCTTCCATTCTTACAAATCGACGTTGTAATTAGAATTGATGTAAAAGAATGAAGCTTATTAAAAGGTACAATGTGTTTTTATTGTAATTAGATCATAGTTCGCACCACGAGTGTAACTCGTCATTGTAAGACAAGGGATTTAACTAATTTTGCTCCATGTTGTTTATAAAGTTTCTGTTAGGTTTTATTGTTATACAGTAACAGTTTACACCATAGAAACCTTAGCGTTTATATTATTGCGTTTGATCGAAAACTTTCCATTAGAGATAATACAATAGTTGATACAAGCAATTTTGAGCAATATTATGATCCACGTTTAACGTGTGACCCTGGAACAGAGTACTAGTTGCGGAGTATTAATAGTACAAAATTAATCGTAGGAAACAGTGGTTGTTTCTGCACAATGCTTCCGTTGCCCAATAAATTATTATGTTACAATGTTGCAAACCCTGATAACGCATTCATCGACGGGTAATAATGTCCTCGCAGTTTTGGAATCAATCGAGAGCCAGTTTTGCTAAAAATACGATTGCGAAATATTTCCTGTAGAAAACAATTACTCGTTTCGATTCCGTTGATAATAATTTTACAGGAATTTACATTTATACAATGCGCGTTACAATGTTGATTACGTACGAAATTCATTTAAAATATTTTTGCATATTAATGGGGGGAAAGGATATATGTAGCACGTATCGATCACTGGAAAGGAGAGAAATTCGTTAGGGGAATATTTGCTTGAAAGAGAGATGAGATGTCGAATGTTCGACAATGATGAATTATTCGAGTATTATCGAGCAGGTCATTAGACAATTCGCAGAGGAGACGTGAGTGAAATATTGCGCGAACTAGCGCCACGACTGTCGCACAGTTTTATCCAACGGAATTCGCTCTTTATATCTGACAGCTCGATTATTAAGCCGCGCGAAGCCAAAGGCTATTTTCTACCCCTTTTGCTTTCCCACATTAGAGTTCCATTGTGCCCCTTTCTACGCGAAAGAATTTTTCATTAAATGAATTATGCAAATGTTGTGTTCCGCAGAAATATTCGTCTTATATAATTTGATTCTTTTAAATTTGTATTTAACACCTTGCACAACGAGTGTTATCAAAATTGATTCACTTCGGCGAGAAATTTCTTCTCGAATAGAAAGGGTTAAGAAAATAAGCGAAATTACCGCGATTTATTGTTCTCCTTGTGTTAGGAATTGAACATTTTTACATGTATATAATAATGGCCCTATAGCGGATTTCTCGAGTTTATAAACAATTTTAAGTGGTATCGTTTCGGAGTCCACGAGTGCAAAGGCTGATATTAAGAGCTTCCAATTAAATTCAAATTTAAACCTTTCAACGACAAATATAAATTGTTAAGCCGATGATGATATATAGGGACCAAAAACTGTTCCAACATTAAGAGATGGGTTGAAAGATTGTCTATACTGTGCTAATTTGTATTGGAAAAGCATAGAATTTATAAATCCTCCTAAATTTTAGACTGCTTAGAACCGTTTACACTTGTCGCGTATCGTATTTCAATAAACGCTGAAAAGATGAAGAATTTAAGATCAATTTTGTCTACGCTCTCCAAATGCTAATAATTAGAATGCGGACCATAGGTTGACAAACGCTGTTACAGAAAAGCCTCTCAATAGCATGCGAAACACATGAATGGGGATAGTATCTGGTCTTCTATGAACAAGCCAGGATGCAGTCCCTTAATAAAACCAAAGAATCGACATCCTCGAACAATAATCGTCCTCTCATGGTTCGTTCATTTCTCGTTCTTCATAAGTTATGACCAACGAGGCTCGATTCCTCTTGCAGCGGCGTCTTTGATCGTCTTCCTGCTTCGAGGAGGAACTGCCGTACGGCGCATACGGTCGAACGATCGGATCGGATATTTGTATGTACGACTCGCGCCACTATCCTCTTGCCAACTCCATTTTCAGAGCAGAGGGTAATTTACGAGTCCAAGAACGCTTCCGGAAGACCGAGCTTCGCCGATGGACGATAAGTAACCATTGTCGAATCACGGTTTAGAAGAGTACCTAACTTGCGAGCGGAACTGCAGGAGAGAACATTCGACTTCGAGTTCGGTGAATGGAACGGAGTTGTAGCATTTTATGGGACTTATCATGTAGAAGCTTCCTAAATTTTACTTTCACATTTTGATAGCGGGTCGAACTTGGATTTAACCCTTTGCTCTACAAAACTATGCATTGGATCGTTAGTACTTTTCTGCAAAATACTGCTATATTATGCGTAATTTATTCTTGGTAGTCTTCAATCTTACAAATTGGAGCTATAGTTGTAATTTAAATTAAATTTTGGAAACGATACACTGTATTTTTTGTTGCAATTAGGCTACAGTTTGCACCACTAGTGTAACTCGTTGTTATAAGGCAACGTGTTAATTGTTTATTACTAGTATTAGGTTGTTCGTAAAGTTCGTACTGATGTTTGAAGAGTACCTGAAGGCAATATGATAATATGCATATAATTATCATTTTGTTGAATAATTTTGAGTATAATATTTTAGTTAGTCTATTTAATGTACAGGATATATACCAATTAGAATACATATTCGCTACACTTGAGGTCAGAGGTAGGGAAGAGATTATTTAACAAATGATAATACAAAGTAATAAAGAATTGGTTAAACTGATCGAGAAGTTAGATTCTTAAAGGTTGTCAGTGAAACGCCAAGAAAGTCAAGATTAAGATGTTGTATTTGTTATTTAATAATTCTTTGACTATCAGGGACTATCATAATCTTCTTTTCTAAGGGATTTGCATCTCGAGAAATCAAAAATGCTAACTATAATTTAAATGTTATTTAACATGACATCTACTAATAGTTCTTTACTTGTACTAAACACATTCACGCGACGATTCTATTTACTAATTTAGCGTTGCTCTAATTGTAGCACCTGAGATCTTCGCAAGATAGAAACACACCGGAAGTGGAACCTTCAAACAGTCTGTCGATCTCGTCGCCGATGGAGTGAGTTGAAATGATTTAATAATTACCTCGTTCCCCCAGATTGAGGATGATTCGCGTAATTGCATAGTTTCGCCGAAGGAAACGCAAAATCGAAGAAACTCGTGTTCCTTCTGCAACTCGTGAAACGAACCGCGATTCTCCATTGAATCGTAGATAATTTTCCTTATTACAGGAAGTTTTCATTCTTTTCTTCCAGATACACATAAAAGTGGACCAATAAAAATGGAGATTAAAGGAGGATCGTTGGCGTAATAGACGACCAGTTTGGTCGTCGGACTCTTCCGCATCGTTTGTACCTGTTTTTAAAAGAAACTTTATAATATATCAAAAATGTCGGTGACGGCGTCCACGGAGAGGATGGACTCGACGAAAGGTCTACCCAAGAAGAAGTTCATCAATACCAATCTTCTCTCCTTAAAGTTTTTAGTATTCCTCTTCTTTGGAGGTACCGAATTGAAACGTAACCTACGGGTATTTATGCAAATTCATATTTAAACCTTTCGCTACGAACACCTTGAAACTGAAAACTAAAAGCGTAGGTAAGAGTAGCATTTGTTAATATGGAAATAAGATAGGTACAAATATTTCGCTGCTCAACAGGACTACTTGCACCTTAATATCGATGTACGAATAATGCCAGTAATTATACTGTGTAACAGGAAAAATATAAGTATACTTTTAACAAATGTCAGACCAATTCTTGGTGGCGTATATATACGCCCATGGTAGCGAAAGGGTTGAAAAAAGAAAAGTACGATTAAATCGTATGTCTCGTATTAAATTCATAAAAATTCGCGGCCTTTCATTACGAAAAACATATACTATTACTCAGAGTTGGGTATTGTTCGAATAGCAACTCAAATAAATTATTGGAATAAAATTGTATTCGTACAACGTCGCGATTAAAATATGCTCAACTCTGTTATTACTAAAATACGGATGCTTATACATTTATGGAAAATTTAAACGCGCAAATAAGTGTAAAATACATGTAATATACAAAATATGCAACATGTATAACATACACAAAATGTTGTTATAGCTATAGTAAGCTTCAATATTCAGGGGGTGAAACAGTTCCCTATTTAAGTCCCACTTTTACAGTTTCATTTACAACAATATGAATTTGCATAAAAATCCCCAAATACTAAAGTTTATTCCACTCTAATTCCATAATTATGTTCGAGGAATGGGATGTCTCTTCCCGTTTCTTCCGCTGCATATGACGGAAATGGGATTGAGCTTCGACCAAATCCAAGTGATTTCAATGATCTCGCCAGCAGTGGCGATCCTAGGTCCCCTAATCGCTGCCCCGATTGCTGACAAATTAGCAGGTCATCAAGGAAGAAACGAAAAAATTTCCACGGGTCGTTACCTCAGGGTAATGATCGCCATTGCCTGCTTTTTGTCTGCCATTTTCTACGCTTTCCTCTTATTGATTCCGACGGTGAATCGTATCGAGCCGCAAACGGATAGGAGACCTGGGCTAAAGTTTTACTGCGACCAAACGGGGGCACTTGTGTTGCAAGAAAGATGCAAGGATTCCATCTTCTGCCACAAATGGTCCGACGAAACCAGAGTCGGACCATTGCTTTTGGAAGGCTGCAACTACGCTTGTTACTCTAGAATGTCGAAACGATGGCATTCCGATGATACCGACGACTCCACTACCTCTGGACCCGCTGAGTCTGACGTTATTCCTCTGGATGGTAGCGGAGAAACGACGGTGATTCCTCTCGAAAATGTGATATACACCGAGGTGAATATTCTAATTTATAATGCAATTTTCGGGGTGTCTATTTCCACAAAGTCAATCATATATATTTTTATTAGTTTCTTGTTATAACAAGATTAACTTCTAAGTAACTATGTTATTTGAACCAACTTATGTAATTTAAATTTTAAGCCGAAATTAAATGTAATACTTTACTTCTTATATTTAATCGAAGCTAAAATAGATGCATTTCATTGTTAATAAATTTTATTGAATAAATTTCCGATCAAAGAAATAATTCAAATAAAATCTTTAATTCTATAATTTTTTATCGAAGTTACCATTATTTCTATTTATTTATATAGTTTAATTCAATGTGATAATAATTTTAATGAATTTATAAATATTTAAAAATTGTTTCATTTCTGAGGACTTTGAGGAAATAGGGAAAAGGTAATTAAGATTGATGAAACGCGTTGCAGGATCAAGAGGAGTACAAGAAATCGAGAATGTTCGCTCAGCCCGATAGCGAACCACCTCACTTGTGCTTTAAAGAAGGTGACAACGTTGTCTGTCACGTTTACACCAAGTATTCTGGAACTTTGGCTATAAATGGCACCCTAGGACAAGCCTTGAATAACGAAAGTGAACAGGACTGGTGTGCTTATCCCTTAGCTGAGTACTTTGCTTGTCGCATACCTCCCGAACTCGAAGCCAGAATGGCGGAAGTGTATCAGACTTGCTCTATCGAGTGCGATTTTGTTGATCCATACACTCTTCCAGGTAACGGTGCAATTGGTACAAGATGCTCAAAGTAAAATATAGATAGATATATAGTTTATTAATTTCAGCCCCTCTGGCCAATAAAAGGATTTTTTGGTTGACAATTATTTCACGCGTTCAGACATATGCTTCCACACCATTTATCTCCGTTACATTATCTTTTCGCTTATACATTCTTTTTCTATTGTTGCTTTTTTTTCTCTCTACACTTTTCAACCATTTCTCTATCCCTTCGTTTTCTCTGCCCTCGACTCGAAAGTAAAATATATATTATTGTATTTGAATGGTAAAACGATCCACTACTTAAATTCCATTTCTCGAATTTTCTAATAATAATATAATTATTTCTGATCGAACCCATCGAAATTTTTGCGCGCACCCATAGCTCCAATTAGCAATCCGTCTTTTTAAGTTACACATTTCCCACAATAAATGCACATCGCTCGGGACTGAACGTGTGCATTTATCGTGGGAAGTCCGTACTACTACTACTACTACTACTACTAAATAAACGTTTTGTGCCGTAAATGTTCCGTGCCTGAACCGGATGGTGCTGCAACGTTACGTGCCGGAACGAATAGTACAAATCAACCTTAATCCGAGGACCAGATAATCGAGAAACCACTGTAATACAATTTTACTTTCAGATAGCGTTCTCGCAGAAAGTCAATGCGAACAGACCCAAGACTGGTCTCACCTCGTATTCTGGACTTACTTAGCGATTCGCTCGGCTGCTGATATTTTTCCAACGACAGCTGTAGCCCTGATCGATGCAGCCGTGGTGATAGCCACGAGAGAGACGTCCTGTGGACGCGGCGATGTGGGTCGCCAATTGGCCTTCGGTTCCATTGGCTTTGCAATCTTCGGCCCCTTAACCGGCTATTTGTGCACCCTTATAGAAAACTTGAACTCTTTCTATTATCTGCCGATCGGTATGCACGCCGTGATGATGCTCCTGGCAGCCCTTGTAGCCCTCTGTGCCAATGGCATGCCTCTTAGCCCACCAGAATGGTGGTGGCATACTAGAAGCGGCATGCTGGCACTTCCAATGAGCGCTATCAAGAGGTACGGCAGCGAAACTGGTGCATTGGTCGTTGTACTGATCGTTATGGGAACATTCTGGAGCGCGATGGACAGCTACTTGCCTTTGTAAGGACTTTTGTCAGCTGTTTAACCCTTTTGTTACGGTCACGATCGTTGTGGCGCGAGTTTACGCGTTCCTGCTGCAAACATTGCATCGTTTACTATTTTGCAAGTTACTGATCTGCTTCGTCAATTGATATATAACGAATACTAAATAAATAAGAATTAATGTGTGCTAGCGTAGAAGTTTCGATCTATGCTATTGCAACTCTTTCACACAATACGGTTTTTTTTTTCACCAATTTTATCGATACCGATGTGTGACGAAAATTCAAAGCATTGGGAATTCTAAGTTTTTAGAATTCAAAGCATTGAAAATTGGAAGGTTTGGAAATTTGGCGCTTTAAGAATTTGAAGCGTTGGGAATTTGAAAATTTGAACGCTATGACATTTGATGAAAATGCAGAAGCGATTCGAATGCTACCTTTGGCCATTATCAATTCGGCAAAATTACCGAATCGATCAAAAAACCGTTTCATCTGAACTCTTATCATCTGTTAGACCTCTTTCATACTATAGCCACCATTGGTAACAAAAGGGTTAATAGGGAAGATAAAGCAACTGGATTGCTGACCTTAAGTTCCCTTTTCTTTTTAGTGGCAATTAATTTGTATTATTTTTAGACATTTAGAGAAACTAGGAGGCAACGAACTCGCCATTGGTGTAGCTATGACTGTTGGAGCAGTTCCAGCCTTTTTATTCCTCTGGAAGTCCGAACACCTAGTTGACTACTGTGGTCACAGTAATCTTCTTATCACTGCCTTCACTGTGTATATAATTAGGTAGGTAAGTTGATACATCTTTTAATCGATACGCGTTTTAATATTGAAATTTTGCAGGTTTACAGGTCTAAGTCTAATAGCAGAGCCTTGGTGGTCTCTAATCGCGGAGGCCCTGGAGGTTTTCACGTTAGGAATCATGTGGGTTACTGCCATTCTCTATCTAAGACACCTCGTCCCGCGGCATTTGACTGTCACTGCTCAAGCACTGCCCGTGATTGCGCATTTTTGCGTTGGTATGAATTTTAAATGCAATCTCCAATTTACGCTTCACTCGAAAGCTACGAGAGTTTCGATCGTTTTGAGCAAATAAATTTAGTCGTTACTCAATTGGGCGTTTGCTTTTGTTTCGTGTGCCGCCTCGTTAGACAAAGTTTAGTTCCCAATTGACGTTGTACTGTCCTGAATAAGGTTCGAGCTTCTTATATCCCCTAAATCGTCTCATTGTTAGCAACTCTAAACGGCGACTGCTATCTAACTGTAAAATGCCGGTTTATTGTAAAGATGTTTCAGACTAACGGTTTTTGAAATCAGATTATCGAAATAATACCGGTTTTCGGCATCATAACGGTATCGGTATTTCGATAATAATCGATTTCGGTTTTATATCGATACCGGTAATAGTTTTTCTAACACAGTATTGTATCGTATTGTATAGTATACAGTAGCTGGTTTTAATTGTAATCCGTACAGCAAAGCGTTGAGTATTTTTAATTGGATACAGGTCGATGCATCGGAGCCGTGATCGGTGCTTACATCAACGTCGACGGTTCCAATATCGTTGACTCGTTGAGATTCGTTTACCGTTGCATGGCCATCGCTGCAGCAGCTGTAGCCGTTTTGTACTTCGTCTTGTATCACGGCCTACTGAAACCGCGATGCCATGCACACACTATACAAGGCCCGCGACAACCCCCCACAATTGTACAAGGTAAATACATCTATTAATGTATATACTTGAAGAATTATACTTAATCTGCATCTCTAATTTATCACACAAGCTGCCATTAAGGAGTACGAATTAAGTGAGTGGCTCTCTAATTATTTATTTCTCTTTTAATTACTGTTACATTATATTGCATTATTCCTAATGTCTGTTTTAATTTGTCTTATTTAACGCGTTAACTGCCGTATTGGTCATCAATGGACTTTAGATTTTTATGCAAATTCGTATTTTTACGAACACAATTAAAGAAATAAAGCTTTAATAGAGATTTGTTTCGCCCTCTAAATATAATAATGTACGATTTACTTTGGACGTTTTATATAGTTTTGCATACTACGTGCATGCTACAATCTTTTACAAACTTAAATTTTCCATAAATACATAAAAATCCGCAATCCAGTCATAAGTGACGGAAGTGTTGTAATCATTTCTAATGCGTAACATAAAATGAATACCGTCGACTACACGCGTTCGAATAGCATAGATAACGGAACATTATAAAATAAATTAAATTTTACTATAGCCCCCAGGGTAAAAAATAAAAAAGCTCGAGTGGCAGTTAATGCGTCGCTTTTTTTTTATCACCCAATTTCTCTACTTTTTTCTATGTACAGCAATGAACGGGAATGGAAATTACACGCCGCTCAGGGTTTACCATAATGGTATGGGCAGAAAAGGTCAATTCCGCTATTAAAAAATTTAAGAAGAAAAAAAGGAAGAAGGTGTTTAACGACACTTTAAATGTCATGTTACGGTGCTAGTGATTAGACTGTCATTGTTATTACGGTTAAAAAAATTGTCATTGTTATATGCGACGCGTGTATAAAAAAATCATTATCACTACACACACACACACGCAATCTTTAAGCGTTTCTTCACATTTTATCTACGAACTATTATTACTATCGCGTCGAAAATCTCTCTTTGATACTACCGCTGATTTCTTCCGTTTTGTACAAGCAATTTCTAAGAATTCGTTTGCTCAAGTGTACTTTGAAACGTCGGCGAGAGCTTTCTTACTGTATTTGCCAGTGCCCAAATGAGATTACAAAATTTACACGGCAGAAGTACTCAAAAATTTTATACAAAGTTCATATAATATATATATATTTTCTTTTATAAGTTCTCATGCAAGTTGTAATTTCTTTCGATAGAAAAAAAGCAGGGGTATTATATTTTATTTAAAAGATTAGACTTAGAAGTTTCTTTTCAGTTTGTAAAAATATAGGAATTGATAAAACAGAAAATTGCTTCTATATGTCTATATAAGTTTTGAGTACTTGTACCGACATCACCAATAAATAGTAGCAATACTACTCGATTACTACCATTCTAAATGTAACATGTTTGTAATGCTTTTTCATTCTCACGAGTCTCTTTGTATTCCTTATAGATACATCAACGATTTTTTAACAATTGCGCGAAAAGCTACGAAAGGCTTCGAGAGTTTCGTAAATTCTGTCGCGTCAATTTCCCAATTCTTTGTATACTCGAACTGGGATCACGTAGGTGTGTTACGTGTGTTCAGACACGTGTTTTTGAATGAGAAAAAATTTCTACGAACCTGTTGTGTATGTATCTACTGAGAAATATTTGTCTCTCTATGTAGGATATATAAAACCTTACCTGAAAGATAAGAGAAAGTAATATATTGATTTCCGGGATATGTGTAAACGAAGAAGACAAGAAATAAATAAAACTGAGTAAAACGTAAATCACCGAATCGAATGAGTCGTTCATTTGCCAAATCGACGAACTTCGTAAAACAAAAAGTAGGCTAATCGATGAAATAAGTGTACAGTCTTTTTTAAAACTCCTTTCGAAATTTAAATTTAAATGAATACTGTAGAATGTATTGAATTGAACGGAAAGACCGAGCATTTTTATTTTATTACATTTAGCTGTGTTGTTTTGCAGAAATTAATTTCCATTAATATCTATAATTTTTCAAATACTAGAACGGAGATGTAAAAATGGAATAATTATGTAGCAAATAATCCCAGCACTATTTTAAATATTAAATTTTAAAATATTTAAAAAGTGAAGTTGATCGCTTTGGCTTGTGAACAGTTCATATATATAAAAGAAAGGGGTAGCAAAAATTGCCATAAACTCCAAAAGTGCCTTCCTTGTAGAGCATATTGAAAGAACACACAGCCGTGTTTAATCGTTTGTAAGAAATTTATTCTTCAGGATTCACCTGCAATTAACAAATGAATTTACTGTTCGCTATAATTGGAATTATCATTTTATATGATACTACGAATAAACTATGTTAGGTATAATATAAAACAGTGATGATCAACACTTTATGGCCTTATCTTTTTGCCACTTTTTGCACATCCACTCGCTTACATTCATTGTACGTTTAATACCCTATGTAAATGTAGTAATATCGTTAAAGTACCTATATTAATATCAGAAATGCAGCAGATACTTTAGCAGAGGAAATTCTCCACAAATTTACAGTCTTACAGGATAAATTGAGAACAAATTTTCTGTGCGAAAATTATCCACACATTTTTATTAGGTCGTTGCTTAAGTTCGTGCCGAATTTTATAACAAAAAGTTACAGTCAAATAAGTATAGTAAAGGTACTTCCAAATCAAATTTATGATCTATTAATCGATAGACCTTTTAATCAAGCTTCATTGCCGTATTCTTACCATTACTTCGTTTCAGTTCGATATCTTCTATTCTATCGCACGGAAAGTTATGAAAAAAATTTTTTTAAATTTTTATTACAATTGGAGTATCCTGCAATCTCAAATGCTTCCGTAAAACTGAACTAGAACTGCTACATTATCGCTAGATTTACGATACACGACAATTTGACGGATTTTACGTTTCGTAAATAAGTATTATTATGAAGCGATTTCAAGGGATCATAAATATTACTTTTAGCAACTTATGTTGACCTTGATTGGTGTAATGATCTGAATAGTTATTCTAATTCAACATCCGTTCTTCTCTGACCCTGTAATACCTATTTTTCCGAAATCCCGCTAAGTTATACTTACAGCCGGTATCCGTAAATCTAGTGTTAAGAATCATTCACCATTAATCGTAAGATATTTAAAAAATATTTCGAGATGTAGTATTAACATATTGCGACACGAACTTATGGGATGACCAAATATATATACATAGAAAAATCAGAGTTAAAGAATTAAATTAGTATTACTTTTGTCCTATAAATTAGTACAAATCCTGCAATATTTGATATTCAATAAATTAATAAAACAGATGTGAACATTCATGAGACGCATATATACAAGAATTACTATATAGTACAATTGAAATATTGCTATTGAATCTGTTTCGCAATCGCTGACAAAAATACAAATCTTCTGTAAAATTACAGTAAAAAATTAACTACATCGTTTGTTAAAATACATAAAAAAATAAAATACAAAGTTGGATCTATAATGTAGTAATTTCAATTTTTACGGTCAATAGCAAAAGTCTATATACATTTCCAAATTTCAAATATTTACATAAATAGAAGGGCTTCAATTAATTCGTGAACATCAATTTGTTCATTATTTACAATTTAATAGAACTGAGAAGCACGATTATGTTGAATCCACTAGTTTATAAAAAAAATGTACGTGAACTGAAAACACGATTTCACGGAAATCTTAAAGTACACAAAAGTTATTGTTATAACTATATTTATACTTTGTTAAACCTTCCGGTGTATCTGTGACGTTCTATAATTCGTTTAACATAAATAAAACAATACTACATTCATTTTAATGAAACATGAATTTCTATGTTATTTTTATTCTTCTAATGTTTGTCCTAAATACGTAAATACTTGAAATATAAAATGTATATCTAGATTTTCGTGACTGACTATGGTATCAAGAAATTTGCGTAATTGATGTTTGCATACCTAATCAATCACAAATAACGAATGGACAAACAAGTTCGAAATCGATCAAGAGTACTAATAAAACTCGCAGAACATACTGAGTAACTATTATTTAATTAATCGTCAATAATAGTACAGTCATCTTCATTGCTGCTTTCAATATCTATGGCATTACACCTGCTCGAATTTAGTTCAGCCGTCCCTGATATATCTACCACAGAAGTCTCTTCACTAATAGAAAAATGTCTTTTAGGCGTTTCAACTTTTATCTGCACGTTACTATCGGTAAGTTCATTCGCGGCAGTCTTTTTATTTAAATCGTCGTTTATGTTGCCAACCATTCTCACAAGTTCGTCGACAGCCTTGCAGGTAATCGAATTACCCGGTTGAGATTCGGAGGAAGTCAAATTCTTTTTAACAGAGATAGTCGCATTACTACTGCTAGTCGAAGCAATCGATTTGTCTATAGTTTCTAGCATTTCGGAAATGAACGGCGAATTAGCTTCTATTAAATCTTTCAACGAAGTCTCATTCGGATCAGGTAGTTGTTTAGAACGTTTCTCCGGCTTCGCCGTACGTTTCTCTCCACACCGCTTTTGCACAAATTGGATGAACTGTTCTTCGTAATTTTGATACTCCATATTGATGTGAATCTTCGCCTGCTGCTGCATCGTAGAATGCCTTATAGATTTATCGTAATCTTGCAATTCTACGTCGTTTATCTGTACCGCTTTATCTAACAATATAGAGGGACTGTCACCCACGGCGCGATCCACGGTGATCCCCTTTTTAAAAAGGTTTATTCCGTCCACCACGGTCGCGGAACCCACCATCTCAGATGGACGCATAATACTGTACTCTACTTCACTATTAGTTTCGCAATCCGTGTCGGACTCGTTAACGCAGGTCATGTCAAGAGGTATTTTTTCATATCTATCATTTGTACGAATACCATTCTCGTCCGAAGTTTGAGTAGTTTCCATTCTCGTTTGGTACCTTTTCCATTTATTATATTCGCGAACTATTCTATCATTGATGAACGCTAACTGAGTGACAGTGTCGCGAATCTCTCGGTGATACTGTCTAATTAAAAGACGGGCATCGTTCAATTCATACATCCTATATTCCTCCCGCTTCGAAGTATTGAACAAACCTTGGAACTTTATCTTTAGATTAGTTAAAATATTATTCACATCTTTGCTGTGCGGAAGCAACCTTTGATTCAGCGTTGTCGTGTTGCGCCTTTCTTGTGCTTCGTTATTTGTTACACCCGGATAACTGTTTTTCAATGTCACGAGAGCAACGGGTACAGCTTTCTTACTATTAACGGATCTCCTTACGGAACGTCGGACTTTTGACGGACCAACTACTGCCACGTCTTCTGGGTCACTTTCGATCTCTATAACGTTCGGCTTGGGAACTGGATCCGGCGTGCGCGGTTTAGACAAAGGCAAACGTATCCGATTCATAATTTGAACGTTCTGATTAGGTATGGTAACCATAGGAGCTGGCACCGGCTGTACCGCTTTGTAGAATTGCATTCGGGCTGCTTGATTCGCTGGATTCATCGCGCGCGGAGCTGTATGCCGAAAAGGTACAAGGGGAGGAGCAGGTGGCAGCAAGTTAGGATTTGCAACGACGTTCATGGTAGGCCGCTTGTACATCGTTGATATATACTGGTTGGCTGATGGATTCACTTGATGGAAAACCGGGTTTTCTTCTGGCTGAGAAATAATCGTACCGTCCGCACTGACAGTGGCGTTTTCGCATTCCAACATTGTTTGCTCGCACGGGAACAAGGACGGTAACATCTCGTTTTGATCGAGAGAACCATCTTCCGACATTCCGCTATGCCGGTCAGATACCGATACGTTGCCGTTATGCAGTTTAGCTTTTCGTCCCCTTTTCCTCCGTTTAGTAATCAGGTTTGGTACTATTTGCTTCGGTGAAAAGGTCGTGTCCTCTTCTTCGGAATTAGACCTTCTTTGACGTTTCCGCTTCTGCCTCCTACAGCAAGTCGATTCGTCCAGATTCATTTTCTCGTCTAATTCTTGTTGAGACAGTTTGGTATCGTTTTGAAGTAGTCTGAAAGTACTCGACTTGTAAAGAAAAACGTTGTTGAACGTGACATATCTTCGTTTTACAGTTGTTCCTCGATGTACGCGCGGTTTCGGGACATCGACATACCGAGTAATTGAATTTCTTTCCCACTCCTACCAAATATTTGTATGATTTGCATAAATATTAGACTGCGGATCTTTATGCAAATTCGTATTGTTTCTTTTTTTGTTAACAAGATTAGAGAAGCGAAACTGAAATAAAAAATTGTATTTGAAATATCTTGTACATTTTTGCACATTCCGCGTATTATGTGCATTTTTTAATATTTAAGTTTCCTGTAAGTGTATAAAAATCCGCGGTCTAATAGCAACAAATTTTTGACAGGAAACGCTAATTATATGTTACGCGTACACTAAAATATTTAAATTATAAATTATAGAAGTTATTTAAAGTATATTATAATTTTCCTAATTCTCCAATATGGCGGCGTACTTCGAAACCGCATATTCCAAGGGACAACTGCAATTACCAGTGGTTTACCTGTTAACTGTTTGAATATGTTGAAGTAAAGCCCAACAAATTGCTCTTAAACTATAGAGGTCTCTAGGATCACAGACAAAACATTTCCATCTTTCATCTGCCTCAATCTTTTTTCTCACTATGGGATCAATGTTTCTTTTGATACATTTGCTACAGAATGTGTTGCTGCAAAAAGAACAGCAATATAAATTGCCACCATTTGCACACCATCTACAGAACATATCTGTTGCATCATCACCTGTAAAGTAAAATAGAAAACACAATATTTGGTAGACATTTGAAATTTCAAATGTTTGCATATCTTAAGACATACTTTACAATAATAAAAGTAGTGCAAAAATTCGTAAAGTATAGAATTAAAAATGAGGAAGATTCTTAGATGACGATTCATAAAGTGAATAGTATCATTGAATACGTAAACAAAGTTGCTTCTAAAAATATAAAAGATGTTACTTTATTTATATTGTACAAATTATTACAATTAGTACATTAAACGTGCATTAGAAGGTCTAGCAATATATAAATATAGCTGTAACTAGACTGTAGATCCTTATGCATTTATGGAGAATGTAGTTGTGGAAAAAAAGACAGAATACATATAGTATAGAAAAAAACACACAAAATATTTAAAGCAAAGTACATATGATTACATTTAATAGGTGAACCTAATTTCTATTTAAAATTCATATCTCTGGTTATGCTGTTAAAAATGTTAACCTGCATAAAAATCTGCAATCTATTGATTATATACATTTCACTGGTTAATGTATACCTTGTTCAAATATACCATCTCCATAGAAATCCCTACAGTTTGCACACAACAATGTATGTAACACAGGATGTTCAAACATGTTATGAGCATCTGCTGGTGCAGACCCAATGTGTGCATCGCAAGCTGTGCAATCCAATTTTTGAAGCCTTACTACTGAGATATCTAAAACAATCCCATTATCAATTAATAAATATTCATAAATTATAAAAACTTGAGAATCTCACTACTACAAATCTCGAAAATTTAATAGGAAAATTGGACTGCATTGACATGACAAAATGTAATGTGGCCCATGCACAGATCAATATTGAACCTCCCTTTATCAAAACTTTGTGATATAAAAAGTAATTTGATTCAAATTCGTGAACGCATCTTGCAATTTTATTTGTATCTTTTGTATTATACTCTAGCCATTTCGAAAGTTCGTACCACGTTTTTAAGATCGTAGTAACGAGCAGAAATAGCAGCATGTTATACCAATGTTGCAATATAGAAATTTGCTAAACAAAGAAAAAGAAAGGGGAGGTGTAAAAAATGAATATGGTTTTACCGCTGCCAAAGACAAGCTTGTAAAATGCGAACTCCTCTTGATTGATCGACAATGAGGCATTTGTCGTGCTCGGAGGTAATTCCCTGGGAGTTACTATAATATGAAGTAGGTTAGACGTTATGTCTCGCGTTAATTCGTACGAAACGTTATATAAAAAGCAACACGATCTCACCGTTCTCCTTGCTGTCTACCTCTTTCACTTCATTTACTTGTACTTCGAGCATACTCGAAATATCCATCGTTAATGCGTTTCAGATCGCGATCAAGTTTAACGTTACGTTTCAAAACACAGGTTATCGCGGCGCCATTTTCCTGCGAGCACACCGGCCTGAAATTTCGGCACGAGATCGTTCGAACGTTTAAAAAAATATGTTTCAAAGAAAATCCCCTATTCGGACGACTCCGTAACGTCGAGGAAAGGAAAGAACTCGAGATGCTTTTAAGAAGCATTTTCTCTCGAAGAAATTTTAAACGGGGAAATTTATCGTTTCTCTTGTTACTCGATAGAATTTCTGTCTCTCGATGGAATCTTTTAACGCTTCGTTTTTTGATAATATAATATGTAAAATGTTGCGAACTTTTAAACACGACAAAGGGGAGGGATAATGATTCATGAATTTGAATATTTCGAGGCGCGAACAGAAACGCAACTCACCCCTTTTACTCAATTCCTGATACTGACGATGAGGGAATGAATTTATTTACAAATGGCGACCACTTTTCGGATTTACTTAGAAAACTCGGTTCGGTTATCGATTAGGAATTTTCAAAAAGCACGACAATGGCTGATAATACGCAAAAGTCGAAGGATGCATCGTTGCAAAAGTCCGCGGAGAAATTAACCGAGGAGATGCAAAGTATGGCTAACTATAAGAATCTTTACACGGAAATTCAGGTATCTAATTCGGATCCAATAATTGGCATCGTTAATAATAAATTTGGAAGAATAATAAATTGCACATTCAAGGGCGTATTTATCCACAACGCGAAAGAAATACAATTCCAATTAGAAATTAAGCCCCAAAGAATTACGATCCTCTGTTTTTCCCACACTTGCAAACCGGAAATGCAAAGTATTCGATAACAAAGGCTGTCAATCATTTATATACATATATATTTTTGTAGAAACTTGTTGCTTCTACCACGGTAAAAAAAGAAGATTTTCAAAATACGTTAATGGATGCGTTAAGAAGCAACGGATTAGAAACGGAAATTAGAAATACGGTATTTCACTGGGCCAGATCACAAGTATATTATTTTTATTCAAATTTTGATCACGGTAGACTCTCGTTTAGCCGGCCTTTACGAAATCGAAACTTTGGCCGGATCACAAAATGGCCGGTTAATTCGAAAATACAGGATGTAATTTCTTTCATATAAAGCTTGGTTGTCGAGAAAATTGACTTTAAATATATAAGGGTTTAAGCGGGGCCGGGAAACCGGAAGTCTACTGCATCCTAATTTAATATCTGTAATATTAAAGAATTTTTTGCAAGGGTTCTTTGTCTTCCGCATCAGTGGCACCCGCTGAGGAAGTAGATTTGACTTACTTAAAGAAGGCCCAAATTCAGTGGGAACGCAGAATACAAAAATCATTAAATTCGACGTGCAATGAATTAAATGTGCCGTTGGCACGGATAAGACCGAACGCAGATCGCGAGGAACTTGCTGAGAAGTGGAACGAATTAAGCACTTACGATATCGGTGACCTTAACACAGCTTCTCACAATAAAAATGCTAAGAAAATCATTACAATAAATCTACAACTTATTGTTTATCTGATGTTTAGATTTGTCGCAATACAGACCGCTTTACTCCCCCAAAGATTTTCTCGATGTGCTGTTTTCTATCCGAAATCCTTCTTTTAAGAGACAACCGTACTTATCAAAAATTGCTACGTTTCCTCCGTAACAATGTGATTCCGTATTAATAGTATAATAATCTTTTAGAGACGAACTGAATTGGGAATTCAGTCACATACAAATTCGCGTAAAGACTCTCACGCATCTGGTAATTCATTCTTCTTACACATTTTCAACTCCTTGCCTTATAATAACCGATTACACTTGCGGCAAAAATTATGGTTCAATTATAACAAAACACATATGCACATACTAATGAATAGATTACGGATCTTAATGCATTTTCTGGTAAATTCGCAAATGCAAAAAGATTTCAGCATTTGAAGCGTTAGAAATGCAACATATTAGAAATTTAAAGCTTTGGTATATCGTAATTTTGAGAATTCGAACCTTTGGAAATTCGACGCCTTAAAAATTAGAAACGTTTGGAATTCGCAGATTTTACGCAGTGTAAAATAGTAAATAATTAGCGTTGCAACGAATGGTCTATGAAAAATTCGTAAGGCAAGGTGTTAAACGAATAAACAATATTTCAATTGCATAAATTAAGTACGCAATTACTAGAGACGTCTTTACGTGGAGTTGGCCAGTGGAATGCCATTGTTAGGAGTAAATCCGGACATGCCAAGTTCGGAGAATTTTGCAAATCTAGAGGAGGAGAGGATTTACATCGGTGAGAAGGTATTGAAGTCTAATCACGCCCCGATCGCGCAAGAATTTCTGAAACGTGGAGCTCCTCGTGCTCTTCGCGGCCCTCTCTGGTCACTTGTGTTGGGATCCGTAGTAAAAGAAAATGTACAAACTCGAAAATATAAACATTGACCACCTGAAAGTTCAATTACAATCGATATGCTTCTTATAGGATTTAGAATATTACGAGGAATTAAAGAATATGGTGCTGCAGTATGATATCGTTATAGATAAATTAATAATAAAGGTAACGCAAAATGACATTTTTTAACTTACTTTTAATCAAATAGAATAAGATAGTTTAAAGATATAGTTCGTAATATGATAGAGATAAGATATTGACACTAGTGGAGGAGAAGAAAATGTACAAAACCTGATTTTCCATATCATAGCTTGTAATAGCAGAAATAAATAAAGATATATATATATAAATTACTTTCAATCATTTTTCGAACTGTTCTTTTATTTCAGGACGTGCAATTAACTGCGCGAAACGATGACCAATATTTCGTGTTTGAGGATGTTTTATACAAGACGATGCTATGCTTTTCTCGCGATTCGGAAGTGTTAGCGCCGGTCACGACTGATAGAAGTGCTGGAGGCCAAGTGATACACGCGGTTTTGCAAGGAAAGCCACCTACTTTGGAAAACACCTTGGTCTTCCCGCCAAGTGGCGTAATTCCATTTCACGGATTCACGATGTATGGTACAAGAAATTAAACAAAATTTCAAACCAATATGAAAAGATCTATATGCAGGACCGAATTAGAGATTTTGAAGTCCGGGTCTATTAACTCAATGAAGATCCCTTTAACAAATAATCATGGCGTGAAAGGAGGGGGGATGTAATAAGTAGAAATTAGGAATGGGATATTTTAACCCTCGAAATTAAAAAAGTTTCGAGTTTCGAGTTCTCGAAGCTTTGTACTATTTTTATAACTCGAAACTCTCGAAATCTAGTTACTCGAACTAAAGCGGATTTGTTAAGATTTGAATTTCTGACAAAATGGATTAGTATTCCCAATAAAAGATGTATCATTTTGTAGCTACCCCATTTTGCTACCTATACGATGACCCATGTGCAATGTATTACACTTTTCGGGCTTTTTATTTGCGATACTGGTTTCGATTGCATACCGTTTCCAGTCACGAGCAAGGTATCGTAGCATTATCTTTGCTTTTTGAGAGGTTGCTACAGTGCCATGAACCTATGCTTTGGATTCATTTTAGGAGCATTCATATACAACCGTAAATACGATCTATTTTATTTAATATTCATTCGTTTATGTAGTCATAGAATTGATTAACATTTGCTTTCAGAGTAAGAGTTGTTTTTAAATGGATCATGAGAGGTTTCAGTGGCCATTTACCACCAGAACAGCTACTTTACCTCTGGGACTTAATTTTGGGTTACGATTCATTAGAAATCATCCCGTTACTGGCGGTCGCCATTTTAAGCTTTCGAAAAGAAAATCTGATTCAAGTGAACAATCAACAAAGCGTCGAGGTAAAAGATTTTATTCGATTAACTATTTATATAGAATTATTATATTACTGATCGCTTATTTTTAGGCTGTCTTGGCAGATTTGTCTTCATTAAAAGTTATCCCATTATTGCAGTTAGCTTTATTAAGGGAATAATACCAGGTGAGAAGAGGAAATAGAGGAACACTTTATTCGGATTGAAATTTAAAATTCAAGTAGGGGGGTAACATCTTTGCGCAGGTGCGAACCGATACACATCTCCGTATCTCTTTTATGATTCATACTGTTACTATACGGATTACTACTGCGATAATCCAGATTAACTCAGTAAATGAGCTATTTAAATAAATTTAAAAATATTTTGGAAAGAAATAGGGTATACAAGTTATTAGTTTACAGTTTTTTATTTTTCTGTTACTACATGAACAATATAATTACTATGATAAACATAATACTATATCAACAATATATATAAACACGAATACTTAGCTCGACTGTCCGCGTCTCGCGCTCGACTGCCGCTTGTCTACAAGACGCCCCAGAACGCTCGTTCATCAGTCCGTCACAGAACGCGACGAGCCGGAACGTGATGTCGAAACGAAGTCAAAACGATATCAATACGAACTCAAAACGATTCTGCTATGTTAGTGCTGGGTCACGAGAAATCGAAGTGGGTTCCAATGATGCTTGCACCCCAAGATTTGAAATATTCTCGAACAAGTATATATTCTCAATTAGTTATACACAGAAGGTATTTAAATTATGTAGTTAAAACGTATAAGTAGTCGATAGCGCATATATCAATACAAAATGAAAAAAATACTATATTCATTATATACCGATGCGAAGAGAAATATAAATACTAAATAAATATAATATAAATAAAGAATAGAAACTGAATAAATGAGATTATGAATACCATACATACAATAAGTTTTTAAAATATATATACACAAGAAATAATAATGAAGGAATATAATATTATTTATTCAATAATATATTCTTTATTAACATCGTATTCATTTACTGTTTATTTCACTTCCTATTGATACATGCGGTATTCAGTACTCATTTGTTTTATTTATATAATTTAAATACTTTCTGTGAATAACTAATTGAAAATATATATTTTTTAAGAATATTTCAAATCTTGGGGTGCAAGCGTCATTGGAACCCATTCCGATTTCTCGTGACACGATCTTAGCAGTGTCTCTATCCTTTACTTTGCCACAGTCTATCTCTTTCTTTCGGCTCTGACCAATCATGGCTCGCGGCAATAGTTTCCGTGTACAGTACCCTCCATGGCATCTATAGATGCCATCCCGTCGTGAGAGTGTTAAATGACAAAGCATTTGTTTATGAATGGTGGAAAAAAATGAGTACGTGAGCGCATAAATTTGATTCGATATCACTGATGCCGTCAATAGTGAAATCATTGCCATTTCTCTTCCACATGCGGTTAGAACCGAGTCCAATACTGCCTGTACTCGCAGCTAATTTCCGAACGTAACTGGGTATACATAGGGTACCTTAAAAGTACCAATCTCTATATGCGTTCGATAAAAATATTGTACAGATACACTAAGCACGCCAATAAAATGCAACATTGTTGAAACCTTTTAATTCATAGTAAATGTACCATTGTATCTTCTAGTTTAATTGAACTAATCGTAAGTCCAAGAGCAATTTTGTAACTATATATAATTTGAAATATAAAGTTTCCCATGTACATGGAATATAAAATGTAATCTGGTTACTTTTTACTTGTTTATTAACATTTTTTTGTTAAGAATACAAAGCGCTCAATTACGAGCGATTAAAAGTCAAATAACATATGTTTTGGAACATTATTTTTAAGTACTGAGACCGATCGCAAGTAAGTTGAACCCTTACGTGAAACTCCTAATAAAAGGAGTTCACGATGCGCTTGCTGTTTCTCGTTTCTTGTTACTTTTGTAACGATAATGTGTTCCCTTTTTTGTGGAACACACTGTATGATAGAAGTTGTGATCGACAGAGATAGAAGACGTCTGCTGGAAGGGGGCTTTCCTGTTTCCGCCTGTCAGCCGTGGAGATCAGAGACGCCTACCTGCCATCGCCGTTGTGTTTATAACTGGTTGCCTTTGCCGAATTTAATTCTGTGCCATTATTCTCGTGAAAAGCGTGCGAAGTCACGCCGATCAGCGGTTTGTGAGTAATACGATCGCTTGATTTTGTTTTTCCCCATTCGTGAAATCGCATTCGACTGTCATTGTTATTACTTGCGGAGCTACGACGAATAAGGGTGGGGTGGTTCTCACCCCCAAATTATTAGTCATGCACAGCTTTGTACCAGTGTCGAAACCCTCCGTTAGCGTTATCTTTTGTATACGTTTCTGAAGCACCATTAACCCGTTCAATTGTGCAAATTAAATTAAAAATTCCAAATTAAATAAAAATATTTCTATCGTCATTTTTCATACACTTTTTTATTTAACAATCAATTTATCGAAAGTTTCATTTGGGTTGTTTATGTGCGGTATCATATTTATCAGATTACATGGTGTAAGCAGAAGCCCATCCAGAAGCTACATTGTTGCAAACGTCAAAATGGCTTGGCGTTTCAAAGCATCCAAATATAAAAATGCAGCCCCGATTGTTCCTAAGCCAGAAGCCTGCATTAGGGACATCTCAGTTGGCTCCTATCAAACCTATGGAAATAACATTGCAGCCTCTGCTGCATTTATGGCATTTAATGTAGACCATAATGGTATATCCATATGTTTTAATATATTTTAGTGTATCTTGTACTTTTATGTTTTACTATATATCTTTTATGTTCCCTTTGACTAGGATCTAATCTTGCTGTGCTACCATTAGAGGATTGTGGTAGAAAGAGCAAAACTATGCCTTTGCTTCATGCTCATGCAGATACTGTGACAGATATGGATTTTTCTCCATTTCATGATGGTATATTGGCCACTGGTTCACAAGACTGTCTTGTAAGTTACATTCACTTGAAATACAGTGAGTCAAAAGTAAGTATACACTTTACAAAAATGAAATTATACTATAATCTGTTCACTGTAAATTACATCATAATTATGTTATAATTTATTTATTGTAGGTGATATTATAATTTTACTACTATTATATGATATTTATTTATGTGCTACAAATAATACTATAATTTCATTTTTGTGAGGTGTACCCTTACATTTAACTTTCACCGTACATGCCCTGAAATAGCAACACCTAAAAAAATCTGAATTTTCGGAAAAATATTTTCCTTAATCAATCGAAAATTTCTGTATATTTTGTTATAAACAAGTACAAAAAGCATTACCATCTCTCTAATTTTTATTGATGAATAAATTACTATTGCTAAATCAATTGAAAGTCCTGTATATTTTTAAATATTTGAAATTTAGAGATGTATGTGGACTTTTATGTACATTGAATGATATATCAAATATGTATCTTGTCTGTGCATATGTGTTGCTTTTCATTATTTAATTAATACTTATAATTTTAATTTTAATTATAATTAAATACTTCTTATTGTAGGTGAAGCTGTGGCATATTCCAGAAGCTGGTTTAGAGGAACCCTTGTGCAATCCTGAATGTACCTTCTCCCACCGCCAAAGAAGAGTAGAAGTGGTGTGTTGGCATCCTTCAGCTGAACATCTTCTCACAACAGTATCATACACAAATCTATCTCTATGGGATGTAATCTCGCAACAAGAATTATTTTGTAATTAAAATATCATATTTTCCCCTAAGCGAAATCTTTCTCGATTAATTGTAATTTATTTAATATCACTTTATCATGTTACAGCTAACAATGAACATACGGATGTGATCCAATCTTTGAGCTGGAAGCAAGATGGTGTGCTCTTAGCTACATCTTGCAAAGACAAACAAGTGAGAATCATAGATCCCCGCGCGGCCACTTGCATCGTTAATTCCTGTTCCAGTCATCAAAGTATCAAGGATTCTAGAATCGTTTGGCTGAATAACAGCGATAGAATACTCACCACGGGATTCGATGCCGCGAGATTAAGACAGGTTTATATCAGAGACTTAAGGCATCTGAACGAGCCAGTAAAAACGTTAGAATTGGACTGCAGCACAGGGTAAGAATTCGCGAATAAACTATCTAATCGTAACGCAATCATTGCAGTATAAATCTAATACAGATTATATTTCACAGGATTCTAATGCCCCTCTTTGATCCTGACACAAACATGCTTTTCCTTGCTGGAAAAGGAGACACCACTATTATGTATATGGAAGTTATGGATAAAGATCCATTCTTAGTTGAAGGAATTCGTCATAGCGGCGAGCAAACGAAAGGAGTATGTTTAGTACCGAAACGAGCGTTAAACGTGATGCAAGCTGAAGTCAATAGATTGCTGCAACTCACTTCCAATATGGTGATACCAATCATGTATCAAGTTCCACGAAAAGTAAGTATGCATTACACTATAAGAATACAATTTGTAATATGTGGACTGTGAATCTTTATGAAATTCAAATTTTTACAAATAAAATTAGAGACGAGATCTAAATTGGAAGCTTGTTTCACTCTTTTAATATTATAATTTGTATTTTATTTCCGATATTTTTAGTATCTTTTTAATACCATTTACCGTCTGCATCTTTTTAGGGAGACAAACAAGATTTAAGTTTCCTACAAGTGCATAAAGATCCGCGGTCTAGTAATATGTTTCATAAAGTTATAAATTGCTCAATTTTTAATTGTAGACGTATAGGGACTTCCATGCAGATATATATCCAGATACGATAGGCTGTATCGCGCAAAATAACGCGGCAGCCTGGATCAAAGGACACAATATGCCTGTTCCAAAAATATCATTAGATCCTGCCAAGAGGAATAAAGGGGAGGAACCTATCACTGTAAGTAAATGCTTCTATGATTCTTGGGCGTTTTTGAAGCTTCAAGAATTTTATAGAGCATAGTAGGATTTTCGAGTAAACATAAATTATCACATAGATCGTTTTTTTACGATATAAAATGCATTATAATGGGATTTATCGTATTTATCATAAATTTGCACGCTTATCATCATCATTTCATTTTATTACGTTTTTGCTGTTAGGTTTGCTAGTCCTGAGATAAGTTTTTTTTATTAAAAGCGCTTTTTATATATTCCTTTTTCAATGTGTTGTGTGACGTTCAATTGTACTTACGATTAGATTATTGATTACAATATTAAATGAAAGATAGCAAAGTATTAAGGGAATGCAATTAAACGGTGTGAAATTCTATTCTCTGATACATTGCTATTTGTGTGCTATGCTGTGTACATAGGAAAGTAATATAGAAGTAGAACATAATTTAAGCATCTCAATTATTATTTGTATTATAATATAAATTTATACGTACTTATTTTTTACATTACATTGCATTTCATTACCAGAAAAAAAGAAACTGAAACTTTTAGCTGGTAATGTACGTTTTATTTTGCATCATTTGATTTTGTTTCCTCATGTTCTGTGTATATTTTTTCACGTTTCAGATATCCAATGTATGTTTTATAGTTTATGCGTTAGCACCATTCAAAGTGTTATTCCTGGCACGTGTAATTTAAATGGCAATTGATGTTCTGTAGCTTATTCTATCAGCGTAAGTAATTCTAAGTATGATGCGCGAAACATAGCTATTTTTTTATGTTCTTTAAGCTATGCCTTTTCTTTTTTTGTATATACATTCTCGCGTTTAGGTGTAAAGAAAATTATGTATGTGTGCGTGACTAGCAGGGCTGGGTAAAATTTGAAATAATTTATTACGAAATATTCAAAACTGGGGTGCTTCTATACGCGAATACTATTTTCTATTTAAATTCGGATTCGAATAAAGGAGCAAGTAATTGGTAAACGAGAGATATAAATTAAAAGTCTATATCTAAAATACAATACCGCAATTGTGAATTTTTATTGTTAAATAATACAATTAAATTATGGGAAAATTAATATCTTCAACCTTAATTAATTAGCATTTAAATACCAAAAAGGAATACATTGGTATGCAAATATTTTTCGTAGCCGCTGTATATTTTTCCCAGCCCTGGTGACTAGCTTGTGTAGAAATAGCATCGATATTTCGCGTATGTAGAAAGAGAATGTTGAGAACAGAAGTTGGTGTGCGTGTTCATCTAGTTCGGTGTGAAACGGTTTGCGTCATTAAGGAATTTACCGTACCTTCAGGTACACAAGGGAAACTTAGCGACGCTGAAAGAGAACGAACGAGAAATAAAAGTGGAGCAAAAGCAATCGAAGCCCGTGTCGGTGGCCGCGCCGAAATCTTACCCGAAGACGCAAGAATCGAACGAGAAGGAATCGATGCCGGAGAACGATATCGAGAAGATAGAAGAGACGAAAAAGATCGAGGTTGAAGATGATAAGAATAAAGTGCAGAACGGAGGGCAAATACCGCCGAAGCCTCTGCCAAGATCGTCGAGAACTAATAGCATTTCCGAGGATGAACCTAAGCCGGTTGCACGTCCTCGAACTTCACCGAGCGTGGGCTCAGTAGTTACATCCGTGAATCCTAACGCGATTGGGGGATACAAGGTTGTAATCTCGCTATAAGAGAAACTAATAGCGTTAAGAAACAAAAGATTAGATTAATTTAATTAGAAAAATGTTCTACTTCTGTATGCGTGATGATATCATGTGCACATATGTACCGTTTCACTCGTCTCATTGCAATCATAACTTCACCACTAGTGTTCCTGATCTCTCGACATTTTTCACTTCTCGAGAAATGAGAAATTGGAGTACAATTGTTTGAGAATTCTCGAAAAATTAAATGAAATATTGCAAAATTGTATGTTTGTTCATACAGAGCAGTGATTCTCTAATATATCTGATCGCTGCCGTCTAAACATTGTGTTACATTGTGTCGTACAACGAACACAAAATATTAACTGCATTATTTCACTTCTACATGCATTGGTAGTATTTAGTATAAATTGTAACATACCTAGGCATCGATATAAAATTGCTCGCAAAAGTATACGCAATTTGGGCTAACTGAAACTCACTTTTGAAAATAAATGATGTTAATAATAAAAGACTTAGTCTCTTGAGAAATGAGATAAAAGCAATCATAACATTTTTCGAGAAATTTTCTAGAATTGGAACCAGAATTTTGTTCCACGAAAATAACGTGCAATTTTCTGTCCTTGTTTTTAGCCGCGACTTGGACCAAAACCGTTTCAGGCAAAGTGTGGCAGTCAGGAGTTTTCTTTTGACAAGATCTTTTCGGTTCCTGTCGCGCCAAATAACGACACTAATGGCTATCAGAACGACTTGAATAATCAGCTAGAAAATAATACGGAACCAGAGAAATCGCCGTCGTTTAATAACGATCGTATTAAAGAAGCGGAGAATGGAAAGAGTGACTCGAGTTCTCTGGAGGAAGATGCAAATTCGAGTGACTCTGGTTACAAACCGAAAACACCGAGCACAGCGGAAAGACGTAAGGTGTTCGAAATAAAAGTGAAAGATGAATCTCCTGAAAATGAGGATCTTGGAAGTTTCGAAAGGGGCAATGCGAATAGAAACTCTATTGCTGAGAGAAGAAGGCTTTACGAGAGTCGCTCTGTGTCCGTGACCGATGGAAATTTAGCGGAGAAGGCAATGGGATCGCCAACCATGCTTAGACGCAGAGATTCCTTCAAAACCAAAAGCGAAGTAATTAAAGAGGACGAAGTTAAGAAAGTAATCTCTATGTTGCGCCAGCAAAGTATGGATCCGCGATTGGAGAAGGTGGATAATTCTATAACGCCAACGCCTAAGCGAACGTCTACAGTATTCGGTATAAAACAATACATAGAAAAGTATTAAAAGTAGAATTCTTGTTAGGGGAAAAATACGTGAATGATTTATATTTGTTGTATACAGGTAGGGTATCCAAATTCCGACATTTGAAAGGTACTCCTGGTCATAAATCTACGCATATTGAGAATATAAGAAACATTAGCCGACAGATATCGGGAGAATGCGATGGTTTCCACGGTAATTCAAATTTTATATAAAATCACGCATCCTCCAAATAACTTTTGTTTTAACCAGGGATTGAAAACTATACATAATTGTTTCATTCAAAACCTTTATATAACAGTTACTGACAATTATTTTTGAAATCTTTTTACCTCCTGGTTTTAACACTAGAACTACCAAGACGATCGAAGTGACGTACTTATAATTACTTATAAAAGTTGTATAATTTTACAGTCGTATATTTTCGAAGATTTTCAATTACTTTTTATAAACAGTGTACATAAAGATTTATTTTCATTACATTATATATTTTTACAAATATCTATCACCTCGATTACCTTGGTACAAATAAATACGTTCCAATCGCTGGTAGTTCTAATGCTAATTGAACAAATATTCGATTACAGCTAATCCCGATCGAGTTGCGGTACCGCTTAGCGGTCCAGGCGGTAAGATAGCAGTTCTGGAATTGAAGAAAACTGGAAGACTACCGGACGGTGTGATGCCAGCGTTAGTACACGGTGCCACTATAATGGATTTCCAGTGGAATCCATTCGACAATCAGCGATTGGCTGTTGGTAAAGGAATTAACAATATTTCTTTTACTATCGTAACACGTTCTATTGAAAAGAATTTTTAAGCGATACGTATTAATAATCGTTAACAGCGTGCGACGATGGGATGATTCGGTTATGGGAGATACCAGAGTTCGGTTTAGCGGAACCCACGAATGAACCAAAGCACATTATAAAAGCTCACACCGACAAGATATATTTAATCAAATTTCATCCATTGGCGTCGGACGTTCTAGCGTCAGCTTCTTACGACATGACCGTGAAGATCTGGGACTTGACGCTTTTGTCATCGTGCGAGACGGCGGTGGCAAAGATAACTCTTATGGGACATACCGATCAAATTTTCAGCCTTGCATGGTCACCGTGCGGTCAATATCTTGCGAGTACATGCAAGGATGGAAAGTTGCGCGTTTACAAACCGAGATCTAGCGATGTGCCAGTGAAAACTGGCAAAGGTCCTGTTGGAACCAGAGGGGCCCGAGTTGTGTGGGCATTGAAGGGACAGTTTCTGGTTGTGATGGGTTTCGACAAGTACGTACAACATTGTAATCTTTCGCAATTATTAGGTTGATGTATATGAAATGTCATTTTTCATAGTGAAACTTTAAACAGAAGTAAATTTTTGCATTGATTAAGAATCATTGGAACAACAAATAATTCGATGTAATAAGTAATCGACTAATAATCAATTATTCGTAATTCTTATTCAAATAAAGTTTTATCGGAATTATTGTTTAGCACTGAATAATTCGTCACTGTATATTTTTTGTTACAGGGTTTCAGAAAGGCAAATATATGTGTTTAAAGCAGACAATCTTAATACTCCGTTAACGACAGTCGGTTTAGACGTGTCGCCCGCAATTTTAATGCCGTATTACGATGAAGATAGTTCGACTCTCTTCTTAACGGGGCGCGTAAGTTTGATTTATATAAAAATCCGGTACAATGGAGGGAACGTGTTTTTGTATCGAATTTGCTTCAGGGTGATTCAACGATATATGCTTTTGAAGTGACGGAAGAAGCTCCGTATTGCTGCCCTCTTAGTCATCATCGATGTAGCAGTTTGCATCAAGGTTTATCGTTTCTTCCTAAGAATAAGTGCGACGTTGCTAGCGTAGAATTTGCGTCAGCATTAAGATTAACGAACAATACGATAGAACCCTTGAGTTTCACTGTGCCACGTATAAAAGTAAGTTCATTATATCTTGCGCAAGTGCACAAAAATAAGGAACTGAATTAATTTGAATTGTCTTTAGAGCGAGCTTTTCCAAGACGATTTATTCCCGCCGACAAAAGTAACATGGAAGCCAACTATGACTGCTACCGAGTGGTTCAATGGAGCTAACAAACAGGCGTATAGAATAAGCCTAAAACCACCAGGCATGGACAACCGTAAGTAACAATTAACTATGTTTGAAATGTTTCGAAAGATTGCATTAAAGCGAACAAATAATTACTTATTACAAATAAAAATAACCACTTGATTAATCGTAAGCTATATTTATAATTATTGAATTGGAATTAAATAAACCTTACTTTATTTCGATAAATATACTTGAAATACTTGAAATTATCAATAAGTATATTAATGAAAGGGATGAAAATTAAATTAGTGAAAATGAGTATAGAACGTTTGAGGACATTAAAATCTATTGCCATAGTAAAGCCAACGAAGTGCAAATGGTTAGAACGTTTCATATAAAAATTGTAAAAACATTCCGAACTTGTGCATAGTATCTGAGAACCAAGGCCAGGGAGTAGTCACTGCACCAGTTGCCGCGAAACAGCAATCAACGATTCCATTTTCTGTATCTGCTCAACCTTTCACCAGACTTGGATGGAATCCCGACGTGAAAGCTAAGCAAGAAGAGGTACGTGAATATTTGAAAACGAATTAGTATGAGTTACATACATGTAACCCGTGCAAATTGCGTGCAGAGCGCTATATTTTTTCAACTATTTCGGCATGTGAATTTTACACTTTCTTTGGTTCCTTACAAGGCACAGCTTCTCAAAAAAATAATATACGAAGCTGTATTAAATTTTTAAGCGTTAATTCAAAAGACTCGTGGTTTTATATTAGGAATTTGCAGGATACCAAAAGTTTCGAGATTCCCAAAATTTCGAGATTCTAAAGGCCATTTCGATATTTTCTTTGTTTAATATTTTCATGATTTTTGGAAATGAAGGAGAATCTGAAAATATGAAATCGATTCCTGGCTATTTTCGGGATCCCGCACACTCCTAGTTTATACTAAGTAGGGTGTATAAGTATTACAGTTTATACTAACTATAGTTGTACTATCCCTAGTGTATTATTTTGTCTGAGCATATCGTTAATGTATGTCTGGTAGATCCAGAAAACTATGAGCAACTTTGTGGGAGATGTAATACAGTGCTCCTTGGAACAGGATCATATGGAAGGTGTGGAGGAGCACGAATGGGTAGGTAATATATTCGTTGTAAAGTCATAAACGCAATAATTTCTAAGTCGTAGAAATGTTCTTTGCACACAGAAACTTAACACGTTTATAGAGTTTCGCTATTTTAATTTGCAGGATGAGTGAAGATTGCGCGCAGCATCGGTAGGTCATTAAAATAAAGCGGTAAGATAAAGTAAATTTAAACGTAGCTGTTCGGAACGTAATTTATTTGTAAGTTAAAAGTCACGGTATAAGCGGATTTCGATATTAGCGTACATGGTGAGAGATATTTATAAATTGGAATGATATTTCCAAGAGAAAAAAAAAACATCTTCATTGGAAAACGGTACGTGTGCGATTTGTTCAATTGTGGTAATTTTTTAACATAGTCATAATTACCCGAATTATCGTAACAATTTAATTTAAAAAAAAAAAAAAAAAAAAAAAAAAAAACCAAAGGACTGGACATTGAAGTGTTTTCGATTTCACGTTAAAATTATCGCACTATAAAATTAGTTCAGTGAATACACGTCCTTGTAAAAAAAAAAAGAAAAAAGATACAATTGCAGTCCTTGTCGTAAATGATTTTTATTACCTGCCATTTTACTTGGTATTAAGGATTCACTTTGTATTAAGGATAATTACGTAAGATAATTATCGTGAGAGCTGTACTAGAGATTTAGAGTCACGAATATCCAGAACCTATCAGAATTGGACAATAGTTTCGATGACGTATTTAACATGTATCATGATTTTAAAGAAACTATGTGACTTTGAGATTACTGGTACTATTCCCAAGTGTGTTTCTAGCACCGAGTGAAAACGAATCTACTGGAATCATTTGAGTCTCTTATTTTTAAGGTTTGAGAATGCTTTAAAATATGCCATTTATGATTTTGATGATATGAGTGTTAATTAGAAATGGGCATTGCTTGAACACACTTGTATTTGTATTTTCTCGTCTTCTTTCAAATAGAAAATTAGTTAGCAATTCTGTACGACCATTTTATACTTTTCAAAAGCTCATCTTGGTATGAGCAAACGAAATTATTTAACACGTTGAGTGCCGCGCAATCCATCGATAAGCCACATTGAATCTTGTGCTGGATCGTTTTCTTCCTCTATCGTTTCTTGTCTTCTTGCTAATACTCATTTTCGTAGTCTTATTAATATTATAAGATATTCTACAAACGTATATAATAGCTGCGATAACGTAAACCATCGGTGACCGAAGCAGCGCGAATGAAAAGATATAAATTCGGCGCGGTACTCGATGTGTTAAAACTTAAAACAGTTTATAGCATTTTTAGATTTATTAATATTGCTCGACAAGCACTGCTCCTTTCTATTGACTAAACAAAGCAGTATCTACTGGTCCATAAAAAGTTAGTCTTGACAAAATGATATAGAGTATGATTTATATAGTATATTCATATTAGTGCCACGTATCTTTATTTAACATTATCAATGATAATCTCAGTATATACATTACTGTAATGTAACCATCATACGTGTGATACTAGCGAACGATACTTTTCTTTCTTTTTCTTTTTTTCATGAATCAAGGATAGAAATTTTTACGATACATGGTAATATACATACGCACATGCTATATTGATGAGATAAACGATAGATGAAAGTTACGCATAGTAAGTCATAAGTCGACGATTACGTTAATAGAGCGAAGTATAAACACACCGGTAACCAGATTGTACTTTCAACGCATTTTTCACGATCTGAGGAATCTCCAAACGACTCGTGTCGAATATAGGGAATAAATCAACTTTTATACTCTTTCAATTGCGCCAAAGTATTTGTAAAAAGATAAAGGAAAATCGAGAATTCACCGAATGTGTATTTTAACAACATGAAACCGTTTTTTCCAATTCATCTATTTGTGCATCTGTGACTAAAGCGATTGAAACGTGAATTCCAAATTCATTGGTAGAGGAAATGTTTTAGATTGCAAGTTAATTATAAAAAGATGCGTATTTTGTCTATGCGATATACAACTAAACTTATACTTTTTAATGGTCTAATAGAAATTAAGAACGTTAGAATGATTTACCATCCGAATGTATTCGTTTCCAATTTTGTATAAATGTATTCTTGTTAGAGATGGGCGAGAACCCGAAAAATTCCGAGACTCCCATTTCAATCCGATCCAAGAATTCGATAAAATCGAGCGATTTGAAAAAACCGAACAACCTAAAGTGGTAAAAATTGAGAGTCTTGGGTGATTCGATTTTCAATAGAACATATTTATTCAAACGGGATAAATCCATTATTCTTTCGATAAAATAAATTCATCAACCCGCTTAAAAATAGTGGACTACTTATTGGTACACCTAATGTATACGTATAATAAAATATCAATATGATATAATAATACAATTAACAAAATTAAAATTAACGTATATTACAGGATATTCTTGTAAAAAGTTTACGTCCGGTTCTCAACTCGACTCGAAATTTTCGGTTCTCGCACTCCTCTGATTCTACTCCATTTCTTAATGCAGTATAATAGCGCCTATTCGTAACGATAGTTTCTCGTAATTACTAAGAATCTAATGGTGTTCCTAATTGTACGAACAAAGATCCCTCCATTTTAGTGTATCGAGTTTGAATAAAAGGTACGAGTGAAGTTGGAATTCACAGTTTCATACGCGAATTACGCACATTTTATACTTTTATATTTGAACGCATCGGTAATTTGTATAGCAAAGGAAATTAATGGTGCTATGCCCTTTCGGTAAACCCTAGCTTGTAAACCGGAAGCACGTTGAGAACCATGTAACCAATGATTTGTTTGTTCACGCGATAAAAGACAGGATCATTGCTCAGTTTGCTCAACGATCCAAAGTAGCATTCCACAATTTTTTTTATCTTTTTTTTTAATATATATATATATATATATAAAAGAGGCACGGAGAAAATCATAAATCATTAGAAATGGATGAGATGCCAAAGGTTTCATGCACCAATTAAAAGAACGAAAGAAAGAATGACGAAAAACTGGTGAATTAAGTTTCCTATATCATGGATTGAACGGATCTTAAAGCATTTAAGGAGAAGTTGCGTATATTTTTCTCTACATTTTCTCACACATCTTTTTGTACCATTTTAGATGCATAGAATTGTCCGGTAGGTGAAAACTTTTGTACGAGTCGAGAGTAAAGAAAACGAAACAAAGAGGAACAAGGTAATACTTCGCTATGGAAAAAAAAAGAAACTATTGCTGCCATTTACATCGTCCGCGTTGTAATTCACATTTGTATGTCTAAATAATCATCCGCCAGATATTCTAGAACTGAGAAACGTCATTGTTGCATATTTTATTAGTAGCCTTATTTTTTTATGCCATTTTACGTAGCCTTATAAGTAACAGGGCAGATCGAAAGCTATAGGTATAATACATACATATATGAATAGTTTTATGTAAAAATGAATCTCGAAAAGTTGTCATAAGTTACGAAAAATTATTTAATCTCCATTCTTGATCCTTTCTCTACCAACCCTTGTAACGGAATAACAATTTACACTCTTTAACAACACTGTGCATTTCTTCCTTTTTTTCTTTCATTGCAAACAGTAGATTTATAATCACTCTCTCAGCAATTAACGCGATCTTTCGTAAGCGGCGATTTGAAGATGTCGGACGAAATTTATTTCGATTGCAACAAGAAGTTTCTTAGTATTCAATATTGCGCTATGACTGATCGCTAAGTAATTTTATCATGTAGTGACATACCTTTGTATCGACCTTATACCTCTTACATGTATTTCACTTATAAAATCTTTTTATCAAACATATCTATTCAACGTGTTACATTTATTAGCCTTCATTTTCAAATAACTTCGTTAAACAATGTATGTATATAGTTTATAAAACTTTAGGAATGTTTTTATTTAATATCGTCTCTCGTATAGACAACAAATTTTATATGAAAGAGTAGCTGTTTTTCTTTTTACAGTTACTAATGATGTAACAAAGAAATAATTTATATCGGGTTGGAAAACAAGTTCGTAGCGCTTTTTAAACAAAATTTGACGATGATAAAATTCATATAATTCGTACGTAATTTTATTCCACTATGTATTTGTCGCCTAGTTGCGCTACTTTTCGTTACTTGTTTGATATCTTAAAGAATGCTTCTTCCAGGAAATTTTTCTCACCAATCAGTGAAAAACGCTACGAACTTTCTTTCCAACCCAACACATAGATGAACATTTTTAAAAAGCAATATATATTTTTGTTAGAACTTATGCAAATCAGCTACCATAGCCAACTCTATCTCTGGGAATTAATCTGAGTTCAGATCCATGTTTAAGGAAAACGTTTCCTGAAATTCATCAAATTTCATATGTATTATTTTTCAAATTCTGAAATCGCTTTGCAGTGTGAAACTCACCTGCTGTCTGCTGCGGATTGATACCTATACCATCGTCTGTGATTATTGCGGACGTCGATGGCGACACTTTAAACTCCTCAGCAGCGAATTTTAATACAGCAGTGAACGGCGTGTTATCCGGCACGCTGAGTCTGCAATTGCAAACGAACAACGATCGCACTCGCAAATTTTGATTTAATTCACAAAATAAATCATCGATAGTGTAAATTTAAAAAATGAGAATTTATACAAAGTTAATTAGAACGCGATAAAAAAAACATTGGGTGGGCAAATTAATTCGGAGGCTTTGTCTTTAAACTGTTGGTATCTTTAACAATTTGAAATTGCTGCTTTACTAATTTTCAAGTGACAAATTTAGACTCAAAATTAATTTGTACACCTAAAATACAGGGTGTCCAAGTTGAAGCAGACCACCTAAATATCTACCTTATTTTTAATAGCACGAAAATCGTTCGTGATATAATTTGAATGGTTTTTTTAAGAAGAATATTGTAGAGGAAAAATTCTTTTATAGGATCATTTTTTGTATTTTTTATAAGTATTTTCTATTGCATTTTGACCCCTTGCCATACCATTTTTTTTATTATTGATACCACGTAAGTTACGCATTAGCTTTATCCAACATTACATGCAAAGTATTCAAATGTTAGATATATGTAATTTTTAATTAGTGATTCTCAGTCTGATGAACTGAAACTAAAAATTAAGTTAAAATTTAACTATGTTGCAAACAGAATTTCTTTTTATTGAACCAACAACATGATTCATGTCACAAATTAAGAATTTAAAGCAGATGAAATAATACTTCTGAATATATCTAAAGAATGACTTTTAAATGTGGTTGAACATAAAAAATGCGATAAAAAAAACTATATATAAATGTTAGAAAAAAAGGGAGACATTCAGGTGGCCTATTTCACGTTCGACATCCTGTATGTATAACTCTCTGTATAAACTCTCTTTTCCTTTTTTAATGATTATACAATTATTATGCTATTACCATCCAAGGTCATTTTCAATTTTGTGCCATATTGAACCATTGGGATGTATTTTAACTAATTGCATTCTGTTGTATACTTTTTCCGAAATCTCTGCAGGGCCAGTTAACAATATCTCTACTACTTTGACCAAATGCTCGTATTCGAATTCGCAGTTCGATATCCAACGATTTTCGACTTGTTTCATACGACGCGCGAAGTAAAATACGCTATCGAGGAAATTCGTGTAAAGTTCCGAATTGGCTCGCATTAGCTTCCAAAACGATTTATTCGACTCATTTGCCAGTGCTAAGCAAATATTCGTGTCGTTTTCTTCGAGTTTTTTCGATAATATCCAAATTATCAGCTGCTTAATTTTACTACTACTGTTCAAATGAATGGCAAATTTAATTATTTTCGAATGGAAACCGTCGTTAATCATTTTTTGAATGCATTCTGAAACTTCATAATCGTTTCCATTATTAATCGAAAATTCCCAAGACATGATCAAAGCTTCGTCTTGCATGTCCAAAGCAGAGACCCCTAACTTTCCTAAAGACTCTGTGATTACATTTGTACATATCCCATTAATTAACACACGTATAAGGAAATCATTCAGTCTATCACTGCCACAGTGTTCAACATACAACTTCAAGAATTCATCCACAACATCAGTAGGAACATTGGAGTCTTTCAAATAGATCTCTAACAATTTATCACAGGCATTTTTCAATTCTGAGCATTTATACAAATTTAATCTACCATTATTCAACCAATGACTATGAAGATTGTGGTCAAGAACCTCTTCCTTGCTTATCTCATACGCCTTGGCAATTGTGCTTTCGATAAATAGAGCACATTGAAAAGCTTTATTCACATTTTCGATGTTAGTTTCTTTGCAAACATTCGAATTCTCTATGAGGATCACGAATATATCGAACATTTTCAATATTTCGAGAAAATCGACCTCTGACATGTTATCTCTATCGTGTTATGACTTGCATCTAACAGGTAAATGAAATGATCAGTCTCTGCAACTGAACTTACACTTTAAATGGTAGTTTTGGATCAGAGGTAAGTGTTATTTTAAATGTAACTTTGGACCTGCAACAAATAAACAGTTCGATTATAGAAATTACATTGCAAACATATGTTTAACAAAGCGTATTCGCATTTTGGAAGAACGTCTATGTACGAACTATTCTCGTGTTATTTTTATAGAAATTTTGTCGATTAAAATACGTACGCCATAATTAATTAACACCGTTTTTATTAAAAAATAGATTTTTGTATACACGGTTCACTTTGAAAGGAACGTTAACCTTAACCACCTTAACTGGATCTCGCGCAGCTCAACGCATAGACTGCGCAATGCGCATGCGCAAGAATCAAGTGCACAGTATCGCGCGCTTTGCTTGTGACGTCACCACTTTCAACGCGAGGCGGAGAAGTGCGGCGCGTGACGCGTCAGTCAGGCGCTGGCACTCGAAGGGGGTGAATGTTTCGCGCTCTATCTTTAACTTTTTCATTTCGTAATATTATTATAATCCTTTGACTTGCAGCTTAGAATGTCTTTCAGTTACACTATACCTTCCTCACGCTACTTAATTGCACTTATGTTGCTTATTATACACTTATATTACGCTTGTATTATTTATACTCTGACGATAATAAACTATAAGAAACTAATATCTTAACTCAGGATAAATTAACGTAATCCGTGATGACAAAATCGGATAGACCCATTTCGTAATATTCTCTCTTTCATATTAAGAATGGATAATGAAAGGACTTGCAACACTTTGAAAGATCAATATTTCGGCTGCTTCTTAAATAATCATTTTGCTTCGCAATTCAACGGGGAATTAAGACAAGGATTAACTAACAATGTTCGCTGTACCTGCTGAACTGTTGCTGGACCAACGATTAGTTACTTTCGAAACAATCGGAAGAAAGGGAAGAAAGAAGAACTTGGATAAATAGTTTAATTTTAAGTTTATGCAATTATATTATTCGTTTCGTAAGTTTTAGTTATAAGAGGTATTGTAAATGGGTTTATAAGAATAATTTATAAGAATTAGATGGTAGAAAACATAGCATTACTTATTAGTAATTATATTGCACTAGATTGATAAGTTCTAAGCTAAATTGTATCAATTATTAGTTTCTAAGAATATTACAACATTATTGTAACCTATACCTGATCAGAAAATTTGAATAAATGACCATTTAAAGAAAATCAATTGTTTAAGCATTTGCTCACCAGTCCAGCGATCCTAAAATGACCAATCCGCATTCCTTAAGGAGAAGTATCGTAGAGGGACTTTAATAAAAAAGTCCCGAAGCGAGAATCTCTAAAAAATAGTCCTACGCATCATTAAGTTATATTGCAAGTAAATTTTCATAATTCCGAAAGACCGAGAAGTTGGCTGAAAACACCACCGAAGTTGGACAATCTCAGCAGTTCCAGGAATGTGACGTCACTTCTCAGAATCGACAAAATTCATGGAAATGACGTCATCTTGCCATGTTTGCCTGATACCTCCTCGCAATTCATATTCGCCTAATACAAAATCATCAAATCGGTCGAACGTTTGTTTGGAAGCTTGAGAAACTCGGCATTTCTCGGAATTTGACGTCATTTCCAAGAATCGCCAAAATTCTTGGAAATGACGTCATCTTGCCATGTTCGCCGGATACCTCCTCGCAACTCATATTCGCCTAATACAAAATCATCAAATTGGCCTAAATTTTACTCAAAAACCAGAGAAACTCGGCAGTTCCTGGAAACTGACGTCACTTCCAAGAATCGCTGAAATTCTTGGAAATGACGTCACTTAGTATGTTCTCCGGATACCTCCTCACACATCATATTCGCCTAATACAAAATCATCAAATGGGCAGATATTTTACTCGAAAACCAGAGAAACTCGGCAGTTCCTGGAAAATGACGTCACTTCCAAGAATCGCTGAAATTCTTGGAAATGACGTCACCTTGCCATGTTCGCCGGATACCTCCTCGCACCTCATATTCGCCTAATACAAAATCATCAAATTGGCAGATATTTTACTCGAAAACCAGAGAAACTCGGCAGTTCCTGGAAAATGACGTCACTTCTAGGAATCATCGAAATTCCTGGAAATGACGTCATAGCTCAAACCTCTTGGCGACCTCCTGGTATGATATATTCTCCTGATACAATGAACCGAAATTTTTCCAAAAATTTGGCGACTTTGTATTAGGCGAATATGAGGTGCGAGGAGGTATCCGGAGAACATACTAGGTGACGTCATTTCCAAGTAATTCAGCGATTCCTGGAAGTGACGTCATTTTCGAGGAACTGTCGAGTTTCTCTGGCTTTCCAATAAAATTTCAGTCGATTTGGCGATTTTGTATTAGGCGAATATGAGGTGTGAGGAGGTATTCGGAGAACATACTAAGTGACGTCATTTCCAAGAATTTCAGCGATTCCTGGAAGTGACGTCATTTTCCAGGAACTGCCGAGTTTCTCTGGTTTTCGAGTAAAATATCTGCCCATTTGATGATTTTGTATTAGGCGAATATGATGTGTGAGGAGGTATCCGGAGAACATACTAAGTGACGTCATTTCCAAGAATTTCAGCGATTCTTGGAAGTGACGTCAGTTTCCAGGAACTGCCGAGTTTCTCTGGTTTTTGAGTAAAATTTAGGCCAATTTGATGATTTTGTATTAGGCGAATATGAGTTGCGAGGAGGTATCCGGCGAACATGGCAAGATGACGTCATTTCCAAGAATTTTGGCGATTCTTGGAAATGACGTCAAATTCCGAGAAATGCCGAGTTTCTCAAGCTTCCAAACAAACGTTCGACCGATTTGATGATTTTGTATTAGGCGAATATGAATTGCGAGGAGGTATCAGGCAAACATGGCAAGATGACGTCATTTCCATGAATTTTGTCGATTCTGAGAAGTGACGTCACATTCCTGGAACTGCTGAGATTGTCCAACTTCGGTGGTGTTTTCAGCCAACTTCTCGGTCTTTCGGAATTATGAAAATTTACTTGCAATATAACTTAATGATGCGTAGGACTATTTTTTAGAGATTCTCGCTTCGGGACTTTTTTATTAAAGTCCCTCTACGATACTTCTCCTTAAGGAATGCGGATTGGTCATTTTAGGATCGCTGGACTGGTGAGCAAATGCTTAAACAATTGATTTTCTTTAAATGGTCATTTATTCAAATTTTCTGATCAGGTACAGGTTACAATAATGTTGTAATATTCTTAGAAACTAATAATTGATACAATTTAGCTTAGAACTTATTAATCTAATGTAATATAATTAATAATAAGTAATGCTATGTTTTCTACAAGCTAATTCTTATAAATTATTCTTATAAACCCATTTACAATACCTCTTATAAATAAATTTACGTAACTAATAGCATAATTGCACAAACTTAAAATGAAACTGTTTCTTCAAGTTCTTCTTTTCGCAAATGACGTATATATGAACCCTATTCCTCTCTTTGTCGCACAATGTTGTGCGTCTTATCTGCGGCAGTGAGATAGATATTCCACCAACTCTTATAGTTTTTACTGTTCCTGATACTTTTACTCGACGGCTGAGTAACAGGATCTGAAAACGATACAGAAGGTATTAGACAACTGTTGAAGAAGGACAATCTCTCATCGTCAGTAGCTTTCCTTGTCTAACTTATTGACCGCACGAATATGCATAATACGTAAAGCAAACGCACTACCATTGAGTAGGTATAGGATATTCTATACTTCGTCAATGGCACTATGGTTGTCATACATTAAATTTATTCCTCGAATCTCAAAATACCTCCAATTAGAATTATAAAATTATCTAGTAGATCAAGAAGAAGTACAAAATGAATTTTCGAATTGTTTTAATGATAGCTACTAAAATTAACACAAGCATCGCTACCAATTGTAGCATGTGACACAATAAAATTCCCTATAAAATAAACACAGAAGCACACTCCTACCAATGCGTGCTATATATATAAATATGTCTATATATGCATATGTAGATGTGTATGTATATATATGTGTGTGTATATATATATTCTTTTCAAGCACTTGTCAATTAAAATATTTCTTGCACTTACTCCATTCGGCGAATTAACGAGCTACCGTACTCAGCGAACAATGTAGCGCATGCACCGCAACGAATGCAACTTCCTCATACGTGCAAATAATTGCTGCAACGAAACATGTACATTTGCTAATTCGCTAATGCCAATTATATTTTATCTTTCGTACTTTTTATCAGTCAATTAGATAGAGCGTTTTGCGGGTAATGCTTGGGAATCGCTAGGCCACGACTTATCGCTTCGCAAGCAGTGCGATTGTGCCGTTAATGTTGCACTAGTGCGTTGCACTCCATAGTTTCGGATGCGTTTAATTTGTATCTGCGACACGATGCAATAGGTAGTACCGCGTAGGACGCGTCCCGATAAGTTGCGCTGTCGATTAAATTTTGGGAAAGTTGATTCTTTTTTCGCGCGGGCCCAACGGTACGGGGAAGAAAAAAAAACGTACCGTGCAGGTTAGAGAGAGAATTGGAAGAAAGAACGGGAGCAGTCAAAAAGCCCGATGCAAGCACGATAAAATACCACCTATCGAATTTACTCGCGATCAGACAAATAAGAGCGAACGCAGAATGGATAATAGTAAAGTGGATGACGAGAATCAACGTAATATTAATGACGGGGATTGGATTTGTCCCGATTCTCAGTACGTAATCTCCTACGGACGACGTCGTGTCTTCTACGAAACCAATTTTGCGCTTTTTTAGAGTCAATTTTACACGCACTTGTGTAGTAACAACTTAGTGTCAACTATAACTTTAGTTTTGTTTGTATCACACCACGTTTGTAGACACTATTGTAACTTCTAGATCGAGTTATATTAACAATGTTATTTGTATAGTAAAACTATCAACAATGTTATTTGTTTAACAAAACTATCAACTATTACCCTACTCTATTTTTGTAATTAAATTTAACTATGTACTTTGTTTAAATTGTAATAAAAAGTATTGGATTTGCAAGAGGAAGTTATAAGATGCTTAAGCTTAATTCAATTGGTGCATCGATACAATTACCATTCAGATTTTGGGACATTCTAAACATTAATATTGTAAACTGTTATCATTATGATGAGAAGCAATTCTATGGTATTGTTTCATCTTTCAGATGTGCCAATGTAAATTTTGCAAGAAGAAATTCTTGTAATCGATGTGGAAAAGGTATATAACAGTCAATATGGTAATGTATGGTTTTTGTACATATAACTTACTTTAGAATATAACATTCCATTGATAATCCACTTCCATTGTAACTTTAGTAAATTTGCTAATGTTACAATGCGTAATATTACTTGTACGTATTTGTTAACAAAAGATACTTTTACGCAGACAGAGGAGAATGCCCTAAGAAAAAAAAATTAGGGCAAGAAATTGGCAAAGCAGCTGCAGAAAAAAGTAGGGGGTTGTTCAGGTAGATAATGAAATCTATGCAAAGTATTGCCCAAAGTAAATTAAAAATAAGTATTCTGAAGAAAGAGTAACATTCAAAAGTAGCATCATTATTAATAGACTGAGGACTTTTATGCATTTATGGGAAACTTGGAGGAGCAAAAAGACATGGAATGCATATGGTTTGCAAAATTCCATTAAACATATTTCGAAATTCGGGTCGGATCCCGAAATTTTCGGGTAGCCGAACTTTGTATCGAGTTCCGAAAATTTCCGAGTACTCGGAAACTCCATAATCGGACTGGGTAGACACGTTTAAGCACTTTATTAGCTTTTGAAATATGTATCACTATTGTTTCTTTAAACAGTTTGATGACAGTATCATAGCATTTATCATCTTCCATTCATAGTAACTTAAATCTTGTGACACATTTTCGTCACAATGGACAATGCCTAAAGGCCTTGTATCAGTTGCAGATGCATTCATTTTTAAAAAATTACTAGAAAGCCGGAAATTCTCGGAGCCGGATTTCGAATTTGGGTACCTGAAAGTTTCAAGTTTCGACCCGAATCCGAAAAAATGCGGGACCAAATACAATCCGAAATATCGGGTACCTGTCCATCCTTATTAAATACCTAAAATCAAATATGCATTACGATATTTAGAGGGTGAAACAAATACCTATAGTGATCGTACTTCTTTAATCGTGCCTCCAAAATTTGAATTTGCATAAAAATTCGAAGTCTAATTATTACGTTACAGTGGAAGCCCGTTTATCCTGTTCAAACAGGACTCTAATTCGAATGATGGAAAATCTGGATAATCGAGAAAATTCATTAACGACATAAGTAACGTAGTTTGTATTCGTTGTATTTTATTGTATAGTATATAAGAAATTTAGGAAGACTGAAACTCAGCAAAACGCATTAAAGTAGAATGAAACGCGTGATAGGAAGCGACGACTCAAACGCATTGGCGTAAACATAGATTCGGAATATTAACTAACTAGCGAAACGAAAAAATTCCCGCTCGCGAATATGAAAATTTCGTCTACGTATTCTTCGTACTTCCGAGATAAGGATTATTTATTTAATTAAATTTATTTACGGGATTCACCCATTGGAATACAAATATGTTTATGCAAAGTCAAGGGTAGTTCAGACATCGATTTTATATTGGATATTACAATATAGGGATGAAGGATGCAAAATGATTTTAATGGTCCGAAAAACTTGGTTCTTACAAATCATTAGAGATACACGAAAAAAGTTGATTGAGGCGAAAGTTGTTTGCATAAACGCATATCTTAGTTATCGGATCGGAAAGACCGAAACGAGAAGCATATCTATATGGACGAAAAGTGAGGGATACTCTCAAACTCCTCGATGGAGCGTACAGGTTTACGCGGTCTAGTAATTACGTTTTACAATCCGGATTAACGAGATCCGGATAACCGGGATTCCACTGTACTTTCATTTGAACGATTAGTATTTTTATTTCAATAATATACAGAGTTATACAATATATTGTATATCTTTCTTCAACTTTCCAATGTACTTATTTTGTAAAGTATTTACAAGAAATAAATACTATAGATACACACGAGCGGCATCGACGAAGCATAGGAGAGACTATCCATTCTTATATAGAATCATTCTCGTATTACCATTTTAATGTCACAATGCGACATTACTAGTTTAAACTAGAATAAAGCAGCAGCGTTTTTAAAACAATGGGAATTATAAATAAATACTGCGCGACTTGTTTTCGATATATGTGATCTATAACAGCCAGATATATAGTAACGTGTATAGAAGTATATCTTCATATGCATTGGCCTGCTATCATTTAATCTTCTATAACCCGAATTTAATTTACTTTTACGATACGAACTAACGTATAATCAAGTGAAACGTTTCATTTCAACCTGGAAATCAGGAATTAATACGTTAATAAGCGACTGGTGTTAATAAAACCGAGAAGGAAGAAAATGGGAATCATACAATGATATGCTAATGAGATGAAATTCAACGACGTTAAATACATTAATGAATGTTTAACTTTCGCAATTTTTATGGTCGGATTGAGCATAATTCTTATAATAACCATTCTAAATCGCAAGGGACGTAAAAAACTTCTGCTTTTTTGCACAATACGAATTTCAGTTTGGAATTTATGATGTTTCCTATAAATGGATAAGTCTATCCTGTACTTAGTGAATGCGAGCGGCAAGGCAAATGAACGTATCGATGATCGCGTATTGCGATGTCTTTATTCGTTTTCAGTGCCGACGATTGGCAGTGTAGTAAGTGTGGGAACGTAAACTGGGCCCGTCGGCAGCAGTGCAACATGTGTAATGCACCAAAATTCGGAGAAATCGAGGAACGCACGGGATACGGGGGTGGATATAACGACCGAGGAGTTGTTGAGTACAAGGAAAGGAGAGACGACGACGACGATTACGATGAATTCGGTCGTCGCAAAAAGAAACGAAAGATTGAAAATCGTTCGGACGACGATTCCAAAGATTCTAGGTATAGCAGTCCGCCGCGTAACAAGTCTAAAGACGAGGACGAAAGAGACGAAGTGGAGGATGAGGAAGAACAAAACGTAATTGGATTCTTGATTTTTACGTGCAACAAGAGAAACAATCGTAGATATTAAACGAATTGAGCATTTCAGGAAGAAGACGAAGAGGAGGAAGACGATGAAGAAGACGGCGATTTATCCAAATACGATCTTAGCGAATGGGACGACTTCGCAATTAAGAAAAAGTAAATTTTAGATACGACTGATGCTTTGTGCGAAAACTCGAAAATGTCGAGATCTTGATGATTGAGACAGGTTGGAAAGACGTCGAATCGGGTCTGGTTTCGAAAATTTCGATTCTCGAAAGTATTTGGAGTCCCGAAAATGTTTTAGAATTCTCGACAAAACACGAGTTTTGTATGCTTATACCATTTTACCAGTCTATTAATAACACTAGAAATATTAATAAACTTATCAAGTAGAAATAAATTTGATAATATAGTTTTCGAAAAGGAGTGAAAAATCGATACTTCATCAAAAGCATGAGTGTGTACTCGAGAATATCAAATCCATCGGGAATCTCGATTCTTTTGAGAATCCCGAAACTTTCGGGAACTCGTGCTGATCGCGAAAAAATGTCTAATCCCGAGCCGACATTATCGGGTTCCCGTACACCACTAGTAACGAGCTTATTACACGCGTTGTTCATTTTCAGTACGAATGGGAGCACTGCATCTTCGGAAGAGCAACAATCAAGGTAATAGCAATGGTAAAAATGAACAAACTATATACTGTATATATCTGGATTCGATGATTCGATAAGAAAAGTTAGGTATTCGGTTGTTACAGAGACAAAGACGATTGGCGCGATTCGGGAACGTCCAGTCAATGAGGAGCTGAAGCGCAGAAGGAAAGGTTTGACTTGGGTTTCGGGTATAAAATTGATTGCGACACTGGATCGCTATATTGATCGATGAAATTGCTAAACGACTTTTGTCTAATGCCTTTTAGAGACAGTATTATTATCGATAGACGTTAGAGATTAATAACGGCATGGTCAAAAGGAAGATGTAGATTTAGCAAGTCTTACGAACTCGCGGTACAATACTCGTTAAATGAATGATTTTTTACAGGTGAGAGGAAAAATCCGAAGAGCGAGAAATTGCTCGACGACTAAGAGATATAAACACAACGCAACAAATTTAGTGATTTAGTGAGCACCTTTGGATAAAAAGTGACGGACAATATACGACTTATTGCAAATGGAATCGATTAACTAAATAAGCTTTACATTTCATGACTGAACACTCATAGTTTGAACCTATGGATGGAGAGTGAAATGTAGGTTACCTATTTGCGCAATATTGTCCCTAAATATTGCATAGTTAATAACATGCAGATATTCGTAAAATACTTGGCGCAGGTAGAATATTTCGCTAGTAAAATGAAATCGAAAGAAAGATAAAAAAAAATAGAGATCATGGAAAAGAAAAACAGAATGAAAAACCTCTTGTAATTCTGATAATTCTCATTTTATGGATGATCATGTGTTAAACGACTCGTTGTAAAGAGCTTTGAATCACGAATCCGTAGAAGAAATCTAATTTCTAACTCAAAATATAAGGTCTTCGAGGACGCTCTCTGTCATATTACACTTTTAAAAAAGGGAAAAATTCTCTACGTTATCACAAAAAACTCACAAAGTTGTAGCAACGTCAATGACGACGATTCGCTTAAAATATTGCTCAAGTTGCTTTTGGACAAATTTTTTTTTTCACTTTTCTTTTCGCCTCTTTCACTTTCTCTCACTGTCTTTCTTCTCACTTTCTCGCTCTCACTCTCTCTTCTTCATGCATAGCAGCTAACGATTAAATAAGTATAATGTAGTATTAAAGAATCATTCCCTAATGAATATAGATATGTATTAATGTCTTCGCAATGAAGAGAAAAAGGATACATTTTCTTGCTTTGACTATCACAGATCCGAGTAAGTGGGAAGCAGTCTGCTTTTTTTAAAAAAAAAATCGAGCAAAAATATGAGGTCGACATGTCCGAAAAAGCCTGCGTATTTGGCTTCTTGACAGGCGAACAAAAAAAACAAAAAGTATATATATATCTATATATCATATATATATCATTATATATATATATACATATATATATATATATAGTATATAAATATATATAGTATATATATATATATAGTTAAATTTCTGATGCCCATTCTCAGATAACTCCATTATCGATCAATTCTGATACTGACTTCTTGTAAATATCTTTATTTTTCATTTATAATAAAAATCATTCATCAACAACATAATTGTTCTTAGTCAATTATTCTTTTTTTCCTTATAATCATTAAACTACGTGGGGTCATGATTATGCACAGTGTTGGTCACGAAGGGAAATCGGTGAAGGGAATAAAAGGGACGGGCGATACTGTTTTAAGGAGTATGTTGCAACAGGTATATATATCGTATATATGTACAATTATGAATTTGAGCTTGCTTGACTGAGTTTCTTTTTTTTTCTTTTTTCTTTTCATTTAAGTATTTAGTGATAAAAGGAAGGATGAACTGTTTCACCGGCGTATCTTCTTATCGTTCTTTCGAATACTTCGTTAATTCTCGCACAATTACTTTATCACGAGCAACTCTGTTCGAATAAAAAGGGAAGAGGAGACGCGCATTTATATCCATCTTTGCCTTTTTTTCTTTTTCTTTACGTTGTTTACCTTCTTTTCTTATTTTCTTTTTTTTTTCTCTTCTTCTGAACCACGAAAAGTCTCTAGCAACGATTACCGTATATTCCGATCGACGAAATAACGATTACTACAAAGAAATCAGATTTTACATTAGTATTTACAATGAATCGCGCGTAACGCTTCGCGACGTTAATATGTTTCCAATTTACAGAGATAGAGAGAATTCTGATACGAAAACGATATTCCCCTAAGACGATGGAACAGAGATTTTGGAGACGCGAGAGTGACACTAAAGATCGCTTTAATGTCGCATGAATTTTTAAGAATAAAACGCTTATTGATATAATAACACATACATAAACAACACCGTAAATAAAGAATTGGACGAGAAGTCTCGTTACCACCGCCAGTCGTGATAAACCATTGCAAAATGGCGTATCGTTAATTATTCTCCATAATTATCCATCACATCAACATTAGAACCTTAACAAATTCGACTTCTTTGTCCTTTACAAGATCGCGCGCGATAATTTTTATATAAAGTTTTACATTCCTCGAAAATGCGTGTGTGTCTGTGTTTATGTGTCTGTATATGCGGCGTGTGTGCATGGGTGTGTATGTTTCGTTCTCATGATCAATCAGAATTGTCCTTGGATTCAATAAACGCAATTGTCGAAAAGGACACAGAAAGGCCACCACGAATCATCGCTGTTGCAACCATCATCTATCGGACAGAGACAACACATTTTATTTCGGCATGAAAAACTGCTGATGCGAATGCGAGTTCGGCGGCGGATGTAAATTAGGATGTGGCGGTCCGCTACTTCTCGTTCCGGTAGCGTAAAGTTGTTGCTGGAAGTTATGGAATTGTTGAGCATAATTCGGATCCGACATGCTAGGCCCACTACCGACGAATGGGCTGTTCTTGAAATTACTAGTAGCACCACCCATGCTCGGAGGTAATGGCTGAGTGGCATCCGGTGGAGGTCCTAATCCCATTGGACTGCCTTTGCTGCCAGACACATACATGCCAGGGTTCGGTTGATTTGGAACTTGCGATACCATGTCAGGTGGGAAGACTTTATCCGGATCCATCGAACCGCCTGGAAAGACGCCGCCACCAACCATGTGTTGCATTCGCATTAAATTAGGCTGGGGTCTCATATTGCCGACAGGTCTCATCGAAGGATGCACACCAACTGATGTATTCATCGATTGTCCATCCATCCTTGGAGAGCCTCCCATGCCAGGAAGTCCACCGCTCATGGTTGATGGCATTCCGCTATGCGGGCCCATACTATTCGGTACACAACCGTTCGGGAAGTACTGAAGATTTACAGACGGTGTGCCCATCTTTGATTCTAAATTAGATAACGGATTCGTGAATCGTTGAAGGAAGTCCAAGCTCGGCGGCCCTCGAGGCGTATGGCCGACATTGGGCCTTGCCGGTAAGTATTGTATCGTGTTTGGAGCACTAGGTTTCACTTGAACGTTCGCTCCGTTGTAAGGACTAGGACCAGCCACGTGTCCCGCCATTAATCTCGGTGGTGGCCCGTGAGGATCGCCACCGGGATAAGCGCCACCCGCGTTACCCGAATGACTACTCATCATACCGTGACCCATTATGGGATGTCCCATTTTACTAGGTACTCCAGGACTTCCTGTGTGCGAAGTCGTTGGACTGTAGCTAGTCGGTGGACCAGCTAGACCCATGCACATTCCACCTACTTCGCCCGGTTCACTCGTGGGACCACCCATGTGACAACTTCCGTTCATTTCGCCACCCATTTGCATCATATGCATGCCGTGTGGGTTACCGAACTGCATCATCCCGGTGTTCCCGGAATGAATCGGTCCTTCGTTGCCTAACGAGTTGCTAGCTGCCGTATTAGTAAGCTGCTGGCTCATCTGAGCCAAGGAAGTTATGGGATCGAAATGATTTGTACTCATTGCGGTTAAACTGCCGAGTCTACCTCCGATATTGTTGGGATTAAGAGGCACATTGTCTGAAGGTTGACTCACGTTTATAGACGGTCTTCCGCAAGGGAAGGAGGCGCTTGGCCCTCCTAGAGGAGGTACCACCGTTGGGTTTCCGGAATTACTTGGATTCGAAACCGTGGACTGTTGCTGCTGCTGTTGGGGCGGCTGTTGCGGTTGCTGTTGAGGTTGCTGCTGCTGTTGCTGTTGAGGCTGAGTTTGTTGTTGCTGAGTATCTTTAATTGATGGCGGAGATGTGTCGGGTTTCGTGGTAGGTGACGCTGGTACCGTTCTCGGAGGACCCATACTGTCTGGCATATTTGTGTTATGCGGTGCTGGGCTACTTTGCGCGCTCGCACTCGACTTGTTTCCAGGTTTTCCAGGGTCGACCGGGGTGTGTGGAGCACCATTGCCTGGTGTGTGCGGAGTATGCGGAGTATGCGGACTGTGCAAGGAGCCTGTGAAGCCACGATTCATGTTATCCATCTGAACTGGACTCGCTCCCTCGGATCTAGCGGGAAATTGATTACTACTGTCCAAACTTCCTGGCAAAATTCTGTTCGGTATCTCTGTATTGCTGGCCGTGTTTCTAAACATACAGAATAACACGGCATTGATTAAACACTTATATTAAGGGGTAAACACGACATTAAATAATTGAAAATCACAGGGGAAGAACTTGGTACATCTATTTTTTTATTCTCTGTCTTTAATGTCATTTGATAGTTAAATAAAAGTATTTTAATTGTTCAAAGTGAAAGTGAAATAACTTGTCAAGTTCACGTGAAACAAGCGAATAACGTAAGTCCACAAGGAATTTTAATATTCGATAATTTTATTGGAGAACGTTAGTCGCGCTAAATATGTGATAAAGAAACGAATGAATAATTAATACCAAATTTATTATTATTATTTTCATTATTATTAATATCACTATGTCTTTTCAACTCTTTGTATTTTTAAGTGTATTTTAAGTGTAACTTCATGTTCTTGTATAAGTTATTTGAGTAAAAAATTATTCGAATATCTACTGCATTAAATTATTGTATACAATTTTTAACTACATAAGAAAAACCTCCGTATATACCGTAGACCGAATACCAAAACAGTTTTATGAATATGGAACTGATTTAAAACTTTTCAAACTTTAAAATTGTTCCCCTTTAAAGTTACGAAAATATAATTTATTAAGTTCTACCCCTGTGGTTTAATTGTTAAAGTAAATACACTTACGTAGACAAATTGCCATCTTTTAGACTTGTATTTGGTTGCTTCTGTATAGTCAATTCCTGTCCCTCGAAGGTATTGAGATACTGAATCTGCTGAGGACTCGGAACCGGCATCAGATTCGCTTCCTTAACGCCCGCTGCGTTCACAGCTCCACTATGTTGCTGCTTTTGCTGGGCTAAGGATTGCAGCGTGCGGCAAAACATACCATCCACTATGTTGTAACACATAATACGATCAATTCACCGCGTAATACTTCTTCAAGCAGTGAACTTTTTAAATATATTTCTACGTAATAATTATAATGATCGTTGTTACTTAGTTGTTGCATTAAGATCCTTCGAATGCGATTCAACGTAAAATATCATTTAACATATCAAACACAGCATTTTAAACACAGACAATGTAATCGATAATCACGATCGAATAAATTACTTTATCGTTTGGTCTTACCGTTTGGAGGCTGACTGGTGGGGAAGTCTAAAGAAGAATCTTTCTGAGCAGTCGTTCCACTAGGGCTAAGCGTCGAGATGTGCGAGTGAGAAACAGGTGTCCCTGGATTACTATGATTAAGTCTTGTCGTTGATACGGCCGTTGCATTTCCAACTGTCGGGTTCGGGGAGTCTTGACTGGTCGGACTTTGTCCTGGTAGATGGCTTGTTCTCTGACTACTCAGTTGGAACTGTCTATTGCAGTCTGCGGGTGAATTTAGGGCTGAACTCGCGCGAGGTGACGGTAATGATAGATTGCTGGTTGGATTATTAGGTGAAGAGGGATTTGGACTTTGTATCGCAATTGGCACGCTCGCGGATCGAGTTGTTTGATGATACGGCGGGGGCGGTCCTTGACTACGCGGAACCCCTACCATATTAGCACCTCGTAATGGAACACCAGTTCCAGGACTTCCAACACTGGCCTGCAACACAAATGTGAATATTACGTTAGAATAGTAAGAAAGTAGATGTGATCAAGTATTGGGTTGCAACGTGTACAGCAGTCTCTCGATTATCCGATTCTCGATTATTCGGTACACGGATTATCCGACCTCCTGATCCTAAAGCAAGAAACTCATTAATTGCAGTAGTGATGCAACTTCCTGCATTTAATTGAGTCTAATGGCTTTGTAATTATCCGTGTAACATTAATGCTTCGTTCCACAAGAAAATCGTATTCCGTGATTTTGTTTCTTAGAGTTCGTGCAATTCGAAACACTTCGAAAACCGTGGATACGCGAACCAGTGGATACGAAGGTTTTGGTGTATATTTAATTTTTTTCTACTATGTTACCTTATTTTTCCCATCAAGAAACTGATGTTGCAATTTATGCCAATCCATAGTTGGAGGACACTGAGTGGGTACAACTGAAGGAACGTTTGTTGGAGGACACGTCGATACTGCTGTTCCTTGTGTCGCGTCTAGCGTACTACCGGGTTCTTCTTTATGCTCGGGAAACAACATCATTTGCATTTTCCTAATAGTTGCTAATTGAACTTCTCGATGTTGCCTTTGTTGGGGGGTTAAATTTTCGTCTGGAACTTTTACACCTTGCAGTGATGGCTGTAAACTGCCTGGACCTGGGCTGGTTGTACCTCCTAATAAATTGGGACTATGGCCCATTGTAGTACTATTAGGAGGTTGTGGATTTGCTGTAATAAAAGGTATGCTTCTAATGGCATAAAGTGTACACAAAATGGTACCAGTAAAAAAAAAAGAAAAAAAAAGAAAAAGAATTGGAAACATTTTCAACTACAATATGTAAATGCAATTTTAACTACATATTACCTGAATTACCAGGCGAATTTGGTACAAGGCAAGGCACATCTATGTTCGCGTCATCCAATGATGGTTCAGAATTACCAAGAGTATTACCACCATTCAAGTTCCTTAGATTAGGTTGTTCGTTCCAAAATGGGGGAGCATTAGGATCCAGGGCTGGTAGATCAGGAGGTTGTTCATTTTGAAAAGTATTATTTGTACCCCCTTGATGACCTTTTTGTTTCATCATTGCAAGATTATTTAACCATTGTGCAGGATTTTGACGAAATTGATTTACTTTATTTGGATGTTTCTGAAATAATAACATGAAAATATTGTTACACTAATAAGAGCAAATATAAATCTTTCTTTAAGAAACATTTATAGATACCTCTAAATACTTTTTAGTGCCTGGCTGTGCACAATGATAAGCAATAATAGATGGATATTGCCCTTGTAACACTGCATCTGCACCTTTATTTGCCAGTGTTGTAGAAAATACAAAAATTTGACTTTGTTGTTGCATATATTGAGCTTCACCACTTCCTGTGCTACTACCCATCTGTTTTCCAAGAACATTACTAACTAAAGGTTGAATACCATCCGCAGTAATCACATTACCACTGCAATCTACAATAAAACATAGAAATAATTACACAGAAGTAATTTAAAATACCAAGAATACAAATATAAAAAGAATACCAGAATAGAATTAAATCCTACCAGGTATATCATCCGTAGGATTGTTATGATCACCTTCTTGCTTCACTGAGTTTAGAATCGGCTGATTTGCACTACTATTTTGATTTTCTCCTGACAATGTACCTTCACCATTGGAAGGATCCAAACAAGAATCTCTAGGACACTCGGTTGTGTCTTCACCAGTTGTATCATCATTATTAGGTCCGGTACCCTCTTCCTTGATTTTCACAGGATCCGTATCAGGCTCCTCTTTGACAACAGTGGTTGGTACGCAACTTGGTTCACTGGTCTTCTTTTCTGTTTTCATGTTTGAAGCTTGCTGGATAAATTATCCCTGTCAGACCTTGGTCAGCTGAATAAAATTCAAACACATGGCCACTATCGTCCGCGATCTGCGGCGTAACAATGCATTCGGAACAGTAGTAGAGGTTAACAACGAATTATCGTTGACCGGTATCGTGTGAACGTGTCCTTAAAAAACGGTATGTAACAGCACTCTCGAGGAAGGCATGTCTCCATGGATTCGTGTGTTATTTCTCCCCAGGTAAAAGTTCTGGTGACCGTCGGTTCAGCGCGTTCTCAGTCATTTAATTAGCTAACCGCAGAATCGGATTCCTACGCATGGAGGAATCTCGGTTGTCAGCGGGCGACTGATACAGGAATACGAAAGTAAGACCAATACCACGAAGGTATCGGGACGAAGAAAATATCTAAATGTCAGCCTCGTCTCCGCGGCGAGTACATAGCGTACCTCCGGCTTTAATGTCGTACGGAACACCACGTTGTAACCGCGTAACACGTATCCAAAACATAGAACGGGGGCCAATGCACGCTGCACTTAAATTTCTTTGCCATTCGCGAGCATTGTTCTCCAACTTTATTTGTCACTTCATGGTCGCTTTGATTATTTATTTCTTTTACGCACGGCTGCCAACTGCCCGTCGAAAGTTAGACATCGTTTTAACGCGCCTCGAGAAGGAAGCGTTCATACCTTTTTCCGATAAATAGAAAAAGATGGAAAGAGCGCACCAGCCGTACTTGACTCGTTTCTTACACTTGATCGCCTGCAGGGTTACTATTTTGGTCTTTCTTTGCTTGTATTTTCACCATTCTTTCGCAGCCTCAGCGTGAGTAATTCATATCCGAACGCATACCTTTCTCTATTCTTTCGCCAAAGCCGACTTTTATTCACGACTCGCGAGTATCTCCCTAGACCAGAGAGGCTGCATTTATTTAACGCAGAATCAAAACTCTGTAAAATTAAATTTGGAATACGTGAGACCAGGGACGAATCAAGTGGTACCGGTGCCAGTGTTCTTTAACTTATGTTACCCTTTCTTTTTTTCCTTTTTTTTTTTCATTTACCGTATGCATAACGTACAGTTCCCATATAAGGATATACTTTCGAGGCGGTATTTTTAAAATGTAAAATAACGTCGGGAAAAAAAAAATGATAAATTTCAACCGGAATGATAAGGGCGTGTTTCTTGCGCAAACGATCCAGTGTAAATTACCGATGCATTTATAGGTGTTCCTTGAAAAGAAACATCAACCGGAAAGTCTAAATTCTTTCCTCTTGGTCCCTAATTACGCGATCCATTTAGCACAAATGAAATACAAGTGCTTTATGTGTGCACTCAAATGTGTGATCATACGTATTATTTAAAGACTGAAGCAGGTATCTTGTAGAATATCGTGCTTCATAAGAATTTTTTAAATTGCAGTAAATCTAGTTTTAATGTGTTACGTATTGAAAAATCGTAACAATTTAATTTTGTTGATGAAGTAATTGGTAAAACAAATATAACCTAGGTTCTTTTCCTTCCCTTAGTTCGTCTCGTTTTATTTGTACTTCGATTAATCGTTACTTCAATCTTATTAAACGTTGTACCCTGAAAGCACGAAATATTTAAAGTAATAAAAAAAATCGTACGTCTTTAAGTTACTAAATAATTCGTGACACGGATGTTATTTTATGCTTTACAGATTAAAATAAAAATGTCCCAATTGGAGCTTGACCCTCAATTTATGCAAGGTTTACACCTTCTACATTCCACTAATAAAGATTCTGCAGAGCAACTGAGAGCACTTCTAGACGAAGCAATCAAACAAAAATATGGACCATCAAAGATGTTATCAAATGTGTTACACAAAAAGGTAACAGGATAATAATTAGCCCAAAATGCATTGTCAGGGTTCGCGAGAAAAAAAGTATTTTTGAGATTAAAATAATTTATATTAATTAAGTTATTGTACTTACAGAGTTAGTTCTGATATCAGGGCACTCATGAAGCATAGGAGATTTCATTCACGTAAAAAGATATCCAGTACTTGATCCCTCTCTGTATGCACCATCATTGTCTTATTTAATTTTCTCAACTTCTATCTCTTGTGTTTTCTGTTTTTAGTATATGATGGAAGAGCCAGTGCTAAGCGACCACAGCAGTAGCAGTAGTAGCAAAAAGAGCAAAAGCTCCTCTTCATCTTCTTCTAAACATTCGAGCAAGTCTAGCAAAAACAGCTCTCCTGTAAATTTGCCAACCCGTGATACACCACCTGATATTATTCAGACTGATAATACACTAGCATTGGAAATATTAGAGGATGACCTGACTTGTGTTATTTGCAAAGGAATGGATGTTGGAGCAAGGAACAGGCTTGTGGAATGTCTAGAGTGCCATTCCTTATATCACCAGGAGTGTCATGTTCCACACATTTTAGATTCTCAAATAGATGTGCCAGGACTGGTCTGGTATTGTTCTACCTGCTCTAAATCTCAGGTGTGTGTATTCACTCGCATTACAATTTATCATTATTGTAATTCTTAGCTTAAACACTTTGCAGAAATTAGAATTAGAAAATAGAAATGAAATTTCGTTTTAATTGCTAATAGGTCTCAAAAGAAAGGAGCTCACCAAAAACAGTGATAGAAAGCAAATCCAAAGACCAGAAGAAGTCTAATTCGAGTAAGTTGGCCACATTTAACCCTTGCACTGTAAACTACGGTCAAAATTGACCCCACCATTTTTTATTCAAAACTGTCCTATAATAATTTTATTATTTAACTAATTTGAATTATTATATTTATTAATTATTATATACTTATTTAATTATAAATTTTAATAATAACAATTTTTCGATTTTCACTTCAATTGAAACAATAATAACTTAAATAAACTCTGATCCTATGTTTCCTTTTCATCCTCAGTTTAAAATGTTTAAAGATGCTGCTAGAATTGTTTCAGATTTTTTCCAGTATGAAGTGAATTAAAAAACGTTTACAGTGTAAGGGTTAAAAATTGAATGTATCTTTTTTCGAGATGAAAGAGAGAATTATTTTTGAAACAGGTGGTGGAAATAAAGTAACACCAAATATTCACATTATAAGCGCAGATAGAAGATTAAAGGATATGATGAAGAAAGCCAAGCAGGACAAACGAAGCACAAATAGTACCCAGAGTTCGAAAAACTCGTCGTCCAGTACGCCCGCAGTTTCTTCAACGAAATCTCAGGAAAAATCATTGCTGTACAAAATCAAGTCATGTGTAGAGTGAAACTCTCCATTCTATAAATATTGTGACAATATTTTATAATGTAGAAGAGACTC